>OU342481.1:10557500-11811250 GCA_910589355.1 Parapoynx stratiotata
CGATGTTAATTAAAATTTGTATTCGCCTTGGACACGGTGTTTCATTTTGGTAACCACCTTGGGTTTTAACATGCACGGCTTTCAAGCCACACCTCCTTGCGCATCGGAGTGGGGAGCGTGAGGTTTTTTCGTTACGGAATTTCTGGATTCGGTCCCCGCGCTCAAAGCCCGCGATAGAAGCTATGCAATAGCTTAAAAATGTTATTTTTATTGTTTTTGCTTCTCTGTCTGTGTTCTGTTTGTACGGGCTAATCTCCGAAATGTCTCGACCGACTTCAATGAAATTTTGCATGTGATACCTTATATCCCTGGTCAACATCTTAGATACTTTATAACTCCCATAATCCACGCCACCGCTCTCAATCTTTGGCCAACCTTACCCAGCCCACCCAGCCACCCACGAATATCGTCATCCCATCTTGTCGCAGGGGGCACCCGACACTACGATTCCTGAGTCGAGGTCTGCACTCCAGAAATTTCTGACCGAGATGAAGGTCAATTCATCGGCTAATGTGACCAGCCCACTGCCACTGGATTTGTATATATTTTTTTTTAATTTTTTTATTTGGCTGTTGTTAATTTACAAGTTAAGTTTAGTACAATACTGTTAATTAGGTACATTTGGATGTAAGAACGATGTTAAGGACTAGTCTCATATAAAGTTAATCTTTTTTTTAATTGATCTTGGGGAATCTTATCCCGCACCTTTTTTTTATCATTCCTATCAAAATCGTAACATTTCTATGCCTATTAAACATTTTTCCAATAAATTCCACAATTTTAGTACCTATCTATAAATAATAGGTACGTCGAGTAACAAACAAGTATACCGATTGTAGAGGTGACAATCATTTACTTAAAGTAGCTACATAGTTTTGGAGTTGACTGTACCTACCTATGAAATTTTGCATTTAAATATATTACTCTATAATTTTAATACTATTTAATAATAACAATTAACGACACAAAACAATCAGTAATTCCTAGTCCGGTCCTAATTCTTATCTCAGTTGAAAGGAGCTCCCAATGTAACATGCTGTAACTACCATATGAAGACAGTAGCGAAAGCAACCTACTGTCGCACGCTATAGGTTTCATCAAAAATAATAATATAAAATATTATTTTTAAATTAATATGTTGGTATTTCATGATTTCTTAATAAATAACTACTTAAAACAAAACAATCTGTATCCGCGGGATCCACGTGATTGACGACCTCTATCCCGCAGACCTGCGAGATTGTTATATTAATGCGGGATTGGATTTCCTAATTTTATCTAATATTACAGAGATACTTAGCGTTAATGTAATGTATAAACTCTTTATTGCACCAATAAACATAAATACAGGTCAAAATAAACAAAAGTATGCAAAGGGGACTTATCTCTAATAGAGATCTCTGCCAGCCAACCCATCACAGGTGTGTGAGATTTAGTAAAGAAAGGGAAGAGACACCAGTGCAGAAGAGAAAAAATTAAAGATATTAAAAACCAAATTCAAACACATTATTTAAAAAAAATGATAATATATAATATAAAGAATACATATGTAAATATTTTTAATTATTGAGACTACAAACAATTGTACAATATGTTTCTATACACAACATTTAAACAATTCTGAAATATTAAATTGTACAACCAACACCGTTATCCACTCCACAGATTTAAAACAAAATAATATTTATACCTGTATGGAATACCAATCTTTTTTAAGTACTTAACTTACAAAATGCAATCAAGATGTCAGCAAACCACATGATATATAATAAATCATTTCAAAAGAATTTACACAAACCAACAAGTGCACAAAAAAAACACAAAACACAATGCCGCCACAAGAATTGGAACTTCCAAAACACAACAATCTTATACCCGCTGTGTTTTAGGACTTCGAATTCTTGTGGTGGCAAGGTGTTTTGTATTTTTTTTATATGAAAAAATATATACATTTATAAATATATATATATATATATATATATAAACATCAGTAGCGCAGAAAAATAAATATAAAGTATATAATACATACTATACACACATGCATGCATGCTATAATACATACTATACATTTATTTTATTTATTTATTTATAATAATACAAAAATCTTATACTAATCTTACAACACAATTCAGTGCAACAAAAACCAATTTAGGTTTGACTGAGCACCGAGTCATTCAACCCTCGATACGTGGTTAAAACATTAATACACAATACAAAATCCACAAACATAATGTACATAAACATAATTTTAGATTTTAAGCTACGATCACATTGCTGTAAAACCTGGTGTATATTTTTGTTAACTACCTACATTATATTAGTCTCAGTACCTGAAAAACGAGCCAACATGCATTTAAGTTGTTTTAATTTAACAATTTTTTTTCAATAACGTGTATTTTTTTCATCATATTCTACAATTCTTCTCTTTGTTATTTTTTTTTACTTTTGTCATTCATTCTAGTGGTGTCCACTAGACCAGAGAGGCGGTTAAAATAAATTTTATCAATAGATACCTACATACCTAGATATTATTATTTTATTTTCGATATTTTGCTCATACTCGTAATAGGGTTCTTACTTTGATTTGTAAATGTTGCATGGCAACATTAAAACAAATAAGTTTTAACCACCACAAGAATTCGAACTCCCAAAACACAGCGGGTATAAGATTGTGATTTAAAACAAAATAATATTTATACCTGTATGGAATACCAATCTTTTTTAAGTACTTAACTTACAAAGACTTAACATACAAAGATTTGTAAATTTGTAAACATTAAAACAAATAAGTTTTAATATTGCCATGCAACATTTACAGTACGCAGTGGAAGATTGGTAGTGTAGTGTAAGTAAACATTAGGCTTTAAAAAAGTTTCATGGCAATACTAGATGCAACATTAAATAATGTAAGGAAGAAGGCTTTCTGAAGTCCTCTGAATAGACGGTCCTCTGTAACAAAACTAACAATGTGAGTGTAATCACATCCCTGGCTACCCTTTTGTTACAAGATAAAGATAATCAATATATTGGTTTCCCAGGAGTGACGGCATGATGTTTATGAAAAAATTAGGAGGAGAAAATGTTGTTACAAACATTTTACATAAATAAAAGCATTTTACAGAAAAAATTATGTACATACTTGAATGTGGGTACTTTTACAATTTCTTGTAAAGGATAATAAACGAGACCGTACTACCCACCAAATAGAATATTAATTTATATAAATGTATGCGAGGAAATGGAGTGAGAATTCTGTAGCAAACGAATATTGTGTCGCTTTATTTAATTAAATTACATAAATCAAGTACAATTGTTTTTATTTCAAGTACTTCATCAAGTACTTTTTATTCGCAAGTCGAGCTATACAGTTTTTTTATTGACAGAGAACTTGAAAGCTTCGTAACGGCAAAAAATCATAGTGTTATTGAGTGTCGATCATAGTAGAAGTAAAGAAGTAAGACAACTGTCATACCAATGTGACGAAGAACACGTTTATGTGTGTGCCGTAACAACAACAAAACACATTAGTACTTTGTCATAAAACAATTTAAACTAGGCAATACCAAAACATAAAAATTAAGAAAGAAAGCACCTATATTTAAGAATAATGCCGGGTTACGGTCATCTTTATTCGAAAAAGCTAATTTAGTTTCAAAGATTTTTTAGGTTAAACCGATTCAAGTCTTCAGAGATATTTATGAAAGATATAAAATAAAAAACCATATAAAAAGATAATATTTTTAATAATCTATTTATTTATTTGCATAAAATTTTGATTGCAATTATGGTTTGATATCAAAAAAAATATGTTATACTCTAAATAATATTTTTAATATGTTTATGTACTCGGCATACTTAACTGCACAAGTAAGGACAACATTTCAACTACTATGATATTTATGAATATATTTAATAGGCATAATAATTGTACAAGGGAAAAAAATTTGGCCATGCCTATTAAATTTTATTCCCAAAAAAATATTTATTATAACAAATTGAAAAAAAAAAAATTATATGACTGCGTGAGTGGTTAAACTGTATACTTCCTTACTTTAACTGTGGTCTTTACACACCGGTTGGCAGGCGCTCCAAGTTCGCAATTGTATAGTTTGGATACATTTATCTCTGTCTAGAATCATACGAGAGACAGGGACATGTAATGAATCGGAAGGTGTCCGCGAGTTAAGGTAGGTGACCAGACGGACGCGCAGGCGCCGGACGCTCGGTGAGTATCCATTTTACAAAGATATTTTTAAATAACATTAAAAGTCAAAAATGTTTGCACAGTCTAGAAACTACCTTATACCTATTTGTACCTTATACTTATTTGCAGTGGGTATTCTTTTGCAATTATACATCATTCCAATTACTATTATGTGCTGTAATCTAGCAGTGGCAGAATAATGAATGTCAGATGAAATAAAAGTCTCTCTCTGTAATGACTTAATTTGGATAATAATAAACAAGGATATTTATATTGGCTGATAGAAAAAAAAATATCCCTAAGCTATGTTCAGATAGTAAATATTTTAATGCCATGCCTGTTAATTTAATAAAGGTATTGGAAAAATCTTACATGGACCATGTTTGAACAACAGAAGCAAAGAAAGTGTTTTTAGAATTTTTGCATGTATTTTAGTGTGAAAAATAAAGATATTTGCATCGATGCAGTATTAGTAGTCTATTTATGGCTCTCAATGGGTCAAAAAATAAATACATGTCATTAAAATCAATACAGAATATTTTTTTATTACAATCAAAGCCAAAATTCGTAGCTCCGATTAATAAAACATAACATGGAAATAGATATCTAATAGTAATTACTTAGTAAACCGTCACGTCATTTTAGCCGTATGCGCATGGGCACCGTTTCGAACGTATTCCTCGGATGAGCGCCGGTCAACTCATACTCAACAGACCTCCAAAGTCCGCCGCTTGGGACAGTCGTGCCGTGTAAAAAAACCCTGTGTTATGTGTTAAAAGGTTGTGACAAAATGAAGATTTTAATTATCGCGGTTGCGTTGCTCGCTACGAGCGTATACGGGCGTAAGTACATATAAGACAATTTTTTGGGACCTTGACTTAATCAATCATGACGTTCCAGGAATTGAATTATTATACATATTACAATCTTACTCAACTATTGCGTATTTTGTTGCATCTTCGATATTTAAGTATAAAACTAAAACATATCACAATATATTTAAATACCTACATTGAATGCGATGATGTGTCGATCTTACAAAAATATTTTTAATCGTTACAAACTTGTTTTCAAGGCGCGCTAACTTGGTAATAATTCAGAAGAAAAAAGATAGAAAATAATAAAGCGTCTTGTTTTATTCAATCTCTTATACAAAACAGATAAAAGTTCTTGAACTTTGATTGTATTGTCGGAATCTTATCGACTGTACCTATTTTTTAGATGCGACATAGTCAGTTAGGTAATCATTTCCTTTTATTCGTTCACATAATTATTTTGAATAAACTAGAATGAATATGTGGGTATGTAACTCCTCAGCTTTGCTTACCCCTTCGGAAGTAAAGGCTCTTCAGCCTATATACGTCCCACAGTTGGGGACAGGCCTTCCTTATGGAGAAACACTAAAACACATGAGGATAAGCCTTAACACCACAACGCTGACCCAATGCGGGTTGGTGGGTAGAAACGGTTGTAATAGCGACCGGTACCAACGGCTTAACGTACCTTCCGAAGCCCGGACGTGTTCGAGATCAGTTTCGGTCACCCATCCACGGCCTGACCGTGGCGAAGGTAGCTTTGTTTTCGATCGAAAGCCAAAGCGTACTAACAACTACGCCACCGAGCTCCTAATGTATTAGTTTACATATAATGAATACCTATTTTTAGTTATCTTGAAGCTAATTTGCATTATATTTATATGATTAAGCGGATATAAAAAAAATTATCTTCGGTTTTTTTTAAATTTTATTGTCACAAGGAGAAACTCAACTACAACAAAACAAAATTAGGGCAACTGTATTTCCAAATGGTATAGTTTGAACAAAAATATTCACATAATATGTGTGAAATTACAGACAAAGTAATATAAGTTTCTTTGAGATACTTAGACTTTTTTCCTGTATAAGAATATTTATTTCTTATAAAAAACCATAAAGTCACTTATATGAGAAATAGTGGGTAAGTACAAAATTGTTCGGTAAACTCAAACTCAAACTCAAAGTCATTTAATCAAATTGGTATCATCAAATACACTTTTGACAAGTCAAAACAAACAAAATAAATTATAAGTATCCTTAAATTGATAATACCACTACTTTTTATTCGGCCTGTTCACTACCGGGAGGCCTTGTCTAGAGAAGATACAGGCAAGAAACTCTGCAAGGGTTCCGTCCTCCCTTTACATCAATATATTCTACAACCTAATAAAATTTACGTGTATTATATAATACTCTTAGTCACAAATGTCAAAATTGAATTGGAAGGAAAATGCTCCAAAAGCGACGTATCAATATATACAAGTGATTGTAATAGTTATACTGAAGTAGTTAATTAATTGTCACGTCTATTCGGAACACTCTCCTGGCCAAAACAAAAAAAAAATTATATCTAATATGAATGGATACAATAATAATACCTATGTTTCACAAAAAAGTTTTGTGTTAATATAATAGAAAAAAAAGGAATTTATGATAGCTAAACAAAATGTATAATAAAAAAGTAAACATTTCAATATACAATCATGAAAGTGACCAAATGTAAGATTGCAGTGTGGAGCAATCTATATGTCCCATGCTTGACTATCATTTAAATAATCATTGATTTTGTAATAGGCTTTTTTCATGAGGGTTTTTTTTACAAATTCTTTAAACTTTGTATCGGTCATTTGGGTAACATTGGTTGGTAGCATATTATAAAATCTAACAGAATTCATTAAGAACGATTTATTCGTCTTACTTCTCTTGTAACTTGGAAGACGAAGTTTATATTTATTTCTTGTATTGAGACAATGACCTTCACTAATCTGAACGTAGCTGTGAATATGTTGGCGAAGAACATAATATTTACAAATATGTATAAACATGGCAAAGTAAGAATATTAATCTGTAGTCGGTAGTGATATAATAGTAAAACAATACATATTGGAAACTGATTCCCGGCTTGGTATACTTACTTTAATGTGCAGCACTATCATACAAAATGTTATAAAACCAATCAAACGTTCTCCCCATATATGCCCTTTGACATTGCTTAAATAGCCCAAATGTTGTCTGAAGGAAAATAATTATTTCTCTTATCACAATGTAAAACAATGTTAATGTAGGTACATCGGGAATTTTCACGATTTAGAGTCTAAATGTAGTTTTAAAGGTAAGGGCTTTTAAGTAGCTTTTTTGTTTTTGCTTTAGCTATAACACAGTTATTTGTTAATTGGATACTTAAAAACAGTTTTATATTTCAATTGCTAGAGAAGGTTAAAAAACGAGTTGTATAAAAATTGGCTGTTAAATAGTTTTTCTGTACCGCCACTATATTGTGCCTAGTGCTTGACTGAAATGATTTTAATTGCCAGTACAGCGTACAGTCTTCAGGCTATATACGTCCCACTGCTGGGACAAGCCTTGCTCATGGTCCAATGCTGGTTGGTGGGTAGAAACGGTTACAAATGTGACCGGGACCAACGGCTTAACGTGCCGACGGGCTTAACGACTTATGAAAGTGATGGAAGGGCTAAAGCGATTTTCCCTTGCAAGTAAGGGAAAATCACATGCAATATTCTTGGTATTGGTGAATTCCTTACGGAGCAATTGCTTTCTTGGATGGCATATTTCTATTGTTTGTTCAGTATGAACATCCGAGAATGCCAAAAGTGGTTTTACTTGCCGTAATGTAATCAGGAAGACAACTATGTTGCTATATGACATTTGATTTGGGTGTTATTTCAAGGGTAAGCAGAATATTCGAATGTTGGTCAGCAAAAAAAATAAAATTAGTCAGCTAAGATGGACAGCAAATATTTCTAATATGTCAGCAATATAACTCATCTGAGTCTTTAGGCAGCAATTTAAATGTATTCTCTGCTGCCAAATTGTTCAAATATGTGTTTTGATGACACAAATACTGTTTTAAAAGGTTATAAACTAACCTTTACCTAATATACATTTCCTAGGAATTAATCCTTGATCCTTCATTGATCCTTTTCCTAGATTTTACTAAAATATACCTTTCCGGTAATATATAATATTACTGTCAAAATAATTATTTTGCAGCTCGAAATGATCATTTTGCTGCGTAATTAATTAATGTACACTGTAGCACTAATATGTGTACAATCTCATTCAAATATGAACCTTATTGCATCCTAATAAGAACACAAGTGTAATAATTTTACTGTACACAATAAAATCATGCCTTTTCCCAATGAGGTAAACAGATATTACAGATCTACACTTGCACATATCTTGGCACACATTTTTCGCGTCCTCTATCTCATCCTCTCTCCTCTATATGGTAGTTTGTCCTAATCTTTTCATTACTAATTCTAATCATCATTTCCTCACATACCCAATTCATCGCTTCTTTGGTCAGTTCTAATATTAGGTCTTTACCTATGAAATTGCCGTTTTTTTTCTCTCTTAGTAAAAAATAATAACCACGCCTAAAAATAGACTATATTTTTGAGCTCTTTTGATTTGTTTCGATAATTTGTTGTAAGTTTAATTGTGTTAAATTTGGACACGGAGACAACTCTTTTTAAGTGCCTCCCGAATACATCATTTTATTTGCATTCACTTAAAAACGATAAATAATTTTTATGAAGTGTGATATAACACATATTACTAAAGCTTGTCTAATGATAGATGCCAAATATTATTATCTTTGGATTTGTCGTTGTGAAGAAAACTGAAAAAAATTTAGTATGGAAAATGCAGTGTTCCCCAAAAACTCCATACAAAACGACAATTTCATACCTATTACAAACGTAGTAAGGAAGAAAAAATATTCATAACAACTATAAAAAAATCTAATTAACCTGTCAAAGTTTACAAAACCGACACAATAGTGAACGCTGGCGTAAGCTTACACCTCAAGAGGTTAGGAGACTGATAAAAATGTCAAATTAAATTTTAATACACTACATTACACTTAACCTGTCAATGGTCAGGAAACCATACTCGATAGGAACATCTATTGCAAAATTTTCGATCGAAAGCCAAAGCGTACTAACCACTACATCACCGAGCTCCTCCCGTCGTGGTCAGGCCGTGGACGGGTGACCAAAACTTTGATATCTCGAGCTCTTCCGTGCTTCGGATGGCACGTTAAGCCATTAGGTCCCGGTCGCTATTGTGACCATTTCTACCCACCAACCCGCATTGGGCCAGCGTGGTGGTGTTACGGCCCCCTTCATGTGTTTTTCTATGAGGAAGGGCTGAGGACCGGTGTTCGCACTTCAAGAAGTTATTTTATTTTTTACATTTTTACTATAGAACTATACAAACTTTTACTATACAAAAAAAGCGGAAACCCTATTTGCACTAAATGATTTACCACGTCGTCAAGCGTAAAGAGGAAAATGTCGCGTTAATATTCGAGGTATAATGTCGTAAACATACGGCCAATTAGATGGTCATGATCAGATAAACGCGCAATGCATAATAGCACTTAAGATCAACAGAACAAGGTCGATTAAAATTAAAGTTTACACAAGTTGATTACGGTTTGGAGGTAAATATATTTTGTGATAAACATTCCTTCTTTTTGATATACATTTCGTGATTGACAAGCTCGATAGCTCTTGCATGAGTCGATAAAGGTGGAAGCGAGCTTCACCTGTAATCCTCAACAACTGAGGAACTGGCTAACTTACCTCTGATTGCCGGAACACAACAATGCTTATAACATTGTTATTATGGCGACAAATTTAGGTAAGACGGTGGTAGCTAGCCAGGCGGGCTTAGAAGCCCTACCACTAACCAAACCGAGCAGAAAAACCCCTGCCCCCGTGGGAAATCGAACCCCGGACCTCCCGATCTACACCCGATGGTGTCAACCACTAGACCAGAGAGGCGGTTAGAAGCCTTCCTACATGGAAAAGCGCATGATGAGTCAAAACACCATGCTAGCCCAATATGGATTGGTGGGTGAAAAAGTATGCATTAGCGACCAGGACAGACACAGTTTTACGTTCCTTTAGTACATCTTGAACGGAACATTAAAATTTATAGTACGGCACTTGTGGCATACGATTCAAGTCATTGTACCAAATTATTTTCGCAGCCTGTGTTTTACTTTTGAAGCCGGGATACAGCTACAAGTAACGGCGCTTTTAGTTAGTGTAATAAGTGTACGGGCTCGCAATTCTTTGTCAAGTGCTAGAAGCCAAACATTTTACGTTTACATTTATACTTTATATAATAAACATGTAATATCCAGCGACTAGTTCCATTAGCAAAACAAATTTCGTTAGTCATCAAGGAAAATAAAATCTTGTAATTTTGTAATCATATGTATAGTTAATAAACGTTACAAAATACCCTATGAGGAAAACAAAATATAGCTTCTCAGATAACACACAGGTACAAAGACATTTTCCTCTTAAGACTAATACCCAATTATAATTTGTTTTACACTAAAACAATTTGAAATAAATGTTCTTTAACAAGTAACATACTAGGAATTTTATAATATAAAAAATTTCTCGTCAGTTCGCTTGCACGGTTGTGACCATATTAAAAATATTAAAAAACTTGAGTGCTTCACTAAGTTACATACAAGGAATCAGGTTAAAATAAAATTATTAAAAAAAAGAAAACTTAAAGGTCCTCTCTTTTCAAATGACTCACACGTTTGAAGATGATTTATTTCGTGACAAAAAATATTTAAACCCGCGACATCCCTGATAATCTGTGTGCGTGAAAATTACACATGCTACAAGAGTTAACAAACTTTTATGTGTAGTACAGCTAACTAAAAAAACATAAGGTCACGCTGTACTCCCTTTGGGGTTAGCAGAGATTACATCCTTCAATACAATGAAATGAAATTAACGCAATAAAAAAATAAAATCAAACTATCTTAAGGTCCCTTCACTGGCCCTTCATAAGAACGCCTCGATCCACACGCGTTTATATTGATAGTATGTACCACATTGGACTTCGTAACCCTATGAAGGCTATGTATTACAGTCAACAAATATAAATTAAAACCCTCTGATTAAAATTAAATTAAATACAAATACAAGTTATCTCATCGACCTGCAGGTCATTCATCTCGTTTCTTATCTATTTTAAATATTACTTGTCATAAGGAACTTAAAGATAATAACTCGGTTACAAACACAACGGTGAGCCTTAACTATTTATTTGGCTGTTATAAAAGAAAAAAACCGGTTCAGCCGATCGCGAGATAATCACGAACAAACATACATCCTCCTCAGACTATATACGTCCCACTGCTGGGCATAGGCTTTCCACGCGGAAACAAACATATGAGAAGTATGGGCCGTAACACTACCATGCTGTCCCAATGCAGGTTAGTAGGTAGAAAGTTGTAGAAACTGTTTCAATAGCAATGGGGACCAACGGCGTAATGTTGCCTTCCGAAGCACGGAGGAGTTCGAGATCACAAATTTTTGGTTACCCATCCAAGACCTGACCATGGCGAAGGTAGCTCTGGTTTGATATCGAAAGCCAAAGTGTATTAACCATTACGCCACCGAGCTCCTCGTTCAGATTAGTTTTTTTTTTATATTTTATAAATAGGTGACTGATTCCTGTATAATTAAATTCCAGAATCATGCACCACTCCCAGCGGCGGCAGTGGCACCTGTATCGTCGTCAACAACTGTAGGGCCCTGCTCACCCTGGTGACGAAGACAAACAGGACTCCGGAGGAGACCGCGTTGCTACAGAGGTCGGCATGCGGCTTCGAGGGAAGGATTCCAAAGGTGCATACCTACATATTAATACATTTTTTTACCGCCTCCCTAGTCTAGTGGTTGACACCACCGGGTGGATCGGGAGCTCCGGGTTCGATTCGCCACGGGGTTGGGCTTTTTCTGCTCGGTTTAGTTGTTGGTAGGGCTTCTTAGCCCGCCTAGCTAGCTACCACTCTCTTACTGAAATCTGTCGCCATAATAACAATGTTATAAAGCACTGTTGTGTTCCAGCAATTAGAGGTAAGACAGCTAGTTCCTCAATTGTTGAGGATTACAGGTGAAGCTCGCTTCCACCTTCGGCCTTATCGTCACTTACCATCAGGTGAGATGAAGGCCAAGAGCTTGCCTGTCGTAAGTAAAAAAAAATCTGTATTTGACAGAGGTAGGTGGAAGTTCATTACATATCACACTTTCCCAGTAATTTAGCTGGTTCCATGTAATAAGAATTTGCCGTTACCAAGCATTTAATACACAATGGGTGTTATTTAAACGGTCTGCAAGATATTCGAATTCTGGTCAGCAAAAATATACAAATGGTCAACTAAAATCAAATGATTTCGCTGTTGCCAAATTGTATAATTATATTTTATTATTTTTTACGACCCTTAAAAATAATATTTATAATGTCTACTCATTCATAGAAATAGTACGATTATATCAGAGACAAAGTTGTAAACATGAAAGTGCATGGTTCTATGTGGAGAGGACGACCGAAGAGAAGATGTAAGAACTAATCCAAGCTCATGATGTCCTAGCTTAAGATACCTCTCTCTGTCTCTTTCTTAATACCACCAGGTTGGCTGAATGCGGATTGGTTGGATGAAATGAAAATGGATGAAAATTATAGAGCACGTGTTAATATTTCCAGGTGTGCTGCCCCCCAGAGTCCCAACCGTGTTTCACTCCCGACGGAGCTCAAGGCAGATGTATCAGCGTGTATTCTTGTCCTCAAATCGCTAGCCTGCTAAGGCCTCCTGTGTCCTCGGAGAACCTGCGCTATATCCAACTGTCAAGGTAAGAGATTTCGAAGTTTTTCGGATTCCTAATTTAGAGATTTCAGAATTACTTTTAATGATATGCCTCCAAAGGTGCTTTTCCACTAAGCGGTGTGCGAGGAAAAATTGGATTTTCGTTACTCGTGAAACATGTATGTTAGATATCATCACGCCTCTATACCCGAGAAGAAGTCAGAGGTGTTAAACACCCTCATTTTATCTGATATGTCAAGTCCCCATGGTATGTAACACAATTGATATTAACAATCAACTGTACTTAAGTTTTATTCAAACTCAGTGGTACAGGGGCGGTTAGGTAAGTATTTCCCACCACTCGGCTACCACTGCTGCTAAACAATATGAATGAATCAAAACTTTTTACTAGGTCAAAGTAGTAATTCTCTAAGGGTATAGATAGGTACTTGTAATAACACAGCAATATAGGCATTCGGTATAATTTTTAAAATGTCACGGTTACCAATAAGCTTAGGTAAAAAGAAACAGACGGGTC
Source organism: Parapoynx stratiotata (assembly GCA_910589355.1). NCBI lineage: Eukaryota > Metazoa > Arthropoda > Insecta > Lepidoptera > Crambidae > Parapoynx > Parapoynx stratiotata. Next base: position 10,570,928 of record OU342481.1, read on the forward strand.
ATAAAACTGGTATGTTGCTTGGCAGGTATTAAAAATAATAAAAAAATCAAAGAACTTGACTTTCAAATTGTACATCTTCAAATTTTTTGTACTAATTATGTGATAAACAAGCATCGCCGAGAACATCTTATTTGTATAAATTGTCCGCAACAATCAAATTAAAAAAGTTATTTTTTTTTTATGTATGCCTTATCCACGAAAAATCTATTGGCAATGTTCGAAGTGTGACAGCAAGAGAATAGTCCCGTTATTCGCAACTATCAGAACGTGGATACGATTCTGAAATTTTTGAATATCACGTACCGTCTCTGTCTGATTCATCCATCATCCTAGAGACGTCCACTGCTGGATATAGGCCTCCTCCAATGATCCCACAACTCGCGGTCCTGTGCCGCCCACATCCAGCGACTTTCCGTGTCCTTTGCCAGATCGTCGGTCCACCTCGTTGGGGGCCTCCCAGAATGTGGTCGCCGCTCGAGAACCCTACCCTTCTGCCCCAACAGCCATCAGTTCTACCAGCAATGGATTCACCACAACTAAAAGTGATAGGAGATTTCATGATTCGTTTTTTTTGACAGCGGAAAACAAGGTGATTTTATATATTACTGAATTTACCTCAAACTTTTTAATTTTAACCAAAGAGAAATATAAGAAAAAACATAAAAAAGCGTGTACCATAAAACAGGCCAGTACCTACATCCCAATAAAATCAGTAAACGCCAATATATCTTTTAATTTATAATAATGTGGAGACATATAAGTTTCTAAATCACTAACATCTTATTTCATGAATCATAGCTTCATGTAAGGCAAAACCTAAGTGAGGTCTAAAAGGAAACATTGGACTTTAAAACAAGTATTCGGAACCTGTATTGAAAAGGTCAAGGTTCATGCATCAGTCTTATAGAATATGTTTAATAAAAATAACATGTATCCAAGTCGATAAACTTGGAGAATCACACAAAAACTGTTGAACAGTTATGTCAATAACTTAATGTAGGGTTCTCAAAACATCAAAAACTATAGAAACACTTGCTGAACATATATCTGATGGAACATTATAAAGTGACAGAGACCAAAATACTTATATTCATATTCTTTATCTTTATAATCTCAATCGATCATTATTAACCTGGGCCCCGATTCTGCTAATTTACAACTATGGCAATCGTATTTAAATGGTCTAAATTTTGATATTTCATAGTCTAAATCTAAAGCAAATTGATTTTCAGACCACGAAACGTCAAAAATTTTACCACTGAGACACTATTTCAATTACATTGCTTTAGTTAAACTGAAGAAAATTGATTATCATACTACGAAATGTCAAAATTTTTACAAGATCCTATTGCCATCCTATTGTGCCATCTGTAAACTAGCAGACTCCAGGGCCCTGATACATATCGAATAATTAATTTGTTATGTTGTAGTAAAAGAAAAACAAAACATTCAAATCGGTATTGACTTCCATTTTCGTGCCATTGCTAGAAGTAACATAAAAATAACACTAGATGTCGCTTATTTCCAGATGTCAGGGTCCAGATCAATACAGCGTGTGCTGCGGACCTCCAAGCGGGCCTGTGCAGAAAGGAAACTGTGCCGCTACCCTCACTGCCTTCCCACCTGACCCGAGGAGCGAATGCTGCGGTATCGACAGTGGCAATGCTAACAAAATTGTAGGCAAGTAATTCATCCATATTTATGTTTCTCAATAATTAGATATAAAACCAAGAACGAGCAGATCCGCAGGAGGACTAAGGTCAATGTCACTGACATAGGCTACAGAATTGCGAACCTTAAGTGGCAGTGAGCAGGCCACATTGCGTAGTACTTTAGGCAGTGGCTGCCTCGTAATGGGAGGTGCCAAAACGGAAGGTGACCTTCCGATGGTGATCGATGATTTAGCGAAGGTCTAGGGAAGTCACTTGAGGGAGGCGCAGGACCAATAGTTGGGAAGATCTTTGGCGAGGTTTAAGCCCATCAGTGGACGTCTCCGGACTGAGATATAAAAAGGAAAATGTGCAACGACTCTCTCTGCTTAGCCACCTTATTATTATTCTCAACTGTCGGACAAAAAACGAATCACGATATTTTTATACTTGTCACTTTTTATTGAGGTGAATCAGAACGAGACGGGACGAGACGATCTGTATTGAATTTGTTAACCGGCAGCTCATAATAAGTAAATATATAATCTGTGTATTTTGGCAAGGCACCTTAGGCCACATCGTCGCTTTCCATCAGACGAGAAGGTGCCAAACGTACTTTTTTAAATAAATTAATGGGGAATTCTAATTGGTGGTTCTGTTTTCAGGCGGTAACGCAACAGCCGTGGACCAATACCCATGGCTTACCATCATAGAGTATACGAAAGACAATCGGATCCTCTTGCTATGCGGAGGAACCCTAATAAGCAGCAGATACGTGCTGACAGCTGCCCATTGCGTCACCGGAAGGGTCCTGGACAGTGGAAGACCGTAAGATATCAAAAATTTTACTAGAACCTTTGATATCTACTAGTATATAACTGTACGTTGCACGTATGTTGCCTGTAAGCACATTGACATCAAAACATTTGTACATTGTATTCTCGTGTCCTATACATTTTTGGTATAAATATGACATAGTAAGATCTGAAGCGGCTAAATGATGCTGGTCGGCCAACAGTATCTTTGGGGAAAAAAAAGACAATGTAACTGACAATGTTAACTACAAATTTACAAAAAATGACAAATAAATACGTGGTAAAATATGACGCTATTTTTATGAACGCAAGATTACATAAAATTTTACGTTCATAAAAACCTTATCCTTCAATTCTAGCCACATACATTTTTTTATACCCATCAATATCACAGGGGAATCAGGGTAAAAATACTGGCGACTCTCCCTGGAAGCGGGACCTCCAAGGGGGCATACCTTCCAGAGAGAAATCCTCCAGTGGTGAAACGCCACTACAGGCTTGAGGACCCAAGTTCTCGCCTTCTTTCAAATAATCCGGTGATAGCTGAGTAGCCGTCAGAGGCATAGGTTAGGTCATTCAATCAGTTGAAAGTAAACTATACCAATGAATAATAAATGACAATAAATTGGATTCAACTTCCAGAATCAACGTGCGTCTTGGAGAATACGATACCTCTAATAACGACAGAGATTGCGTCGCTGTGGAGGGAGGCGGCCTCGACTGCACAGACCCTGTAACCATTGTACCAATCGAAAGCACCGTTGCTCACGCCGAGTACGACCCGAGAACCAGGAGACACGACATCGGCTTGATCAGGCTTAGTCGGCCTTCTGGCTTTACAGGTGATTTTAAACTACTACTAATTATATAAATTATTGTACCAGCACCTTTGTCTAGTGGTTGAAGCAACGGGTGGTGATCGGGAGGTCCGGGATTCGATTCCCCATGAGGAAAAAATTATAAACTCATATTTGAGTGATCGGATACAAAAGGATATTATAAATAAAACTGAATCTTCGGGGGCTCCAATTCTAAAGGGCGTGCCTCAAGGTTCGATATTAGGACCACTGCTTTTTGGCACTTATTTAATTCTAAAAAAAACAAAGTGTATAAAACTTTCTTTGTCTTATATAAAGCAAGTCAGTACAAAAATTATAATTAATTAGGAAGTAATTCAATATGTCGATTCAACGGTATTTTTAGGAATCACCTTAGGCTCTAGTTTACAATGGACACCTCATATTGATACCCTATCGGGAAGACGATTTTATGTGTCAAACTTGGCCTATGATATAAAGATATTTATTATTTTTTATTTATTTAAAAAGGACAATCGTTTTTCGGCAATTAGAAGTACGATAGTCACTTTATAAGCTGTTGAAGAATACAGGTAAAGCTCGCTTTCACCTTCAGTCTTATTGTCACCTATCATCAGGTGAGATAAGAAAGCCAAGAGCTGGCCTGTCGCCATACATGGGCAATCAAACCAAATCAGGCGAAATGTGGGATACTGACTTCTTCCGAAATAAAGGCGTGATGAGACGGCCTGTATCATAGTTTGGAATCCTTAGAGGAAATTAAGTGTGTGTGTCTAATCTGAAGAGTTATATATTCAGCACAAATCACATAGAAGGGCAAAACCAGACTAATACTAAAAAGGCCTCCACTCAGTATTACGGTATCAGGTATTTTGTACCTTTGCAAGAAAATTATTTTATTGTTTTTTGTAGACTTCATCAAACCAATTTGTTTGCCAACCATCGACCGGACGCTCTCGCCGCCGTCGCCTTTCAATATGTTCGCCGCCGGCTGGGGAGCCATCAACATCACCACTACTAAAAGCAACATCAAACTACACGTCGACTTGCCATTCGTCGATCTTCAGGTGAGATATCTTAGTTGTAGGTACTACAATACGGCATTGTAGAACGTCATCCGTCCCTCTATTCTCAACTGTAGGAAACAAGCGAATCACGGAATACGCACCCGTAGTTTTTACTAGGGCTAATTAGAGCGAGACGGGATGTGACGTTTCCGAATGGAATGAGTGAGACCGACAGATGAGAATAATTTTATTTTTCATTAATTTTCAGAGGTAAGACGTTGTATGCAGCATATGTTACTACTTTAACAATTATTATGACAAATAGACCAATTGGGTCAGGGTGTTACGGCCCATATTCCTCATGTGCTTCTTAATGAGGAAGGCCTGTGACCGCCACAGTCTATACAGTGTGCCGTGTATAGGCAGAGTACGGACGGCACGACGAATAGAAAGCTTTGCTTTGTGTTTATATTTTACATAACACCTTTGCCAATATTATTAAGCTCGGTGTAGCACGTCTTCTGTTTCTATTATTTATTATCACTTGCAATATCAACTCTCACTCCTATCTTAGTCAACCCATCTTTTTTTCGGTCCTTCATAATCATACACTCTTTTATTCATAACATTCTGGTAACATGATCATTGGATCTTTTATGTAATTGATTTTGTTTAATTATAAATAATAAGGTAAAGGTAGGATTGAACGTTCTTCTCAAAACCCGGCCTCCTAGTATAATTCACATGCGTGTTTTGCGAGTGGTATGTGTTAAATGTGGATTATAAAATACGTAGATTGAATATTTGACTTGGAGTAACAAAAAACCTCTTTCTTTCCAGACATGCACAGCAGCTTATAAAAACCGCTCCCCCATCTGGGACCGACAGCTTTGCGCCGGGGGCCAAAAGAACAAAGACTCCTGCAGAGGCGACTCTGGAGGTCCTCTCATGTACAACGTTAACGAACAGTTCTACGAGCTCATCGGAGTCGTCAGCTTCGGCCCAACTCCTTGTGGTGCCGAAAACATGCCAGGAGTGTACACGAAGGTGTTCGCTTACAGAGACTGGATACTCAGCAACATTAGAGAATAAAGGTTTTATTAACTTCTTTTAGGTCTATATCAAATTGTTTTGTCAACATCGCTTGTTCTCAAATTTCTTTCAAATGTTTTTTTTTATGTCAATACAAAATTCAAGCTTCAAAAAATTCTGAATTTACGTGGGACTTGACACAGTACAAAATGAAAACAGTGGAGGGCTTTGGAAATATGTTTATTGAAGTATAAATAAACTAATCTTGATGTTGTGTAATCCCTATTATTTTCCTACTATTTTTTTATATGATCTTAACTTTTTCTCTTTAAGATTTCTGTGACATAGTTCTTTATGAAATTTAAAACAATTAACGAATTAATTACGTAGCAATAATTCTTAAAGCAATCACTATCTCTTATGTCTCATTAAAAGGCTAAAGAAACTACACACAAATTGTTGGATTGATGCTCAAGAATTTAGACTGGAGATAATAATAATCTAGATACTAATTTAATGTTAATAAATAGCTTACTGAGATTATAAAAATAAAGCATTTTGATAATTTACTGATGGTATATTAATTGACCCCCAAAAGTTTGGTCATTCTGATTCAAATATATTTCGAACTAAATATGAATATTCAAAGTAATTTATTTCGCGACGCCTGAAGTGGACCATAGTTTTATAAACATATTTGACAGGAAAGCATACAGGCGACCATCAGTGGTTTCAACTGCCTCTTATACATAGTAATAATAATTTGATACTTTATAAAACTTAATAAAAACACTCACCCCTGGCATTAGTGGCAGCATCAGCTATTTTCTGGAAGGCATCGAGGAAGGCAGCGATCGCCACCAGCGCTGACCTGCAAAACAGAAGAGATTCAAATAAACACATACATGTTATCTTGCTGCACGCGCTGATGTGTTTCTGATGGTCAAGTATCAAATTGTTTATTGGTACTACAATCATTGTTCTTCAAATTAATGAACCGTGGTTTTTTAAGAATAAAGAACATACCATAAAGAATATTATTATAATTATCACGCCTTTATTCCCGAAAAGGAAGGATGAGGTGTTATCAACCACATTTCGCCTGGTATGCTTAAGTGCCCATGAAACAGGGATGAGACTTGTTTTTTTTTCTCTTTTTAAGGACTTTTGTCTTTACAGATATGACAGTCCTATACAGACATAGTACAAAATAACACAACAATTGATGTAAACTATGCTAGGCTTCTATTAATATTACTGTAGTCGCGGCGGGTACATAAAGTCATACAACATTTTGGCGTCCCCAGATGTTGGGTGAGCCAAAATGCTGTGAAAAGACTGTTGAGGCCCGGTACTGTGTGAGGCAAGCGATATCTAAAATAAAATTTACTAGAGATAAAAATAAGGTCCGGCAAGTGCACAATGTCCTTTTTATAAAACACCTGACAAACCTGGCGTTAAACACAAAGCGGGATCTGGGGGTCTTAAATGGCAACATTAGCAATTCTTATTATGAATTACATTACAAAGTCATTTTCGTCCTCAAATTATAAATAAATCTGATAAAAATATTTGTTATTCACCAATTTTAACAGATTTAGATTTAATTAATTGCATAAACTAGTTTGTAAAGTAGCCAAAACACAGCGAAATTAACAGATGATAAGTGGGTGTTTACACCTCTTCAACTTGTATGTTTGTATTTGATCATGATATATTTCACAAAACAAAATATATCATGAACAAATACAAACATCATATCATCACGCCTCTATCACCGATGTTGGAGAGGTGTAAACACCCACTTATCATCTGTTAATTTGACTTGATACTTGAACATAAGAATCTCTAATAGTGCCATAATGGAAATAGACCTCGCTAATGTATTACCTGACGTGTACCAGGAAACAGTTAATAGGCAACAAATTGAAGCCATTGAATTTATTTCATCATGCCTGATGATCGAGCCAGCGTTATAATTTATTCAATCGCGCCTGTAGATGTGAATGACGTATTCTACTAATTGAGTTGAATGGTTAACAAAAAAGCTTGGGTATGAAATGGAAGTTTTGGTGTGCTTGAACCTTGTACAGATCTAAATTGAAGTGATGAAGTTAAGTAGGCCAAGCATCATTATTAAAAGATCAGTAACGGACCACTCTGTACATCACAAACACTTAGATTTAACATAGAACTCAAGGCAACGTATAGATTCAGATTCTGCATACGTGAGCGTAGAGCGTGATACACTGACACCTATTTTTTGGACCAATGACAAAACTCAAAATATAATTAAAATAAAAGGTTAGTATGAAGTTTAAGAACGTGGGCTGGCTGGTGGCAGCACAAATCAACCAGCTCAACATATATTTCGGAAACCAAATGACGGAAACATGAATATCATAGTTATTTATATTAAATTTTTCCTAATGTACTCAATAATTATTAAACAACATAGTAAAATAATACGGTATCAATTCTTTGTTCCTTAAAAGGTCGACCATACGGACAGATGGTGATGATCACGTTACATAAGGTGACCCGTTTGCTCATCTTGTATAAAAAGGCAGGCACTCAAATAATTTATGCTAGTCAACTGACATTGGTTAATTCGTAATAATGGGATGGTTTACCAAAAACCACCCAGTCTTCTTCTGCAGTTATTATACTTCTTTAATTATGTTCCCAATTCATTTTAGGGTTGGCGCAACATGTTCCTCTCCTCCATTCTCCCCTATCACTCGCCATTTTACAACTCACTCCCTCTCTCATTATTATTCACAAAATCCATCTATCTTTTCTTTAGTCCTTATCTCCCTGGTACTGGGTCTGTGATTGTGTAGGCGATGAGCTAGCTACTTGTTACTACTTTTTCACGATTTTCCATCTGACCAATCCCATTTTTTGTATGGCTAAATGTAGTCTTAAGGAACACAGTGCTCCTTGGACTCTGCCACCTCTTCGGGGATTACATGTGTGATTGTATGTATGTATGTATGTATTAAAACAATCTGCACTTGTTTGTCCATACAATCTCCTGTAACGAGAGCAATGAATAGGTGACTTACAGAACGTTTTCGGACGACCTTTTAATTTGGCTGGCCATTTTGCGAGTCAATATCCGTACAATTGATGCTAAACGATATATGTATTAGGGACACGGTGACTTTGGTTGATAGTTCACGAACAATAACTATAGTTGAAGGCTGGCGCCACATTAATTTGAAATATTAAAGAAAAATTAGTGCTTTTGTTCAAAAACAATGACGTCATCTACTTTGGGTTGGAAATCATCATTTTGAATCTTGGGAATGGCATAACAAAATAGATTTCTTTTGAGAAACAAACAAAGCTGCTCAATTAGAAAGTAAGTCTTGCTTGACCACCAACCAAAGACCTTTACAAAATCTGATTTAAAAAAATAAAAGCTCAAGACGTGAAAAGTTTTGTATTGAGTCAGCTGGTCAGTATGTCTCTTGAACAGGAAGAAGTATTATTTCATTAAAATTAAAAAGAAAAGCACCCAAACTGCACTAAGATCACAATCAAATAACAATGTTTTTCTGGTTCTATAATTCTATTGGTGTGTAAGGCAACCAGACCTCTTCAGGGTAGAGGATCTTAACCATTTAAAGTGCAACTACCTATAACCTAATGATTTAATTGAAATACTTACTTCAATACAAAGGAAAGGGTGTGGTCAAGAAAGATACTTGGTGGTGGAATGAGGACGTGAAAGAGGCTTTAAGAAAGAAGAAGAATGCATTTAAATTGTGGCAAAATAGTGATGAGTGCAGCGATAGTACGAAAGATATGAGGAAAAAGGCCTATTGCAGCGCAAAACAGGAGGCAAAGAGAGCAGTCGCCGTAGCCCGGGCAAAAAGTCAAGCAAAACTTTATGAGACCCTAGAAAGTCCTACAGGGCAAAACTGCCTCTATAAGATAACGCGGCATAGGGAAAGGTGTGCAAGGGATATTACACATGTGAAGTGTATGAAAGATGACGAGGGCAAGGTTTTGACGTTGGATGAAGATATAAAAGGGCGTTGGAAGGGATGAAAAGATTTTGAAAAGTTAATGAATGAAGAGAATGTGTGGAATGGAGTGCTAAGTACAGTGGAAAGCAATATGGGGTTGGTAAATGAAGTGAAAGATGACGAAGTGAAAATGGCAGTGAGAAGTAGGAAAAGCGGTAAAGCTGTGGGTCCAGACGGTATACCAGTGGATTCCGTATGGAAGTGTCTGGGTGCGAATGGATGTAGGTGGCTGACTTTATTGTTCAATAAATTGGTGCAAGAGGAGGTGATCCCGGATGAATGGTGTACGAGTACCCTTGTACACATCTACAAAAATAAGGGAGATGTCCAAGAGTGCAACAATTATCGAGGAATAAAGCTCATGTCACACAGTTTGAAGATATGGGAGAAAGTGATTGAGAAACGATTGCGAGACGAGTGTGAGATAACACGAAACCAGTATGGGTTTATGCCTGGCCGAAGAACTACAGATGCCATATTTGCGCTCCGGCAACTGTGCGAAAGCTACAAAAGGGCCCGGAGGAGCCTGCATATGGTGTTTGTGGACTTGGAGAAGGCATACGATCGTGTCCCCCGAGAGGTTTTGTGGTGGAGTTTAAAAGAGAAAGGAGTGCCTGATAAGTATGTGGAGCTAATCCGAACAATGTATTTGAAGACCAGAACACACGTCCGTTCAGCTGCTGGGACTACTGGGGAGTTTGGTGTGGCAGTTGGCTTGCACCAGGGATCGGGGTTGAGTCGTAGGGACTCTTTCTCCTAGTAGTGGATGCTCTGACATCGGTCCTACAAGAAGAGGCTCCCTGGTGCATGCTGTTTGCGGACGACATCGTCCTCGTCGATGAGGAGGGATCTCGGGTTCAGGACAGATTGGAAAATTGGAGGCAGAGATTGGAGAGTGTTGGCCTGAAAATAAGCAGAACCAAAACCGAATATATGTACTGTGATTTCGGCGGTCTCTCAAATCCTTGGCCCGTTGCTCTTGATGGAGAGAATCTTCCAGTCTGTTCGGAGTTTCGTTACCTGGGATCTCTAATTCAGCAGGATGGAGATGTTGAACGAGACGTCAAGCGAAGGATTAGCTCAGGATGGATGAAATGGCGGCAGGTTACGGGAAATGCGTGTGATCCCCGTATTTCCCTAAGACTGAAGGGGGAAATTTATAAATCTTTAATAAGACCTGTCATCATGTATGGATCGGAATGTTGGCCTGTAAAGCGGATGGATGAACAAAGATTGCATGTAGCTGAAATGCGAATGTTAAGGTGCATGTGTGGTGTGACGAGAATGGATGGAGTGAGGAATGAATATATTAGGGGAAGTCTGAAAGTTGCCCCGATTGCTGATAAACTGAGAGAAAAACGACTTTCTTGGTATGGACATGTAATGAGAAGGGAGAATGATCATGTCACCAGGAAAGTTATGGACTTGAAAGTGGATGGGCGTGTGGGGAGAGGAAGACCAAAGAAAAGATGGATGGATTGTGTGAATGATGATTTGATGAGGATGGGCGTGAGTGTTGACTTGACGAGTAATAGAGGAGAGTGGAAGAGGAAGACATGTTGCGCCGACCCCAAATAGAATTGGGAACAGGGCAGGAAAAAGAAGAAGACTTACTTCAATGCTGAATGAAGCTTCGTCGCTTTTGAGATGAACTCTTCCCACATAGGCGCGCTGCTCTGTGAACAAAAAATAAATTTGTTAGCAACAATGTGAAAACATGGCAATTAACGCCTATATCCCCGAAGGGATAGGCAGAGGTGACACCGCTCACATTTCGACTGACATATTATTATTTAAATTATGTAGCTGTGGTGCGAACCTGTACCTGACATAAAGGGGCAAGCTAGATTCATATTATACTGTACTTAAATACTTTTCAACCTCAGTGGCGGCAGTGGCGGAGATCAGATCCGACGACCTCTTGCATTTCTCATGTGTTTCTCCATGAGAAAGGTCTGTGTCCAGCAGTGGGACGTATATAGACTGAGGACAGACCTCTCCCACGATTAGTGCCTTTCCCAACACCGTTATATCACATAATGTGACAGTTCTTAAGGGATTTGTTTATTATTTGTTTCAGTAATCATGGGAGGCTTACAACAGTTTCAGACCATATCAACCTCTCGACTTCATCAAACAAGCTCAACTTCCAAAGCAAATCTTGTTACCGAATTCTATAAGTCACTATCCGTAGAGTAAGCAATTCCACGACGCGTTTTAGACAAAAACTACGTCGTTCACGGCTCCCGTTAGCCGGCCGAGCGGTTATGCCCAAATAATGCCCCGTGGAAACGCTATGACCTCATTGTCAAGCACGGTACAGACGAGCGGAAACGGATACCTGTCTTTGAAGTAACTGGGAACGCAGACATGCCTTTCGTTTCTATTGATTAGCTTAAAGGAAAAAGTATAGGATTTGAGAAAATCGTTTTGTAGCTTTCAAACACATAAGCAAAAACGTATGTCAAATCCTCAGGTTTTTTTTACTTTGGTTTGACGATATCGATTGCGATAATTTACATTAAATTACATCTTCTCTACGGACCCAGGTAAGGCAAAACACACATGAAAATAGGAAGAAAGTAATAATAATTGTGTAAAATTTATTGGTACCGAAGTCGAACGATTTGAAAGAAAGAAAGAAAACATTTATTAACCCACTATTACAAACTGGTGTAAAACAAATGGTTCGAATGGTTAAAACTGATTGATATAACCTGTGTGTGATTACACAAAACTCTATTTTACATTAATGATCAATAAACTTTATTTCTAACTTTATTTACCCACCAACCCGCCCATACTCCTCATGTATTTCTTCGTAGGGAAGGCTTGAACTCAGCAATGGAATGTACATAAATAGGATAAGAACCAACTTTATTTCACATATCATTACTTACTCTTGTAGCATTTGCTTTTTTAGCAATATAATTATCATTCCAAAATATGATAATATAAAGCTTCACTGCTGCCTAATCCAGTTCCAGAGAAAGTATACAAAGATTTTTAAATCTATTTACACTGCATGTTTCTTTCACTTTGAGAAAATAATTTTAATTTCCCATCGTATTGATTAAAATTATTATTTACACTTAGGTCCGAAATCGCGTGTCTGGTTGACGAAACAGATAATCAGATAAGTATTATTTCGTGTGACCTCAGCTTAACTATCACTTGAACGAGTAACTGTGAATTTCCTTAGTACTAATTTCCTGTCGTGTTTACGGGCAAAATTAATGTAAGCTAAGAGGATTTTTGTAATAACAACAATCGCGATATCCGTTATTAATTTTTTGTGGTCGGTTTCAATTGCAATGTCGGAGAATGCGAATTGCGAAACGGTGGATAAAAATATACCTCATTATTTGTCCGCTATACAAATAGCATTCCAAAAAATGGCGATGGCGATGATGTAGGTGTGTGTGGACGGACACTAATCCTGTTAAGGACGAGACACAGTTTATTTCCTATTACGAACGTATCAGATGAGTTAAACTGGTTTTGATACATTATGTCCCTTTGAACAGCGATAGCCTAGTTGAGAAAACGGCACTGCTCGTGGGAGAGATTAAGAGTTCTATTCTCAATTTCTCACCTAAACCGCTTTTGTTTAAATAAAACTTAAGCACATAACTATTATACTAAGCCCGTTACGTGGCAGGTTGGCAAATGTAGGTAGGCCGCTGGATAGATTTGTATGGAAATTCTAAGGGTAAGCCTATGTCCAGTTGTGATCCTCTCTCATCTATACATATAATAAAACTGTAGAGGTCGAATCTCTATACATAGAAAAAAACCAAGTCAGGGGGATGTGAAAAGAGGGAACATACCAAAAATGATTTTTTTTTAATTTTTGTTTCTCTGTCTGTTTGTACAGGCTAATCTCCGAAATGGCTGGACCGATTTCAATTAAATTTTGCATGGTGATACCTTATCCTTGGCCAACATCTTAGATACTTTTTATTTTGGAAAATTAAAGGGTACCCGTGGGATTGTTAAAAAAAAATGGTAACCGCGGACGAAGTCTCGGGCAATTGCTATTCTGACATTATGATACATCAGATCAAAAACGTCCGAATCATGTGAACACAAAATATGAGTGATCGATTAAAAAAACGCTCGACCGATAGGGAGAGGTCTATTTTGAGCATCGCAATTAACGGGGATGACATCAAGTGGTCCAAATAGTCCGAATATGTGGACGGTATCGTTGACATATTTCGAAACGTGGAAGTTAACGCGCAGATTACTTTAAAAACTCATATCCATTGCAGTTGTACAGATATACGATATTGTTTTTTGTAATTAATATTTTTGTGACTATCACTGTGTAAGGGTGAGTTTTTTATCCGTGATAATGGTTAACTCAATATTTAACACCTAGACCATTAGTTCCCAAATGGTCCAGGTGGACCCCTATGGGTCCACGGGAGACTCGACGGGGTCTTGTTGTCTTCACATCTTCACATTTTTGTCGAGTTTTGGGAATATGGTAGAAATGTAGCTGCAGGGGGTCCACCGGAACCAGATACAGTTTGAAAGTGGTCTTTGAGAAAAATAAGTCTGGGAACCTCTGCTCTAGACCAATAGCGTCAATGGAAATAGCAAAATGTGTGACGTCAGCTTGACAAATTGTTAAATTTGCGATGAAAATTCAAAGCAATATACATCAGCTTTGCCGCCAGCCGCCAGTTTACTAAACGAGATGTGGTTAAATTGTCTATGATTATTCAACTATAGAAATATTTGAAAATTCTACTATTGGACAAGCTGCCATATCACGACCTCATACGTATTCGCCATCGGTCCATAATTTGACCTACTGGTCAACCTGACCACGGATCAAAAAACCGACATCAAGACGTTGTCATTTATTTCTAAGGCTGTGTTCTGTTTTTAACGGTAAGACAGAGTGAACTTACTGGGAGCTGACTACCGGATGACTTAACATTTCATGTCAGGCAAGCAGAGGCAATTCGTATAAACAGGTATGACATTTAATATACCAACACTACTTTGACATATAAAATTTAGAATCAGACAAGACCACCAATGGACAACGAACAGCGGAGATAACTCAAAAATGTTAAACGTTTTTTTTTTCGGTTCTATTTGATTAATATCCGTAACAAAATTAACAATAACGTCGCGATGACTCATATTTTACATTATCAGTATTAGTTCTCATTTCAGCAACTAAAAAAAATCTGTATGAACCTCATCAAGCCTTTCGCGGTGAAGCCTCTGCATCTCAGCCAAATAGTCATGTCCGGGCCTACTCGACCGCGTGACATACGACAGACTCCTTCACACGCCACGACACGATTACTTTAGTCCGTCTCAATCCAAGTTGCCAAAAAGGTCAACAAAAAAGCCGACTTACCGACATTGTTATTCAATAATCACACTTTTTACATGTACTTTGGCATGTAAATATAATTAACGGTAACAATTGTTGTCCGTTTCAATTGATTTCAATTACCTACAGTCATCACAAAACATTTTGGAGATGAAACATTACCTTTGTTTTGTTTACCTTTTTGGCAACTTGGATTGAGACGGATGTACGTAATGATATCAATAAGTAGCGTTATTCGTCAAAGAGCTTTGACAAGAGTAATTTTACTTAGATTTTTTTAAATAGAATTATAACATGTTTTGCGCGCTCATCGAAAGATGAGTTCTTGCAAGCAACAAATTCCCAGGCCACTGACTCCTGAGTCAATACTGTGATTATAAAAACAGTATCAGATATGACGTATTAAAATAATTACCATAATAAATAACGTAAGAAAATCAGCGAAAACAAGCTCATTTCCCATTTTCGGGTTTTCTTTCCGGTAAACACGTTTCCTCATCAATCAACATTACATGTTAATTTATGCATAACAATTATGTTATAATTCGTAATGAACATCTTTATACTCAAGGAGAATTTCAAGCTGTCTTACGAATACCTTTTCAAGTCAAAATCAACAATCAATTAAACTCCCAAAACACGTTATCTTTAATTAAACCTTTTAATTACCGCAATAGATACAAATTTCCCGTGAACCGATCGTGTGTTGTGATGCCCGTGGGCAAGTTCGTTGACCCAGAGTGGCTTGTTAGGAAAAGCTGTTACACTTTCAGTGATTCAGTAATCGCTGGCGCGGTAACGCTCGGAAAAGTGGCCTGGTTGACCCCATTTGTGGTTAGGCATAGGCATAGCCTGTACAGACACGAGCATAAATAAACTCATTTGCAAAAAAACGGGCACCTAAACAATGAACCATTTCAAATGTTAATATTGCTTTGTTTGAAAATAATAGGTACTTTTATTCTCACAATTTGGTAAATTAATAAGAAAATAATCGCTTTCATCAGTATTTCATAAAATTTTGATACAATTCCTCACTAGTAGTGTATGTTCGCTAGTAGTGGATATGCTCATGAAGTAGTAAAAATAAAAAAGGTTTTTTGTTTGTTTTTCCTTAATAAAGTAAAATTAGATAAATGTTTAGTATCGAGTATGACCCCCTCTAGCTAAAATCACAGCTTGTAACGTGTACAAACGATTGAAACCTTTTTTGTATTGTATCTTTTTAAAAATGAATGAAAATCAAATCAAATCAAATCAAATAAGTTTCAGAGAAAAGAAATAATTACCGAGGAGGTTATTATTTTTTAAGAATAAAAATAGACCATATTTTTGAGCTCTTTTGATTTGTTTTGATAATTTACTGTAAGTTTAATTGTGTTAAAATTGTACACGGAGACAACTCTTTTTAAGTGCCTCCCGGAAATATCATTTAATTTGCATTCACTTAAAAACGATAAATATTTTTTATACACTGTTATATTCACACATATTGCTAAAGCTTGTTTTATGATACATGCCAAATATTAATATCTTTGGATACGTCGTTGTGAAAAAAACTGAAAAAATGCTAGTATGGAAAATGCTGACTTCCCCAAAATCTCCATAAAAACGGCAATTTCATAGGTAAAGACCTATTATTTGATGAGACGTTTAATTGTGTGAATACTGTACTACATAGAGGTGCTCGTACGCTTTGGCTTTTGATATTGAAAACAAAGGTTTCGCCTTGGTCAGTCCTTGGATACGTGATAAATTTATGATCCCGAGTTCCTTGTGGTTCGGAAGGCTTGCTATGCCGTTGTTGGCTCCAGTCGTTAAAGCAAATGTTCATACCCACCAACCCCCATTGCCAGTGCGGTGTTAAGATCCGTACGCTTCTTGTTTCTCTGTGTACGCGGATACAAAATGTATAAACTATTATACTAATATAAAGCTATAGAGTATGTTTGTTTTGTTTGGTTGAACGCGCAAATCTCAGGAACTACTGGTCCTATTTGACATTTTTCAGTGTCAGATAGCCCTTTTATTGAGGACGGCTATAGGCTATATAATATCACGCTATCCCAAAATACTATTTATTAGTAAGCCTTGCCTTTTCGGAGTTCAGATTAAGTTATGTCGTATGCTTGCTTTGGTTGTATGTTTTATTACCAAATAAAGATTTTTCTTTCTTTTAAATGATAGATTTTGTGAATGACGATATAATGATAAGGCATTTCTAACAAGTAGACCCTTCAAAGCTTAAATGAAAACGTTATGTTGACAGATAGATAACAAAAGTTCTATTATATGGAAGTAGAATTGTATGTTAACAATTTTCATATACGATAATAATATAACTTGTGCGATAGCTCGCTTAGATTAAATTACATTTAAGAGATAGGGCAGTGCTTTTTCCCAAAACAGTTTTTGCCGCCTCTCCGGTCTAATCGGGAGGTCCGGGATCGATTCCCCATGGGGCAGAGTTTTTCCGCTCGGTTTGGTTGGTGGTAGGGCTTCCAAGCCCACGCTGGCTAGCTATCACCGTCTTACCTAAATTTGTCGCAGTAATAACAATGCTATATGGTTGTGTTCCATCAATAAGAGGTAAGATTCAGTTCCTTAGTTGTTGAGGATTTACAGGTGAGCTTCCACCTTTCGGGCTTATCCTCACTTACCATCAGATGAGATGAAGGTGTGGGGTGCGGGAAGGGATATGCCGCACCCTCAGCGAAAAGGGAAGATCTTCTGCCGAGCCAGGTGTATGCTCGGGGACCGCGGTCCGACTGTTATTCGTCGGAAATTGTATAAATATTAATCTATCTTGGAAACTCTGTCATCGTGATTTAGGCTTGCTAATCTTCTATATTCCTTATTGCTGTAGCCAGTTAGGTCTAGTATCAATTTGACTCCAATGTTATTATTCACTATTGTACTTTTCGCTGATCAACCATTTCTCGGTTACTTAATATCGTAGCGCGATATGACGTAGCCACTACAAAGCCCAAGAACTTACCTGACATATGTAAAAAGAAAAAAGTTTGGCCTTGTTTTGAGGAAATTTCGCAGCTTGTACAAATTTCAACCAACTTTCAAAGTGTTATCGTCAGCAGCTGTTCGTAACATTTAACACTAAAATTAATAAGAATCAACGCATTTTCTTGAACAATTATACTGATTACCTAGTATAGCAAAGAATTCTTACAGAATACATTGTCTATGTTCGTTTAGATTAGGACTTAAAGTCAAAAAGGAGCAAATTAAGCGGCCGAGCCGCTACACCGTGAAATTACAAAGAACTGTATTGAAACGATTGAACCACTTAAGCCTAAAAATTTTAAATGAAAGATCTTTGATTTTTAAATTTCGCTCAAATATCGTAAGGTACAAACGACCCATTAGAATGCTATAAATCCAAATAAACGTATCCAGCTCTTGACGGGCACAATTGAATCATATCTGTTTACCATTTCTTCACAGACCATGGAGCTTACGAAGATCAAAGCTCTCTGGACTTGGCACGTTGAGATGTATTCGGTTATCGCCACGGGAGTTAGATAAACAGATCTTAATAATGAGATTTATAGGTTCTTACAATTTATAGGGCAAATTCTGGGATAGGCGAGCTCTGGTAACGATTACTGGCTGTTTACAGGCCTAAGCCACATTCATTAGTTTTTTCGTTTTCATCACTATAATTATTTGGGCAGCAAAATAATTATTTGGTCACCAGAATAATTAGTTGAGCTGCAAAATATTTATTTGGGTAGCAATATATGTTACCGAATATGTATAAAATCTAGGAAAAGGATCAATGAAAGATCAAGAATCAATTCCTATAGGTTAAGGTTATTTTTTTTATGATCTTTTGTGTAATTAAAACATATATTAAACAATTTGGCACCAGAGAAAACATTTTATTTCCTGCCCAATTAGTTATTTTGCTGACAAATTAGAAATATCCGCTGGCCAATTACTTATTTTAGTTGATCAATTGTATTTTTTGTTGACCAAAATTCGAATGTTTTGCTGGCCGCTTAAATAACACCCATATATTTTTATCTATTCTAACTAGATTTAACACTATTATATAACAAGCGTGGTCGATTACGTAACTTGCAACATTTTATAATACTATATCAAATGCATTGTACCTACTATGAAAATAATTTTATGTTAGTATCAACTTATTGTTTTATGTATAAATCATCATATTTAAATTAAATCATTGTTAAATATAAATGGATAAACCATTAAATTACTATAATTAGCTAATCTTCATCTGCATTTCACATAATAATCGTTTTACTTTGCCAGCTTACTATTTAATTTTATATATAAATGTTATTTAATTCCCTAAATGTTATTTAAGCTTGTAGCTAACACGTAAACTGCTGAAATCTATCCCTTGAGGTCGATTTTTTGTTCGGGTTCTTAATTTTGTTTAGATTAAGAGATCCTTTGTTCATTTTCTATTATTGTAAAATTCTGCAGTAAATGTTGTGTACACTTTCAAGAAGCATATAATAGATGATGTTTTTGTGTAATTTGTATGTGTTTCATATGTTTTGCTGTGTGCTTACTGAATAAATAAATAAATAAATAAGTAGCTATCACTCGCCTTGCTTCGCCGCCCGTCGCATTAGTTGCATCAAGCAGCAATCATTATGTCCCAGTCAGTAGCGACTGGACTAAGACTGAGACTAAGGCCCGTATTACGGAACTAAACTCAAGCGTAGATCGCTGCTTGAGCGCAGTTAAAAAGGGATGGCGCTGTGTGGGATCAATAGCGCCATCCCTCTCTAACAGTGCTCAAGCAGAGATCTACTCCTGAGTTTGGTTCTTTAATACGGGCCTAAGACTGGACTATTACTGAAGTTCCCAATATTGGTGGCATTTCAGGGTTCCTACCTTTCTACTGACCATCTTCGGTTTCTTCCTTCCATTCTACTAGCAATCTACACCGACTGGCTGACTACTCACGCCGGGAATCATATTTAAATGGATTAAAATGGAATTACAATACAATTTTGATAACACATCCCACCGACCTACTGTACACCGCTTTGGACTCAGAAAAATTAATATGAAATCCACTCGTATACTTCGCAATAATGAAGGCAATGAATTTAAAATTATTAACTCTGGACAGTCATTATATTTTATAATTCTATAAATTCTTTTACTTATGCTTAAATTCCACCTACCTGTAGCCCTAAAGGTCTGTCCATTAGTTTTATAGACTTTATTTAACAACTTTAACGAGTAAGTATGGATGTGGACCTAAAACGAGAGGAAGACCAAAGAACCGATAGACGAAAGAAATGAAAGATTTTGTGTGAACAGCTACCAGTTCCGCGAGCAATGTACTGCCCACCCTCCTACTGTAATGTATGGCGAATGTGGTGATGATTTACTAAAGGCTGGTAGCATATGTATGATATCGATGCAACAACCGGAAAAGAAGGTGAAATATCGCATATTACATTCGTATATCCAGCTGAGGACTAATGTGGACTAATCATAATAAAATTAGAAAAAGCTTTTCCCAAAATTACACTACCTTAACGAGGCTTGTTTTTCAGCGTATGGTGGCACACAAAACTGTCATTTATTCCAAACTCGTTGTGGTTCAAAATAAAAGTTTCCCTCACTGAGATAAAAGTCGAGTTGCACCAGTTACATGTTAAGCAACATCCAACGTTTAGATTCAGGTGGGTACCTCACGTTACGGTTTCCTCGGTTCGTGCCTCGGAAGGCACGATAATTGGTGGTTTCAGTTCTACTTTCTACGTAGGTATGGTTAAAAAAAAATGCGATTATATTTAAACTTCGCATTATGTCTCTGCCTACTACATCTTTCTGTCACCGACCAGAATACTCTCATACATTTCTGCACAAAGAATATTTTTGGGACGCCAAATGGCCAACATTTAACACACAACATACATATAATCACGCCTGTAATCCCAGAAGGGGTAGGCAGAGTCCAAAGAGCACTGTGTTCCTTAAAACCACATTTAGCCATACAAAGATAGGTTTGGTCAGAAGAAAAATCGTGAAAGAGTAGTTACAAGTGGCTAGCTCATCGCCTACACAATCACAGACATAGTACCCAATACGCCCTAAGTCGCCTTTTACGACATGCTAGGCAAGAAAAGCAGTTGGTACATTCATTTTTTTTATCACAAATTATAATAGGCAGCGGTAGCCGAGTTGGGACGGACGGGGCACTACTCGTCTGAGAGGGCCGCGGAAATCGGGTTCGATCCCACCGCCTGTACCACTGAGTGAATAAAACTTATGTACAGTTCATTGTGAATATTGCTTGCATCACATTGCGCCCGGTGCATGGCATGGAGACTTAACATATCTGCGAAATGTCGATGGGCGTGAAGATATGTTATGATATGTAATTTTTTAAAGAATGTATAATACTCCTGCGATAAACGAGGTACAAAAACAAAACACACGACCGTTGAGTACAGTAACCACTGGTCAT
The DNA here is from genome assembly GCA_910589355.1 of Parapoynx stratiotata. Taxonomy (NCBI): domain Eukaryota; kingdom Metazoa; phylum Arthropoda; class Insecta; order Lepidoptera; family Crambidae; genus Parapoynx; species Parapoynx stratiotata. Next base: position 10,592,129 of record OU342481.1, read on the forward strand.
CGTGTGGGCCTTATGCTTGCATAGAGGTATAAATAATCGCGCATGACTTACGCACCGCCACACCACATGGACGTAAGTTTACGTTAAATTAAGAGTTATTACACAGCAGTTGTGTAAAATAGAACAAGGTATAATAGTATCAAAACACGCGTTCCTTGTTCGAAGTATTTTTATCTCAGGTGAATGATCAAGTTGTTTACATCTGCGATGACGTTAATTATCTTGGCTTTAAAGAAAATAATTCTTTCTATAACAGGTTTTATAGGAATATAATTTGGATGTAGATGGTTGTGTCGATGGATCACTAGCAAACATGCCCTGCGTGCGTGAGCAGCACACTGGAGGACCTGGTGATAACCACCGGCAGAGGTCCGAATTGAACTGACGATATCTTGGAAAAGACATCTGTTATAATGAAACTTTTTGTTTGTTTTTAATTCTTATGGCGCTGTCATTTTTGTTTTGGTGTTTTAATTAATACAATCTCGTACTTGACATTGGTTTGGATGAAGGATTGTGGATTCGTTTTTAAAACCTTTTTTTTATCGTTCTTTTGTTGTCCTTATAAATCTAACTGCCTCAAAAGCTTACATTGTGTTATGATGTATTAGAAGCAGGTGATGTAAAAAAGCATAGCATCTGCTTCAAAACTGTGACCATAGATACAACCTATTCTACGCGCACGCAAATAAACACTTCTATCAATAGCACAATAACGCAGATGATCAATGCACAGAGGTTTCATTATACCATGCACTAGATTGGCAGTATTGGCACACAATGCGTTCTTGTGTCGGTCGATGACACGGTATTATCAAGGTGTCCTTGAGACGATCAATTGAAATACCTAGTATAACATTCATGGGCGTCTTTTATTACTTTATTAGGCTTTTCAGCTAGAAATATCGCTAGCAAGAATGAAATTGGTCTATTGACCTACGTCCGGTATCCCAGCCCGGTATAACCAGCCAACATCCCATCCCACAGCTGGTCACAGGCTATTTGTCACGCTAGCTTAAATACGGATTCGAAAAAACGTTCAAATGACAGCCGGGAACAAAGTGCCTTCTGAGGAACACGAGATCACAAAGGTCATTGGGCACTTAGTATGAAAACCAGCCACGGGGCATTCAAACGAAATATGGCATAATGTATTAATATTTGACTCAGATTTACCATGGCACCATGGCATTATTAGAATCTCGAGAAATCCAAGTGCCGTTATGCCCATATCTGGAATATACAAAATGCTAATTAGTTAATAATATATTTTTTATTTATCACATTGTCACGAGCCTATATATACATCCCAATGCTGGGCACACGCCTTCCTATTTGAAGAAAACCTACTTACGGGCCGTAACACCACCACGCTGACCCAATGCGGATTAGCTAAGCTAACCAGAATTAACATGCCTTCCGACACCACCAAACCGATTTCGATTTTATTCAAATTGAAACTGAAATTGTGTTAAAAAAATTTAAACGGTCTTGTACACGTTTCTGGGTAGATTAAACAAATAATGATATGGGATGGAAGGTCATGTAATACCCCTTAGTTTAAAATCATTTTGGTTCATGTTTGCCACTCTTCATAAAGCGATCAAGGTCAATTTTCTTAATTGGCGTATCTACTAACAAAACACGTCAAAAATAACCGACCCTAAGGTCTCAAATCCTAAAGAAAACTCTTTATCTCTTTAACAGTTACGTTTAGGACCCCATGTGATAGAAACAAATCTATCAGAAATGATCTGAAAAATTACTTCCTTTAATATTCAGTACTACTTTCCTAGTAACCAATACTTATCTTTAAAATGTATAGTATTTTGATTTTGCTGTTGTTTTTGCCAATTTAGAACAGTTTCTCAGAACATGTCTAGAACTAGCTCTTAACCCATGTTACAACACCTCACAGAATAACCTTTTGACTTTTCGCTAAAGAGAATCACTATTTAGTCGCTCGCTTTCCCGTCGGATATCGCTGCCTTTACTAGGGGATATAGATAGATAGATAACTCTGCTGATAACTAAAGAAAGCCAAAAACCACGCCAGACATCTAATCTAAACCCTTGAAAGTTACAGAAATAAAACAAACCATCCCTTCACACATGTTACCGTTATCATCAAAAAAGTCCCAAAATCTTCCGTTTTCTCTCTAAGTTAATTAGTTCGTCCGCACAATCTACGCAATCAAAGGAGCTATAAATAGGTGAATCTTAAAGTGGGGCCGGGAACACGTTGACAACTAACACTCGTGAAAAACCGTGTCACACAATCTAGTCTGGTTTATATTCGAGGGAGTTTGATTCGAGTACGAGTAGCTCTGAATGGTTGTGCAGTATTTTAGGCTTGTAGTTAGATGGTATTTTTTGAAATATTTGGTCAGTGAAAAAAAATATGGACAAGCGAATTAGTGGTAGGCACACCTAAGAAAAGATGAAGGGTGAAAATCATATTACATTCAAAACTATATGATTATAATTATGACGAAAAGGTGACATTGCGAGTGTCGGAAGAACGTGGAAGAAAAAGACACGTTGACCCCGAATAGAATTGAGAACTGGGCAGGAGAAAGAAGATTCGGTTATCGAGTGAAAGAAATTGGATGATGAGTGAAACAGCAGAGAAGAGTGGAAGAGGAATAAATGTTGTGACCACCATATTTAAGAAGATAAGGGTAGAAAGAAGGAGAGATTTTTAATAGTACCTATCACTCGTGTGGTACTATTAAAAAACTCGCCAAGGCTCGTTTTTTAAAACCACGCTCGTGTTTTAATAACCTATATTATGTGACAGTTATATAAACTACTGTTAAAAGATCTAGGAAGGTCTTTTTTATTGTTGTATTATTTTCCTTGTTTTTTCGATTAAAAAAAAATTAGACAAATATACTTCACCTATATTTCGTTATTACAACCAAAAACGTTCCCTACAATGCCAATTATGAAGGCATTACATAACGGAACTAGGGCGGCTGCAAAATTAAGTTAATTAAAATTGAATCATCTGAAGGAAATTACATGTAAATTGAATGCGTTTCGGCACAGTGCAAACGAAGTTTTTACCGAAGGAGGGTAATAACTTCCTATGTAGGTATAGGAAGTGTCGAGAATTTACTGCAGAAGGATTACAAGGTTGAAAGAAATAGGTGTATTTAATAATTACAATAGAAGAATGTACTACTGCCAAACCGCATCATATTTACCTACACAAAGTCCTTTTCAAAAGAACATGAAAAGGACTTTGTGTAGGTATGTGCTATCAAAGAACTTGATAATAGAACATTAAAAAGGACTTCGTCACGTCTATACCTACCCTCTAACGGTGTCATACTTCCATTTATCTATGACGATACTATATCGTCAGCTGTAAAAAAAATCAATAGTACTTATATCTACTTGCCTTACTAAGTCAAGTGTGTTTGTTACTAAATAATATTGTTTTGCATTTGCGTCATTTGCTCTCATCAATATTGAATTCGGGGCAATATTCCCACGCGCAATGTCTATTTAGGGCATCAGATTTATCCACCCCCCCGCCCCCCTAGATTACACGTGCCACTATTAGTGACAGACAGCGACCTAACAATCAGTAAACAAGTACGCTAAAGGTGAGTTTTTTATCCGTAGTAATAGTGGCCACAATAGTTAAATTCTAGACCAATAGCGTCAATAGAACGCCAAACAGTTTGACGTCAGCTTGATAAATAAAGCAATATTTCGACGACCTCCGTGGTCGAGTGGTCTGTATGCCGATCTTAAGGCGTCGCCATCTCGAGAGGTTCTGAGTTCGATCCCCAGTGGGGGCAAATGTTTAGGTGATGAATTTTCAGGCATTTGTTCTCCAGTCTTGGATGTTTATATATATTTCTATATATTCAGGTTATTTATATGTATTTATCTATTAAATATATTTATCCGTCATCTAGTGTCCGTAACACAAGCAGCATTAGTTGCTTAAAATGGGCTAGTTGATAGGTGTGAATGTCTAAGGATATTCTTATTATTATTAATATAATCAGCTGCGCCGCCAGCCGCCAGATACTAATCGCAGCACCGTATTTGAAAATTCGACTGTTGGACAAGTTGTTATATCATGAAATCATACGTTTTGCCATTGTTCCATATTTTAACCTACTGGTCACCCTGACCACGGATCAAAAAACTGACCATAGGGAATTTAAAAACATCATTCATTCTACTTTCAACTTTAACTGACAGACGTTTAAGTCATATTGAACGACAATAACATGACGTCTATTGAGTCGTACACTCTCTGGGAAATATGTCAATCATCTATAACATCTTTCTTTTCTTTGGAAGCTAAGAATACGTACAAACATAATCACGACTATGGCATAAGTAATATGGCTTATGTTATCTAGAATAAAGATTACTGCCTAGCTAGCCACAAGACCACCGATTGTAACATCTACCCTAAAGTCATACCCTAAAGTAATATAATGTTTACAACAAAGAAGAACTATCTATCTTTGTTGAAGTGCTTATGTTACAGGGAGCGAGCCTTTGGCCATGTAATTATAGGTAGGTATAATAAATAATAATAAATAAATAATAATATCTTGAAACATTCACACCTATCAACTAGCCCCATTTTAAGCAACTAATGCTGCTTGTGTTACGGACACTAGATGACTGATAAATATATTTAATAGATAAATTCATATAAATATCCTGAATATATATCAATATATATAAACATCCAAGAATGGAGAACAAATGCCTGAAAATTCATCACCCAAACATTTGCCCCTACCGGGGATCGAACCCAGAACCTCTCGAGATGGCCACGCCTTGAGACCGGCATACAGACCACTCGACCACGGAGGTCGTATAAGTGGAACCCTAACTCTCATACGACCAATAGTCCTTTTGCCATGCCCCGGGCACGATGACGAGCAGTATATTATTTTATTCATAATAAGATGTTCAAATTCACTGGCACATACGGGGTTTGAAAAGGCGACGTCTTGCATGAGAAGTGCTAACTTTTCAAAGTGACTATCACTTGTTTCCACATAAACGATACCTCATTAGTTGACCCACAATCTCCAAAAAACAACATAATTCTGACATAGTAAGTTTTAAATAAAAATATTAATTACAGTTACTATAACAGGTAAAAAACCCTACTACATTGATTACAAGACACGCCTAACAAAAACTCATACTGATTTCTCCTTACGGAATTGTCGGATAAGTCTTCATTATAAAATTCATCGATATACGCAGTTAGTTTACGTGGTTATTGAATACTTTTTTTAGTTTTTGGCCGTAAGAAATTTTATTTATGTACGTATCACGCCCATATCCCTCGAATGATATATTTAAGTCTATTTACCCTTGGAGCGAGTATAAAGTAGCCTGCACGAAGGAACAATTCACAATGTGTTGGTCACCCATCTAAGGACTGAACTTGGCAAAAGTAGCTTTGTTCTCAATATCGAAAAATTACCCTAATCACTACGCCACGAGCTTGTCATAATAAACCATAAGTTTAATTCAAGATAAGTAGGAAAAAAACAAAAAACTTTAAAATGGTTTGAACTTGGACGTAAGAACTGTCGTGTATACACCAACCCAACTTTGGTATCGGTGTATTAAATGATATTAGGAACAAAATTAAAATCCTTAAAGTAATTTACGTCAGCCATTATAAATGGTATAACCTAATTAATGACGTCAAAATTACACGAAGAACCGAGGTAAAAATTAATATATTTAGTGAACCTTTAAGGACAAATTTAACTTGGCCCTTCTCCACTCCAGGAATAAGTCTTGGAAGCTAATCAGTTTACGTACGATCTAATTTGCCATTTGAATGACAAGGAAAAAGACATCCCGACGCAAGAAAGTAGGTTTTTTAAGGCTCCGTCTTATTGTATTCATTGGGATATACAAACAGAGAGAATCCTAAGATATTCGTCATTTCACCATCTTACTTATTTAAGCCAAAACAAACAATGCTTGGTAACCAAATGACTGAAGAAAGCGATATTGTAACAATAGCACATAAAAATTACTTGGCGAGTAGGTTAGCATGATTCTCTTAAAGGACAATCTTGCGAAGGTCCTGAGACAGCGCAAGACCATAGGAGGTGTCCTATGTCCAGCAGTGGACGTCTCTAGGCCAAAATGAGTAACAGCCACTGAATAAGATATATAACAGTTTGATTTAAAATCGTTATATTGTAAAAACGCCAAGAATTTTAGTAAATGATTATTAGCATGAACCTTTAATTAATTGACTGCTGTTATTTCAAAATTTCGATCTAGTCCTTTGTAACTTTTGATCTACCGAGCATAATAAAACAAACTAAATAAATAACATGATTACAACGAAAAAGCAACAAAAGGACAATTGTAATACGTAAATAAAATCACAAACTACTAGAACCAATCACTCACTACGTTTTATTAAGATGAGAGACATTAATAGGAGCAAAATTTATTACATTAACGGATTACAAAAGTTAGCTTCAACAATTATATAACAAAGACCTCATTTAAGTGTTATTCACCACACAAACATTTCCGAGACAATAAAATCTATTTTCGAGTATTCGCTATTTTCATTCAACACGGATATGAAGTTGATGATTTCATTTATATTATTATGTTACATTACGTCAGGTTAGGTTCAACTATGTGCCTAAGATACTAATTTTAGCGGAGAATTCAGGTTCTGGTAGTATTTGAAAAATATTTAAAATTTTTAGGAAACTAATTTATAATAGTGAAGCTTATAAATGTAAGTCGATATCATCTACACCACTCGGTACAGTCAGAGTTTTCTGAGATGGATGAAACGTGACAGATGAGTAACAAACCGAATAAAACAAGACATTCTAAAACGTACAACCAAGAGCGATATGTAATTTGATACAGTTATTTAGATAGCTCTAAAGGGAAGTGAATCAGATTTTAAGACAGAAAATTGTAGCTTCATCTTTAACACCCACGTTATTGCACTTGTATGGGCTGCTTATGTTATTATATTAGGTCCTTACCTATGAAATTGGTGTTTTGTATGGAGCTTTTGGGGAATTCTGCATTTTCCATACAATTTTTTTTTCAGTTTTCTTCACAACGACAAATCCAAAGATAATAATATTTGGCATCTATCATTAGACAAGCTTTAGTAATATGTGTAATATCACACTTCATAAAAATTATTTGTCGTTTTTAAGTGAATGCAAATAAAATGATGTATTCGGGAGGCACTTAAAAAGCGTTGCCTCCGTGTCCAATTTTAACACAATTAAACTTACAACAAATTATCGAAACAAATCAAAAGAGCTCAAAAATAATAGTCTATTTTTAGACGAGGTAATTATTTTTTAGGAATACTCTGAATCTTAATAGTTACAGACAAAATACTAAGAGAGAAAGAAAACACCAATTTCATAGGTAAGGTAAGGTACCCAATAGTCATCTCCAAAGACAACGCGCGCACAAAAAATAAGGAAACAGCTATAAGAAATTAAGTCAAGCCTTTGATATCGTAAAACAGACCCTTTTCTCTCAATAACTACAACCAACTGACGGTTGACCGCAAAAAATTATGATCCGTCAACAACTGATAGGGTTACCAATTCATGTCATAGAATACACACTATTCGATGTGTATCCAAAAAATTTAATTTTATTACATTGTTTCAGTTATTATTATTTTTATCGTCATGATTTTCATTTAACAACAAGTAACTTGATTGGCATTTACACAGGAGACATCCAAAGAAATATTGAATATAAGTAAAACCAAATGTACATCAATTTAAAATGGAGGTTTACCTAATTTTGACGGCGATAACCTTGTCACTTTTACTCGTTAACCGTATCTATCATTATATACGTTATAAAATTAATTTTACCACGGTTCAAAGTTGGGTGATCTTTCACGTTTGACTTTAAAGATATTAATACTTGGCAACCTTAAGCGTGACCTGAATTTCTCCATAATTAACCCAATAATAAACGTCAACAAACCCGTATCAGCCACGCCATGAGTATTTTAAGACATGCACACATAAACAATAATCCGAACCATACACTTGTGTTACGCAATGAATTTGTTCCGCCATAGGCTCTTGGAATTACCTTTCAATGTTATACTATAGATATCGTGAACATAGGTCTTAATTGGTAGATTCTAATACGTGACCAGATACACAATAAGCTACTTTCGCTCTTCAATATATAGCATTTTTATCTGTTTTCATCTCCTTATCTAAACTGTACATACACTCTTTGCCCTTTCTTTAGCTAATTAAAGACAGTTCTTCAAAGTCAAAACTAGTTAAGAAAAACTGCTGATAAGAAGTTCTATTTTAGTTTTTTAAGCAATGATTTAGAGATCAATATTGCTTGACGCGTGAAATTTGTTAGGTCAATGGGAAGGGTACGTGATGAGAATATCGACGGTATCGACACAAATGTATTCTCATTTGAATCTGCCGCGACACGTATTCCGTGACTGGGAACCGCAATATCATACGTACCTCATCGTACTCTAAAATACGAGAAAGTGTTTCTTTTTGTGGTTACCAGGATGTAGATTTTCACACGTTTTCATTGTGCAATTCGATTTTATTGACATCTACAAGATGTGTGACTAAAATAAAATTCAGGATTGCTCCTTCAAGTGTAAATAAATGGAGGTATCATTAATATGTAACTATTCATAGATTTTTCTTTAATGGAACTAAAACTAAAGATGGTGAACTGCTGTGCAGCTGGACTTAATAAGGAAGAATGTCGACAGAAATACCGACGACCGACGACAGACCCAGGTGCAAGATATTGGTAAGCGTATCGTCAGGCTTAAGTGGCTAGTGGCAAACCTTATAATAAGGATGACTAGTGGAGTAAGTCCTTAACCGAATGGTGGCCGAGGCAGGGAAAAAGGCGACAAGGTTGACCCATCATGCGATGGGTCGACGATGTCGAACGAGCCGCAGTAAAGACCTGGAGGTAGTTTGCGCAAGACCGAAGGGATTGCCAATCCCTTCGGTCAACAGAGAGGAGGCTTATGTCCTGCAGTGGCCAATAAAAATCTGATAAGATGATTGTTAGGATAATTATAAAGTGGCTGTATATCTGATAGCTCCTGTGCCTAGATTGAGACTATGGCGTTGTATGGAAACTGTCAAAATGGCGGACAGAGATTGTGCCAAGCTAAGTGAGAGTGAGATTTGGTTGTGGTGCTCTGCTCTGAGGAAAACACAGGCAAAAGGGAATACGGAAAGTGATTACGGAATACTGTTGGTTAAAACAGGTAGTACGTATTATTGGTTACCGATTATTGTGAATTGGTGGAAAATGTGTTGTTGCGAATACATTACTTTCTAACCAGATAACTTTGTGTTTCATTCAAACACTTATAAGACTATAACATGATGATGATAGAAAAATTGTCTGCAACTAAAAGGGATAAGAACATGCATTAGAGGAAGGTCGGGACGGGAATATAAACAGAAAATTAAAAGGAAAAATACTGAACCAACACAGATAAAGGTAGTGACAAAATATACGATGTAACAGACAAGTTTCAGCATATGCAGTATGCTAAAACTTGTTTAATACAAAATTTTAACAAATATGCCTCAAATACCTAAAATTATCTCAACAACACTTCATTATTAACAGCACGTTAAAATGAAAATACAAATCACAATATAGACGGAAAGTGAAATTCAATTTGATATGAGCAGAGTGCCGGCAATCCACTCACACCCACGATCAGGTCGATCAGCCACAGACGTAGGTAGTTTATTGTGAAATTTCTTAATTGTATATTAAGCGCCTAATGTTGTATAACCATCTTTAGCAGGATCGAATCCCGCTGCTTTAATTTTAATTAAATATATGTTTAAAATATATGTTTCAACTGTGTCTCGATTTGTTGCCATTGAGAGCTAAAAATTTATATAGCCGTTGTCTTAAATATCTTACTAAAAAATGGCCAAGTTTTTACTAACATTTCACATGACATTGGCATTAAGCTGTAGTGACTCAAAATTACTTTTAAAATTAATTGAGCATGCTTTCTCTGTTAATGTCGTAATTGAAATAGAGATAGAAACTTGTCGACACATAATTTGATCTTGTTTCATTGTTGGTTGTTTTTTAATTAATTTATTAGCACAACAGATCGTTTTCACCAGTGCACAGACTGGCAAGTCAGTGATGCACGTAATTAAATAGTTTGAAAGAATCAAATGTATATCAACTTTACTAACTTTTCTCTAGATGTAATTTCTCAGACAACTTTCTGTTCCAATAATAATAAGTAAACCAACTAACTACGAGTAGTAGGTGTACTTCATACATTATGATAGTGTTACTCATCAATTCGATGACTACAAGCTTAAAATATATTTCTAAAGAAGCGAGGAATAAGAGATGTGATAAGAAAGTATTCTTTCTGGTAAATATGAGTAATTTTTAAAGTTTAAACGTATTTGTTCCATCTGCGGAACATACAGACCCATTTGTAACTAAAACAGGACGTTTAATTTGTCGCTGCTCGTACATCAAGTTCAAGTCACATTAGCCGGGACTATAAATCTTTTGAAACAAATTCATCAGACACTTATCTGTAACGCAACGGATCACACAGTGACCCACATTCGTTTATGACTTTACCTACCTTGGGAGGTAAAGAGAACTATTAAAAATATTTAACTTGGATTGGTTAAAGTTTCTAGTAATTATTTATTGTAGAATAAAGCACAAAATGTTTTTAAAGGAACCTGAATACTCACTGTTGTAATTCTGAGTATACATGAAGTGATTAAGTATAACAATAGATCCGTTATTTTAAACTTGCTTATAACATAAAACAGATAAAAACAAAAAGAAGACGACGATACGAGAAAGATCAGAAAACATTGAGTAAGTTAAAAGAAACATATACTAACCAATTTATAAGGAATAGGAAATACAGAAAGGATAAATGAGTAGCTTTCAACAATTGCAAACTTATAACTCCATAAAAGGGCATCACAGAACAGGTAATTGGATTTAGACTCTTGAACTTTGATGTATAGGTTATTGTTCGCTAATCGATTCAACTATATTTTGTTCATGAAAGAGTTGTGCTATGGCTTCAAGAACTCACGAGAACTGTTTCCAAATCGGGCATGCCCTTTTTATTCAATTAAACTTAGCGTAAATCAGATTAAAATTTAGAATCATTTCTTTTTACAAGAGTAATGTAATCCCACTATAATATTGTTTGATGGCAACCATACTTAACCATCAGATAAAGCAAATTCGCCAACCCACAAAGCAGTGTGGGAGGGCACTTCATGGTCACTAACGCACCAGAGGAGAAAGTAGTTCAGAGTAAAACAATGGAAGAATATTACAATACGATTGAACCTAAAATGGATTCCTTGGCCTATATGTATATCCTAATAAAGGCATTGAGAGTTATGCCATGACTGTACAATATGAATGCTTCAATCATACAAAATTATTGTTTTCTTATTATATTATTGCCAGAATACAGTTAACTATGTATTACTATGTTCATTACTTTACAAAAAGAAGTAATTCTACATATTAGTTCCTTTAAAGATGAGATAGTTGAAAGGATCTAAAAGCATTGGAATCGAACAGGTATTCTATAAGTGTATAAGTATCTTAAGAATTGCACAAGTAAAATAAACAAGCTGAAATTAATAACATACGCCGCCGTAGGGCTTTTTGATGAGTTTAAAGATTACATCATCTCATAGTACCCGGTACATGCCATATGGCAAAAGACATGTCCCCTGTTACATGGGAACTTGAAAGATATCAGGGAAATGGAGGTGTTAGCTCAGTCCAACCTGAGATAAAGGCGTGTGAATAAATATGTCATATAAATAAAAAAAGAACTATTGAAATTAAACACGTTTGTAAAATTCCAAGTTCGTTTAAACAGAGTTTCGACTGAAAGAGGACTCAAGTGGCGTTAAAAACAAAACACTTGAATCTTGGATCCCATAATTCATCATGAAGACTCAAGAATACTCTCGTAGAACGCTCGAAAGAAAAAAAAATTGTCAAGAAAAAATTTCTCTCAGCTTTTAATGGTAGCGTGATCTGAATCCAAATCCTCTTATTCAATGCCTTCTACATCCATCTCGTAAATCAGGGAAACTTCGAACATTTGCGGGAAAATAGTCTAAGTCGAACAATCCTTTGAGAGCAGTTCTCTTGTCGCGACAAATTTCGGGGATCCTTAGCTTAATACCTTTGAAATCCTATTCCATGATTTTCAAGATAGGCTGTGGTATCAATAAGAAATAGATATTGGTACTTTCTATCGGAATTTCTGAAGATGAGTTTAGGAGTATTTGAAGTAGTAACTGACCCAATTTTGTTTCCACTTGGTGTAATTATAATACGAACTTACGGTTATGTTATTGAATAGTAATATGTTATAAATGTGGTAATTTTAAGGTCAATAATAAAATTCACAATTCACAGTTTCAGTTGCATACATCTGATCATACTAGTGTTGTGATATTTTTGTGATCTATTCACCTCAAGATAATATGACGAAAGTTTATGGTAGACTTATACGCCTAAGTTCACTAATAAACAAATGTGTGAGTAGCGGATACAGGTACCTACTCAGGACTTAAACTGAAAATTGTCCGTGTCCCTGATGATGACCTTTTAATTAACATTAACGACTGATCATTTAGATACTGCTGAAGTGCTGACGATAGTATATAAATCATTTACATAATATTATTTTATTCCAAACATCAAAATGAAAAAGGCATCTTCTCTGCAGGTATTTCATTTGTATTTTGGAGGAGGCGTAGAATATCCAAAATTTATTTAGTGGTATGCAAATATTTACTACGCCGAAAAAACAAGCATCCCTACGCTTGTTTCTACTTGATCCAATAATGCAACGGCCACCAAAAAATTCAAATATTCCAAATAAAAACAAAATAACACGTGTCTCGTTCAAAGGACAAAGAGCACAGGTTAAATAACAAAGGCAAGGAGAGTTTTGAATATTCAACAACGTGCCTCACCGACGGACACGGACGAGCGTAAGTTCCGCAGATACGATTACGACACGACTGCAATGCGATATCACATCGATACTTCTTGAAAATGAACACAATATAAAACTGTCGAACTCATGAATCAAGTTGTCTAGAAAGCAGAAACAATCAGAACAATCATGTTTTGTTATTTCTAGAAGGGATGTACCGATTGGCCATGGAATATTGTACTTTGTAAAAGAATTTTCGGAGGAAATAGTTCCTCACGAATCAACGAAATATTAACTATAATAATAAAACGAAAATGTAAGAACATATAATTTAATTTTCCTATACAATAAATTAATTGCGAAATTATAACATAAACCTATAAAAATTTACTAGTTTCGGATGTTAGTAATGCATAGGGAATGTATTCAACCAACTACCTCTCTTTCTAAGTGACCTGGAACTGGCTAATAATTTTGATCTAAAAGTCTGTCAGTGATAAAAATGACGATTTTTGGACCTAAATAACTAAATAATCGTTTGAAGTATGGTTATGAAATTTGGAGCAGGCATTTACACACTATTCAAATTTCACATGCTCATTAGCCATAGTTTTTGAGTTATGAGAAGGTAAACAGTAGCTCCAAATGGTTCGTGTAAAGATGCACACGGTGCTGCAGGCCAGTTTTGTTTACTTGAACTTGGCTTGACACGCTACCGCGTGTCTAGTTTAGAGCACAGATTCTTAGTTCCTTCGTTACTTTAATCAAAACTTGTGACAAAAGAAGCTGGCTCTAAAATACGCAATAAAACGAGTTTGAACGAGATATTTAACTTAGATTTCCGTTTTCCTTTAGCAAAAACCTCGTAAAATCATGATCTCACAAGGGCTCTAATGGACGTCAAACATAAAAAATGTCGTACTCCACACGTGACACAATAAACAATGCTGGAAAGTCGTAAACTATAAATAGCCCTTTCAGGTAGTTATTCCATGCACGTCAAGGTGCATTGAAACGAGTAGCATGGTCGGGTTAAAACTATTGTTACATAACTATTGATTCAGATGTTCGGCAGCAGTGACGTCAGTGGAAGAGTGTTTATTTTAGGCGTCCGTTTTAAATACACTGTTAACTAGATTCTGAAAAGATTAATTATTTAATTCATAATGAGGTTAAAGAGTAAAATAAAATAAAATGATAAAATACAAAAAAGCACAGCAACTGACTCAACCATTTGCGGAGAATGGCGGAGATAGCGGGCCACAGAGAACAGAAGCAACCCTAGCCCATTACTCTTGAAGGAACTTTAAATATCTATCATAATAGAAAGGAATAATCCTTGATACTAGGAATTAATTAAATGTTCGTAGTAACACCTCTGCCCACCTTTTCGGTAAAAAAGGCGTGATGATTTGTTGTTACAATAAAGGGGTAATTACTAATTACATAAGATCCCATTTTAATTTATCGTGAAAGTGTAACAAGTCTACCTGACCTTAACATTAAAACACCACAAATAATGGTGCCATAGTTGACACAAGTGGTAGCACATTCAAGTAATATAGACCACATATTCAACACAAGAATCAATATTATCAAATGAACACTTGAAACAAAATGAAAACGGTGTTCCAAGTTAAACAGAAAACTGATGATACTAAGAGTGTATATTTGGAAGGAGCTCCATATATTTATTTACCAAATGTTATAAGTGGGGAGTCTTTCTTGTTGATCATACTGTCCGGATGGGTAACTTTGCACTCTTTATATTAGCATAATTGAAACAAGATATTTCCAGAATTTCCTAAAACACTAAAATATATAGATCTTCATTAATCGTTTGGTCCATTAGAAGTACTATTTGTTGATAAAATAGTCATTTTAGATCGAAAAAAGATATTACCTCACTGCGATCAGGTCGTCAATTAACCACATAATTTATCTAGTCGTTAACCCGTGCGCAGACCGCCCCAAAAGCGGCGAATTGTCCAATAAAAACAAACAGTCTAGTTTGAGGCCAATCGCCTTACCTTTTTTATAAGCAAAATAAACTTAAACACTAGACACGTACAACAATTATTAATTGTAAAACGAAGTAAGATAACGCAACGCGCAAAGCATTCAGACCGTAAAGGCTGCTCCTATAAACCGAAATGTAGTCATATAGATAATATCGATTCGATTTTACAATCAGAATATCTTTGCTTTTTTCCGCTGGTAAAATGCATTTACGCAGACAGTATAGGGATGAGCATTTGAGCAGCCCCTTTAAGGTTGTGGTGGGCTCCTCCGGTCAAGTTCTGAGAACGACACTAGGCACTAAACCTCCAGCGGCACGTATTCTGTCCGCCAAAAAACGCTGTTACATGCCGAGCTATATAGAGGTGCGCGTGGCAGCGATTTTCAGTGGTTGACTCCCAAGTTCCAGTCTCCCCTCGCGGGCTTCGCAAGACACCTCCCTAGGACTGGTTGATACCGTCTAAGTCAACCCTGTAGGCCTAGCACGGGCCGGCGAGAAAAAGTCCCCGGAGACAAAATTACTCATTGCCTCTCGCTTCCGCGCAAACGAAGAACCGAGAGGCAATGAGCATTTTTGCCTCCGGGGACTTTTTCTCTCCGGCCCGTGCTAGGCCTTCTACAAACATTTACTTTATATGTCAGCCTTCTTAGAGTGGCCAGAGCAGCAAACCAAGAGTATAGGTTGTTATTGCAAAAAAAAAAACAAACATTTTATAGCTGAAACATGGACACTTCTGCCCCAGTTATTATGGGTAACAATATAACTAGATAGAAACAATCCAATGTCAAGTAATTAGAGTTTAATAATATTACGAGTAAAAACAATAAAATATCACTATGATCAGACAGCCAAGATGAATTCAATATAGACTATAAAACCCAAAAATAAAAATATACTTTTTATCTGAATAACATCGTCCAAAAATGTTTCGTGAAAAAAAAGAACGAGCCATATGACCTAGGGTACAATCTGAAAATAACAACCAACCGACACCAACTCTAACAACTAACCTACTAACAGCAAACCAACTGTAATAAACTATGTTCTTAGCAAATAAATAATTATAATTTTAATAGTATTAAACAATTCACTTAAAAACCAAACCAAACCTAGCCAGTTTTTCAAGAACTGTAACATCATCATTTGTAGCAATCAACCGCTTCTCTGATCTAGTGGTGCACACCACCCGGTGTTGATCAGAAGGTCCGTGGTCGATTCCCTATGGCGGCAAAAGTTTTTCTGCTCAGTTTGGTTGGTGGTAGGGTTTCTAAGCCCGACTGGTTAGTTACCACCGTCTTACCTAAAATTATTGGCATAATAACAATGTTTTAAGCATTGTTGTGTTCCGGCAATCAGGTAAGATTCCAGCTCCCAGTTGTTGAGGATTACAGGTAAAGCTCGTTTCCAACGTCGGCCTAATCGTCACTTACCATCAGGTGGGATGAATGCCAAGAGTTTACCTGCCATACTTAAAAAAATCACTGATAAATTGGAGCTGAAAAACTCAATCTACACAGTTTCATTACAACTGGTTTTATATACGCCAGTAACATTGAGCGTAATTCTACGTCTGGCAAATTGGCCAATATTGTTATTGGAGTACACATCGGAAGGTTTTTATTACACTAATTGTATTATATGGATCCCGCTATCAAATGCTGTATGTTTGTTTGATGACCTCAATGCTATTGAAAGAGCCTGTAATAAATTTAATTGGTTAGCAATGAAATTTTGTAATCGACTAACGGGAAGAATTCTTACTGTTTTGATTATTTTTGGTTTAACCAGTGGATCCGCCACATACTTGACTGTCGACGAGCAGTAAGTGGAGTCTGTACACGGATACCTCCACATTATAAATAAACAGTTCGAATAAAATCAATGTTATAATGGTAATAATGGCATTTAAACTGACCTATAAATTCGAAAATTTTGAATATGGAGATATGGATTCTCACAAAGGATCTGTAAGGAACTGTAGATAGTTGAGTAGGTATCTAAATGATTGCAGGAAACTACCAACAGAATTCTTATTTCTGGAAGTTCGTTTTCGAAAAGACTTGGATTACTATTTATTTTTATAGACAAAAATAGGACCAAGATTATTTGTATCAATTAACGTAAAATTTTCTACACTTACCTATCAACATGTATATTACTAACTCTATATGTACTTCAACAGTACTATACGAGATATAAATAAACCTATAACTGCTGTTAGAGCTTCTAACAATCCTTTAAAAGTAAGTCTAGAATTTGCATTTCTTTTCTATATAAAATTCCTATTCTGTTAGGCGTTTAAGCCAATAGAACATGACGCTTCTTTTATTAACTCGAAGAAATACCGTCGATTATTGGAAATAGCGTCGCCTGTTAAAAGAATCTTTTTTATGGGGCCGAGGACATGAAATCTAAAAGAAAAACGTTGGCGGACACTCAATAGTGTCTTATTAGTTCCGTTCGGAATTAGAGCGGGGTTATTCCTGGCATTTAAAAGTGGTCTCTGTTTTCGTTACGGAGGATTATTCCGTCTGTTGAGTTTTGTAAAGGATTTAACAACATGCGTTCTTTGAGACGAAACTCAATAATCTTCATCGTTTATCTCAGAAATGGCAATTTTTTTATAGATTATTCTTAAGAGAATTGCATCTGCTGTACTACATGTATCACTGTGATTGAAGTTGATGATAATTATATTAATGTTTGTTGATGAGTAATAGCTCAATTTTATTAATGTTTAAATTTTTTTTTTCATAAGTTGGCTATGAAGACCTACACTTGCATAACTAGGATTCAAAAACCGGTGGGTATTAGTTTGGCCGAAGAATCTAATATACTACACAGACATCCCTCTTTATTTGTACTTCTCACGTAGTCTGAAAGCAGATACACTCACAAAAGTTTTCCCATATGAAAACCTAGAAATAGTCACTATTGATAATAAATAAAAACCACTTTCCAACACGTAAGTACCAGTTTTCAAATACGTAGACAGTTACCATAATAACTATTATAATCAGTTATCACGTTTTAATTGTACAATACCACTCGATGATCTTCAAAAATAGTTTTACCTCTGTAAATCGCCATTACTAGGAACACCATACCTGCAAATAAAAAAATATAGCAATTAATAATTATTGAAGTAAACCGGATCACTGGTTTAATTTAGTAATTCAAGTTCATTTACTAAGACTTGAGAAAACTACAAGGCATGAGATGAAGCGGACTGTAGTTGTTGAGGCTGCTTCTTTATTGCAGTGCGTCCGCAATGTTTGCGCTGGCGAATGACCGACACCTATTGTATACTAACAGTTATGGATTATTGTCGTCCGAAATTATTTTTATTTTATTTATTGTAGTAGATATGCTAAACCGCTGAGATATGAAATGTTGAGATATGAATGAAATGTATGTCAGACAAAATTCGCTCTTTAAACAACTAAATGAATAAATGGCAAAGTTGGCTGAGAACAAGAGCCACTAGAAACGAATCGGTATTATGACATGAAAAATTCTACAGTAGTAAAAGGACAGATGAGATAATCTTAAAACGAAAAATAACAAAGAGGTCTGATTGACATCCTACACGCCCTTCGCTTGTATTCTAATCCATACACCATGGGTCACAGTACCGCTACGCTAGCCGCGCCGGCGCCGCTTATGCATCGGCATTGCCAACCTATAATGAATACTGACATATGGCTTCTGGTAATGTATTCTATAACTTATGTGCCCCTAGTATGGACTTGGTAGTATTGTGGTATATACTTATATACACTATTCAACAAATGTTTTTCTCCATACATAAACTACCAGCGCCTTGCTCGTTACCAGCCAATCAGGGACCAACGGCTTAACGTGCCTTCCGAAGCACGGTGGAACTCATATCACAAAGTTTTGGTCACCCATCCCAGAACTGAGCATGGCAAAAGTAGCTTTATTTTTGATATCGAAAGCCAAAGCGTACGAATCATTACGCCGCTGAGCTCCTCTACAGAGAACAATAAATAACATCATAGACTGTTACATACCTGACGTTAAAGCTAGCTTTTGCGCCTCTAACTATACAGAACCAAAAAAAATGTATCGAGGAAAAACTTAAACAATTGCCGAATAATTTATTATCAAAGCTTATACTGGGGCACTACAATATAAATTCAATTACTTGATGAAATCGTAACAAAACATATCTCTCTTATCTTAGTTAAATTACCACATAAATGAGTATGTAATAATTAAACTTATCAAAAATAATTCGTGGTCAATAAAATAGAATATAACGAGAAAAAGCAGAAGCATTGCTTAAAATACCACATTGTATGCATCTTTCCTCTGTATAAACCAGATGAATTTTCAACAGCACCATTATCTATCTGGGCCTTTCGCCACAAAATGGAAAATCGCTGCCCCAGGCATATTTCGTGTCGTAGATCTAATTATTAAGGAGTTTTATAGATATCTTCATAAAGAAACTCATTTGAGACATCGGTAACCGTCCCTAAAATAATTGCATAACTATATTTATTTAAGTCGAGCACTCGTGACCAGTTCAATCAATCTGCGATAAGAATCTTCAAAGCGATGCCTCAACCGCAGTAGTTAACAATGTGGAACGGTATTCACGAAATAAAATCAAGACCACAATCGCAGATCAGTATCCAATTATTCATATTCGTGTTGTTCTGCAAAAACTTGGTAAGAGTAATAATTTGTAATATCACGCGATCTAATTGATTAATTTTATTAATCGTCAATCAAGACTGATGTTGCAACGTCTGGAACTCAATAATCATGCATAGCTCACTTTGTTATCTTACTTAAAGAAGAACAAGTTTCTTCAATAATTCTAAGGTAAATTAATCAGTGACTAAAAATCGCAATGTTCTAGAAAATGTAACTTTTTGTACGATTTTTTTTCAAAGATACAAGTTGCAACGCGTATCCACATGTAGGTAAGCGAATAATTAAAGCAACCAGTGTCATATTGCCATTTATGGATGGACTGGTTTGCCGTTACGTTTCGCTGCACAGGAGACAGGCTTACAAGTATGGTTCATGGTTCTTGCCGATGACCGATCGTTATATGATGTTACTTCATACAAAACGCTTGCTAACTTTCAAATTGCATCAAGTTTTGTTATTGAAACGCCAGGTGACGAAGCTGAATTTGAACTATTGCAGATTGCATCATAAACAAAATTACAGGAATGGGGATGAACCCTGGTATTTAGTTAAAAATTTCTGTATATTTATTTGGCAAACGTAACATTTTGGCAAATTGAATAAACTTTGAAGCTGAGATTTGGAAGTTATCTTGTTATAGGAACTTCTATGAAATCATTCTGAAGATTCTATTTACATATTTCATCAAGTACCTAATCATAAATTTAATGCCGAAATTAAGTACAGCATTTGAACTCAGTCACTGACTTCTACTCCTACACAGGTTTTTATGAAAGTAAATTCATCGCAAATCGACAACAATTCAAGTTGAAGTAATTGGAAATTAACTCAAAAGCTAAATCTATTAGGAGATGTTGTTTGTGAGCTCTTCGCATCTCATTTATTGTATCAAAGGAAAGTTTTATTGCCTTCCAGACATTGTAATAAAACAGATTTTAATAACTCAAACATAAATTACCTATCAGTGTTAAATAAACAAAAACATGACATAAATGTTTTAGCAACCACACCTGCATCCAATTTGAAAACATAAAATCGAAGCAAATAATATTGGAGATTTTCATCTTCAACAAAATAATAATGAAGAAGATTAAATAACAAATAAGGTCACATCCAAATTTAACAACCACACCTTCAAATCAAATGTGAGATATATTACAACTGAAGCGTAATGAAGTTACAATGAAACCAAAAGGTCTAATTTTCACGTAAAAAGTAGCTAAACTAGTGTTAAATAACATCCTAGCTTCCATTTGGGAACAATTCATACAATTTCCAACACCATCTAAACTTGGCGCGAATAATGTTTAAAGCGAATACACCGACGTATAATTGGCAAGCCTGCTTGGGTCCAAATGCGACCCGGAGTATTGTGGACGGACACAAAAGGCCCATGCCGGCATATTTTAATATTCCCCTCACAGACTCTGCGTGCATTACGGACATGATGCCAAATTAGTTACACAATAAAAGTACGGCTCTCCTATAATCAATTTGACGAATTCAATTTTATTGACAATACTACGTGCTTCAATGGTAAAAGGATATAGATTTGTATTCAATGGTTATGCCATCACTAAAAATTCAATTCATTAATACTGCCTGTAATGAAGTTTAATAATTTCCTATTTGACAGTTATTGTGGAAGCATAAAATTAGAATTTTTCTGAATGGCCTAGAAAATAAAACGATATTGCAATCGATTCATGAACCTAGAATAACCAGATCGCATTTAGTGTCTATCCTTTCTCTACAGCTACCAGAACATTAAAATTACATCGGTTCACTCAAGGGTGACTAAATGTAAATTTTAAAGTAATAAACACTACGCTGTTTGTACTAAAAATAGATGCAGACCTAGTTTATGGTGATACCGATATAGCCCTACACAATTTTAGACTTCGTAAACACCATTGCAGTGGCAAATCATGAGTTTAGTGCGCAACAAAAAAGCTCTTGGGTATAATGCCGCCTATGACCTTTGCCAGAGGAAATTGGGAGGAAACTTTTACGTTAGAGGAGTCGTAAAGGGTAATAAGATCACGAGTATCACGACAACTTCCTTAAGAGGTCGGGAAATTTCTTTTTATAACTCCAAGCTTCGTTATATTAGTTTTATGATCGGGATCGTAGCTGTCAGTTTTATCTGTATATTGAAATTTTTTTGACATTTTTTTTAAAACATTCACACTTATCAACTAGCCCCATTTTAAGCAACTAATGCTGCTTGTGTTACGGACACTAGATGACGGATAAATATATATTTAATAGATCAATAAATATAAATATTCTGAAAATATATAAACATCCAAGACTGGAGAACAAATGCCTGAAAATTCATCACCCAAACATTTGCCTCTACCGGGGATCCGGGGATCGAACCCAGAACCTCTCGAGATGACGACGCCTTGAGACCGGCATACAGACCACTCGACCACGGAGGTCGTCAAAAATTATTCGCGTACTGGATATAAACCTTGAAAATATTAATCGGAAGATATAGTAAGTAATTTCTAATGTGATACTGCTATTCAAATTATTAAAATAGCTACTTATACAATTATTAATCTTTTCATTTCATTTAATTACAAAACACATCTCTATCTCTATCTAGCTATGACGTAATTCTAGAACAATTGCTAGTGCAACCGACACTATTTAATGCAAAATTACTTCCCAAAAGTTTATGCAAAATCTCACAAATCGTCGTTACACAAAAAAGGGTCTGAGTGCTTTAGGAAAAGGCAATCCGATTCAAACAAATTGTTTAGATTAATGGCATGTAATCCTATTTATTATGTAAGGATGATAAAAGACAAAGTTTATGCCGTAACATCACCCCTCTAGTGTATCACCAACGAAGGTAAGCATTTGATTGAAATGACTCTTGGTTTGATTGAGTACATATTGACAACAATTGACAAGGCGATGCCTAAATGTTCAAATGGTTGAAATTCGATTGACTAAAAGGTTTCATGAATCGATCGGGATTCGGGAATGAATAGGGATACGGGGCGCGGAAAACCTAGACGAATATTTAAGAACCAGATCAGGGATAGGTTCACGTCAAAAGTATTCGAAATCTCCGCGCATTTACGAGGAATGTAATTAGAATACTTAGATAAAGCGAAATAATATAAGCGGAAAGAAGTAATCTCTACGTATTGTGCCTGCCTCTATGGAAGACAGGCGTATGTAGTCCTAACAAGACAATTCTAAATTAATCTTGATGAAACGTATAAATTAAATGGTCCAAATATAGGCCGAAAATCATAATTTTAAACGTGTGTGACGTCCATTTTTCACTGTTATGATAATCCCTCGACTGTCAGTCAAAAATGAATGTTCACCTTTGCCGCAATTACAAAATTAGGCACAAATGAATGTTAATGGCGACATCCAAACATGCTGCTATTAATTTATTTACAGGAAGAGGACCAACCAAACAAAGCCAAATTGTGCTACTTTTATATTTATCAAACTTTGGTGCTATGTTTTGTACATTACTTTGATGTTCATGTAAGTAAAGGAAAACCACCATAAATGTATTAAGGGTTAATGGTTATTTCTTCTTTCCCCTTCCCTTAGGGTTAGCACTATATGTTTTCCTCTTGCATGTCACTAGTTAGTAGTTAGTACAAACATTTCCTTATTTTATATCTTCTCTTTTATATCTTTCCAGGTTGCGACTTTCCTCAACTATTATTGCCAACATAACATGTAACGTCTAAGATTAATTAATGTTCTTCTATCAATGATACAAAAGAAATATGTTTTCCGTTTAAAAGAAAAAAATGAGTTTACATTTACGTATGAGTATATGTACATATATCCCAAATAGAAAATATAAAAGTCAGAAACATGTAACAGGAACCTGAACCTAGTAAATCCGGAAGATTTGCTATAATCCTACCTTTTCCACAAATTTCCGCTAAGTTTGTTTCTTCTAAAGGGAAGCATATGCTCTTCAGCTTGGGTAAACTTATACCTGCGTATTATCCCGAATATTCAATCTTAAAACTCTATAATGCTAGGATCAGGAATCCGAAAATAAGCTTTTTAAAAAAAACATTTAGTAGAATTCACTTTTGCTTAGAATATGATCAAGATCATCGGTCATTATATGTAGATGACGTTATAATATGTATTTAACTACAGATAACTAAAACAATACTATCTCTCAGCATCCAAATGGGTTATGTCATTCACTAATGAACGTCCTTTGACTAATTATTTGTAATTGGTATGACGCAATCGTGTGGTCGAGGTAATTGATATGTTAATGTTCTAATTTGAGGCGTTTCGATACATATTGTACGGAATGGGAAACTTTATTATCTTAATTGCACAAACTAGATAAAGTTTGATGAAGTGCTCCTGCAATTAAAAGTATTAGGTTCTTACCTATGAAATTGGTATTTTGTATGGAGATTTTGGGGAATTCTGCCTTTTCCATACAAATTTTCTTTTTGTGAGTGAGTTTGCATCTATCATTAGACAAGCTTCAGTAATATGTGTAATATCACACTTCATAAAAATTATTTATCGTTTTTAAGTGAATGCAAATAAAATTATGTATTCGGGAGGCACTTAAAAAGAGTTGTCTCCGTGTCCAATTTTAACACAATTAAACTTACAACAAATTATCAAAACAAATCATAAGAGCTCAAAAATATAGTCTTTTTTTTAGACGAGGTAATTATTTTTTTAGGAATACTCTGAATCTTAATAGTTACAGACAAAATACTAAGAGAGAAAAAAAACACCAATTTCATAGGTAAGGACCCAATATTATCTTTAACAGAATTGATTTAGTCCTGACATTATGGATGATAAATAACAAGTCAAGTCAAGTCAGATCTGTTACAGTTTCTTAGGTTCAAAACCAACCGTTGAAAGGTTAGCTTTATAAAGCAAAACTTTCTTAATCTAGCAGTAGCGTGTTGTTTGAAAATTTACACGACAAGGTTAAAGGCGGTTTCTAATGAGTTGTTCCTGATTTGTCATATTCCTAATTGGCCATCCTCATACTTATTAATAAGAATCGTGATTTAATTTGACTGTACAATAAAGAGTTAGGAAAATGACGAATCAGGAATGTGACGAGTCAGGAATATGAACAGAAAAGTGTCGAATAAGATATTATGAATATGATAATTTAGGAATCAGGAACAAAACTCTCTATTTTCTACTTAGTCAATCGACAATTTTACGTTTTATTTTACGAGTAAGTAGGTTTTATATTTGCTTGAGCTGTAATGCAATAAAGCCGAATGCAGTACAAATAAATAAACGAACTGGCCACACAACAGAAAGTCCGGAAATCAAAACATTGAAAAGACAATATGGGCATTCAAAGCTGGAATACTGAGGGACAAAAAAGTCTAAAATACCAATATTTTCCATCGATACAAAAGACCATCTACAGACCAATGCGTCGGCACAAAAGACGCATGTACCATGCATTTCGCCTTTTTGTGCTCCCCTCTTTGATTTCCATGTTTTGGGGTTCTGTTGTTGAAAAAAGAACAACGAAAGAAATCGAACGCAAAACGATTTGATTAATGATGATGATAATGCTTTTTATATAAAATAGTTTTTTTACTGATTCTGGCATAGTGTCATCTATGGCACCATCAGGAATAACACCTGCGCTGTGAATTATATTATAACTGCCTTTTATATAGAATTACGTAAAAAATGAGCTCACGAATGCTTATATCGAAATTTCAGTTTTGTGAAATGTGAAGTATCCATAGTGAAACTAATCAGCATCATCTGCCGTATGACGTCAATTTCGTCAAACCTGCGTGCGAGACGATGCGATATTACTCTCGAAAATAGCTTGTAAATGTGATGTACGAGCGTAATCGGCCTATAAACCTTTTTGAAGAACAATGAGACCATGCTTCTGTGCCATCGGCGTTTTATTTTCGAGTATGATGAAGATAAATAGCCTCTGGAGAGCTTTCAGGATAACTAGTCCACCTTCTTTCAGAAGCTCTGCTGTCACTCCATTCAAAATTTGTATTCGTCTACATCCGTGCAGTCCTCCAGGCACTGAAACTGCTCGGGGTTCTGGATCTCGATGGCTTTAGGACGGACACTTCTTTAGTCGTAGACCTTTAGGATTTTAGGACGAGCTTCAATGAGCTTCTTACCATGCGGTAAGTTTCCTGCGTCAAACGAATTTATCACAGATACATCATTGAATATTCTTGTTAGACAAAATGAAGTCAATCTCGTTTCTTGTGCTGCCATGAAGACTTTTCTAGGTTACGATGTAGCCGTTTTGTGAAAAAGGAGTTTATCATATAGAGTCCTTCCCTCCCCATATAATCGGCTAGCATTTGACCTCAATAATTCAGAATTCCAACTCCAAATGGGCCCCACTTTCAACCCATCGTCGCTTCGTTTGCCTAGTCTTGCATTAAAATCTCCCATGACAAAAGTGTAGTGAGTCCTAGAAGCACGTATAGCCCGAGAGATATCATTGTACATTGCCTCCACTTTCACGTCGGGGTGTGCCTTCAACGAAAACCGTTTGGAAATTCTGAATATAAGACACTCTACCCTATTCGACACACTTCCGATATGTAAAATGTTGTTCGCGAGAAAATTGTGGGCAATAAACCCGACCTTGAGACCGATCTTCGCGCTCCCGGAAATAGAGCAGATTACCAGATTTATCGATTAGTGTGTCCTCGCCCTCTCTCTTTGGACTTCGGATAATTCTATTATACTCCAGCGAATCCTGCTCAACTCTTCTTCTAGATCTAAAAACATCTCCTCGGTCCAGAGCCAAGGTCATTTATTCGGAGATTCTTAGCACCCCTGGTCCCGGCACCTAGACGACTCCTGTCATAGTCGGCACGGCCACCGAAACCGTCGGGAACTTGGGGCCATGGGTTTGTGTCAGTCCTCATATGAGGGGATTTATGCCGTCTCCCACCACGCTGGCCCAGTGCGGGTTGATGGGGAGCGTAAGAGCCTCGTCGGTTGATCAGCAGGGTGCATCACGTGCAGGTGAGGTTGACTTGGGACCTAAAGGTGTTATTTGGGCCCCTCACACCCGTAATCTAGTGAAACTAATCATGGACAAAAAACTTGAAGAATTCTTCGATGAAATAATAATTTGAAGAATTCATTCATAATTCTTGATGGAATTCCTGAGATCTCTTAGAATTGTTAGGAGATAGATACCTAGTGCCTATTATTATCCGTCTAGGTTCGTCAAAATTCATAATACTGTTAAAATTACCGTTTATAATAGGAATGTTATTCATATCTAGATGGTTTATTGATCACTTTTGACTGTTTCTTAATTAATATCTTACGTATGCAAATGAATTAATTAGAAAATTATGCCATTTTAAGATATACGGGTCCATATTGCGAACCACTCTCGCTCTTGCCCCATTTTGAGTATAGAGCGACACTCCCTAAAGGTTGATGGCAGCTTTCATCTCGTGAATAGCGATTTGGTAGTGCTTTCAGGGTTCACTGAACTTAAACTATTGATTAGAAGGCACTTACGCAGATAGCTGGATGGATTGTCTTCCTAAGATATTAGTGGAAGCATGAAAATTTTAAGATTAAACAGATTCGATTTCTGTAAAGCATGTTATAATGTTCGAATTATGAACTCAGACTCGAACTCATAATGACATACTTTTTAACACAGATGATAAAAACAAAAATTTTAAAATGGAAACTGTAACATAATGACCATTATGCAACAGGTTGGACTCATTATGCAACACTTATTTTTCTTAAAAACGCACAAAACTATGGCAAATGTTTTCCAGACAGCCAACAATAAATAAAATTAATTTTTTTTTGTTATATTTCTATGAATAATGAGTATAGGTAAAGTAGTCTATGTAACTGCGCCTAATTCGGTATTAAAACACGAGCGTGGTTTTAAAAAACGAGCCTTGCTGAGTTTTTTAATAGTGTCACGCGAGTATAAATAACCTATATTATGTGACAGTTACATAAACTACCATTATACTTTTTTTTTACTATTTACTTATTTCTTTTCTAGTATATCTATCATCATTAGTGATATCAATTTTAGTGTCATTAAATTAGAATGATATGACTAATGATGAGAATTTTTAATTGTACAGAATATTTTAAACAAAATAGAATAAGCAGGCAAGTCTCCATTGGAGTAACAGAAGCTGATATACTTGTTAAATTTTTCATAGCTTTTGCATCAAACAACACGTGCATTTCACTTTACGTGTCTTTAAAGTTCTATAAACTTTATTGCTACTGGATCCTAAATTCATGGATATGTCATGAGGAAAGCTACTAGGTATATGACAGCGGTTATGAAGGGAGCCCTCTGACCGAAGAAAAGACAGATTGATGTTGTGAAAGTGGACATGACTAGGACCACCCAAGGTCGACCCCAAATAAAATTGGGAATAAGACAGGGAAATGATGATGATCGTAAATTTTAGACGTAAAATAAAAAAGATAATGATAGTTATTAGGAACCAAAAAGCCTTCATTCTTCCGAGACCAGCCCAGAAACTTATCAATAATAATGATGGCTATAATCCAAAATTCGTAGCGCATTCCCCAACACGTTGCGTCTGTTACCGTGATTATGCAGTCACAAACACTGAATGGACGGTTACGAGACACAGTCCACTGGGTTGAGAACACAGTGTACTGGTACTGCAGTAAATTACGATCATCTGACCAGCCGCCGTACTCTCAAACCAAATTTCAATGGATATGAATTGGATTTCTGTCATTTCGAACAGTTTTTTTTTAAACTATCAAAGACATTTGAAGTTGCATTAAATCAATATTGATTTATTAACATTACGTTACAGAGTAGAACAGCAGAGCTCTCAATTTGAAAACGTTACAACTAAACTTTTATTTTTAGCGAACTAGCACAGATACCCGACTGCACTATGGAGAATTTTTTATATTTCGGTACTTTGAGTATTGCAACTTTTCTTGAAACATTGAAGTAATATTTTTAGGGAAAATGTGATCAACTGCAGAATCTGTAGCCCTTTAGCTTTCTTTACCTTAAGCTACTGTGAGACAAAAATTATTTTTAAGGACATTAAAGTAAAAAGATGGGGAAGACTTGAATGTCATAATTTTTGTGCTCTAAAACTGTAATTCTGACTTCCACCCCCATGGATACGATGCATTCCTTTTACGTTTAAGCTTCGTCAGCAAAAATAAAAAATATGCATTCGTTTATCCAAAATTGATACACCGAAGAAAAACATTATATGTATGGGTGACATAAGTTCTGATGATTAGTATCATGTTTAAGTTGACATACTTTTTAACCTTGATCTGCGCATACGAGATCGTGAGTCGCTTCGTCACGCCTGAATCACTTATAGAGATGCACTTGCTATTTTAAGTGTCGATTGTTTTAAAACGTGGATTATTTTCGTGAGAAAATGTTATAATTGTTATTTTCAATTAAACAATTACAAGATATCAAACTTTACGGTCTTCATTTCCTCCGTTCAAGGCCATTTTGGTCCGCATTAGGAGTAGGACGTATGTTGGTGAAATCAAAGAGAGATTGAACTTATCAGGAACTTATCTATGCCCTCTACACATCTCTACACTCTACACGGGACTATTATTAGGCAGACACTGGAACGATATACACCAATATGGACGGATATCTTTGGGGTACACCTATGCCCCGCAGTGGATGTCACTCTTCGAGTAAACTATAACTATTGCAAATAATGAGTCCTTACCTATGAAATTAGTGTTTTTTTTCTCTCGTAGTATTTTGTCTGTAACTATTAAGATTCAGAGTATTCCTAAAAAATAATTACCTCGTCTAAAAATAGACTATATTTTTGAGCTCTTTTGATTTGTTTTGATAATTTGTTGTAAGTTTAATTGTGTTAAAATTGGACACAGAGACAACTCTTTTTAAGTGCCTCCCGAATACATCATTTTATTTGCATTCACTTAAAAACGATAAATAATTTTTATGAAGTGTGATACTACACATATTACTTAAGCTTGTCTAATGATACATGCCAAATATTATTATCTCTGGATTTTGATCTTGTCGTTGTGAAGAAAACTGATAAAATGTTAGTATGGAAAATGCAGAATTCCCCAAAATCTCCATACAAAACACCAATTTCATAGGTAAGGACCTAATATAACCGCCTGATAATTGTGAATTATAGAGGTAACAATTAAATTCGGTGCCGTAAAACACACACAACAAAATGCACAATTGTTATTATATGTGTGTGTATGTATGCCGATAAATAAGTCCTACGTATCAACCTTGACATTACAACTGCTTCCAACGCATTGTTTTATCGATATCGATGCCTCGCCTGCCCTCACTAGCAACCGCGTGGGTCGTTAACCCGTAGTTTTTGCGGCTCGCGACCCTGCTCCGTTTGTTGACGCTTAATGATATGCCGCAACCTATCTTCGGTATCTTAGCAATTAAGGTTTGATAGATATTGGCAGCTAGCAATAGTTTAGTTATTGAGACTATTATTATTTGACAATAAAACCTAATGTTATATAGTCATGTACAAAGGGCTACTGATAATGTTCACAGGTTCTTTGGCAGAACTGCTTGTTCACGTTTTGGGAACCAATCTTAAGTGATTCCAAAAGGGTGGGAAGTATTAGATAATACTGACATTTCCACTGATACAATAAAGGTAGATATTATGTAACAGAGGGCGAGCCTTTTGCCATGCGCTATACAAAGTGTGAAGCAAAAACATCCAGACTTTACTTACGTTAGTGGGATGGAGACTGAACCGACTTCTCGCAAGAGTCATCGGTCTTTTGAGGAAGGTGGAAATATTCCCCTTTACACAACAGTTAAACAAAATAGAAGAGATTGTATTTGTACACCAGAGCCTTCACGAGGCTAACTGAGGGAACGTGAGTGCGAGAGTATGGAGTGTGGAAGAGCCATATCTTTTTCGACTGTGAATTGGTTGTGGTATACGTTTTTATTTAGCGCGTTCAGGGCCCAGTAAGTCACTTGGCTTCTGGGCTATACAACGCAGCTCGTGTCACAAACACTATAGGTAATTTCGTGAAAGTAACCGAGATAAATTACCAAGCTCCAGTTACAAATGACAGATAATCACTGCGCGTGCAGAAGCTCTTCCAGAATTTAATTACTGATTGAATGCAATGTTTATGTAACTATCGCACGTAATATGGTAAATATTTCATGTATGTATACTTATCCCCTTATCTCTTTCCTTGGGTGTTGTAAAAGGCGACTAATGGACATAGAACTGCACAACCATCCAAAAGCGGCGACGCGCTCACCACCTGTCACGCTGAGTGCAGTCATTGCTTGGTGCAGCGCGGACTATAGCAATTACATGATTTTGCGTTGCTTTTTCCTAGTCTTAATTTTGCGGTAAAATAGTCGTGATTATTTATGTATGTATACATATCAACAAACCTTTTTGTGGAGGTTCATGCACTATTACGATTTATTAGGTAACTGTACTTTGATACTTTTGAAAACACGAAAACATACAAGAACAAACCTGTTCGACAGGACACCTTAGTACATGAACAAACAGGTGAGAAGTGCGGGTCGTAACCACACGCTGGCCCGGACCAACGTGTCTTCGAAATCAAGAAGGTACTAGACAACACAATGTTGTGGACATCCATAACTATTACGATACAAGCCATGGCAAACGTTTTCAACATCGAAAACCAAAAACGTTTTCAATATCGAAAACCAAAACGATTTCAATATCGAAAACCAAAACGTTTTCAATGTCGAAAACCAAAACGTTTTCAATATCGAAAATCAAAACCTCTTCAATATCGAAAACCAAAACGTTTTCATTGTCGAAAACCAAAACGTTTTCTATATCGAAAACCAAGACGTACCAACTACTATGCCACCGTGCTCCTCCAATAAAACATACAATGGTGGTGGATGCATACCTGTCACTGTACTCTCAAGAATTTATGACACAAATTGAATTATGGGGATAATAAAAGAGCTTAAAATATAACCTGCAGTATAATTTATATAATTTACCAGTACCGTTAGATCTAATTACGCCGTTTACCCTGATTCCCACAACGATCGAACTCATTCAACAAACGCAATACAATATGGACAAGTTAATAACTACTTTTACATAATAATATGAGAGAAAATTTACTATTGAAACAATTAAAAACAGTCAAGATAACTCTAGATAATACTTTTTACTGCTCCTATTCATACTTAGTAGGTACGAAGAACAAGTGACAGAAATATTCCAAAAATAAATTAGCTCCCATTCTACAAGAAAATACTGCTCCAAATACACTCGAGAGCAATGAATCCGGGTCACTTAAAGAATCCTACAAACCTCGGAAACTAAAAATGCTAGGTTAATTCAATAAATTGTATTTAATAGACAATGTAACACTCCTTAAATTAAGGTATTAAAACTTCTTAGTTATTGTAAAGTTATATCATAAAAAAATCAAATTTGAAAAAGGGCCACTTTCGAAGATGGAACTACGAAATTACAGCATTTGGTTTTGCTTTTGTTTGTAATCTGTCATTTATGTGTACATAAACCATGTTGATAGTGCTCTATATTCATTATTCAAGCTGAAATTATGTCGCTTACGCCTGAAGAATGCACCAGAATACTTACAATGCTGGAAACCGGCCGGAGTCAGCGCGATACAGCCAGGACTGTCGGTGTGTCGCTGTCAACAGTACAAAGAGTTCTCCGACGTTACGAAGAAACTGGTTCTAACCTACGCAGACCAGGAACGGGCAGAACCATGTGTACCACAGCACGAGAAGACCGATACTTGGTGAACACCATGCTTCGAAATCGCTTTCACACAGGAACTGAACTCACCAATCAGTTTCGACGCCTCGGAGGAAGTAACCCAAGTGCATGGACAGTAAGACGTCGGCTTGCTGAATCTAACTTAAAACCCTTTTGACCTGCAAACGGCCCTAAACTGGAGCGTGGGCATCGTATTTCAAGACTAAGATATGCCCAGAGCCACGTAAATTGGAGTATTGAAGATTGGTCAAAAGTTATGTTCTCCGACGAATCAAAATTTATGCTCTACAAGCACGATGGAAGACACAGAGTGTATCGAAGACCAGGGGAAAGATTCAAGCAAGCATGCATCGAAGAAAAAGTGGTGGGTCTGTACTTGTGTGGGCCGGAATTTCTTCTGAAAGTCGCACAGAGTTGGTGATCATAGAAAACGGCTCTTTAACTAGCGTAAGATATGTGGAAGAAATCCTCAATGATCACGTTGGTCCATTAATGGTCAATTTAGGTGAGGATGTTATATTTATGCATGACAATGCCCGACCTCATACAGGTAGGATTGTGAATGACTACCTTCAAGAGATGAACATTACTCGTATGGAATGGCCAGCGCGCAGCCCGGATATAAACCCGATCGAGCATGCTTGGGACGAGCTAGGCAGATGCGTAAAACAACGAAACCCTCCCCCAATCACGCTTCGTGAGCTCAAAATTGCTCTCACAGAGAAATGGGAGAATATTCCCCAAAATCGTATAAGGAACTTGGTGTACAGCATGCCAAACCGCGTAAACGCAGTAATGGAATCACGAGGAGGCAATACGAAGTATTAAAATTCAAGAAAATCGTAATAAAGTTCAAAAATTTCATGTTTCCTATTTTTGTTTTAAGGAGAGATCAGCAGTTTTCTTCTTTATGGAATTTTTGTGTTAATAAAATGTATGGTGACTCATATTTTTTTTACTTTCATTTAAGGAGTATTACATTGTCTATTAAATACAATTTATTGCATTAACCTATCATTTTTAGTTTCCGAGATTTTTAACATTCTTTAAGTGACCCGGATTCATTGCTCTCGAGTGTATATTACCAAAATTTAATAAATTTCCATTTAATTAAATAGGTAAAAAAAGGATTTAAAGTAATACAATAAATAGAAGAGCATCGTGAAGTACCTTCAGTGAAAGCAAAATACAATGTAGAAATACAAGCAAAAAAAATCCGCCCGCGTTCCTAAACGTACTGTTGAACTCTGTTTAACTAATTATATATCAAAATGATCTCTAAACAATCTTATAGCGATTAAAGATTCACGACAAGCCACCAAAGAAGTATTATAAAACAAGAATCCCGTTGGGGATTTAGGTTTAACGAAAGCGTTGTTTAATAGCGAAAGTTTTACGCCAATGAATAATTCTACACCGATCAGAGATTTGCAATTTTTATTATTAATTACATTGAAAACATAAAACATTACATGGAACATTTTATTCACAGTTACTCATGCATTTTATCGTATATAGATACATTATTGGATAAATTTGATAAAAAGATGATGTTGTTGATTTTAACAGCTCCGGATAGCTACAATCCAATAGTTAAATGGAAAAGATGTCGTATACATTTCTCTATCAGTTACTTCATCTGCAACATTTCCGATGGGGTGAAAGCCTTTAATAAGATTAAATAACATTGCACTAAATTGTTACTTAATTCACAAAGACAATATGGACGGAAGTCCACAGAGACTAAACACCGCTATCCATAGCTGTGCCCGAGACGTGTCGGAATCTGATGGGAATTTGTTTAGTCCGGCAAAGAAAACGTGGACAAGGAGTTGATTTTTTTTCTACTTACAAGTCGGTTAGTCACAGGAATAATAAGCGTAATTTATATGATAAACTGTTAGCATATTTTTTTTGCAAAGTAACTAAGAGTGTAAAAAGGTAAATCAGAACTTGTCACCAATACTTTATCTATAGTAAAAGTCGAATCATTCAGATAATTAACGTAAAATACTAGGCCATCTGTTCATCCTGGTAGCTAGAAAACAGAAAAGGAAAAAAATCATCAAATTTAAACCTCTTATTATAAATAGATAACTCAAAAATAAGATTTATAGTAGGTAGTTAAAAACTCCAATAGCATCCCCTATTGGAGTTGTACACTAGATAATATACTATGCAAAAACAAACAAACGAAAATTAGAAAAAAATTCATGAACCAGATCACATACTGTTGTAAAAAAACCACACACGAAGTTCCCAATAAAAACATACGGACGTTTATCTCGGAAATTTTATAGGTTCATTCCAAACAAAACGTGACTGTAATAGACGCTATTACATTATTTCTTGCACAGATGGAATTCTGTGTAACAAAATAAAAGTAACTGATACAAAAATTGAGGCAGAAGATGGTTTGCACGTCATCGTACAATTGAAACAAATACACGCTGAATTGGAAAATACTACTTTTTAAACGTTAGGTAAAAAGAAAATGGGAAGTAATTAATTTAATATTGGGTCCTTACCTATGAAATTGGTGTTTTTATTCTGTCTTAGCAATTTGTCCGTAACTATTAAGTTTCAGAACATTCTTATAAAATAATTGCCTCTTCTAAAAAAAGACCATATATTTGAGCTCGTTTTATTTAATTTGATAATTTTTTGTAAGTTTAATTGTGTTAAAAATAGACACAATGACAATTATTTTTAACTGCCTCCCGAATACATCATTTGATTTGTATTAACATAATAACGATGAATAATTTTTATCAAGCGTTTTCACACACATATTGCTAAAGTTTGTCTCATGATACATGCCAAAAATTATTATCTCTGGATTTGTCGTTGTGAAGAAAACTGATAAAATGTTAGTATGTAAAATGCAGACATCCCCAAAATCTCCATACAAAACACCAATTTCATAGGTAAGGACCTAATAATTTGGTCAGCAACAAAATGGTAAGCCGAAAATCATTTGTTCAGCAAACAAATATTATGTCAGCAATATAATTATTTGGGCGGATATATAATTTTTTGGGCGGCAAACTAATTATTTGGGCTGCAAATTAATTATTTGGGTAACAAAATAATTAGTTGCGCTGCAAAATAATTATTTGAGCAGCAATTTATATGTTACCGGAAATGAATAAAATGTTGGAAAAGGATCAATAATGATTAAGATTCAATTCGTACGAAATGTATTCTGATAAATAATTTATGTTAAGGTAATTTTTTTATAACCTTTAAAACAATATTTATGTCATCAAAACATATATTAAACAATATAGCAGCACAGAAAACATTTGAGTTGCAGCCCAATTAATTATTTTGCTGACAAATTAGATATATCTGCTGCCCAACTAGTTATTTTGTTGACCAATTTAAAAATATTTGCTGCCATAAGTTGCTGACCAATTAATTATTTTGCTGACCAATTGTATTTTTTTTCGCTGTCCATAATTCTAATATTTTGCTGACCGTTTAAATAACACCCAAAGAAAATTTTAAAAGAACGAACACAGCAGTAGATTTATCGTACTAATCGCCATGAACAGGCCTTACATGGAAATTGACATGAGAAGTAAGGGCCGTAACACCACCACGCTGGCACAATGCGGATTGGTTGGTAGAAAGAGTTTCAATAGAGACCGGAATCAAAGGCTTAACGTGTCTACCGAGCCACAAAGGAACTCCAGATCATTATTATTCATCACCAATCCAAAGACAGACTATGCAAAATGTGTAGTTTGTTTTCAATAATGAAATCCACGGCGTTACTACGATAAACTACGCCGAGCCGAGCTCTCTTATTATTGACGACTAGTAGCTTCCTGCGGTTTCACCCGCGCGGCACCTGTTCCCATGTTCCACGTTTCTATCTAAGGCTCTAGACTATCTGTGTACCAAATTACGATTAAATTGGTTCAGTAGTTTTGACGTCAACGCGCGACCGACAAGCAGAGTAATTTTCGCATTTATAATATTACTAGTGAACTCCACAAATAATCTATTTACTCAGCAGCATTCAAAACAGCATTTGGAAAGTTCAATATACAAAGCCTTAAACCAATATTATATTAAGGATATTAATTTCATCGAATGCTGAGATACCGGTACGTTCGTTGCGGTCTGCGGTGGCACAGATTGAGCATACAGTGACATTAACGGCAGTACCGCTAACTAAGAGATTATGTGCAGTAAGTAATTAATAATAAGTACTGCAGATGTTGATCGGTTTTGCGTTGAGGAGAAATTCTTCTTCTTTGCCTAGCCCTTTCCCAATTTATTTGGGGTCGGCCCTCCGTATCATGCGTCTCCAGGCAGCTCGCTCCTGAGTCGTCTCTTTGTTGAGTTGGGCTTCTTTGAGGTTCTTATACACTACTGACATCCATGTGATTCTGGGTCTGGGTTGTCCTCGGGGTTTAGCTTCCATATCGAGCACTTTTCTAGTCATGTGGTCGAATGGTCGCCTCATAACGTGTCCGTACCACCGCAGACGGCTCTCTTGTAATTTATCTGAGATAGGAGAAATCGTTGAGCGTTGAGGAGAAATTAATGTTTATAAATAAAAGGATAGATAGGATAAGAAACAGTGAGATAGGAGAAATGTGTGATGTGAAAGAGGATGTAGTGACCAAAATAGAGAAAGGGATGCTTAGTTGGTTTGGGCATGTTGAGAGGATGAATAAAAGTAGACTCACGAGGCAGATATTTATGGCAGCTGTTAATAGGAAAAATGGAGGTGGACGGCCTAGGTGTAACATTGATCTAGGGGGGCTCCGCCGGGGAGGCTGACTGGGTAAACCTTGGGTCCCGGTCTCCTCTCCATTCCGCGGATAGGAGAGTCGCTGTGGTTTTAGTGAGTATGCCCCCTGGTTTCGTCCCAGGGGGAAGAGTCTCACAGTATTCGCCCATTCCCCCGATGGGCGTTTCTGCGTAAAGCATTTCCACAGAGTAAAAAAAAAAATTGGTTTAACATTGATCAAATTGGGGACGTTCAAAGGAAGGGCCACGCCAAATCCACCTTAAACCGAAGGGTGTGTATGAGGCAAGTAATGAGAGTAGAATAAGCGAAAGATGTGTGTCAGGATCGCAGCAACAACTGCAACTGGAAATCTGTAATCCACCACGAATGAGGCGTGATTTTATATAGACGTATGCAAATAAAAGAATGCTAAGTATGATAGTATGAGGATGGATCTAGAATATATAAACATTGACATGAAAAGAAAAGCATTGAATGCTGTGATAACGAATGATGACTCCATTTAAAATGGAAAAAGACAGGAAGAAGGAATACCTAAACAATATAAAAAACACATAATTATGTCATACAGAGGTACCTAGAAGAATCATAATAACATTTCTTTAAGCATGTGTATCCGAAAAGTTAATGTTATTTAGGATATAGTATCTACTTTTATGAAGATCTACTAAAGTAGGAGTTGTTACAATCACGAAAGTGTCACAACACATACAACAATCAAGTGATTGATTATAATCCGATTCTGTCTGTGACATTCGTTATTGATTGTGATTGCATCGGATGTATTGAGAATAAATATCACACAATCCAAAAACCTAATCATTACCAATTTTCCTCTTAAATTGTATAAAAATTTCCAATCAGTGATGAATTCGGTGATCTGAGGTAGCTGAACAGTTTACTGAACAATGTTAAGGAAGCAGAAATTATTACAATGTAATCTAAAGTGGCTCTTTATATAAGAATTCTTGGATTATAATGACGAATTGTCTTATCGTTCAATACAAAGGGAAAATATAAAGAGCCCTTCAAATCTTTACAGAAATTTAATAATATTCTCGGATCTTTTAGAGAATACTCGTTGAATAAGATGACTAAAATAAGGTAAAGGTCAATATTGTTCTCTGTGGATCCATTTGCTCCAATTTCTTTCGGTTAAAAGACAAGGACAATTTGTGTATATTTGAAAATGACGTGATCTACATTTCTACGATCTTAAATTTACTTTCGCCAATTTGGTAAACGATGAAAATAGGACAAATTCAGTTAAAATAAAAGACGACTTGTGGTCTTTTGCTCTCCTGTACGAGTGTGGCCATCTACAGGTACAGTACGGAACGATCGGATACGATACATCTGGCGCACATGCTTTAGTAAGTAGCTAAGGCAGCACCGCACTTCTCCCTTTCCTGAGGGAGATCGCGCAATCGGGTTATGCTTTACCAAGGCTGAAAGCACAGGGGGTGTTTAGTCGGTAAGAGTCTGTCATAACCCCCGGCCGGCGGGTATCCAATGAGGGATTCACCACCTCCTCCCCCCGCATGGGGAGGTAAAGACCCTCCTTGTGAAGATCGGGATCGAGAAAAAAAGTGGTCATTTGCACCGAAGAACATTAAAATAATAAAAAGAGTGCACTTAGTAGTTCATTGTTGTGGGTGTTTAAGTAAGAGAGGTAGATCATGACGAAATTGAATAAGAATATTGAAATTCTACTCAAAAAACTTTTAAAAGTTTTATTAACAGATCACTTGACAAGACAATTTCTACTCCAGATTGCAAAATGCCTATAGATAGATTGAGAAAATTGGATCCGAAGGCCAAGACAAATTAAGAAAGCTTCAGTGTGGGTTTTTGTTGTGTCTGTGATCTCGAATATTTAAAAATTGATATAGAACAAGCTCCATATCCTAATTAAAACGGTAATCAACCCATTGACAGTAATCTGAACCCTCAAGCGAAACAGGTCTACAATATTTCTGGCAACAATCATTTATTTAAATACGAAAAGCAAATAGGATAGCGTGGATTTCCTTTCGTGAGCGTTGCCATGAATGAACCATGTCGATCAATGTTACACCAACAAGCAGTCTAAAAACTTAAAAGTTATAAAAGCAATTTTGAACTTTTAGCGGTACAATAGGGATTAATATAAAATGTTTTCGGAACTTTCTATATATTCAGTAATATTGTCAAAAAAAATGTTTCATCGATAAAATTGTATACAAACGAAATATTTCGCATATTCAGAAATAAATACCATTTCTAGGAAAGCAGATTTTTAAAATCGCCCACGTTATTTTATATCGAAAGATAAATAATATCAAGTGTAAAAATAATGTTATCAAATACCGATTCTGATAGCGAAATGCATCAAAAGCGGGTACGGAGTATAATTTGTATGTAAATACGTGCCCTTTAAACTACTAGCTCCATCGGCTATACAGTCTTGACATTGTTGAAAATTACCTGCAAACAAAAAAAAAGAGTGGTCAATTCACAATTTATATCAGTTTCATCACACGGATTGTCTCTTTATGGTTTCAATGGGATTTTAAATAAGTAAAAGACATAAATACATACTTATAAGGTCTGCTATTAATACCTCTTTTATTCATTAAATTTCCAGTTTCGAGATACGAATACTTTGGTTGTAAGCAAATAATAATAACAACAGAAATTGGACTACTAATTGTCATCAAATAGCTAATGGAGTCAATCATACTTTTATAACCGTTGAAGCCACAGCATAAAACGATCAATTAACTCCTTCAACAGACTCATTAAACGTTCTAAAATGCCTTCGACGGACGATAGGAGTAATCTAGCTGTGATGCTGAAAATTGCTAATTTATCTCAAGTCCAACTCAAATGAGGACTCAGCCTGCTTAACGGACTTGCTTAAACGCTGTTAAGGGAGGAGAGATTCTAATCTCCGGCTTAATAGCTACGTTGATATTATAATGTCGCAAAATTGAACCTTAAAAATGATCAAAAAGTTTTAACTAAAAGTGAGCTTTATCTTCTTGTTCCTACCTTTTTTTTAACATTCACACCTATCAAACTAGCCCCATTTTAAGCAACTAATGCTGCTTGTGCTACGGACAATAAATGACGGATATTATATTTATCTACACTCATATTATAATGTTCGAATCATGAACTCAGACTCGAACTCATAATGAAATACTTTTTAACACAGATGATAAAAACGAAAATTTAAAAATGGAAACTGTAACATAATTGTTGAGAAATGAGTATTTATATCTACAAATATTGTCTATTAAAGAATAATATTATGACGTGGTTTTGTGAAGTTGTCACTCTTGTTTAGATTCATGGTTTCTCTATAATGTAATGTGGTATTAGAAAAATATATGTGTTTAGCCTGATGAATATTTCATTCCTACAAAACATATTTTAACATGGTAGCAGAGCGTGGTTATAAAAAATAAATAAATAATGTAAAGTGAAAATAAATACGATCAGTGAAGAAAATTTCTGACAAGGAAAAAACAAAAGACGTGATTGCCGAAAATGGAAGTAAAGGTAGGAGAAATTGGTATACCAGTATTTAATGGTGAAAATTATGAGAAATGGAAATTCAGGCTCAAATTATTTTTGGAAATGAAAGATTGTAAAGAAGCTGTAGAAAATAATAGTAATCAGGGCAAAATGACAGAAATTGAATGGAAGAAAAAGGATTTGAAAGCCAGAAATATTATAGTAAACAACGTAAACAACACACAGCTTGATATAATAATTAATGAAAATACGGCTAATGAAATGATCAAAAAGTTCGATGAAATGTATTTACTACAAGGAAGTGCGAATAAATTATTAATAAAACGAAAGGTTCTAGAAACAAATTTGAAAGATGGCGATGACGTAATGGAATTTTTGCAAATATTTGAAAAGCAAATTAATGAGCTGAAAAATGCTGGTGAAGTAGTCTCGGAAGAAGACAGATTGAATTATCTTTTATTGGCATTACCGGAGAGTTTTGCATATATTGTGAATATTGTTGATGCGATGCCCAAAGCGGACCAGACTGTAGAGTATGTCAAATCGAAACTGCTATTTGAATTAAAGAGGAAGCAGAATAATAATAATAATAATATCCTCAGACATTCACACCTATCAACTAGCCCCATTTTAAGCAACTAATGCTGCTTGTGTTACGGACACTAGATGACGGATAAATATATTTAATAGATAAATACATATAAATAACCTGAATATATAGAAATATATATAAACATCCAAGACTGGAGAACAAATGCCTGAAAATTCATCACCCAAACATTTGCCCCCACTGGGGTTCGAACCCAGAACCTCTCGAGATGGCGACGCCTTGAGACCGGCATGCAGACCACTCGACCACGGAGGTCGTCAAAGAATGTTGTTGATCATTCACAAAGTTTTAGTATGCAATCAAATCAGCATCGCTACTATGGGTCCAGAGAGTATAAATGTTTTGAATGTAATCGGCCAGGACATTACAAAAGAGATTGCCCGAATTTGGTGAACCCTGGTTATCACTACCGTGGAAGAGGGCACGGATATGAAGGTGGTCGTCGAGGAGCACACAGAGGTTTTCGAGGATATTATAGAAATGGAAATAGTTATAGAAATATGAATACAAAGCAAAGTAATGCTACTACAAGTAATGGATTCAATGTTGAAGTTGAAGCATTGACGGTTGATCTTGAATCGAGAGCAGAAATAACATGGCTTTTAGATAGCGGATGCAGCGATCATATTGTGAACGATGAGAAGTTTTTTGGTGAATACAGAATTTTAGAAAAGCCAGTAAACATTAAGGTAGGAGATGGATTTTGTCTAAAATCGGAGAAGATTGGAATTGTTACTATGTTTTGTCAAGTTGGAGGTAAGTCGAAGAAAATAACAATTGAAAATGTATATTACGTTCCAAGTATGAAAAGAAATTTATTAAGCGTGTCATGTATTGTAAATAGGAATAATATGATTAAATTTTGGGGAGAAACGGCAAATATGTATAATGGAAAAATGGAATTGTTGGCTGTCGCTCGAAAAAGAAATAGGTTGTACGAACTAGATGGTAGAGTAAATTTAAATATAGGTAATGTAGCATACGCAAGTGATAGTGGTATCAACATGTCGGAAATAGAAAAATGGCATAGAATTTTAGGACATACTAATTTCAAAAAGATAAAAGAGATGTGTAGACATAAGGTATTAGATGGGTTACCTGATAAGTTAGATGATGTTTATGTGCAGTGCGAAATTTGTTTAATGAATAAAATGACTAATCTTCCTTTCGGACATCAAAGACGGCGAGCAACAGATCTATTAGAAATTATTCATACGGATGTAGTAGGTCCAATTACGACAACGGGATACAAAGGACAACGGTATTTTGTGTCATTTATTGATGACTATAGTAAAATAGGTTATGTGTGTGTGATTAATAATAAAAGTGATGTGTTTAATTGTTTTAGAGATTATGTAAATTTGGTAGAGAATAAAACACGAAAGACGGTGAAAGAGATCCGATGTGACAATGGCAGAGAGTACATAAACAATGATTTCTACACTTATACAAGGCAAAAAGGTATTGAATTGAAACCTAGTCCACCTTATACGCATGAATTAAACGGTGTAGCAGAAAGGTATAATAGAACGATAATGGACAGAGCAAGATGTTTGATGACAGAAGGAAAGATAAACAAGAGATATTGGCCAGAGTGTATTTTGACAGCAGCATATTTAGGAAATAGGATTTTGACGAACACATTTGAGAAGAAGTCACCATACGAAATTTTTATAGGGAGGAAACCTAATATCACAAATTTAAAAATTATCGGATCGAAGTGTTTT
Organism: Parapoynx stratiotata; assembly: GCA_910589355.1. Classification (NCBI taxonomy): domain Eukaryota; kingdom Metazoa; phylum Arthropoda; class Insecta; order Lepidoptera; family Crambidae; genus Parapoynx; species Parapoynx stratiotata. Next base: position 10,635,313 of record OU342481.1, read on the forward strand.
GTCCGAATTCCTGATGAATTAAGAACCTCAAAATTAAACCCGAAGGCTATGAAAGGAGTTCTGGTTGGATATACAGATACAGGCTATAAAGTACTGGTAGATAATAAAGTAGTTATAATCCGTCACGTAAAATTCATTGAAGAAGCAACACTAGAAATAGTTAAGATTATGACCAAAGAGGATGAAAAGGAAAACAATGAAAACGAAGAATTTTGTGAAAGTATTGAAGATGAAGAAGAGAAATCAAGGCAAGATATGACTGAGGAGGTGACAATAAGTAGACCAAAAAGAGACAGGAAAATGCCAGATAGATATCAGGCGCAAGTTGTTTATGTAAACTTTTGTGATGCGTTAGTACCAGCCACATATGATGAAGCAATTAATAGTCCAGATGCAGATAAATGGAAAACAGCCATGGAAAACGAGTTGAACAGTTTGGAGAAGAATGAGACATGGGTAATGGTTGACAAACCAGCTGATAAGAAATTCATAGATGTGAAATGGTTATTTACAATTAAGTCGAATGTAAAATACATGGCAAGAGTAGTTGCGCGAGGATTTCAACAAGTATATGAAGAAAATGAAGAGAATTTTACTGAGAGTGTTCAAAAATCCAGTGTTATGGAATACAAGAAAACAAAGTATTGTTTCGAGAGCGTCTACTCATGCGGAGTACTATGCTTTAGCTGAATGTGTGAGTGAGGTGTTGCCAGTGTTAGGTATATTGAAAGATTTACAAGTCGACATACCTCTTCCAATCAAAATATATGAGGATAATAGTGGAGCCATTATTCTTGCACAAAAAGGAAAGTTTCATAAGAATTCGAAACATATTGATATTAGTTATCACTTCGTCAATGATTATGTTAAAAAGGGAATAATTTGTGTTAGTAAAATTAATACAGAAATTCAGTTGGCAGATATATTTACAAAAGCATTAGGTAGAATTAAATTCAAGGAATTAAGAGAGTTAATAAATATATGTTAGTTTATTTAGGTTGTTTAATGTTAGTGTGTTATTTGTTTTATTGTGTTGTATTAAATGTTAGTTTATCTAGTGTTTATGGATTTGTAGATACAAAACTCAAGGTGTGTTGAGAAATGAGTATTTATATCTACAAATATTGTCTATTAAAGAATAATATTATGACGTGGTTTTGTGAAGTTGTCACTCTTGTTTAGATTCATGGTTTCTCTATAATGTAATGTGGTAATGTGGTATTAGAAAAATATATGTGTTTAGCCTGATGAATATTTCATTCCTACAAAACATATTTTAACAATAATGACCATTATGCAACAGGTTGGACTCATTATACAACACTTATTTTTCTTAAAAACGCACAAAACTATGGCAAATGGTTTTCCAACCAGCCAACAATAAATAAAATTAATTTAATTCTTTGTTTTATTTCTTTGAATAATGAGTGTAGATAAAGTAGTGTATGTTACTGCTCATAAACTACTGTTAATTGATAAATACACATAAATATCCTGAATATATATAAATATATATAAACATCCAAGAGTGGAGAACAAATGCCTGAAAATTCATCTCTCAAACATTTGCCCCCACCGGGGATCGAACCCAGAACCTCTCGAGATGGCGACGCCTTGAGACCGGGATACAGACCAGTCGACCACGGAGGTCGTAAACCCAGATGTTCCTGCCCTTTTCCTTTACAAGTCTTGTTATTCTAGTCTCTCGCCAGCTCAACATTTACTAGTTCTTCTCAAATAACAACTCACGTCCTCAATCTACCGCTTTCTTGTCTACCACATCCGCACTAAGCATCATTTTAGCTGTTACATACATCCAACACCCATCTCTTCACATGCCCTTACCACGCTAACCAAATACTCCGAATCCTCCTCCTCTTGAATTGCTTCGTATCATCATAATATCTAGAAACAAAAACTTTCCCATCTTATCAACAAACACAAATAACTTGGGAATAATATGCACACATAAACAGACACTTCGATAATAACTTAAACAGTTTACATTACACTTCCGGACCCGGTGTTTACAACTTAGTCTTCCAGAAATATCGTCTGTTTTGTTTCCTAGCTAATTGCCCTTTGATTATGACAGCTGTTAAGTGTTTGATGGAAGCCATACCTACCTACTTTATAGACGAGATTGTTTACTTTATTAGACTAACAATATCGGAAGTAAGAAAATCATGGCCAATATCCATTATTATAAAATGGGAAGTAGTTAATTGGGCAGCCATTTCATTATTTGGTCAGCAACAAAATGGTGAGCCGAAAAATCATTTGGGCCGCCAATATTTTGTCAGCAATACAAAAATTTGGGCAGCAAAATAATTATTTGGTCAATTTGGTAATATTTGCTAACCAATTTTTTTTTTTGCTGACCGATTAAATAACACCCTTAATAAATTATTTAAGCTTCATGACGACAAACATATTAAGCGATATGTGGATGGTAGCACCACTGTCTAACCCAGACAGATACAGACAGATACTAAAACAAATAGTATTTCATCTAATAGAAGCAGTAATAATTTTTTTTTGTCCCAAATTGGACTGAATACAGCTTTTGAGCGTTCCATTACAATTGCCTTTTCAAATCTTGCATAACTTACTCATTAACTACGTTTCGATTTCGATTGTCAAATTCAACCTGAGGTTGACAATAGTGCCAGTCTAGTGTTATCTATTAATTTATAGTGATCGATTTATGGAAAACGCAATACATTCCAACCGCAAGCCATTCAGCCGAAGTGGCCACAGACACCAGGCTATCATCATGATGTGGACTTTCTACTAGACTTATCGGAAATTTTATTAGTTGTAAACTACTTTGATTACTTGCAATCATAATAAACATATTTTTAAAAGATAATATGATTTTTAGTACTAAGACTCAGAAGCTGAACTAAGAAGTCGATGTCGACAGAGGGTAAACGAAGGGGAACACGTTTTGTGCAGACCCTCTTCCCACTTTAGGGTATAGGCCTTCCTCATAAAGAAAAACACATGAGGAGTATGGGGCCCTAGCACCTATCTGGCCCAATGCGGGTTGGTGGGTAGAAACGGTTGTAATAGCGACCGGGACCAGTGTCTTCCAGCTCGGAAGTGTTAGAGATCACAAAGTTTGGTCAACATTTCAAGACCATGGCGAAGGTAGGTTTGTTTTCGATATAGAAAGCAAAAGCGTCCTAACCACTGCGCCGACGCCAAAAAATATTCAATTCAATCAAAATGGACGTCCAATTAGATCAATAGAATTAAAGTAAATGGTGCAAATATACCAAAATGTTGTCTGTGTAGTACGAGCTAGATCTTTAGACGAAGAAATCTTAAAAACCTTATTTTGGTATACTAGTATGCTAATCTAAACCACATAGGTAGAGATAAACGAATACATAGAAACGAACAGATTTAAGTAAATTAATTAATTCTCGTAAAATTATCACAAGGAAGCAAACACATTAGGTGCACGTTTGTAGGACACTATTCACAATGCATATTAATTATCTTAGTAGTAAAAGGCAAAGGAAGGCATAAATAAACGAGACGTAACAATAGCTTTTAATGTCGTCCAAAATGTTTATGCGTTTCGGGTCTAAAGTAATCATCGCATCTACAAAGCTTTTTTCTACTTTAGATTCTAGTCAGTCACTCCGCTCGTCAGTTCTGAATTCACTTCCTTACCACTCTAATACTACATCCTTGGTACTACTTTCATCTTAAATATTTTCAATATTTACTTCTTTCATTACGTCATACTTCAGGCATATCGACCACTTCAATGGTCTAGTTGAAACTACAGAAGCATCACCTACAATATTACAAGGTCCATTGGTCTAAGCAATCATTCCGGTTGGTAACAGGGTTTGGTTCCCCCAAGCCATCGCTCGATGAAGCTAATGCAATAATAAAGCAATTTGCTCCAACCTCCAGGGCGACGACACGAACATAATATATGTGTGGTTCTGTAAACAGAGAGTTTCAAACAATGTGAACATATCAAGGACAAAATTTGTCTGGTGTAGACAGCTTCACGTTTCTATAAAGCCAGGTTTTTAAATTTGATTCACAAAATCAAATCAAAAATTCCAGGGCACGCTTTCAGTGTTTGTTTACGATTCAAAATATTTTTTAACGCAAGACGTGAAATATCCGTTACTGGCTTATTTAGATGCCGTTTCGTATACGGGTTAATTACAGTGTAGCGTAGTTAAAGAAACAGACCCTAGTTGACGTGGAAAGTAATCAAGAAACATCATAGCCAACAATAATGAATTGGAAGAAAATATTAAAGAAGACAAATAAAAAACAAAATAGAAGAAGCTAACTTATTAGATCTTGAGCTTTAAGCAAACACGTGATATTCATTATCATCTTGTGATGTCAAATGACACAACATTAATCTCTCCAAGCGGAACCATTTCCTATCTAAATCAGTTTCCTCCACAAATAGATAAGAATAGCATAGGGATAACAAAAAACTAGAAAGCTGCAAAAGTTGCAAAATAATTGACAGTAATGTTTCTAAAGCTATAGCAAAAATGGTTAGAGAATTTGATTTTCTACCCACGTAATCATGATACTGTTAAGTTAAAACTGAATAATGTACAGTACAATCTGAACGATTTACCGCTGTAATCCTACCTCGGTCTATTCCGGCAGGACAATTACCAGAGCTTAAATAGTAAGGGTTGAGAAACGGCCTATTTTAAATTTCCATTAGGATTACCATCAATCTTTTTTAATTACAAACCCCTACCAGGAAAACCGATTTCATTCAAGTTTACTAAAACGTCAGGTATTTGCTGCAAAAATTTAAGATTTTCAACAATTAAACTTACATAGCAATTATAACGTATCGCACACTGAGTACAATTTTATGAATTTAGAATGAATTATAGAACAGGCTGAAATGGAAATAAACGAAACATTAGATTCTATTTCATATAAAATTCTTAGCGTCATTTGCAATCCTTTTTTCTTTTCACCAACGTTTAGTAAAAATCTGAAACGGTCGACTTACTCCTCATTTAGTCCTCGGTCGCAATAATTACTATCACAAGCTTTATGTAGGTACTACTTTTTTTTGGTATTAAATATATTACATCATCAATGTATTTTCCCGTTGAAATCGATCTCGTACATCAAGGAAGCGAGCAAAACAAACGGTCACATACTATATATTTTCTGCTGCAAATTTCTAATTGATGAAATCAATTCCATCGTCGACTACAATTAGATACACTTCAAGGGCAATAAATTTCATATTTACAGTCATAGCAATACTAAGACGTTTCAACGACGACAAAACATCGTCCTCAACCTACATAGGTCCCACTGCTGGGCACAGGCCTTCCTCGTGGAAACAAAGACATGAGGAGTATCGGCCGTAACACCACCACGCTGGCCCAATGTGGGTTGGTGGGTAGAAACGGTTGCAATAGCAACCGGGACTAACGTCTTAACGTGCCTTTCGAAGCACGGAAGAGTCCGAGATCACAATGTTTTGGTCACCCATCCACGGCCTGACCATGGCGAAGGTAACTTTGTTTTCAATACTACGCCACCGAGCTCCTTCTGGTGTTGTAGTTAGTATTAGTACGCTTCTTGAAACATCAAGGTGGCTTTAATGTATTGACTGGGTGAGTTGCCCTAAAACTATCTTAGTAACTTTTAAGAACGTATCATACTTATAGAGATTAAAATGAAATGATTGATTACCAATGAAATGCAATAAGTAGTAATTAAGATTTTATTGTACGAAAGAAATTAATTCATTAAAATCGTACGGATTAATCCTCCAGTGTATTATCGAATTCGATCATTTTTGGTTGAGGTTCAATTTACTCGGTAATCTTCCAGAGTTAATATTATGATTGTAACTGGTAACCCTAAATCATTAAGTCACAATCACAACATTCGTGATTAAACTACCAAAGTATCGTCGTCACGTTTCTACAAAACTTCGTACTAACGAGTCGATATTGTTTCGTCAAAACTTCTAACTGTATCATTTTTCATGGGAATACAAGTTTTGGACGTTTACTTTCTAACCTTTGTTACTAGTAGTTTTTGATGTTCTTAATAAACCCAAAAATGGGTTGGTGCGTAATATCCCGCCAACAATGCCAGACGTGGTCGAGAATATATTTTAGGAAATCCATTCAATTTGATCGAATTAACATTTTAAAAGATACAGAAGCGTGGTTAGGTCAAAAATTAAATTGAGAATAAACAAAACAATTTCTAGAACGTAAATTTGAAAATATTTATATAAATAAAAAACAAGATAAGTATAAAAGAAAAAGAGTATTAGAGGAAAAAATTCTTAGTCTTCGCAGATTTTTGCCTAGATTCTTTACAAAGCTCAGTAAAGACAGGTCAGCGTACTGTAAGTAGGTCGAGTGTGGAGGAAAACAACTGAAGGGGCGAGTAGAAATGTAAACCTACACGAATCACTAATGTATGAAAAAAGAGCGTATGTTATTCCCTTGGAAATATTGACTAATTCATTGATGTGCGTGAATGATATTAGAATATAACAAGTAGATGTTGAGCTGGCGAATGGAAGTGGATGTTGAGAGGAGAATGGAAGAAGAAGACATGTGCCAACCCCACCTAGAGTGTATAGAGGCAAGAAAAGAAAGATCCATTGAAGTAAATTTTTATTGTCACAGTCAATCATCTTTTCATTGTGAGAAGAGTTGAAAAGGTCCAGGAAATTTTCCAATTCTAAGGAAGTATTCCCGAAAACCTCCGGCAACTTCAGAAGTTTTCAAAATATTTTTTTTACTTCAAATTAGGCAATAATACAATAATAATAAGATAATTATAAAAATATACCTACATAGGTACGCACTTTGAATATGAAGTTAAGGAAAATAAAACTACGATGAAGTGGTTTTTGTTCGATTTTGAACAATGACAATAATAATAGGTAATTTTTAATATTGGGTCCTTACTTATGAAATAGGTGTTTTTTTTCTCTCTTAGTATTTTGTCTGTAACTATTAAGATAGAAAGTTTAAGAAAGAAATAAGAATATTAAGATAGAAGAAGAAGAGAAGAGTATTCCTAAAAAATAATTACCTCGTCTAAAAATAGACTATATTTTTGAGCTCTTTTGATTTGTTTTGATAATTTGTTGTAAGTTTATTTGTGTTAAAATTGGACACGGAGACAACTCTTTTTAAGTGCCTCCCGATTACATCATTTTACTTGCACTCACTTAAAAACGATAAATAATTTTTATGAAGTGTGATATGACACATATTACTTAAACTTGTCTAATCGTCGTCAGCCTATGGCAGTCCACTGCTGGACGTAGGCCTCCCCAAATTCACGCCACTTCGATCTATTTTCGGCTTCTCGCATCCAGCTCCTGCCAGCCACCTTGCGCAAATCGTCACTCCACCTGGCCTGAGGGCGCCCTACACTACGCTTGCCGAGGCGCGGTCTCCACTCCAGAACTCGTTTACCCCAACGGTTGTCGGTTCTGCGGCTAATGTGGCCAGCCCATTGCCACTTCAGCTTGCTTATTCGGTAGGCTATGTCGACAACTTTGGTTCTCTGTCGGATCACCTCATTTCTGATTTTATCCCTAAGAGAAACTCCGAGCATAGCCCTTTCCATAGCTCGCTGAGCGACTTTAAGCTTGTGGACCAGCCGTACCGTCAGTGTCCACGTTTCGGCTCCGTATGTCATAACGGGTAGGACGCACTGATTGAAGACTTTCGTCTTTAGGCATTGTGGGATCGACGATGAGAATACTCGATGTAATTTCCTAAACGCTGCCCAACCCAACTGAATTCTTCTGTTCACCTCGTCCTCGAAGTTGTTTCTACCTAACTGCAATGTCTGCCCGAGGTACACGTATTTTTAAACAACTTCGAGAGCGGCACCGTGTACTGCAATCGGTTCCGGTAGTACACGCTCATTGAACATGACCTTGGTTTTATCCAAGTTCATCCGTAGGCCGATGCGTCCAGAAGAGTTATCCAGGTCATTTAGCATTTTTTGTAGGTCCTGCAGCGTTTCTGCCATGAGAACGATGTCGTCCGCAAATCTCAAGTGAGATATGTATTCGCCATTTATGTTGATGCCTCGCCCTTTCCAGTGCAGCGTCTTAAACATGTCCTCCATTGCATTTGTAAACAATTTCGGGGAGATTACGTCCCCTTGACTTACACCTCGATGCAATGGTATACATTTTGTTTGCTGATTTTGTACTTGGACGGACATAGTGGCAGCTTCGTAGAGACATCTCATCACTTGGACGTATCGCCAATCTACTTGGCATCGCTGCAGGGACTCCAAAACAGACCAGATCTCAATCGAGTCGAAGGCCTTCTCATAGTCCACGAATGCTAGACACAGGGGCTGATTATACTCTTCGGACTTCTGTATAATCTGCCGCACTGTGTGGATGTGGTCTATGGTGCCGTATCCGCTCCGAAATCCAGCCTGTTCCGGTGTTTGAAATTCATCGAGTCTTCGCGCAAGGCGGTTCGTGATGACTCTTGAAAACAGCTTATAGACGTGGCTTAGAAGGGAAATGGGTCGATAGTTCTTCAGCCGAGTCTTGTCTCCCTTTTTGAAGAACAGGACGACCACACTCCTACACCACGCCTCCGGAGTTCTCCCTTCGAATAGGACAGCATTGAAAAGCTTTTGGAGCTCCCTCAGTACGGGTTTGCCTCCAGCTTTAAGTAGCTCTGTTGTAATGCCATCCTCTCCAGGGGCTTTTCCATTTTTCAACTGTCTAAGAGCCAACTCGATTTCATCAATGCTGATTTCTGGCAGGTCTTCAGTGTAGTGGCGTGTTAACATTGCTCTAGGGTCCTCATTTTCGGGTTTAGGTCTAGATGCGTGCGAGGCGTAGAGTCGGCTATAGAAGTCTTCGACTTCGGAAAGGACTGCCGGCTTTGAAACAACGACTTCTCCTCTTTCTGTGGTCAGCTTCGTCAGGTGGCTTCTTCCAAGAGATTGTACGAATACTTTCGACCCCCGGTTTTGCTCAATTGCTTTCTCAATCAGAAAAGTATTGTGGCACCGGAGGTCGCGTCGTACGAGCTTCCTGATCTCTTGGTTTAGAGCGCGCTTTCCTTCCGAAGTGACGGGTGGGTTTTCACGTCGTTCCTTCATCAGCCCCAATGTCATTTCCGAAAGTTTTGACTTCCTGCCCTTACGCTGCATTTCACAAAATCTATTGCCTTCTTCCCTGAGGACTCGAGTTATATTTTTAAGGTTTTGGTTTACGTCTGTTGTGGTTTCCACGGCAGCAAATCGGTTCTCCAGGTTTGACTGAAATGTTTCAGATCCAATCATGGTTTGGAGCAAGGTAGGTCGGAGTCTTGACCTCATCAGACGGACGCGTTCTGCCTTAAAGTTGATATTCAGAGAGCCTCGGACAAGTCTGTGATCGCTACCCGTATTAAATCTGTTGATCACGGAGACATCTCTGAATATGTGCTTCTTGTCCGTCATGATGAAGTCGATCTCATTTTTCGTCATAGTGTCCGGGCTTTGCCACGTCCATTTCCTTTGGGGCTGCTTCTTAAAGAAAGAGTTCATCAAGAACAGCCCCTCCCGCTCGAGGAAGTTGACGAGCATTTGCCCCCTATGGTTTCTACGTCCAAATCCATGAGATCCTACTACCGATTCGCTGCTATTCTGTACTCCCACTTTAGCGTTAAAGTCCCCCATAACAACGCTGTAGTGGGTCTTAATAGTGGAGTGGAGGGCCATCGATATGTCATCAAACATAACCTCCACATCTTCGTCCGAGTGTGCCGAGGTCGGCGCGTACACTTGCACCACCTTGAGGCTATACCTCTCGGTGAGCTTGACAATTAGGTACGCTACCCTGCTCGACACACTGGATATTTCCACAACGTTGTCACAAATGGACTTGTTAACCAAAAACCCAACGCCACCTTGGGATTGTCGGTCTCCCTCACGGAAGTACATTATGGAAGAGTTATGGCCAGGTGGAAGAGTTATGGTGTCCTCCCCCTCTCTTCGGACTTCACATAACCCTAGGATATGCCACCTAATTTTCCCAAGCTCCACCTGGAGTTCTGCCAGATGAGAGTCTAGCCGTAGCGTGCGTCCGTTGTACGTCGCCAGGAGTAGTCGGTTATGGTGGCCTTCCGTAACCCGGAGATTCTTAGCACCCCCCGCCCCGCCGTTACCGTGGCCGCCACCATGGCCAGGAATAGCGGGGCCGCCGGGAACTGGGGGCCGTGGCTTATGTCGGTTTAACATTTGGAGGTTATGCCCTTAATCGCCACGCTGGGCAGGCGGGTTGGCGATCGCAGGGCGTAGCTCTCGCACCGGTGACGCTGCTGCCCGTCACCGGCCTGCTACATTTAGCTGCGCCTTTGGTTCGGAAGGTTATACCGTCATCGGTCGGTACGCCAGAGCCTCGTTCGTCAGTCAGCAGGATGCACCGCGTGCAGGTGAGGTTGGCTTGGGGCGAAAGATGGTAGTTCGCCCCTTACACCCCAGCTTGTCTAATGATAGATGCCAAATATTATTATCTTTGGATTTGTCGTTGTGAAGAAAACTGAAAAAATTTTAGTATGGAAAATGCAGAATTTCCCAAAATCTCCATACAAAACACCAATTTCATAGGTAAGAATTTAGAATTTAGCAATAGTAACACAGTAAGTAATGTTCAAAGTATCAACAGTTTTTTAAGTCAATAATCTATATTGAAAACTTGCTAAGTGCTGGTTATTTTGGAAGTTATTAAGAATACTTATGGTTGTTTTTATGAAATATTCCAAAGTTTTGGAAACATTCCGCAGTTTTCACCTCTAATTGTGAGTCAATAAAGAATGAAGTAGACCATAAATTAATTTATTTCACATTGATTTTGTTCATTATTATTCGGACGCTTAAGTACGTTTTACCGCTAGAAAGTATTAGTATTATGGACCAATCGTCACAGTTGATCTTATCATCGAATATTTTGAAAGTAATCGTAATCCAATAAATGTTACCAATCGCATTTCTTGAAACTATCGAAAAAGGATTTACGTGATAAATAGACCATGTAACCATAACCACTCAGATTCTAAATTGCAAAGTAAATACCCGTGATTCAAATTGTGAAGTTAACCTTTGTGAGTAGAGTTAAATATTTTCTGACAAAATTGTTGAAAGTATAGTTTAGTAGACAAATTAATGATTCAAGGTTGACTCAGCAATTTTCAACAAGACAAGACGTTTCGTAAAGATGCTAAGGAGGACAAAGAAAAAGCAATTACAGTAACAGAAAAACAGATTTATTAGAGATACTTTTTCATTCTTGCGCTAATTTAAACGCAAGACATTGAAGCAAACATTCTGTTGGAAACAACAGAATTTCCGATTTACCAAGCGAACATAATTCAGCCCTTTGCTCTAATTTTTGATAGGATTAATACATCATTCTAATATAAGGCAGTGTTACATGTAACAGTCGACGGTAGACGATCATAAACAACCGGTTTCATGAAATCAACTGTACCAAAATTAGATTTGGTACTCGCTGCGGACGACATATCATAGATTTCATAATACAGCGGATCTTTAACTGGCGCAGAAAATTAAGGACGCGTATTGAATTTAAATTCGAACCATGTACTATATTGTATTTAGCAAAAATGTAGTCCACTCGCTGGCACACCAGCGATGTCGTTCGCGTAGCTATTGATTAACGCCGATAAAAGTTTATAAAAAGTTTTTGTGTTTGTTAACACTGCATTGTTTTTTCAATATTACATTCCTACCTCTTATTAGCAAAATGTTGATTATTTATATTTGAACTGCGCTTTTTTCAGAACATCTACATAAATAATATTACACAATATGACCATAACAAGATGCTGGGATTAGTAAAATGGCGGCTGGCGGCACACCTGATGTATATTGCTTCGAAATTTAAACGCAAAATTACAATTTGTGAAGCTCGCGTCATACATTTTGGCGTTTCCATTTATGCTATTGGTCTAGAATTTAACTATTGAGGTAACTATTACTACGGATAAAAAAACTCACTTAGTTCAATTGTTATTTATGTGGTTTAGTTAATTGAATAATAATAATATAATATCCTCAGACATTCACACCTATCAACTAGCCCCATTTTAGCAACTAATGCTGCTTGTGTTACGGACACTAGATGACGGATAAATATATTTAATAGATAAATACATATAAATAACCTGAATATATAGAAATATATAACCTGAACATATAGAAATATATACAAACATCCAAGACTAGAGAACAAATGTCTGAAAATTCCTCACCCAAACATTTGCCCCCACTGGGGATCGAACCCAGAACCTCTCGAGATGGCGACGCCTTGAGACCGGCATACAGACCACTCGACCACAGAGGTCGTCAAAATAGTGAATAGTGACTTAATACAAAATATTGACACAGGTTGACTGAAGGTATTGATCAAGGAATTGTAATTAACATTGTAAATAATGTTAATGTCTCAAGCGGTAGGCTATGAATTGATAAACAGTATTCAAGGATATTTAAAAAAAAGAAACATGCTATATCCACTAACTAGTTATCGATAGGTGAGTCCAATCCTTTTCACGTGTGTAAGCAAATCCATGCTCTGGATGTACGCACTAGAAAGTCATAGATGTGGAGGAGAAACAGCGTGGGAGACGGAACGGAACAGCGACTTTATAGACTAGAAATTGCATGCGCACCATTACAGGAAGAATTCATAGACAGGATGTTTCTTTCAAATGAGTTTCAAATAATGACACACTTGGTTCAAATGTGTTGAATGATGTGGACGTTTGGACCCAAAGCCCTTGAAAAGTCAGCGATAGGCGATTGCGGGCAACACTAATTGGCAACCCAATGAGAATACTAAAATATGTATGGTACAAAACCCTTGACACTAGGAATACAAACGCGAAGATTTGTATAGAACAACATTTGATTCTAGAACACCTGGTGCTTCAGAAATAACCACAGAGACTGAAGAAAATGTGTTCTCATTTTATAAGCACTACGTAATAGCAATAAAGTTTAATTGGCTAGACCGGGACTGAGAAAAGGTAGACTTTAATAAAACTTTGTTTTGTGGTAAGATTTGTTGGATAAGAGTTTCTGAGATGAAATTTTCATAATAATCATGGACTGGGATAGATGTTCTGGTAACTCAGTCTTAGATGTAGATAAAATCCCAGGTCTATATATTTTTTTTTATGTAAAAAGGGAGCAAACGGGCAGACAGTTCACCTGATGGTAAGTGACCACCGTCGCCCATAGACATCTACTACACCGAAGAGTTGCAGATGTGTTGCGGACCCTTAAAATGGGAATACGCTCTCTTTTAAATTGGAAATTAACACCCTAATTTCAACTCTGTACTAAAACAAATGACATTGTCATAAAGAGCTTGAAAGAAGTTGATGCTGAGCCGACGAGCGATAGAGATGAGAGAATTGGGGAAAAAGAAAAAATATATTTAGTTCACTTCATATGTGACAGGCGGAGCCTGTAGTCATGCAGCGGGCACAGCGTAGGGCAAGCCTTATTATAAAAAAAATTAAGTGTAGTGCCATTTCTCAACAATTATAATTTTTACTAAAATTTACACTCAAATAAAATGAATCCCACTCTACTCATAGCACATTCCATCTCTTTAATGAATTGCTAAACAACCCGGAATTAAACATTTATGGAAACAGTCATCAGGCACGACTGGCTATTTGTGATTGTGCTATTTGCCGGGCAAACAGAAACCGAGAATGCGGTGTTATTCGCAAATCGATGTTATTCGAAAGCGATGAACAAATATCGAGAACAAACTGTGTTTCGGACTTAAATTTGTGGAAAGGTATACTATACGGTAGTAGTGCTTCAACACTACCATTTAACGATAATGGTAACAACGGTATTAGTCATGCTTATGGTAATTGTAAAAGATAATTCTTTAGACGACTTAAAAATTAACAATAGTTGATATTTGGAGTTTCGGAGGGACAAAAATGATAAGAGTGACGAAAAATTTTGGGGTAGGTATCCGAAAGTAGCCCCGATTGCTAATACATACGTACATACATAAAATCACGCCTATAATCCCCGAAAGGGTAGGCAGAGTCCAAGGAGCACTGTGTTCCTTAAGACCACATTTAGCCAAACAAAAATTGGGTTTGGTCAGATAAAAAATCGTGAAAGAGTAGTAACAAGTGGCTAGCTCATCGCCTACACAATCACAGACCTAGTAGGTACCCAATACGCCTTTAGTCGCCGATTGCTAATAAATTAATAAAAATGGCCGGGGACCTATCTAAAAAGGAATAAGAATGTGATCTAGAAAGTTATGGATATAAAAATTAAATAATGGAAGGTGTACATGATAATGTAATGAGGAAGAAAGTGAGTGATGATATGGCAAGCGAGAGAAGAGGAGGAGGACTCCAAATGGATACGGGAACAGAGCAGGAGAAAAGAGAAGGCAATAATGCTAATAAATATTATTCTAACTACAGGAGATGCCATCGAGGCATTTCCCCTCTCGCCAAAATTACATGATCAAATTTTAATTGGATCATCGAACGTCAACTTGATGTGTACCGATATAAAATATTAAATAATATTAAATATTTTCTTCAATTAATCAACGGAACTTTTATTTTATTTTCTTTATATAATAATATTTTAGACTACTTTTTGTTTTTCTTTATTTTTTAATTCTAATACTTCAATGACGTTGTAGTTTGACATTTTTGGATAAACGATATTGAATTTTAAATTGGGACTGGCGTTTGACTTTGACCATGCCTAGTAATTGACAAACGCGTTACTTCACGAATATGGTGGATAGCGTTGTCAGATGAAAAAAAAGTAAAAACAACATGTTTAATTGAATTTCTACAGCAATCCCTTATTAATTTATATTTATTGAACTCGGTATATTTCGGAGCTTTGTACTGAATAGAATTAAACATTATTTTCATAACTTTTGATACGAGTCAACTGGCTTCATTATATTATGATGTTTAGCGCCAGTGACAATCATATGTCACTAACTCGGCCCAGCGCAGTAACGTCCGGCACTGTCGCAGCAAATCATTAGACACGCTTGGGCCAGCACGCTTGTCCGGTTATTAGCATACTGTTATTAGCTTTCTTTCATTTAAAGCGGCCTACACGGCTAATTTCTTGAGAGGTCGCGGTAGATAAATATCAAAATTCGTTACGTAATATCTTCTAATGGTCTCATTCTTGTGAACTTTGGCAGTTAGTGAACACGCTTGAGATAATTCGCGATTCTGTAATGTTTCAGAACAGAACAGACATCCTTTTCTCTACACGCCGCCTACACTTTAACCGCCTCTCTGGTCTAGAGGTAAGCTCGCTTCCACCTTCGGCCTTATCTTCACTTACCATCAGGTGAGAAAAGGCCAAGAGCTTACCTGTCATATTAAAAAAAAAGACGTGTGGCACTCGGGGACTGCCGCGGTAAAGCTATTGCATAGCATTTTGTATCAACTTATGCAATTATAATTTTATTTATTTATTTTATTCATGCAGTATTTCTTTTTCTTTGATATTAATTCAAGTTACACTTTTTGAGCGTGGTGACCGATAAGAAAACAAATTATATAAACTGTTGGTAGTTTGCATATACATTATTTCGTTCGGATCACTTATAAGTAAATTAAATCATAAAATAATTATCCAAAAAAAAAAAGTTAATAAACCAATTAATAAAATAACAAAACTTATAATAAACAATGTGTAATAGTTAGCTTATAAATAAAACCAAAGTGGCGTCTTTGTTAAAATTAGTTTTTTGTTGTATCACTAGATGGCGCCACCTATCCTTTAAAACGCACTATTGTTTACTCTCATAGACTTATATGGTGAAACCGATGTTAATTAAAATTTGTATTCGCCTTGGACACGGTGTTTCATTTTGGTAACCACCTTGGGTTTTAACATGCACGGCCTTCAAGCCACACCTCCTTGCGCATCGGAGTGGGGAGCGTGAGGTTTTTTCGTTACGGAATTTCTGGATTCGGTCCCCGCGCTCAGGCCCGCGATAGAAGCTATGCAATAGCTTAAAAACCATAATATTGAACTCATTTTCCTGCAATGAATTAGTACAGTAATAGAATAATGGCAGCATTTTAAAACAAATTCACCCATAGGTAAGAGTGGAGCAGGAGTGGAGGCAGTGGTGCAGGTGGAGTGGAGTCTAGGGATAGGACAACTTTAATTCGAGGATCACTTGGCTTTAAAGTGATCTCCGAATGGTAGACGAGGATCGCCTTTTGAAATATTTAATGCACGTAAGTAATAAAAAATATGTAAATAAGGATGATGCAAAGATACCAAGACAATGACTTTCTGTTGTTTAAAGGAACGTTTGAATAGAATAGCATAGAATAATTTTATTTTGCTAAAACATGGTACATAATAGTTGTCAATAATATAATAAATGTTTCACATGTTTAGTCACAAGTTCATGACATGCATGTTGAAGCATACATTATTAATAATCATCACATTAAAACCAATAAAAATTGAATAGTTATGTCATTGGAAAATAAAATATCTACATTTTATATTGAAAAAAATCGTGAATGCTATAAAAACATTTGTCAATAAGCCACTGTGTAAATAATAATTTAAATTTATCAACTTGACTGTTACACCTGACGCTTTCTCGGAAGAAAACGACTTCCAAACGATTATTAAAGTTTACATGTTCATGCCAGCTTAATGTGATACTAAAAAGTCGTAAATATCACCAAATTAGGGAAAATTGCCGAGAAATGGCGTGCTGCATTGTTCGCAACGGGAGAAATCCCACGTTGTGAGTGACTCTATTAAAAGTAGATTAGCTTTGAAACGTGTGGGTGTAATAATTAATAAAATGTTATTGCTGGCAGTTTAGAGATCACATACCTACAATATATTTAATTGCGTAGTACCTAGTTCGAGAAGGCCGCGCGAATCGCGTGTTCGATCCCACCGCCTGTACCACTGAATTTGAATAAAACTTAAGTACAGTTTCATTGTGAATATTGCTTGTCTCACATTGTGCCCGGTGCACGGCAACAGGTTCACCACCTGTTACATGGGGACTTAACATATCTGGCGAAACGTGGGTGGTAACACCTCTGCCTTCCTCTTCGGGGAAAAAGGCTTGATGATATGTTATGTGTTGTAATATGACAATCAGTTTAACCTTCTTATATTACACCACTTTTAGAAAAAAACTTATCAAGAAAGCTTCGATTTGTTGATTGTAAAGCTAAGACTCTGCAAGAGCTTAATGTACCTTAGGAAATTTTCTAACACCAATGTATTCATATTCGGTCACATTCGAAAATCCATTCATAGACGGTAAACATTTTCGCATGAACCAGAACCCGTAGAAACATGATACAAATTATGATTATAATAACTTCAAGATGAAATCTATTTGTAACAATTTATGTCATTGTGATTTTTTAAATTTTTTTAAGTTCCTAAAATTAAGTTAGTATGAATGGACTTTTGACTCTGACCATACAAACCCTGATTGTATTTAAAGTTGTAGTAACTAATTTTACATTTTGAAATGTTCGTGATGAATAATCTATCACCATTTAAAGCTTCATAAAGTTCTGGACATCTTATGAGATATTCTCTAGTTATTTCGACTAATCTTCCGTTACAAATTCTAAATCACACATTGTCATCCATTCTCCAACTATGAAATAGTTACATGTGAATATTCAGTTCCATAAAAGTCATCATTATGAGTTATATCTTTCATACAATGACATCATTAGGAGTATTATGCTATTATCATAATGTTTTGTTGTACTCAGTTTTACTTTCTTCAATGGCAGCAATTTTGTTGCGCTTTCTAAATTATGTATGTTTTGTATTCAGAGCCATAATAGTCCGTAGTAATATTCTTAAATGAACTTATATTATTCTAAATATAGTATATTAGTAACCAGCTTACCTTCGACATTACAGAGATGTAACTAAAATGTTCTGAGGTAAAAAATAAAAAAAAATACAGTATTAATACTCAAAAATCGATAAATATTCTTAGAATGAAATGGAAATCAACTATTGATAGCTCAAGGTCAGAAGACACACCTCTACACGGAACCACAGAACGCAACGTCTACAAATGGGGTGAATATTTATGTATTAACTCAAACATTTGAAGATCAAGAGTTGAAAACTATTGTTTCAATAGACCTTTTATCTTAGTGGACGATAATTTCTAGTAAATGATAAAAATAGATTCCTATTAAAACCAAGAAGTTACAGATTGCATGTGATTTGGTGTAATTATTATTGCATTGCAATTCGCTAAATTTTATTCCAAGTATCTGAAGTAAATCAATGTTTTAGCATAACTTATCATGGAATGGGAATTCGTAGCGTTAGAGAACGGCTAAATAAAGAGAACGGTGGCGTGCCTTAGGGAAGGCCTATGTCCAGCAGTAGACAGGAGTGGACTGATGATGTGACGTGTGGGTGAGTGTTGCACCAGCCCGTAGTAGCTAGCGTGGTGGTGTTACGGCCCGTGTACTCCTCATGTGTTTCTTAATGAGGATGGCCTGTGCTGTGCCCAGCAGTGGGACGTAAGACTAGCGGTTATTGTATCTTTCAATCACCTAACATGTAGCTTAAAGAAAGACGCAATAGAATCAGAAAAGTCCAATAATTTGAAAGTTAATAAAAATCTTAGCATGAACGTAAACTTTATCAATATAAAATTCATGAAATCTCCGAAATTAACAATTTCATCAGAGTGAAACTTTTGCAAAACTCGATCAAATATAAATCCAGTGTAGGAGTTGTCACAACCAAAGAATATATAAGAGGGGTATCGTTTTGCTAAGCCGTGACACGTACTGAGACACGTGGGCCATAATGATTACCTTGGAATTATTTATAGTGTTCCTTGACAAACAGTATATACGGGAAAGAGGTGGTCTAACAGATTAAAGAGTTTTCTTGATAATCCTAGGAGAGGAATATCAGAGACGATAGTGTAAGTCCCAAAATACATGAAGATTTTGATGAAAGTCATCAGTCTCAGAAATATCTACAGGGTGAAATCGAAAATAATTGACAAATTTAAATGGGCAGTTTTAGTGCTATTAAACATTATATTTGTAAGGGAGAAAAAAAATCTAAGTTGAAAAAAAAAACAATTTTCAGTTGCTTTTATTCGAAACTGGTAAATATACATATTGAAAACATAAACTATAAAAAATTACATGTAAAATTTATATAAGAAAAATATTACATTAAATTCGATACACACTGTTGTTTACAAATGTACAGGTGTTTCATTCAATAACACATCGTGACTGACAGCTGCAATGAATAATTGCGTTTTTTTTTTGTATTTAATAATTTATTGTACACAATAAAGAAAGAAATATACAATGAATAAATAAAATTACAATAGGTAGGGCTTATATCTATAAGATATCTCTTCCAACCCACCTGTGACAGGAGAAGTGCACAAAGAGAAAAACAAGTTGCGTGTACCTACTTAAAATTATTATAAGCATAATAAATTATATTATAATAAATAGTTTACTTATATTAAATGATAACTAAAATATATACATATATATTATTTTATTATTGTATTATTTATTATTGTATTTTCTTACATGTTTCAATACGATTTTAATTGTTATTATATTGATTATCATGACGTTTAAAATGTCCTGTAAAATTTTGTCGGATGATTTCAATTTCACCCTGTAGTTTAGAAACAAAGATTAGATTTGAGAGATTTAATATTAACGTGTCAATGGCCAGAAAACGAGACATAATAGAAACATCTATTGTTTGCGAACACCGGTGTTCGCGCTGACCCTCAAGGAGATAAGTTTTTGTAGCTCTCTTGTATTTCATAGATAGTGAAATCCGGCCTCACTATTTTAACACTTATTAATATCACGGAAAGATATTTATAAGACAGTTATGAAGGCAATTATGTGTATAGACTGCATTATAAGGATGAGGATGAGAATACGAGCCAAACTGTTAGTGAAGTAATTTATTAGATATTCACACCATAACAAGATAAACAAAGAAGAATAATACTAGGCGATTAATTAAAAAAACTTAATTATTTCAGGGCCTAATCATATATTAGGTCCTTACATATGAAATTGGCGTTTTGTATGGAGATTTTGGGGAACTCTGCATTTTCCATACTAAATTTTTTTCAGTTTTCTTCAAAACGACAAATCCAAAGCTTTAGCTATATGTGTGATATCACACTTCTTAAAAATTATTTATCTTTTTTATGTGAATGCAAATCAAATTATGTATTTGGAAGGCACTGAAAAGGAGTTGTCTCCGTGTCCAATTTTAACACAATAAAACTTACAACGAATTATCAAAACAAATCAAAAGATTTCGAAAATATGGTCTATTTTTAGGAGGAGGTAATTATTTTTTAAGAATACTCTGAAACTTAATAGTTACGAACAAAATACTAAGAGAGAAGAAAAGCACGAATTTCATAGGTAAGGACCCAATAATATTGGGAACAGGGCAAGTGAAAGAAAGAAGAAGAATGGTATTATAACCTGGGAGCCAGCCGTCAACAGAAAGGATCTGAAGATGCGTAAAAAAAAGAAAAGGACTTTATATGCTGTAATCTAATGGTTCCCGAAGAGCCGAAAGGCTATTTCTATGTGCTGTTATTAAGCTTTTCTGGCAGTATCATAACATTTTATTCGAATTAAGAATCTCTGAAATCAAATAACAAATAAAAGGAGCTGAACTAGTCTTACTTTCTTAACGCTTTCTGAACACTATCCATTACACTGTCAGAGAATCAAAAGACCATCAAAACAATATAACTAAGTGAAAACAAATGAATTATAATTACTCTTGGGTACTTCTCTTTAATCTTCTGATTAACGTTTGTAACATTTACATTCTAATATAAAATAATGAGATTTCGAGCTGCGCGGCGGTAAATTTGTTGCGCAGAACTAATTGTGAGAAATGTATCAGGTATCTTAATTTGTTCCGGGTTATTCCCGCTTGTGGCCCCTAGATTTGACGTTGAGGAATTTTCAAAAAATCTCACTTGTCCCTCATTAAAAATTCATATGAAAACTAGGAACATCACTGCATCTGGAATTAATGTGTATTAAAACATCTGTATTAGTAATAATAAGTCATTTATTTCATGGCTTCAGGCCTTGGTCATAACTAGTTTTAATTACAATTATTATCTCAACAATTATTATCACAACAACTATATTCGTAACACGAATGTATATTAGGTCCTTACCTATGAAATTAGTGTTTTGTATGGAGATTTTGGGGAATTCTGCATTTTCCATACTAACATTTTATCAGTTTTCTTCCTAACGACAAATCCAGAGATAATAATATTTGGCATGTATCATTAGACAAGCTTTAGTATATGTGTAATATAACACTTGTGTATGTGTAAAATTATTTATCGTTTTTAAGTGAATGCAAATAAAATGATGTATTCGGGAGGCACTTAAAAAGAGTTGTCTCCGTGTCCAATTTAAACACAATTAAACATACAACAAATTATCAAAACAAATCAAAAGAGCTCAAAAATATATAGTTTTTTTTAGACGAGGTAATTATTTTTAAGGAATACTCTGAATCTTAATAGTTACAGACAAAATACTAAGACAGAATAAAAACACCAATTTCATAGGTAAGGACCCAATATAACTTTCTAAGTTATAAACACGTATGATAGATAGAAGATTGAGTGACCCGTGGATTTGGAAAGGAAGCATGCTGTGCTGACCCCAAATAAAATTAGGAAATGGGCAGGGAAATGATGATGAGTCATAGGTTCGTATTTAAAGTAAACTCATTCCAAATAATATGCTATTCCTAGTTTTCTAATTAATATTTATTCGGGGTGACAAATAAAAATTTCTCAAAAAATATACAGTCACTGAAAATAAAAAAATTAGAGTGACACATGGGAATAAACCATTTGTACATGGGTGCTACGTAATAATTTCTGATTAGTGGTTTCTGCTATTGATTTCCAACATCGTAAAAGAACAAGGGTTGCAGTAATTTAATCTGGGGGAAGTAAGACGTTAAAAGCACATGCTGCCCACAATGTAACAATCATCAAAACTAGATTGCGGAGTGTTTAGAGGGGCCGGATTTGGAATTACCCTGATTGTGTCAATGTGATTCCTAAGTGGATGAAGAATGAATCTCCTGGGTCTTTAATACAATCAAAACAAATAGACTACAGGCTTTCTATATCAGTATATTCAAACTTATACAAAAATAAACTGAAATCTGAAATGTGGATAAAATCAGACAATATGTCACTAAAAGCCAACAAAAGAAATACTCCGAATAATGAACTTAAAATCCAAGTAATTCTGCCTTATCTACCTTCGTTATATAAAATGGAGTCCTACATTTGACGCCCTAAACTCGCCCCGTTGCTAAGTGTGGGGTGTAGAAAATCCCCTATCGTTTCGATGTAATATTTTATGCCGCGTGGAAGATAGTGCCAAGTTTGTTGAATAAATAAGTAGAATAAAAGTGCCCGACAAAATTATGTACATGACATCCATTTGCGGCAGATTTTGAGAAAGTACTAAGCCTTTTATGGCTTTAGGAAAAAATTTATTATAAGTGTGTTTGTATATCGAGTGCCAATAAAAATGTTATGTATTTCCGGTTGGTTTCAGGACGACCAAATAGTCTAGGCTAATAGAATTGGTATGAAGTGCGCGATTGATACCCTTATTGTTGCAAGCGATAACCGATTCCCATTCGGGCCATATGCTTGATTGCCTCCTAAGGCCCGATTTTTCAATCCTCAGATAAAATTATCCGCCATTTAAAACTATCACTGTCACTTTCTAAAGTCATAAAAAGAAAAGGGACAGAGCTAACATTTGACAGACAGATAGTTTTATCTGAGGATTGAAAAATCGGGCCTTGGTGGTATAAAAAAAAGAATTATCTGTTGGTTAATTTATCAGGAATATATCTGGAGGTGGTTAAGCCGGCCCTTAATCTCGTAAAGCATTGTCATTTAAATTTAAAGGCTCTTTTCAACAATCGCTCGCTTCTGGTTAAACGTCTCAGTTGTGTTCCTAAAGTGACAACCAACTCCTAAACGAAATAATTGTTGGTTGTAGAACCTGAAATCTTGATGGACAAAGGTCCGTTAAGGAGAATAATCCTTACTTTGTGGGTCCGTAAAGCGTGAACAGAACGTGGAAAATCACCCTTAGGCCTTATAAACATTCCGTCTGTAGCATAAGCATGAAGATTCATGAAACTACTTCCAAAATTGTAACTACGCACATTGGACAAAGCCGTTTTACATATTTTAATAACTAATTACTAGTCCCGTGATGGTCCGGGACACAAAAAGAATGTACCAACTGCTTTTCTTGCCTAGCATGAAGTAAAAGGAGACTAAGGGCGTATTGGGTACTGGGTTGGCGATGAGCTAGCCACTTGTTACTCCTTTACGATTTTTTTTACCAAACCCAATTTTTGTATGGCTAAACACAGTGCTCCTTGGGCTCTGCCTACCCCTTCGAGGATTTCAGGCGTGATTGTATGTATGTAATTACTAGTCAAGCAGTAGCGATCAATCATCATTTAGTAATAGGTTCTGGGCGAAGTTGTAAGCTTGTGCTGTACAATAAAACAGGCGCTAACTTAATTAATTAACTTTATTTCGAAGTTACACGTGCATTACACACCACGGTTGCAGAGAGAGAGAGCGAATGGCCGCAGTGATGCCATCACTAATATTACAAATAATATAACATTTTTTATGTTGCCAATAGCATAATGATAATTCTGTAACAATTTGTATAAACAAAAGTGTGCAAGCACGTGTTTTTGTAAGGATTAGCCATGAAGGTATAAAAGGAAGTGACCTCATCACCTGATGGCAAAAGTAAACACGCTATTTAATTGAAGTACTAGATGTAATCGTAAATATGTAAACACCGGTTGCTACAAACAAGATGCGGCTGCCTTCACGGGCAATTGGCTAAGCAAATGGTTTACCGGTCGGTCAACTTTTTTAATGTAAAATACTGCTCAACGAGCAACGACTCTTAGCTATCCGAGTAACAGGATTTAATCAAACTTTTTTTATATGAAAAAAGTACAGCAAATGACTCAGCACACTTTATGGTAAGTAGTAGATAAGTCCAGATTTCCTGAACGAAAATTACTAGGGACACAGATAGGCCTAGAGCCAATTCGAACTTGCTGGCCCTTTAGTTACCTTCAACCGTCTCTCTTGAAGGTATCTATGTAGTAGACAGATAGATGTCGCATAGGGCAACAAAAGCCAAACTGCAGTTTTATAGAATTTTTGTACACATTTTACAAGTTAATTCTAGGATCTTCTAATTAAGACGCGCACGAGAGTAAGAAGTCGGGAACGAATGTCTATAAGTTGAGGCACAACAATTTGCAAAGTATTCTAATATCAAAGTTAAAAGGTAATAGGCACCTTCGGAGAAAGCTCCTCTCTTCTCAGCTGGGACCGGGATTGAGGTCAAGATTAATCCAATTAAATCTACAAACAAAACATTTCAGATATCTCCAAATTAATAGTCACAAAGCTAACAGACCTTTGAATTGATCGTAGTGTAATGAAGCGCCATGTTTGTAGCAACTTGTTACTTTAGCTTTTAAAATTTTCGACTCGATGCACTCTTTGCCGCTCACTCTTTCCTATTTTGTTCATGATGGTTCTCTTCAAATTCAAAATTTACTGGTTAGTTTGCCGGTTACTTAAAATTATTAACCCTTTATTTATACAACAATAATAGTCATCATAAGTTAAATAAATATATTCCCAAGTCACATCGTAAATAGCCTTATCAATTTTTTTTACATTCTGTAACTTCATTTTCTGTTGCACATTATGGCGATTGAATAGGACGTTTAGATGATTCGTCTTTAGACTCTTTCATAATGCATTAAGAGCATTGGCTGTCGCCGTTATAAACTTAAGTTTTAGTTTAGCTTGAAAGCATTATTTTAAAATTTTCAAATACACTCAAAAATTTTAAACGGCGGCGTCTCATTTTCCTTCAGTGGTTGCATCGCATGAAGCAGCAAATAGCTCGCCAACATTGCCATCAATCACTTTACAGTTACACCGCAGACGTTTGTGTAATCCGTTTAATTGTTCGAGTTATTTTTGCGCGTCCGGACATTTCGCTAAACCCGTTTTTAATTAGTGTTCCTTTTCCATAAATTACACGATAAACTGCTGTTAATAGGTACTCGATTTTTTAATCGAAACTACGTTCTCTGTATACTTTGACAGGCCACCTGGTAGTTTGGTTTCGGCATTTTTTGTTATTTTATAAAAAAAACAGCGCGTACGGTTCCGTACCTTTCGACCATTAAATAGGCTCCGAAATTACTGGACCGATTTAAAAAATTCTTTCACCGTTAGGAACCTACACTATCTCCGAATGATACATGGTATATTTAACCCCGATATTCTTACGGAAACTAGTACTGTATTTTTTTTTGTGCGCGGCGCGGCTTATGGCCGGTCGTTGGGGGAGGCCTATATCCAGTAATGGACCTCTATAGGCTGATGGATGGACTATTTTTTAAAATTTAATATAACTCAAAATTCTGTGAATATCATAAACGTCTTTTTTCGATATCAATATCTAGCAAACAAGTCACATTTGTTGCATGGAAGTTTCCTTAAATATTTATTTTATTGTTTTTTGCGGCAAAAGCAATACACCATCAATAAAAATTTCAACCAACTATCGCTGTTCATGAGATACAGCCTGGTGACAGACAGACAGCGAGCAGAGTGGGTCCCGGTTTACGCTTTGGGTACGGAACCCTATAAACTAGAGCACACCTGTTATTTTTGTTTCGGCCTTTTTCGCGCAATGTTTGATGAAAAAACTGGAGTGCAGATAGTACGCATTGTGAGCATCCAGGTTAGTGCCTACAAATATATGTTATTTGTTTTTCAGTATTTGCCAAAATTTCTTTCCAAACGTTCAGCTTTGCTGAACAATATTTTATAATTTGCAGCACATTTTTACGCGTAAATATAATTTCCCGGTGACCTAGTTCCAAGTTGAAAGAGTATTTAATCTACCCTGATATAGGACAATGTTAGGTATGATATAACCGGTACATTTGCGTACAATGGAAATTTTAAATTGGCCTTTAATTCGCAAGTAAGTAATTCAAAATATTAATTATTTATTCTTCACAGCACAAGTGGGGTCGGCTCAACGTGTTTTTCTCTTCTATTCTGCATCTATCACATGGTATATCAACATTTACACTCATCCTAGCCATATCACACACACCCAATCACACAATCTATTCATTTTTTTTTCGGTCTTCCTCCCCCTCCCCCTGCATATTGATAACTCTTCTTCTTTAGTTGCATAATATTAAGTACTAATTATTCTAATATTATTGGTTTGTTTTCCAATATAAAAAGGGTACTTGTTGGAATATAATTATAATTTTGTAAAAACCTACTTCTTTTCTTATATTTTGAGCAATAAAGAGTTTAACGTTAAACGTGGAAACACGAATATACCTTAGTGAAAGTCTCATATTGTCTAAACTAAACTATGCAGAAGTCGCCACCGGAAACTGTTTGTTAGCACGTACTAAAAAATTGATACAGCGTGTGCAGAGCTCCTGTGCCAGATATTGTTTTCCCATTAGAGAGCAGAGCTCATATAACACTATACCTAAACAGAAATAACCTTCTTAAAATGGAGTCTAGGCGTGCTCTTCACTTTGCTGTGCTTCTATTTGGGGTGGTAAAACGTAAAACACCGCTGTATCTCTCAATAAGCTGGAGTTTAGCCGACGAGCACGGCTACCGGACCGACTAACTTGTCCCAGAATCAAAACAGCTGCGTTTCGCGGGAGTTTCAGGTATGCTGCAACTAGATGTTGGAATAATATACATCCTCCAATCAGAGCATTAAGCAATAAAAATCTCCTTAAGAAAAACAATTTAAAGGTTTATTTTTAAGAAACAAGCATTATCAATACAAGCATATTAGTCGCAGCATATAAATTTGTGTAATTAATGTTTAATTTGTGTCTAATGTGCAAAACTTTTGTTATTGTTATTTAATTTTGTTTATATTTTATTTAGTTTTTATTTGTTTTTCTTTGGCATCCACGGAAGACCAGCGTCACGGCTAATGCCTCGATACATGCTGAGTGGAGACCAATTTGGCATAATGTAAATTTAAATTTACTTTGTATTATTGTTATTTTTAATAATTGCCAAATAAACATTTTTCTTTCTTTCTTTATTCCATAACCGTGGTAAACTGTCAAAAGAGGTTGTTTACATATTTTTGGAAACGACCTACTCCGATTCGTAGACGACGTGATCGTTGTCAATCGGGCAAGTCCGGGCAACCCTATAATGCCATTGAATAAATCACTCGCCCTACTGGGGTGATGCAAGGGGTCGTATCGATTGCTACCCTGAAGGTTAGGGTTACACTTACCGCACCTTATTATTAAGAAGTGTTTGTGAGCTAGTCGATACTTCGTTTTCAAAGTAAGGCGACGATTACACGTATTTACTGTGATCCGCCAATACTGGCGTACCATGGTATTTATTGAACGCGTGACCCAGAGTATATTGATGGGATATCATTATTTATTGTTGTATTCATGTATGAAAACATTGATGTCTTCCATCAATAAATATGGAATTTATGTTTCAGATAAATATACTTGAAATTTAACTGTCACTGTCGTGCTAAAAATAAAATTATTAATGTAAAATTTTGTACATCTTCGTTTTTGTTTGACATAAGACAGCCAACATCTACCTCATAAAATTCTCATTCCTAAATTCTTCAGTATTTACTCCAAATCAATAACAACTAGTCAAGCGAAATATACCAGTCAAAAACAATTTGTCTTTCAAATATAAAGAGAAAAAATCAAAAACTGTTATTGACGAGAAGTAGATGAAAGAACATCGCGAACAATAGTCGAGCCAATTATTCAATCCTAGATTGTGGTAATAGTTCAAAGCTCATTGTTTAAAGCCTAGGTAAAATCTAAGGCAAGTTTTGTAAGCCTGGGGTTTGTTTGGTTATACGATAATGGGCTTTGTGGTTTAATATATACAAGCGAAAATACCTTAACGTTACTATGTTAACCTTTTCAGGTGTAATCCAGTTTACAGACACATTAAGGTATACATTTGAACTACGAAAATAGATTTTATTACGTAGAGAATAAAGGTGGACTTAAGTTTAATATTGTAGTCTGACTGACAGCTTTCGGAAAGAATAAAGGCATTATGATGATATCACATTTATCGAGGAAGAGTTATTTCACGAGCAATCCAGAATTTCTTGGAAAACCACAAGAATACATTATCGCAAAATTTTTATTAAGCGGGCCTTCCCCAATTTCAACGATATACCTATTAAAAGGCAATTACGGCCTTTAAAAATAATGTAATGTAATGACAATTGAAACTTTGTTGCATTGAACTTGTAACAACATTTATAACAAATCATAATCATAAGATATTGAGACAAACGAAATAACATAGGGACCACATATCTGGCGAAATTTAGGTGTTAACACCGCTAACCACCCCTTCGGGGAAAGAGGCGTGGTGATATGTGAAATTACTTGTGCAAGAGAGCAGCTTTCAGTTTCCATCACTACTAACGGGGTTGAAAGAGGACGTAGTGACAAGAATAGAGAAAGGAATGCTGAGATGGTTTGGTCATGTGGAAAGGATGGATAAAAGTAGATTGACTAAAGGGATATATGAATCGGGTGTGAGTGGAGATACGGGACGAGGCAGACCTAGGCGAACGTTCCTCGACCAAATTAAAGACGTTCTTGAGAGGGGCCAGGTCGAAAGTACCCGAAATCACCAAGCATTTAAGAGGAACGTGTGTGAGTTGATGAAGCAAAATATAATATATTGGGTCCTTACCAAATATTACCTATGAAATTTGTGTTTTTTTTCTCTCTTAGTATTTTGTCTGTAACTATTAAGATTCAGAGTATTCCTAAAAAATAATTACCTCGTCTAAAATAGACTATATGTTTGAGATTTTTTGATTTGTTTTGATAATTTGTTGTAAGTTTAATTGTGTTAAAATTGGACACGGAGACAACTCTTTTTAAGTGCCTCCCGAATACATCATTTTATTTGCATTCACTTAAAAACTATAAATAATTTTTATGAAGTGTGATATTACATATATTACTAAAGCTTGTCTAATGATAGATGCCAAATATTATTATCTTTGGATTTGTCGTTGTGAAGAAAACTGAAAAAAATTTAGTATGGAAAATGCAGAATTCCCCAAAATCTCCATACAAAACACCAATTTCATAGGTAAGGACCTAATATGTAAGGATCGTAGCAAATGGAAAGGAATAATCTCTGCCTATGGGCGTGACCTTATGTAGGTATGTATTTTAAATACGCTTGATTTCACTGTGGCCGATAAATGGCAACAAGTTGACAGCTAACTCCTGGTCATGTTTCAAAACCACCTACAGTTCTCAACCATGTACAAACCAAGACTTTTTCAATACTATATAGGTCACTAATTAAGTAGGTACCTTAGTCATCAAATAGGTCACAACTCGCATCCCTAACCAATTAGATACGCGACAGCACAGTTATCGCAACTGGTTCAAGAGTACAATGCGCTCGCCATTGTTTGCGAGACACAGCGGCGTCGGCGTCCCAGATTGAGACCCGGTCTAGAACGGGACGGGCTGAACTGAATCCAAGCTTCATTGGACG
The DNA here is from genome assembly GCA_910589355.1 of Parapoynx stratiotata. Taxonomy (NCBI): domain Eukaryota; kingdom Metazoa; phylum Arthropoda; class Insecta; order Lepidoptera; family Crambidae; genus Parapoynx; species Parapoynx stratiotata. The sequence continues at coordinate 10,665,161 of OU342481.1, forward strand.
ATAAATGAATAGGGTTTATATTATATTAGGTCCTTACCTATGAAATTGGTGTTTTGTTTGGAGATTTTGGGGAATTCTGCATTTTCCATACAAAATTTTTTTTAGTTTTCTTCACAACGACAAATCCAGAGATAATAATATTTGGCATGTATCATTAGACAAGCTTTAGTAATATGTGTAATATCACACTTCATAAAAATTATTTATCGTTTTTAAGTGAATGCAAATAAAATGATATATTCGGGAGGCACTTATAAAGAGTTGCTTCCGTGTCCAATTTTAACACAATTAAACTTACAACAAATTATCAAAACAAATCAAAAGAGCTCAAATATATAGTCTATTTTTAGACGAGGTTATTATTTTTTAAGGAATACTCTGAATCTTAATAGTTACAGACAAAATACTAAGAGAGAAAAAAAACACCAATTTCATAGGTAAGGACCTAATATAAGGTTACTCCTTTTTCCCATAAGGGTACGCTGTTGTTATGTTGTTATAATTGGGGGGAAACGAGCAGAACACCTGTACCACTAGTGTCATCATCACTAGCCTGCCCTTTTCCCAAAAATTTTAAGATGTGTTACAAAGCAAAATAACAGATTTCCGATTCCCAAGAAAGCTTCTTAACGCAACTGAAAAAGTTGAGATTTTTACAATGAATTGATAACATACACCAGGGGTGCTGATGGTAAACCGCTGTTGCCCATACATCCCCGCAACAGCATAGGATTCTCACGAGTTGGTGGCCTTTTACTTTGTATGGAAACAAAGTAAAGACGATAAATGAATAAAACATAAAGAAAAGAGCGTACTCCCACGTAAACCACGTGGGAGTACGCTCTTTTCTTGAAGGTCTGGATATCGTACCTGTCCAGAAATATCGCAAGTTAAAATTCATTTTACAGTATGGATTTTACGTAACATAGATAACATCATCCAACACGCCTCGATCCCCGAAGGGATAGGCAAAGTTGTAGCGACGGGTAGTGCTACGGCCTCTATCCTTTTGGCTAAATAAAACCTCCAAATTCTAATGACATCTTCATGCTTTTTCATATTAAATGTATTTTTTATATGTCAATTTTACACAGTTCAATAAAAAATAGTTGCCCAAGCAATTTCATTATGCTCGTCAACAGGTTAACACCCGGGCACAGTGTGCAGCAAGCGATATTCACAATAAGCTTTACTGAAGATTTATTTTAAAGTAGTACAAAGAGGATTTTGAACCGACGACCTTTTGCATGATCGGTGCTGTTTTCTTTCGCCTATTGCTGACTTACGAATGTTCACAAGTCACATGTTTGGGTTTAAAAACAATTTTAAGTACCTACGATACGAATCTTAGCCCCAAGTCTAAACTAAACTAATAATATACTGCGGAAGTAGTCCAAAAGCGGTACATTTATTATATTGGATGTTGAATGGGTGGGAAACTTGGGTCGTTACGGTGATTTACAATATTTTTAATTAGGCGTTTCTAGAAATTTACTGAGGGGTTTTTTCCGACCGTTTTAGCTGTTTACGCTGACGTTAGAATGTGTTTTAGGCAAACGTTTCTCGATCAAATATTGCGTTCTTGAGAAGGGCCAGGTTACCCAAATCACTGAGCATGTATGAGTGCGGTTAAAGCGAATGAAACTGATAGTAATGTTTGCCTACCCCCTTAAGTGTGTAACACCCTTAGGGTCAGTTTTGTAATCCGTGGAGGTTGACCAGTAAGTTAAAATATGGACCAATGGCGAAAACGTATGATGTCATGATATGACAGCTTGTCAAATAGTGGAATTTTCAAATATAACTTAAGTTAAATAATCATGGACAATTTAACCACAAAACGACGCTGGGATTAGTAAAATGGGGGCTGGCGGCACAGCCGATGTATACTGCTTCGAATTTTCATCGCAAATTTAACACTTTGTCAAGCTGACGTCATACATTTTGGTGTTCCATTGACGCTATTGGTTTAGATTTTAGCAATTGAGGTGGGATAAAAAACTCATCCTTAGGCAGCTATAGCTGAGTTCTAGTCGTGCAACAGGTTGCCGCTTCATTCCTCTCTGTACTATTACGTTAAAAACTTAAATAACAGTTTTATCGTGCAAATAAAATTAATTCATATTCGCATACTAAAATCAATTCATATCTTACTTTAATTACAGTAACGTAGTTTTCATTAAATAATAATTACATCTAGGGGTTTCGTAAGTGAGGAACGCGCGTAAGATTCTTTCATTTTTTTATATTAGGGCTACATAGAAGCGTACAGAGTATAATTTGTTGGCTTTCGATGTCGAAATCAAAGCTATGTTGTTCATTGGATAGGTGACCAATACTTCGTGATCTCAAACTCTTCCGTGTTTCGGAAGGCACGTTAAGACGTTGATCCCGGTCGCTGTTGCAATTGTTTCTACCCACTCAGAGTAAACAGAACTGGAGTAGCCTTTGTCTAACATTCCCCTCTGCCAAATGCACAAGCATCGGATGCTTGCACTTTTAATAAAACTAGTTGAGCCGCCATTTTGACAGCCATAACATTGTAAACGTTGCGGCGAACAGAGCTCCCGCAAAAATGCCTACCTGTGCTGTTTTTTGTTGTATAAATAAATAGAAAACATCGAGTATGCTAAAAGATGGTGTCACCTTTTATTTGTAATTATAATTTATAAGATTTTATGATTATTTACTTCATTATTTCATGTTTTAGAATTCTACGATTTTAAATTTCGAGCGCTAGTCTCGTGGGGGAGTGCGGCTGTGACGTTGTCAAAACGCACACCCCACGAGACTATTTTAAGCGTGTGTGCGTGAAATTTAAATTTGTGTGTCGAATTATGCATGTGTGCATTTGTAAAAACGGTAAAAGTTATTGTTTATGTGTGCTGACTTTGAGTGTAGTGGTAACCTCACCCCCCGCAAGAAATGGCAGAAAAAAATGTTTGAGAAATTGACTAATGGCTACTCCAGTTCTGTTTACTCTGAGTCTACCCACCAACCCGCCAGCGGTGTAAAGCCCATACTCCTCATATGTCTCTATTGTATGCTATTTTAAAACTATGCAATGGATTTGGGTGTGTTTTTTTTAATACACAGAGTGGTTCAAGAGGAAGGTATTTTATTATAAATAATAAATAAATATCTTCAAACATTCACACCTATTAACTAGCCCCATTTTAAGCAACTAATGCTGCTTGTGTTACAGACAGTAGATGACGGATAAATATATTTTATAGATAAATATCCTGAATATATTAGGTTGGGGAAAAAGTCTTTTCGCATTATAGTATGTATAAACTTGTAATAAAATCTCTTTGGCTATACTATTTGTATCTGGCTGGTTTTGGTATCATTGAAAGTTTAAATTTTAAAGAACATAATTCCAAATTCTATTTTCATTTGTTTTTCGTACCGCCAAGATGAGTGAATCTAATAAAGAAATTCGATACATTTTAAAATTTTACTACAAAAAAGGTAAAAATGCAACGCAAGCCGCGAAAAAAATTTGCGATGTTTATGGACCTAGTGCAGTGTCTGTGAGAGTAGCACAAATTTGGTTTAAGCGTTGTCAATCCGGAAATTTTGATGTCAAAGATGCACGTCGCTCTGGTCGCCCTATTACAGATAAAATGGATGCCATTTTTGAAAAAGTGGAGCAAGATCGGCATGTCAGTAGTTACGACGTAGCTGAAGAACTGGGAATTGACCACAAAACAGTTTTGGCGCATTTGAAAAAAACTGGGTACACAAAAAAGCTCGACATTTGGGTACCTCACGAGCTCACTGAAAGAAACCTAATGAACCGTGTACTCATTTGTGATTCTTTATTACGACGTGATGAAACCGAACCATTTTTGAAGAAGCTGATAACTGGTGATGAAAAGTGGATCACGTACGACAAGAACGTGCGAAAAAGGTCGTGGTCAAAGGCCGGTCAGGCTTCACAGACTGTGGCGAAACCCGGGTTAACTCGCAACAAGGTGATGCTGTGTGTGTGGTGGGATTGAAAGGGCATTATTCATTATGAGCTGTTACCACCAGGCAGGACCATCGATTCTGAACTCTACTGCGAACAACTGATGAGATTAAAGCAAGAAGTTGAGAGAAAGCGGCCGGAATTAATCAACAGAAGGGGTGTGGTTTTTCATCATGATAACGCTAGACCTCACACATCTTTAGCCACTCAGCAAAAATTAAGAGAGTTTGGCTGGGAGGTGTTAATGCATCCCCCGTATAGTCCTGACCTTGCACCTTCAGATTTCCACCTGTTTCGGTCTCTTCAGAATTCTTTAGGCAGTGTCAGGTTAACATCACGAGAGGACTGCCAAAACCACTTGTCGCGGTATTTTGACCAGAAGTCCCAAAATTTCTATAGCAATGGGATCATGTCTGATGTTATCGATAGCTATAGAGTGGAATTAATTAGAATTTGGGAAGGTAATTGAGACAGAGGCTTTGACACAACAACTATTTATTTTTCCTAGTAATATTTACATGTCACAAGGTGACGTAAAAAAGAGAAAGAATAGTATAAAAATAAGTTTTCATTGGCTACGCAACATTGTCCCTACCTACAAGATGGCAAAAAGTTATCGAACAAAATGGTACCTACATACTTTAGTTAAATGTAAATAAACTATATTAAAAAATGTTTTCAATTTTCTTAAAAAATGCGAAGAAACTTTTTCCCCAACCTATTATATAAACATCCAAGAATAGAGAACAAATGCCTGAATTCATCACCCAAACATTTTCCCCCTACGGGGATCGAAACTAGAACTTCCGAGATGGCGACCCCTTGAGATCGGCATGCGGCATACAGACCACTCCACCACGGAGGTCGCCAAATATTATAAATAATAGTAATTTCACCCGTCCGAAGCGGGTATTCAATGCCCAATCACTGTTTCATATAGTAAAAGTCACTTTACCTATGTCCTATTCAACCATAGAACTATAGAGCTCAAAACGAATTTGAATTTACACAATAATATTACAAAGGACATACTTAAACCAATACACAAGGCTAGTATAAACACATACCTAAACATATCATATACAATTCGCTTCAATTAAACGGTTGGGCCTTTTCGGAGGAACGAGGCTAGACGTATTCTGAAAGTCAGACACTACATGATGACTTTGAAACCGCCTCTTTTGCGATTGTATTAAGAGCTATTTTCGCAGTTAACCTGTATACATTAACGTGTTGTTGGATGTACGAACCCTGAAGGTCAGGGTGACTTTACGGAGTAATAGAAAGTTCACGTGCGAAAGATCAAAAAATCAAAGCTCGAGTAAATGTAAAAGGACAGTTACTATAAGAAGGTGAAATACAAATGTAACGCTTTTATATTTTGCCGGTTTTAACTTTAGTTCGAATTAAAATTGCGGTGCCCTCAAATCACATGGTTCGGTAAAATATGATAATAAATAATTTCGCTGTAAGCTTCGAGTAGTAATTGTAAGTGTTCTTATAAAATAGATACAAACACGCCGATATCAAAGTATCGGGGCATACGGTTTAAATAACTATTGATTGATAATTTTGTTATTGGCTTGGAGCTATCGCTCAAATTTTATCTACTAACGATAGCTATCGCTATCGATATTATCAATGGATTAAAACGAAGAAATTCATCAATAAATAATATGACATACCCTTTCGTAAATGTCATTCATTAGCATAGTTAAAAAATCACGGAGTGCCTCGATATTGTAAGTTTTCAATGCGATAGGTTTTTATCTTCTTACATGAAAAATATAATATATGTTTCTCTATTTAATTTTCTTTTTATGGTGTACGCAATAAAAAGATATTCCATTCTATATTATCCCGCACGCCTGTATCCACGAAAGATAAGGAAAGGGAGACAGAGACATAAATACATATACACACATTTTGGTTACTATGTTTAAGCCTCTACGAAAGCGAGTCTGTCGCCACACACCGCACACAGTGTAAGACAAGCAATGTTCATCTCCCAATATTCGTTTTGTATTCGGTATTCGGAATATTCGGCCGTATTATTCGTATTTTGTGCCGAATATAATCGGTTGTATTTTCTTGGCTAGATGACCGGGTATAGAACAAAAAACGCATATTATTTCGTAAGATTTATGTTACTCATGTCAACTCAGGGCGAGTTTTTTTTATCCTTTTTATAGTTAAATTCTAGGCCAACGTCAACGGAAACGCCAAAATGTGTGACGTCAGCTTGACAAATTGTTAATTGCGATGAAAATTAGATGCAATATACACCGCCTGTAGCGACACGAAACGTACATGTTAACTAAGTCGTTTCCGCAGGAAAGCAATGTCTTGTAAACCGAATAATTCGGCCGAATTAATCGGTAAAGGTTGAAACCACTATTCGGCGCATCTCTGTGCCTAACTAACTCGTTTTTAAAAACTTTTAATATGAAACTGAATGAGATACTAAACGAGCCAAAGCAGTGTTGACGATCCGAAAAAAACCCAGTAAAAACTTAAACTAACGATTTTATAACATGTTTTAGTGCAAATTCACAGTTAAATGGATAAGTCGGCTCGATGAGAAATAGAGCATGAGTTTGTGTGTAAGTAATAAGCGGTTTGGCGTGAAATGCTCTGTCCGACATAGAATAGAACGTAGCCATTTGATCCATAGCCTACATTTCAGATTTTGTCGGAATGTTGGAAAACGGCTAAAATAATCTTTTGTTTTATTCGACATGTTTGCTAAGAATACTGCAACAAGAAATACAAAATATGACATCTGTAGTAGTCACAATTCTTGAAGTGCATTTATTTTATTTGACACCTGTGTTTTATTCATAACTCTATGGACTACTATAATGCCGATTAATCAGGGACAGCCTTCTGACAATTGTCAATTGTAAGATTGTGATTAAACAGTTTCACTTCGATAGTTTACGATCTGGCAAATAATAACACGTAAAATTGTAAGCAACGTGTTACGGTTCACCAACTTTCGACAGTTCATAACGACCCGAGATATTAAAACCTAACGTTATTTAAAATTTTACGGTGACATATGCTTATAGGGATCACAGCTAAGTACGTTGCCAATCTGTGACAAGATGTAAAGTCACATTACAAGTAGCGGCATATCACTTTGGTGTTGACCGTTGGCCAATCGGCGCTCAGCATCCCATCTCATCCGTATTTGGCGGCGCCGATTGGCTCTCCAGTCGTATTCCGCCTTCCTAATTAGTGCCACGTCAGTACTCTAAACGCAGCTATTGGCAACTATCACCTCCACGTCACAGTCAACACCAAAGTTACCGCTACTTATATCCAGTAATTTCACTGCTTCTACCCTTCAAACAGGAACACAGCATTGCGACAGAAAAGAAGCAAGATAGAAGTCCCCACGATTCAGTACCGAGTCTCTCTCTGGTAAAATCCGGTAAAAGTTTAATATGCTACTCTATGTATTACATGGATTTAAAGCACTTACCATCTACACTACATAACATAACCTCTATTCCCGAAGGGGTAGGAAAATAAAATAAGTTTCAGGTTGCAATGAAAATAAACTAAATTTCAGGTGTTCGTAAAATATTTGACAACTATGCAATATGCTATGGCCAATGTAGTAAGTAGCCGACCCGATTCAAGGTATCGCGATCACTGATGTTTTTTTAACTCTCAAAAGTAATACTCTATTTATAATGGGCATAGAAACCTAAATATATCAATGTTAAGGCCTTCTCTAATCATTATGATTTACTAATATATGTGATATGATAATAATATGTTTTTGCAACTCACAACTCAACTCACACATTGCGGTAGTGTGTATCTGAAGAGCCGCTCAGTTGCGAGCAGTGCTGCTGACTCTCTTGGATTTCCAGTAAGTAGATTCCATGATTTTTGAGATTCTTGACAGTTAAAAAAAACATGAAAATTGTAGTTGATTAAATTTTACGTGATTTAACTGACTCGACGGCATTACCTGGTGGAAATTTTTAAAGTGTAACAAATGTTGAAGGGTATTATTATCTTCTTCTTTTCTAGGCCTCCTTCTGGATTTTACATGCCAACCATACCTGATTTTGTTTTACGCACTGACATGTGTACAGATACTCGTTTCTCACAAGTAAAGCCCGCTTGCCTTCGCGAGTAGCAAGAACTATACGTATTCCTAGAAAGGGCGAATTGCAGTAAGAAAAACCGAAGAAGGAAAACTGGCTACTATCAAAGCTCATCTCGCAATTACGCCAAGAAAATTGACCAATTAAAATTGTTGATACCTCGCTAGATATGAGTTGCTCGTGTCACACTCTGCTTACCCGAAAGAAAGCTACGTTTTTGGCACGCCCGTAATTTACCCTAGTGATTGTTAGTTGCAGAAATAACATCTCTTAAAAGATTTATGACGGTTAAGTAGCTGTTGGTTCTTTATGTAAAATAAATAGCAATTTGTTTTGTAAAGATTAAATATGATGATAAAAAGGCAGCCGAGGACCTCGGTGGCGTAGTGGTACGCTTTGGCTTTGAAAACAAAGCTGTTTTCCCCACGATCAGGCCGCGGATGGATAACCAAATATTTGTGATCTCGAGCTCCTCCGTGCTTCGGAAGGCACGTTAAGCCGTTGATCCCAGTCGCTGTTGCAACCGTTTCTACCCACCAACCCGCATGGGGCCAGCGTGGTGGTGTTACGGCCAACACTCCTCATATGTTGCCTCATGAGGAAGGCCTGCGCCTGCATAAGAATTCTCTGTCCTACTTTTCAAGTAGCATGAGCAGCGCGATGTCATATTTATTTAGTTTATATCATTCCTAATCGTTAAATTCCATAGTAATTTGACAATTGAACGTGATAAAAAAACACGATATCACCATAATGTGGTCTTCATATTAAGAGGGCGGGGTAAGTATAAATGTATATTTTACCACATTACATAACTATTATTTAAAAAAGGAGTAAAAAACAAAGGGAACAAGAAAGTGAGTTAATAAAAATGTTGTAAAAATTATGAGATGGGCATGGAGATTATGAGAACAACTATAGATGAGTTTTAATGTTGGCATAAGTTTTATTTTTACCTTGGAGACAAAGGGAGGAATCCTGGCAGACAGAGAAAAAGATGGGGGTACAATAAAAAGGCATTGCAGGTGGAATGTTGAGAAGAAAGGCAATGGAAAGAGTGGTGTGGAAGGTGCTAGGAGAGGCCTTTGCCAAAGAACAAGCCAAACAAATAAATTCGGAAGTAAAGGCTATCATCATTAGTTTTATTTTTCAGACTTTGGGACCATAACCTATGTAAAACATAAAAACCAGATATTTTACAAAAAGATGCATATATATATATATATATATCTGATACTGCTAAATATGGCATATATAATCCCGGCACAACATTTATTGGATTAAGAGTGCAGTGGCATTCAATTTAACAATTATAATCAAGAATAACAACAGGTGATGAACAAATAACTGTTAGTGCTGAATATTAAGTTAATAATTATGCATTTGACATGGTTGAATCTGTATGCAAGTCAATGATGCAGATGTGATCATAGTTGTATTTTTAACACATGTTATCATAGAGCAGGTTTATGGAGGTACTTAAAGATTGCGAGAAAGGTGTTTAGAGTCAAAGTCAAAGTTATTTATTGCGAACTAAGTGTACATACATTACTTGATAAAAGAATGTGGTACTTCACAACTTAGTTGCCTTTTGCAGGCACTGCAACATTACATAATAGTAACTATTATGAATTGACTTTAATAAGAAATAATATATTTATGAGGAAATCAATTGTTATTTGATCACTCCAATAATGATCATATTATTCACTCAAATATCCATCCATAGATTTATTTTCGTTTGTGTGTATGTTTCACTTGTAGGTTTCATTACAAAATTAATAGCTTTGTATCACCTTTTGTCTAACGTTTCGGTCATAACATTAAAAAGTTTACAAATTTTTTATTTTGAAGAATTTGTGTTTATTGTTTTTATGCCAATATTAAAAAGTTATCCTCAGCTTATATACTTCCCATTGCTAGGCACAGGCCTTCCTCATGTAGAAACACATGAGGAGTAGGGGCAATGCGATCGGTGGGTATAAGCAAGTGTAATAAGGACCAGGACCAACAGCCTAACGTGCCTTCAGAAGGACGAAGGACAAATGGTCATTATTGAGTAACAATAATTTTTAACTCATTTGACTGAGTTAATAAATTCTAATTATTACTAAGCAAATTATCACTGCAGATAAACTTTATGAACTTTTACATTTATGATAATTGAACTTTTCAAAATTATCTTTGAATAAAGAAATAATTACTGTTTTTCAGATATATGTGTCAAGGTTAAACTTTAATAGGTTATTGGGTCACTTGAAACAAAATTATAAAAATGTTAAAACAATAAGCCATTGACATTTTTTTTACAGAAAAATTGTGAAATATAGCTAATAGAAGAAGTACTTACTTGAAAAATAAGAACAAGCACTATTATATGAAACAGCAATATAATTATAATTTAATAGTAAAGTAGGTACTTGAATTTATTAGACTTCCATCTTATTATAGTTAATATATGGACACTTTCTGAGTAAATTAGGTATTTTAGGTTTTGATCCATTTAGTGTATTACTACACACTATCAGTAAACACAAACATAAGTAAGTGAAGAAAACTTTATTTATTTTTGTTTATTTGATACCTGTTCAGTAATGTATGTATGTTTTGATTGTAATGTATATCTGTTATGTAAGTTTAGTGACTGCAAAATTTAAAATCAATTTATTTAATTATGTACTTACTTATTAATATATTCAAAACCAATTGATCGGGAAGTTTGGTAATACGAAGCAATATCGGCGTTTCGGTTACGTTGCGCCATTCTACGTATTTTGAGAACGTAAAAGATGTGACATTACCTACCTTCATATCGGAGACGATCTGCTGGTACAGGCTCCATAGAGGGGAGCAATCCTTTTCTGTAGTTCCCTCCATTGTCAGAAAAACAGAACGAAAACACTAAACTGTATCAAACACACACTACGATCACAAACTTAACCACGCCATAATGTATACCGATAGTTGCATTTTACTATACCTAAACGCCTTTTAAATTTACCTACATTTCACTACACGTTTTAAAACACAATAGCCACGTTAGAAAATACTTTATGCAACAAATCAATATATAGAAACATGAATACCCTCCATGTAATACGAACTATTGGACAATTTTCACTGAACTTCACTAAGAGTTATACTGTAAACGGTTTTGTCATTATTTCGGAAACAATTAGTCGACACATTCATTCAAGAATATTAGATTTTCACTTAATTTCATACACAAACATACAACCATATAATTTTCCCCAAGCGGCCAAGCGCAACTTCAAAGTGCGACAGACAACCTCTTCAGCTAAAATCGTTTTGTTTGTTGCATTCTGTGATTCGTCAATTTTGTTTCGGTGTTGCCATTTTTATACATATTGTTACTATTACAGCCAACATAAACTATGAAAAACTACTACTTATACTAGATACTACTACTTTAACTTGCCACTACTACTAAATACTTAAATTAAGATTTAGTTTTGTTGTTTTATATGTTGTCAGGTTGTAATAACTAGAAAATAAACAGTTTTAATTTTTTTTTAACTACCATTTACACTGAAAGTTATTTGATATAAACCATTATGGTTTTCAATATCATCAATGGATTGAATAATAATCCTTTTTTTTGTTCTTATTTTCTATTTTCATCTTTTTTTCTTACAATATATGAAGTCATTTTTACGATCGTTATTTGTGTTAAATATTAAATATAAATTCTTAATGAATTATTAAATTACAAACTATCACAGTGTGAACCATTCCATTGTTGTTGTGCCCGACAGGGTTCATGGTGATCCAAATTATATTTTGTATGACCTTGTACACACTATGAAATGCAATAAATGATTGAGTATTGATAATAATATATATAATAATATCCTCAGACATTCACACCTATCAACTAGCCCCATTTTACGCAACTAATGCTGCTTGTGTTACGGACACTAGATGACGGATAAATATATTCAATAGATAAATACAAATAAATAACCTAAATATATATAAACATATATAAACATCCAAGACTGGAGAACAAATGCCTGAAAATTCTTCGCCCAAACATTTGCCCCCACTGGGGATCGAACCCAGAACCTCTCGAGATGGCGACGCCTTGAGACCGGCATACAGAACACTCGACCACGGAGGTCGTCATATTGAGTGTTAAAAATGTACGCAATTTACCCTTTAACCAATTTTATTTTGGGACGGCGAAACATGTCTTTCTTATCATGCGCCATATCACCACATACTCTTTCTCATCATTATTATCATTCATACAATCTTTCCTTTTTCTCTTCAGTCTTTCTCTCCCTACACGTCCATTGACCTTCATGTTCATAACTTTTTTTTAACGTAATCATTCTCTCTGCTTATCGCAATTTTACAAACGACACGCTTGGTTTGTTTTGCCACCACTAAACTTTTGTACAGATTTCTACTACGTAGATCTAGAAAAAAACACTAGCAACACAATACTGTTATTGCTTTGCTTTATATGAAAAAAAATTATTTGATTTAGTGCTGTGTCGAAAATAACGCTATCCTAGTATATTACAGTACTTATTTAAAAATATTATGGTCGTGTATAACGATTTGAACTGTCAGATTTGAGCGGGCTGGTAGTTAGGTTGTAAAGTTGGAAAACATTCAATAGATATATGTGAATAAATAAGTTGGATGTTGATTAGTGATTATAGTGATGGATTACCAGAATCTCATGGCAAAATTGGAAATAAAAAATTTGTACATGGGAATACTGGGGAAATAGGACTCATGATACTTTTTAATTGTTATATTTTTAGTAGTATATTAATAAAATTGATAAATATATGGTATAAAGCTTAGAAAATTACATAATTAAGCATTTACTATTGATACCACTGAATAATAAAAAAATAAAAAGGAAAGATTGAAAAGGGGATACACTCACTTGCCTGAATTTCATTTGCCATAATGAGGAGCAATACTAAAAGCTCTGAACAGATTTCGCTCTAAACCACTGTACTTTGTGTACTTGTAGTGTCAAGTGTGAAGTTGTGATTACAGGTTATGTTTTGTTTTTGTCAGCTTTTCTGTGATTTTTGGTTAAAAAATATAGTTTTTTTCTTTTAAGTTAGAGGCATATGGTTGAAACATGAACTTTGGATTGAGTTTTGATATGAAAGATGGACTACGTATCTTTGATGGCCCTATGTTTAATTAGAGGACATCAATGCCGATTCGCTGGTTTCATATATCTCATACCTAAATCTTAATCACAACAATAAGTCAGGATTCAAACATCATAATGTTCTTCATTCAAAATATTACATTATTCATTTATAATACATTGAAATTATAACCTAAATAAAATTTTGGTTGAACACTATAAACACCTAGTTGAAAGGTCTTGTCACGAAGTTTGTCTGCAAGAACTGCAAAAGATGCAGGTGTTTCTAGTTTTACTTCAGTAAAATCTTATTATTTTTATTTTGCAAAGTTTTTTCAAACTCTGTCAATGATTTGGGTCCTTTGTGTTGTGACCTCTTTACTTTTTATATTCACGTGTCAGAACTTTGATGTATGTCAGTTCCTTGTTTATATTAAATTAAATTTTATAAATAAATTTAAAATTATAAAAAAAGAACAATATGGCTTTTTAAAAGGGAAATCAACAACACTAGCTACTTACTCCCTTGTTAATCAACTACTTGAGCATACTGACAGTAGAAAACCAGTTACAGCTTTGTTCCTTGATATGAGTCAAGCATTTGAGGCTGTTTGCCACAAGACTCTCTTAAAAAAATGTCACTTCTATGGTATAAGGGGTATTGCTTACAAATTACTTCATAGCTATCTTTCAAATAGGCAACAATTTGTAGAGGTAACAAATATAAATAAGGAAAAGGAAGTAATTAGCTATAGATCTAAAACTAAAATCAATAAATTTGGTGTACCACAGGGTAGCATTCTTGGGCCATTGCTCTTCCTGCTGTATATCAATGATTTACCAGATATATCAGATCATCAGTTTATTCTTTTCGCAGATGACGTGAGTATAATAGTTCCATGTAAAGACGTTAAAACTTATAATGATGAAATAAATAAAATTATAAATAAAGTATGTAACTATTTAGTGATCAATAAGTTAAATATAAATATAGGTAAAACCTCAATAATACAGTTTATAAATAAAAATGGAAATAAACAATTGTTGAATATAGCTGCTGGAAATAAAAAAATCCGGGAATGTACTGAAACAAAATTCCTTGGTATTACCTTGGATGATAAATTCACTTGGGTTAAGCATATTACAGGACTATGTAATAAAATAAGATCTTTTGCATATGCATTATGGCGTCTTGCAAGGATTAGCAATGAATCAACAGCTATTCAAGCTTACCACGGATACGTAGGTTCATTGATTAGATATGGAATTATCATTTGGGGTAATTCTTGTCACATTGAGCGTGCCTTAATCTCTCAAAAAGCTTGTATTAGAGCCATTTGCGATGTAGATGTAAGGACTTCTTGCCGACCCTTATTTAAGAAACTGCGAATTTTAACTGTTGTGTCATTATATATATATGAGATTTGTGTTTTTGTCCGATCACATCCTGATTTCTTTAAAAAAGACTCCAGGTTTAACAGCAGACATCCAAATAAATTATTAATCCCTTTGGTAAGAACAAGTTCGTGTGCTAGAAACACTCACATAATGGCAATAAAAATTTATAATAAGCTAAGTGAGGACATGAAGCTGTTACCAATAAACATTTTTAAAACGAAACTAAAAAAATGGTTGATTGAGAAATGTTTCTATTCCCTAAAAGAGTACTTTAATCCCAATTTGTTATAATGTTAGATTTTTTTTTGTTAAGTTCTTAGTTAGTACCTATTAATGTTAATTTTGCATACCAGTTTCTGGTGAAATATTACGGAAATTAATATATATTGTGAACACCTTATCATGTACCATATTTCATGTGAAATAAAAAGTCTTTGTCTTTGTCTTTGTCTTTGAAATAAATTATATTATGGATTGCACGAACAATATTTTAATTACCTGAATTGAGTTATTAAAGTGGTGACGAGGATTAAAAATGGAAAAACTCAAAAGAAGCAGAACTACAATAAAAGGACAAATTACAAAACTACAAGATACATTGCAACACATGACGGAAATCTCTGCAAATGAATGTAAGGTACGGGAGTGTACAATTAATAAATTACAAGATAAATACACTGATATCCAAAATAAAATTGATGAAATTGTTTCAAACGAGGAGTAAGATATCGAAATAGATACGAGATTTACAATTGAGGAAGAATTTTTGTCGTTAAAAGTCAAATTGCAAAATCTGATGTCACAAAATACGACAGAGTCTAATAAGCCTTCTACACCTACATCATTAAACTACAATATTGCTTTTCAACCAATGCATGATAACGAGTCAATAAAGAATTTCCGTCGGCGATTTGAATCTTACATGATATTAAAAGGTGTTCATGAAAATAATATAAGATATATGTTATCCGAACGATCCTATTAACCTACAGTATTCAGAAGTATTTGACATATTAGAAAATTTTCTGGAACCTAAACCTAATATCTGGACTCTCCAACATAAATATATTTCTAGATTACAAGAACAGGAAGAAAATGTTACACAATACGCTACAGAACTAAAGAAAATGACTGAAAATTGTAATTTTAAATGCAAATGTGGGAATTCAGTAGCAGATTTATTTTTAAATTTGCAATTTCTAAGAGGAGTTCAAGACATAGAAATTCGTACAAAACTTCTACAGGAACGCGACCCTTTACCATTCACCTCAACAATTGAAAAGGCTCTCGCAATAGAATCTGCAAAAAGAGAGAATTTAGAATTTATTACTAACTCAAACCATAAGATCTCTAGAAACCTACCAAATAATTCTGGTAGTTGTAATGTGCAAAAAGACTTAACCACAGTATCAGACTTGAGAGGACGTTGTTACAGATGCGGAAACTCTACTCATAGGGCAAATAAATGTCCTCATTACAAATCTGTGTGTACATCTTGCAAAAAAATTGGACATCTTTCTAATGTATGCTTACAGAAAGGAAAGGCGCAGCAGAGTCATCAGATCTCTCATAACAATGAACAGGATGATTTTGAACTGGATCCAGAAGATTCTCCATGCTGCGACATGAATGTGGTTACTACGGGTCACAGTTGGAAATTCATGATTGATGTAAGAATTGAGGATAAACCCTTAAAAATGGAGCTAGATACGGGAGCGGCGTTAAGCTCCATTTCGCTCCATCAGTTACACTTATTGGGAATTAAAAAGAAAATTTATAAAACATCTATTCAGATGTGCACGTACACTGGGGAAATTATCAAGCCGTATGGAATAGTTTACACGAAATGTATGTATGAAAACCAGTTATTTTACGGTAAACTTTATATCATTAAAGGAAATGTAGACGCAATATTTGGAAGAGAATGGATAAGACAAAGTCAATTAAATTTTCATGTAAATAATGTCGAAACTGCTACTAATACTGTTTTAAATAAATTGTTGGAAAATTATTCAGACTTATTTTCTTCGGATTCGCTTGAGCCTATTCCCAATTATCGATGCACTCTTTACTTGGAAGATAATGTTCGACCCATATTTATCAAGCCTAGACGATTACCCTACGCACTAGTAGATAAGGTTGAAAAAGAACTCGAACGATTAGAAAAGCTAAACATTATCACAACAACAGAAACATCAGAATGGGGCACTCCCATAGTACCTGTTCATAAGCCTGATGGCTCTATCAGATTATGCGCAGACTACAAAGTGACCCTAAATAAGTGTATAAAAGATGACAATTATCCAATACCTATAATAGACGACATATTCGCACAAATGAATGGAGGTAATCTATTTTGTAAGCTAGACATTACACAAGCCTACTTACATATGGCAATGGACGATACGAGTGCCTTACTTCAAACTATCAGTACTCATAAAGGCACGTACAAAATTAATAGATTGATGTTTGGAGTGAAGATTGCACCTTATCAGTGGCAAAGATTTATGGATTCTATATTACAGGGCATAGATGGTGTCATTTGTTTCTTTGATGATATCCTGATTAAAGGCACAGATGTTACGGATATTACAGAGAGGCTACAAAAAGTTTTCGAGAGGCTGAGGAAAAACAAGTTGACGTTGAATAAAAATTAATGCGAGTTTTTGAAAGAAAATGTATCGTATTTAGGACATACAATTGACAAAAATGGTCTACATAAGTGTGAAAAGAAAGTCACAGCAATTACCAAAGCATCAGCGCCTACGAACGTTAGTGAATTGAGAACTCTTTTGGGAATGATTAATTATTACACCAAGTTTGTCCCAAATTTAGCAACCCTTTTACATCCCTTGAACCACCTATTAAAGAAGAACGTAAAATTTCTATGGAGCGAGGCCTGCCAAAAAAGTCTAGATAAAATTAAACAAGTATTAACCAGCGAAGGAGTACTAATGCATTTTAACCCATCTTTTCCAATCACCCTTGCCACAGATGCGTCGCCTGTGGGTCTCGGAGCAGTTCTTTCCCACAAGATGCCGGATGGCTCTGAGAGACCAATTGCTTTTGCTTCCAGATCCTTGACATATAGTGAAAGGAAATATAGTCAAATAGATAAGGAAGCGACTGCTATTTACTGGGGCCTGAAAAATTTTTTCCAATATTGTTATGGTCGAAAATTTACTCTTATTACTGATCATAAGCCGTTGATATCAATTTTACACCCTCACAAGACTTTACCTACCATGAGTGCCCTTGCGCATTTTCAATAATGCACAGTTTTTATCCGGATTTGATTATGACATTATTTATCGAAAAACACAGGACCATTGTAATGCTGACTATTTGTCTCGGTTTCCTACAGAAGCAACCGTGGTTAAGAGAGTAGACCAAACATACATATATCAAAACAATCAAATTAATACGCTATCAGTCAATAAACAATCAATAGTTTTTGAAACTGAGAAAGACACCGAACTGAAAAACATCAAGGACGCCTTAGAAAGAGGAACACCACTCGAAACGATTGGGTACATTAATACAGAATATACATTACAGGACGGTTGTTTGTTAAGAGGAGCGAGAGTTGTCATTCCGAAGTCACTGCGTAAATATGTTCTTAATGAGTTACATACGGGCCATACGGGTATTGTCAAAATGAAAATGTTGGCACGAAATTATTGCTTCTGGACTGGGATTGATCGTGACATTGAAAATTTAGCTAAAGGCTGCAGAAGTTGTTGCTTGAAGCAAAAAGCACCTCCTAAGGTTGAATTGCATCATTGGGAGACTCCAAATGGACCATGGCAACGACTTCATATAGATTTTGCAGGGCCAATTTCAGGAAAGCAATATTCATAATTGTGGATGCTTATAGCAAATGGGTGGAAGTTATTCCCACATCGAAAACAACATCAGACTGGTGCATTACCCAACTTCAAAATTTATTTAGTACATTTGGCCTTCCGTTCACCCTAGTCTCTGACAATGGACCTCAGTTTACATCAAAACTATTTAAGGACTTTTTAAAATCGTATAATATCACTCATCGCACATCAGCACCATATCATCCGGCAACGAACGGGCAGGCGGAGCGCACTTTACAAACAATAAAGTATGCCTTAAGAGCAATGGAGAACGAATCTGGTGACATATACGCAAAATTAAGGAGGCTCTTAAGACAGCTGCGCCGTTTACCCAGCCCAGAGGGGAAGAGTCCTTAGAGATTAATGTTCAACAGAGATGTAAGAACGAATCTAGATACTATGTTGCCAGTTCAAGAAGAACATATGAATACGAGTCAACCCAAGGAGGTACGAACACTCTCGGACGGAGATAATGTGCAGTTTATGGTTTACGCAACGAGTGGAGCTCGCTCTGGGATTTTGGCAAGATAGTAGGGAGGGTTGGACAGTTACATTACATAATTGAGACACCATCTGGAGTTTGTCATCGTCGACACATCGACCAAATTAGGAGGGGAGGACTGTTGTGACCTCTTTACTTTTTATATTCACGTGTCAGAACTTTGATGTATGTCAGTTCCTTGTTTATGAAATAAATTATATTATGGATTGCACGAACAATATTTTAATTACCTGAATTGAGTTATTAAACTTTGGGAATCCATTGATTCCTCTATATTCACATAATAACGCAAACCACTCAGTGATCTTAGCAATAAACAGAAATATCATGAGATGTTTACAAAAGTTATCAGAAACTCCATACGATTTTACTTATTATGACAGTTAAAAAGTACAGTCGTTCATGCGTCATCTAGCGGGATAATAAGTTAGTTTTCCTCCTTATTTCATCTGCTATAATGTTCAACGGATATAAAACTGTTTCTCATAATTTTATATGTTATACTCATTGTTTACTATAATAGTCACGTGATAGAAACTTTGTTTCCCATAAAGTCAATTGCAATAACATCATTTCATTTGCCATCTTCATTGTAATCCGAAATTATCATATTCCATAACATTATTTGCCGTTGAAAATGCTTCTAAGAAAAAAAAATCGGTTTAAACTTAACGGTCTATAGGTTTTGGTGTGGTTAGGTTAGGTTAGGTTGAGAATATGAAAGACAACGCACGAGCCGAGAGAGCGTGGCGAGCGTGCTGTGGCAGCGGCCGGCGAAATTTCAGAAAGCCTATTTTGTTAAATTTATTAAAATAATATGGATAACAATCAAATTACATAGAGATATCAAAATCAAACATACGAATCTGTAGTAGGTATTCTGCGGGGCCTTAGCAATAAGAAATATAAAATATTTTTATTTTATACTTAATTTAAGTCTAGTTATATTTTGATATCAATATAGGTAATTTAAAGAGGAGTATAATTTAACAAATCGACAAGTTGAACATTTTGCATTTGTTTTTGGTAGCAAATGAAAGTATGTTTTTTATCTACCTCTCAAACGGTATTTTGTATACACACACATTTATATTTCGTGGTCTTGAAGTAATATTATTTAGTTAATCGCTGAGGCACTACTTGAAGTATATAGTACTGTGACTTTTTTATGTACGTACCCAACGAATTACTGACATCACTAATACTTGTCTATGAAATCCGTCAATGTCAATGTCAGAATCTTGGGATTGGGAAACGAAAGAGTGGAAAGCTACAAACAGCAGCAAGCATCCTTGATTATTTTTGTTTTGTCGTTATCAATTACCTTATATAAAGTATATTTTACAGTTAATTTATTACCGATTATGTAGAAAAAATGTCGAAAGTAGTGAACAGCGAAGGCGTTAAGCCTGGTTGTATATACAGGATTGCACTTGAAAATTTCGTGTAAGTTTGCAAACATTTTACGCGCCTTTTTCTTTTATCGATTGTTTTGGTATTTAAAAGCTATTTATTCATCAATAGGACGTACAAACAAGTTGAGTTATATCCTGGAACTTCTTTGAATTTGATAATTGGGCCCAATGGTACTGGAAAATCTACTTTTGTCTGTGCAATTATATTGGGCCTCTGTGGAAAAACAAGCGTTATTGGACGAGCGAAAAAGGTAATTCTGCATTGTATTTATTTATTGGAAGTTGTGTATCTACTAAACTAAAAAACATATCTAGCGCTAAGTTTTAACAAACAAAAGTTAAAAATTTGCATATGCCAATATCTGTACTAAGTGATTTTGATTTTGTACATTTTTATTGCAAAATTATTATTTTCTCTTGATTAAATTTTCTTCAGAACACAAACATATAATTGGTAAGCATTTATTTAAATGGTTTTTTATCTAAGAAAAGAAAAAAAAATTAAATTAAATGGTATTATTACAGTCATTATATGGAATACTTTGTGTAGTTAAAACCAATTTGAGTAACATTCGCATGTGGTAAATTTTCAGGGAAGTCTTATTTTTATTTGCGGCAAATGTTGTTAAGAAATACTCAACACAGCTTACTCCACCAACCATCTAGTCCAAAGAAACACTTATAATTGATTGAGTATTTAATAACGGTGTCCCAAAAAGTGGTGTAAATCTAAGGTCCAGAGATCAAGCACTCTAATCAAATTGACAGGGTTCAAAGTTGTATCTATGTTTCTGAAATTATCAAAAATAACTTAAAAGTCAGAAATTACTGAAGATTTTTTTTTAAAAAGGAACTTAATATTTCTGAAATCTAAAAGATCTATAATTTATTCAATCTTTATGTTTCTCAGTAGCAGATACTGCATTATTGAAGTTTTAAAGATGGCAAGATATTAATGCCTAAAGACAATGCAAATGCTGGCGTTCTCATACTATATATATTTCTATTGTGTCTCGTATTGTGGCCATTGAGAGGTTAAAGATACACTGAGGGCAATGATCTACTTATTCCTGATTCAATTTCACATAAAAAACTCTCCATTGCCCTTTGAGTGACCTCAAGACTTATGAGGCCCATTGTAAGGGTGCCTTTGACCCGAGCTATGATTGTATAATGACCAATAGGTTCACCACCATTTTGCAAGTCACATGAACCGAAGTAATTCTATTGATCTATTTTTCATTGCACACAATATAGCTAGATAGCATTGCTCTGGTGAAAAGGCACTATATTTAGCCAATGTTTTTTTTTTATATGCATGTAAATGTGATGAAATGTTACTTGTGATATTTTATTATATATCCTCAGACATTCACACCTATCAACTAGTCCCATTTTAAGCAACTAAATGCTGCTTGTGTTACGGATACTAGATGATGGATAAATATATTTAATAGATAAATACACATAATTATTCAGAATATACATAATATTATACATATATAATGAACATCCAAGACTGGAGAACAAATGTATGAAAATTCATCACCCAAACACTTACCTCCATTGGGGATCTAACCCAGGACCTCTTGAGATTGCCTTGAGACCGGCGTACAGACCACTCGACCACGGAGGTCGTCAATGTTGCGGAAAGTTTAACCGCCTCTCTGGTCTAGTGGTTCACACCACCGGGTGTTGTTCGGGAGGTGCGGGTTCGATTCCCCATGGGTGCAGAAGTTTTTCTGCTCGGTTTGGCTTCTAAGCCCGCCTGGCTAGCTACCACCGTCTTACCTAAATTTACTAAACTAACTAAACGCCATAATAACAATGTTTTAAGCATTGTTGTGTTCTGGCAATCACAGGTAAGATAGATTCCTCAGTTGTTGAGGATTACAGGTGAAGCTCGCTTCCACCTTCGGCCACATTGTCACTTACCATCAGGTGAGATGAAGGTAATCTCTTGGCTTACCTGTCGTATGTAAAAAAAAAAGTAGCTGGGTATAGGCAGTACAGGAGCGATTGTTATTGAGTTCTCGGAGGAGGTTTATTGCCAGCAGTGGATTTCATTGAGCTGAATGATGATGGAGGGCGAATGCCGATGATTCGCGTTCTTGTGTTTTCAGAATTTGAACATTAAACAATCTTGATGCACACTGATTCGCATAAAAATTACTTTTTCCAAATTTTTGCACACAGATTTCCGATTACGTACGCAGCGGGTGTGAGCAGGCCACTATTGAGATAGAGCTGTACCAGAACACTGGTCAGCGTAACGTGATCATCACGAGGACATTCAACCTGAAAGACGCGTCCACATGGAGCATTGACCACAAGACTGTAAGGGAGAAGCAAGTGCAGGAGTTGATTA
This sequence comes from Parapoynx stratiotata, assembly GCA_910589355.1. Lineage (NCBI taxonomy): Eukaryota > Metazoa > Arthropoda > Insecta > Lepidoptera > Crambidae > Parapoynx > Parapoynx stratiotata. The sequence goes on from OU342481.1 coordinate 10,687,953, forward strand.
CGTCACTGAATATACAAGTAAGTAGGTCGCGTGATGGATTGTGGAGTTTACGGTGGCCTCTTTGACCTCACAACAAAGAATTTCAGGCATTCATTCTTTGAGCGCATTTGTCCAAAATATGGAAACTCTTTTGTCTTTTTGGTAGTGTCTATTTATTTGAACACCTTGAGTGTTACTAACGTTTGACGCTGTCTCTACGTATTTCCTTCGTCCTACAACATGGGTTTCTTCAAGTGAGCTGAAATAGTTGCTTAATTTTGGCTATAACTTTACATCATTCTTTCACCACACGATTCTTTATAGCAATCGAAGTCAGTACATTGTATTGTAATCGTGTTAATTTCTTAAGCTATACTAAATTCTGGGTCCCGTTTTGGTCCGGGACACAAAAAGAATGCACCAACTGCTTTTCTTGCCTAGCATGTCGTAAAAGGCGACTAAGAGCGTATTGGGAACTGAGTCTGTGATTGTGTAGGCGATGAGCTAGCCACTTGTTACTACTCTTTTACGATTTTTCATCTGACCAAAACCCAATTTTTGTATGGCTAAATATGGTCTTAAGGAACACAGTGCTCCTTGGACTCTGCCTACCCCTTCGGGGATTACAGGCGTGATTGTATATATGATTGTATACTAAACTATATAATAAGTTGTGGGCAAAAACTTTTATTTAAAAAAAAAAAAAAAAAATATTGTTGGGCTGTGCATTCATGGTTGTCGCTGTTAACTTAAAACATGTCGGGAGAAATGTAGGTGTTAGTTCTATCTTTCACATCGGGGAAAAAGTCACGATAATATGTTATATTTTTATATAGGTTGACAACTTATGCCAGCTGTTACCGCAAGATCGAGTGCAGGATTTCGCCAAAATGGACTCGCAGCAGCTCCTAAGGAGCACGCTATCGGCTGTTGGAGGATTTGAGAGTGTGAGCCAACTGGACAAACTCATCGAACATAGGAATCAGCAGAAAGGGCTCTCGACTAAACTACAGAATAACGCTCAGCTGTTGCAAGAACAAGTTAGGCTGAATGAAAGGTGATTTTGTGTTATTAATTTCGGTAATTCTGTAAAAAAACAGGTGACTTTTTTTACATATGACAGGTAAGCTGACCTGGCCATCTCACCTGATGGTAAGTGACGATAAGGCCGAAGGTGGAAGCGAACTTCACCTGTAAATCCTCTACAACTTAGGAACTGGCTTTCTTACCTCTAATTGCCAGAACATAACAAATGCTTTTAGCATTGTTATTATGGCGACAAATTTAGGTAAGATGGTGGTAGCAAGCCAGGCAGGCTTAGAAGCCCTGCCACCAACCGAACCGAGCAGAAAAACGAATCTCCCGATCAACACCCTGTGCAGTGAACCACTAGACTAGGGAGGTGACTGACAGTTTTGCGTTTAACAAAACAGCGATAATATACATCACCAAGTTTTTATCCTTGCCTGTCAATATTGTGGGGTGTCGTGTGCTGAAAAAGCGGCAGCCATGGTCGAGCTGGGACGGACAGCACTACCTACTCGTACTAAAGGTCACCAGATCAATCCCACCGGCTTTACCAATGAGTTTAAAAATTGCTTAAGTAGTTTTTTAGTTGTTTCTGAATATCCCTTGCCTCAGACTGTTCAGTGTACAACAGGCTCCCGTAACATATCAGGCGAAATGTGGATGTAAATATATCTGCCTATCTTAGGGGATAGAGGTATGATATATGTACTTCTTCTCATGTGTTTTCCATGAGGAAGGCCTGTGCCCAGCACTGGGACGTATATAGGCTGAGAACGATTTAACTTTCAGGTTAAAAGTGGTAATCGACGCAATGCAACAACGGAAACAGATAGAGAAACAAATAGAGGTGTGCGAAAAGAAAAAACTCTGGTTGGAATACCAGGAGTTACGTGAGAAGGTCATAGAGTATACCAACGACAAAAAAGAGGCGGTGAAACTGGTCAACTCACATAAGAGTAAGGTGGAACCTCTGGAGAAGACGATTGAGGCTGCTAAGAAGGGCATCAGCAAGTTGGAGCAACAGAAATTAAGTGCTGTGAGTTTTTTATAAAAATATTTTGGTTCTTTTCAGTCTATCAGGGTAGCGCCATTCTTTTCTAACTATGCTCACTTGCAAATCTGTGTTTGAGTTTGGTTCTGATTTACGAGCCTTGGCGGGGATGATTGTGGTTTTTTATGGGATATTAAACACCAATCCACCCCATCTACCCACCCATGCCATGGGTTGGTACAACATACCTTCCTTTTTCATTATCTTCTATTAGGTCAGTAGCCACTTCAATCCTATTCAATTCACCCTTTACATATCCATAGCTTCCCACGTCTTCCTACTTTTTCTATTCTATGTGTTTGTTCCATAAATAACTAAATACAATCACATGCGAGAACATATTACGTCTTTTACTTAATTATTAAATCAAAAAGATGCAATGATCTTTATATTTCAAATTCTCAGCAATACGTAAACCCTTACATATCTGCCCCTAAACTGTCAGTTCACGGTTTCGATTCGGAAATTTACGTCACGTCTCGCTCTAATACGCAGCAATTAAAAGGGATAGGAATTGAGATTTCATGATTCGTTTAGTTTCCGACAGTTTAGAAAAAGGGGTCTGTTATTCTTACAACTCCACTTTTCATTCGATATCAAAGGTCACGGAAAGTTGGTAAATGCGACAGCCAAGCGCCGATTGCTAAGGAAATTCCAAGGAAGCATGTATCCAGCAGTGGACTTGATGATTTCTCGTACAAGAGGTACTGCTGTTTCAGACCGCACATTATTTACTGAGTTCAAAAACATTATTGGCATTAATACAATTAATATTCTGCATTGTCTGTCTTAACTATCGGCTATTTTCTCGCTCACGAAACGTACAAAAGATATGCATTCCGTGTAAAAAAGACATGCATATATAAATAGTTGATCGCTGACTGTTCACACTGCAAGCGATGACTCGCTTCACTAGTTGTAGCTGAGCGACAAGAGTTATGAAAGATAACACTTGTTCAGCGATACTCTACCAGAACTCACGCCGAGAGAGCTTATACCCGGTTTACACTACTATCGGAACTACTCACTCGCTCCATGTCACACATGCGTATTGATTGTTTACCTAAATCGTGACCTCACGTCACAGATAATTCATAGACCATCATAACTAGAGAATGGATATTCGGATGTCTATTTACCTAAAGTACATTTTTGGCCAACATATTATCGAAGCGGCTTCTTAATTTTTTTTTATTAAAAATAAAATCCTGAGATTTCGGGATTGCATAACTAATCAGGTTCATATTTAGCGTTAAATGTTAAAATACCATTCAAGTGCGTAAAATACATACTTGGTAGGTTACAATTTGATGAAAAGTGTAAGAGAAAAGTTGGTGTTATAAATTCTTTTTAATTGAAATATTAATTATTTTAAATATATTTTTTTTTATTAAACCTGTTTCTCCATATTTAACCATTACAAAATATTTATTAATTTTCGATAAAAAAAACCTTTTTCCAAATTAGCTAACATCTAAACTTTAGGCAAATATGCATCCGAATATCCGATCTATAATCATGACCGACAGCGTTTTTGCGTTTGTCAAGAAAAAACCTAATTTAAAATTGAAAATATATAGTGTTAAAGGCCTCAAAATATTTTTTATGGTTAACAGTAATTAATCATTTGGGGCCCAATAAAAAAAGGGTCTACTAGCCTATTGAACACAATGTGTTTCTTTCCAGACCCGTGAAGTCCACGTACTAAAAGACCGAGCCAAAGACACCTTAGCAGCAGTCAGAGCCCAGGAGTTCACCATTACCGACATAGAGTCATCGTACCAAGAGAAACTAGAGCGGTTCAAGAATAGAGAACGGGAGCTCATAGAAGCTAAGGCCAAGTTGGAGAAGCTAATTACTGACAGGACCAAGTTGGTTGAGAAGGTTGGCGATGGTGAGTGAAATGCAACCATGTTTTCAACCTCCTTTTACATTAAAAAAACCTAAACAACCTCGTCTTCAGCCCATATACGTCCTGCCGCTGGGCATACGACTTCCTCATGGAGCAACACATGAGGAGTATGGGCCACCACTCTGGCCCAATGCGGGTTGGTGAGTAGAAACGATAGCAATACAGACCGGGACCAACGGGTTAACGTGCCTTCGGAAGCACGGAGGAGTTTGAGATCACAATGCTTTGGGCACCCATCTAAGGCCTAACCATGGCGAAGGTAGTTTTGTTTTCGTTATCGAAATCGAAAGCGGACTAACCAGTACGCCACCGAGCTCTTTAAAACTATCTCATTTGTAGTCAATACGTAAAAACGGTTTTTTTAACATGCTGGCTTATTATAATTATCCATAATAATAGGACCCTTTTTTTATTGGGCCCCAAAATGATTCATTACTGTTAGCCATCACCATAAAACATAATATATTTTTTTTTGCAATAAATTTTACACAATAAATTTAAAATAACGTTTATTTTGCTTAACTGTCAAATTTGACAGATAAGCAATTTGACAATTGAACTTTGTATATTTCGGACCGTTGTACTAAATACTATGTGAATTTAACATTAATTTCATAACTTTTGATATAAGTCAACTAGCCTATTATACATTTGCCCACGACTTCGTCCGCGGGTACTATGGTTTCTTAACTATCCCACGGGAACCCTTGAATTTTCTCTCAAAGTCTCAGCCCGATCTGTTTAAAGTTTACAAACTTTCATACAAACTTTCATCCCCTATTTTATCCCGTTGGGGGTAGAATTAATCAAAATCCTTTTTTAGCGGATGCCTACGTCATAACATCTACCTGCATGCCAAATTTCAGCCCGATCCGTCCTGTGGTTTGGGCTGTGGGTTGATACATCACTATGTCCGTCAGTCACCTTTGAGTTTTATATATTATAGATAATTCTTAACATTTTAGACATGTTGCGCCGTCTCCAAATAAAATTGGAAACAGGCAGGAGAGATACCAAATGTAGTATTTACACCTTATTGCTATATTTTTTTCAGAAAACCACGTTAAAATGGAATTAGCGGAAATCCAAAAGCCTATAATGAAGACGAATGCCGCGATTGAAACTTTGAAGAAACAAAAACTTGAAATACAGTACGATCTAGAAACAAACGTCTCGCCTCAAATACGATTGTATCAAAACAGGTAAGAATCTCGTAAAAGTATTGAAAAATTGCTTTATCAAATTATTTTGGACTTTACTGCCAAGGGTTTAAGGATGAAAATAAGAGAGTGTATTATAAGCGGGTTTGTCAACGTCACGTTTAGAGTATTTTTTATAAACATGTTGATTTAAAATTTAAGAATATTTTTTTTTAATATATATTAATCCCCAATGTCATTACTTTGTGTTATTAAAAATGTTGTGTACCTTATTTTGCAATATCGATACAGGTATAATATAATTATAAAATCTATTATCTTATATGAAGAGCTCGGTAGTGTAGTGGTTCGTACTGGCTTTCGATCGAAAACAAAGCTGCTTTCGCCATGCTCAGGCCGCGGATGGGTGACCAAAATATTTGTGATCTCCAGCTCCTCCGTGCTTCGGAAGGCACGTTAAACCGTTGGTCTCTGTCGCTTTTGCGGCCGTTTCTACCCACCAACCCGCATTCCGCCAGCATGGTGGTGTTTCTTCATGAGGAAGGCCTGCCCAGCTGTGGGGCGTATATAGGCTGAGGACAACGAAAAATCTATTCCTGCATGTGTATATATTAACCATACTGTTCTACTACTGATAATCTGATTGGTAGAAAAAATCCCCAATCAATTATAAACTTTACCCCTCACACTTTAAGGTCGAAAAAAAAATCTGGTGATTATTCTTATATCATTCGTTCCCAGAGTCCGTCAGTTAGAGGATATGGATGTGAAGCGTCTGGAAGTGCTCCGTAACTACAGCGAGGATTGCTATAACGCGGTCATGTGGCTGCGAGAGAACAAGGATATGTTCCAGGAGCCTGTGTACGAGCCGATGATTCTTGAGGTAACATTACATTTAAATATGAATAACTATATTCAATATTCAATATCGGTTATTCAATTTAGATGCGTATAAGCACATACTTGTGTCGGGGTGAAGCCAGGGATAAATGAAAGACGCTGGGTCGTCACTTAGGTATTGTAGGTATATTGTATATTATAAGGAATTAAGCCACAACTGAAACCATTATATAAAAACGGTAAATTACACTGAACACAAAACAATTTCACATTTAACACTAAATATATTATAAGGTGGGCTACCGGTGGCGTCGTGGTTAGCAGGCTTTGGCTTTCGATCGAAAACAAAGCTACCTTCGCCACGGTGAGGCCGTGGATGGGTGACTAAAACTTTGCGATCTTGAGCTCCTCCGTGCTTCGGAAGGCACGTTAAGTCGTTGGTCCTGGTCGCTATTGCGACTGTTTCTACCCACCAACCCGCATTGGGCCAGCGTGGTAGTGTTACGGCCCATACTCCTCATGTGTTTCTCTATGAGGAAGGCCTGTGCCCACCAGTGGGACGTACATAGGCTGAGGACGATAAACTACGCCATCCGTTCACAAAACTACCAGGAGGCCTTGTTCTGAGAAGAATGGGCAAGAAATTCAGCAAGTTTCTACCCCTCCCTTTACATAGCATCATTTAAAAAATGTCAAAAACTACAACGTCATTGAAGTTTTAAAATAAAAAAAGATAGATATCTAATTTTCGTAATATTCTGCAGTGTACCACATTTTCCATTACAAACATGTACAGAGATAGTCTAAAAAAATAGTATCTACATTAAAATAAATAAATATCTTCACTACCTGTTGTGTCATACAGTCCCGAAGCAAATTTCATTGAAAATTTAATAAGAAAATAAATAAATGCAAATATAAATGTGTAAAACTGTCTTTATTGCCATATAATCTTTTATTCTTTATGGAAAGAAAATAAACAGGCAACAATTAAAATTTATTAAAGTGACTATATAAAAATCATTTTTCTACAGATAAATTTCACAGACCCAAAATTCGCCCGCTACCTCGAATCCACAGTGCCGGCGAGAGATCTAGTAGCGTTCACGTTCGAGTCGAGCCGGGATATGAACCTGTTCATGCAGAAGGTCAGGATTGAGAATGGCCTGAAGAGGGTCAACGCGATATGCAGTCAGGGAGGAAGGCTGAATGTGCCGAGAAATGATATACAGCAGCTGAGGTTAGTGGAAATATTACATACATTCATATAATCACGACTATTATCCCCTAAGGGTTAGTCTGAGTCTAGGCGATGGCAAAAGCAGTCCACTGTCATAGCCCGCGCTTCACCAAGCAGTAACTGCACTCAGCGTGACAGGTGGTGAGCCCGTCGCCGCTGTAAGCTATTGGATAATTGTGCAATTCTAAAACATTTATAATAGATCGATTGTAAACCGTGTCATAAAAGTTAACTTTAAGTAAAACTGTGATTGCATAAAACTGCAACATTACTTGCCTCAGTAAAAAAAAAAACAACCTGCAGATTTTTTACAACTGCAGTAATACCTGCGTTTACTTTAATTATAGATAAAACATTTTTTTTTCAGTTACCTAGGTTTCTACGCCTATATAGTAGACACTATAACCGCCCCTGATGCGATAGTCCGCTACCTCTGCAAGCAATACAATATACACAAGATACCCATTGGTAACGAGCACACATATAACAACAGTGGGAAAGTACCCCCTAACATCACTTATTTTTTTACTGGTAAGTTCATGTAAATGAAACCTTTGGCTCCGTAATTTTAAGCATAACGTTTATTATCATAATATGGAAATCCATAATTTTGAAAGGCATAATCATCAAAACGCATAAAATCGCGACGCATAATTTTGAGAGTCCTAATATTGTATAGGCTAAAATTGTTTGTCATAAGTATTAAAAGGCATAAATTTGAAACGCACAACTTATGAAAAGCATAATGATCACAACGCATAATATTTTTCTCTGCATCAAAATGTTTACTAAATAAATTTTGATTGCACGAATATAGTTTTTAAGGTTCATAAAAAAAAAATAACCTTAACCTAATATTTATCAGAACACATTTCCTTGGGATTGGTTCTTTCGAATCTGGGTGATTATTCGATTCATTTTAGGACTACCTTATGTTGTGCTAAATGAAATTAGGAATTTCTATAGTTATGCTTTATAATAATATGCCTTTAGAGAGTTATGCCACTTAAATGTTATGAGTAAGAAGGAATATGTGACATGAGTGTTATGCTATTTGATGTTTCTGCCATTCGATGTATGACAAACGATGTTATGACAATCGACGTTATGCGAAAACATGCGCTCCCGAAACCTTTGTTCACTTCATTTCATTTGAATTACTCGCAAATTATCTCAGATGTTATAATAACTATGTTCATCCATAGAGAATTGTCTTTGGTTTTGTTTGTAAATTAAAAAAGTGGTTTTTAAGATAACAAATTGTGAAAATCAATTTAATATTTGAAGCAATAGCATTTAATGTTCTCCTTACAGGTTAGTAATTACTTGTTATAGAGAAGAATTTTTTGCAGTTTATAAAATAACTTGTGATTTTTATAAAAAAAAAAAATTTTCTTTACAGAGTAACAACTTTGGTTTTTGTTTCAATAACAACTACTTATTACATACATTTAGTTTTCTTATAGGCAAACACGACATCATGAAACAGCCAGGATAGATGTCCTCGTTGTTAGAATTTTGGTTTTAATTACAGAGTCGTTTTGGATTTCCTATAGTACCCTGTAATGGAAGTAGTCTTGCTCCCTATTACGTGGAGCGAACGAAATTACTGGCAAAGTGTGGGTGCTTAATGCACCTCGGCCTAACCACTCGGGGATATAAGCTTGATATTATTATCGTCCGTCCTCAGTCTATATACGTCCCACTGCTGGGCACAGGTCTTCCTCATGGAGAAACACATGAGGCGTATGGGCCGAAACACCACCACGCTGGCCCAATGCAGGTTGGTGGGTAGAAACGGTCGCAATAGCGACCTGGACCAACGGCTTAACGTGCCTTCCGAAGCACGGAGGAGCTCGAGATCACAAATTTTTTTGTCACCCATCCACGGCCTGACCATGGCGAAGGAAGCTTTGTTTTCGAAAGCCAAAGCGTACTAACCACTACGCCACTATCATTATGTAAGTACGAAAAATAAAATTTTATAAATAAAATGCAAATTCTTTTACAGAGAATCATCGCTTCACTGTTCGCGTCTCTGCCTATAGCGGCGTCAAATCGTCTTCGACCATAGAGATCAGGCCGGCGAATCTCCTCGCTAATACCATAGACATGGACCAAGTTAACAACTATAATAATCAGTGAGTAACGCCATTTACATTCTTGTTCTGTACTTGTTGTGTTCTGTGTTAAAGTTGCATTGTTTTGTTTGTTTGTTTGACGACCTCCATGGTCGAGTGGTCTGTACGCCGGTCTTAAGGCGTCGCCTTCTCGAGAGGTTCTGGGTTCGATCTCTCATTTGTTCTCCAGTCTTGGATGTTTATATATATTTATCCGTCATCTAGTGTCCGTAACACAAGCAGCATTAGTTGCTTAAAATGGGGCTAGTTGATAGGTGTGATTGTCTGAAGATATTTATTTTACACAACTGACACGCACTGAGTGACTCGCCACTTAGTGTCACAATTACTTTTAAGCTTAGTACTAAATTATTTTTAGAAGAAAGAAAATAATTTAGTTATAAATTATTTTCTTTATTTATTTATTCTTCAGTTAGGGTCTATTCCGTTCGTTTGATCGGCTTTATTTACTATAGAAAAATTATAGTTTTCTGAAATCTTAACTGTCTGTTTTCCAAACATTCTGGTCTTTATCTGATACAGAGTCAATCTTATAAATAAATTATATAATTATGTGCAATTAAAATGAAATACCAACACCAATACAAGTAAAATATATAATGTATTTTGATTAATTTTTGATTGATGTTGCATGATTTTAATATGGCCGACAGAAGCGAAAGAAATATGCAAGGATCGTATCAAGTGGAAGGATGTAATCTCTGCCTACCCCTGTGGGGAAAAGGCGTGACTTATGTATGTATGTATAAATTCGAGTTTGGCTAAACGAAAAGCAGCTGTCGCATATTCTAATAGCTCCATGTTACAACCATAGATAATATTAGGTCCTTACTTATTTTACCTAGAGATTTTGGGGAATTCTGCATTTTCTATACAAAAAATTTTTCAGTTTTCTTCACAAAGACAAATCCAAAGATAATAATATTTGGCATCTATCATTAGACAAGCTTTAGTAATATGTGTAATATCACACTTCATAAAAATTATTTATCGTTTTTAAGTGAATGCAAATAAAATGATGTATTCGGGAGGCACTTAAAAGAGTTGTCTCCGTGTCCAATTTTAACACAATTAAACATACAACAAAATATCAAAACAAATCAAAAGAGCTCAAAAATATAGTCTATTTTTAGACGAGGTAATTATTTTTTACAGGCTGTCGAAATTCGAGAATGCAGCCCAGTCTCACAGAAGTAAGATGCAAGATCTAGATAACAAGTTGGCCACGTTAGAAGTAAATTTAAACGAATTGACTGTTAGGAGGAAACGGATCAACGAGGGCGTTGAAAAGGTGTGTAGAAATGTTTTAGAGTGATTAAAGAAAAGTTTTTAACCCCTGGACTAACTCTAAACTTTTTTTAATTGGACACAATTGATTTTCTATTGAGTCTACATACGTATCAGGTGATAAGTTAATCTAACGATGTTTTGCAATATACCTATATACAATCCCCCGTTGGTCCGGGACACAAAAAGAATGTGCCAACTGCTTTTCTTGCCTAGCATGTCGTAAAAGGCGACTAAGGGCGTATTGGGTACTGGGTCTGTGATTGTGTAGGCGACGAGCTAGCCACTTGTAACTACTCTTTCATGATTTTTCATCTGACCAAACCCAGTTTTGTGTGGCTAAATGTAGTCTTAAGGAACACAGTGCTCTTTGGACTCTGCCTATCCCTTCGGGGTCTACAGGCGTGATTGTATGTATGTATATATACATACAATCACGCGTTTTTCCAATGAGGTAGACGGAATACAAATCTTCTCTTGCTATGTTCCTGACACATGTTTTGCACATTCACACAGACATCCTAATTTCTTTTTATTTAAATGTCCTTATGTTGGACTTAGGACTAATATTGCTTCCTGCTTTCAACCACCAGGCAAAGCAGCAGGGCCTATTGAAATTATTGGCATTTATTGTCTTTATTGCCATTCCTAAAGTCGTATTGACCATTTTTACACATCTTTCTATGCAAAACTACACACAAGCACATAGACTTGTATGTTTTAGTCCTCAGCCTATATACGTCCCACTGAGCACAGGCCTTCCTTATGGAAAAACACATGAGGAGTATGGGCCGTAACACCACCACGCTGACCCTGAAGGTAGCTTTGTTTTCGATATCGAAAGCCAAAGCGTACTAGCCACTACGCCACTGAGCTCCTTGACTTGTATTTTACTTGTTCAAATAAAAAAATAACTTACACACCTTCAGGTTCGAACAATATGCGCCCAAGTCCGCATACAGACTAAAAAGGTGCAAGACATAGAGAACGAACCAAGTTTCGACATACAGCACGAGAGAGAGCGAGCCAGAAGGAAGCAGAAGGAATGCGTTCTGAAGCAGTGTAAGATGCATCTAGAACTGAAGGAAATAGCCAAGGATTTGCAGAGTCAGGTTTTGAACGGGGAGATGTGGAAGGTATGTGGTTTTTTTAATTTATTTTCCTGTGTTGTAAAATTCTCCCATGTAGGGAAGGCAAAGGGAACGAAGCCCATACAGCCAAGTCTTCGGTATATATTTCTTTAGTATTTGCATTGAAATGTAAGTGTAATACATTTCAAGTTTAACATGTAACACTTATCGGTGGAAACTTTATTGGTCTATGTACATTTTTTTTTATTGTTGTATTGACCATTTTCACATCTTTCTGTACAACTACATACAAACACATAGACTTGTATGTTTTAGTCCTCAGCCTATATACTTCTAACAATAAGTATTTGTATACTGTTTGTTTCCTTAAATTTTGATTAAATCGGTTCAATACTTTTGACGTGAACGCGACCGACAGACAGACAGTTCGCATTTCTTTCGCATTTATAATATTAGTGTGGAATATTTGTTTGATATTTTTTTAATGAGTAATTTTATTAAAAAACTACGTTTGCTTACACAATAGAAAAACTTTGAATTAATGGACTGTATTGTTACACGAAATATAATCTCATTGAATTTCAGGTAAAACTAGAATTCAGTCGAAACGCAATAGTAGAACAAGAATGCACGCTTCGCGAATTAAAAAGCGAACTTCGAAACGTGCAAGCGACGTTGGAAAACATCGAAAACCTTCTTATTAGAGGCAAGTCTCATGCCAAAGAGAAGTTAGTGGAAGCTAAGCGATCTTGCAATAATAAATTGCCACAGGACCCGGATTTTCCGTACAAAGAAGACTTTGATGTACTACCGTCAGATATACTCAGGTTACAAGAACATTGCTTCGAGTTGCAGACGCGGATTGATTGTATGGATAAAGGGGATGAGCAGGTATGTTTAACAATTGTTATTTATAGTTGTCGTTTCGATTATGAATAAAGCAACTTTGCCGTGGATTGACTTTGGATGGGTGACCAAACATTGATATCTAGAGTTCGTCCCGGTTGTTGTTGAAACTGTTTTACACACTAATCGTTTTTGGTCTTAAAACTATATGCAGGCTGGCTTAAATCATTATGATTAATCATCTCAACATAGAGTTTAACTGAATTAGCCTAGCCGATTGTTTGCCTCCTCTGATGCTTTGGATGGGATCCCTTTTTTTGGCATAATATAACATAAGCATAATTTTTTTTACACAATATTTCTTTCGCATAATTATGATTTGGAGTAATAATTTAAACTTATCCATAATATAATTCTGCATAATGGTTTACGACATAATATAAAGTCGATTAGGTACGACGGGAGGAGTGTTAGGTAGAACTGTGCTGCGGCAGCGGCCGGCGAAGCGCCAGAATCGATATTTTTTATTGATAATTATTTGTAAAATTTTATGCGAATAGTTAATTATGCCTTAAGATGGTTATGCCATTTGTAATTATACGTAAATAATTATGCAAAAAATTTTATCCAAAATCAATTATGCGTAAATATATTGGTGTAGATTCCATTATGCCAATTCATATTATGCTTGAAAATTTTATGCAAACAGATAGGGAACCGCCTTTGATTCATTTCGGATTGGGGCTGATGCTTGTGTGCTTATAATATTTATAGATCTATCTTTAGATAATGTTTTTATAATGTGGAATATTGACGTGAACATAATTATTTGTTAATAGGTTATCAAAGAATACGAGGAAAGAGAGAAAATGATATCTAAGCTGAAGAAAGAAGTGTCAAATTCCAGTGATATGAACAAAGTGTTGGATGAAAAGATTAAGGAGTTGTGGTAAGAAAATAAGCATCCTTTCACACAGACGGGCTTGGAGTTTTGTATTCCTTAAAAAAGAGCCAGAGAGGTTTATTTTTACGTAAAATTAAACCTAATTGTGATGACTCAAGGCTCTCTTTTAAACGTGATAAAAACTCTGAGCCGTACTGTGTAAAAGGCCGCTTAATCGTATTTTTTCATTTGATACTAATGTTTATGTGGAGTTGTTAAAGTAAAAAATCGAGGTACCTTTAAATTTGTATTTACACTAATAAATTCGAATTTAGTCCTAAGAGTAACGTTTTTAACGTATTGACTATTAATTTTAGGACCACTGCGTTCAAGCTACGCAGCGTGGTATTAATTTAACTTTATAAGTTTCAAATAGTATACACGTAATAGATTATTTTTGTCTATGACAGTTCAAAATGGCTGCCGCCCCTTGAGTCCTTGCTTCGAGACATAGACAAGAGTTTCGGCGCCATGTTCGCAAAACTCGGGTGTGCGGGCGAGATTAAACTGGATAAAGCTGGTGGCGACGTAAGTAATATAATTTTATATTGGCTTTCGATACCGAGAAAGGTATCTTTACTTTCGCCATGGTCAGGCCTTGGATGGGTGACCAAAACTTTGTGATTTCGAACTCCTCCGTTCTTCTACTTTAAGCCGTTGGTCCCGGTCGCTATTGCAACCGTTTCCACCCACCAACCCGCATTGAGCCGCTGTGGTGGTGTTACGGCCCATACTCCTCATATGTGTTTCTCCATGAGGAGGACTTGTTCCCATTATTGGGCCTATATATGTGTTTTTAACTGGGTGTAAGTATTGACTGATGCAGAAGATAGGTAGTTTGAACTAACCTGTTGTATGAGAAACATTACTAAATTTGACCAAATTCTGCTGCTCTGCTTCTGTTACAACGAGCTAAAGACATCCTCACACCACATCTGGTAAAAAATTTCCGGGCAAGCTATGCCTGGGAATACATGCCAGAAACAAGGTCCTTGGTCAAACTCCGCTTCATACCGAAAGCATGAAAAAAGGACTATTACCAACCAAAGTCCTTTAAACCAATAAGCCTACCTTCCTTTCTTCTAAAGACAATGGAGAAATTAATTGACGGATGCATTAGGGAGGGCCCTTTTGAAAGAACTTCCTCTGCATCCGAAACAACGTTCAGGAAACAACAACAGGAAAATCCACGGAGACTGCCTTACTAGAGCTTACGGACAACATTCACAGAGCTCTCGAAGACAGGCCAATAGCCATCTGTGCGTTCCTAGATATAGAAGGAGCATTTGACAACGTGACCACCACCTCTTTAACTAAGCCTGAAGAGCAAAGGGATCGATGTAACAACGACCCGATGGATAGTTGCAATGCTACAAAACTAGTCAAAATAGACCTCCATGAGGTAACTAGAAGCTTCAGAGCTGCAAGGAGCTGCCTGGAAAGAGGAGTCTTGTCGCCATTGCTATGGTCCCTTGTCATAGATGAACTTTTAGTAAAAACTTCAGAAATAATTTATAACGTACAGGGCTACGCAGATGACGTAGTGGTCTGTGTAATAGGCACTTGTCAAAGCACTGTATCCTCAATTTTACAGAAAACCATTAACATAATTGTAAAGTGGTGTTCAGAGTATCAACTGACTGTAAATCCTACGAAAACTTTTGTAGTCCCTTTTACTAGGAAGAGAAAGCTAGATGAGCTCTCACCACTGACTATAAAAGGAACAACAATACCATATTCAACAGAAGTCAAGTACTTGGGTGTAACCATTGACAAGAAACTGACCTGGGAAACGCACCTTAGGAACATTATCCAAAAGGCAAAAACTGCCTTAGGTGTATGTACACGGCTTGCAGGGACGAGATGGGGACCAAACCCAAAAATCTCCCTATGGCTTTACACCACCTTTGTCAGGCCGTCTATAACTTACGCCTGTACGATATGGGGTTCGAAGGCATCGCAAGTAATGGCTATTACATTTATCAGGCCTACAGCGCACTGCATGCCTATAGCAACAGGTGCCATTAGATCAACACCAGCCATAGCCCTTAATGTAATCCTCAGCCTCCCACCTCGGCACCTCTTTATTGAGAAAGAGATAATGGCTGGCATCTATAGAACTAACGCTGACATAAAACACTGGAAATCCCAAGAAATGAGATTCGTTGATCGTTGAATGTCCACTACCTGCAATGACGTCAGACGTCTTGCTTCCAGAAGTCAACTCCCACAAGAGGTTCACTGTGGAACTCACCAAAAGGGAAGACTGGGCGCAAAGCCGACATAGTGATCCCTTAGACGACGGGAGTCTGGTGTGGTTCACCGATGGCTCCAAGGTAGGTGGTAGGATGTGGCATATATGCCGCATGACCCAGGGTTAGCAAAAGCACAAACCTGGGAAAGCATGCCACTATTTTCCAGGCGGAAGTTTGTGCTATAACTGAATGTGTACAAACGAACCGGCAGCGAAACTACGTAAACCCCTCCCCCTCCCCCCCTCAGCATTTTTCCTTCGCAGGTGGGTTGGAAGACATTTCTATTAGGAATAAGCCCTACCTTTTGTACTCAATTACCTGTCTTCTTTTTTATTGCTTATTGTATTTTTTTTTTTGTGTGCACAATAAATTGTTATATAAATAATAAATAAATAAAATAAAAAAAATACTAGCAATAAACAATAACATCCTTAAATCAAAGCTAGTAAAAGTCTGTATGAAAAAACTCAATAACCTGGGAGAGGAAAACAAAATCACTCTCAAATGGGTGCCAGGTCATTCTGGAATAGCCGGCAACGAAAAGGCCGATGAACTGGCTAGGGCTCGGGCTCAAGGAAAACAGTTCGGCCCAGAGCCATTCTGTGTCAATACCTAAAAACTCACCTCTTTAACGAGGCAAAAGCAGACTAGCATAAAACTTCCGGGATAACACACTCAAAAGCACTAATCGACCCATACTCTCGCAAACGCACTGACGAGCTATTAAAGCTCAACAGGAGTAACCTGAGCGTAATGATTAGGACTTTGACTGGTCACTGGAAGTTAAACACCAATACACCTCTTGTGCTACTGTGAACCGCTAAATCACAAAAGAAGCAGACACCTGGGGAAACACACCCTTGATCCAGATGAAATCAAAACAATCCAGACTGGGAACAACTTATCTTTCTTAGAGTGCCCACATGGTGGAGCTACTGTAGGGCCTAAATAGAACTTACATAGGAGGCTGGTCACAAGAGATCTTATTAGGTCGCAATGATGCGAACCAGCCCCGACTACCCCAAATAATAATAATAAATAATACATGCCATTCGTTTGAAGTGAACTTGCCCGGAATATTTTTTAGAATGTCGTAAATTTTCTGAAGATACGTTCACCGGCATGGCATCATTTTGGGAGTCACGTGGAACAAAGTAATATTATTGGTGTATTTTTCCTCGCACACAGCATAGCTCTGGTAGCATACCCTAAAGCTGAGATCTTACGGTTATTTTTACTGTTTTGTAGGAAGAATTCGACAAATACGGCGTAAGCATCCTGGTCCGGTTCCGAAGCAGCGAACAGCTGCAGACGTTGACGCGACACGCGCAGTCGGGCGGCGAGCGCGCGCTCACCACCGCGCTCTACCTGCTGGCGCTGCAGCGGGCCGCCGCCGCGCCCTTCCGGTACTGTACCTCACCCGCCACGCGCCACACATACACCACACGCTATACACACGCAGCACACCACCGCGCTCTACCTGCTGGCGCTGCAGCGGGCCGCCGCCGCGCCCTCCCGGTACTGTACCTCACCCGCCACGCGCCCCACATACACCACACGCTATACACACGCAGCACACCACCGCGCTCTACCTGCTGGCGCTGCAGCGGGCCGCCGCCGTGCCCTTCCGGTACTGTACCTCACCCGCCACGCGCCACACATACACCACACGCTATACACACGCAGCACACCACCGCGCTCTACCTGCTGGCGCTGCAGCGGGCCGCCGCCGCGCCCTTCCGGTACTGTACCTCACCCGCCACGCGCCACACATACACCACACGCTATACACACGCAGCACACCACCGCGCTCTACCTGCTGGCGCTGCAGCGGGCCGCCGCCGCGCCCTTCCGGTACTGTACCTCACCCGCCACGCGCCACACATACACCACACGCTATACACACGCAGCACACCACCGCGCTCTACCTGCTGGCGCTGCAGCGGGCCGCCGCCGCGCCCTTCCGGTACTGTACCTCACCCGCCACGCGCCACACATACACCACACGCTATACACACGCAGCACACCACCGCGCTCTACCTGCTGGCGCTGCAGCGGGCCGCCGCCGCGCCCTTCCGGTACTGTACCTCACCCGCCACGCGCCACACATACACCACACGCTATACACACGCAGCACACCACCGCGCTCTACCTGCTGGCGCTGCAGCGGGCCGCCGCCGCGCCCTTCCGGTACTGTACCTCACCCGCCACGCGCCACACATACACCACACGCTATACACACGCAGCACACCACCGCGCTCTACCTGCTGGCGCTGCAGCGGGCCGCCGCCGTGCCCTTCCGGTACTGTACCTCACCCGCCACGCGCCACACATACACCACACGCTATACACACGCAGCACACCACCGCGCTCTACCTGCTGGCGCTGCAGCGGGCCGCCGCCGCGCCCTTCCGGTACTGTACCTCACCCGCCACGCGCCACACATACACCACACGCTATACACACGCAGCACACCACCGCGCTCTACCTGCTGGCGCTGCAGCGGGCCGCCGCCGCGCCCTTCCGGTACTGTACCTCACCCGCCACGCGCCACACATACACCACACGCTATACACACGCAGCACACCACCGCGCTCTACCTGCTGGCGCTGCAGCGGGCCGCCGCCGCGCCCTTCCGGTACTGTACCTCACCCGCCACGCGCCACACATACACCACACGCTATACACACGCAGCACACCACCGCGCTGTACCTGCTGGCGCTGCAGCGGGCCGCCGCCGCGCCCTTCCGGTACTGTACCTCACCCGCCACGCGCCACACATACACCACACGCTATACACACGCAGCACACCACCGCGCTCTACCTGCTGGCGCTGCAGCGGGCCGCCGCCGTGCCCTTCCGGTACTGTACCTCACCCGCCACGCGCCACACATACACCACACGCTATACACACGCAGCACACCACCGCGCTCTACCTGCTGGCGCTGCAGCGGGCCGCCGCCGCGCCCTTCCGGTACTGTACCTCACCCGCCACGCGCCACACATACACCACACGCTATACACACGCAGCACACCACCGCGCTCTACCTGCTGGCGCTGCAGCGGGCCGCCGCCGCGCCCTTCCGGTACTGTACCTCACCCGCCACGCGCCACACATACACCACACGCTATACACACGCAGCACACCACCGCGCTCTACCTGCTGGCGCTGCAGCGGGCCGCCGCCGCGCCCTTCCGGTACTGTACCTCACCCGCCACGCGCCACACATACACCACACGCTATACACACGCAGCACACCACCGCGCTCTACCTGCTGGCGCTGCAGCGGGCCGCCGCCGCGCCCTTCCGGTACTGTACCTCACCCGCCACGCGCCACACATACACCACACGCTATACACACGCAGCACACCACCGCGCTCTACCTGCTGGCGCTGCAGCGGGCCGCCGCCGCGCCCTTCCGGTACTGTACCTCACCCGCCACGCGCCACACATACACCACACGCTATACACACGCAGCACACCACCGCGCTCTACCTGCTGGCGCTGCAGCGGGCCGCCGCCGCGCCCTTCCGGTACTGTACCTCACCCGCCACGCGCCACACATACACCACACGTTACACACACGCAGCACACCACCGCGCTCTACCTGCTGGCGCTGCAGCGGGCCGCCGCCGCGCCCTTCCGGTACTGTACCTCACCCGCCACGCGCCACACATACACCACACGTTACACACACGCAGCACACCACCGCGCTCTACCTGCTGGCGCTGCAGCGGGCCGCCGCCGCGCCCTTCCGGTACTGTACCTCACCCGCCACGCGCCACACATACACCACACGCTATACACACGCAGCACACCACCGCGCTCTACCTGCTGGCGCTGCAGCGGGCCGCCGCCGCGCCCTTCCGGTACTGTACCTCACCCGCCACGCGCCACACATACACCACACGCTATACACACGCAGCACACCACCGCGCTGTACCTGCTGGCGCTGCAGCGGGCCGCCGCCGCGCCCTTCCGGTACTGTACCTCACCCGCCACGCGCCACACATACACCACACGTTATACACACGCAGCACACCACCGCGCTCTACCTGCTGGCGCTGCAGCGGGCCGCCGCCGCGCCCTTCCGGTACTGTACCTCACCCGCCACGCGCCACACATACACCACACGTTACACACACGCAGCACACCACCGCGCTGTACCTGCTGGCGCTGCAGCGGGCCGCCGCCGCGCCCTTCCGGTACTGTACCTCACCCGCCACGCGCCACACATACACCACACGTTACACACACGCAGCACACCACCGCGCTGTACCTGCTGGCGCTGCAGCGGGCCGCCGCCGCGCCCTTCCGGTACTGTACCTCACCCGCCACGCGCCACACATACACCACACGTTACACACACGCAGCACACCACCGCGCTGTACCTGCTGGCGCTGCAGCGGGCCGCCGCCGCGCCCTTCCGGTACTGTACCTCACCCGCCACGCGCCACACATACACCACACGTAACACACACGCAGCACACCACCGCGCTGTACCTGCTGGCGCTGCAGCGGGCCGCCGCCGCGCCCTTCCGGTACTGTACCTCACCCGCCACGCGCCACACATACACCACACGCTATACACACGCAGCACACCACCGCGCTCTACCTGCTGGCGCTGCAGCGGGCCGCCGCCGCGCCCTTCCGGTACTGTACCTCACCCGCCACGCGCCACACATACACCACACGTTACACACACGCAGCACACCACCGCGCTGTACCTGCTGGCGCTGCAGCGGGCCGCCGCCGCGCCCTTCCGGTACTGTACCTCACCCGCCACGCGCCACACATACACCACACGTTACACACACGCAGCACACCACCGCGCTCTACCTGCTGGCGCTGCAGCGGGCCGCCGCCGCGCCCTTCCGGTACTGTACCTCACCCGCCACGCGCCACACATACACCACACGCTATACACACGCAGCACACCACCGCGCTCTACCTGCTGGCGCTGCAGCGGGCCGCCGCCGCGCCCTTCCGGTACTGTACCTCACCCGCCACGCGCCACACATACACCACACGCTATACACACGCAGCACACCACCGCGCTCTACCTGCTGGCGCTGCAGCGGGCCGCCGCCGCGCCCTTCCGGTACTGTACCTCACCCGCCACGCGCCACACATACACCACACGTTATACACACGCAGCACACCACCGCGCTCTACCTGCTGGCGCTGCAGCGGGCCGCCGCCGCGCCCTTCCGGTACTGTACCTCACCCGCCACGCGCCACACATACACCACACGCTATACACACGCAGCACACCACCGCGCTCTACCTGCTGGCGCTGCAGCGGGCCGCCGCCGCGCCCTTCCGGTACTGTACCTCACCCGCCACGCGCCACACATACACCACACGCTATACACACGCAGCACACCACCGCGCTCTACCTGCTGGCGCTGCAGCGGGCCGCCGCCGCGCCCTTCCGGTACTGTACCTCACCCGCCACGCGCCACACATACACCACACGCTATACACACGCAGCACACCACCGCGCTCTACCTGCTGGCGCTGCAGCGGGCCGCCGCCGCGCCCTTCCGGTACTGTACCTCACCCGCCACGCGCCACACATACACCACACGCTATACACACGCAGCACACCACCGCGCTCTACCTGCTGGCGCTGCAGCGGGCCGCCGCCGCGCCCTTCCGGTACTGTACCTCACCCGCCACGCGCCACACATACACCACACGCTATACACACGCAGCACACCACCGCGCTCTACCTGCTGGCGCTGCAGCGGGCCGCCGCCGCGCCCTTCCGGTACTGTACCTCACCCGCCACGCGCCACACATACACCACACGTTATACACACGCAGCACACCACCGCGCTCTACCTGCTGGCGCTGCAGCGGGCCGCCGCCGCGCCCTTCCGGTACTGTACCTCACCCGCCACGCGCCACACATACACCACACGTTATACACACGCAGCACACCACCGCGCTCTACCTGCTGGCGCTGCAGCGGGCCGCCGCCGCGCCCTTCCGGTACTGTACCTCACCCGCCACGCGCCACACATACACCACACTCTACCTGCTGTAGCAGGCAGGCAAAGTCCAAGGAGCACTGTGTTGCTTAAGACCACATTTAGCTATACAAAAATTGGGTTTGGTCAGATGAAAAATCGAGAAAGAGTAGTAACAAGTGGCTAGCTCATCGCCTACACAATCACAGATCCAGTACCAATACGCCCTTAGTCGCCTTTTACGACATGCTAGTCAAGAAAAGCAGTTGGTACATTATTTTCGTGTCCCGGACCAACACGGGACGAGATACATGCAAAACAACCCATTTTAACCCAGTATGCGTCCTTTATAGAGTTTTGGGACATGTTGAAAATCTCCGCATTTGGGTTACCCTTCTCTGAGTTTCTGGATTTGAAATCCGATAAAGAAATATTTTTTTAAGTTTTGTTTTATTAACACGCTGATTAATTTCAACATACTGGTTTTTAAACAGATCATCCCGCCATTAGATCTGCGTAGCCAAGGGTGTTCTACCTGAGCTAAATGAGTACGATTTTTCACAGATGCGTGGACGAAATCAACCAAGGCATGGATCCCATAAACGAGCGGAAGATGTTCCAGCTGCTCGTGAAGGTCACCACGGAGACGGATAATTCGCAATACTTCTTACTAACACCAAAGGTTTGTTTACCTTCTTACTGCTCATTTTCCACTTTTAGTGGAGTTGACATGATAATTTCTCTTTTCGTCAATCTCCTTCGGCACTCGTCCGCTCAACATCCACCTTATTCTTTCTCATATCAGAATCCACGCATTCCATGTTTCTTTGATCTCCATATCAATGGTCCATCCATATTACCTATTCTTCAGATAATATTAGGTTGGGGAAAAAGTCTTTTCGCATTATAGTATGTATAAAGTTGTAATAAAATCTCTTTGGCTATACTATTTGTATCTGGCTGGTTTTGGTATCATTGAAAGTTTAAATTTTAAAGAACATAATTCCAAATTCAAATTAGGAAAATGTGTGATTTTCATTTGTTTTTCGTACCGCCAAGATGAGTGAATCTAATGAAGAAATTCGATACATTTTAAAATTTTACTACAAAAAAGGTAAAAATGCAACTCAAGCCGCGAAAAAAATTTGCGATGTTTATGGACCTAGTGCAGTGTCTGTGAGAGTAGCACAAATTTGGTTTAAGCGTTTTCAATCCGGAAATTTTGATGTCAAAGTTGCACGTCGCTCTGGTCGCCCTATTACAGATAAAATGGATGCCATTTTTGAAAAAGTGGAGCAAGATTGGCATGTCAGTAGTTACGACGTAGCTGAAGAACTGGGAATTGACCACAAAACAGTATTGGCGCATTTGAAAAAAACTGGGTACACAAAAAAGCTCGACATTTGGTTACCTCACGAGCTCACTGAATGAACCGTGTACTCATTTGTGATTCTTTATTACGACGTAGTGAAACCGAACCATTTTTAAAGAAGCTGATAACTGGTGATGAAAAGTGGATCACGTACGACAAGAACGTGCGTAAAAGGTCGTGGTCAAAGGCCCGTGGCGAAACCCGGGTTAAATCGCAACAAGGTGATGCTGTGTGTGTGGTGGGATTGGAAGGGCATTATTCATTATGAGCTGTTACCACCAGGCAGGACCATCGATTCTGAACTCTGCTGCGAACAACTGATGAGATTAAAGCAAGAAGTTGAGAGAAAGCGGCCGGAATTAATCAACAGAAGGGGTGTGGTTTTTCATCATGATAACGCATGATAACACATCTTTAGCCACTCAGCAAAAATTAAGAGAGTTTGGCTGGGAGGTGTTAATGCATCCGCCGTATAGTCCTGACCTTGCACCTTCAGATTTCCACCTCTTTCGGTCTCTTCAGAATTCTTTAGGTAGTGTCAGGTTAACATCACGAGAGGACTGCCAAATCCACTTGTCGCGGTATTTTGACCAGAAGTCCCAAAATTTCCCTCCCCTATCATGATCATGTCCCTACCTACAAGATGGCAAAAAGTTATCGAACAAAATGGTAGCTACATACTTTAGTTAAATGTAAATAAACTATATTAAAAAATGTTTTGAATTTTTTTAAAAAATGCGAAGAAACTTTTTCCCCAACCTATTATGTCAATAAGCTCCTCGAATGGGACTAGTTGATAGGTGTGGATGTCTAAAGATATTTTTTTTTATGATGTTAGCCATCTAGTCTTGCAAAGTTGTTGATTCATTAAAAATTACCCTGTAATACGTCCCACTGCTGGGCGCAGGCCTTCCACATGGAGGAACACGAGGAGTATTAGGCCCTAACTCCACCACGCTGGCCTAATGCGGTTGGTGGGTAAGAACGGTTGCAACTGCGATCGGGACCAACGGCTTAACGTGCCTTTCGAAGCACGGAGAAGTTCGAGATCACCAAATCAACCTGCCACCAGAACCAAATTAAAATGTAGTTCTTGTATAGCCAGACTCTCCAGGGACTATAATGCATTGAGTCATTCCATTGATATTTTCAATGACAGTCTCAAATCATTTAAATCCGAGATACTGACACCCAGTTGCAGAAACGAACTTTAAAATTTAATGTCAGCATTATCTCTAATGCTCCATTAAAATTATTTATTGAAGTGTCAAAAGAACACCTTAGCGTAGTTTTACGTTGCACAAAACGACATTAGCACCCTGTCAATGCTATAGAGACATTAGCTAGAACTGTTTTGTGTAACAACTATATCTTTAATGAACTTTAAAGTTTTAATGTCTCATTAACAAATGTCGTCCTTAAAAAATCTTTGTGCAACTGAGTGTGAGACTGCTTTGTGCTTAATGTGTGTGAATGGTCACATATAACTTTTAATTAAAGGTACTATTGTGTGGTTATTATTGATGTCCTAAATTGCACGTGGTGGCAGCTAAAAACAATGCTTTTATTATGTTTTATATATTATGAATTTATTATATATCTACCGAATTATTGTAACTATTTCTGATTGTCCTTAAAATAAATTAATCACAAAGTTTTGGTTACCCATCCAGGGCATGACCATGGCGAAGGTACGCCACCGAGTCATATGTTAACTTGCTCCGGACACTTTCTATCAATGTCGTTACTCTTCGACTTCGACGACACTAAATTAACTTTTTTGTTTCAGTTATTAACGAATCTGGAATATAACGAGAAAATTATGGTGCACACTATTATGAACGGCAAGAAAATAATGAACTATAGAAAGTGGAAATATCACAAGTTCTTAGAAAGGGCGCATTCTTATAGGATTTCACAATAATTCAGTATTTTTTTGTATATACAGAATGTTACGAGATTCCAAACTACAATATAGATTATGTTTCCGACAATGAGGAAAATGTCATTGGTAAACCCTAATTTCGATGCTCTTTCTACTCTATTTTGAGGTATTTCAGAAGAAATGAACCTTGTACCAATGAAATAATTAATGAGATCGAATGTAATCGACAAAATTTAAGAGATATATGTAATGTAAAAAAAATATGACAGTCGTTCAAATGATTTAAATCTTTAAGGCCCAATTGCACGATCGAGAGTTAGCGCCTAACCCAGGGTTTGCCCATATATTTGCCCCAGGGTTAGGTGCTAACTCTCGAACGCGCAATTGGGCCTAAATTGTGAAACATAGAAGTCTTTATTCCATGGCAATTTAAGGTTGATAAGCTTTTTTCTTTGGATTCTGGTTAAATTTCTACTACATTGAACGTTGTGTATTTTATTGTTTTTAAAATGTACGTGTTTATTTATTTATTGTTTGTTTTTTAATTTGTTGTTTTGTTTTTTCCGCTAATTGTTTTTAAATCATGCATTAGATTCACTTATAAAAATTGTCGATTATTTCCGATTTCAGTGGTCCACTGTGTTATCAAAATGGTCAAAATCAAATGGTCAAGATGATTTTACTTGTCATTGGAAAGCAGCCCTTATTTAATGGGAAGTAATTAACTGGGCAGCCATTTAATTTGGGCAGCAAACAAATATTTTGTCAGCAATATAATTATTTGGGCGTCAAAATAATAGGCTAGTTGACCCTTTTTGTTGACTAATAGCCATCACCATAAAATAGAATACGATTTTTTTCTGAAGCCTATTGATAACACAATAAATTTTAAATTACAAATTAAGTTCTTACTTAAATGTTAAAAACGCCGTCGGTCTATGAATTATCTGTGCCGTAGCGTCACGATTATTGTAAACAATTCAATACGCATGCGTGACGTAGCCGACAGATATGCTTGATTGGTTGCGACTGGCGTTTGACGGATTTTGACCATGCGTAGTAATTGTTTACATGAAGCGTTATTCAACTAATTTCACGAACATGATGGATAGCATTTTTGGCAGATGAAAAAAAAGGTAAAAATAAAACATGTTTAAATTTAATTTCTACAGCAGTCCCTTATTTATATTTATCGAACTTGGTATATTTCGGACCCTTGTACTAAATACTATGTGAATGGTACATTATTTTTATTACTTTTGATATGAGGCAACTAGCCTATTATTTGGACAGCAGAATAATTATTTAGGCAGCAAGAGAATTATTTGGGCAGCAAGATAATTATTTGGGCAGCAATATATATGTTACCTGAAAAGTATATAATCTTGGAAAAGGATCAATCAAGGATCAATTCATAGGAAATGTATTCTGATAGATATATGGTTAAGGTTATTTTTTTATGACCCTTAAAAACAAAATTTGTGTCATCAAAACATAATATTAAACAATTTGGCAGCAGATATAACATTTAAGTTGCTGCCCAATTAGTTATTTTGTTGACAAATTAAAAATATGTGCTGCCCATAGGTTGCTGACCAATTTAGAAATATTTGCTGCCCATAGGTTGCTGACCCAGTTATTTTAGCTGATCAATTGTATTTTTTCGTGACGAAAATGCGATTTTGCTAATCATTAAAATAACACCCTTAATTATTGGTTAAAAGTTTAACGTCAAACATTTACAGTATCTTTCAATGAAAGTTGCCCAAAAGGTAAACAAAACGAAGGCAGTTTTTAATCTCAAATGTTTTTGTGATAAGTACCTATGTGAAATCAATTGCAACAAATGTTACAGTTAATTATATTTGTGTGCCAACGCCCAAGCAAAAATTGTGGTATATATAAGAAAAATCGGATTATTTTTCCCTTTTGGACAACTTTGATTGGAAGGTACTTTAATCCTCCGTACAAAAATTGGTAGTCACGTGACATGGTTAAGTGTTGCTGTTTGTACCTCAGTATCAAAACTCTTATCTTGATAACCCTCAGAGTAAACAGAACTGGAGTAGCCATTAGTCAATTTCTCAAACATTTTTTTCTGCCATTTCTTGCGGGGGGTGAGGTTACCACTACACTCAAAGCCAGCACACATAAACAATAACTTTTACCGTTTTTACAAATGCACACATGCATAATTCGACACACAAATTTAAATTTCACGCACACACGCTTAAAATAGTCTCGTGGGGTGTGCGTTTTGACAACGTCACAGCCGCACTCCCCACGAGACTAGCGTTCGAAATTTAAAATCGTAGAATTCTAAAACATGAAATAATGAAGTAAATAATCATGAAATCTTATAAATTATAATTACAAATAAAAGGTGACACCATCTTTTAGCATACTCGATGTTTTCTATTTATTTTTACAACAAAAAACAGCACAGGCAGGCATTTTTGCGGGAGCTCTGTTCGCCGCAACGTTTACAATGTTATGGCTGTCAAAATGGCGGCTCAACTAGTTTTATTAAACGTGCAAGCATCCGATGCTTGTGCATTTGGCAGAGGGGAATGTTAGACAAAGGCTACTCCAGTTCTGTTTACTCTGAGTGATAACCTCATGTATGTGATAGCTACATAAATTGTAATTATTATCTCGGTGGGCGTTTCATTTTGTTCTTTTACAAAATGTTTTTTTTTTAATTGTAATTGGTAATATTACTACATGTGTGATTACATTTTACTAATATGATAAATGCGTTGATTTTGTAGAATTCCAATGTTGATTTTAATAGTTATTGGTAATTATAATTTTGTTTTTAATAAGATTTCGTCTTTAATATGTAATATTTCTTATTAAACGTATTTCTAATGTAATGTAAATAATGATTTTAAAAGCTATATTGTTTTAGTGTGATGTTAACTTAGTTTTTGCGAAGGCAATTGTTATTTTAGGTTTCTCTCAAAATTGCTCGTCTCACACTGTACCCGGTGAATGGCAACAGGTTCTCCCACTGTTACATGGGGAATTAACATTATCTTGCGAAATGTCTATAGTGAATAATAAAACATCGTTATAATACTTTCACAAAAGTACTTTGAAAAGTTGACGACCTCCGTGGTCGAGTGGTCTGTATGCCGGTCTCAACGCGTCGCCATCTCGAGAGGTTCTGGGTTCGATCCCCAGTGGGGGCAAATGTTTGGGTGATGAATTTTCAGGCATTTGTTCTCCAGTCATGGATGTTTATATATATTTCTATATATTCTGGTTATTTATATGTATTTATCTATTAAATATATTTATCCGTCATCTAGTGTCCGTAACACAAGCAGCATTAGTTGCTTAAAATGGGGCTAGTTGATAGGTGTGAATGTCTGAGGATATTATTATTATTATTACTTTGACCTACTGCTGGGCATAGGCCTTCCTCATGGAGAAACACATTGGGCCGTAACACCACCACGCTGGCCCAATGCGGGTTGGTGACCGGGACCAACGGCAGTAACGAGGCGCTATATTAGTATTAGAGTAGGTATTTCCACCGAAAACAGGTACAAACTAATGTAATTAAGTGTAGGTAATTTTAAGCTACGATAACATCATATGCGCGTGCATTTTACATGCATTTGTAATTTTTTAAGGGAATAGATTCCCGAACACTCAGTTGCACAAAGATTTTTTAAAGACCACATTTGTTAATGAGACATTAAGGCGAAAGGTAAGGCAAATGACTTTCAGCGTTTGGCGTAATCGAAATTGAGCGACAGCGACATCTATTGAAAACTTGAGGTGCGTCACAAAGCACATTGCGCCGTAGCGCCATGTTTTGATAGCTATGACGGCTAGTGTTTATCACAGAGTATTTTCATTTACAGAGAAAACTAAAGGTTTGTAATAAACTAAAATGTACGATTCATTGTTCGTAAATGAAATAACCTGATAGTAATGGGATCGCCTCAGTTTCCAGCATGTTAGACGATCCAAAATCAAATCAAGTTTTCTCAATTGATTTCCAACTCAACGTTTTGTGTAAGAATTGAGTTCAGTATCTATCGATAATTTATTTTGTGGTAGTCTTGTGTGCCGTACAAAAATTTGATTATACAGCCAGAACCAGAAGAACATGTGCAATTCCACGCGATTCTTTTTTGTCTTTTAGATACTGTATCTTGCTGATCTGTCTCTGAAATGTGTTTTCTTTTTAAAGAATTTTAGTGACTTATCGGCATCGAGCAGGCGTAGCAGGAAAACACGTGTACTGCTAGAAGTTCACTTTATTTTCAGGGCTCCGCGTTACAACATGAGCGCGACGACGACGCGCACTTTTACGAACCACGGACCGACATACACTGTTTTTTCCTATGCTTCTATTGTCTTCTACAGACAATCAAATATTTCATTTTAAATTCAAATTCTTATTTTTTTCAACTACCCCGAGACTACGCGCGAGTTGCAAAGAGTTTGCTACAGTCCCTTTTTTTTGTACCATCATTTCTGTAATTGTTTGTGCAAGTAGGATCAGAATTGAAAAAATTAACATTATATTATGTTTTTTCCGAAATTGTATTTATTTTTCGTCAATAAAAACAATATTTACTGATAAAAATCGTAAAATAATATGACGCCTCAAGTAAATGTTATTAATGGAAAATGTTACGAATTTTTTTTTTTAAAGTGTATGAATACAAGCCTACACTAGTTTTTGTTTCATTCAAAACGAATCAGTATTTTTGGTTTAAGACTTATCTAAAAGTCTTAGTTCCGCTTCCGAGCGTGAAACATCGTGTGACGTCATCATATACACGCAGGCCGGTTGGGACGTAGGTATACATTTTTAAAATCGCGAGAACTATCGATCGGTCTGTCAGAATTAAATAATTTAAAAGTTATATAAAGGTATCGAACCAGTTTAGAACATAAAGATATTTATTTTTATAAAGGTTAATACTGTTGTCGCCACGTTGAAAATCGGCATTTAAATAATTTATATTTATTTTGGTTTACTATACTATATGTAATTATTTAGTTTAAAATTATTGTAAATTTAATATCATGATAGCAATTATTAATTCTTTTTTTTAAGTTGGCAACACTGTTGCTTCTAGCCAATAGGACCGTTGCCGTCACGCCATTGGTTCCCGCCAAAAAGTTGTCGGAGGTAGTGGCGGGGCGGCTCCGGAGCAGCTCTTGATTAAAAATTAGTTAGTCAGTCGAAGTTTGAACGTTTTGCGGGTAGTTTAAAAACAAAGTGTAATTATCACAGTGGAATTGTTAAATAATTATTTAAATAAGTGGTGAAATTATATAATAAAATAGTGTGTTTTATCGTGATTAAACTTTACAGTTTTAGTGTCAGTTTGCGTCTATCATTTAGGTACCTTTTATAATACCAATAAGGAAATAAAGAGCATTATGTAACGGCGAAATTTTAATTAAATTAAATAATATTCACTACGGCTAAACTATATTAATTAACGTATATTATTGTTATTTCTAGGCATTACGATAGATTCACGCCTACAGTGGAATCCACACAAACTGACCTTCGCTGCGAGCATAGAACTTTCGATAAGCCAAATTTGACGTCTAAGATCGACAATTGTCGAAAAATTCGGTAAATTTGACAGATAACTCTTAAGAGTGAAAAGAACGGATGACTTTATCGATCTAATATGAAGACTATTGAAGTTCTATGCTCGCACCGCTTGTCAAAAATACATAGCTCTGCTGCCTTTGCAGTAAAAATATCAGACTATTATCTGATGTTGAAACGGCAAGACTTGTCACAGTTTTCATAGCGTGATGTCATATGGCTTGTTGCTATGGGAGTCAGCAGCTGATATTGAGAATATTTTTATTTTACAAAAACAAGCTGTACGTGTCATTTACAAGCTTGAACTACGAGACTCACTCAGAGTTATTCAAGGAAATTGATATATTAACTGTTGCCCAATACATCTATGAAAATATTTTATATGTTTATAAACATAACCACACATTTAAGATAAACAATGAATGCCATAAATAAAATACTAGATGCAAAAATAAGCTTGCTGTGTCTGTGCATTTATGGGGAAAATTAAGGGGTAATTTAAGGTCTACAATTTTATAATAAAATCCCACCTAATATAACAGAACTGCCTTTTCACAAATTAAAGCCTTATATTACAAAAACTGTAATGAAAAAAGACTATTATAAAATCCAAGATTGTCTGGAGGATGAAATGGTATGGAAATAGTTATTTGCTATCGATCGTCATCATAGAGGCATGTTCTTTTGATGGATTAATGGAAATTATGTAAAACATTCTATACTGACAATAATTATATGATTGGCTATTTAAAAAAAGTGGCTCATGTGTTTCTTGCCGGGTTCTTCTCATGAAAAGCCTTACCCTCGGAATCCGGCCGTTTGTATCAATTACAACCACAGTCAATGCTCTGAGGTTGTACTTGCTGCTGTTGATCGGCACCCCGGCCGGCGGTGGGCGATCGGGTCCAATCGGTGACAACCGCGTTAATTCGTTTTCGCATTCACGACATTAGCCATTATAAAGCGCGACGTTGGTGGCGGCGTGAAACAGCGTAGTCGCTTTATTTCATATATTATATTATATTAGCAGCAGAACGCAACTATATAAATTCGCGCAATTACTAAAATTTAGCATTAATTATTTTTAGCAGCTATTATTAATTTCATTATTGCTAATTCACTATTAGCAATTATTATTTATGATTGCAAATGTTAAATAATCCAACACTTATCAGAATACTGTATAAAAAAACACGTTTTACTAATGGACTAAAAAGGGGAAAATAAATATTTAGATTAAAAAAAAAAAGTGGTGCGCATTTTCAGTCATTTGACTAGTGATATGCCTAATTGTTTATCATAATAATTATGTAAAATTTTTGAAAAAATTTTTCTTCGCAAATTCTTTTAACCAAAATATTTATTTTCCCCTTTTTAGGCACTTAGTTAAACATGTTTTTTTAAGTTTTTTTTTAAACAGTAATTATCTAACCCTTTTTTTATTTTATTTTTATTTAATATTATATTGTCACTGGGAGCAAGCCTGTATGTGAAAAATGCTACTCAATCGTATGTCGGGAAGTGGTCGAAAAATCAATCGCCAGATATGATCTCCACAGACAAGAAAGCAAGCTAAGAAAAACGTAGTAAAAATGTATCATCATTCTTCGTTTGTTTTAAGAACTAAACTATGTGACAATTTAGTCCAGTTTAACCCCACTAAGACACAAGTCTGCTCGTTCACCGCTAAAAAAACTCCATTCGCTGTGGCTCCACGGTTCCTCAATACACCTCTTCAAATCTCCAACAGTTTGGGTATCCTTGGTGTCGACATTTCCAGTGACGTCCAGTACCGCAGTCACTTAGAGGATAAGGTCAAGTTGGCATCTAAAAAGCTTGGTGTGCTCAATCGTGCGAAGCGGTACTTCTCTCCGGGGCAGCGTCTGCTTCTTTATAAGTCGCAAGTAAGGCCCCATATGGAGTACTGCTGTCATCTTTGGGCGGGTGCACCAGCATACCAACTTGGACCTCTTGACGCGGTTCAAAGACGAGCCATGAGAATTGTCGGCGATCCCGAGCTCACAAGCGGTATTGAGCCCTTAAGTTTGAGGAGAGATTTTGCTTCCTTGTGTGTGTTCTACCGCTTGTACAATGGGGTCTGTTCTGAGGAGCTATTTGACAGGATGCCAACAGCTTCTTTTTATCACCGCACCGCTCGCCATCGCCAGGGAATTCATCCTCACACGTTAGAACCACAATGGTCGCGTACCGTGCGTTTTAGGAGGAATTTCCTTCCTCGTACGCTTAGGCTGTGGAATGAACTCCCTGGTGAGGCTTTCCCAAGAGACTACAGCATGGAGTCCTTCAAAAAGGGCGTAAAAAGGTTTTTTAAGGGTCGGCAACGCGCTGGTGATGCCCTCGGTGTTGCAGGCGTCCATAGGCTACGGTGACCACTGCCCATCTGTGTGAGCCGTATGCTTGTTTGCTACCCTAGTAGTATAAAAAAAAAAAAAAAAAATTCACAATCAGCCACAGATTAGAGAGAAGACGTCTAAAGAAAACATTAGAGAAACCCATTTATATTAATAAAACAATTATTTTTATTTCCTGCGTAGACTCTGTATCGACCACTACTCTGTGCATTTTAGTAGTGAGAAGTAATTTTTAATAGGTCAATCGTTGCTGCACACAGATCTGTAGGTACAATTATCTACATTATGACGAGGATAGGCAAGGTAATTAAAGAGGGTGGTACTTACTCTAGAATATTATCAATATTTAGCTCTAGCCAAGTAAAATGTAGAATTATTTAATAATTATCCGTTGCTTAGCAACGATGTCATTTCATTGCAAAAGCGCCTACGAAATTTTGCCAGCAAATGTACAATTATGCAAATATAATATTTTAGTAGGCGCTACCATGAAAATACATTTAATTAATAAATTTGTGGTCTTTTCTAAAAAAACTCACCGTCGGAGACTAGGTATTAATGTAATGGATATGTTACCTGAGTTTGATAATAAACAGAAACGTCGTTTAAGGAAATAAGTGTAAAAGAAATTTCGATAGATTATGATACATTGAAAAATTTTGAGTGCTCTCCATATGTTGCTATTAATAATTACTAGTATTTTGGACCGTCATTGACAAGTTTATGAATTATTTCATAACATAAATTAATCTGATCATCCCTTGTGCTGTATTTTTGCCAGACGACTGTACCAAAAACACCTCATTATGAATATTTGCCCACCCCTTCGCCTTAAAACTTTAAAGTTCATTAAAGTTAAGGTTGTCACACAAAACAGTTCTAGCTAATGTCTCTTTAGCATTGACAGGGTGCTAATGTCGTTTTGTGCAACGTAAAACTACGCTAAGGTGTTCTTTTGACACTTCAATAAATACATTTAATGGAGCATTAGAGATAATGCTGACATTAAATTTTAAAGTTCGTTTCTGCAACTGGGTGTGAGACCTTTACAGACACTTTTTGTTGATACGTATTACAGGGCCAATAATTTTTAACTTTATTTTTCAAGGAAATAGTTTACCTTCAATTATAGTTTTACATTGTTATAAAAATTACCGTGAAAAATGGTTTTGAAAACCCGTATGATACATTTTATGATCTGTGTTACCGTAACAATAGTGTGAAATATTTCCAATGAAACAAAATGTGATTATAAAAATGATTTTATTGTAATCAATAAATACTTTTTATATAATAAATGCAGTTTTATTTATTTAATTAAAGCAATTGAAATATTTTTTTAAATTATTTTATGGTTTATATAATAATAACACTTCGTCGTAAACTATAAAAAATTACAGCAGATTCTCTAATATTTACAAGGCTAAAAATAATAAATATTAATATTTCTCAGTTGATTTAAAATAGTTTTTAATGAATAATTATTAATTGTTAAGCTAAAGCTAGCAGTAGTTTGTTTATAAAATTTAAACTTAATCGGTTTAATTTAATTTAATTGAAGAAGGGGCAACTCGGTTGAAAAAGACTGCATTGAAACAAACTGACAGTTGTAAATAATATTTTATATATCTAAACATATTGACATTACCAAGTATGTATATCAATAAAATAATTTTATTTGTAAGGACTAATATAAATTTGTTTATGGCGTTGAACAGCATACTTAATACTACTAGACATAGTAAAAAATTCTGTATAACAAAAACAAGACTTGGCTAATGAACAATAGTATATTTTGTATGGCTCCACAGATATATAATAGAATATCATTCAATATTTTGCAAATAGAAAGATTTGCCTTATTTTGACGCAAATTAAAAGAAATGTCAGGTACCTAGCAAGGCCTAATATATGATTTTTTTTGATGATGAAAAGATGTGATGATGATGAAAAGATGATGGTAATAATGCAAGGAATAATTAATTAATAATGTAATAGATATTTAATAATGCATATAACAATAAATAATAATGTGACATGATTTATCAATTTGTTAATAATGTAACTAACATTTTATTTTAACTTTGTATGCCATCAGGCTAAATATGGAATTCTACTGCGTTAAATACTAAAGTGTAACACCTCTGCATCACCTGTATTTGCAAAAAAATTTATATGATTTGAGATTAAAACATTCTAAAGTTTTCCTTTTTCTACTAAGATGGTAGATTTATGAAATCCGTAGTAGTTTTGGTAGTTTTTCATTTATCCATCTGTACACCCTTTCCAGTCCATTGCTCGGTTAGTTTCACATCGCATTCCAAATCTCTCAGAGCGGATTTGATGTCAAAGCCAAAGTCTTTGGCGAATGCGTCGTATGCACTGTTTAGTATTGCTTCTATGCCTAATTCGTGGAATTTCGGGTTTTGTTCCCGGCACCTCGCTACCATGTTGCGAACTGCCCAGCAGCCGTTTTTCTGTAATAAATAAGGACATTTTAATAAAATATGAGTCTGACGACCTCCGTGGTCGAGTGGTCTGTACGCCGGTCACAAGGCGTCGCCATCTCGAGAGGTCCTGGGTTCTATCCCCAGTGGAGGCAAGTGTTTGGGTGATGAATTTTCAGACATTTGTTCTCCAGTCTTGGATGTTCATTATATATGTATTACATTATGCATATTCTGAATAATTATATGTATTTATTTATTAAATATATTTGTCCGTCATCTAGTATCCGTAACACAAGCAGCATTTAGTTGCTTAAAATGGAACTAGTTGATAGGTGTGAATGTCTGAGGATATTTATGAGTAGAATTCATATTTTAATTAAAAAAGAAACGTAAACGTACAAACGTCTTGTTTGAATAATTTAAATGCAGTTTTTATTAAATCTAAAATCGACGAAAAACGACTAATCGATCTATCGATCGGCTTATCTTTTTTTCCATGAAAAGATTTTGCTACCACCCACAGTTTCTATTTATAATGTAAAAAATATGAGCGTGGGTGAAATGTTTGTGGTTTATTGCAATTCACGAGGGCGCTTAAATCATACAATTTTAGACTCCACCTTAACGCATTAAGAGCGTTGTAGTCGTCGTCATAAAATGTAACATCTGTAAGCCCCTTCGTAAACAAGGCTACTCAAATCTCCGATTCTTAACGATTTTAGTCTCTAAGCGACTACCGCCATACAAATCCAGACGCGGGACTAATTTCGGCGACGCGACTTGTGTACGAAGCTCAATGGATTAAGCGGTAATCGCTTACCGCTTCATTAATAAACTTAGAATAACTTTCTATTGTTGCTCTATTAATATGTATTATATCGCAACAGCTTCTATATGTTAACTTAATTTTTATAAAAAAAAACATTCAAAGAGTAATCACATTGAAATTTATATTTCTTTAATTGTACACGCCATGCTTGTACTGTGGCAACCATATCTGTTTATACACTTTGTGATAAGCGCCTTTGGCTACATTATTGTTAACACAATCAAGTAACTGTAATATCTGGAGCGGTTGCTCATTTTAAATTACTATTAATATTTTAATATAATAACTATTAAGTGTTGCTGAGTAATTATTAATATTTGTTTAAAAGTTGTTATATTGCAAGTTCCATAGTACGGGTTAATATAGATAATAAATTTACCAAAGGCACTATTTGTGCCCTAATATAATAATAAATATTGGGTCCTTACCTATGAAATTGGTGTTTTTTTCTCTCTTAGTATTTTGTCTGTAACTATTAAGATTCAGAGTATGCCTAAAAAATAATTACCTCGTCTAAAAACAGACTATATTTTTGAACTCTTTTGATTTGTTTTGATAATTTGTTGTAAGTTAAATTGTGTTAAAATTGGACACGGAGACAACTCTTTTTAAGTGCCTCCCGAATACATCATTTTATTTGCATTCACTTAAAAACGATAAATAATTTTTATGAAGTGTGATATTACACATATTACTTAAGCTTGTCTAATGATAGATGCCAAATCTAGGATTTGTCGTTTTGATGAAAACTGAAAAAAAAATAGTATGAAAAATGCAGAATTCCCCAAAATCTCCATACAAAACACCAATTTCATACGTCCTAATAAATATAGTGACGTCAAGTTTTGGAGTTTTCCTTTATCATCGGTCCACCACGTCACACCTGTATGCTGTATGATTTACCTGTATGCTAGAATTATCGGGATGTATCTTCAGGCATCCCACTATAGCTTCCGGGGCTCCACTATCGAAGAACTGCCTGCTATGATCCGGTTCGCGAAGCGTCAGCGCTGAGATACTCTTTAATATCAGAGCGCCCGCGTTGGCGTTGCTCTGCGGGAAGACATCAGCTACATTAAGGGCCACTTGCAGGAAATTTTAAACCCAGTTTCAATCTCGATTTTGTCAGTTTTTGACAATTTCACTATGGCTGAAATGTCAAAAAATCACTAAATCTCGATTTAATTTTCTTGCAAGAGGCCCTAAGCAACTTATTCCACAAATAACCCATTTAGCAGATTTACTACGGTAAAAAGTATTGTCCCAAATACGTCCCACTGCTGGGCACAGGTCTTCCTCATGGAGAAACACATGAGGAGTATGGGCCGCCACGCTGGCCCAATGCGGGTTGGTGGGTAGAAACAGTCGCAATAGCGCAGGGACCAACGGCTTAACGTGCCTTCCGAAGCACGGAGGAGCTCGAGATCACAAAGTTTTGGTCACTCATCCACGGCGTGATCATGGCGAAGGTAGCTTTGTTTTCAATCGAAAGCCAAAGAATACAACACAGGTCCTCAAATCTAAGCATTCTTATTAAAGGTATTAGGAACGCCTATATCCTGCTTCTTCAGTTACACATTTTTCGGTATAGTAGCTACACGGTTATTGTTAAATCTATTAATTTAAACTTTATTTTAAGACATTTACGTAAAACCATTTAAGTAATTTGTATCTAAATCTCACCGCATGTCTATTCAGTAACGACACTATTATAGGTGCCATGCCGGCGTTCATCAGTTTCCGCTTCACGTCATCATTGCCCGCTAGTGCTGTTATTCTAAAAATAAAAAATTAAAAGATTGTTTTTTAAATGGCGTTATACACGCAAACATACACGTACGCACACACATACACGCACGCTCATTTGGTGCAACAATGTCATAATTACACTTTTTGAAATTTTACAGGAAATCCAAACAAAGTTTCCGATTAAAGGTGTAATTAAGACCTTTAATCGGAAACTTTGATTGAAAAAAAAGGGAAAAAGTGTAATTATGACAATGTTGCACCAAATGAGCGATGTCTTAACTACAAAATGATATCATCAAGGTTATCCCCCTTAAGGGGTGGGCAGGGTGTTAACACGCTCATTGCATAATATGTGTAATTGTTGTCTATGTTACAGGAGACAAGCTAGGGAAAAATATTCACAATACATAAGGTTGAATCCTCAGTGGTACAGGCGGTAATTGAATCCGCGACTCTTGTGCAAGTAGTGCGATTTTTCCAACTTTGCATTCACTCCGCATTATAATCGATCTTATTATAACATTACAACGAAACAAAAAGCAATCAAAAGCCCCATGGCAACATTAGTTTGATCGATAGCGAATATTCAATAAGTCCGAAGTCCGTGAATACAGTGTAGAGGTAACGCCTTTAGTACCTATTCTTAAAAATGACAACAGCCGAAAATGGAGACTATTTATCCTTCGGCGACAAAAACTTCGGCTTGGGAACTGTATTAAATTGGCACGAACACAACCAGAGGGTTCTGAAGGGAGACATCATTGGAATAACCAATGAAAATACTTCAGTCACCAAGAACTGCATTGTCAAAGTCAACCAAACCTCCTGTAATGACTTCAGCGACTCCACCGACCAACTCCAACATAGGGCACGACACATCAACTACTGGAAAGCGGAGTTAGATCGAGCAATACGAGATATAGACGCAGAAATATCAGTTCTAGAAACACAGAGGCAACAGCTGAAAAACGCTATGGACACACTGAAGATACCCGAATATATTAATGAAGAATGCTTAGATTTGAGACGGAATAGAATGCAATCTGATATGATTTACGATGAGCCGCAAGAAGAGTTGTTTACAGAGTCTGCTTTGATTGAAAACGTGAAGAAGCTTCATAGGGAAATGTTGAGGGACATTGAGAATCAATTGAAGATGAACATGACTGCAAAAGAGGTGCTCGAAACAGATTGGGGTAACAAATACTTGGCGTTCAAATACGAGAATAGTAACGTTAATTTAGAGACGAAATCTGAGAATGTTAAGGATTCTGCAGGCGCTACAAGACTGTCTGAGGGACAATCAGATGTGCCATCGTGGGAGCATTATACATTCAGTGCTTTAACACAATTCAAACATACTATAGAAAAGTCTCAAAACTTAAGAGCGAAAGTCGAGGCGGTTCTCATAAATACTTCACGGGATTTGAGGTCGCAAGATATAAAGGTGAACAAAGCTCTAAGTGAGAGAATCGCGCGTACAGACCAAGTAAGAATCGACTTGGAAAACCAGTTACGATTGACTTTGGAGAAGATAGTCGAAACTGAGAACATATTGGAGACGTTACACGAAGAGATGGTAAAAGTCTCTCAGCGTCTACAAGTAGCGCAAACAAGATTGAACACTAAGAACTGTAGGCCGAAAGTCGAAAACTGCAGAGAAGGTTCTCTTATTGGGTTGATCGAAGAAGTTAAGGATTTGAATGATAGTATGACTTTGCTGCAGAAAAGATCTTTGGAGACTGAAAAGTTAAGAGCTGACTTGATACATGAGAGGTCGATGTTGGAGAATGAACTAATAGTCAAAAAGAAGACATTGTTCATTGATAATGACCGTTGTTTGTTCGTGAGGTCTCATTACCAGTCCGCTGAGAAAATGTGTGGCTATTAGTCTAGTTTATAAGACACTGTAAATGTGAAGAAATAAATGAAATATAACATTGTGTTCATAGAGGTTTACAGAAATAGAAACATTAATTATAGGTAAATTTTAGGCTTTCTTATGTCTAGTTATTATAGCTGTCTTGACTTTGAAAATGTAGGCTTATTGTAATTTGTAGTTCTTTAATATTCTTGAGTAATTTGAGAATTTCATACGACTTAACCTTGTGCCACCACACTACCACCTGTCACGCTGAGTTCATGTGCAGTCACTGCTTGCTGAAGCGCGGACTATGGCATTATACTGCTTTCGCGGTACTTTTGCCTAGTCTCTGACTAACCCTTAGGGGATAATAGTCGTGATTATATGTATGTATTTACCTTGTGACAGATATATTGTCGATTTAGTATTAGTAAGAAGTAGAAATAAATGGAATTTTGAAATGTCAAAGGCTGTTATTTAATCCATTATTATGCCATTTTCACTCAATAAAAACTGCAATAAACCCCCTGCTCGCCCTCTGTTTCATGGGGACTTAAACGTATCAGACGAAATGTGTGTTAAAAACTTAGAACTAAAATAAATCTACAAAAACTCACAATTTGCTCGCCTGCGTGACAACAGCCACGTTGTCGAAGTTGTCAGCCAGTATTTGGAACAGCGTGGCGTCGGCGCCGGCGTTCGCTACGGCCGCGCACAGCTCGT
This sequence comes from Parapoynx stratiotata, assembly GCA_910589355.1. Classification (NCBI taxonomy): domain Eukaryota; kingdom Metazoa; phylum Arthropoda; class Insecta; order Lepidoptera; family Crambidae; genus Parapoynx; species Parapoynx stratiotata. The sequence continues at coordinate 10,728,540 of OU342481.1, forward strand.
GGCGCACGAGCAGCGCCGCGATCGTGAGCAGCGTCTCCGACACTTCGGGGGGGGTCGGGTGCGCTGGGGGATGAAGACAGATAGATATTGCTGTAGGCTTGGGAGACAACCCCTGGACCGACACTTATACTGTTAAAGACGAGACACAATTGATTTCCTATTATGTCTACAAACGTATCAGATGATGAGGGTCCCAGAGACAAAATTATTTATTACCTGTCGCTTCCAAGCGAAAAGGCAAGCAAATTTGTCCGCGATTCGTTCCGTTCTAAGCCTTCTGGTTTAGTTAACGACTTCCCCAAGATCTTGACAACGATTACGATGCTCCCCTGACCTTGTAGGTCATCAGTTTTACAAGCATTCCCTGAATACTGGCACTTAAAAAACCAAGACTGAGCTATTACGAATATAGCTCGTGACGAACGCAACGCTCCAACGGTGACCACCATCGGCACCATCCTATGATCTTCAATACTTTGGGATTGGGTGCTAGAAGAGATATGTTCTCTACTTACCTTTTAAATATTCTGTAAGTGGTTCCAACAATTTCAGTCCAAGTTCTCTTGCGTATTCGTGTGCTTTGCCAAATTCGACTCTAACATCATCATCTAAAGTAAATTTTCGTACCAACTGCATACTTTCACTAATAACCTAAAAACAAATTAGATTTTGTTGGTGTAATAATGATAAAGTGAAATGGGGGTTAAATAATATTTTTTTGAAAGCCTTACCTTTGTACTCTTTTTTAATTTAATAATATGAATCAAATTATAAACAATATTTTGTGCAAAAATCGTTTGTCTGTTCATTTCATGTTTCACACAACAGACATTCATCCACTTTAGAAGTGAGAGTAATAATTTTTCTTCTTCTATACTATCGAGAGAGCTAAAAAAGATATATTTTGTTAGTGAGGCTGAAGCCAGCACCCAGTGCTGGGTATACATTACTGAATTTATTACCAAAAGGAAGATTTTTTACTTGATTTTGAGGAAGATATACTTCAATCTTAGAATATTCCGTGAGAGCATAATATTTTAAATATTTTTTATATTTCAATATTAACAAACAATATTTTTCTATACCTCTTTATTAATTCTACACCTTTTTGATCTAATAAATCTGGCTGCATCTCCATTAATGATGATAATGTGTTTAAAACGCTGAGAATCATTGTGTTGTCCTTATCTGTTTGCTCTTTAATATAAGTTTTCTGTCTCGCTTCTAATAATTTTATTAAAATATCATAAGCACCATCTTTACCTGCCCGCACTCTTCTGGCGATATCTTTATTACATTCAAGCTGAAAATAAAGTATTGATAATACTCTTGTCTTCATGTACTTTTAAAAGAAATTCAATGGTTAATATAATTCTTGAGATGAGATATAAATGGCTTAAAATTTATTTGTCTATCAGTGAGGGCCTAATAGGATGATAGGAATGAAGTCTTTATACTGAATTAGTTTATATTAAAAATCTTAAGCGAGTTTAGTAATATGCTTTCAGTTCTGAGCCATTACTGCAGCATTCTCTGTGTGGTGAGTCACCATGGCACACAAGCCGAATGCAGGGAGACTGATGAGGTGGATTATTACTTGTCCTCATAACATTCCAAAAAGTATAGTTAACAGGTAGATAATAGCAGATATAAGCGGTTAAAAAAAGTTTCCTACCTTTAGCTTCTCAAGTTCAGATAATACTGACTCATCTTCATATTTATTCTGTGAGCACAGATCTTTCAGATTGTTCACAACACTAGTCACAACATGGCTGTCACCTGAACTTAGTGCGAGATCTTTTATTATATTTGTGAGATCCACACCCTGAAAATGGAAAAATTTACTTATGACAGAAAAGGAGAATATTCAATATTAGTGGGTAACATATAAATATATTTATTTCTATTTTCCTTAGTATTTAAAAGATAGAGGGAAACATTTTTATGTAGATGGTTTCAAGTGTGGATGTTTCAGGATGATTCCCCCAGTGAGAAGTTATCATCTGGTGTTCACATTGCAGCCAAAATTGCAAAACTTTGTTTATAAACACCTTTTTCATCCTGCCCCGGAGGAAAAAAACAGAGCTACGTTTCTGTAGTAGATGATAACTTCCCCGGGTCATCCTAAAACATCTAGACTTGAAACCATCAGTTAAAATAGTTTCCCACAAACTTTTTCATACTACACCCTAAGGAAAATACAAAGCAACACATTTATATGATAGCCACTAATATTCAATATAAAAATTACATATTTATGTTACACTGAACATAACAACAATGAAATAGGTCTCATTCTTTTGAGGCCTGGGTAAATTTTGTATGGGCCGTGACCATTCTCCTTTTTTAATTTTAATATTATTTGCTATCATTCTGAGCTGTGTAAATTTTACATTTGGTTCCACAGTTTTTCTTTTTAAAACGTTAAAAATACAATTACTTTCTTTCTAGAAAATAAACTTTTGTGTTGGAATATATCTATGTTTTAAGTTATGTTTATGAATGTAGCTAAGGTGGATATTTCACATGTTTTTAGTAATTTAAATAGTAATAACGTACCTGAGCCTCAAATTGAGCAATAGCCTCATTAATTGCTTCTTCTGGGCTCATTTCAAATTCATCAATATTCTCCTTAACGACTTCATCGTATGTATCTTGAGTGATTACGCGAACCATTTTTGTTGGGATTTTATGATATTTAATACTGTCTGTGAATAAATCGTATTGGTTTTATATTAATTTAATAAAAATGCCGCATGTGAATACAGAAATTTGTTTTTCCCTGCTGACAATTGAAAGATGAAGAAATGTCAAAATGGATGTGTCACCCGTGTCATCAGTATCATCAGTAGCGTTTTGAAACTAAAAGTTTAATGTAAATTATATTCAGCTTAAAAAGATTTTTCATAGATTTATAGCATTAAAATACTAAACAAATGCCAGTAATTTTTTTTTATTACTTAGTTGCATTTCTTAATCTGGACATTTTAAAATATAGATAATTATTTCAGCATAATAAGTCCTACCAGTTAGTTAAGGTTTTGAACGTTTAATTATACTACCAAATTACACAGAGAGAGACTTATTCCTTTCCAACCTTGCTCGTAAATACTAGTTTACAAACTTAGTTACAAAACCTTTAAACCATTCATTCGTTTTTAATTTTAGTGGCAAAACTTTTGACATTTAACAGCTTTATTATCTTTAGACAGCTTTAGACGTATTCTCTCTAATCTGTGATCAGTAGTACGTTGTGAAACCTGTGTTAACTTTATCGAAAATTTTTATAAATATTTTTTTATTACTGTTTTCAGCATTTTTAATTTAATCATAACGTTGGTTTTTTAAGTAAGTTTTTTTAATACTAATATTTTCTTCAACTTATATCTATTTACTCCTAAATTTCACGCTTTTTATCGTAATAAACAAAAATACATATTGATTCTAATTGTCATTGTCAATGCGATCAGCCGATGACGCATCCTACGAAATATAATTTTAGTATTTCTTGAGTATTTCTATCGCGTAATTCCTACTTATTACTACAATTATTAGTTTTATTGAAAATTTACGCCCGTTTTGAGGCACTACAATGAGTTTTCTCGGCAAAATATTCGGTGGGAAAAAGGAAGAGAAGGGTCCGACTACTCATGAAGCTATACAGAAATTACGTGAAACGGAAGAATTGTTGGTAAAAAAGCAGGAGTTCCTTGAAAGGAAGATTGAATCTGAGATTACGACAGCGAAAAGACACGGCACAAAGAACAAAAGAGGTCAGTAAAAACCTTTTTCATGCCCTATTTTTTGTACGATTATTGACCTTGCACATACTTTTGCAAGGAATAATTATGGCCACAAAATTACAGGAGTTTCGTCATTATTACGTTAAAAGTATCATGAAGGAAATATATATCATTTTCCATCCCCAAGGTACTTAAATAACAAATGCAATTACCTACATCTCACATTTTATGAAAATAGTGACTAATAGCCAAATGTATTATTTGTACCTATGTACTTATGTTTTTCTAGATCTGGATTAGTTTTACTATAGCTGTAAATGATGGGAATAAAAAAAAACTATTATAATATACTAAATAAGGTCAGTTAGGTATATTACGAAACAGGTACTGCTGACTTGACTTAAGTCAACAAAGAAACAAAGAATTAGCCTATAATTTTGATGGACTATAAATAACTAAAATTAACAACTGGTTGTCTTTATTTAAACACTATTTTCAGTTAATTTTGAAAAGGTTACACTAACTAAAGGTCCCGTTAGTGTAACCTTTATATTCAATGCAACACGAAAGTTTAAAATCTTATAATTTTGTAAAGTTGTAAAACACAAATTGTGCATGTGAAATGCTTTTCACTTCACAGTGATTGTGTAGCATAAATAACATTATAATGAGTCATAGACATAGTAATGCAGTTTTATCAAATATGTTTTACTGTTAAGATATATTTAAGTATATATTTGTTTTCATTAGGTGTGTATTAGTACACAGTTTTTTTTATTGAATTTCAGCTCATTGAAAACTTTTCCACAATTTTTAAATTACTGTTTTATATCATCCAAAAAAGTATCATATAAATATCTTTTAGAAAAATAGTACATCGAAAATAAATTTTATTTAAGTATTAAGTGAATGAAGAAACAAAAACATGTTTTAGTGCCGGTGGTACCACGCAAGCTTATCGTTGCGAAAGCTTTGGCTTAGCCGACCAGCCTCAAGCCTCAAGTCGGGGTAAAGCGAGTCGATTTAAATACCTTTTTTTTCATTAATCCTAATTTTTGTTTTAAATAATGCTCTAAAAAATCTCTAAAAATTATTGAAGTTAAAAATTGATGTTTCATTAATTTTGCAAACTGAAACTTACGATGAAATGAAAATATGGGAAACAAAACTTCGATGTAACGTTATAACGTTAAAATGTATAAAACATAAAATAACGATAAACTGTGTGTCTAGATAATGAACACAAACATATCAATCATCACGCATCTTTCCCCGGAGGGGTAGGCAGAGGTGTTAAACACCCACATTTCGCCAGATATTTTGTTCTAGTGCCATAATTATTCCCAGGGGCAGGTGCCTTACCAACAATAGGAGACTGGAATGTATAAGCAACCCTCGAGTTTCTGGCTCGCTCTTCTCGGGGATGTCTTCTTCAGTGATTCATTTCATTTCTTTCTTTTATTTTTTGTGATAATCGTCATATTTAGTCAACATTTTCCAGCTGCGATCGCCGCTCTCAAGCGCAAGAAGCGCTACGAGAAGCAGCTCACCCAGATCGATGGCACCCTCACGCAGATCGAGGCGCAGCGGGAAGCGCTGGAGGGCGCCACCACCAACGCGCAGGTCCTCAACACCATGCGCGACGCGGCCAACGCTATGAAGCTCGCTCATAAGGACATGTGAGTTTGATTTTAAGAATTCTACTCCTAGAGTTGTTGGAGGAGATCGCTTGTTCGACGCTTGTCCACGAGGAGGAAAATCATTTATTCAGTTTAGATGCGTCTTAGCACCTTCTTATGCATGTCAAAAACATTTCTCAAAATTTCATGAAAGAGAAAAACTACAACACCCGTTCACAAAACTACCAGCAGGCCTTGTACGCCTGCTGGTAGTTTTGTGAAGAATGGGCAAGAAACTCAGCAAGTGTCCACCCTTTTCATCAACGTTTAAAAAATGTCATAAGTTACAACTTCATTGGGTTTGAGAAGCAAAAAAAGATAATCTATGTATTCTGCAGTTTACCACGTTTACCATTATAAACAAGTACAATAAAGTATAAAATATATTCTTAGAAAGAAGTATCTACATTAAATAAATAAATAAAATAAGATAAATATCTTCAGACATTCACACGTATCAACTGGCCCATACTAGACAACTAATGCCTGTGTTATGGATACCAGATGACAGACAAATATATTTAATAGATAAATACGGTTAATATTCAGAATAAATATAAATATTCAGAATATAATATACAATATATAAACATCCAAGACTGGAGAACAACCGCCTGTTCACACAAACATTTGCCCCCACCGGGATCGAACCCAGAATGATCGAACCCAGAATCTCGAGATGGCGACGCCTTGAGACCTCAGAGTAAACAGAACTGGAGTAGCCTTTGTCTAACATTCCCCTCTGCCAAAGTACAAGCATCGGATGCTTGCAAGTTTAATAAAACTAGTTGAGCCGCCATTTTGACAGCCATAACATTGTAAACGTTGCGGCGAACAGAGCTCCCGCAAAAATGCCTGCCTAAGCTGTTTTTTGTTGTAAAATAAATAGAAAACATCGAGTATGCTAAAAGATGGTGTCAGCTTTTATTTGTAATTATAATTTTTAAGATTTCATGATTATTTACTTCATTATTTCTTGTTTTAGAATTCTACGATTTCAAATTTCGAGCGCTAGTCTCGTGGGGAGTGCGGCTGTGACGTTGTCAAAACGCACACCCCACGTGACTATTTTAAGCGTGTGTGTGCGTGAAATTTAAATTTGTGTGTCGAATTATGCATGTGTGCATTTGTAAAGACGTTGTGCGTTGTGCTGGCTTTGAGTGTAGTGGTAACCTCACCCCCCGCAAGAAATGGCAGAAAAAAATGTTTGAGAAATTGACTAATGGCTACTCCAGTTCTGTTTACTCTGAGCTTGAGACCGGCGAACAGACCACTCGACCACAGGTTGTCAAAAGCAATATATTAAATCAATATACCTACCTACCTGTCTTCTTGCTATCCAGCGGTATACCCAGTCACCCAGTCGCACTGAGAGTAACCATAAAACCAGTGCTTTAGGCCCAGAAGTGAACGAGTATAGGTCGACGATGATGTCATACTGATTGTTGATCCTATAATTATTTTGTACGATTTTTTGACATTGTTCAAAAACGAATTCAGTATGCAGACATCCTGAGGGATAAAGAGGGTCTAGTGTCTAACAATAAGAGGTACAACAATAGGTAGTTATTTTCATTTAATGTTGGATGGAACACCTCTTCTCACCATGAGGACGTGTTTAGGTTGATGATGAATTTTAATTTAGTTTTGTACAACTCCAAATGAATTTACATTAACATTCGACTGTTCGCTCTCCCGCAGTGACGTAGACAAGGTGCACGACATAATGGACGACATCGCGGAACAGCACGACATCTCGCGGGAGATCACCGACGCGATCAGCAACAACGTGGCCTTCCCCAACGACATCGACGAAGACGAGCTGGAGAAGGAACTGGAAGACTTGGAACAGGTAATAGATAAATGGGCCGTATGGAGGTCCACCTACGAAGCCAGTAGATTAGCCTGCTCCTAACCATATTTCAATAGATTAGAATCGGATTTCTGTCCTTGAACACTATTGAAAGTAGAGATGTGTCGAATAGTGGTTTCGCCGAATAAACGAATATCGAATATTATTCGGTTTAACCTTTACCGAACCGGATATTCGGCCGAATTATTCGGTTTACAATTACTTTGCTTAGCCACAGAAACAACTTAGACAACATGTACGGTTCGTGTCACTACAGGCGATGTTAAAATAAAAGTTGACTACCAATAGCCTATGAAATCATTATGTTGACATGAGTAACATAAATCTTACAGAAGAAGTTATGCCTTTTTGTTCTTTACCCAGTCATCTAGCCAAGAAAATACCACCGAATATTTTCGGCTCAAAAACCGAATAAAACCGAATACAAATAGTGAATTGATGCCGAATACGCCGAATACTGAATACAAAACGAATATTCGGCGCATCTCTAATTGGAAGTAACAAAAGCGCCACATTTATTAAGCAGTTATATGTGAATTAACTTTCTATTGTCTATGTTAGTTACAAATTGGAAATTGCTAAAATTTGCTATTCTATAACCGATGACAGACAATGGCCACGGAATCCAAAATTCAATATTTACCGTCAAATTCTGTTAGAGAGTAGCAAATTTTAGCAACCTCCAATCTGTACCTAAAATAGACTATAGGAAGTTAGTTCACATAATAACCGCTAAATATACAATTGACGTGGCGCTTTTGTCACAATAGCGTTCAATAGAAATCCAATTCCAACCCATTGAAATATGGTGTATAGAACGAGGACGCATTTAAGACAAGTCAATTTAACATTTAGTCAAACTTATTCATCTCTTTCCAGGAGGACCTGGATAAAGAGATGCTGGGCATCAACGTGCCGACCGACACGCTGCCCGACGTGCCGTCCTCGGAGCTGGTCCACGACAAACCCAAGCCCAGCAAGGCGAAAAAAGAAGGTCAGTTATTATGATCGGAGTAGGAACAGCTATTTAGGTTCATTGACCGCAAACTTTGATGTTAATATGGATATTCCTCGGGATTCCGACTAATACTCCGGGATTCAATTATTACAATTCTTATTATCATGATGTATAAAAAATGTTTCTTTTTAAATGGTTTAAACGTGTTGGTAATTTTGTCTAAGATTTTATTGTAGTTAAATACTAATATTAGGTCCTTACCTATGAAATTGGTGTTTTGTATGGAGATTTTGGGGAATTCTGCATTTTCCATACTAAAGTTTTTTCAGTTTTCTTCACAACGACAAATCCAAAGATAATAATATTTGGCATCTATCATTAGACAAGCTTTAGTAATATGTGTAATATCGCACTTCATAAAAAATATTTATCGTTTTTAAGTGAATGCAAATAAAATGATGTATTCGGGAGGCACTTAAAAAGAGTTGTCTCCGTGTCCAATTTTAACACAATTAAACTTACAACAAATTATCTAAACAAATCAAAAGAGCTCAAAAATATAGTCTATTTTTAGACGAGGTAATTATTTTTTAGGAATACTCTGAATCTTAATAGTTACAGACAAAATACTAAGAGAGAAAAAAACACCAATTTCATCAAAATCATGATAAAAATTTTGAGGAGCAAATAATAAATGTAAAGTATGTTCTTGTACAACTACAGAATAAAAATGTTAAATGATTGTTGATTCTTTTTTAAATATAAGTAATTTTTACTAATCCATGTTATTCTATCGTATGTTAAGAACATAAAGTAGCACTACCTACTCCGATCACTGGTTATTACATCAAAACACTCCATCTTACACTCTATCACCTAAGATTCCGTAATTACATCAGCCTAGAGACGTCTACTGCATAAGCATGGTCAAAGGCCTCTCCCAATGACTTCCACAACGATCGATCCTCACCGTCATCCAAGAAGGCAAAAGCAGTCCACTGCCAGAGTCCGCGCTTCACCAAGCAGTGACTGCACTCAGCGTGACAGGTGGTGAGCCCGTCGCCGCTATAAGCTATTGGATGTTGTGCAGTTCTAAGTACATTAGTCGCCTTTAACGACACCTAACGGAAGAGATGGGTTGGTAGTATACTTTTAATGAGCCGAACGAAATAAGCACTTATTTTATCGAAGGAAAAACTCTTTCAAGAAGGCAGTCCAGGCAGTTTTCAGTCGCCTTACAGACGAGGGGATAATTTGATAGCTTGAAGCTATACCTACAGGTCTTTAGGTCTTAAAAGTAGAAGAGGCAATTATTAGTATACGTAAGAAAGTCAATATAAAACTACTTTCTAATAAGAAGGAGGCTCTCAATTCGTCTGAATCATATTTTATGTATGTTCCCCGATTACTGGAAGTCGCCTGAACCGATTCGGAATTTTTTTTTTGTTTTAAAGGGTAAAATAGTGATAGAATGAGAGGAACATCTACTGATCGAGACAAAACATTGCCTCATGTTATTGTATGGGAGTTTGGCATCCATCATAGAGTACAAAATTCTTGGACGTATAGATCACTTGGCAGCTCGAAAATGCGAAAGAAATAAAAAAGATTTTATGTGCACATACACAAAACAATAAATTATATTACATGATTTCAATTGCAAACAAAAATAAACGTTTTATTGCTGTTATAATGTTGTATTGGTTAGCACCTTTTGTCTCTATTTTCTTTGACCGTCTACTTAAATATGTATATGGTAGACACATGGAGCTACAGGGTATATCATTACTTGCCATTCCCAGAAATCGGTCCATAATAACATCACTATCGAATGGTGTAATAACTAATACAGGTGTTTTGTGTAATAAGTGTCAATAATGAAATAAGAAGAAAGAAAGAAAGAAAATCTTTATTTGGTATCATAATACTAGCTAGTAACAATGAAGCTTAACCTAATTACAATGAACCAAAAAGGTCCCCACTCAGTACACGGCCGTGACGGCTATTGCAGTTTGCCACGACCACTGATATTCTGTGGGGCCGAGAAGACAGTGGCAGTACATCACCAAACAAAAGGCACTTATAAAATGATGCTATAACACTTTTTACAGTGAATACCTATAATTTATATATAACATTATTATATAGGATACATATATTTCACAGAATAAATATATTACATAAAATACAAATAGACAATTTTAAATGATGAGCAATGTGGAGGATAATTAAAATAAGCTTCAAGTGGTGTTCAAAGAGCGAACTTTAAAGGTGGTGCTATAGTCATCAGGCAAGGATCTGTCGATAAAATTCAAGAAAACGAGGAAACACTTCACATTTTACAGGCAAAACATAAATTGCCTATCCACAAACTTTTTTGCCACTTTTCGCAGTTTATCCGTACTATAATTAAAACTTGTTTTATGTTTTTGTCTTACAGAAGACGACGAAGACTTCAAACTCCTCCAGTCTTGGGCTACATAAGCCAGGTGCTTCACATAACGCTCGTTCATATATGTTATTTGTGATATTTTCAACAGTAGGACGCGTAGACCATATATCTATATCACTCTAACACCTTACATTCGGTACAGAGCGAACGAGACAGCGATAGTCGAAGGCCCTTAGGTTGTATGTGAAGGTTTTTGTACGTTAAATCAAGCATTTTATTGTAAACGCCTTAAAGTTGAGAATTTATAAGCAGTACCTGGTTTTAGTAGATTACGCTAAATATTACACAATTGAACAGTAATTAAATCAATTAATATTGGCTACATGTTCCTGGATTTGATGCCTATCGATGAAACATTTCTAAAATTTAATCTAATACCACTGACTGATTAGTCACGAAATCTCTGTAACTATATGTGTCAAACTTAAAATTCGGTAGGTAGGTTCCAAAAAGGTGTAGACCCCCGTTCCGATTTTACGAAATTCCACCCCTAAGGGATAAAACCCGTGCGAAGCCGGGGCGGGTCGCTAGTTTACAATATTGTTAAAGAAACTCTTTACTGAAATAATCTTTGCATTGTTGATGTTAAGGTTTATATTAACTTAGAATCTCACCTGACTGACAGAGGATTTTCTAAAACAAAACTGTGTCCATCAAATTTGAACTCTATGTACTAAACAATGTGTCTCAATTTCGGATAGTCATTAACAGAATGAATCAAGAAAATATGTTGTATTTCAAAATTAGTGCATAATTGATTGCAGGTACTTTCACACATAACCTTGTATATAATTATATTACTTATGTATAATATTAACATAGGCTTGCATTAATATCTGTAATGTATTTTTGCCTTAAAATATTTTTCATATATAGTAAAATATTGATGGTAGAGGTTAGAGCCGGTGTATCTTATGTGTATATTTATGATTGTAAGATTAAAATACATCTCACTGCTAACATGAAAACTTACCATTCGTTGTTAAGCTTGGCAAAAAATGGTAGGATTTAATTCTGTGCAAGTATTTTTGGAATTGAAGCGTTCAAATTAAAATTATTTATAAAAAATAACAATTGCATTTTGATTAATTGTGTTGTTTATATTGTGTTCATATAAAATTAGATTTTGTATAGGTATTTGTCGTGAAAAACAGTATTGTCAACATAAAAAATGTTTCCGTTTCTATTTTTTGCCAAGCTACCTGTTATATTTATTAGATTTGTAATTTGCACAGAATAAATTAACTTTTTTTATGTTGAAGCGATTACTTACCAATATTCTGATTAAATAAAATCATTTTTGTTTGTCTAGCTTAAACTTCATTTAGGATAGTGCCTAAGGTTAGTACATTTTTTAAATCGTAATAACTTGTGCATATGTTTTAATATATTTTATTTTAAGAAAAAGTTTTTGCTTATTTTCCCTTAAAAAGAGCGTAAATCATCCTTCAAGTCCTCCCAAATTGATGAACAACTTAAAATGATGATTTTACCTAGGTCGCATACTTCTTTTTATATGACTTACACCCAGTTGCAGAAACGAACTTTAAAATTTAATGTCGGCATTATCCCTAATGCTCCATTAAATTTATTTATTGAAGTGTCAAAAGAACACCTTAGCGTAGTTTTTACGTTGCACAAAACGACATTAGCACCCTGTCAATGCTAAAGAGACATTAGCTAGAACTATTTTGTGTTCCAATTTTAAATTTAATGAACTTTAAAGTTTTAATGTCTCATTACTAAATGTCGTCTTTAAAAAATCTTTGTGCAACTGAGTGTAAGTCTAAAATTACATGTCATAAAGGCTTGCAAAGTCGGGCTCACGTCCCTTAAATCGGCCCTTAATTAGGTCCTAAAATGGGCTGCTACTCTACACACTAAAAATTACTTATTTAGCTGACCAATTCAGAAATATTTGTTGCCCATAACTAGCTGCCCAATTAGTTATTTTGCTGACCCAATTAGTCAGCACATATTTTACAACTTTGACCTATCTACGGTGTTGTATATCCTGCCCTAATATGGAAGATTCACTTTCAAACTTTTATGTACTTATTTAGGCGTGGTTCAAACAAAGGTTGCCCCAATGATACAAGGCTCACATATTAATGACAATAATGTAATCCCCTCGATAAGGAATGACATGTGTGCATCAAAATACCTTATGAATATGTAAGAAGCGATGTTTACCGATAGCGGAGTTTGGTTAAAGAGAAATGGGACCCCATAATATTAGTTGTGGAAGGCATCTTTTTGGCGATTGCTTTTGTTTACAGATTTCGTTTCTAATTTCGTAGATCTTGGAAAAAAACCGACATAGGCTCAGTATCTATAACTTGGCAGTCAAGTTGACACCATTTTTGGACTGAGCAGGCTTCTAAAACACTCCGATTAGCTTTTATAGACTGGGAGGACGCATTGGTAGAAGAATTTTAACTTGAGACAGAATTTTACCTAGTGCCAAGCCAACTGATGAATTCAGGTAAAGATTCATCAGCCTTGACATTCATTCTCGAAATTAGTTCTGCCTCAATAGTGTATTAAATTTATTCTAAGTCCTAGGCACCAACAATTGTTTTGATGCAATCGTGTAAGTTGTTATTTATGTAATGTTGCCTGCTAGTTACCCATATTAGTATGGTGGTCTCCAATACTCCAAACACTTGTGTCATGTACTGTCTGGAGAATTTTTATGTTGTCAAAGCAACGTATACTTTAATAGCATTAGCTTTACTTATTGGGGTGTGGACTAGGTAGAATATCGAGTACTTGAATAGGTACTCTTGGCTTTTCGAATAGGTACTCGACGTCGAGTTTTGGTCACCTATCTTGGGCTTTTCAATATCATCCGTGGTTGGTCTGGGTACTGGCTTCGTTGCTCTTCTCGTCTGTGATTGGTCGCCTGCGGTATTTCTGGACCAGTGCAATTTGTAAACCATCAGAAAAAAGCGTATTCACACTTGAAGATAGAAAGAGAGAAGAAACGCTTATTTAGTACAATGTAATCGAACATGGTACGCACCGGCCGGTAACGCACTTGTGACTCCTCTGGTGTTACGGATGTTTATGGGCAATGGTAATTGCTTCTCATCTGGTGATTCATCTGTACGTTTGCTCCTTAAGCTTTATACCCAGAAGGTCTTCAACAACTTTCTTCATCTGGCGTTAAACAATAATCGGGGTCCAGAAGCAAGGGTATGGATGCGATAAAAAGATTTCGCATAAGCCACCCATACCTTGCCCACACCCACATAAGCCACCACCCACACAAGCTGGCATAGTGCCTTTTTATGCCTTTATTTAAAGAACCCGGGCTTATAAGGAGGAGGAAATGGAAAGCTCGAGCATTCTAAAAGGGCATTTCCATGGTGCTCGAGCCGGTTTCGTCATTTAGCTACCTGAAGCTGATATTTAAATGCACTTGATTCGTACCACAAATACAACAAAACAGTTATATAACCGATTCCTATTTAAGGTCAAGTTCGCCTTAAATGTTACAATCGACATTTTAATACGTAAACTCATTGCATAATTTATTCCTGTAATTGCATCACTGATACGCCATCAACATACGCTCCCCAATCTATTGTCATTCATGCTAGGGTTCGTTCTGTGAGTAGAATTTTTATAATGTCCTGCTCAGTTTGTACGTAGTACCACTTTCGCTGCGGGCGTATTCTGAACGATGTTTTTCAAGGAGCACTTGACTAATGACTTCAGACAAATGGGATCCTAAATCAAGTAGCAGCTAAAAACTGACACCCACCGTCATTTACCTTCGGCGTAAGTGCTTCACGGAGCGTCTTTTCAATAATAACAAAACTCCGTTTTTTCTATAACGTATATTGCCTATATTGTCAAAATGTGTATTTATTTTAATAATACAAAAGAAATACCTAAATTAGCTAAATTCCTTGTTAGAGCCGCAGCAGCGCTTACCCCATCGTCAGAAGCGAGGTGCACTAATTTTAATTCTCATTTATTTATATTAAAACCGGTCCCATCAGCGCAAACACAAAATTTTCGTTTAGTGCTGACAGATCGTTCTCTTCTCCATTCCTATAGCTAAAGAAGCATACATACACAATTTTGTTTAGAGCTATCAAACTAAACTTAGCTGAATCTGCACCAATTTTAAACCATTCATATGATTATTTTTCAAATTTAGTACAGTTTGTTGATTATTTTTCAAATTGTTACTTAATACATAGAGTTATTTCTTTGCCGTAATATCTAGTACCTACTTAGGGTTTATATCTTTTGATTTTTTTTCTATGGAGCCAACTAAGTACGAGTATCTAATCGTGTTTCTAATCAAATTACTTTTTGGAGTGAGTCCTTAAATATCTTGCATGAGAATTAAATATCTATAGCTTTAGTAATAACAAAACAGCAAGGGAACAAAGGAACGCTAATATAGTGCTAAAACGTGGTTCGTTGCACTCGTAAGTACTTAAGCTGTTGCTTGCAACCGTGAGGGCAGTTCTGTGTGTGAGATGATTGAGTTCGACCGGCGTATTCCCGAAGGACTAGTTAATAGGCAGTGGTGTTGTCATCAATTTCACCTGAAAATAAAAACCTTGTAGGCCTTTACGCAACAGGTTGCTAGCCTATTACCATTCACCACATATTGTAAAGCAAGCCATATCGCTTCGACATCGACCACCACTCCATCAGAATAGGCCCCCCTAGTTTATAATAAGATGCTGCAAGCACGCTTTATATCGAGTGTCCGTAGTCGCGGTGTCCATTCGAGCCAGGCCAGTCAGGGATCGCGGCAAAATGAGGGGCCTAGTATTGGTAAGTACTTCGTAGTACCTACTAAGTACTACAAGATAGAACTACCCGAGTGATATAGTGGAAGTGATACTGTGATTAAAGTTGTGTATAAAATTGTGTTCAAATAGGTTGCTTTTAGTGTTTTCTGGTGAAGGAGCGCGGTGGTAGTAGAAGTTTGTGCGCTAGTGACAAAAAAAAGCAATTTTCGGCGGGGTTGATATTTGGATGGTAGTATGACTCAAATTCGCCACATGTTTCTTCATGTATGAAGACCGGATTTTTATTAGAAGCATCAGGAGAGACTACTTTATGAGTGTCGTTAAGATTTTTGGTATCCCATCCATGGTCCAAGGCGAAAAATTATTAATTTTCAACATCTAATCAAATAGTTCGAACCAGTACACAACCGCGCTTCTCTAGTGTTACTAAATAATTTCAATATTTTTAAATCTGAATTCACAAGCAAACTACTTATGTCGGTTTAAAAAATAACATTTGAATTAAAAGCGGATATTGTTGATTTTTCAGATAGCTCTGCTGTTCTCAACGCATTTGGTTTCTGCGACGATAAAACTCGATGCTGATAAACTGAAAGAGCTAAAATCTACAGCAGCTGAGAATTTACAGACTTTTGCTGTTAATGCGGTGACTGGGATCAAACAACTGAAGGAAACAGCTTCGAGCAACCTTAAAGATATTACTGCAAAAGCTACCGATGGACTACACCATCTACTTGATGAGATCGACGTTAAAAACCTTCACAAGCTTGACATTCTAGATGTTGTACCAGGTCTTAAGAAGAAATATCAAATAATAAAAGATCTCTACAATAAACCAGAGACGAAAGTAAATGTAATTCATATTTACGGTGATGAATTGAAATCTCATTTTGATCACGCAAAAGTGAAACTAAAGAAATACCATCCAGCACCTGTGAGAATTCAGGAGCTACCTCATCATCATGATCACCATTATCACGATGATCACCATCATCATCATCACTTGGAACATTATCACATTGTGCCAAAACATTACCATGTACCTTACCCTTTAGACAGAATGGGTTATTAAATATATTTAAATTAAATACTAAATTATTGTAAATTATACTATTTAACTTTGTCTGCCGGGATTGGTTATTGTAATTTATATTTTTATACTTTTTCATAAAAAAATACGATATATGTTTTTCATTTTATTTTTGCATTTATGGCATCTTAAGAATTTCTCGTAGTATTAATTTATTTCTTGCATGTTTTTAATTTATACAGAGATAGTTTACAATGTAATAGCGAGCGTTAAACATTTTCAACTTTTGAAAACGAGCGTTATGTTTTAGGGTTTTATAAAAAGTATTCTATAAAAACAAAATGCTTCACACAGTAAATACTTTATTAACTAATAAACATGATTAATAACAACACAGTTCATAAAGCTACTTCTCACTATAGATATCACTCAAAAGTTTATCAAAAACTTCATCATTGCTTGATCTTGGTAAAAATTCGTCCATCATCCCGTTTTGGAATTCACCAAAATCTGCATCGGGCGTTAAATTTGTATCAGCCAAACCTAGTTCTGTCAGTAATGTTAAATTGTCAATATTGTCATTTTTGACAGCACTGTCAAATGTGTCAACATTGTCGAATCCAGGCAGAAGTTGTTCTGTTGCATCAGTATCTTCTTTATCTTTACTTTCTCTTCTATTCACGACTTTAGCTTCTTTAGTATCTTCAAGGTCATGGTATTCTTGCATTTCTTTAGCAAATTCAATTTCATCTTCTTCATCTTGGCTGTCCTATAAATATAGAACGATAAGATCTATTAGTAGTGATCTTAAACAACTTATAGGATTAATTCCTTGTTTGATTTACCTGAATATATTGTGAAGTTGATTTGTATTGAAATGCGTTTTGGGATAAGTCTACTTCAACGGGAAAGAGTGTTGAATTTTCTTTCAAATGTTTTGATGTTTTGCTGAAAAACATAAAATGTATGATTTAGATAGGTAAATAAGAAAGAAATAGAAGATTGAAATTGAAAACCAGTCAGTAAATTTAAAAAATTTAGAGTAAACTTCTTAGGACCCTCTATAACGGAACTCTATAAAACATTGTTAGTAAATTACAGATATGTTTCTCATTTAAGAGAAAAAAAGACAGATGTTTGTCGATCGATATAATAGAGATCGACCTTATGCACTGCCGAATTATCAAGAAAAATAATAAAACAGTGAACTAATTGTAACCTACTAATGATATGCCGCCAAGCCCTTGATGAACCTTCGTAACTGGTAGGCGACGTCTTGGGTTTTCTTATTTTCAAGCAATTCCAACTTAACTAGCACGTCGGATCGTAAGCGAGCAAATCTGGTTCGAGCGTCTTGACGGCAGCGGAGAATTAATCTGAAACGTCGTACATTTTACAATAAGGAGAGAGAGTCACCAGAAAAGTGGATGGGCGTGTAAGGAGAGAAAGACCGGCGAAAAGATGGATGGATTGCATGAATGATAGACTGGAGTGGATGATGATTTAGTGAATGATAGGAAAGGTGGAAGAGGAAAATTTGTTGTAACCCCACTTCAAGAAGAAAAAGGTAGGAAGAAGAGAGACTTTGGATTACTAAAAAATGTTTGCCAAGCTATTGTCTGAAAAGTCTATCAAAATTGTTTGTTGTCGTAATTTTCGTCGTAAATTTAAAATTGCAAGGTAAAAATGATATTGCAATAGGCTAGTTGACTCATATCAAAAGTAATGAAAATAATGTGTCATTCACATAGTATTTAGTACAAGGGTCCGAAATATACCATGTTTGATAAATATAAAATTCAATTTAAATATGTTTTATTTTTACTTTTCTTTTTTCATCTGCCAAAAACGCTATCCATCATGTTCGTGAAATTAGTTGAATAACGCTTCATGTAAACAATTACTACGCATGGTCAAAATCCGTCAAACGCCAGTGGCAACCAATCAAGCATAACTGTCGGCTATGTCACGCATGCGTATTGAATTATTTACAATAATCGTGACGCTACGGCACAGATAATTCATAGACCATCAGCGTTTTTGACATTTAAGCAAAAACGTAATTTATAATTTGTTACATTTGTTTAAATCACTTTATTCTCAATAAAGTTTAACAAACACAAAATTCAGTTTAGGCATGATACACATAAACAAACGGTGACTTTCTCGTTATACAATTCTAGGCTAACTAACTAACTAGTAACTACTATCGCGAGCCGGTGGCGCGGGCCGCGCGCAGGCGCAGTAGACGCGGGTCGCAGGAGGCGACGTGTGATTGGTCGCATGGTATGACAGCGGGGTGCGGGCTATCGTACGAGTGGGAAGCAGCGATTTCCCCAAAAAGCTATGCGGTTCCCGTAAACGCTCGGCGCGCTAAAAATTTAAAATGTATTTTGTTATAGGCTTCAGAAAATAATTGTATTATTTTTTATGGTGATGGCTATCAGTAATGAATCATTTAGGGCCCAATAAAAAAGGGTCATCTAGCCTATTCACGAAGGCGTTTCAGTCATTAGAATTTTCGGTCCATCTTAACGCATTAAGATCGTTGGCAGTGGCTGTCAAAAAATTTTTAAAGGTCTACCTCCTAATTAATACCTGTATTCATAATTTCCAGTCTCAACTCTATAAAGAGGTTCCTGTAACGCATTATATCCGTATTCCTCGTCATCCATTTCCTTAACCTTGAGACAGTATGACAAGTATTCAAATTTGGTGTCTGCGTATTTTCTTATTGTTAGCTTCGTGTCTGGTATAGCTTTGTTTAGGTAGGTGCCCATGTCTGCTATAACCTGTAAGATGTTAGTAAGAGGTTCAGTTTTTAAAGAAATATTTAGAATAGAATAGAATAGAATCATTTATTTCTTATAAATATGGTACAAAATTAGATCTTCAATACATTGATAGGTTCACATATTTTGCCGATTTATAGGCATAGAAATGTCAAATGGTATTATTATTATTATTAATATTTTATAGGTTAGGTTTTTTTTCTTAATCATAGTTATTAAACATAAGTAAATATTAGTCCTCATTGCCCATCGGTCAAAAATTGTGAGATTGAATAATAGCATTTATTAATTAAAAATAATGTCAGTTTCTTCTTAAATAATTGTAATGTCATGTTTCGTATGTCTATTGGTATTTTATTGTATATTACTGGGGCCATACCCATTACATTTTTGGTCAACAGAGCTGTGTTGAAACCACCAGTTACGAGGCGATCTTGATATTGAGTCCTCACTGGTTGTTTTCTTGTGTTAGCAACTTTTATAAAATAGTGTGGATTTGATTTTACAAAGAAACTTATTTCTAGAATATACATCGAGGGCATTGTAAGTAACCGTAAAGATTTGAACATAGGCACGCAACTATCCATTGGTTTCAAATTGCACATTGCTCTAATATTACAATCAGTGATGTAAAAGAGTAGATCTTTTTAGAGTATTTCTACATAGGACTTGTGAACTTTATACTAGGGTCAACTCATTTACTACTAATAATCATGATAATTAATTAAAGGAGTAGGAGTTTTTGAATGGGGAGATTTTATGACATGATTTATTTTAAAGATTTGAATCAAAGAGCAACAATTCGACCACTTCGAAAGTTTGATAAAATCATAGAAACTTTTAAATACAGTTCATATTTTCAAAGTTAGAACTTAATGACTCGAATGTAATACACCACTAACGAGAACAAAATTATCTTCATCAAATTCTCAAGGTAAAGATTTCTTTAGGCTTATTCTTAACTAGGTATTTCTAATAAATTATTTCATACTGGTTTCAAAGCTTTCAGCATGTCTATTCCATCCTTCTTCAGCAGTCGGTGGTACTGGCCGAACTTGCTAAATGCTTCCGACGCCCGCGCTTGAGGCTCTCTAACACCAATAGCTGCGAATATAGCCCCAACTGACTTATATGTTGCTATTAAATCGAAATAGGCCTTCAGCATTCTGTAAACAAGATTCTAAGTTGAGTGATGTTAATGACTGGACCAAGGTATGAACCCTGAGGTACACTATTTGTTTATGAAAATAGTTATAGTAAAATTTGACTTTCTTAATAATATACGTGACAAAGAGCAAATTATCAAAATTCAAGTGTCAATAGAAACAGCGCAACAGAAAGAAGAACAAGTAACTTCTCACACTCCTTTCTATTAACATAACATATCATCACACCTCTTTCCCCAAAGGGGTAAGCAGAGTTGTTAAATACCCATATTTGGCCAGATATATTAGGTCCCCATGTTACAGTTGGCGGGCCTGTTGCCATGCACCGGACACAATGTGAGGCAAGCGATATTCACAATGAACTGTACATAAGTTTTATTCAAACTCAGTGGAACAGGCGGTGGAATCGAACCCGCGTTTCCCGCGGCCTCTCTAACGAGTCCGTCCCAACTACAGCTGTGTTTAGGGTATTAAGTGATGGATATAGTAGTGGAATATATTTGCTTTAATGATATAACCTCAAAGAAAATATTAATTCAACCTCCAAAATTAAAGAAAATTTATTTGTATTCTACGCCCATCTGACAAAAAAAAAAAGGTCCTTACCTATGAAATTGGTGTTTTGTATGGAGATTTTGGGGATGTCTGCATCTTACATACTAACATTTTATCAGTTTTCTTCACAACGACAAATCCAGAGATAATAATATTTGGCATGTATCATTAGACAAGCTTTAGCAATATGTGTGTGAACACGCTTGATAAAAATTATTCATCGTTTTTATGTTAATGCAAATCAAATGATGTATTCGGGAGGCAGTTAAAAATAATTGTCTTTATGTCTAATTTTAACACAATTAAACTTACAACAAATTATCAAAACAAATCAAAAGAGCTCAAAAATAGAGTCTATTTTTAGACGAGGTAATTATTTTTTAGGAATACTCTGAATCTTAATAGTTACAGACAAAATACTAAGAGAAAAAAAAAACACCAATCTCATATGTAAGGACCCAATATTAAATCAACCTCCAAAATTAAAAACAAAAATTATTTGTATTCTACGCCCATCTGACAAAAAATATGTGGCTTACCTTTTAGCATTGTCAACTAATCTCTTATAAGTAGTTTCAGTCTCTCTTAGCTCGTCTAGTTTGGCCACTAAAGTGTCGTTGCAGAGTATTGCCCTCGAGAGGCCGAGGGCGTCTGCCGCTCCTGATGACATATTCTCAACCAGTCTATGTTTCATCTTCTTCATTATTATGTCTAGGGATTTCCCTTGCTTTGGGTCGGCGTGGAGCTTGTTGTAGTTTATTGTGACCTCGTCCTGTAATTAAAAGAGATATATGTGGTCGCTATCTACACATATATTAGGTCCTTACCTATAAAATTGGTGTTTTGTATGGAGATTTTGGGGAATTCTGCATTTTCCATACTAAATTTTTTCAGTTTTCTTCACAACGACAAATCCAAAGATAATAATATTTGGCATCTATCATTAGACAAGCTTTAGTAATATGTGTAATATCACACTTCATAAAAATTATTTATCGTTTTTAAGTGAATGCAAATAAAATGATGTATTCGGGAGGCACTTAAAAAGAGTTGTCTCCGTGTCCAATTTTAACACAATTAAACTTACAACAAATTATCAAAACAAATCAAAAGGGCTCAAAAATATAGTCTATTTTTAGACAAGGTTATAATTTTTTAGGAATACTCTGAATCTTAATAGTTGCAGACAAAATAATACACATAGATACACCAATTTCATAGGTAAGGACCCAATATATGTGGTCGCTATCTACACATAAAATAAAACTGGCGAGGTCGAATGTCTGTACATAGAAAAAACTTGTTAAAACCAAGTCAGGGGGATGTAAAAAGAGGGAAAATACCAAAAATTGTTTTTTTCTATAATTTGTCTGTTTGTACGAGCTAATCTGCGAAATCGGCAGACCGATTTCAATAAAATTTTTGCATGGTGATACATATTATCCCTGGTCAATCATCATAGATACTTTTTATTTTTATTAAAGGGAAATTAAAGGGTTCCCGTGGGATAGTTAAAAATCATAGTAACCGCGGACAAAGACGCGGGCAACAGCTAGCTTATAAGTTAAACCCTTCTTAATCGCTTATACACTTGACCTTATGTCCTTTGCAACCTTTAATTTGCACCTATACGGTGATAAAGCCGTCGCGGTCGTCGGCTCAGGGAATAACACAAAATAGACCATATTTTCCAACTCTTTTGATTTGTTATGATAATTCGTTGTAAGTTTTATTGTGTTAAAATTGGACACGGTGACAACTCGTTTTCAGTGCCTTCCGAATACATAATTTGATTTGCATTCACATAAAAAAGATAAATAATTTTTAAGAAGTGTGATATCACACATATAGCTAAAGCTTGTCTAATGATACATGCCAAATATTATTGTCTTTGGATTTGTCGTTGTGAAGAAAACTGAAAAAATGTTAGTATGGAAAATGCAGAGTTCCCCAAAATCTCCATACAAAACGCCAATATCTAATATATCACTCTTAATAGTTTGCATACATTGGACCTAGTTTCTGTAAAATTTCTCAAACTTAATAAGTTGCAAATACCTTAGCTGACTGTATCATCTTAGCCACTTCCACCTTTGTTTTTCCTTTGACAGATTGTCCATTAACTCCTACCAACTCATCCCCGCTTTGTAATGTTCCGTCTTTAGCTGCCGGTGTATTGTCGAATATCTGAAATATCAGAGAATAAATATCGGAATCAATATCGGTATCGAAACTCCATTATGTCGGAAATCAAGAATACTATCTATAACTAATTTGGCAAGCCATGGTCGTATTTTGGATGTATATGTAATATGTAATCTCAAATTACATTTCTACATACGAGGAGCTTATTTTAGTAGTCAGTACGCTGTAGCTTCGATTTTAGAAACAAAGCAACATTCACAATGATTATGCTTTGGATGGGTGACGGAAAATTGTTTTATTCTGATTTAGGAAGGCCTGTGCCGCTGTGCTTAGGAGCGGCACGAATACATATAAATACCAGAAAATTTTGATACTTTGTTATTAAGTAATCGGTTCAACCCTATATGCGTGTATCAGCTTTCGATATACGAGTAAATTTTGAATTAAACTTGAAAATTAGTCGGTTAAATTATTGTAATAATTTATGAAACTAAAATATTCACAATTCTTTTCCTTAAACTGTTAAAATATTCAATATTTAACCCATTAAGTTAAATTCCTACATTTTGAGAAAATTTCAATTCATTAAATTATTCATATAAATTCATCGATCCAAGCAAGAAAAAAGCGTCGATCCAAGATGGCGTCGACGGATCCCCCCCTCAAAAAACGACGTCACAAGCTTCCACACTAAACGCGCCTGTCATTCCCTCCTGGTACTAAAAGCTTATTGGCTTCAACTCTGTCCTAGTCTATGAACATTAATAATATACTCCTACTGATTATTATTTATAATGTAAAATGTTTAATGTTGACGATTTTAAGTGCCAAGTTTGGTCTATGAAATAAAGCTAATTCTGATTTGATGTCATGAGTGTCACAGTGACAGTTATACATTGATTAAAAATTTTTAATGGAATTACATAAAAATAAAATATAAGCACAAGCTGCTCAAAATCAAAGTCATATCATTTATTCACTCTAGGAATATATTCTAATTTAAATTTAATTTCACTAGTTGATAGGTGAGAATGTTATTAATTAATTCTTACAAACATCACTTAAGTAATATTCTAAGATACTATATATATACTGTGGTATCTCATCATCGGATAAGTACTAGGTAGTCTTTTTAAGGGGGTTCCGTGTTGGTCCGGGACCTAAAAAGAATGTACGTGGTTTTCTTGCCTAGTCGTAAAAGGCGACTATGGGCGTATTCGGTACTGGGTTTGTAATTGTGGACTTGGAGTCTGCCTACCACTTCGGGGATTACAGGCGTGGTTGTGCGTATGTATGTATGTAGTCTTTTTTATATTAATACAGTAACTGCGGCAAACAAATTGAGAATGCGTATTGCATAAATTTCACTTATCCTATCTAAGCCTTGCCAAAATCAATACTAAAGACATTCAACGCAAACTTTGTTCCACTTTTTCAAACAGGCGCGAGGCGTAGTGAAATGCCGCGCCATGTTTGGAAAGAAAATATTATCTATATTGAATTTTAAGCGTGAAGTCAAATATTTTATTCCATGTGGTGAAAATGGGCATCCTTCCTTATCCTTTTTGATTTTTAAATATATTAAATGTATTTTGTTTACAATCTATACATGTATAGGTAATAAAACCGTAGAGCTCGAATGTCTGTACATTTAAAAAAAATCTTAAAATCAAGGGTATGTAAAAAGAGGTAAAATACTCGTAACAAATATTTTTTTATTATTTTTTTGTTTCTCTGTCTGTTCATCTATTTGTCTAGTTGTTGTATCATGTCATCAAGCCTATATAGGCGTGATGACATGTTGGGTCTGATATGTTAATTCCCCATGTAACTGTGGCTGAGCTGCTACTAAATATAGCTCGACGTAGTGGTTAGATGCGCTTTGGCTTTCGATCAAAAACAAAGCTACCTTCGCCATGGTCAGGTCGTGGGTGGGTAATCAAAACTTTGTAATCTCGAGCACCTCCGTGTTTCGGAACAGACGTTATGCCGCTGGTCCCAGTCACTATTGCGACCGTTTCTACCAACCAATTCGCGTTTGGCCAGCCTGGTGGTGTTACGGCCTATGGTCTTCCCGAGGAAGGCCTGTGCAGTAGGACGTATACAGGCTGAGGACGATTAACGAATATGCAAAATTGTAAGAGTCGTAGGATCCCATTGCTACGGCGTAGCATCTACAATATCTCTACTACGGATTGGTTTCACATTGACAAAGGTGTGAGACAAGGATGTGTAGCCTCGCCGTGGCTGTTCAACATATTCATGGCATTTCATGGACAATTGCCTGAAAGGATTGAAAGAAAGCGAATGTGGACTGAGAATGTATGAGTTACCGGTGAAATGCCTAATTTATGCTGACGACCAGATAATATTAGCGTCGTCAGCGGGCGAGTTACAAAGTATGACAACTGTTATCAATGAAGCTCTGGAAGAAAAAGGAATGAAAGTAAATGTGAACAAAACGAAAGCGTTTCTTTTTGAAAGCAATGAATCCATGACTAAATTCAATATAAGTGGAGAAGTTTGTGTATGGGATGTACATATGTTTGCTAGAGACGGATAATGTGAGGGGGATATTGAAAGGAGAGTGAATACTGGAAATAAAGTGAATGGGGCGCTGCATGCCTTTATGAAAAAACCCAGGCGGTGTCTGAGAAGGCACGGCTGGCTGTTCATAGGGGGGTGTTGGTACCAACATTGATGTATGGTAGTAAAAGTTGAGGCAGAAGACGAATGAGAGTAGAATAAATGCTGTGAAAATGAGGGCGTTTAGCAGCATATGTGGAACCTCTTTGAATGATAGAATAAGAAACAGTGAGATAAGAGAAAGGTTGTGACGGATGGGACCAGGAAATAATGAAAGGCGCCAGGTCGTCACTTATGTATTTATATTGGGTCCTTACCTATGAAATTGGTGTTTTTATTCTGTCTTAGTATTTTGTCTGTAACTATTAAGATTCAGAGTTTTCCTAAAAAATTATTACCTCGTCTAAAAATAGACTATATTTTTGAGCTCTTTTGATAATTTGTTGTAAGTTTAATTGTGTTAAAATTGGACACGGAGACAACGGATTTGTCGTTGTGAAGAAAACTGATAAAATGTTAGTATGGAAAATGCAGAATTCCCCAAAATCTCCATACAAAACACCAATTTCATAGGTAAGGACCTAATATTATGGAAATTAAGGCACAAAATAGTGCCTTAAAGAGACTTATAGACTTTGTTATTTATCAGGAACTGATCTTGTGGGTTGTTGTAACTTTTAGTATAAGCTTATTATAGCTGATCGGCACTTTATGAATATATTAAAATAATTGTTAGCAGTGAGTCAACCGCTCTACACGCTGACTCTGGTAAGAATGAACTTCGAGAACAAAACAAATAAAAAGAGACAGACAGTAAATTTAAAAACGGAAACCAAGGTAAATGGCCAGGAAAGAGCGCAATGACAGCAACGAGTTGCTAATATAGCTAAGGCGCCTCGTTACAGGGTGTGGTGTGTAAGAGGACGTAGTAACAAATATAGAGAACGGAATGCTTAGTTGGTTTGGGCATGTTAAGAGGGTGAATGAATGTAGAATCACAAGGCATCTGTGAATGGGAAAGTTGGAGCTGGACGGCCTAGGCGAACGTACATTGATCAAATTGGGGACATTCTAAGGAAGGCCAGGTCCAATCCACCTTAAACCAAGGCAAGTAATAATAGTAGAAGAAGCAAGAGAAGGGTGTCAGGAACGTAGTAAGTGGAAATTTACAATCTCTGCCTACCCCACCGGGAAAGAGGTGTGATTATGTATGTATGAAAAACTACGATATCTCAGGAATCTACGAGTTGGAACGCCGTACCAAAAATAACGTTTTTAGAGAATAGAAACAAGACAATCTCACCTGAACGATGTAAAGGCAAGGGCACAAAGGCGCTCCGCCGCCGATACTGATTCCTATAAGGTTCTTCTCATCTTTGCCAAGCACCACGCTTCCCGAAGTGACGGTCATTCCCCTGAAATATTAATTTAAAATATTGTTATCATTCATGAAGTGACTGTTAATTTGTATAACTACAGATGTCCAGTTCATTCTCCGACATATTTTTGTAAGGTGATAGATGGCGTCAAAACAATATTAGCTTAATATTTGAATTTTTTCAAATTTTAAGCTAAAGCGAAAATCTTAGGTATTAGGACATACAACGTATGTCGGAGTAGCTATATACTAGACAACCTGTATATATTGGGTCCTTACCTATGAAATTGGTGTTTTTTTTCTCTCTTAGTATTTTGTCTGTAACTATTAAGATTCAGAGTATTCGTAAAAAATAATTACCTCGTCTAAAAATAGACTATATTTTTGAGCTCTTTTGATTTCTTTTGATAATTTGTTGTAAGTTTAATTGTGTTAAAATTGGACACGGAGACAACTCTTTTTAAGTGCCTCCCGAATACATCATTTTATTTGCATTCACTTAAAAACGATAAATAATTTTTATGAAGTGTGATATTAAACATATTACTAAAGCTTGTCTTATGATAGATGCCAAATATCTTTGGATTTGTCGTTGTAAAGAAAACTAAAAAAAAAATTAGTATGGAAAATGCAGAATTCCACAAAATCTCCATACAAAACACTAATTTCATAGGTAAGGACCTAATATTTTATAAGCATTTTAAATAATTTATGTTTTACTTACGTTACGAGGCTAACGAGGAGATAATTTAGTTATGTCAATATAGCTAATATCACCATCATTTTATGTACCGTGTTTCATGTAAATAAACTATTATTATTATTATAATAGAATGATTATTTCTAAAGTAACCATTGTACCTGCCCTTGAATAAACTTGATTTTAATGGTTCTAGCGAATGTACAGTGGAACACACATCAAATATGACAACGTGGCTTAAACATTTGACTCATATCTGGTGATCTATTATGAATAATCTAGAAAGGGTAAAAAGAAACAAAAAACTATGTATTGATCAATATTTATTTTTATAATTTTTCACTAGCCAAAGACAAGGTGAGTTGATATTATAAACTATATTATGCACTTTACGTTCTAACTAGTTCCTAGCGTTACTACTGCTAGCATCATCTGAAAAAAAAATACACCCGTAAATAAAACAAATGCCTTCGTATTGTGTTATAAAAAAAAACTAATATGTCTACCATAGAGTTGACTAATGATTATTTTTCACCTAAAAACACTTTTAGCAATGTCTAAGTGTTAAAAAAAACTAGATAAAATGCCTAACGATAGTTGCTAACGCTATCTTCAAACAGCAGCATATGTAACGTTACCAGCCTATATGAGGAGTATGGGCCTTGGAGAAACGGGCAATATCGACCGGGACCAACGGCTTAACGTGCCTTCCGAGGCACGGAGGAGCTCGAGATGACCATTGCGAAAGTAGCTTTACTTTCGATATCGAAAGCCAAAGCGTGCGAACCACTACACCATTGAGTTCCTCACCTCTTAAGGTCTCTACCCACCAGTAGCGGAGCGTCCGTACAACCCGATTCCTAACAGCCGTACCAAACGAGGGAGCTTAAAAAAATACCTAACTAAAAACTAATTTGTCTTGTTTCATTACTATAATGCAGGTACAATACCATTTTATAAACAAATATAAAATCATATAACAGTAAAACACGCGCGCGAAACAATACGCAACATAGGTACATACAAAGAACTAGCGAAGTTCCAATCACTCACACATCATCGCTCCCGCTCTCTAGATTCCTTCAATTAACTCGTAAAATCTCGAGTTATGGACGCCTGCGATACAACACGCACACAGACAAGCGTTCTCTTGTCACGTCTGTGTAGGTCTCTCATAGGCGCACGAACAGAGAAATAGTACCTAAAGATTGCCTAACATGCCGGCTTTTTGCGGCCTACGAGCCTATCCATCGATACACTACGACACACGCACACATTAGTCATAAACTCTCACGTACGTTTCGCGGAAAACCAAAAGTAAAGTTCAGCCAAAAGTAAATATTTTAGATTTTATTACAATATTCATAAGGGCGGATTTTTTTTCGGGAAACGCACGCAATATCGCGCGCCGTGCGGAGCTCCGTAAGCTGCCACGGGCCGGCTTGTATCGTCCTTCTCTTACTAACGCAGCCAGCTTTTGTATAATGCATCCCTTTCTTTCTAGCCGATCCCGAGCCGAGTTGTAGTTATTTCTCTGTCTTGCATAGCCGGTGTTTGAATATTGACATTTCATTCTGATATTTTAGTTTATTCTGTTTCGTTAACTTAAAGTAATTAATTAGTTTTATTGTATTTTTAGCAGTAATTCAGTGAAATAGTAAAATTTAACTAACATGTGTGTTGTAGTTTTAAAGGTGTATTGTGATATTGTGAATTGTGTCGCTCCGCAGGGATTTAATTGGTAGGTTTTAGTTTTTAATTAATTTTGGTTTATTCTCTCTCGGCACAATAATGGCCGCTTTGATGCACATAGATTGTTGTCTTACCGATTTCTTGCTAAGTGAAGGAAAGCAGTTTTCAAAGTTGTCCTTTGAAAATAAAAAATATGTCATACAGTTAGGTCGAGCTCGTCCAAGCATGTCAATAGATTACAAGCGTAGAGACGGTTTTTTCAAGCATTTCCACAGTTCTCTTTATGATAAATATAGTTGGCGTACAGGCAGTTGTTTATTAAAAAAATGTTTTGTTTTCCGTGTCTTTTGTTTTCTGATTCAAGCAACGTTTGTAATCGAAGGGATTTTTTGATGTTAATAATTTATCAAACTGCTAAAAAACATGTTCAAAGTGAGAAACATATACGTAGTTGTTTAGCGTTGCATGAATTTGGAAATAGTATAATAGAAAACTATTTTAACAATAATTTTGAGGCTCACAACCGCAAAGTCGAACGTAATCGAAATCTGTTAATAACGCTTCGACACAGTTGTTCTCTTAGGTAAACAAGATTAGCGTTTCGCGGGCACGACGAAAGTGTAAATTGGGATAATCGTGGTATTGTTAAAGTATTGTAAATGGTATTTGTTTTCTTTGTTTATCGCACACTGTAGACCCGTTCACACACACAAACAAATTACCCATTTTTTGTGGGTCCTAATTTTTACTGTGGCTTGCCTAACTTTTTTTTTCACGCCACGCCACTGCTACCCACTACAACGTATTATACCATGGCCGTGCTATGAACGTATCAGACACGTCAAGCAACACGATAATTTCTTCTATGCCCACTAGAGCGTATCAAAGTCGTATGTATCGGCTTTAATGACCGGAGCTTCAGCATACCATCTCATTATCATCCGCGTGACATACCCGTGCGTAACGATTTTAGTGACGGGAGGGTCCGCGTATCATCTCCGTATCATCCGAGTGGCATATCTGAGCGGTCCCTGTGCGCTGTTGTCGCCTTTGTAGTAATTCACCTGATTCCGTGTGAGGCAGACGCGTTTATAACGGCCATCTTACGCGGTTATAACCCGGGTGATCACCGTTTCGCCGCCTGCGCGCACCGGTGTGGCAACGTCGCGTGTCATGCACGGAGCGTATCGCCACCGGCAAAATATTCTCGCCGACAATACTTGCCGGTCCGTGCATGGCACGCGACGGTGCTGGTCGGTAACGGAACGGGCTAGTGGGCATGGTCTCATACTTTTTAATACAGAGAATATTTTTTTGCCTGACACGTTCATTGGTCATAGTATGATACTGTGTAGTGGACAGAGACCTTTAGTGTAAGTTTTGACTGAAGTATGCGTTAGTCAAGACGTTTTTCTCCACACACTTACTTCAGTACTTTAAAGTTGCTGA
The DNA here is from genome assembly GCA_910589355.1 of Parapoynx stratiotata. Taxonomy (NCBI): domain Eukaryota; kingdom Metazoa; phylum Arthropoda; class Insecta; order Lepidoptera; family Crambidae; genus Parapoynx; species Parapoynx stratiotata. The sequence continues at coordinate 10,759,519 of OU342481.1, forward strand.
TAGAGGCGTGTCCTATACTTATCTAATTTCATACTATGGGTAAACAAGTACCTATGCTATAGAAGCCCATACTTTTTTTGTATAACACATACATACATATAATCACGACTTTTATCCCTAAGGGTTAGTCAGCGACTAGGCAAAAGCACCGCAAAAGCAGCCCACTGCCATAGTCCGCGCTTCTCCGAGCAGTGACTGCAAATGTACTCAGCGTGAAAGGTGGTGAGCCCAGGTGGTGGAGGCGGTGGTGGTTTTTTATAACTCAATTGTGAAATTCTATCCATTTTCTATTTATCGATGATGATAGCGATTTTTAGTATGGTTCTCTGTCACTCGTTAGTTCAAAAACCTGATTCCTACTCATACCACCTGCCAAACGCTTAGCATCATTGGCCTTCATCTCATCTGATGGTGAGTGACGATAAGGCCGAAGGTGGTAGCGAGCTTCACTTGTATTCTTCTACAACTAAGGAATGGGTTATCTAACCTCTTTTGGCAGAACAAATAGCGGCAAATTTAGGTAAGAAGGTAGTAGCTAGTAGCTAGCCAGGCAGGCTAAGAAGCCACCATGCAGAATCAAACCGCGGACTTCCTGAATTGATCAACTCCTGGTATTGTGAATCACTAGACCATGGAGGCGGTAAAAGCTAGCTAGGCTAGGTAGCTATTACGGCTATTGTAATCGTTCTGTATTTACTCACATAAGGTCCTGGTGACGAATGGTGTATCTCTCTTGCCGTAAATCATTGAAAATGCAATCCGCGGTTTCAGCAGTTTCCATGTCATCTGGTCTCGGTTCTCTGTAATCAGTAAGTAACGAATATATTTTATTTGTGATTCACGACTCTCCCTTTTATATCTCATGGTTTCCTAAGAGTATTATTTTTATCAAAGGGAATAATTTTATATAGATTTATAACATATCATCACGCCTCTTTCCCCGAAGGGGTAGGCAGAGATGTTCACGCCAACGTTTCGCCAGATATGTTGGATCATGTAACGGATATATACACATAAAATAGGGCATACCCTACAGGTTCGGTGTATATGTATGTATTTGAGATTGCCTGTTAAATATTAACGCTCTACTCGTAAAAATATTTAAATATTTGACTCTACGTCAGAGAATGAGTAAAATAAATGAAACCGTGTCGTGACATTTTTCTTTTGAATTAATGCAACATGTGTGAGTGAATGTGTGTGTATGTGTTTTTGTGCTCCACCAGTTAACCAGCTTAAATTTATACTGTGTCGTGATTGCGCGACGAAATTGGTGCGAACCACGAATGCGAATTTGTAAAAAAACACATAGTAGTGAATCTCATACATTACTATTGAGTTTTTTTTTTACATTTTTGTGCGATATGCTATTATTTCCCAATTTCCGAATGTACCGCCTAATTTGAGTGACAGACAGGTTACCCAGTTAAATTATGTATCTTATTTAAATAATAATAGAGTCCCTCTAAACGTCTTACTTCATTACTTGAAACTGAATGTTCGACAGTAAGTTACAAAAAGTTGAATGTTATGCAACCTTGCGGTGAGCAAAATTAAGTAAGATAGCGGTTTGTACCAAAATTCATCTTAAAATTACTTGACATTGAAATTCTAAGCTCGCTCGACATAACGATTCTTCTAATTATAATAATCGTCTTTAAATAATCGTTTATTTGTTTGTATGTTTGTTCGCGATTATCTCGCGTTTGGCGAAACCAATTTTAATGTGGATTACAGAAAAGTACTTTTATAGCACGTGAATAAAAAATATTTTTAATGAAACCTCTACTTACCCTTACGTGATGAAATGTATGTATGTATGTACGTCATTGATGTTTCTGTTAGGTAGATTTAAGTTTGAATATTTCAAAATGAAAGTCGTAGACAGAAAAAAAAGAAATTACTAATTTGGTTAGTGAATTTTCATTGTGCTTAAAAATCAAACAAAACATGAAAAAAAAAATATAAATAAATAACTACTTACTCGCCCACCAATGTTGCGCCTCCTTCTTGTAAATCCAAACTTCTAGGAGCACTAGATAAATCATAAAAAATAAAATAATAAATTAAAGGGACAGTCTTTTTAGTTTTTATGCAAAGTTGAATAAATCGTACCTCTCGTCCACGGCTAAAAGCAGTTTACTGTTAATCACTGATTTGTCTTCCGTTTTGCTACACAAAATAAAAAAAATACAAATAAAACAGGAAAATTGTTTACATAACAGACTAAGTCAATCATGCAGTCTTTGTTTTTGGAAAAAATATTTTTCTTGAACAAAATTTTTTTTGGTGTTATGTAAGTAAGTAATTTTTATAAATAATTCAATAGTTTATTTATTTCTAATTTATATTGAGTCACTTAATTTCGGACACGCTTTAAAGATATACTGATTTTAAATATAAAGAAATAGGTCAGAACTTAGTTTCAGTCAAAAGTTCAGTTGATTGTTTTAAAAGTCATTTTCCACTCCTTTTTGAATTTATTCAATAGTTAAACTTTTAACAAATATTACTAAAAATAAAAGAATTACTTAATCTACATTATAAAGCATAAAATAATCGATATAAAACCAAATCTTTACATTTTATCCTCAAACATGTTGTGTACACACGGGGCATGCAGTTGTAGAAACACTTTAGCGTCAGTAGTTGAAAAAATCTGGTTTTCTGAATGCCACATGAATAGGACACCAAAACAAATATATATTTTAACAAAAACAGCTAACGTCGAACAAACTCAGACACTGCAACACAAAGGAAGGATGTTACTGATAACGATAACAGTGCAAATTAAAAAAAAATAATTTACAACACTACAAAAGTAACACTCACATCTTGTCCTCCTCAAAAAAGAAATCGTCGTCGTATTCTTGCATCATTTTTACAGCAGTTTATATTGAAACACAATAAACAGGGCTTCGTTATGTTGATTGTCAAAATTATTGATTTTTCCCGGCTAATGTCACGTGGTGAGCGTCGGTAAAACAGTGCGGGGAAGAGCCAGGCGGGACCATGGAGGCGGGAAATTATTTTCAGTACTTTTTGGTAAGTTTGGTAATTTTGTTTATTTTATCCGGTATTTTGTGCGAGAGATCTTTAGCAAAGAAGTGAAGTGCATTTCTTTACAAACAGTAAAGAAAGACTACGTTACGAAGCGTGTAAAAACGTATGCGGGACGAACAAAACATCGAAAAACTGTGTTAAGTACTGTGGTTGACTGTGTTAGTTTTTTTCTACTCTACAAATGTAAAATCTTTCTGTAACAATTATTATAATTAAAAAAAGACGAAACGTAACATGGGAATTGACCTAGTTTTGACGCACTATAGAAATGTTTTTTGAAGGTTGTGGATTAATATTTCATGAAATTTGATCTTAATCTATAGGGGAAAAAAGTTATTGTGATCAACGCAGTGGTATTTTTAATACCGAAACTTCTTCGTATTTTTTTTATTGTTATTTTGCAAAAAAAGCATTGTTTTTTTTTAATTGAAAAAGTAAAAAAAAAAGTAATTTAAAAAGTTTCAGTAAAGGTCACGCTAGTGGGTTGGAATACCGAACAAAATGACTGCTTACCCTTTAAAGTGTTGTGTATTTATGGAATTATTTTACTAGCCAATATTTTGTCATGTGGTTATAAAAATTAAGCTTAATAATAATTAAAATAGTTTGCTCCATATGTTCAATGTAGATAAGATAGACAAATTTTATTATTGCAAATGGAACAAAAGCAATTTGAAAATTGTCTTATCGTTGCGAACGATTTCTTCTAGACGACTTTTGTATATTCTTTTTGTCTTATACAACTTAAATGAAATATTTTTTTCAATCACTTTAATAACTAAATACTTACGTTTCTACGGCCTATAATCAGCTGCATTAAATTATATGTCTAATGACTCTAGTCCCGCGACTGCCTTAAATATAATGGTAGTTATAGTGCCGAGGCCATAATGGAAAAAATTAATCATCTTGCCTCAGAGCAAAAGGACGCCATACGCAGTCGGTAGTCAGGTTGTGTTGTAACGTAACTTGATATCGAACATTAAGGTGTAGTAACGTCTGAACTGCTTTTAATGTAAAAGTTGTAGTAAACAAGGCGCCTGGCTTGTTGCCAGTGGTGCGTAGTGGCTCACGCGAGTTCGACTTGTTACAAATTAACAATGAAATCACTAATTGTAAGTTTACTTAACTTTCTTTAAAAAAAACAACTTTTGCCTTTAAGTGAATTTTGGAACGAAACACTCATATGTGTTTCTGTAAATTTTCCCTCCAAAATAACTGACAGTATTTTTTTAAATTCCAGTTTCCCCTGTGTCTATGCATCCTGCTTTACCGACCAGTGTTGTGCCAAAATCCTGTGGGACCTATTGAGTCATTCATTCAAACTAACTTCGTTGGACTACCTGTGATTCACGATAGACAAACATGGATATTCGATCCTGATGTTGGATTGAGAAGAAAGAAGCAATTCGTGGAACTTCATGGCGATAAAGCTGATAGATTGATTGAAAGACTCGGACTTGGGATTGATGGGAGACAAGAGGAACTATTGATAAAACAAAGACTAAGAGATGAAGGACATTTGGGAGGTTTGAACTATTTTTTGCCATAAATTTTAATTTTTTAAAATAGTTACGTATTCTAATTTCAAACACAATCGTTGATTGTGTAGCCAAAGTTTACTCTAGATTTGAATAATTTGAAAAATGTATCAAAATTTATTTAATGTGTTGTGGGATTCTATGTCAATTAGTCCGTAATATTTTTTCTGATTTACCAAGTCATAAGGTTCAATAGTATGTTTATTGGTGATAAGCTAAGGAAGTTGTAAAATAAAAATAACAAAGATCATTATAATGATTTTATTGTCTTATTGAAAAAAACCGTAGAGCTTACAATAATTTAAATGATATCTCAAAAAATTTTGAAATAAAAAAAATGCTTTATCGTATGTTTTTGTACTATATTAAGTCATTAATAATTTTCGTCTTTATATTAAGCGTAAAGCCAAATGAAACAAAAAGCGAAAAGACTTTGGTTTATTATCTGTATTTTGGTTGTTGTTGTTCATGACCATGAGATACAGAGTCCTTCAGTAGTATACATTGTGTGTAGTCTAGTCTTTAGTAGTGTTAAGTCTTCATTTGCTTTGAAATGCAAATGTAATACATTTCAATGCATCCTGGGAGAGTTTGGCGCCAAATGGTCGATGGTAGACACTGTGGTGCTACTTTGATGAGGATAAAAAACCACGATAGAAAACTCATCACTTTTCATACCATTTAACGCTGATTTCATGATCCTTCACATTCCACATCATCACAGACACTTATTACACAAAACTACACTGATTTTACGAAACAATATTCACTCCGAAATAACATTTCAATCATCGAAATAAAAATCACGTCCGCCAAAATCAAATGCCGCCAAAAACTCTTATTAAAATGTAAATCGTCAATTACCGCAGACAAAAAAAAAATATTTTATTACCAGCGTAAAGCCAAAGAGGTCGCATAACGTAGAATATTTTTTTTGTTTATTAACTCATGGATAGTTTTACTTCTTGGAAGCAAACGTAAGTATATTTAATATGCATGTGGTCGTTACACATCAAGGCCCGTTCTTGCAACCATTATTATTGGGCAAGCATTACGGAACCCAAATTGATTCTGCAGAAATAGTTTTAACCTCGCCTATGTAATAAATAATATACAGGTAAAGAAATAATATATATAATTAAAAATGTATGTTTTGTGTACGAAAAATTTCTAATATTCTTACTTAAAATATCACGTAGCCCATTGAACGCTCTTGTAGTGTGGATATTATGACGGATACATAAACACAAGACAGAAATATATCATAAAATACTAAATAAACTTTGTGAAATTTTTAATGATTGTATTTTTGTAACACATATCTGCACGCATCGGGACTCGAAGCCAGGACCTCAGAGATGGCGACATCGAGAAATTGGGCGTACTTGGCTATGGAGGTTGTCAAAGAGTTTGCGACAATTCCCTAATGCACGCCACCGCTCTCGATCTTCGGCCGTTCTCATCCAGCCCACTCCAGCCAACCTACGAATATCGTCACCCAATCTTGTCACAGGGCGTCCCACACTGCGTTTGCCGAGTCGCGGTCTCCACTCAAGAACTTTACGACTCCAACGGTCGTTAGTTCTACGGCTAATATGACCAGCCCACTGCCACTTCAGTTTGCTAATACGGTAGGCTATGTCGGTGACTCTAGTTCTCTGTCGGATCACATCATTCCTAAGACGCTTCTTCAGATTTACTCCGAGCATCGCCTTTTCTATAGCTCGCTGAGCGACCTTAAACTGGTGGACTAGTGGAGCCATGAGTGTCCACGTCTCGGCACCGTATGTCATAACTGGGAGGACGCCCAGTTATGACCGATATATTATATATATATATATCAGTAGCGGAGCGTCCGTACAACCCGATTCCTAACAGCCGTACCAAACGAGGGAGCTTAAAAAAATACCTAACTAAAAACTAATTTGTCTTGTTTCATTACTATAATGCAGGTACAATACCATTTTATAAACAAATATAAAATCATATAACAGTAAAACACGCGCGCGAAACAATACGCAACATAGGTACATACAAAGAACTAGCGAAGTTCCAATCACTCACACATCATCGCTCCCGCTCTCTAGATTCCTTCAATTAACTCGTAAAATCTCGAGTTATGGACGCCTGCGATACAACACGCACACAGACAAGCGTTCTCTTGTCACGTCTGTGTAGGTCTCTCATAGGCGCACGAACAGAGAAATAGTACCTAAAGATTGCCTAACATGCCGGCTTTTTGCGGCCTACGAGCCTATCCATCGATACACTACGACACACGCACACATTAGTCATAAACTCTCACGTACGTTTCGCGGAAAACCAAAAGTAAAGTTCAGCCAAAAGTAAATATTTTAGATTTTATTACAATATTCATAAGGGCGGATTTTTTTTCGGGAAACGCACGCAATATCGCGCGCCGTGCGGAGCTCCGTAAGCTGCCACGGGCCGGCTTGTATCGTCCTTCTCTTACTAACGCAGCCAGCTTTTGTATAATGCATCCCTTTCTTTCTAGCCGATCCCGAGCCGAGTTGTAGTTATTTCTCTGTCTTGCATAGCCGGTGTTTGAATATTGACATTTCATTCTGATATTTTAGTTTATTCTGTTTCGTTAACTTAAAGTAATTAATTAGTTTTATTGTATTTTTAGCAGTAATTCAGTGAAATAGTAAAATTTAACTAACATGTGTGTTGTAGTTTTAAAGGTGTATTGTGATATTGTGAATTGTGTCGCTCCGCAGGGATTTAATTGGTAGGTTTTAGTTTTTAATTAATTTTGGTTTATTCTCTCTCGGCACAATAATGGCCGCTTTGATGCACATAGATTGTTGTCTTACCGATTTCTTGCTAAGTGAAGGAAAGCAGTTTTCAAAGTTGTCCTTTGAAAATAAAAAATATGTCATACAGTTAGGTCGAGCTCGTCCAAGCATGTCAATAGATTACAAGCGTAGAGACGGTTTTTTCAAGCATTTCCACAGTTCTCTTTATGATAAATATAGTTGGCGTACAGGCAGTTGTTTATTAAAAAAATGTTTTGTTTTCCGTGTCTTTTGTTTTCTGATTCAAGCAACGTTTGTAATCGAAGGGATTTTTTGATGTTAATAATTTATCAAACTGCTAAAAAACATGTTCAAAGTGAGAAACATATACGTAGTTGTTTAGCGTTGCATGAATTTGGAAATAGTATAATAGAAAACTATTTTAACAATAATTTTGAGGCTCACAACCGCAAAGTCGAACGTAATCGAAATCTGTTAATAACGCTTCGACACAGTTGTTCTCTTAGGTAAACAAGATTAGCGTTTCGCGGGCACGACGAAAGTGTAAATTGGGATAATCGTGGTATTGTTAAAGTATTGTAAATGGTATTTGTTTTCTTTGTTTATCGCACACTGTAGACCCGTTCACACACACAAACAAATTACCCATTTTTTGTGGGTCCTAATTTTTACTGTGGCTTGCCTAACTTTTTTTTTCACGCCACGCCACTGATATATATATATCAGTTTTGTTTTTATCTCATAATATATCTTATCATGGATATAAAGTCTGTGTTGGTTTATTCTATATTTGTTTATTTAGGATGTTGAAACGTTAAACAAGTCTGCTGGTATAATCAAATCAGATCATCGTAGGAGATATGCGGTGAAGTGGTTAGTAAGTATTGTTACGATATTAAAAAATAAAGAAGCTTCTGCAGCAGCAGTATTGGACCTGCGACAAAAACTTGGATGTTATTTAAACGGTCAGCAAAAAGTACAATTGGTTAGCTAAAATGAGTAATTGGCCAGCAACTTTTTCTAATTAGTCAGCAACAATGAATTAGGCAGCAACTTATGGGCCAGCAGATATTTCTAATTAGCCAGCAACACAACGGATTGAGCAGCATCTCAAATGTTTTCTCTGCTGCCAAATTGTTTAAAATATGTTATTATTATTTTATTACTCTTAAAAATAATATTTATAATGCCTACTCAATTTGAACACAGCGATTATTGACACAAATATTGTTTTTATGGGTCATAAAAAAATAACCTTAACCTAATATCCATCAGAATACACCTCCTAAGAATTGATCCTTGATCTTTCCTAGATTTTATATGTTTCCGTAACATATATATTGCTGCCTAAATAAATATTTTTTGCTCAACTAATAATTCAACTGACCAAATAATTATTTTGCAGCCCAAGTAATTATTTTGTCGGTCAAATAATTAATAATTATATTGCCGACAAAATATTTGTTTGCTACCCAAATGATTTTTTGGCTGTCTTTTTTTTGTTGACCTTTTAATTTTTAAGCTATTGCATAGCTTCTATCGCGGGCCTTGAGCGCGGGGACCGAATTCAGAAATTCCGTAACGAAAAAACCTCACGCTCCCCACTCCGATGCGCAAGGAGGTGTGGCTTGAAGGCCGTGCATGTTAAAACCCAAGGTGGTTACCAAAATGAAACACCGTGTCCAAGGCGAATACAAATTTTAATTAACATCGATTTGACCATATAAGTCTATGAGAGTAAACAATAGTGCGTTTTAAAGGATAGGTGGCGCCATCTAGTGATACAACAAAGAACTAATTAAGACGCCACTTTGGTTTTATTTATAAGCTAACTATTACACATTGTTTATTATGAGTATTGTTATTTTATTAATTAGTTTATTAACATTTATTTTAGATAATTATTTTATGATTTAATTTACTTATAAGTGATCCGAACGAAATAATGTATATACGCTCAAAAAGTGTAACTTGAATTAATATCAAAGAAAAAGAAATACTGCATGAATAAAATAAATAAATAAAATTATAATTGTATAAGTTGATACAAAATGCTATGCAATAGCTTTACCGCGGCAGTCCCCGAGTGCCACACGTCTTTTTTTTTTTATACCACCAGGGTGGCAAACAAGCATACGGCCCACACAGATGGGCAGTGGTCACCGTAGCCTATGGACGCCTGCAACACCGAGGGCATCACCAGCGCGTTGCCGACCCTTAAAAAACCTTTTCACGCCCTTTTTCAAGGATTCCATGCTGTAGTCTCTTGGGAAAGCCTCACCAGGGAGTTCATTCCACAGCCTAAGCGTACGAGGAAGGAAATTCCTCCTAAAACGCACGGTACGCGACCATTTTGGTTCTAACGTGTGAGGATGAATTCCCTGGCGATGGCGAGCGGTGCGGTGATAAAAAGTAGCTGTTGGCATCATGTCAAACAGTTTCTCAGAGCAGACCCCATTGTACAAGCGGTAGAACACATACAAGGAAGCAAAATCTCTCCTCAAGCTTAAGGGCTCAATACCGCTTGTGAGCTCGGGATCGCCGACAATTCTTTGAACCGCAAGAGGTCCAAGTTGGTATGCTGGTGCACCCGCCCAAAGATGACAGCAGTACTCCATATGGGGCCTTACTTGCGACTTATAAAGAAGCAGTCGCTGCCCCGGAGAGAAGTACCACTTCGCACGATTGAGCACACCAAGCTTTTTAGATGCCAACTTGACCTTATCCTCTAAGTAACTGCGGTACTGGACGTCACTGGAAATGTCGACACCAAGGATACCCAAACTTTTGTAGATAAGAAGAGGTGTATTGAGGAACCGTGGAGCCACAGCGAATGGAGTTTTTTTCGCGGTGAACGAGCAGACTTGTGTCTTAGTAGGGTTAAACTGGACTAAATTTAGTCGTCCCCAATCAGAGACTCTAGCTAGACTATTCTCGATTACTTCCCAACTTTTAATCTCGATTACCTTTGGCCTTCTGAAGGCACAGCTTCCACCTACCAATTCTAATTAGGGGGTGGCGGTAAGACACACTTAAATCCCTTGGCTTAAGGGTCCGGCGAACAGTGAATTTTTTATACAAACGTAATACCAAAATCATTTTCAATTTGAGAATATCTGAACATATCATCGCTGTTATTCGAATTAAGAAAGTATTTCTCTATGTTTTTGTTAAAAAAACTTTGTTCAAAATATTTATAAATATTATATTTCGTAAAAATGCACTGTTTGCCGGACCCTTAATGAGTTGCTCTAATAATTGTGATAGATTATAGAGGCCAATCTTTTTTGTGTCCTGTTTGCTATCTTCTTAGTTTCAATTCCATCCCAGATAAAAAAAACCGAATTTCTTAAACTAGATATATTCGTGGCCTTATATGACACAGTTCACTTTGATTGACGTTCGGTTTACTTCTAAACAATGCAAACGGGGGTCGTGGGTTCAAGTTTGGTGTGTTGTCAAATTTTTTCATAAATGTCCGCAAAATTTCAAAAAATAGTAAGTAGTTAAAGACTCAGGTATCAAAACTCATCCCTAAAAGTCATTTTTATCTACCACCTAGTACTAGCTAACGTAGTAGGAACAGAGTTGAAAAAGAAGAATAAATACTTGATAAACTAAACTTTCAATAGAGTTGCGCTTTAATGTGTATAATAAAAAAAAATATTAATTTTCGGTGATTAAAAATATCAAGCTATCAGGGTAACACCTTCTGTAATACAATATTTGATGTTATTACTAGAAAAAGACTGGATAGGTATAGTCGAGCTCAAAAATATGTGTGCACTTTTGACATTAAAGTTATTTATATAGAGTTATTTAATAACTGTCACCTCTCAAATGTACATATATATATTTTGTATTAGACTGTACTATAGTACAGTAGCTGATTTTTTCCATGTCTGAGTCGTCTTCTTGGATATAGACAAGAAGACAGCCATTGCTCCGGTCCATTAAAAAAATATACTTGATATTCGTTATGAGTCACAAATCAAACAATAGAGTCACCGCCCTTATAACATTTGTATGTAATCTATTTAATTAAAACTAAACAATACAACATTAAAGACTAAAGACTTAAAAATTATTTGAATGTAGAAATTATTACCAACAATATTTATTATCAACATTTTTGTAACAAGCGCCATCTTACGGTAATGTACGAAACTATGACTACATTATATAGAATCAACGAAGTTTTGACTCGTACTTACATTGAGGGCGCCACTTTATTTATAATACTTTATTATGACATGCTCTATGATTCGGAAGAAACTGTTTAATCATAATTTAATTAATATTTTATTACCATTTACCCAGTGATTACTGGTTATTCATATAAAAAAACTGTAAATAGCTCACAGCTACTTTAATTTTATTGCAAATTATTTTGACAAATATAATTAATTATAATTGACCACTTGCCACTTGACCATTGGCCAGTTGTTACTACTCTTTCACGATTTTTCATCTGACCAAACCAAATTTTTATTTATTTATTTATTTTACAATTTATTGTACACACAAAAAAATACAATAAGCAATACAAAAAAAAGACAGGTAAATGAGTACAAAAGGTAGGGCTTATTCCTAATAGAAATGTCTTCCAACCCACCTGCGAAGGAAAAATGCTGAGGAGTAAACTGAGTTGCGTGTACTTAACAATATATACATATGAAATAATAAATGAAATAATATATATAAATATATAAAATAAATAATATTATACCGATATATAAATAAGTAACAACACATAATACGTAAATAAAATTTTACGGATGTGACAAAAACGATGATCGGGAACGTAAAATAAATATAAGACAAGATAAGTAAACAAAAAAAAAAGGTTATGTTGAATTGAGATAGTATTCCTTAAGCCGTGCCTTCCTTAAACAGTGAGAGAGTCTGACAATCTCGTACTGATGGAGGTAATTGATTTTTGTATGGCTAAATGTGGTCTTAAAGAACACAGTGCTCCTTGGACTTTGCATACCCCTTCGGGGATTACAGGCGTGATTTTATGTATGTATGTAAATATGGACAATCATTGAAATAATCGTCAAGTGGTGTGAAAAACGATGGGATATTTAACGTGGTAATGGGATTTTTAATGTCTACCATCGATCGTTTGACGCCAAACTCTCCCAAGATGCATTGAATTGCATTACACTAGCAATTCAATGCAAACTACTAAAGAAAAGTGTTGTACTGCTAAAGTGTGGCTCAAAAGGTCCTGCAACCAGAGCCGTAAAACTGAATATTATATAAATAATAAATATGATACGTAAAATTATGTAGGTATCTCACAAAAATATGCTCGTTTGGAGATAAGTGAATTGAATCGTATTAAAGGTTTTTTTTGCAAGACTACTTCTGTAATTTTCGGGATCATATTTATACGTAGCTTTAGATTGTGGCTGAAGTAAGGACGTTAGATGAGTGTTTTTTGTTTTGGTGATTATGAAAAACACAGCCCTAAAAGTTTATACTGATTTATAGTTCAAAATACCTACGTATTTTTATTTTATTTTTATTTAATTCGGAAATAACAAACAGTTAAACAATACACTTACATAAGCAGTTAAATTATACGAAAGTTTCTTATTGTGTAACCAGCTCCGTTATCCACCAGATTGCTAATAAAACTGTTACAAATCTTAAGTACAGAAAATAAATACAACACCAGTATACACTCTTTACAGAGAGAAGAGAAAAAATAATAATATATAGGTATACAATACAATATAAAAATATGCACATACATAGTCTCTTCAAATACACAAATAAGAAATCAAGCAACAGGCATAAAACAGAGTGCAAAACAGAACATACATGATCATGCTTTTTAACTACCTCAAGTTTCTATTATTTGGGACAAAATTGTGCACACGGCTAATCTTAATTTATTCCTAGGTAGTGCAAATAAGTCAAGCTCGTAAAGATGATCATTATAGAACTTTGTATGTCTATAAAAAGGGGCACGTTCACCAGCATTCGATCTTATTGTATCAAGGTAGAATAATTTATGAGGGTAATTATTACGGATCCGAGGGAAACTGCTGGAGATTTTGAACCTTATATACTGTGTTAAAATATTGCAATCAAATGTATTGTTTAAAATGTCATATAAGAAAGTTGCATCGAATAAATGTCTGCGTGTAGTATGTGTGGAACAATTAAATTACTCAAGAGAACCTCATAAGATCTCCGGCAATGATATATTTTGTAGTTATCTCTAGAAATAATATTTTGGAAATATCCCGCTGCCAGATCGGTTAGAAAAGTTTTAATTTCCGTTCTATGAACGGAGCTGATTCTGATTTTATCATCATTAATAGAGCCAATTCAGAACTAATTCTCGGCATCACCATTATAGTCACCATTATAGTGTAGACAGACACATAGATTCGAGTCGGAATATCGCGTAGTGGCCACTGGTCTTGCTCTTGTCTATTTCATAATATCAAAAATGTAACAACAAGACAACAGGTATAGAAATTCCGGGTGTCATTTGTATCCCGACAATAGACTAGTTGATCCATGTCAAAAGTTATGAAAATAATGTTTCATTCACATGTTTAACTAGTATGAGGGTCCGAAATATACTAAGTTCAAGAAACATAAATAAGGGATTGCTGTAAAGATTCAATTAAAACATGTTCTATTTTTTTTTCGTCTGCCAAAATCTCTATCCGCCATGTTCTTGAAAATGGTGACGTAACGAATGAGGTAAACTATAACGCATGATCAAAATCCAGTCGCAACTATCAGCGTGTCTGCCGGCTGTGTCAGCCTGTGTCACGCATGCCATGCGTACTGATTATCATAGACCATCACGGCCGACAGTGTTTTTGCCTATCAAGCAAAAACGTAATTTAAAAATTGTATGTACAAAATAAATGCTATTTTTTATTAGTGGTTGACAGTAATGAATAATTTGGGGCCTAAAAAAAAGTTTCACCTAGGCCATAAAGAAAAGTAGAGGTGTTCTTCTTTCCATCAATTAATTTAGTTATCAACCTCAAATAAAACAACACTTAAATGATTTCATTTATTTATCCATAAGAATTACAATATCGAGACTTGACAATTTAATAAATTTAAATCTAATGACAATAATAGAAAATATCCTAAGAATTACGAAAAATAGGATACCTACATTAATCTACGAGGGAAATTATATTTGGAATATCTTTTAGAGAGTATACAATTTGTTCGTTATGGGAATCGATAAATTTATCGAAGATTCAAATTTTTTTTAGTTTGACACGTTTTGAAACTCCGAGAATTTTATCGAAATACATATAATTAATAACTTAACTAATTAAGTTTAAGTGGCGATTTTAAAAGGATTTTAATGCATATTAAAAATATTTACGTAAAGATAATCATATAAAAGGAAATTATATTCTTGTACATTGCAAAATATCATGGGGATTATAAACAAAAAAAATACTCTTCTAGTTGACATCTATAGATGGACGAAAAGACAACTGTTTTAAGAGTAAAGATTTTAGCCTGAGAAAACAAAAATAATCAATAACAATATTGAAGTAAATAATATATATTTTTATAATCACCACTTAAAAATAAATCAAATTATATAGAACAGGTATAAAAAGACTAAACCACTATGACTGTAAGTAAAACACGTTGATAAATGCAAAGGTATCAAAAGGGCAAATAAAAACTAACTATTCATCAATATTTTGTGACTGTCTAAAGGATGGGTATTATCTATTCCGTGGTTCTAACATTTGTTCGTGTTGTTTTAAGCGACCAGAAATTATTTCAAATGGGCATACAAAAATCTTTTTTGCATCAATAAAAAAGGTTAAATTCATCGTAATACTCTACGTGGCAGAAAACAATTCGTAGTAATACCGAGCATCCTGATTGAGTTTATTCTGAATATCACTTGCCTTGTATCAAGCCAACCATTGATAAACCGTGGATAAACCTGTGCTCAGATTGCTAGTTTACAACTATAGCAATATAATGGCAATAGTGTGTCAATGTTACAATTTTTGACATTTCGCAATCTGCTAATCTATTTAGTTTTACGCCCGTAGTTCATCTCCACTGCGGAACCGCAACAGTGAAACCACAGACTGAATTTTGCCGCGATATCAGATTCACAGGAGGAAGCGATATTATTGTGGACTTCAACTGGATGGCTTAATAAATAAATAATGGGTCTACTTCTGACCGCATGAATATTTTTTTTTAATTGACGTCCATTTTATGAAAAACGACGCAGTATCGCAACATAATAATAAATAAATATCTACTAACATTCACACCTATCAACTAGCTCCATTTTAAGCAACTAATGCTGCTTGTGTTACGGACACTAGATGACGGATAAGTATATTTAATAGATAAATACATATAAATATATATTTATATATATTCAGGATATTTGTATGTATTTATCTATTAAATATATTTATCCGTTATCTCGTGCCACAAACACCATCAGCATTAGTTGCTTAAAATTGGGCTAGTCGATAGGCTAGTGAATGTTAAAAAAAATCGTTATCAATCTTACATGTAAAATTGCCATTTAAATTGTCATATACGTAAAAGTTTGTTTATCGCATGTATGTGAACTACATTTTCTATTACAATTATTACATAAAATGAATAGTGATAAAGTGTTATATTGTTTAAATTCATGTTGTTACAATTGACTTATCATTTGAGATACTAGCAGGAAAAATAGTATGTCAAAGTTTAACTATGAAAAATACTGGATTAATAATACGAGTACACGAATAATTTAAGCATTTGTGTATGAGAGAGATAGAGAGTCTTCGAATTATTCTTTTTTCTTTACTTTTCATAATTCGCAAAAGAAAGAGAATAATAGTTGTTTTAAGTGAGAGATAATGATGTCAACCCACGAATTTTATACCAAATTTTATTTAAGTTCAAAATAAAATAACTATTGGTTAAAATTTGATTTCTGCACAATGAGTTTCACAACATGATATTCAAACAACATTCTTACTAAAGTCCAAATAAGCAAATTAATTCAATTACTTAATAAGGCACCTTCTTTTTTTGGTTCGAACAATATTTTTTTGTAATTTTCTTTTTTTTTTCGATATTCAAAAAGTCAACGTTACTAAGAAATCGTTTTTATTATAAGGATACTTAGCCTTATTCTAAATAAGAACACCAAAGAAATTATTATACCTTAATATGGCATTAAAATTATAAATAACTATTTATAATTATTAAAGAGATCAAAAATAAGTATGTATTTTCCCAATAACATTTCTCCAAGAGCTTTATACGTGTTGGCTTTTATAGTTTTTCATGAAAATGGTCCATCATTGCTAAAATAGTTTAAGTCTTAAATAAATAAAGAGTACCAAGTTTAGTTTATTTATTGTTTTATGGAATGAAAGATAAGTTTAACTGTAAAATAAAAATAATCTTTTTAACAAGCTTCTATAGAGTAAATTATTATAAATTTACTATATTTGTAGTCGGTTCAATTTTCCTTCTTCTATTCTCTTTTGTGACTTAATATATCTCACACTATCTCACTCTCATGTTCATACTTACTTAGAGGAAAATTGCTGAATCTTGAAAATTAAATTATAAACCGAATAAATATTATTTTTTAGATTTGAAATAATTTTCCTATTTTAACAATGACAGACTTTTCTAAGATTGTTTTCAATATTTTTTGTTATTTTATTATATCATTATCATTACAAAATGTAGAAATTTGTGTGTTCGTTGTTCGTCGAATCGACTCGTTCAGTACTGTTCACGTGTTCGGGTCTGAATCACCTGAAATAAAAAAAAATGCTTAAGATTAAATCATCGAATAAAAAAATTAAAATTACATCGCAGTTTATTATCTATTTTTCTTTTCATTGGTAAGCCAGGATTGAAATAATGATTCTCCTTACACTGTAAGAGAAAAGATGGTGTTATAAAAAAAATATTAGTAAAAATAATATTTTCAACACACTTCCTTATAAAGTGGCTCTAATCCCATGGCAATTAGGCACATAATGACACCTATAATCAAACTGTGACTTTTTCATTACTATTATTCACGAGTGAGTAATAGTTTTTTTTAATATTATTGGTTGAGTTACGGTTACATTTGCGCTAAAAAGCTATCCGCGAAAAGCCCAAAAAAAAGAAACCTCATTTTTTAGTCTATGGCCGATGCGCGCGCATAGGAAAACTGATTAATTTTTCCCGCCATTACGAAACATTTTTCACAACTCGTCTCGTTTTCTCTTTTGAAGTTATTTAGTTAGTTATTAATTAAGATGTCTGCAAATACAATTTATGAAGAAAATGATTTATGTTGTGCACCGCCCGATATAAGATGTGAAGCCCAGAACGTTATGGAAAGTTTACTACCAGAAAACTCAAAGGAAAAAATAGTTAATTATAATTTTACTAACTGCACATTTACTAATTGTTTCTCTAAATAAACTTTTTATCTACTATGTAAAATGGTTTTTTATTTAAGTATTATTTTATTCAGAAGTGTGTTGAAAAACGTTGTATGATACACGTGTGTATTGATGATTACCGTCCTCGGCTCCTTAAGACCCTCGCCTGACGGCTCGGGCCTCAATGCGCCTCAGCGGTAATCACCAACATTACACACTTGTACCATAATGTACTATTAAAATACCAAAAGTAATATACATATTTTTATCAAACTCTGTTCTCCTTATTTAACCACTACAAAATATTTATTAATTTTCGATAAAAAAATGTTTTCCACAATTGCTTATAGGTAAATAAGCATTCGAATATCTGATCTCTAATGATGATATGTTATGTTTTAATATGTTAAAATACCGTAATATTTAAGCGGAAGTTTTTGTCTATGCAGTCCTGTTTAACTTCGGTTCAAGTTAAGTTAAACTATCTTAAAGTTAAACCTTTTTCCAATGTCCAAATACGACATATGTAGGTCGTGAGAGGCTTAATTGGCTGACTGCTACACCGAATGCTAATGGTGCACTCCACCTAGGTTCGTCGCGATTATGTTAATGTGAAATGGTAAATGTCTCTTTACCAATAGTTTATTTTTTGTTAAGTTGTTAGGAGAACTTGCAATGTAGAAATATTTGCCTTTTTTTTAATGTTGATTTACAGCATTTGTAAACATTTTGTTATATTTGTTTTAATATTTAGCTCATTCCTATTTTCTTTAACTCTATTTCATGTTTTTTCATCTTTAATCAATAGATATCGATCTATGCATGCATTATATTATAAGGATTATAAGAATTATAATGGAAAACATGGCATGCAAATCGTAAGTTTAAGTTACAAAGATGCTCCCCCACTTTTTGAGTGAAGTGACCCCTCATTCAGCCCCGCATGTATGTTTGTTTATTATTATTTTGCTCTTTTTCAAAACGTAGTATTTTTAGATTTTTTAATCTAATATTATTATTTTTATTCTTAATAAATCCAATCCAATCCAATCCAATCCAATCTCCATACAAAAAAACTGCAAGTTGAAATTTAGACTTGAAAGTGCTTGAAGGAAGTTGAAAGTAGTTGCAAGTTGCATTGTTACCGGGTTCTGAACTATTCCCAAAGTTTCAGCCCGATAGCTAGTCTGGAAGTGCCTCAAAATTGTGTTACAAAAATCCAACCGGACAAACAAAGGGACAAAGAAACAAACAAGAAAGTGAGTAAATAAAAACGTGGTAAAAAGTATTCATTTTAAATAAAGGTTGCCTTGTAGATATTGCTTTTAGCGATAAGACCATCTAAGTTGCATTGCATTTCCTTCTGTATTTTTCTTTTGTAGCAACAAAGCATTCTATTTATGTAACTATGTTTTTCTAAACACATCTTGAGTATCATTGTAATTACTGTTAAAAAATTATCACTCGGTGTTGCATTACAGTGTGAGTGTCGGTCTTCGTAAGTCCTATAATGATATAACGGTGGGTCTCAGTTCCTTTTTTGGCTTGTGAGAACGCGGTATCTAAGCTTCGGAGTAAAAAGAGATAGGAATAAGCATACACATCACATTACACATACTGATCATAAATAAAAACCTGTATTGAAAATACAAGGTATTGGATTTTGAAGTCTCGTACCCAGGAATTAAGTTCGGTGTAAGTAATGCCGAGGGCGATATGTGCTGCTCAGAAACGGAGTCAGATTTAATCCATATCTGTATATGCCACTGAATTTAATAATGAATAAATTATCTTGGTAACTATTCATACTAGACAACAACTCGCGAACTCAGGCCGCGTCTGTCTGGTAAACGCCTATAACCGTCAAGAGTGCGAAACCTTTTTGAAATAGCACAAAAATGTTGAACACCTCTAACAATCAGTGGTGACGAACCTTGCTAATTTATAGTGCAATTCCACTAAACATTCATAATAAAGTCAGGTGTGGTTATCCAGGGGCGCGGCACCGCGCCCTCCTTAAGGGACATTAACTAATTAGTCCACTGCGAAAACACGTGACTAATAGCACGAGATTGGATTTTGCGCAGTGGTATGTAAAGAACTAATTATGGTTTACTTCGTGTCTATTATCATAGGATTTCATCAAAAGTCGCTCGTTTTATGACAGTCTTCTAACAGTTAGTGGAAGTAGATGATAGTTGTTATTATGGTTTGAGGAGCTTCGTGGCGTAATTGATCGTTTTGGGTTTAATATTGGGTCCTTACCTATGAAATTGGTGATTTTATTCTGTCTTAGCAATTTGTCCGTAACTATTAAGTTTCAGAACATTCTTATAAAATAATTGCCTCTTCTAAAAATAGACCATATATTTGAGCTCGTATTATTTAATTTGATAATTTATTGTAAGTTTTATTGTGTTAAAATTAGGCAAAAAGACAATAATTTTTAACTGCCTCATACATCATTTGATTTGCATTAACGATGATTTTTGATTAACATAAAAACGATGAATAATTTTTATCAAGTGTTCACACACATATTGCTAAAGCTTGTCTAATGAAAAATGCCAAAAATGCCAAATATTATTATGTCTGGATTTGTCGTTGTGAAGAAAACTGATAAAATGTTAGTATGTAAAATGCAGACATCCCCAAAATCTCCATACAAAACACCAATTTCATAGGTAAGGACCTAATAATAACTTTTCACACGGTCGGATCTTCGATATGTGACAAAAACAAATTTATTTTCAGCTCACCTGTTCGTAAGGCACGTTAACCTCATGTTTAATAGTTTTGTTATGAAGCTATATAAGCTACTTGTTTTTTTTCGCGACTTCGTCCGCGTAGAATAGTTACTTTGAGATACTGTGATGGTATGTAGACTTATAGCCTTCCTCAATGAATAGGCTACTCAACACTGAAAGATTGAAAATTTACTCCTACTCTATTATTAGAAGCAAAGTTCATAGTGGCGTACATTTGTCCTTAATTTTTCTGGGAGGCGTTATTAAAGTTTTTGAACATTCATCCGCATGGGAATATCGGGATATAAAGTAGCCTATGTCCTTTCTCAGACTCTAGCTAGACTATCTCTGTAACAAATTTTAGGGCGAATTCGACCAAATTTAGATCAGCGACGCGGGTGTAGCATACCAAAAATGGTTTATCTGTCAGATGCGTATGCCAAAAATCGACCGTGAACGTAGGAATACGCCATTAGAGCGGATTGACCAATGCAATTTAAACGTTTTATTGGTGCCCGTTCGAACTCCCGTGATCTAACACGGAATTTGACCGAATTCGCCCTTGGCGTGACCATCGGATATATAGATTACGGATATATAAAAGAACTCAAGATATTTAAGTTTAGATCGAATTTATAATCCAACCATATGCTTTAAAAGTCTTTTAGTTTTTAAAGTAAACTCATCTCGCCACCGAGCCTCCTAATAAATACAAAGATTGTAAGAAATACCTGAATTTAAATAGTAATTTCAAAGCTTAAATAAGTCATAACAAAATTATTACGGGTTTTGCACTTCTGCATAGATAACAAACAATTTGCATTTAATAATGCAGAAATTTTCATGATAACATCCCCCTTGGGGCTCGTAATGTGGTTTAAACACGCAAATTCAATTGCTATAGCTTTAAGTCATTAGGATGCACAGAGCAATTAATTTACTATGAAAATTAAATTTCGAGTTAAATTTTGCCGAGTTCGTAAAAATGGCACTGCCCTTCAAGATTTCGTCGGATCAATCCTCGCCGCTTATACCACTGAATTGAAAAAAGCCTGTGCCCAGCAATGGGACTTAAGAGTATATAGGCTAAAGACGATACGTTTAGTTTCCGACAGTTTAGAAGGCGGCAGGTGAGGAATGCGCCTGCGACCTTTTACACGATAACTGTCATTTTCCGAACTTGGCTATAGCTTTTATTGTATTTACTACTTAAAGCTCTTTATACCATATTTCAAAATATAAATTCTACTTATTTATTATACGAACGGCAAATGTTCGACGTGGAAAGGTTATATTAGAATGTTGCATGAAGGATGCAACAATAGCTGCATAGATTGATATCGATACCGCAGACTGTACACTCCTCTGAATTTTAGTCGGAATTATAAAGGATGTTGCAACTTACGTTTTTGCTTTGTGGTTGCAACCGATCATAGACAATGCTATGAGAGAGCGTGTTTTCTTGAAGTGAGTTTAAGGAATCGAACGATTTAAGGCCGTAGTTCACGGTAAGTAATTTGTTTGTCTTATTATTTACGAGCCCATGATTGAGCTTTTTTAAAAAACTAATAGCGGAAGCACTACATTATAAAGTTTTACAGCCAAAGTAAGATGATTTTTTGTTTTTAATTGATGATATTACCTTATTTTAAGATTTGTTAAAACATTGTTAAGAAACTAAGCCTCTCAGAGGAAATAATGAAGTAGGCATTAAACTATAATACTGTTATCACTCTGTTTAACCTTAATATATGATGACATCTGAATGTTATACGGGTTTAAATGTCAAAACTTTCGCGCCTATTCACCTGTTGTTAAAATATCAAAGTGCATAGAAAGCTCAGTTAACTTGATTTGACATAATAGACATTGAGGCAGCTGGCGAGTGTATAATAGAGTCATTAAAGTTATATTGTTATTATGTCTTCTGTAGTAACAAGCTAGTAAGTGGTCGTCCAGGCCCCCTTATTCTAAACTGTCGAAAACTAAACAAATCACGGAATCTCTATTGCTGTCACTTTTTATAGCGGTGAATTAGAGCGAGACGGGACGTGTCTTTACGAAACGAATCCGTGATTTGACGGTTTAGAATAAGAGGCCAGTAGAGGGAATCTACTCACGTCCCATAAAACAGTCCTTACATCGGCCCTAAATTCAGCACCTACTCTACACACTAAAAACGTACATTATACAATATAACACTTAGGACATGTGACTTTATAGCAAGAAAAATTTGGATATCTAATTATTATAGCACCCGATATTATGACAAAAAAGTATTAGAATTAAAGATAATTAGGCATAATAAAAACATTATGGATAGTGATGATTATAGCAAACGCGTTAGGGATTTCGATTTTCGGACGAACGTTTTTCGGAGAAGAAAGGGCTCCCATTTCCGGGGACTTTCGTGGTTAGCTTAGAATTAGATGATTTATAAATATAATGTATTTAACGTTTTTTTTTTTATAAAAATCTCAGCAAATGACTCCACACTACCTGATGATAAGCAGTAGAGGAGTCCATATGTGAAGATAGCTAGTGCAGCATGCTGACATACTGCCCTAGCCACCCTCACCTTGCCGCCCCAAAAAAATGCTTACTCACGTCTCTTTTGAAGGAACCCATTTTGTAAGAAGGCGGGAATACGTGTGCCGGTAATTCCACACTCTATAGCTGCGCGACAGAGAAAGGAGTCACGAAATCTCTCAGTGCGCAGAGTAGAAATCAGAAATCAGAAATCAGAAATTTTATTTGCATAATTTTAGGTACATATATTGTGATATTATAATTTTTAGAGAGTTTCACTAAAATAATTACAAAGCGTGCAAATATTATAATAAAAAGTTATACAATTAATTAATTCAAACATGTCTCAATCAAAACAATTTAAAAAGTAATTAAACGTAACATTATACCATTAAAGACGTCAAATAAAATATATATTATTAACACACAATTGAATTAGGATTAAAATTAAAAATAATAGTTTTTCCATTTATATAATAGTATGTCTACTGAAGTATTCAGTCAGCGAGTAAAATGACTTTTCCATGAGCCATGAAGGGAGTTTGGAATTAAATAGAGGGCCATCAAGAGCTCTTAAGAGCTCGTAGACGTAGCGACAGTGACAGTGACTCCGATATTAAATTATTTCTTATTCAATTTTAAGCTAATAATTCAAGAAAAGCTAAACCTACTTTAAGTAAGTATATGATATTTAAATCTAGATAGCTGGTACAGTCAAGTGCATAAATATGTATCTTGAAAACCATTACAATATCATGTATGTATGTAAGGATTCACGAAATATGTGACACTTTTCTCATCGTTATTATGTCTTCGCTTTTGTTCCATAAATATGTAAGTATCAAAGTGTGCAATAATATATATCTATCTATACTATGGTATCATAATATATGTGACACTTTTCTCTTCGTATTATGTTGGTATTACGCCTTCGGTTTTGTTCCAAAAATATATAAACTAAGTGAGCAATAATATGTAGCTAAAAAAGGTTTGTATAGATAGATGAGCCAATAAAAAATAAAAGTAAATATTCTTTGTATTTTTTTGACACTATTGACATTAATTTAAATTTTGAATTTCTTTTCTATTAAATGTTGACAATTGCTTCTTGCTATGAAACAGAGAAAGTAAATACTGCAAAATTTCTCGAACAAACGAAAAAACTCGATACAAAACAAATTGTCCTTTAATGAATACATGTTTTTGATCAATTTCTGCAAACATATTTACGACAGTTAGATTGGATACTTTCTTAATAAACTTTCATTGATATATACTTTTGACACGTTTGTTTAGATACATATTTATGCACTTGACTGTACCTAAGCGCATCTGCGAAATTTTGCAACCGTGTCGTGATATACCAAGCTTTACCAAGTAACCTAGTAATTGGTCGTTTGCAACATTTGTACTAATGTCTTCATAATATTGAATATCTATGTTTATACATTTATAGCATTTTGTGTAATGAAAGTGGAATAATCATAGGATGAACAAGTTTATTGTGAAAGATTATATTTTGCTGCCATTAAGGTAGCTATTAAGTTAGCAGAGAGCAGTAACTGCATTGCATTTACTGAATGGTAATTTGTGGTAGAAGATGGGAACTTCAAAAATTTTGTAGACTGATCTTCGTCTGTTTATAGTACTAAGGTGAAGATATCACCCATACTAATATTATAAATGCAAAAGTAACTCTGTCTGTCTGTCTCGCTTTCACGTCAAAACTACTGAACCAATTTAACCGATGTTTGGTACACAGATAGTCTAGAGCCTGAGAAAGGATATAGGCTACCTTTTATCCCATTATAAAAGGTAGCCTTATATCGGGATAAAAAATTAATTTACGCCACTATCAACTTTGCTTCTAATAATAGAGTAGGAGTAAATTTTAAATTCCACCAATTGAGGCTACTGTTACAATTTGAACAAATCTTTCAGTGTTAAATAGCCTATTTATTCAGGAAGGCTACATATCATCACACTATCTCAAAGTAACTATTCTATGCGGACGAAGTCGCAGGCAAAAGCTAGTAATGAATATATTATTTTTATTGATAGGTGATATTTTGTGTTTGTCAAATGGGTAGACATAGGTGTCTCTCGGAACCCGGCCGCTTGTGTCGATTACAATAACAATCAAAGCGTCGTGGTTGTACTTGATACAAGCGCTCGCGGTAATGAACATTAATATTAGGTCCTTACCTATTAAATTGGTGCTTTGTATGGAGATTTTGGGGATGTCTGCTTTTTACATACTAACATTTTATCAGTTTTCTTCACAACGACAAATCCAGAGATAATAATATTTGGCATGTATCATTAGACAAGCTTTAGCAATATGTGTGTGAACACGCTTGATAAAAATTATTCATCGTTTTTATGTTAATGCAAATCAAATTATGTATTCGGGAGGCAGTTAAAAATAATTGTCTTTGTGTCTAATTTTAACACAATTAAACTTACTAAAAATTATCAAATTAAATAATACGAGCTCAAATATATGGTCTATTTTTAGAAGAGGCAATTATTTTATAAGAATGTTCTGAAACTTAATAGTTACGGACAAATTGCTAAGACAGAATAAAAACACCAATTTTATAGACAAGGACCCAATATTATGATTAATTATTATTATTTAAATTGTAAAATAATTATTTAGAATGTAAAATGATGACGATTTTAAGTGCCAAGTTTGGCCAATGAAATAAAGTTGTTTTTGATTTGATTTTTGATTTGATTTTTGATTTGATTTGTCACCACCCATATTTCGCCAGATATGTCAAGTCCCCATGTAACAGATGGCAAGCCTGTTGCCATGCACCGGGCACAATTTGAGGCAATATTGTGTGTGTGGCTGTGTGTGCTATCATCGAACGAGTAGTGCCCCGTCCGTCCCAACTCGGCCACCGTTGCCAATGAGTGTAATGAAATAATGCAATATCTTACCTCAGAATCAGAGATATAGCGTCGGCACCTTCTTTTGCGTTCCTAACGACAGCTTCGCTCCCATTTTCTTGTACCCCTCATTTTTAATTCTACATTTTGGTTTATCACTAGTCTCCACAGGACAACCTTTCAATTCCCACACTAGGTTCGTCAAAGATTTAGGCCTGCTTAGTTTCCTACACCTCTTCTCTGGAAGCTTGGGCCCATTCGCAGAATCTCCAGACGTTCTGCCACCAGAATGACTCGAGTCCAAAGTCCCATCTAGTTCCATAGCCTGGTGGATGTTTGAAAGGCTTTTGTACCTTATGTTGAAAATAGGAGAGTCGCCTTTCGTTATAGGACGTACGGGACTAGCGACAGGACTAGATATCTCCTTGGTTGGAGAATGACTCTTCTGTCTGAACACCATTCTGCTACCTTTATTATTGTTAACCACGTTATTTTTTATATAAAGCTTAGGAAGGTTGTTCGCTGCAGGAGCGATGGAACATTTTTCTTTATAAACAGTGACTGGGGTTTCTTTAACTGGCAGTGATGCTTTGCGGGTTCTCTTCTCAGCTTTTTGAGAGTTCAGAGGCTTTTTTGTTGGTATAGTCTCAATAGGAGGTGGCTCTGGCTTGATTTCGGTTATTAGAGGCATATGGATAGGTGTAGGCGCAGGCGACGACGGCGCTGACTCGTGCCTCGGTTCATTTGAGTATGACGCCTTAATATTTTTAGGAAGTGGCGCAAATCCTCTAACATAATCGTAGATCTGATCGATCTCGTCATATTCATCCGGAATGCTGTTTTCGTCTCTGTGACTGCTGTAAATGTGACTGTGACGAGTTATATGTTTATGGTGATTGGCTGTGTCTGATGACGCGCTTCTCCGTAGAAAGTAACCAGTTTTGATCAATGGTGGGGCATGGAGTGGCCCATTCAAAAGCCTTTTTGGGTCCCCAAGTTTTCCGTCTAAAACATGTATTCTATCAACAACGTCGACGAGCAATCGGTTGCATTTCTCAACTAACCTGGCGAACTCCATGTAGTTTTTAATTTGGTCCTCGTTTTTGCATCTCTGCATTTTAAGAGGAGCAGCTAAGGGCAAAGCGATTAATGCATTACCTTCTTTCTGTAATGGCAGTGCAAACACATGATCTTCTTCAAATATTGAAAGAAGCCTCAGTTCTGGTACAAAATGACTCGAGCTTTTAAGTCCTCTAGGTGGCGTTCCATTTACAAGTCTGACCGTAATCGGCAGTCTCTTCGTCAGAAGAGTCTTTGCTGTATGAACCCCACTAATATTCTCTTCTTTTGCTATAGCCGAGAATTTCCCCCTTTGGTCGAGACTCAGCAACACCATGTCGCCCTTAGAGTCAGTGCATTTTAAATATTTGCTTTTACCTAACAAAACTTCGCCCCTCGGCATTAATACTTCTCCAGCTGGGAGGTTTCTCGCTCCATCAGCTGTTACATTTCCATCTAGATCTGTTTTAGCACAGATGACTCTAACTGGTTCTCTGACTAAGCATCCATCGTCTAGTTTTCTTCGAGCTAGTTCACTGACTGATTCAATACACCTCACAGCTCTGCCCTCTTCGCTTAGAAGCTCAAAATATCCTTTATAAGTTTCAGGGATAGCGATTCTAGGTCCAACGCTGACGACGCGTCTCCCTTCTTTCAATTTAATAGCTTGGGCAATAATTTTCTTTCTCTTTCCAGCTGTGACTAATAATGCAGTGCTCTGTAAGCCAGGACTTGGTAGTGTGGGCACTCCAAGTCCGCCATACTGCCCCTTGATAATCTTGGCAACGCTTGGCAGGCGATGCTTGGTGACGAACTCTCGTAGGTAGTGGCCTTCGTCGGACCAGCGCGACGCTGCCACCACGACTTGGCCATCCGTGGCTGCCATGGTAGGCGACTGTCACATCTGGAACAGAGATAAGGTAAATGTTATTAATAAAATACAATTAGAATTTTGAGTCGACACGCAGAAAACAAGTTAGTTAATTGAAAGAGTCAGTACACTGAAATGTGAAACACTCGTAGCAGGTCTTTAATTTTTTTTGAGTCTTTATCTTCGGCTATTTTTCTGGAAGGATTCACTTTGTGTTTTAAGGGCAAAGTCAGACCTCGCACACAAGTAAAAAAAATAAGTATTTTAAAACTAAGTATTTCTCTGATAAAGCAAAGAATTCGTCTAAGCATGCGAAACAAATTTTTGATAGCACTTTATGTCTCTGACTCAAAGAATCATAATTATATTTTGCACACCTAGAGGAATCCTGTTTTAATCAAAAACAAAACTTTTTATTCACTACGGATATATTTATTTTATCTCATTATGAAATGATCGAGTAAGACTGAAGGGAAATATTTAGTATAACGAACAAAGCATATCTATCTTTGCAGTAATTCTTTGAGTGTTTATATGTTGGACTTACACTCCATATCGAGAGGAAGGATGCTTAACTAAGCATTTCTTTGGTACAGTAAAGTGATTACTCATGGCCTAGAAATACCTGTATGTTCTTGACCATTCTCTAAGTGTAGAACGCTATGGATATCAAAAGCAATAACGATGGTTCATTTAATTGATGAAGGTAGTAGTTCCTCGAGATCGTAAACGTTTAACTTTGTATTGTTCCTTTTGTTAGATAGCAACTCATCATTATCTTTTGAGCCAACAAACGCCCACTGCCCCCAAAGATCGCCTCAACGGTTGATCCTGCGCTGCCCGTCTCCAGCGACTTCCTGCGATCTTCGCTAAATCATTAGTCCACCTTATGTAAAGCTACGGCATACCAAATTACTAACGATAAAAAGTCTTAAATTTAATTGTTGGCATTCATTAACAACCTATGTTCGGCCACAGCTGGACATAGATCTACCCTAATGCACGCCACCGCTCTCAATTTTCGGCCTTTCTCATCCAGCCCACTCCAGGCTCCCTACGAATATCATCATCCCATCTTGTCACAAGCGTTTACCCACACTACGTTTACCGAGTCACGGTCTAGTCTATCTTCTTCTACTGAAAATGACCACGTCTCCGGGGCGATTCGTCACTATCATCTCAATCTCACTTTCTAGTTTCATATACATAGTCGGGGCAGATGTTTGTGATAAATACGGGCACTTCTAACTTATATAAACACTTATATACATACATACATATAATCACGACTATTATCCACTAGGGTAAGACAGAGACTACTCCACGAAGTCCACTGCCATACTGTCCGCGCTACACCAAAAGTGACAGGTGGTGAGCCCGTCGGAGCTATAAGCTTTTGGATAGTTGTGCAGTTCTAAGTCCAGTAGTCGCATTTGACGACACCCGAGCGAAGAGACGGGTTGGTAGTATTTTTAAATGAGCCGCTACCACACGACTCTTATATACATATAAACTCTTAATTGCACCAAAATACACAAGTTAAGAAAATAAGTATGCAAGGACTTATCTCTATAAAGATCAATTCAGAGAGGTACAATAGAATATCGCTCAGTTATTCCTTGCGGTAAAACTTTTCTGGTTCTCATAATACAAGCCATACAATGCATACCTAGTTAAATAGTTCGCATAAATACGTTCGCATAAATAGTTCTCCAAAGTCTTCGAATACATAGCAGTCTCAACATTAAACATACAGCTTTTACTTGCACTTGAACTAGCCACTTCTGAAGATTCAAGGTCATCGACCGCAACCTGACCACTATCACACCGTGTGTGTTCCATACCGCAATAAAAATTGTGTTTATTGAAACCAATCGGCGAACTCCAATAAAATATTGCGGAACCGAATAAATATGGGCATTTTGTTTTTTAACGGCGAAGGTAAATGGTTCGTTTTATTCGTCCAATATCTGGCTGGCGATAAAATCCGTTACATCATAAAAATGTTGTAACTCCGCGTTGAGCGCTGAAGTAGGTATAAAGACTGCAGCACAGTGGGTGCAGACCACAGATTATTAAAGTGTATTATAGATACAACCACAGGGCAAGTAGGGTGACGTTCTTTTCGCCATCTTGGGTGGACATGCAAAGTCATTGGTTCTGTATGAAAAAGCGTCCACCCATGGATGGTGTTGTTGGATGCCACCCCTCAAAAAACGACATCACAGGCTTTTATACTGTCATTACCTCCGTTACATAACCTCCTTGATGTCCCGGATGTCCCCCTTCATGTCCCGGATGCCATCCTTCATCTTCGTTTTCCTGCCCTGTTCCCAATTCTATTTGGGGTCGGTGCAGCATGTCTTCCTCTTCCACTCTCCTCTATTACTCGTCAAGTCAACACTCACTCCCATCCTCATCACATCATCATTCACACAATCCATCCATGTTTTCTTTGGTCTTCCTCTCCCCATACGCCCATCCACTTTCAAGTCCATAACTTTCCTGGTGACATGATCATTCTCCCTTCTCATTACATGTCCATACCAAGAAAGTCGTTTTTCTCTCAGTTTATCAGCAATCGGGGCAACTTTCAGACTTCCCCTAATATATTCATTCCTCACTCTATCCATTCTCGTCACACCACACATCCACCTCAACATTCGCATTTCAGCTACATGCAATCTTTGTTCATCCATCCGTTTTACAGGCCAACATTCCGATCCATACATGATGACAGGTCATATTATAGATTTCCCGGATGCCATGTAGCCAATAAATATTTTATCTACACTTTTGTTTGAATAGGTATTAGAATTATGATCTCAAAGGTATCTTAAATTGTCATACTTCTTGACACAAAATAAAAATAAAAAGAAACAACCGGCGAGATATAAACTCATTACTTTTTCAAATGTCAGTACAATTTTTTACACGTATGTTTAGATCTTATTTGTATCAAAAATTTCGAAATTTTGTAGTCAGTAAGTTAAGTGGTCATAACTTTATAGGAAAAGCTAAGACCTATCTACCTGTTTCGTTTGAGCCGTGACCTTTGGTTTAACCTGTATTTAGCTTGATATTTTCTTCAAAATAACATTCCTGGATTCAGTCCCACACATTTACCCCACAAGGTGTGATATGGGATTGTCAGTTTTAGATTTTTTTTATATTTTAGCTCGTCTCTGTGCCCAGTGTGCCCCGGGGCGGCGCCGGCGGCGCGTAACGTAGTGTTATTCGGTATTACATCACCCATTGTCTCTGTACGTTGACCTTAAACTTCACTACAGTTTGTTTTATACCAAAACTTTATTTACAACCTTTCATAGCCAAATAATTCAGTAGAAAATTTAAGACCTCAAATTTCCGATGTTTTGTCACACCCGTGAATGGAATTCGCTATGACCACATGTGTTTCCAAGGAGGAGCTCGGTGTAGTGCATAAGTTTAGACCCCTAGGGGTCCACGAGAGACTCGATCGGGGCCTTGTTGTCGTCACATCTTCACATTTTTGTCGAGATTTGAGAATAATAATATAATATAATATTCTCAAACATTCACACCTATCAACTAGTCCCATTTTAAGCAACTAAATGCTGCTTGTGTTACGGATTCTAGATGACGGACAAATATATTTAATAGATAAATACATATAATTATTCAGAATATACATAATATAATACATATATAATGAACATTCAAGACTGGAGAACAAATGTCTGAAAATTCATCACCCAAACACTTGCCTCCATTGGGGATCGAACCCAGGACCTCTCGAGATGGCGACACCTTGAGACCGGTGTACAGACCACTCGACCACGGAGGTCATCATATATGGTTGAAATGTAGCTGCAGGGGGTCCACCGGAACCAGATAAATTTTGAAAGTGGTCAATGAGAAAAATAAGTCTGAGAACCTCTGGTGTAGTGTTTTTGATATTGAAAGCAAGGTACTTTGCCTTAGGTTATCTTGGATAAGTTAATCTATGTGGTAGAGATCCTCAGTGCTTTAGAAGGCTCGTTGAGCCGTCTGTCCCGGTCAGGCCCGTCCCGGCATTGACCCAGGGTGATGGTGTTACAGCCTGTAAGTATGTAATCCTCATGTATTTCTTGACTTAGACTATCATGTGTTAAAATCTCATGCCACTTTGCTTGATGCATAACAAAAGACCCACCCCCTAATACATGGGGATGTACACATATAAGCGAAATATAACAGTAGAAACCGCAGCAGCTGACAGTTTCTTCCGAATCAAGGAGCTTTGGATCTCAATGTTCTACTTAACTCTTTATTGCACATAAACAAAAAAATACAGTGTTAAAAGCAGAAGTATACAAGGGAGGACTTATCTCTATAATCTTCCAGTCAACCCATCACAGGTTCACCCACCACCCATCACCCCCACACCCACCCACCCATTCAAGTTTTGGTTACTCATCCAGTGATGAGATGAGCAACCATAACTTGACCCACGACAAAAGCAGTAGTTGGCGAACTAGTTCGTATATAGAACTAGTTCGTGTATAGAACTATTAGGTTCTTACCTATGAAATTGGTGTTTTGTATGGAGATTTTGGGGAATTCTGCATTTTCCATACTAAAATTTTTTCAGTTTTCTTCACAACGACAAATCCAAAGATAATAATATTTGGCATCTATCATTAGACAAGCTTTAGTAATATGTGTAATATCACACTTCATAAAAATTATTTATCGTTTTTAAGTGAATGCGAATAAAATGATGTATTCGGGAGGCACTTAAAAAGAGTTGTCTCCGTGTTCAATTTCAACACAATTAAACTTACAACAAATTATCAAAACAAATCAAAAGAGCTCAAAAATATAGTCTATTTTTAGGCGAGGTAATTATTTTTTAGGAATACTCTGAATCTTAATAGTTACAGACAAAATACTAAGAGAGAAAATAAACACCAATTTCATAGGTAAGGACTTGGGTCCTTACCTATGAAATTGGTGTTTTTTTTCTTATTCGTGTTTATTTCGTAATCATAAAAATATTGTCCTCAGCTTATATTACGTCGCGTTTCTGGGCACACTGGCCTCGTGGAGAAATCCATGAGAAATATGGGCTGTACCCTACGCTGGACCAATGCGGTTGGTAGGTAGAAACAGTTGCACGTTAAGCCTTTTGATATCATAAAGTTTTAGTCACCCATCAAAGGCCTGACCACGGTGAAGTTAGCTTTGTTTTCGATATCGAAAGCCAAAGCGTACTTACCACTACGTACGCCCAACCGAGCTCCTCACCCTAAATCTTATTGTAAACGAATTCCCGATTCTTTATCTATACACACATTAGGCTATCACTCAATCAATAAGTACCTACTTCAAGTTCAATGATTGATTAATCACATCCAACTGGCATCCGTTCGAAAACCAACTCATTGTGATTCTCAATACGATCTATTTTAGTTCCCACGGAGGTCGCCTTGCATCCGCAGGAAGCGCGTCCGTTGCAACTGTCACTACCAGTTTTGTGCAGCTCTTTCATTCTGTATGTAGTAGACAGAGATGGCAATATTGAAGGATTGAAGGTTTTTAACCACGTTTTTATCTTATTTCATAAACTATATGGGTGCTTTGAGAAATACAGGTAATTTGGATATATTGGAATATTTTGAATGGCATTCGTGAACAGTTTGGTAAGATCGCAAAGGAATTCCTAAAAAATCTATAACGCACAATTGAGCGATAGTCAAAATGTAAAGAAAAATCAACATGAGCACATTGAACACAAATCTTGAACTACTTGAGCGAAATGAGGAAAGTGTCTATGGTGGCGAATTTTTTAAAAGTTTGAATCGTAGGTAGGTACCTACTCATTAAAAAGTTCGAGTTAAACGAACTTCGTTCGAGTCCGAGTTAGTTCGAGTTTCTTTACCTCGCAACCTAGAATTCTGTATTATCATTCGAAGTCTACAATGTCCGCGTCTTACCCCGTAAAGCGAAAAGTCTTTTTAAAATCAACAATAATTGTGATCTAGACTCCAACTTGAATTTTAAAATAAGAACACTTTGTCAATAATTCAGCCAGTGTTCGCTGAATAAGTTACGTTTTGACACTTTTTTATAATTTGAATTTTCCTCATTGCAGTCAGGTCAACAGTTGCATTGAGCAGGCGCCATAGGAAGCTGAGAGTGCAAAATATTAGGAATAGTTTTGAACTCAGAAAACCTTGCAGTATACGATTCTGAATGTTGCCGGGAGATTTATTGGTCCATTTTTTTATTCGATGGGATATTGAGTAAATTCAAGCAAATCGATCTGGAACTTAGCGCTATAGTAGCTTTTATTCAGTTAAAAATGATGTAACACACATAGTTATTGGGAGGTGGCACCAGGATCTTCACAACGCGTTTAACTTCTATGTTTAATAAAGATTTACGCTGAACGGACTAAGATTTGGAACTAGGCCATAGAAACTTTTATTCAGCTCAAAAATACCCATCTAACAATGTAACACGTAGCAAAAGTCAGTCAAATTAAATAAAAAAAATTTAAGCCAAAATCAATTTGACTTTTGAGGGATGAATGTCACATTACAAGTGACATTCGCCCCTCCACATTCATCTTTTCAGTCACTGGCTCTACTCATACAGCGTGATGAAATAACAACAGCTATTGATAATTGCAAGATGTTATTCGATTCCTAATTAAAACATTAAATAAAAAAAATATGATGTCGAAGATAAGTTCAAAGAAACATTCATGCCGCTCAACTTTCTTAAAGGCCAGTAATGACTGTTTCAAATTTAGAATTTCCATCTAAAAAGTTTTTTATCGAGAATCTCGAGCGATTTCCTAACGTTTGCTCGAATCAAATAGATCGCGAAAACGAAGTCATCACGATATTTTTGTCCGACTGTACGTCACGACTCGGTCGCACGATTAAACCTATTGTGGACCGCGAGATAATATTGCGTCTAACTGTACCCGATCACTGCTAGACAAATAAGGAGTCCTACGTGTGGCCATGAAAGCAGCGAGGAAGTTTATTTATCAGCCCTTTCTTACATGTTGATAACTGAATGACCTACTTGTTCAATGCACTGGTCACAGTGTAAGTCAAACGATATTCTTTATAAACTTTAGGTTTTTAAAGTTACACTATTTTGAGTAAGAGGCGCGATTAATTTCCCGGCTCTAACAAATCTCTCTCTTGTTTGAAAAGAACATTAGTACAGTTGGTTGTGAATATTATGTGCCCGAAACTGCGCCCGGTGTGCACAGTCACAAGACGATCTAAACACGAAAAGCTTAAATTCTTTTTTGACTGATTTTATCCGTCGCAAAAAAGAACCTCTGTCTAATTATATAATTTCGGGGATATTGGACGGTGTGATGGTAATGTCCGTATATAATAACTAATTTAAATTTATATTTCGTTATTGGATCATCTCATTTTATCTTGTCCCTGTCACCCGCTGGTCTCATGGCCCGACAGCTCAAGAATTGCTTGACGTCGCTACACGCTGTTCCCATGAAACCTCTGATTTACAACGAACAGGCCTGTCTCGGAGCCCTAATTTGGACATGTCATATTTATGCATTCCTGTACTCGATTAAAATTAACAGTTAACTTATTAAAAAGGATTGCGACGCGACGGGAATGCTAGGCGTGTATGTCATTCCTTATTTTGCAGGTTTATAGTTCTTTAGCGGTAGCCAAGTTGGAACGGACGGGGCACTACTCATTCGAGAGGGCGCGGGACTCGCGGGTTCGATGCCACCGCCTGTACCACTGAGTGAATAAATCTTATGTGCAGTTCATTGTGAATATCGCTTGCCTCACATTGTGCCCGGTGCATGGCAACAGGCTCGCCACCTGTTGCATGGGGACCTAGCATATTAGGTCAAATGTGACGTGATGATAATAATATGATGAAATGTTATAGTCTTTTTTTTATTGTTACAATCTTACACATAATCTTTACAATGTACAAGAAACATCGGAACAGCCATCGCAGATTGTTAATATTCTATCTATAAACGTCTATAAACGTCGTGTGGTAGCGGCTGATTAAAAGAATACTAGCGATTCACAAACAACTGTACTTAAGTTTTACTTGTCCTCAGTACACTGCTGGGCACAGGCCTTCCTCATGCAGACACACATAAGGAGTATGGGCCGTAACAACACCACACTGACCCAATGCGGGTTGGTGGGTAGAAACAGTCGCAATAGCAACCGGGACTAACGGCTTAACGTGCCTTCTAAATCACGGAGGAGCTCGAGATCACAAAGTGTTGGTCACCCATCCGCACCCTGACCATGGCGAAGGTAGCTTTGTTTTCAATCGAAAGCCAATGCGTACTAACCACTACGCCACCGAGCTCCTCTAAGTTTTACTGGAAGAAATAAATTAATTTTACTCTAGGAAAACTCAGTACATATATGGGTGGAAGCGAACTAAGCTCTACCTTACATTATTAAGGCCCGTATTACAGAACCAAACTCAAGCGTAGATCTCTGCTTGAGCGCAGTTAAAAAGGGATGGCGCTATGTGGGGTCAATAGCGCCAACCCTCTCTAACAGTGCTCAAGCAGAGATCTACGCTTGAGTTTAGTTCCGTAATATGGGCCTTAAACTACCGACGTATTGGGTTTATTGGTTACCCTCTAACTAGAGTCTTCCTACGTCTTACAAATGGCTACCGTCACTTTACAATGATCCATAAAATTGTGTAATACACCAGCTTTCTGCTCACCAGTAAACCAGCAGCTGCAATAAACCTTTAGGTGAGGACTGTGGCCAACAGTGGGCGTCACTGGACTGATAGATGCAATAAACCAAGAAATATAAGGGATAAATTGAAAAAGAAATAGAAAATACCTACTGAGAGATGTAGTTGTAATAATTGGAATCATTACAAACAAGTTCAATAATGATTTTATAATACCTATCACACAGTCAAACTATTAGTTATGGATCGCAAACTCTAACATTTATACGAGAAAAAAATACTTAAAAAAAAACTTTGATGGGAGCTGAGAAGAACATTTTAAGATATGAGTACCTTCTAGTAATGAAATGAATCATGATGAGCCCCACGCTTTTATTTTTAGTCATAAAAATTTTGGATCACATTTTGGTGTAAAGAAAAAAATTATTTTCAACTTTTTGGTGCACTTTCTAAGCATAAATAAAAGCGTCCTTTTTTAAAAAAGTTTTTTTAAGTATTTTTATTTTCTACTTTTTAGTCTTGTCAAATATTTATATCGATTTTTCGCACATGGTTTAAATTGGAAAAACGAATAGACGTGTGGTCTATCGGTGGACCTTACCTTTTAAAATGCGATCCGAGAGCACTTTGTCAATTGTTAGTCAAGTTGATTGTGAGTCAAGTAGATGAAAGATTACGATGCTACCTCTCTTCTCCTTGCCCTTTTCCCACTCTAGGTGGGGTCGGCACAACATGTCTTCTTCTTCCATTCTCCTTTGTCACTCGTTAGCTCAGCATCCATTTCTTTTATTCTCATATCATTCTTCGCGCATCAATCCATTGCTTCTTTGACCTGCCTCTCACTCTAGGTCCGTCCACATCCATGCTCAGCTTCTTGTAATGTGACATTCATCCCTCCTCATCACATCTCCATACCGCGCTAACTTGGTGCTCCTAATCTTTTCTGTCACTGGCGCTACTTTCAAACTTCCTCTAATATACCCATTCTTGATCATGTCCATTCTTGTGACTCCACACATCCATCGCAACATTGGCATTTTAGCTGAGTGCAGTTCTCTTTCATCCATCGTGTTGGGAATCTGACCTCTTAAATAAAAACCTTTAAAAGGTTTTTATTATAATTTTATATTCTTTTTAAGATGTGATAGAAGTTTTTGCTATGACGTTGTCTCTTTTTATATAGTTCTGTGAATAAATCTTTTGTGCAAATATTAGTTTATTTAATTTTCTAGCCATACAGTCCACTAGTTTCCTACACATCGCTTTCGTTGCCCGACATTCTTGTAAGACTCTTACCATCTTCATTTAAAATATCTAATGTACAGACATCAGCCTGTTACACTTTTGTAATTGGCTATAGAACCAGCATTGGAACAACTTCGAGTGCAAAATCTTTGGAATTTGTACCTTAAGTCACGGGAACATGGCTGAACTCTGTGTTAATTAACATCGCTCTACTAGCCTAGTTCTCCTAATTATGTCATTGTTTAGCTTTGCGAAAAACTCGGTCGCTTAGACCAATTTGACATCGGAAGTTATAATAGCCCCCATTCAGAATTCATCACGCCTTTCTTTGTTAATTATGCGTTAGAGAAGTTTTTGTGTAAAACAATAAATGGCGGTGAATCGAATTTAATGTCTCTGCGTATTGTTCTTTGAGTTTTTTCATTATTTGGTAGTTTTTCATCACTTAGCTTCATCAACATCAGCCTATATACGTTGTGTCAGATGAGAACGGAGGCACGTAATTTCTTAATTACACCCCTAGTAAAAAAATGAAGTTCAATTTCTATGGGAATCGTATTTTCAGCTACTTTCCGCTAGCGGTGATTTTTAACGCAACTAAAAAGTTAAGTTTTTTACAATAATTGGAATTCGTGTGATTTGCGTATAGATTTTTTTTTTGCACAGGCAGCGGTAGCCGTGTTGGAAAAGATGACACTACTCATTCAAAAAGTTGTGGGTTCGATCCCACAGACTGTAGTAAACATAAGTAAAGTTAATTGTAAATATCCCATTATGCCCGGTGCATGGCAACAGGCTCGCCATTGTTGCACGGTGACTTAGACATATCAGGTGAAATGGGGGTGTTTAACGCCTGTCAACCACTTAGGGGCGTGATGATATTTTACGTTATGATTTTTCCTCTTTTTTTATAAAAGTAGAGTCCTTTTAACACAATCAATCAAAAAATTATCAAATTAAATAATACAAGCACAAATCTATGGTCTAATGGTAAGGGTCCTTACCTATGAAATTGGTGTTTTTATTCTGTCTTAGCAATTTGTCCGTAACTATTAAGTTTCAAAACATTCTTATAAAATAATTGCCTCTTCTAAAAATAGACCATAGATTTGTGCTTGTATTATTTAATTTGATAATTTTTTGTAAGTTTAATTGTGTTAAAATTAGACACAAAGACAATTATTTTTAACTGCCTCCCGAATACATCATTTGATTTGCATTAACATAAAAACGATGAATAATTTTTATCAAGCGTGTTCACACACATACACATACACATAATAGTAAGTCACATCACAAAATTTATATCTTCTAAGCCGACACGAGACAAATCGAAATGGTAATTGAGGCCTGCATTAAATGTGTATCTTAAATCTATAACAACAAAGCTCTAAATGCAAGTATAACGCGTTTAAAATAAATGGGCAAACACGCAATTTCGATCTAACTCAGGTCAGAAATGTTCTGTAAGTGGTTATTTCTTCCTGCATCATGCTGCTAGGGCCTGTCCCAAGTGACAAGCGTGGGCGTCTCTGAAACCTCAAGTACTTCGTTAGCTTAGTATTTTACTGTATTTGGCGACAGTAAATCGTACGGTATAACTTCGATTTATTTATTTGTTTCGATTGCAGTTTGTGAAACAAGCATTGTTAAGCTTGTTTATATTTCATTGGTTATTCATATTTAAACGAACTGTTAACCAAACCATCCATATTTCTGATCTGATTTTGTACGATATATAGATACATAGATAACTATTGTACACACCAGACACCTTATTATGCCTACGATATGATTACGAAGAAGAAGTAAGTACATTATAGGAATTAATATACACCATTTATGACCTTAATGACCTTAATCTCTCTTCGTGTTGTATTTCATCTATAACAGCTAAGGATTGCAGACTAGTGTAGATAAGTAATATATACTTAAGCGTGAATTTCACAATATCGGAGCATGGGTATGACATAGAAGTATAATAATTGGGTACTGTACTTTCTGTACATTTTATGTCTCCGATTTTAAAGTACGTGTATGATCTCATTACTTTCTGCAATTAGACGGAATTCTTACAAATACAACATATATTATTGCCGATTTTAGTCACCTATAATCAGGTAGGCAGTCTGGTTGTTTACAAAGTGTGTTGTATAAAAGAAAAATAATAAGTTTTATAATTAATTTTTATAGCGCATTTTGTTTCGTTTTAGCTTAGATTTTGGCGTAAAATCTTTTTCTATAGTGTCCACAGTGTACCCGATACAAGCAGGCCATGACCTTTGACTTAATATCTCACTTATTTGACTTGCACAAATTCTGTATCCAACTATCACAATTCTTTAAGGAGGTTCACTAAATGATAAACGTATTTTCAATTAATTTAAACACACGGATCTCGTACCACACACACAAATATTAACCATATGTCAGAGGGTGTCCTCGTGTCACCGATAAAAAGGCCACCCGCTATCCGCTTCTAACTCGACCCACACCATCTCAGTTCAGAATTGATTGAGATGAAGGACTAATTTAACGTTAATTGAACACATTTAACTGTCCGTCCCTTACGGTGTAGCGGTGCCTTAACGCAATTACACGGCTACCGTGCGCCGTGTTAGGGCCTTTTACACGAGCACAGGTTTTAAAGTAACTAGGCAAAACGGAGTAACTCACAATATGCAATTGTTTTTTTTTATATTTAAAGTTTGGATATATGTTGGAAACAGGGCTACTTTTGCCATGGTTTGCTTCGGTTGGGTGAAAATACTTCAATCAATCAATCCTTTATTGCTTTTCCACAATATGTTTAGTGGTCTTATATAATTTCATGGTACATTATGGTCCGGGACACAAAAAGAGTGTACCAACTGCTTATCTTGCCCAGCATGTCGTGAAAGGCGACTTAGGGCGTATTGGGTACTGGGTCTGTGATTGTGTAGGCGATGAGCTAGCCACTAGTTACTACTCTTTCACGATTTTTCAATTAACCACACCCAATTTTTGTATGGCTAAATGTGGTCTTAAGGAACACAGTGCTCCTTGGACTCTGCCTACCACTTCGGGAATTGCAGGCGTGATGTACGTATGTATGTATGTACATTATGGACCCTGTCGGGCACAGCTAATTAGGAGAGAGAAGGTCATTGGCACAATATTTAGATTTTTACTCAATACATACATACATATCATCACGACCATGTAAGTCAATCTCATTCATCGTAGTCATTAGTTATATATTAATTTTATATTTAGATTTAATTATTATTTTATATTGTATTTTATAAGATATTATTATTATATATTAAAGAACTGCAAAATCATCCAATAGCTTATAGCGGCGACGGACTCACCACGGGCGCGCACTATACCAATGGACTACTTTTGCGGTGCTTTGCCTGGTCTCTGACTAACCCTTAGGGGATAATAGTCGTGATTATATGTATCTGTGTATGTACATGCATGGAACAGTCAAAATCCCTTTCGTTTAGAAAGCTGGCTTACAACTATCTGGTAGTTTTTTATAGTAGTTAACTTTGGAACTTGTCTTCCTTCGAGCTTCGAAGAGTTGACCTTTTTTGTTGCATTGGGCTAGCGTGATGGTACTACAGCTCATGCTCTCCATGATTCTCCACGTTGGAAGGCCAGTGCTCAGCAGTGGGACGTATGTATGCTGGTAAATTCATCCGATATCGTTTTTCATAAATCTCTCCATCATATGGATCGTCAACGTTAGTGGGATTCACTTTGTGACACTGGAAAAACCCAATTAAACTCTCTGATGTTATGCCAAAGCAATTCTTTGAGACATTACTAGGGCGTCCCAAACATTTTTGATACACACATACATACATAAAGTCACGCCTTTTTCCCACAGGGGTAGGCAGAGATTACATCCTTCCACTTGCTACGATCCTTGCATATTTCTTTCACTTCAACTCTCATTATAGTCTTCATACATGCTCGGCGATTACGGGTACTTTTGACCTGCCCTTCTCAAGAACGTCTTTAATTTGATCGAGGAACGTTCGCCTAGGTTTGCCTCGGAATTTTTGTTATCGAGGAAAAATCTATTTATGGGCCGGCCTCGCTAGTAATGTTGGCATGACCCACTAAAACTCCCCCATATACTCATACGAACCCTTCCAAGGAAACGATTCTGGATCCGTAGAACTTCACCTGATCGCAGGATGTCCTGACCTAGTTGGGCACTAGATTGGTTATGCGCCAAGCCGCCAATGGGACATTCCTAGGTATATGGGATATCTCCAGCGGTAACTGACGCAGCGTCTCTAGCGGAACAGCTTGAAGGACGGAATTATGAAAGACCCAAAATACAATATATTCGTGTTCTAGGTCCTCCATAATTCCTCGCACGAGCGAAATATTAGGTTGCGGAAAAAGTCTTTTCGCATTATAGTATGTATAAACTTGTAATAAAATCTCTTTGGCTATACTATTTGTATCTGGCTGGTTTTGGTATCATTGAATGTTTAAATTTTAAAGAACATAATTCCAAATTCAAATTAGGAAAATGTGTGATTTTCATTTGTTTTTCGTACCGCCAAGATGAGTGAATCTAATGAAGAAATTCGATACATTTTAAAATTTTACTACTAAAAAGGTAAAAATGCAACGCAAGTCGCGAAAAAAATTTGCGATGTTTATGGACCTAGTGCAGTGTCTGTGAGAGTAGCACAAATTTGGTTTAAGCGTTTTCAATCCGGAAATTTTGATGTCAAAGATGCACGTCGCTCTGGTCGCCCTATTACAGATAAAATGGATGCCATTTTTGAAAAAGTGGAGCAAGATCGGCATGTCAGTAGTTACGACGTAGCTGAAGAACTGGGAATTGACCACAAAACAGTTTTGGCGCATTTGAAAAAAACTGGGTACACAAAAAAGGCTCGACATTTGGGTACCTCACGAGCTCACTGAAAGAAACCTAATGAACCGTGTACTCATTTGTGATTCTTTATTACGACGTAATGAAACCGAACCATTTTTGAAGAAGCTGATAACTGGTGATGAAAAGTGGATCACGTACGACAAGAACGTGCGAAAAAGGTCGTGGTCAAAGGCCGGTCAGGCTTCACAGACTGTGGCGAAACCCGGGTTAACTCGCAACAAGGTGATGCTGTGTGTGTGGTGGGATTGGAAGGGCATTATTCATTATGAGCTGTTACCACCAGGCAGGACCATCGATTCTGAACTCTACTGCGAACAACTGATGAGATTAAAGCAAGAAGTTGAGAGAAAGCGGCCGGAATTAATCAACAGAAGGGGTGTGGTTTTTCATCATGATAACGCTAGACCTCACACATCTTTAGCCACTCAGCAAAAATTAAGAGAGTTTGGCTGGGAGGTGTTAATGCATCCGCCGTATAGTCCTGACCTTGCACCTTCAGATTTCCACCTGTTTCGGTCTCTTCAGAATTCTTTAGGCAGTGTCAGGTTAACATCACGAGAGGACTGCCAAAACCACTTGTCGCGGTATTTTGACCAGAAGTCCCAAAATTTCTATAGCAATGGGATCATGTCCCTACCTACAAGATGGCAAAAAGTTATCGAACAAAATGGTACCTACATACTTTAGTTAAATGTAAATAAACTATATTAAAAAATGTTTTGAATTTTCTTAAAAAATGCGAAGATACTTTTTCCCCAACCTATTAGTATGTAGAGAATTCACGTTAAAATTTAATAATTTTATTTGCATTGCCTGGGTGTCTAATGTGCCACCGTTTTGTATTCAACATATTATCATCTGTCCATGCTTCGTGAGTGAAGGGATTTCGATTCGGTTCTAATGATATGACCGCTGGTTTGATTAAAGTAATTCACTTTTAAATGCACGTGTGTTATTAAAGATTTAGATTGGCGTTTGAGATTTGCACATAGTGTTGTATTGCAATATTTGCCAACAAATAAACTAACAAAATTTCACTGTGGATGTTATGCGGCCAGCACAATATTCGAATTTTGGTCAGCAAAAGAATACAATTGGTCAGCTAAAATAAATAATTGGTCACTAACTTATGGGCACCAAATATTTCTACGTAGGTCAGCAAAATAACGACTAAAATGTTTTCTCTGCTGCCAAATTGTATAATATAATTATTACCCTTAAAAATAATATATATTATATAATGTCTACTCAATTAAGACAAAGCGATTGTGTATGTCAATACACAAATATTGTTTTGAAAGGTCATAAAAAAACCTTAACCTAAAATCTATCAGAATACATTTCTTAGGAATGGATCCTTGATCCTTCAATGATCCTTTTCCTAAATTTTATACATCCGGTAATACATAATATATTGCTGCCCAAATAATTATTTTGCTCACCAACTAATTAATCCGTTCACCAAATAATTATTTTGCTGGTCAAATAATTATATTGCCGGCCAAATAATAATATTGCTGACAAAATTTTGTTAGCTGTCAAATGATTTTTCCGTTGATTTTTTTTGCTGACTAAATTATCAAATGGCTGCCCAATTAATTACTTCCCGTTCACTATCTGGTACAAAGCCTACTGTATATGTCACTTACGCGCTAGTATATTTTAATATCTGTTATTCTATTATTTTATCCATAGCCTAGAAAATAATCTTATTATTTACATGCTACTATTTACATGCTGAAAAAAAAGTAGTGGCATTGTCAATTTTAGGATAATTGTATTTTATTTTGTTTTGACTTGTCAAAAGTGTATTTGATGATACCAATTTGATTAAATGACTTTGAGTTTGAGTTTGAGTATGCGTGATGCTAATCGATGACTTGTAATAAAAACACAGAATAGGCCAAGGATTACTGAGAAGCAGAAAGAACGAAATCATTGATATAGGTATATTATAGAATAATTACATACCTTATAGATACGCGAAGTCAATATATACCCTTCTTTGGAGCTCAATCTGAAACAAGGAACAGTCTGTTAATACAATAAACAAATAATTATCATATATTGGGTCCTTATGTGATGAGGAGGGATGAATGTCACATTACAAGAAGGATGCTGAGCATGGATGTGGA
Source organism: Parapoynx stratiotata (assembly GCA_910589355.1). Classification (NCBI taxonomy): domain Eukaryota; kingdom Metazoa; phylum Arthropoda; class Insecta; order Lepidoptera; family Crambidae; genus Parapoynx; species Parapoynx stratiotata. The sequence goes on from OU342481.1 coordinate 10,804,432, forward strand.
CGGACCTAGAGTTAGAGGAAGACCAAAGAAGCGATGGATTGAATGCGTGAAGAATGATATGAGGATAAGAGTAGTGGATGCTGAGCTGACGAGTGACAGAGGAGAATGGAAGAAGAAGACATGTTGTGCCGACCCCACCTAGAGTGGGAAAAGGGCAAGAAGAAGAAGATTGGGTCCTTACCGCTCGTTTTATGACAGTCTTCTAACAGTTTGTGGAACAAGATGATAGTTGTTGTTATTATGGTTTGAGGAGCTTCGTGGCGTAATGGATCGTTTTAGGTTTAATATTGGGTCCTTACCTATGAAATTGGTGTTTTTATTATGTCTTAGCAATTTGTCCGAAACTATTAAGTTTCAGAACATTCTTATAAAATAATTGCCTCTTCTAAAAATAGACCATATATTTGAGCTCGTATTATTTAATTTGATAATTTTTTGTAAGTTTAATTGTGTTAAAATTAGACACAAAGACAATTACTTTTAACTGCCTCCCGAATACATCATTTGATTTGCATTAACATAAAAACGATGAATAATTTTTATCAAGCGTGTTCACACACATATTGCTAAAGCTTGTCTAATGATACATGCCAAATATTATTATCTCTGGATTTGTCGTTGTGAAGAAAACTGATAAAATGTTAGTATGTAAAATGCAGACATCCCCAAAATCTCCATACAAAACACCAATTTCATAGGTAAGGACCTAATAGTGGTCAATACCGCTCGAGTGTTGACCGTCCATTTGAGATAGCTTCCGCCTTACAAATTAATACATACTAATATTATAAATGCGAAAGTAACTCTATCTGTCTGTCTTGCTTTCACGTCAAAACTACTGAACCGATTCAATTGAAATATGGTACACATATAGTCTAGAGCCTGAGAAAGGACATAGGCTACTTTTTATCCCGATATTCCCATGGGAACGAGTACCGCGAACTGTAACCGTGGTTATCAATATCTGCTCGATCGAGTATTATCTGACATATACCGTCAAAATGTAATTTTATTTCGAATTTTAATATTTCTCGGCATTGTTAAGTAATGACACGCCAACAGAGATTTATCACCATGACAAAATTTAATCATATGACACTGACAATAGCCACGCTAACGACGTCGCGGGCACAGCTAGTGAATAATATAATAAATAAATTTAAAAAAAATCTTCAATCTGAAAAATAAATTTAAAATCTATTCATCAAAGGATATAATAAAATAATAAATAAATATCTTTAAACATTCACACCTATAAACTAGCTCGATTTTAAGCAACTAATGCTGCTTGTGTTACGGACACTAGATGACGGATAAATATATTTCATAGATAAATACATATAAACATTCTGAATATATATAAATATATTAAACATCCAAGACTGGAGAACAAATGCCTGAAATTTCATCACCCAAACATTTGCCCCCACCGGGGATCGAACCCAGAACCTCTCGAGATGGCGACGACACGCCTTGAGACCGGCGTGCAGACCACTCGACCACGGAGGTCGTCAAAACACTATACACTATTTGCACGTCAAGAATATAGTACTACTATGCTTTCCATTCGCAAACTGCCAGAAGGCCTTGTCCTAAGAAGAATGGCTAAGAACTCATCAAGGTTTCATCCTCCTTTTACATGAATATCGTTATATGTTTAACAATGTAACATAAAACATAACATATCATCAATCCTCTGTCCCTGTAGGGGTAGGCAGAGGTGTTAAACACCACATTTCGCCAGGTATTATATTTACACACGGGTATATTTGTAAGCATTTGATTTTTTATTCCTGTATTCACTTCTCATATCTTTCCAATGACTGAGCGGGTTTTTATTAAACCCATCTTAAAAAAATTATCCGTTTAGGAGCTACGATGCCACACAGACTGATAGACACACACTCACATACTTCAAACTTATATCACCTCCCTTTTTGTGTTGGGGCTTAAAAAACAGCTATGATCATTCAGACGTGTGCTGCTAAACCAGGCCAGCATAACCTTTAGCGAATAAAATAATTACATGTGTATGTTAAGCAATTACATTGTAATTGTCATCAATTAGATTTCTTTAATGGTTGCGCCTTGAGATTGGATCTGACGCTGAAATTTATGTCTAGAATACAACGAATCATAGCTTTTTTAAGGTTTTCGCTATATTTGGAAAAGAGAACTAAGGTCCATAAAGTTTAATCTTAATCTATAAGCATTTAAATTGCATTTCCATTGTAACATTTTGGAAACGGCTCGGAAAATAGCTTCGGAATTACCCGATTCGTTCCCGCGGTAGTTTGTATGTGTATAATTGGGTTGTGACAGCATTACTGGCGAGACCCCCACACGCATACTGCCCCATCAGAGGTAGGTACCATTCGTCACCTCTTTAAAATGCATTTTAGATAGTTTCTGTCCAAATATTACATACGTAAAATCATGACTATTATCTCCTTCAACAACAACAACAACAATACGGGCGGTTTCCGCAACTCGACGTCTAATTTGCGCCTGTTTTGCGTCGGAGACTATTATCCCCTAAGGGTTAGTCGGAGACTAGGCAAAAGCACCGCAGCAACTGTCTACTGCCATAATCCGCGCTTCACCGAGCAGCGTCATAGGTGGTGAGCTCGTCGTCGCTATAAGCTATTGGATGGTTGTGCAGTGCAGTTGTGTAGTAAGTCCATTTGTCGCCTTTTACGACACACAGGGGAAGAGATGGATTTGTTATGGTGTTATATTCTTCACGTGTTTCTGCACATAGGAATGCCTGTGCTCAGCAGTACCCTACTGCTATATAGGCTGGTGAAGAGTTCAAATCACACCTATCGACAGTTCGCATCATCTGTCATACCATTTTGAATTTATTTTAAAGACCCTCTACACTGCTTTTCAACAAAGCTCAGTGGCACAGGCGGGAAGGGAACCAGGATTCGCCAGTTTTTTTCATATAATTCTGACTCAATCTGGACTCAAACACAGACCTAAAAGATAGCGAAATTGGCGAAACAGGCCTCCTAACCACTACACACAGTCATTTCTATTGTTGGTCAACACCCTTTGAACTTCGAACTGTCGCTTACTTCCATAAAACATATTCTATCTAGTTTACGAGCAGTTCATTCCGAGAAACGCAGACGTCATTAAAGGATCGATTTATGTCGCTGTAAAACGTGCGGTTTTGTAACCTGTCCGGTTTACGGCCGTGTCCTGCCCGGCAAAGGAATTTGGTTTTTTAACTGCTTCATGGAAAGTTGGACCAATTAGGTTGCTTGATTTTGAGTCCTTGAGGAAATGGCATAGGACCATTGGTCCATTTAATTGCTTCATTGAAAGTTGAACCAATAAGGTTGCTTGGTTTTGAGAGTATTGGTTAAGTTTTCCTCAAAACAGCGTATTGTGGACAATAAGTATTAATAAACATTTTATTGTTTTAGGATATTGATCGTGATAAGGAAAAGACTAGACGTCATTAAGAGAGTAGGCTCCTTTAAAGGTTCACATCATAAGGTAGGTAACTTAAAGGTTGTGTATTGAAATGCTTTGTGCGTCTATAGACTAAGGTAATTGTTTACCATCTGGTTCGCTATTTTTAACTGCTTATCGACAAAACACTATCAGTGGTTCTTCTAACAGAATTGGAGACAGAGTCCAAATCAATTATCTAATCAAGGTGTCCACGGATGACCAGCGTCGTGGTGTTCTACGCCCGACATATGCTGAGTGCGACTCCTATTCAGTGGCTTAACCTGTATTGTTTCTTATGTCATTATGTATTGTCTTTAATTTCTTACTATGTGTGTGTGTGTGTACGTGTACTGTATAAAAGTTTATTCTATTCTATAGGGAGGAAACATCTTGCTGAGATTCTTGTCCGTTCTTTAGAGAACAAGGCTTCCTGGTAGCTAGTGAACGGTTGGCATTTGCTTTTCATAAATACTGCTAAATACGTGAACTAAATTTAGTGATAGCCAGTTAAAAAAACTAAATTCATGATTTGACATAGTAAATGGCTCGGACGCCGGAAATTCATATAATTCGTGTATGTAGGTATGTTTCAGTCGGAAAGGCCCATCTCCAGCGTCGTATATAGGCTTATGGACGGATGGATGGATGTTGATCTTCTTAATTTACTGCTTACTTACTGAAATGTTTCTATTTATTCTGCTTTCACCGAACTCAAGAAACCTATAATTGGGTGCTGTTGGTGAGCTTGCTGGTAGTTGGAGGTCAATTAAATAAGAGGAAATATCGGATACAAAAACTTGTATTTTACTAGAACAAAAACGGAAAGTAACTATAGGAACCAATAAACAGAAAGGTAGATAAAAGTAGCAAAAGTATCGTTAACAGGTGCTTCTCAGTATCTCTGCAGTCTCGCTTAATTATTAGCAAGTTTGTGTCCTTACAAAATATAACATATTCCTTGTTTACTGCCAGTCTCCGTTGGTTTTGTCTATGTTAACTGGACGCTTAAAATATTATTACATATAATGTTAACAGTATCTGAGACCTTAGTGTAAGTTTTTTAGTATAAAATACGTTACTATTTTAGTTGCGTTAAGAGCTCAATTTGTATGAGAAACTTAGTATGCGTTACGTTCCGCTAGAGGCGCTATTCACGTTTCCTATACAAATTGGACTCTTAACGCAACTACAATAGTAACGTATTTTTTTACCCAAAAACTTACACTAAAGCCTCTGTAGTCTCACGCTCACGTTTTATGAGTTTTTTTCGACATGGCGGAAACTGTATAGAACTCTTCAGAGCAGAGGCAATGTGGAGATAACTAATTTAAAATTAAAAGCGTGAACTACTGAGCTCGGTGGCGTAGTTGTTACGCTTTGGCTTTCGGTATCGAAAACAAAGCTACCTTCGCCATAGTCAGGTCTTGGATGGGTGACCAAAACTTTGTGATCTCGTACTCCTCTTTGCTTCGAAAGGCACGTTACGCCATTGGTCGCGGTTGCTATTGCATTGTAGACACATTCGGCCAGCTTGGCGGTGATACAGCCCATACTCTTCATGCGATTCTTTGCATGAGGAAGGCCTGTGCCCAGCAGTGGGACGTATATAGGCTGAGGACGATGAGAACGATTTTATTATTGCTGTTTTCCCAACTGTTCTATTTTTCCAATGACGTTGTCAGCCCTCTTTCAATAATTAGTAAATTGAATATCAATTCCATGCAGTCTTTTTACGTGATTATTTATTTCATGTGTGGTACCACGTGGTAGCGGCACATTAAAAGAATACTACCAACCCATCCCTTGGGTGTCGTAAAAGGCGCCTAATGGACTAAGAACTGCACAACTATCCAATATCTTCAAGCGGCGACGGGCTCACCACCTGTTACGCAGAGTGCAGTCACTGCTTGGTGAAGCGCTGACAATGGCAATGGTCTGTTTATACGGTGCTTTTTCCTAGTCTCTGACTAACCCTTAGGGGATAACAGTCCTGATGATATGTATGGTTGTTTTTTTAATGTGACAGGTACCTACCTAAATTTTTAACTAAGTTCTTATCTAAATTTGTCGCCATAATAACAATGTTATAAGCATTGTTGTGTTCCGGCAATCAGAGATAAGATAGCCAGGTCCACAGTTGTTTAGGATTACAGGTGAAGCTCGCTTCCACCTTCGGCCTTAAGGCCAAGGATTTCATAAAGAAACATTGAATATCAAATATCCTATATATTAGGTCCATACCTATGAAATTGGTGTTTTGTATGGAGATTTTGGGGAATTCTGCATTTTCCATACTAAAATTTTTTCAGTTTTCTTCACAACGACAAATCCAAAGATAATATTTGGCATCTATAATTAGACAAGCTTTAGTAATATGTGTAATATCACACTTCATAAAAAATATTTATCGTTTTCAAGTGAATGCAAATAAAATGATGTATTCGGGAGGCACTTAAAAAGAGTCGTCTCCGTGTCCAATTTTAACACAATTAAACTTACAACAAATTATCAAAACAAATCAAAAGAGCTCAAAAATATAGTCCATTTTTAGACGAGGTAATTATTTTTTAGGAATACTCTGAATCTTAATAGTTGCAGACAAAATACTAAGAGAGAAAAAAACACCAATTTCATAGGTAAGGACCCAATATTATATGCCAGATCCTTCACTGGCGAGTATGCCTGAATAACACCAGCTCTTCTGTGATAGAAAACATGCAATTAATTATGTACAATTTATACCATTCGCTGTTAGTACCTACAGTGTTTATCGAGTATTGCACACGTAATGCTAATTCGAAAGTCAGGATCATATCATTGTGTATTTTTCTTATTAGTGGCATTTGAAGTCATTATGATAGTCATAATTAATGTTAGTCCACATACACATCGCTGAATGAGCTACGAATGTTTGTGAGTACTGGTGTGGAATTGTTAAATATGTTTTTTTATGAGGAATATAATATAAAAAAGTCACAAATCAAATGAGGAATTTAGTGTGCAAGTAGCCAAGTGGAATAGGATTTTTTTTTCGTGGGCGTGACTTTAATTACTTCTAACGATTTAGGATGTCAACGAATTTATCACGAGACATGTAAGCGGTCGCTTAAAATTAAACCACTCAATGTATACATATTATAATAAAACTGTAAAAAGAGGGAAAGTACCAAAAAATGTTATTTTTTTATTTTTTGTTTCTCTGTCTGTTTGTATGGGCTAATCTTGAAATGGCTGGGCCGATTTCAATAAAATTTTGCATGGTTATACTTTCATCCCTGGTCAATATCTTTGATACTTTTTATTCCGGAAAATTAAAAGGATTCCGTGGGATAGTTAAAAACATTATTACCCAAGGACGAAGTTACGGGCAACAGCTAGTATTTAGTAAAAACTTTTGTCTGCTTGTCTACTTAATACTTGTAAATCAGCCTAAAGACCAATCTGGTTACCAGTCTTTTGTCCTGTTTAGTGACTCGGGACAGTCTTCAGGACTTTTTGTTACATAACATATACATACATAACATATACATATACATTATCATCACGCTTCCTTCCCCGAAGGGGTAGTAAGCGTTACACATCCCGCATTTCGCCAGATATGTTAGGTCCCCATGTAAGGTGGCGAGCCTGTTTCCATGCACCAGGCACAATGTGAGCCAAGCTATATTCACAATGAACTGTACATAAGTTTAATTCAAACTCAGTGGTACAGGCGATGGGATCGAACCCGCGTTTCCCGCGGCCTCGAAGAGTACTGCCCCGTCCGTCCCAACTCGGCTACTGCTGCGTTTGTTAAAGGGGAGAAATTCATTTACGGACCATATTATCAACCGTATTATCAACTACTGTTTTTTTTTTTTGACATTCACACCTATCAACTAGCCCCATTTTGAGCAACTATTGCTGCTTGTGTTACGGAAGACAGATGGCGGATAAATTTATTTAATTGATAAATATTAAGAATAAATAATATATAAATATTCAGAATATACAATACATATTAATACCACCAATCCGCATTGGGCCAGCGTGGTGGTGTGACGGCCCATAATGTATTTCTTCATGAGGAAGGCCAGTGCCCAGCAGTGACATGTATAATGATGACTGAGGACGGAGGACGGATAACGATTCAACGGAGGACGGACAACGAGTCAGGGTACGATTCAAACAACAGCACAGACAATACTGACCGAAACTCCTCGTAATTCCAGCACTTGAATGAGATGGGACCGAGTAGACGCTTATAGAATTCGCGAATGTGTTCGTGCCCTAAATGACGCACATTGACATGTCAGCGCACGCGCATAAAACGCAGTGATTTAGCACATTTCGTAAGGCCTGTACAAACAAACGTATTGACAAGGCCTTTGACCTACAAATTGGTGTGGGGGACAAGCGACTAGGCTGAAGCGATTTATATTATGAAAACATAAAACCTACATTGCAATTTACTAATTTAATACTACATAATTTTATATCTTCTTTGACCTGTCCTGTATTTAAATATTTCCAAAATAATCAATGTTTATCAGTATGAATAAAGTTTTGATGGCAAGACAAAATTAATTAAGCATTTGAGTGAATTACAAGATTCACGAGTGGCGTTGAAGACATTTCAATTTCGTTTCGGTAATTTTTTAAATACCTGCTTAAAAAGAGCCCTAAAATAGATGGACTATAGGCTGCTGAGTTATTCTGTAATGAAATGAGCATCACCAAAACAAAACTTACTTCCTTATTAGGTATGCTTTACCTTTAAACTACTTTAAGCCATCGTAGTTAGCACAGTATTTAAAATAATTCCAGTAGCAAAATAAATTGGAACAAAACATAAAGTTAGCAATAACAACAAATGATTTAATAACACGATGTGAACACATTACGAAGAGAATATAATTTACTGCAATGGTTCAGGAAGAATTTGCCTTAATATGTTTAACAACTGTAATAATAGACAGAGCCATTTATATTCTAGGAAGGTTAAGCTTAAAATTAATTTTAATTTACCTAAATAACACTTAAGGTGTTTAAAATACGTATTACAAGTTTAGATTTTTATTGAGAGTAGTGTCAGTCACGATCATGAATGTTTATTACACAAATAACTTTTTGACGTGGTAGGTGGAGATGAAAAAAAACCGGAGATGTTGACACTAATTGTATACTAGCTGTTGCCCGCGTTGTAACTATCCCATGGGAACCCTTTTATTTTTCAGAATAAAAATTTTCTAAGTTGTTGACCAGGGATATAAGATATTACAATGCAAAATTTCATTGAAATTGGACAAGCCATTTCGGAGATTAGCCCGTAAAACAGACGGAAAACCAAAAAAAAAATTTTTTTTTTGTTTTTTTCCCTCTTTTTATATCCCCCGGACTTGATTTAAAGCATTTTTTTCCTATGTACAGACATTCGACGTCTACTGTTTTATTATATATATAGATAAATAGATATTAGATAAAACTAGAGGCACACTGGAACAATTTATAAAAAGGTAAATTTCCCAAATCACTGAACATAAAAACTTTGAGATTAAAAATTTACTGTACGAAACTTCAGAAATTCACTTATAAACGTAGTAGTATAAACATTTATCTATAATAAGTATACATTATTTATTATATTATTAATAAGAATTGAAAATTGGAGACCAAAAACAATGACAAACAGACAGATGGTTAGTTTGAAAACAGAAACAAAGAGGAAAAGGGCTGAGAAGAGCGCAATAACAGCAAAGAGTCGCTAATATTGCGCCTCGTTACAACTTCTTACAAGGGTAAAAAGGCGTTCATTGCTGAATCGTGTGTACATTCCTACTAATATCTACACACATTAAGTTATTTTACTCATCACACAAATAACTACCTTGGGAAGCGAGAGCTCCAAGACAAATTCCAAAACAAAGTTGGGAGCTTTTAAGTTGGCAACCATAGAAGCCGACATATAACCCGGCCAGGGAGGTCGTCTATAAATCAATCAAAGGCCAATGAGATATTGTTATTCATGAATCGTTTTTATTCCAGAATATTCCTAAGAGAGGACAGGCGTGTTCGCGGACAGAGGTTGTCTTATAAAAATTACCGTTGCTTGTCAAGATTTATTACTACAGCCAATATTATGGATGTATTTACAGAATAGGCTTGTCCTCTGCGCTGTTTTTACTGTTTCTGGGAAGTAACAAAGGGGACGATGTGATTTCTCTCTAGGTATAAATAATAAATAAATATGTTCAAACATTCACACCTATCAACTAGCCCCATTTTAAGCAACTAATGATGCTTGTGTTACGGACACTAGATGACGGATAAATATATTTAACAGATAAATACATTTATATATTCTGAATATATATAAATATATGTAAACAGCCAAGACTGGAGAACAAATGCCTGAAAATTCATCACCCAAACATTTGCCCCCACCGGGGATCGAACCCAGAACCTCTCGAAATGGCGACGCCTTGAGACCGGCATACAGACCACTCAACCACGTAGGTCGTCAGGTATATAAATTAATAGTTGTATTCATGATGAAAAAGTATATTTTGATATAGTTTATCAACGTGTGAGAAATCAGGTATCGATGTTGTTTAGTAAATGCACATAAGAAGTAGGTATGGGTATTAAGCCTGTAACACCAACATACCTGCTCAATGAGGATTAAAGGCAAAACGCACAGACCACTCTTGAATACGGTTATTTTATCATTTTAAAGCATGTTGAGTAAACTTGGTTCGTACTTTGTAGAATATAAAATTATCCTTCTATACGAATTATTTTTTACTTTAGTTTCGTATGAGAAAAACACTATTTAGCCCAGTAATGGCATCAATAGGCTTGCCCCTTATCACATGGAACCAATGACTACTGGGAGAGTGTAGGTACACACCTCTGCCTTCCCCTTTGGGGAAATAAGCGTGATTATAAGTATGTATGACTAACATTAAATTTCTGTCGATAGGATGCAGTCAATGTAATATTATTTTCGCATGGTAGTGTTGGTTCTAACAGTTGAGTTAAACCTAAAAATAACTTAGTTCTAAAAAGTTACCTTTTGACAGACTTCAAAAAAGGAGAAGGTTATATTTATTCAGCTTTAAAGTGCATGCCCAATATTTTATTTATTTATTTTATTTTATTTGGGGGGCTTACAGCTTACATAAGGAAATATATATATATATGTACAAACATCAAACAGCCAATAACAAGCCTCCGCAGGTAACACTAATGTACTTAATATTGAAATTCTTACATTACAAGTAATCCTCTGACATGATGTTATTCACAGAATTTATGCTACTGCAAAATAGATCAATGCTAATAGCACAACCAGGCCTACAAACTTCATTAAACATATTACGGACTCGAATTAAGTAGAAGTAGTTATGTTATTACCTATACACATATAATATAACGCAATCAGTGGACCACTTATCCCTTGCACCACACGTCCAATTTACGTCCCGTTAATGAGATAGTGACCGATATGTGGGTGAGGGGTCAACCCGGCGATTGTTGCTGGGAATCACAAGTAACAAGGAATTGCACCAACGGGAATGTTCTGAAATTACCTTATATTGCACTATGATAGGTTTAAGACTGGACTGTAATAGAAAATATGAGCTTTATTTGGTTAGTTATAAGTTTTTAACCGTATAACGTACAAAATTATTTTTTTGTAAAACTAAGTTGGAAGGTCGATGAGGTAGACAACCTTTTTTCAGACAACATCGATAAAAATCGCCACTGGAACTAGGGTTAAAAAATGCAACCAACAGCAAAAGAGTGTTGTGCTTGATGTGATATTGAATTTCGAATTGTCTTTCTCTATTTAAATAGGTACCGAAGGAAAAAGAGCAGAGCAATGCATTTCTTTGTTTTTAAAAATTAAAAAATGTTACGGTACAGACCTAAGTAATAAAATTACCTAAGTAATTAATTATTTAATTTGAGAAAATTATAGTCCGTAACAAACATTTATAATTTATATCTCAAACAATCTCAGCTCAAAACAATTATTTAATTGCAGAAAAACACACGTTGAAAAATTTCAAGTTATACTAACATTACAACAAGCGTGAATTGAGATTGATACGTCATCACACTGCTGATGCTGTGGCGAAAAGTAGTCATATCGTTCTCAACAGATGGCGCTAATTTCATTTTACGAAATCTTTAGAATCAAATTGAAGCCGGTTCTATAAAAAAAAATATAGTTAAACTTATTTACAACAGTAAAAATAACAATTATTATTGTTAAGATCTGAAGGGTATTTACTTTTATATGGTATCGACTTAAGCAGTACATAGGCAGAATGTTACCACTTCTCAATATTATAGGCACCTTATCTGGTTCAGTTAAGGTTCAATGTTGTATAAACTTATTAAAATATTTTTTTAAACTTATTAAAAACATGTGAAATTTCATACATTGCACGATGAGTGTCAATTGTACGGTTGAAGGTTAACTTGCTCACGTAAGTCTAAATAAATATTTAATGTTTGCTTAGAAATTTCGTTTTCATTTAATTATGAAAACAAATGATTATAAGGTGGTGTCGTGGAATATATTAATTACTAAAAAAATACAAGTAAATACAGATTTGAATATACTAAATGAAAACCAAACCTGAAAATTTAAGCGTAATGAGTGCGTTATGTACCTTATTTTCGTCAAGAATGCTAAGTCTTCGGTAGTATAGTGGTCAGTATCCCCGCCTGTCACGCGGGAGACCGGGGTTCGATTCCCCGCCGGAGAGATCTTTTTTGTCTTTTAAATTTTATTTTTGTTTTTCAATATTATTGTTAAATAATATTCGTTATTTTCTACGTTTGATATGCAAATAAATCATAATAAAGAATTTTAATACTATTCAATCATTTTTATATTTTACTTTTAGGGTTTTTTTTGTATGCCTACTATTCATAAACAAATTCAATGACCTTTTAACTATAACTTTATTAGTTTTGCAATAATTTATTTGGTAATTATTATACATTTGTGTAGAAAATTATAGTTAGATGTCCACTTAAGGGTATTATGTATAAGAAGTTATTATCAGCTTTGTTATAACAGTTTATTTTGGTCAATATTGTTTGATACAAACATAATTTGTCATCATGCCTTTTTCCCCGGAGGAGTAGGCAGAGGTGTAAAACACCCACTATTACTTGTGTTTTATAACACGTACACATTATTTAACCTCAATATAACATTGCAACATAAAACAATATAACAATGTCGTTTGTCGTTCTTCAGTGCTAAGTTATATAACATTATTGTACATATATATTTTTTTAATTCATTTATTTAAAACACACATTTATACAAAATAAAAATAACACATAGATGCGGCTCAAAAACCGATAATGGTTTATTCGTCCACATCGATTCACTCTAATACCATTCTAATACATATTTTTTAAGTTCGTTTTTACAGCTTCCCTTTATATAAGCACTTTGTACACTTATTGGTAGCTTATTCAGAAGGTTTGGTATAACATAATTAAGTTTTCTAGTACCATACACATTATTAGTTTTAGGAAGTATTTTTTTTTTATTTTCCATGGCTCGCAAGTTTTGCGGTCTGTTATATCCTTAGAGGAACGCGAGGTTATATCAATAACATGTTTGATGCTCACGTGTCTGAGCAGACGCGGAAAGTTTTCTACGGATATATAGGATGAGAGTGTCCTCATTATCTGAAACACGTAATTCAGCAATGTTTTATAACATGTTAAGTTACATAGTTAAAACGCACTTTTTCTTATTTATTTATTATTATTTAACAATTTATTGTACACACAAAAAAATACAATAAGCAATACAAAAGAAGACAGGTAATTGAGTACAAAAGATAGGGCTTATTCCTAATAGAAATGTCTTCCAACCCACCTGCGAAGGAAAAATGCTGAGGAGTAAACTGAGTCGCGTGTAACAATATATACATATAAAATAATAAATGAAATAATATCTATATTTCTTGCTTAAAATGGGGCTAGTTGATACCTGTGTGAACGTCTGAAGATATTTATTTATTATTAACTGGTGCCTTCCCGCTGTTTCACCCGCGTGGTACCCGTTCCCATGGGAATATCGGGAGAAAAGTAGTCTGTCCTGTCTCAGGCTCTAGACTATCTGTGTAGCACATTTAGATTAAATCGGTTCAATAGTATTGACGAGAAATCGAGACAGACAGTAAGAGTTTCTTTCGCATTTAAAATCTATGCATATAACAAAACTGTAGAGGTCGAATGTCTATACATAAAAAAAATGCTTAAAACCAAGTCAGGGGGCGTAAAAAGAACGAATATACCGAAAAATGTTTATTAACCTTAATGTTTATTAATGTTTGTTTGTTGTTTATTATGTTTAAATGTTTATGTTTATTAAATGTTTATTTTTAAGTTTTGTTTATGTTTTGTTGTTGTTGTAAATGGCTGGAACGATTTCAATGAAATTTTGCATACCTTATATTCCTCGTCAACATCTTAGATACTTTTTATTCCGGAAAATTAACGGGCTGCGGTGGGCTAGTTAAAAAACTAGTAACCGCGGACGAAGTCGCGGGCAACAGCTAGTATTTAATAAAAGTATTGATTGTTATAACTACCTACTATTACCTACCCTGTATTTCTTTACCATGCAAATCTCCTGCAACAATACTTATTTTTATTTCATACATTTTTATCAACGTCAATGCAAACTTGAATATAATCAGGGTCGCCATGTTGGTTTAGTTTCGATGCGGAACACCAGAATATACGTGTGGTATTGATAGGAGAGATTTATTCGTGGTACAAATCCGTGTTCTAGTAAATCGGCAGTGTAGGTTTGATTCCGGCGCGGCACCCACGTAACGTAAAGGCTCGTGCATAGGGAAATGTGGTTTACTTGTAAATTTATTATTAACTAGCTTTTGCCCGCGACTTCGTCCGCGTAGAGTAGTTACTTTGAGATAGTGTGATGGTATATACTATAGCCTTCCTCGATAAATATGCTATTCAACACTGAAAGATTCAAATTGGAACAGTAGCCTCAATAGGTGGAATTGAAAATTTACTCCTACTCTATTAATAGAAGTTAAGTTTATAGTAGCGTAAATTCGTCCTTCATTTTTCTGGGAGGCGTTCACCCGCATGGCATGCGTTCCCATGAGAATATCGGGATAAAAGGTAGCCCATGTCCTTTCTTAGGCTTTAGACTATATGTGTACCAAATTTCGTTTAAATTGGTTCAGTAGTTCTGACGTGAAAGAGACAGACAGACAGACAGAGTTACTTTCGCATTTATAATATTTGTATGGATATATTTGAGTATGGATAATAATGTTAAATGTACTTTAAATCGTTTATAAAATTTCTAATATAATCTAATGAAACCCTAGGTAACATGAACATGAAGTCAAATGCAAATAAAATATTTCATTTTAAATTGCATTTCAAATTTTCGCTCCAAAACATTGACTTTTACCACGTGACCGCGCTATTACGTAATTTTTTACTGTTTGTTTTAGTAATGCTTCTTGATTTAATAAATTTAAAAAAAATAATAAATTTGAGGTCAGAAATAAAGATAAAGTTTTATACCTGTTTCATTTACTTATTTAAGCTTTAATGTTACAAACCATTACAAAAGGAATGTACATATGGCGGACTTAACGACTAACATCGCTCTCTACCAGTCAACCATTAGGCTAAACAGAAAGTAAGTGGCGGCATCATTAAAGTTACCTAATCACACCAGAGAAAACAACCAAATTATATATGCAAAATATTAATATGACAATACAATATATGATTATAGTATATAACTTTATATATATACACACACACACATATATAAATATACATATAAATAAAAAATAAATAAATATCCTCAGACATTCACACCTATCAACTAGTCCCATTTTAGGCAACTAAATGCTGCTTGCTGCTAAATACATACACAAAATTCACACAGAAAGATTTCAAGAATATTATATTTTATTTGTTTCCTCATTATTGCTTGTTAACGACCTCTATCGAATAAATTTCCTACTTTTGTCAGCTGAAAGAACCGAGGCTCGATTCCTCGAACCGAGGTAGGTTTTTAATTTTTCATACGATTTTTAAACTTAATATTAATTCCATAAATTGACAACTATTGATAAGAGATAATATTTTTCTCATATATTTTTCATATCAAATAAATTACAATTTATTTATTTTAATGAACAATTTGAATGAATATAACAATTTCTAACGGATTTAGTTCGTGTTTAGTTTGAGGTGTATCAAATATAAAATGGAAGTCCACTAGTGTATTCACCTTTAGACCAGTCAATTTATATAAGGCTTCGATCAGTTCGCGATACTTGTAACTAAATCCATTGATTTCTAACAGATACTGTGTTGAGGAATTGTTGTAGGAACATAATTTTTTTGCTCTTTTTATATACATAACTTTATTGTTTTAAATCAATTCCAATGGGTCAGTATGGACAAGTCCGAAACCACGCAAAATCTGTTCTTTTGTTAACTGAGATAAAATTATAATGGAACAATTTTTTTATTTCATACACAACCGGAATCGAACCTGGTCAAAATTTCTGTGAAAAATGTTGTATTTTCTTCTTGGTTGGTGCCACAAGAAATACATCTTAATCAAAAGCCACAAGGAATAAATTTTTTTCTGTGACCTGTATAAATTAAAAAAATATTTAAAAAACTGGGTACAGTGTATACTAAAGTGAAGCCTGTTTCCCAGAGGGGTAGGCAGAGATTACATATTTCCACTTACTATTATTCTTGCATATTTCTTTCGCTTCTTCAACTCTTATAACACAGTGTATGGCGATATTCAGAACATTCTTAAGATAAATTTTAAGTCAGTGGTGAATATCCCACTGCTGGGCAAAGGCCTTCCTTATGGAGAAACATTAAGGAGGAATACGGGTCTAACACCACCACGCAGGCCCAATGTGGGTCTGTACAAACGGTTGCAATACCGGGACCGGGAAGCACGGAGTTCGAGATCTCAGTGTTGGTCACCCATCCACAGCCTGACCATAACGAAGGTAGCTTTGGGTAGTATGGGGATTAATTGAACCTATTCCAATGTTTTATATTATTACCAGAGTCGTGTCACAACTTGAAGCACTATAACTCACATACGTGGGTTGGCTGGAATACATATAACTATACATATCATAAAACTGTAGAGGTCGAATGTTAAAATTAAGTCAGGGGGATGTAAAAAGGGGGAAAATACCGAAAAATGTTTTTTTCTTAATTTTTTGTTTCTCTGTCTGTTTGTACGGGCTAATCTCCGAAATGGCTGGACTGATGTCCATGAAATTTTGCATGGTGATACCTTATATCCCCGGTCAACATCTTAGATACTTTTTATTCCGGAAAGTTAAAGGGTTCCCGTGGAATAGTTAAAAAACCAGTAACCGCGAACGAAGTCATGGGCAACAGCTAGTCGTTAATAGTTTTTATTTGTATTCGGTGCAATAAAGAGTTAAGTATATTTTTAATAGGCTGCGTATAGCTGAGACCCTTAGATGGCCAGGATCATATATCTAGGGTTCTATCGGCAGTAAAACAATATATATGGGATGTGCCAACGCGGCGGACTTATCTATTCCATTATTGAATATATTGTTCAAAGTGAATATTTTTATGACACATAAAGTTGAGATCATAGAGTTGAGAATTGCTTGTTCATCGTTTATTGTGCTAAGCGATTTTGAGCTCTAGATTTGTTTGAATTGGGCCGAACATGAAGATTCGCCATCAAATCCTAATTTCATCAAGATCAACACATTATGGACTGGCGGAGGAGCACGGTGTCAACTGGTGAAGTGGTTATAGTTTCAATATCAAAAACAAAGCAACCATAGCCGTGGTTGGGTCTGTGATGGGCGGCCAAATTTTGTGATCTCGAGTATCAGTTCGTAAACTCATTAAACCTAGTTTCTGAATCGCTTGTCTCATACTGTGCCCGGTTCATGATCATGAGCGCCCCTGTTATAGTATGTCTCAATCCAAGTTGTCAAAATGGTAAACAAAACAAAGGTAATGTTTCATCTCTAAAATGTTTTGTGACGACTGTAGGTAATTGAAATCAATTGAAACGGACAACAATTCTTACCGTTAATTATATTGGGTCCTTACCTATGAAATTGGTGTTTTTTTTCTCTCTTAGTATTTTGTCTGTAACTATTAAGATTCAGAGTATTCCTAAAAATAATTACCTCGTCTAAAAATAGACTATATTTTTGAGCTCTTTTGATTTGTTTTGATAATTTGTTGTATGTTTAATTGTGTTAAAATTGAACACGGAGACAATTCCATTTAAGTGCCTCCCGAATACATCATTTTATTTGCATTCACTTAAAAACGATAAATAATTTTTATGAAGTGTGATATAACACATATGCTTGTCTAATGATAGATGCCAAATATTATTATCTTTGGATTTGTCGTTGTGAAGAAAATTGAAAATTTTTTTGTATGAAAAATGCAGAATTCCCCAAAATCTCCATACATAACACCAATTTCATAGGTAAGGACCTAATATTTACGTGCCAATGTCCATGTAAAAAGTGTGATGATTATAGAATAACAAATTCGGTAAGTCAGCTTTTTTGTTTACCTTTTTGGCAACTTGGATTGAGACGTACTATATATGGGGACTCTCACATCTCGGGCGAAATGTGGGTTAACCTCTCAGCGTTCCCCTTCGGGGATAGTAGCATGATGATATGTCATACCTATGTATTTCCGGCTTTAATACTTCAGCCATTTCAATTACTTGCCGTTACAATGCCCGGGGCGGTGTAGTCACAGAATGATCTCTGACCTTCGGCTGATCTCTGGGATGCGACGAAAGCCATTACATTTAGAGTTCAATTTCGCGGAGCATTGGAGTGGGCCTTTTTGAGCTGTGTTCGGAACGTCGGAAAAAATAGGGGTCATTTTAGCGGTTTATCTTATTATCTTTAGTTGGAAGGTCTGAAAAAGTGACTTAAATCGCTTAGTGTGAGGACTTGAGCTGTTGAGAGTATGTAAAGATCTTGGCAAGTGAGAGGAAGAATTTCTTCTGCCTAATGAGCATGCATAATGTAATGAGAGTTGATGAAGCGAAAGAAATATGCAAGGATCGTAGCAAGTGGAAGGAAGGCGTGACCTATGTATGTATGATTGATCTTCAGCATAATATTATTCGTTATTTAATTAATTAATTGAGGAGCTCGGTGGCGTAGTGGTCAGTGCGCTTTGGCTTCGATGAAAACAAAGCAGCCTTCGCCATGGTCAGGCCGTGGATGGGTGACCAAGACTTTGTGTTCTCGAGCTCCTCCGTGCTTCGGAAGGCACGTTAAGCCGTTGGTCCCGGTCGCATTTGTGACCGTTTCTACCCACTATCCCGCATTGGGCCAGCGTGGTGGTGTTACGGCCCATACTCCTCATGTGTTTCTCCATGAGGAAGGCCTGTCCCAGCAGTGGGACGTATATAGGCTGATGAATTAATTAATATTTAATATTACATTTAGATGTCCTATCTAGATTAAGTTCTAGAAGTAACAATGTTTTTCATGTTCCAACCGTAAAAACAAGATATGCTAGAAATATGTTTCTTATCTGCGCCTGCGATGTTCATAATAAATTTTATCGAGAGAATGCTCCCGAGGAAACAATTGCACCTGTCTTCAGATGTAAAAAACTCATTTGAACGCATTAAGTACATTACAAGGTCATTGTCCTATCGATATTTTAATCGATTCAGTGAATCGATCGATGTTTATCAGCAAGATTCACTATAGCCACTAAAAACTTGATGCATTTGATTATTAACGTTAAGTGTATTTTATAAGTAAGACTTATTTTATTCTTGATGCGAAATGTAATTACATAACTATTAAACGAATTTTCAAGCATACAAGAAAAAAATGGTCACCCATCCGGATAATGATCACTTTCAGTGTTGCCTAATTTTAGAAATCGTTTTAAGAATTCCTTATTTAACGGTTCAGTCGTGTATCCATTTTTATCTTCATAAAATATCACACCACAGAATACATTGATTAGGTATTGGTTTCTAAGCAAGAGATGGGACTTTTTAATTATGAGCTATCGATAGTATTGTCTTTTTGGGTTATTTTAAAACACTGTTTTAGGCGGTGCTCATATCATAATATTATTTACCACACACGAGTTTACGTGGCCAAAAATCATCTAATGCAGTTTTTTTTCCCGAAATGAAAACTAATCAGAGATAAAATATATTTCCAACGAGTCTTTGAGTCTAATCACCTAATTCATTATATCTACTCTCCCAATTTCCGACTAAAACTTTTATCTCTAATCAACTAAAATTGATTAGTCAACTTCCGTCTTTAAATTAAGTCGTTAGAGAGTATTTTAAAGCGATCTAATTATATTGAACCGGTAAAAATGTGTATCCGCCTAACTGGCTTATTAAAACTAATTATTATGCTTTTCCCACGTCAAATTACCAATTAGAAAGATGGGCGAACGGTATTGGTCAATATTGTTGGAAAACAAGAAAACTGACCATCTGATGGTAAATGGCTACAGTTGCACAGAATAAATCTAATATTTTCATGTGTCAGGACAGCCCTGATAATAGGCCTTCGTCTCTCCTATATTCTTCAACAACTGAGCAAGTGTTAAATTTATCACTATTTATTATACAACAATGCATAATAACATTTTCAATAGCGACAGACTTGGGTAAATCAGTAGATAGTCGGTTGGATCAGAAGCCTACCTACCACCAAACCGAGCAGAAACATTATCCCTATGAAGAATCAATACTAGATCAATGTGACGGGATAAGAATTCCATTTGCCAAAAAGGCAATTGAATTGCTATAAGGATCTCACGGTATCTTTCATTGGCTTTATGTGATTTCAGAAACATTCTGGTACCAATAAAGTCGAAGGTTGTCGTCTTATTTTAGCCAAAACGTACAAAAAGTTTATTGTAAGTATTAGTCTCTTTAACTGAAATATCCATTGACATGTTCATATTTATAGCTTTTCCACGGACTTGAGCTTTTTCAAAGAACTAAAGTTGTTTCTAAATAACATCACCTTGAAACAGTCAAGTGAATACCTTGTACGTTATCCTATTATATGTCACTAGCATTACTTCGTCAAAGATATTTGCCATTCAATAACAAATGTCACAGGTCAATTGACCTATGATTGCAGTGACCTTAGGCACTTATTTGCGAAATACTGGCATGACATAACGCTCTGCCTCAGGCGTTTACTGTTCCAGAGTTTCCATCTGTAAAGCACTTAATCGACTCAAATTGAACATAGAACACATCGCTTGATATCCAGAAAATTGGTGGCTAGAATGTGTCCAGTGTCAATAAGTTAAGTCTAATGGTGTATAGGGTTAAAATGTGTGTTTGGCGATGATTTGAGAATTTATGATGATTGTGAATGTGAAGTTATGAGATCTCATGGTTGGGTATTTTGGTGACATGGTAACCTAATGGTCTTGTCAAGTGGTGTTGGTTCGTATATATATAGAATGATAATGTCACATTCTCTAATATCATATTTATCATTATATCTTTCGTAAGTTCGTACAAATACTTTGATTTATTATTGCTTAAGTAATTAATCAAATAACAAACGTAATCATTTCCTCCGCGTATCAAGAATCGTCGTGCAAATAATAGGTAGAATTTTTATTAAATGTTAATGAAGTACAGTGATCACCGTGTTATTTGTGACACCGGGTCAGGCATTAGGCCCTATTCAGGCCGCGCTCCAAGGTTATTGAGGCTGGAAGGAATCCGTGTGGGTGCAATCACGTCGTTAGTGACATATCTCGCTTTGGACTAGTTGAGGGAAGGTATCGATGAATTTGGTATATCGATATTTATTGAGGTGGTAAAATTGCATTTTCGTGTTCTATGTTATGCTTTTATTAGGCAGGCAGAGCAAGAGCAGACACTCAGATTTCGCCTGAAATGTTTAAGGTTTTATTGGAACTGGGGTGACCCTGGTAGTTATGCACCGGGCACTTTGAAAAAAAAAGTGCTATGTATAGTTGACTGTATTCATAATTAGAGTGGTTGGGTGGGTTTGAACCGACGACCGTGACCTCTTGTTTAGCAAAATAAGTAGCATTTTTTTCAATCTGAAGTTGATGAAACTATTTAAAATCTTTGTGAGTTACTTATATTGAAAATCATTTTATTTAAATTTTGTTCAATTTCATCAACACTTTGCTCGGGGGATGGCAATATGGTCGGTCCAAGTTACATGTGTAGGATTGGAAATCTAGGTCGAATAAAAAAAGGAAATAATAATGTTATCAATGATAACGTCACACCATTTGCTTCATTCCCCAATAATCAAAATAATTATCTCTTTGACGAAATAGTTATTCCAGGGTATATGTGAGTTTGTTTTAAATTATAATCTAAGATTAAGTCAAATTACAGGTTTAAAGACAAATATCCCTCAATAATTTTATCACTGGCTTGATTTAAGTGCGTTCCTAATATTAGGTCCTTACCTATGAAATTGGTGTTTTGTATGGAGATTTTGGGGAATTCTGCATTTTCCATACTAACATTTTATCAGTTTTCTTCACAACGACAAATCCAGAGATAATAATATTTGGCATGTATCATTAGACAAGGTTTAGTTATAGGTGTTATATCACACTTCATAAAAAATATTTATCGTTTTTAAGTGAATGCAAATAAAATGATGTATTCGGAAGGCACTTAAAAAGAGTTGTAGCGTGTCCAATTTTAACACAATTAAACTTACAATAAATTATCAAAACAAATCAAAAGAGCTCAAAAATATAGTCTATTTTTAGACGAGCTAATTATTTTTTAGGAATACTCTGAATCTTAATAGTTACAGACAAAATACTAAGACAGAATAAAAACACCAATTTCATAGGTAAGAACCCAATATATTGCTTACATTTATTACTACTTACCAAGTGACATTTTTATTTTTATTTACTACAACACAACCTGATATATAAAAGAAAATATATGACCCGGGTAAAATTAATGGGATCGTCTTGCTTTCGTTTCGATTAATGGCGGTTCGATTATTTTCTAATATATAGTACGTCGTTAAGACATGATTTACAGCTTCATTCGACGCAGTAAGAAGGTGACATCTTGTTACAAACGTCACACTCCTATAATTCTAGTAAGCAAAGTAAATAAATGGAGTATTTTTAAATAAGTTTTGATAAGAAGAGAAGAAAACAACAAATCGTTTAGTTGAGCGAATCCACTCTGCTTGTACTGGGAAAATATATAAAAAACTAATATAGTTAAAGAGTGTAAAGACTGTAGGATAATATTGGAGGAAGAAGAGAAACTGATAATAGGAATTTTAAAACCACTTCGATAAGTCATAGAAAAATCACGAAATTCGTCTTTAGTGGAAAAAGATACATAATAATTGAAAAATGTAAGTGAGGTCATGTATATTTTGTAAGCTTGCATCATTAAGAATACAGTCTCGGTGAATACAGAATCAGTCTCCTTTTAGTCGTTCTTGCATCTATAGAGGTATAAGATAGATAAGATTCTGCAACTAGCTGTTAATCAGGATACTATTTACCTTATTTGGACGACCTCTGTAGTCGAGTGGTCTGTATGCCGGTCTCAAGGAGTCGCCATCCCGAGTGGTTCTGGGTTCGATCCCCGGTGGGGACAAATGTTTGGGTGATGAAATTTTAGCGCATTTGTTTTCCAGTCTTGGATGTTTATATATATTTATGTATATTCAGGATATTTATATGTATTTATCTATTAAATTTATTTATTTACCAATAACCTGTAAGAACACAAACAATTTTTTGTGAAAAATATCACTTTCAACTCACAGCTTTAAAAGCGTAACTGTCGCACTTTATAGTACGTTATTTATGTTTTGGTAATAAGTCAATTAGTGGTGGGAGTATAACATTTTATGGCCAATAAGTTTTTTAGTTTTATGCCGTAGTAAAATTCTAGACAAGTTGAGGTGGGCTTAGATTTTACGCCGCTGTGATATCAATAATAACGAAGTTATTGCTGCCTGGGTTATGGGGCAATTTTGATATTGGATTTATTGACTGTGTGCAATTCTGATTATACTACACATTATTGACTTTTATGGCTGTAGTGACAATAGAGATAAGTTTGAACGACACTCGATATTTTCGTGGATTTTCAGTTAATTGCAATTATACTAATAAATGCAAAAATTCAATTCAAAATGCATTAATTCTTTTTATCTTCTTCTTCTTGCCCTTTTCCCACTCTAGGCGGGGTCGGCACAACATGTCTTCGTCTTCCATTCTCCTCTGTCACTCGTCAGCTCAGCATCCACTTCTTTTATTCTCATATAATTCTTCACGCATTCAATCCATCGTCGCTTCTTTGGTCTTCCTCTCACTCTAGGTCCGTCCACATCCATCCTCACCATCCATCTTGTAATGTGACATTCATTCCTCCTCATCACATCTCCACACCACGCTTACCTATTGCTCCTAATCTTTTCTGTCACTGGCGTTACTTTCAAACTTTCTCTAATATACTCATTCCTGACCTTGTCCTTTCTAAAAAAAACATTAAAAGACTTATTTTAGCACCAAATGATGTTAATAGTCCATTTGCGGATATAGTAGTGTAACGAGGCGCCATAGCTATATTAGCGCCTCGTTGCTGTCATTGCGCTCTTCTCTGGCCATTTTTCTCTTGGTTTCCGATTTTAAATTTGCTGTCTGTCTCTTTTTATTTGTTTTGTTCTCGAAGCTCATTCTTACGAGAGTCAGTGCGTAGAGCGGTTGACTCCCTTCTAACAATAATTGTAAATTATAAATTTTTATAAGCTGAGACAAAGTTATAACAAACCAAATTATCAGTTCTTAATTTATAACAAAGACTATACGTTTTCTCTAAGGCACTATTGTAAGTAGCCCTACCCTTTCTATAATATATTTAAGTGTTAAATGTGAAATTGTTTTGTGTTCAGTGTAATTTACCTTTTTTTTTATATAATTGTTTCAGTTGTGCCTTAAATCTTACTTATAAATATACGATACCAAGTGACGACCCAACTGCATTTCAATTATTTCCGGCTTCACCCTGTCACAGTAGGCCTGGCCACATTGAGTTATGGCCCATTAGGTGCCTAGTTCTCATGGAATAGAAAGATCAGCTATTGTTCATTTTCTGATCTCAGAACAGATGAAACCGTTTCAATCCTCAGATACACATTGAGGTAGCGCAACGTGACTTTGTTATAGTCCCTTCCATGTTCCTTCTTTTATTTCATAAAGAATAACCAGTCTAGTGCGAGCGGAACTCGTTGGCCGCGCCTTAGGTGGCGACTCATCTCGCAATTGCATTCTCATGTGCGTTTTGTTTAAAGTAGCCGGAACTTTCAATGCGTGTTGCCGTCGCGAAGTACGGCGCCGAACTGAGTAATGATAGCTAGCGCCCCCGCCTCTCCGTCCCACCGCTCACATACCTAAGGCGCGGCCAACTAGTTCCGCGCGCACTCCAATAAGACCACCTTTTAGTAACATTGAATAAAAACTTAGTAAAAAAAGAATGTTATCTTCAAAAACACCGCTATACTTAACCTTTAAGCGGCCGAAGCGCTACATTGTAACTATCGGTTCTACAAAATATATTTTTTATATTTCAAAATAGGGCTTATTATGTAGTTTTACGATCACTTTAAGGCAAGTGCATAACGTTTAATGATCAATAATAGCATCGCATAGGCCATTACCCTATTATATTTTATATTATTAATACATAGTTTTTTTTGTAAATTTGGTCAAGGCATTAAGATGAAAAGATGGTCCACTTAGATTTAAAGACGGTAGATATTAAGTAAAGTAATTCAAAGCGCGTTTTTCTGCACCGCTTGGTGGTGGTAGGGCTTCTAAGCCTGCCTGGTTTGCTACCACCGTCTGACTTAAATGTGCTACGGCAATCAGAGGTAAGATAGCCAGTTCCTCAGTTGTTGAGGATTATAGGTGAAGCTCGCTTCCACCTCGGCCTTATCGTCACTTGCCATCGGGTGAGATGGAAGGTTGCCTGTCATTGTATGTAAAAAAAATTACCAAGCGCCATCGCATAACATAGAGACATAACATATTATGTAGGTACTGTCGAGTAAAAAAACATGTATATACATTTTATAGGTGTCGATTTTTATTTCCTTCCAATAAAAGTCATTTAATATCAAGTGGTTACATATTTTTGAAGTCGACTGTACTAGGGAATATAGGCGTATAGTATCGGAGAATCGCTTCGGTAGAACCCGAGTGGCGCAAATGGGTATATCGGGGAGCTGTAGTGGGTATTCTCAGCGAACAGCTGAGCCAGTCACACACGCCTACCGCCTAGCTAGCGGTAGGTAGGGTCCGTAAAATAGTAAAAAGGGGGATATAGATGTGATTATAATTATGTTATACTGTGCCAATAAATGTTTTTTTAGTTTATACACGCTTTTTAATTAATGTTATAGCCGTATTATTTAGAAGAATGAGCTAGTTGCCAATTTGCTTGTATGTGAATGTTTTAAATGAAATACAACAATTATTTTTATGCCGAAGGCTTATAAGTTTTAATGATTCATATTTTATAACGAACCTTTCCAATTAGAATATTTGCAATTACATTTCTATGATTGGCACCCGAGGCATTTACTCATTATGCAAAGTGTTTATATTTAATTAATTTTGACTGTAGTTCTAAGAAGTTAACTAACCTTTTTTTTGTACATAAGTCCTAAAGGTTTAGAAGGACCAAAATGTCTACTAACCCATCTCGTCCCTTGGGTGTCGTAAAAGGCGACATGTGGACTTAGAACAGCATAACATCCGCTAATAGCGGCAACGGGCTCACCACCTGTCACGCTAAGTGCCAGTCACTGCTTGGTGATGCGCGGACTGCTTTTGCGGTGCTTTTGCATAGTCTCTGACTAACCCGTCCAGTGCCCCCCTTATGGGGTCACCCCGTTGTATGGCCACAAGTTCATGACTTCGTACGGGGGCACGAGTCTAACACATCTTTGAACATACATTACTAGCTTGGACTTGTGTAAATAACCAAAGATTTTGTTGACTAAGGCCCTTATTACAGAACCAAACTCAAGCGTAGATCTCTGCTTGAGCACTGTTAGAGAGGGATGGCGCTATTGATCCCGCACAGCGCCATCCCTTTTTAACTGCGCTCAAGCAGAGATCTACGCTTGAGCTTGGTTCTGTAATACGGGCCTTAGAAGTGCAGAAAAGAAAAAAATCGGGTTTTGGTAAAAAGCATGTCGTATTTTTTGTGTCTGCTTTTTTAATATGACAGGTAAGCTCTTGACCTTCATCTCACCTGATGGCAAGTGACTATAAGGCCGAAGGTGGAAGCTAGCTTCACCTGTAATCATCCTCAACAACTGAGGAACTGGCTATCTTGCCTCTGATTGCCGGAACACTACAATGTTTATAACATCGTTATTATGGCGACAAATTTAGATGAGGCGGTGGTAGCTAGAAAAGCGGGCTTAGAAGCCCTACCACCAACCAAGCCGAGCAGAAAAAACTCTACCACCGTGGGGAATCGAACACCGGACCTACCAATCTACACCCGGTGGTGTCAATCACTAGACCAGACAGGCGGTTCTCGTATTGATGAATAACTGAACTGTACTTAGCTATTGAGGTCGCGCGAAAGCTGCTGGATCTGGATGTGGGCAGCGCAGGATAGAAACAAAACTTTGGGAGAGGCCAATGTCCAGCAGTGGACGTCATACATTACGTAGAGAAATGTTTTAATGCAGTTTAAAAAATAAAAGAATTAAGTATTCCTTTTTTTATAATAAGCCCAGCAAATGACTCGACACGACCCTGATGATAAGCAGTTGACGAGTCCATATGCGACGAATGCTATGGCAGCACCAAAGGATGCAGGTCTAGCGACCTCCACGCTGGCTCATGAGATGCCTTTTCACGCCTGTTATGAAGGAGCCCATACTGTAATGGGGGAACACGTGTGCCGGTAGAGAATTTCATACTCTGGATGTACGAACAAAGTTAAATAAAGCTTTAAGTAGAATTCTTGGTTTATGGTAGTCCCTCCAGGGTCTATAGATTTTTTCTACACTGTGAAGGCACGTCCTACTGCTGGGCACAGGCGCTACTACATGGAGAAGCCTGAGAAGAATGAGCCGTAATAGTGAGTGTGCGTGTTGCCTTAGTGTTTTTTTAACAATTATTTGAGTGCGGCTGACGACTATATTAAAGGCTAGCTGTTGCTGGTCCGCGGCTACGATGGTTTTTTAACTATCCTACGGGATTTATTTAATTTTCCGGAAAAAAATTATCTAGAATGTTGACCAGGGATATAAGGTATCGCCATGCAAAGTTTCATGAACATCATCAGTCCAGCCATTTCGGAGATAAGCCCAAACAAACAAACAACGAGAAAGGAAATTAATAATAAAAAAAAGGTTTTTGGTATTATCCCTCTTTTTACATCCCCCTGACTTGGCTTTAAGCATTTTATTCTATGTACAGACGTTCGACCTCTACAGTTTTTTATATGAATAAATTAGATCTAAGATTGTTAATAACACCTTTAACAACTCAGTCACCATTAAATATACAAATTATACGGTGGATTTTAAAAGTCATAGAGACAATCTACGCGAAGAAAACGATATAGTTATAAACTCCAGTACATTACGACAGCTTAATAAAATGAGATATTTGTGTGAAGCTTCTTAGACCGGTCGCATTTTTAACTGTATAACGTATCATGTTTTATACAGCTCTTTATAATGTTACTAAGACGATATCGAGATGACGTCCGGTCAGGCTTGCGCCTGTTCAGGGATCCGCCGGTGTACCGCTAGGAAATTTATGGGCCGCCATAGACTTCAGACTCAGACATTGTAGAGTCGGGTTGCATGTAGAAATTTATTTCATTTGGCATCACAGAATTTCTATTTTGCGAGAGCTTTTCGGTGTCATAAATTCGTGGGTTTACTAATTGAATTTTCTATAGCACTATTACATAACAATATCTTAACTTCACTGTCCCGTGAGTCACACTATGAGGCATAACAATATTTTTTTTTATGTAACAATTTTTCTATTGTGTCCCGTTTTGGACAGTTCCCTCATATCGCCTAATGTGTTTAGGTTCCCGTGTGACATAATTATTGTCTTCATGCGCGTATATACTTCACAAAGGAGAAACAGTTAAACATACTCCTGTATTACCCATACAGAACCACGCTGGTTCACCAAAGGCGAAGTTTAGGTATTTTATTTCAACATCTTCCTTAGATACTACTTTAGGGTGTTTAGATTTTACGTAAATACTAGCTTTTGCCCGCGACTTCGTCCGCGTAGAATAGTTACTTTGAGAAAGTGTGATGGTATGTAGCCAAAAGCCTTCCCCAATAAATAGGCTATTCAACACTGAAAGATTTTTTCAAATTGGAACGGTAGCCTCAATTGCGGGAATAAAAAATTTACTCCTACTTTATTATTAGAAGCAAAGTTCATAGTGGCGTTAATTTGTCCTTGATTTTTCTAGGAGGCGTTATTAAAAATTTTAAACATTCACCTGCATGGCACCCGTTTCCATGGGAATATCGAGATATAAGTTAGCCTATGTCCTTACTCAGGCTCTAGACTATCCTTGCACCAAATTTCGGTTCAATTGGCTCAGTAGTTCTGACGTGAAAGCGACAGAATTACTTTCGCATTTATAATATTAGTATGGATTAAATTTTTTTACTATTTGCAAAATATTAAATATTCAATTTTTTTAACCAAACTTTTATAATCATTATTATGCGATAAAATTGGTATGGTTAATTTTCTTTTGTTTTCAAATCGCATCTCTGTGGCGTTCAATGCGCGATCGAGTTAACTTCTCGGTACGCTGGTTATGGTTCACAGCAATATTACCTGTATTTTATCCTGTAATATTAAAAGTAAAAACGGTCGTAAAATTTGCATAACCAAGAAAAAGTAATAGTATCTTCTTCATCTATGTAGTTGTCTCTTTATAGTAACATTGAATGTAAATTACAAAGTATTACATAATAAAACCAAGAAAGTTTTACAAGACAGTAAAATTATTACCTTTGAGAATAGGAATAGAGAGCAACTGGGTCGCCTAGGGGTTCGTACGATTTCTATATCGAAAACAAAGGTACTTTCGCCATGGCTTGTACTAGAATGGGTAACCAAAATATTGTGATCACGATAAAAAAAAACAAAATCAATAGAAATCACCCAAGCCCTGAACATGGCGAAGGTAGGTTTTTTTTCGATATCGAAAGCCACTACTAGTATGCCACCGTTGAGGAGAGTTATATCGTCCTAAATACGTCAATGTAGAATTCACTCATCCATTTCTAATTTACATACCAGACGCCAGCACATATTACTAATAATAAATATCTTCAAACATTCACACCTATCAACTAGCCCCATTTTAATAGATAAATACATATAAGTATGCTGAATATATATAAACATCCATGACTGGAGAACAAATGCCTGAAAATTCATCACCCAAACATTTTCCCCCACTGGAGATCGAACCCAGAATCTCTCGAGATGGCGACGCCTTGAGACCGGCCGGCATACAGACCACTCGACCACGGAGGTCGTCAAACGGAGTACTAAATAGTTACAACGCCAGTCTTTTCTTTACAGAAAGTATGTTAGAAAAAAAAAATTTTTTCTATGATTTTTTTTCTTTTGTCGCCGTTTATTTAAAACGAAGTTTCGTGGCGTGTGCGGTTCTTACCTCTAATTCAGCAAGGAGCATGGATCTGTGAACAATAGACAAAATACGTATGTTACTGTCTGTTAATTAAGAATATTAATTATTATACTATACCTACAATGAAAAAATGCAACTAATCCTTACGTTGATAATGAAGTCATATTTGAATACTAAAGAGAAAATAGTTTGAATTCACGAAAGAAAACGATTTCCCACTATTTGTACGTGGCGTGGAGGTACTAAAGTATTAGTTCCTTACCTATGAAATTGGTGTTTTGTATGGAGATTTTCGGGAATTCTGCATTTTCCATACTAAAATTTTTTCAGTTTTCTTCACAACGACAAATCCAGAGATAATAATATTTGGCATCTATCATTAGACAAGCTTTAGTAATATGTGTAATATCACACTGCATAAAAATTATTTATC
Organism: Parapoynx stratiotata; assembly: GCA_910589355.1. NCBI lineage: Eukaryota > Metazoa > Arthropoda > Insecta > Lepidoptera > Crambidae > Parapoynx > Parapoynx stratiotata. Next base: position 10,835,136 of record OU342481.1, read on the forward strand.
GTTTTTAAGTGAATGCAAATAAAATGATGTATTCGGGAGGCACTTAAAAAGAGTTGTCTCCGTGTCCAATTTTAACACAATTAAACTTACAACAAATTATCAAAACAAATCAAAAGAGCTCAAAAAATATAGTCTATTTTTAGACGAGGTAATTATTTTTAAGGAATACTCTGAATCTTAATGGTTACAGACAAAATACTAAGAAAGAAAAAAAACACCAATTTCATAGGTAAGGACCCAATATTTAGGTAGGCAAATATTATTTCCAATGTTTTCTTTTTCATAAACCTATGTTCGTCTACCTTTCTCGATCTACGGCTATTCTTATTCAGCTCGATCCATCCAGGTAAGTAATAATGTAATCATTGTTTAGTTAAAAAAAAATCTTGTTTGCAAATACTTTTCGCAGAAACATCCAGAGTTTATTGACCTTAACCATTTATTTGGTTCACTCATATGTTTCGTTATAAACAAGTTATAAAGTGACGATTCGCATCGTTGCTCACCCTATTCACTCACAATTTTTGTAATTTCTACCTTATTTCTACTGTCATAACTTCGTTGTTCTCCTGCATTGTAATAAAGGAATACCTGGAGCACCTTAAATGGGACTTTCACCTGTTTTCAAAGGGAATAGAGGTGATTTTTTAACGGTGTGGGATGCATGAATTAATTCGTTCTAAACAGGTGATATTTTTGCAAGGATATTGTATTTTGAAATTGTATGGTGGAAAGCATTTGTTAAGAGACATGTCCTAAGCCTAATGGATGTGGTAAATTACCCTTAACGTCTGATATTATAGTGGGGAGTTAAATTATATGCAATCTTGCGGTACTTGACAAGTGATCTTGGCCATAAAGTGCTATTGAAGCTACATGAAATGTTAACGTCTTAGATCAAATATTAGTCATAAATATTAAGTCATCAATTAGGCGGCTATCTAATTATTTGGTCAGCAACAAATATTTTGTCAGCTATATTTGGTATTTGGGCGGAAAAATAATTAATTGAGCTGCATAATAATTATTTGTACAGCAATATAACATGTCACCGGTAATGTACAAAATCTGAAAGGATCAATGAAGGTTAGGGCCAATTTTTAGGGAATGTCCCAAAACAATATTTGTCAAACATAATATGTTTTGATGACACAAATATTAAAAAGTTTGGGAACATTTCAGTAGGTAAATGTGTCAGGAACACACATCTATCGCTTCATTTACTACTTTTTTTCCTTTTTCTGTGGCAATAATTAATAATCCTTTAGGTATTTCATGACTTACAGATTGGCAATGTAGTGTATGAAATGCAGGCATGTTTTTTTACAAGTATCACTTGTGTTCATGGCGAACATATTCACTACTCACTACCCATCAGGTGGATACCACCAACCCAACACCAACCCATGGTCTTACCTGCCTTACGGCATACAGACCGAATCACGGGAGAGCGCGGGGTACTTGCGAATGCTCCCACACCGCGCTTGTTCTATGCTCCCTACAAATTCTAGTTCCATCCATCAGGTGGACAGTCTACTAATAATGACCTCCGTGGTCGACTGGTCTGTGTGCCGGTCTCAAGGCGTCGCCATCTCGAGAGGTTCTGGGTTCGATCCTCAGTGGGGGCAAATGTTTGAGTGATGAATTTTCTGGCATTTGTTCTCCAGTCTTGGATGTTTATATATATTTCTATATATTTAGGTTATTCATATGTATTTATCTATTAAAAATATTTATCCGTCATCTAGTGTCCGTAACACAAGCAGCATTAGTTGCTTAAAATGGGGCTAGTTGATAGGTGTGAATGTCTGAGGATATTATATTATTATTAATGTGTTGAAGAAATAATTCTTCGTTCTAGCGAAATTCACAGCAGGGCACAGATTACATACTACACGGTACGCCGCTGGAGAAGGCGCTGCGGGCGCAGCTGCGACCACAGTTAATTTTATCGCTATGTTTTTACATAAACAACACCAAACATTACTGAATGTTGGTGCTGGCGCGTGCGATGTCATTGTGAAAAGAAAGAACACTCAACACACTGACAGACGCAACGCGACAAAGAAACTTTTCGCCAGTAGCCACTATACCTTGTAGGTTCTCAACGTGCTTATCAATCCTCTTTTGAAGGATTCCATACTAACATCGATATTTAAGGAAGGAAACCCTTTGAGTTTCTTTCTTGTCTTGTCTTGTGTTGGTATGAACTATTCTGTTCCATTTTAATTTCATTTTGTATGTTTTAGTATTTGTCCCAATATTACATACATACATAATCACGACTATTATCTTCTAAGGGTTAGTCAAAGACTTTCAAAAGCACCGCAAAAGCAGTCCACAGCCATAGTCCGCGCCTCACCAAGCAGTGAGTACACACGCTCAGCGTGACAGGTCCTGCTGCTGGTGATTTCTATTATAAGATTGTAAGTAATTGTTTGTAACGAAGTGATTAAATACATTTTGGCCTGTTTTTTTTTAGTGTAAAACGCTGGTGTATTCTTATTTGAATTCAATTTTGTGTTGGCATTGATTCATTATTAACTCATAATGAGTCCATGTTATAATAAGCTACAGTTCAAATAAGATTATCATAAAGTTCATTTGCATGAATTACAGTCTTATTATAAACTAGCTGTTGCCAACGTCATCCGCGGTTACTATGGTTTTTTAACTATCCCATGGGAGACTTTTAATTTTCCGGAATAAAAAGTATCTAAGATGTTGACCAGGGATATAAGGTATGACCATGCAAAATTTCATTGAAATCGTCCAGCCATTTCGGAGATTAGCCCGTACAAACAGACAAAGATACAAAAAGACAAAACACAAAAAATTAAAAATTTTTTTTTTTAGCATTTTCCCCTCTTTTAACATCCTTGTTTTTATCGTCTTGGTTTTAAGCTTTTTTTTTCTATGTACAGACATTCAACCTCTACAGTTTTATAATATGTACGGATTTGCATGAATTACAGTATTAACTAGTACAGTCTCTTCGAACAGTATTTTTTGTCTATTTATTCAAGTTTATAATGATATGAGAATTATTCCCATCAAGCCACATTTCAATTCAAAATGTAAGTTAATTCGAAGTGAGTTGAATAAACTGGCTTCTCCAGGATTTCCTATCAGCTTAGATCTGGGTGATTGACATATCCTTTACTTCTGAATTACGTCAAGTATAGTAGAAAAACTAACCTCATTACAATGTCTGATCTAAGATAATGCCACAGGGCAGTTTATATTGAAGCTTTAAGTGGTGGCTGGAGATTCAGTTGCGTTTTTCTTTTAAGAGGACAAGTATTATAAAAGAAAATACACTTTATTTCGCATCAAATTATTGCTATTGATTCGCTATTGATTTAAAGCCGATAAAAAATTACAAAAGAGTTTTTGTGAGTTTGTTAATACTGTTCCTATTGTGTTTTAACAAAGTGCTCAATATAACATTCCTACCTCTTATTAGAAAAATGTTGATTGTTAATAGTTGAACTAAAACCTATAATTAATAAAATAATGAAAATAACATTGCTTTAGACTATCTATGTACCAAATTTCAATTGAATTTGAAATTGGTTCAGTAGTTTTGACGTGAAAGCAAGACAGACAGAGTTACTTTCGCATTTATAATATTAGTATGGATAAAAGATCTTGGGGTGTGAAATAATAATAATATATTATCTTGGTGTGTGATAGAAGAGAGTTGAAGAAGATATGTATAGGAATATTTTGAGTGAATAAAGATTTATCTATTTATCCATATGTCGCCGACCCCAAATAGGGGTTGCTCTTTGGACTCTGCCTACCCCTTCGGGGATTACAGGCGTGATTTTATGTATGTATGTATGTTACGGACACTAGATGATGGATAAATATATTTAATAGATAAATACATATAAATATCCAGAATATAAGTACAATACATATAAACATCCAAGACTGGAAAACAAGTGGCTGTATTCATCACACAAACATCTGCCCCACCGGGAATTGAACCCAGAATTTTTCGAGATGGGGCGCCTTGAACTCGTCAATCAAAATAAGATTAACGATTGATTTGATTAATCAAAAATAATTTTATTTCATAGGCCAAGCTTGGCACTTAAAGTCGACGACATTTTACATATTTACAAAATAAATCAATAATGATTTAGTTCATTACCGCGAGCGCGATTATTCAACAGGTTATGAAATCAGAGATGCGAATTAAATCAACGAGAGGGTTGAACGTACAGTAAAATAATTATTTGAATGTACAGTAACATCATTATGCTAATGACGTTATACTAAATCTTAAAATCGCTCAACCGATTTTCAACATTACCAGCTCTATATAGATATCAGAATCCTATAACATAATTTTAGATTTTGCGGCAACTTATGTGTTTTTCTTAGTTCATACTTGACTAGTCAAGTATGTAATAATATTATTCCTAAAGCAATGAAAAAAGTAAAAAACAGTTCTAGACACACTGAGCTCTATACATTTTCTGTAAATGCAATAATTATGATGTATTTTGAGTTTTAATGAGAGAAAGTGTAAAATGTCTTGAACTTTAAAAAACTTATAGTTTATGGACGTTGAACAATGTAATTATTACATACGTAGTTGCCCTACTGTTTATAATGATCCTTTCTGTTTTTTTGTCCAATCTATTTTTAACAAATGAGTTGAGAGTTGATTTCATTCCTATTAATGTGAGCGTGCAACAAAACATTTACTGAATATGATTTACATAGAGCTTAATAGTAGATTAGTAGCCAAGGGCTGTAAGGCATCAATTGCAGCCCGAGATATTTAGGCGCACGAGCGCAGCGAGGGCGCTTATAGTTCGAGGGTGCAATTGATGCTTACACCCGAGCTAACTACTCTGCTTTACATCTCGATTGTGAGGTAAGTGGAAAAAAAGGCATTACAAGAATAAATAAATTTATTTTCAAGAACTAAATTTAGCTTCACCGTTCGATATTCAAAATTGATGAAAATAGCGAAGCGACCTCTTTTGTCACAAGAATAAATAAATTTATTTTCAAGAACTAAATTTAGCTTCGCCGTTCGATATTCAAAATTGATGAAAATAGCGAAGCGACCTCTTTTGTCATTGGGCTGAATGCATGATGTCTAGTGCCAGTAAGATGGTTAGATGTACGCGAACTTTTTGAAAGAGTTTTTTTTTAAATAACTTACCGCCCTAGGGCGTTTCTAGCTACATTATTAACCTAGGGCGGTAATTGATCACTTTCAACCCGCATCTGGGGGTATTAAGGACCTACTTACCGAACATGAGAGATGTAAATGGTATTAATTCGAATGTTAAAATTTCGATGTTGAAAATAAAGCTATTTTCGTCATGGTTAATAATGGATGGGTAAAAAACCTTTAATTTCCTCCGTTCTTAAAAAAGGCATGTTTTGTTGTTCTTGGTTGTTATTATAATCCTTCCTAACCAATCTCCATTAGGCTAGCGTGGTGTTACAGCCCATACACTGCATGAGTTTCTCCATGTAGAAAGATTTATGCCCAGCAATGGGACGTAGGATGGACACCATATTTTTTCAGCCAAGACGAATTTTATGAAAGTGTATTCAAAATTTTTTACTCTCAACGTATTCAACCACTGATATTTTAATTAAGCTGTATTCAAACCATTTCTATTTTCAAAAGTATTCAATCTACCACCCAATGATACTAAAGTCTGTAAAATGTCATATAGAATTTTATTATTATTATTAATTGACAGGCTGGCAGTTGAAACAACTGATAGTCGCCTGTATTATGTTATTCTTTTGCGCGTTTATCTAGTCTGTTTTTAAATTGGTTGACAGTTTCTGCTGATATTATTTCTGTTGGCAATTCATTCCATGCCTCGACAACTCGATTCCCGAAAAAGTGCCTAAAAGTAACTATATTTGCCAAAAAGTGGGATAACTTAATTTATGTCCTCTTAAATTTGTATTAGATGAGTGTCTAAACACTTTTTCATCAAAAACCTTCCAGATCATAGTGGCCATGCAATATCTTAAATGTCTCAATTAAATCCCCTCCTCGCCTTTTCTTTAAAAAACTTAACGTTTTAAGAATGTTAGTCTGTCCTCATAAGATTGATTTTTCAATGTCTTAGACTTGCCAGTAATTATTAAAACGGTTCTTAAATATATCCATTTCATTAATATGGATTCTCACGCACAGGCCATCCTTTTAAGGCCGGCGCATACAGCGCGGACGTCCCGTCAGGTCGATCGGCCTCACATACAAATGACCGCTTGTATAAACACGAGCGTAAAAATGTTACCGTTTGAGTACCTTGTCATTCTAAGGCTTAGTGTTGGCTGTTGTTGCTAGACACTAGTTATGTCAAAATGAAAAGGTTCTAAAATGGTCAGATATTTATGATCGTGACAACACAAACTTAGATTAGATTCTGAACAGATTTTGTAGGTGAGATTAGCTAGAGTACCTCGGGAACTAGTATTGACGGCGCTATTTATATTATAAATATTATGATGTAATGAGCTGTGACTGTGAAGATTATAATGGTGTTAAATATGGTAAAGCAGCTAGAATGATTTGTTTGTAAATGAAATTATAAAAGTAAAATTTCTGAAATTCAATTTTCAGAGCAAAATATCAGCTGTGTTGCTAATCTGCGATGTTCATTAAGGCACGGAAAACATATGTACTAAAGTTTTTGTTTAAAATACTGTACCTATTCAGTTAAAAATATATTTTTATTGGAGATCAGTCGAAATACGCCTCAGTACTTAGATAAGGTTTTCCTATATGGGAGAAAAGTAAAGGTCATATATGGGTCAGTTTTTTGTACCGTGGTCAGGTTGAACCGTAAAAGTAGTAATATATGGACCAACGGCGAAAACGTATGATTTCGTAATATGACAGCTTATCCTTTAGTCGAGTTTTCAAACATAACTAAAGTTTAATTTAACCACAACACGATGCTGCGATTAGTAAAATGGCGGCTGGCACAGCTGCTGATGTTTATTGCTTTGATTTTCATGGCAAATTTAACAATTTGTCAAGCTGACGTCATATATTTTGGCGTTTGCATTGACGCTATTCGTCTAGGTTTTAACTCTTGAAGTTGATGAAGAAAATAACGGCTTGTCACTACTCTTTTATTGGTATAAATTAAAGGCACAACTGGAACAATTTATAAAAAGGTAAATCACTGAACAAAATACTTAAAGTATATTGAAATTGGGAAAAGGGCAGGATAATTAATGATAAAAGGTACGTCTACTTAAAAAAGTGTCTTGCAAAAGCACTATTGCACTACGCTGACTTTGATAGGAATGAAAATTGGAGGCCAAAAACAATGAAAAAGACACAGACGCTTTGTTTAAAACAGAAGCAAAAAAAATGGCCAGAGAAGAGCGCAATAACGGCAAGGAGTCGCTAATACTGATATAGCTACGGATCAAAAAACTTTCCCTAACTAATGCAGTTTCAATGCAGGTTAGAGTTTGAACGTTTTTTAACATTCAAGGCGTTTGAGCGTTTCGCCATTCAGTATCTTTAACCTGTCTTGTCTTTATACTTAGTTCAAAAGTACAATAGTTTTTGATTTAAGATTGGATGCACAGTTTTACTTCATAATTAAAAAAGGGACATCGCCTTGTAAAATCAAAAGATAACAGTATAAACACTACTGCGAAAAACACCATGTTCATTCCGACTACGACTCCTTAAAAAACAGGTATCAAGAGACTCTTATCTCGTTCTGTGCAGTGAGCTTCAACTCATTTGCATTACCGCTGCAGCGCGCATGCGCTAATTTCATCCATGACATTACTGGGTGAAATACGTTTCTGTGTTTGTCTAAGATAAATTTCTACGTCTTCAAGATTTCTATCATATGGAAAATTCTGATCTTGGAGTTTCCTTCAAAAGAGGCGTGAGAGGGGATCTTATGGGCCAGCAAGGTGGAGGTGGCTTAGCCTGCTTAATATTCTGCTGCCCTAGCTTCCTTTACATGGACTCATCTATTGCTTACCATCAAGTGGTGTTAAGTCCTTTACTGAGCTATCCATAAAACATATGTGGATATTCAAGCCAAGCTACCTTCCAGGGTTAGACCCTGAATGGGTGACCAAAACTTTGTGATCTCATCCTCCATGCTTCAAAAGGCACGTTAAGCCGTTGGTCCCAGTCGCTATTGCAACCGTTTTTACCCGCCAACCCGCATTGGGTCAGCATGGTGATGTTACGGCCCACTCTCCTCATATGTTGCTCCATAAGGAAGGCCTGTCCCAGTAGTGTGACGTATATAGGCTGATGACTATACTATACTGACGGTCGTTAGGGAGGAAAAGTTTTCGAGTGGCGATCACGTACTCGAAAACGCAGCGATGGGAGCCCCCCACGAGGTGGACCGACGATCTGGTGAAGGTCGCGGGAAGCCGCTGGATGTGGGCAGTGTAGGACTGATTCTTATGGAAACCTTTGGGGGAGGCCTACGTCCAGCAGTGGCCGCCATACGGTTTGCTTTTGATCTGTATAATGTTGCTGGCAGATGCTAGATGCGACAAAACGAAGAGAGGGTGTATTTACTTTTGTGGAGGTCTAATTCCAGCAGTGGACTGGTGATGATGATCATTTAATTTACTATTTATACAAAGAACTATGCTAAACCTTAATTAAAACTACTGTAAACATTAACACAAGCATAACGTTATGTCTAATAAGGCTTTGGAAAGAACTATAAATAAAATAACTTCCTTGTTAGGTATGACTGCTAGCAAAGTTGATTTTAACACAGATAAATTTTATGGTATCATAAATTTAGGAAAATTTATGCTTAAACTCTCTAATTAAGCCATATCTAGATTGTATGACACTTAAGTTTAATATTAAATAATAATTATGATATAATAAATGTGAGTGTTTTAGATTGGTGGTTCTATTTTATTACACTGATGAAATATTAAATTTAATATGAAAAGGGAGAAGGTGAGAAAAAAACGTCATTTATTCGTTGACAAGGACGATTTCATTGTCTAAATCTTAAAATTGATAACGAACATAGATAAACACACCACTTCACATATTGTTTTACTTGTTGATCAAATATTATTTGAATCCTCGTACTTTTAAAGTGCATACCCTTGATTCCCTTGACCATTCACGTTATTTTGATGTAAGCTGCTTGGTATTCTAAGCGCCATTCGATTCTAACAAACATCGTTTGAAACCGATAGAATAGCACGTTGTCGTCCGTCGAACTCAATTCGTTACTCCAGGAACCCATTTTAGGCCGGCCAATTGCAGCCGCGTATGCGGTTGTAAATCTCAGTGTAAGCCAGGCCTAATACGTGGGCAGGGATAGTTTATTGGTGCTTGTGTATGACTAAGGGTTAGAATACGTGACGAGGCGTATATCAGTGCTCGTATGGTCAAAGGCATGACATGAGCATGTATTAGCTCGGGTATTGGCTTCGGTTTTCAATAAGTTGCAGGTGCAGAATTTTATAAATAACTAATAATAGAATAAATTCCAATAAATAATAAATATTTCAACAGTTAAAGTGGTTCTTTAAAAGGAAAAGGAAAATTATGGTGAAACGGTGCTAATACTTTTGAACATCTGCAACCAATTCCACCAACTCTTTTATTTTAAGATAAAGATTAGATGGTATAAAAATATGCATTTTTAAGTTCCTTGTTAACTGATTTTGGTTTCTAGAAATTTATTCATAAAAAGACTTTACAAAATGGATTTTCAACTTCTGTCTTAACTCACTATTTCTAATCCTATCTTTAGTGAATAAAGCGATCTATTTCTATACATATATTAAAACTGTAGAGGTCGAATATCTGTACATAGAAAAAAAAATGCTTAAGTCAGAGGGATGTAAAAAGAGGAAAAATACAAAAAATATATATATATATATTTTGTTTGTACGGGCTAATTTCCGAAATGGTTTGACCGATTTATACCTTACTTATTTATACGACCGATAGGTACGATACGACTTTTATTCGGGAAAAATAAAGGGTTCTAGTGAGATAGTAAAATAACCGAGGACGAAGTCGCGGGTAACAACTAGTAGCTAATATTATAGCCAATAAATTTTGTGAGCTAACTTGACTAAGGGTGAATTCGACCAAATTGAGATTAGTAACACGGGAATATTCACCCTTAGGGTGAATTCGACCAAATTGAGATTAGTAACACGGGAATAGTAATACCAAACTGAACTGCAACGATTGGTCGAATCTGCCCTGTGTCAAACGAGACATTGACACATTCGTGCGCGAAAAACTGCGTACTCCGTTAAAATAATATTACGCGTACTAGCCAAACATGAAAAAACTAGGATAGCTAATCGGCTCCGCCCTTAGGGCAGATTCGACCAATCGTCTAAACTCAGTTTGGTATTACTATTCCCGTGTTACTAATCTCAATTTGGTCGAATTCGCCCTAAACAATGTAGCATTACCCCTTGTACTCATAATAGTACAACAATTAATTTGTATTGTAATTTATTCGCTAGTTCGTCTAAGTTCGTGTACGTGGCCAAGGTATTCTTAAGGTACAGTAGACAACATATCATCTTGTACAAATCAGTCAAAATTCTCCAAGAAATTTTTATCTGTACTACGATGAAAATTAGGTTTAAAATTGATCGTAGCAGACTCGTTTTTTAACAGCCTGACCTTATCATTGCAATTCAAATGTATTGAACATTGGTTCACAGTAATTATACTAACAAATGTATTGCAATGTCAGATTAAGGTACCATTGTAGTCAATTGAAGTATTACAGTTAATGTTTATTACTCGTTTTGACATCAATTATGCCAATATGGACTAGAGGGTCTGGCGTTTGCCTGGCGGTGGTTGTAGAAGTCACGTCGGGGCGTATGCCCGGCGGTGGTTGTAGGAGTCACGTCGGGGAGATGCCCGGCGGTGGTTGTAGGAGTCACGTCGGGGCGTTTGCCCGGCGGTGGTTGTAGAAGTCACGTCGGGGCGAATGCCCGGCGGTGGTTGTAGAAGTCACATAGGGGCATTTCAGGAAAACGCACTAATCTCAGGGACTACTGGTCCAATAAAAATTCTTTTAGTGTTAGTGCTAACATAATGCTAAGTGCTACTATTACACGTGGACAAAGTCCCGGGCAAAAGCTTATGTCTAGATATAATTATGGTAAGGTGCGAGTTATATATCACCTACTAGCTTTTGCCCGCGACATCGTCCGCGTAGAATAGTTACTTTGAGATAGTGTGATGGTATGTAGCTTATAGCCTTCCTCAATAGATGGGCTATTCTACACTGAAAGATTTTTTCAAATAGGAACAGTAGCCTCAATTGGTGGATTTGAAAATTTAGGTACTGCAACTCTATTATTAGAAGCATAGTTCATAGTGGCGTAAATTTGTCCTTCATTTTTCTGGGAGGCGTTATTTAAATTGTTAACATTCACCCGCATGGCACCCGTTCTCATGGGAATATCGAGATTAAAGGTAGCCTATGCACTTCTCAGGCTCTAGGCTATCTGTGTACCAAATTTCGGTTAAATTGGTTCAGTAGTTTTGACGTGAAAGCGAGACAGATAGAATAACTTTTGCATTTTACCATACTGATACTAGTACTTATACACATAGAAAAAACTACGTTTTCATCACGCTAAGCAAGCGAAATAGACCGTTTTATAACGTACTTCAGGAACGATAGGTTTTTATCGAATAAATTATACTAGGTATTGATTAATTCCGCTTCAACATCATGGACCGTAAATATTGGGTCCTTACCTATGAAATTGGTGTTTTTATTCTGTCTTAGCAATTTGTCCGTAACTATTAAGTTTCAGAACATTCTTATAAAATAATTGCCTCGTCTAAAAATAGTCCATATATTTGAGCTCGTATTATTTAATTTGATAATTTTTTGTAAGTTTAATTGTGTTAAAATTAGACACAAAGACAATTATTTTTAACTGCCTCCCGAATACATCATTTGATTTCATCAACATAAAAACGCTGAATAATTTTTATCAAGCGTGTTGTTCACACACATATTGCTAAAGCTTGTCTAATGATACATGCCAAATATTATTATCTCTGGATTTGTCGTTGTAAAGAAAACTAATAAAATGTTAGTATGTAAAATGCAGACATCCCCAAAATCTCCATACAAAACACCAATTTCATAGGTAAGGACCTAATAATTACATTATTTTCCAGCTTACATACGTCTCACAAGTCACAAGAGTCGTGAAAAAGCATTTTTTGGGCCGGCAAGGTGAGGGTGGCTAGGGCAGTGTGTCAGCATGCTGCTCTAGCTATCTTCACATATGGACTCCTCTACTGCTTATCATCAGGTAGTGTAGAGTCATTTGCTGAGCTTCTTATAAAAAAAAACTGCAGGCCTTCCACATAGAACTTAACACATGAGGAGTATGGCCCGTAACACCACCACGCTGACCCACGGGTTGGTGGGTAAAAACGATTGCAATAGCGGTCGGCACAAGTGGCATAACGTGCCTTCCGAAGCATTCGAAGCAGTTCGAGATCACAAAGTTTTTGGTCACCCATTCACGGCCACTAACCACCAAAGGTACCAACCACCACGCCACTGAGCTCCACCAAGTCCCTTACTAAGAGCAACAACAAAACCGTTTTGACGAATTCTGTAAAATTTTATCCGATCTAATCTAAACTCACATGAAAGCTTTCAGTTAGAAAGCGATAGCCGTATAAGTAAAAGCAGGAGAAACGGTTAGCGTTATAGACTTTTTAGGCCTATTGCACTGATGAATCAACTTCATAATTAACTTCATTTCCTTTCACATCATGGGAACTCATATTATGGATACGAGAAATACTATCTCATAATTAAAATGCAACTGGTGGCTTATGAACAATGCGTTGCCATTAATATGCGAAGTTCGTTCAGCGCCATCTAGTGAGTCGTGGACGCCATATTGATTTTCAGATATCGCTTCTTTAGAAATTGCCGCGTTCGTTTGTAATTTCTAAAGGGATATGAAAGTTTGATTTTTAAAAGCAAAATCTATGTATACGTCTTGAATTTATAGTAGGTACTATTGATGGATGGGATTGAAACCGCGAGTCCCGCGGCCGAGCGAACCAGAGCGAACGAGTAGTGCCCCGTCCGTCCCAACTCGGCTACCGGTACCTTTGCCGCTATGTTTGAATTTATTAGTTGAAATGAAAGATCTCCGCCTACCCCCGTGGGAAAAGGCGTGACTAGTATGTATGAGTATCGCGTGACCATATAGACACATTCTTACTTTTGTTAATTAGTCCATATGATAGAAATACAAATAGCCGAAATCGTCTTACCACCATACTAAACGTACCTCCCATTTCATATAAACTGTAATAATTGCGTGCGCAGTTCGCGTAAATTAAATATATAAATCAGACGGGTCTGCAAACAGTTAAATTTTCATTAACAGTAAAGGTCCGTTTACAGTGCCATCAGTCAAGTGTTGCCCCGGGACAGATGGCCTTTGCGCATGCGCCAACATACATTATCAACGTGTACGCCGCTTGGATTACTTACGGGGTGTCTTCTCGGGAGATATTAACGTTTTTGCAATCTGTATAGGGTGGAAAATGGTGTTAATGGTGGCTACAGATCTTAAATGGTTTAAAAAAGAGTAGTTTAAAATATAATATAAAAACTACTTTATAATAATAATTTTAAAGGTATTGCACTCGGCGTTACTAAAATTTAACAATGTGAAGTTTTGCTTCACCCATCCAAGGACAGGCCATGGCAAATTAAGGTGTTAATTTTTTGTGAAATTAATTATAAAAAAAAAAAAATTGGTCATGTCATGAGGCACAACATTGAAAATTAAAACTTCTTCTTTCTGCCTTTATTTCCCACTCTGGGCGGGGTCCATCCGCTTTTATACTAAGCATTCATCTACTTATTTTACATTTATTAAAAATAAAATAATTTAAACTATTAATTTAAATTATTAACCGCCTGTCTGGTCTAGTGGTTCACATCACCGGGTGTTGATCGGGAATTCGGGAGGCCCAGGTTCGATTCCCCATTGGGGCAGAAGTTTTTCTGCTCGGTTAGGTTGGTGGTAGGGCTTCTATGCCCGCCTGGCTTCCCACCGTGTTACCTAAATTTGTCACCATAATAACAACGTTTTAAGCATTGTTGTGTTCCGGCAATCAGAGGTAAGATAGCCAGTTCCTCAGTTGTTGAGGATTACTGGTGAAGCTCGCTTCCACCTTCCGCCTTATCGTCACTTACCATCAGGTGAGATAAAGGCCAAGAGCTTACCTGTCATATAAAAAAAAAATTAAGGCCAATAGATTTTGTGAGCTTGCTTCAAAGATGGACTATGCATTCCTTTTTCCCAACGTCCTCCTCACAAAATCATTAAATAAACTCCGAACATTCATTTCATTTGGAAAGCCATAAATTCTCCAAGAAATACTGTACAAGCACATCCTGTATGCTAAGCCGTTCGGACTCTCATAATGGCAAACATTATGAGGCAATACTTAGCTTATGCAGGACCTATGCTCAAAGGTCCAGCATTCCTCATTAATCATAAAAGCAACATAGATAAGATGAAGGCAAACTTTTGCGGGAAAGTCGACAGAGATGCACTGCAATAAAATGTCAGATTTTAAGCGTACCATACAAGTTATCTTATGTACGGTTTGAATATCTAATCCATCCACAGTCAATCGTAGGTTGCTAACTCGTCTAGTTCTAGTTCCATCTAGTTACATCTAGTTTGCAAGCACATTTAGTATTTTTAATTAATCAATGATGAAAAAACGCCTTGTCTGTAAACCCTGTTGTGTTTCAGCTTAAATGTTAAGATTGGCAGTGGAGTTATTAGTTACTGTGGCGTAAAATCTTTACGACTATTTTTACTCTATATCATTATTATTTTACTCCATATTACAAAAGAAAAAAAAAAGAAAAATATACAACCCCTCGCAATCAATGTGCAGACTTTTCTGTAAAAAAAAATTTTTTACTCATTAAAATATCAAAAAGCTGCTTGAAATCTGAATTATCAGGTCGGCAGTAATTATGTAACTGCACATAACTCGGTATTAAACTCGTGTGATACAATTAAAAAACTCGCCGAGGCTCGCTTTTTAAAACCATGCTCGTGTTCTAATAATCTATATTATGTGACAGTTACATAAACTACCATTTCACAGCCACACGCGCGTGCTTATACGTCAAAATGTATGGAATCTCGCCGAGGTGGCCGGCGCTTTTAGCCAGCGCTGGCGGCCGGCGCCGGCTGTCAGCGTAGTCATCAAACGTCCATAAAGTTTATACTAAAATCAGCTCTCGCATTCAACAATCCTGTCCATACTTCCTGTTACTCTTTATTAAAAGACCTGTCATCTTATATTATGTTTACATTTATAAAAACAAAAGTATAGGTAAGTAACCTCATAATCGTATGGTGTCTGACGTCATTGAAATGGAAATTGCTGTCTTCCTCAACGACATATTTCAATAAAGCGAATAAGAAGCTTCTATATGTCATCAGCGCATGATTCAGTAGGTGAAGAATGTTGAATAAAAATAGAGGTAATAAACTTAAAATGGGTGCTGTTATTATCTTGTTGCTGGGAATTTGACCTGGTATTATATGAAAGCTTGCTTTTAAATGTGCAGTGTGTAAATAACTACCGACATTCACTATTGCCATTGTGGAGCTCGGTGGCATAGTGATATTTTTTTTTTGTTTTTTTTTACATTACGCTTTGGTTTTTAATGGGTGACCATAACTTTGTGATCTCGAACTCCTCGTGCTTCGGAAGATTCAGTATGGAATATTTTATATGCACTATTATACCTTGAACACATATTATACTACTGGTTAGTATTAGATCCTTACCTATGAAATTGGTGTTTTGTATGGAGATTTTGGGGAATTCTGCATTTTCCATACTAAAATTTTTCCAGTTTTCTTCACAACGACAATTTCAAAGATAATAATATTTGGCATCTATCATTAGACAAGCTTTAGTAATATGTGTAATATCACACTTCATAATTATTAATTATCGTTTTTAAGTGAATGCAAATAAAATGATGTATTCGGGAGGCACTTAAAAAGAGTGGTCTCCGTGTCCAATTTTAACACAATTAAACTTACAACAAATTATCAAAACAAATTAAAAGAGCTCAAAAATATAGTCTATTTTTAGACGAGGTAATTATTTTTTAGGAATACTCTGAATCTTAATAGTTACAGACAAAATACTAAGAGAGAAAAAAAAACACCAATTTCATAGGTAAGGACCCAATATTTCCTTGTAGTTGGTGTAATTTTAAATAATGAAAATTGTTTTCGTTACAAATAAATTACAATGTTGCCCATGAGATTATGAACTGTGTCGATCACAGACTTTTCATCTGCTGTTAATGACTTAAGACAAATCCGTAATAACAAGTTGATCGTACTCCATAAAGCCTTCCAAGAAAGTACTTGCAGTAGGTACTTAAAGTTTTTTAGTTGGAAGCTTTTTACATTAGTCAGAGGATATTAGTCAAAAGATTCTTCTTTTTTATTAAAGAAATGTACTTATAATGAACCAGATGCCCTGATGATGATCGAGTGGAGGTGCAAGTAGTTTTTATGGCACTGTTTGACAGTTATTAATTGCTTTTGTCAGATGATGGGAATTATTAGCTATTGAAGATATAAAATAGTCTATGGAACCTGGTACTTAAAAATTATAGTCATCGCGACTGTTATTTATTGTTGTTGAAGAATTTGATGCGTTTCATTACTGCTTATGAGTTTTAAAGCAGAAAAAGGAATATAAGGTGATTTTTTATTCAGTGTTGGCAATTAAGAAGACTTGTATGTCTATTAGGTACTTCTACAGGTATTCTGTACCACATGAAATGTAAAGATTACTCTACTTATTGGGCCAGCGTGGTGGTGTTTCGGCCCATACTCCTCATTTGTTTCCCGCGTAGGAAGGCCAGTGAGGACGAATATATAATGTTAGAATACCCACTGCCTGTCTGATTCCTCAAAAAAGATCACAGCATTATAAGTTGCAGTAGAAAGAAGAAAAATGGAGGTCTCCGTGTAGAAAATCACAATTGTGTTATTGTCACAAGTAATTCATTAGATTGAGAACAAATATAGCTAAGTTAGTATGATACAAGCCGTAGCCCCAATTTCAAGCCACTCATGCTGCTTGTGTAAAAGACACTAGATACATACATACATTCATACAATCACGATCCCCGAAGGGGTAGGCAGAGTCCAAGGAGCACTGTGTTCCTTAAGACCACACTAAGCCATACAAAAATTGGGTTTGGTTAAATGCAAAATCGTGAAAGAGTAGTAACAAGTGGTTAGCTGATCGCCTACACAATCACAGACCCAGTACCCAATACGCCCTTAGTCGCCTTTTACGACATGCTAGGAAAGAAAAGCAGTTGGTACATTATTTTTGTGTCCCGGACCAACACGGGACCCACTAGGGGGAGACACTAGATGGCGGATAAATATATTTAATACATAAATACGTGTAAATATCCTGAATATAGAACAAATACCTGAATTCATCACCCAAACGTTTGCCACCACCGGGGATCGAACCCAGAACCTCTCGAGATGGCAACGCCTTGAGACCGGCGTACAGACCAACCTACCACGGAGGTCGTCAATATTAGAAAAGAATTTATGAGATATTGGGTGATTACTTTCTACTGTCATTTTATTATTTTCCTCTTCATAAAGAAAACTTCGTGCGAATATAGGTCTTGTTACCGTATTATAGGAGCAAGATTCCTTTGTTCCTATTGTACCGTAAAAATCCAGCTTTTATTCAAGTGGGGTCATATATTGCACACTTTACATTGCACTTGTGTTTGCGATTTTCGACTTTATGTCTAGAAAGCTAGAGAATATTCAACGGTTTAATGTTGGTGGTGAATTCTTACTGAATATGTCATACGTTTCTGAGTAAAATCGTGATAGGAATGCGAAATATACATTTTGGATGAACCGCGTACTTATTTGATGTCGGTAATCAATTGGAACTTCATAAAAACATAGTGTGTAGCGGTCACTTAATAAAAATTAAAATTAGGAGCCTTGGTAAGTGGAGGGCTATACGAACGCCCGCGTTCGCGAATATTGTGTCTCATTTTGTGGGCGTTAGGAGGTTAATAGTATCACCCAAGCTATAACAGGTACATACTAACTTGCATAATTAATTATACTACACTCGCGAGCAAAAATTAAGGGTCGGTTAAGAAAGTTTGAATATCTCGGAAGATAAAGACGCTAGCGAACTTGAATAAACTGTGCATGATAGGCAATATTCATAAAATAAAATATTTTTCATAATTAATTTATATTTCAATAAAAACATAAACTTAAACGAAAAAGGAAAGCGTGCTTTCCGAACCACGGAGGAGTTCGACAATTATTTTTAACTGCCTCCCGAATACATCATTTGATTTGCATTTACATAAAAACGTTGAATAATTTTTATCAAGCGTGTTCACACACATATTGCTAAAGCTTGTCTAATGATACATGCCAAATATTATTATCTCTGGATTTGTCGTTGTAAAGAAAACTGATAAAATGTTAGTATGTAAAATGCAGACATCCCCAAAATCTCCATACAAAACACCAATTTCATAGGTAAGGACCTAATATAATTTTGTCTGTCATCTAGTGTCCATACCACATGCACACATGTAGTTTCTTCCTCTGGACAGGTGTTAATGTGAATGTCGATCACATTAGCACTTATTAAAATATGCCCACGGCGTCGCTCGCGTGGCTATTGATTTAACGCCGATAAAAGTTTACAAAAGTTTTTGTGTGTTTGTTCACACTGCATTGTTTTTTTACAAAGTGCTCAACATTACATACCTACCTCGTATCAGCAAAATTTTGATGTTAATAGTTGAAATAAAACCTCTAATTATTAAAATAATGAAAATAACATTTTCTGTCAGTGTCATCTGATTAAATGTTGTCATTGTGATAAATCTCTGTCGTGTTATTATTTTATAAAATAATAAATGAAATTACATTTCGACGGAATATGTCACAAAATACTCGCTCGAGCAGATATTGATAACCACGGTTACACCCGTGCGTTACCCGTTCCCATGGGAATATCGGGATAACAAGTTGCCTGTCCTTTCTCAGGCTCTAGACTATCGATGTACCATAATAGAATCGGTTCAGTAGTTTGACGTAAAAGCAAGACAGACAGACAGTTACTTTCGCGTTTCTAATATAGTTGTTGCATTTCATGATGGCGAGTACCTTGGCTCTTAACGCCGAATGATTCAGTCAGCTTCGTGAATTGCAATATCTACACCCGCCCCTTGCCAAAAACGTCACTTATACATGCCATACATTACCAACTTTCGCCATACAATACTCGTCACACCAACATAGCATAACACTCGCGTGCGACCCACATGCAAATACGAGCTTATAACACCTCCAAAACACAATAGATGACAAAAGAACAATGGCAAACCCAAAAAAAAGCACCACTCTTATTTCAAGCCACTTAAAGGTCAAACTCTCGATGAAAGCTGTTTCAGAGCATTCACAATAACTTGGTTTCTGAAGCTGTTTAATATTTTCTGCATTTTTATTTTCATTTGGTAGGTGCATTCTTTAGTGTAAATTATTTGTATGTTTATAGGAACTTCCTTATCTAATAAAATTGTTGTTTTTATTGGTAACTTTGTTTTTGTTATTGCGCATAATAATAAGCAAAACTAACGCGAAAAGAAATGAGAGATTTTAACCGCCTCTCTGGTCTAGTGGTTCACACCACCGCACCGGGTGTTGATCTGGAGGTTCGGGTTCGAATCCCCATGGGGGCAGAAGTTTTTCTGCTTGGTTTGGTTGGTGGTAGGGCTTCTAAGCCCGCCTGGCTAGCTACCTAAATTCTTACCTAAATTTGTCGCCATAATAACGATGTTTTAAGCATTGTTGTGTTTCGGCAATGGAGGTAAGATAGCTAGTTCCTCAGTTGTTGAGGATTACAGGTGAAGCTCGCTTTCACCTTCGACCTTATCGTCACTTACCATCAGGTGAGATGAAGGCCAAGAGCTTACCTGTCATATTTATGTAATAAAAGAGAAAAAAGATCATACTGTCATTGACAAATGTCAAAGACAATTTGTCTTTCTTTCGTATTTTTTATGCAATATGCATTTAGGTACTGCGATTTACAATGCGGCTTTGGGTACCTAAAGAGAAAAAAAAACATATTTTTTCATAGGTTTTTCATAGACGACCAGGAAATGAAAGGAGATGAAAAGAGAACTAAGAATAGAGACTAGCGAGTAATCTCTCCATATTCTTTTAGTGCAAATGCAAATTTTGCTCCGTACCAGCTACCATTTTGGTTGCACCAGCGTATAATGAAAGAAAGCCTTATCTGAAAAAAAAATTAATGTACAATTATTATTTTGAACAATATTTTATCATTTTAAATTTTACTGAACATATTACAACTGTAGCGAGGAATATCAAACAATAATTTCCGATTATTAGATGTAGATAATCGAATTATACTACCTATAAAAAATCAAATAATTTGGTATTGAAAATGAACCTTGTCCTCAGCATATAAACGCCCCACTGCTGGGCACTGGCCTTCCTCATTGAGAAACACATGAGGAGTGTGCCGTAACACCACCACGCTGGCCCAATGCGGGTTGGTGGGTAGAAACAGTCGCAATAGCGACCGAGATCACAAAGTTTTGGTCACCCATCCACGGCCTGACCGTGGCGAAGGTAGCTTTGTTTCCGATCGAAAGCCGAAGCGTACTAGTCACTACGCCACCGAGCTCCTCCGAAATGTAATTAAATTTCCAGTCTAGTATGGCGATAGCGTTGGCACAACCCACCCTAACCTATCCAATATTTCTAACCTTACACAATGTCAATTAACATTGAGCAAATATTGTCGACACATGTACAAAATATACACGCAATACGAGACCTTATCTCTTAAGAGTTAAGGCCTAGATCTTGGCTAAGTCGTGGGTAGTGTACATTCTTATTGTCATAGAGAAAATTAGTGTGACGGCATAGACAATGACGCTAGGGTTATTATTTGCCATATGACCTTGGGATTTTTATAAATGGTGTATGTTTTCACTTTTTGTTTACTCTTGAGTCGCATCAATCATCTATTAATATATATACACATAATAAAACTGTATAAGTCGAATGTCTGTACATAGAAAAAAATGCATAAAACTAAGTCAGGGGAATGTAAAAAGAGGGAAAATACAAAACATTTGTTTTTGTTTCTCTGTCTGTTTGTGTGTTTGTACGGGCTTATCTCCGAAATGGCTGAACCGATTGACATGGTGCTATCTTATATCCCTGGTAAACATTTTAGATAGTTCAGTTCCCGGGGGATAGTTAAAAAACCATAGTAAAAGTGGACGAAGTCGCAGGCAACAGATAGTTTAAAAAAAAGATATTTAAAAGTATGTATTTTATGGTCGATTGGTAGAGAACCACTTTAGTCCTTAGGTTCACCATGAGAGCTCGGTGTCTTTGACTTTTGATATCGAAAACAAAGCTACCTTCGCCCTGGTTAGGCCTTGGTTGGGTGACCAATACTCTGTGATTTTGAACTCCGTGCTTCAGGAGGCACGTCAAGCCGCACCCCGGTCGCTATTGCAACCTATTATCCACCAGCCCGCATTGGGCCAGCGTGGTAGTGTTGCCCCATGAGGAAGGCCTGTGCCCAGCTGTGGGATGTGTATAGGCTGAGGACGTCAAGCTTTAAATAAAAATCTTAAGTATACTGTGATCCGTGTGGTAGAGGCTCATTTAAAGAATACAATCAACCTTTCTCTTCCTTTGGGTGTAGTAAAAGGCGACTAATGGGCTTAGAACTGTACAACCATCCAATAGCTTGTAGCGGCGACGGGCTCACCACTTGTCACGCTGAGTGCAGTCACTGCTTGGTGAAGCGCGGACTGGCAATAGACTGCTTTTGCGGTGCTTTTGCCTAGTCTTTGACTAACCCTTAGGGGATAATAGTCTTGATTATATGTATGTATACTGGGATCCCTCATTTGTGCTCATAATTACACCATTCGACTCTAGTGTTCGTACCAACATGACCACCACACCAGGGTCCTTATCCTCAACTCTGTCTCACTCTGATTCCCCGGAATTAAAAGAGACAGATATAGAGCCCTCAGAGACATTATTCTGTAGTATGGAAGAAGAGTCTGGCCTTCACGAGGATCTTAATAACCTAAAACCACACGCTTCGAGAATCGAGACACAGCTGAGACTTTAAATACATTAAACTACTGAGTTTCGTGTACTAGACCTCAATTACAGATCTCTGATAGCCTAAGGACTTGAGGTCACTGCACGACAGATCAGCTCATCAAAAATGACTTTTAATGCCATAGCAATAAGGTCAGTGTCACGCTAGATCTGCTGCCACCAGTACAACAATGGTCAACCACCCTCAACACTAATAATAGATGGTTATCATCTCAATAGTGCTTGTTCCAATGCGCTAGGAATTCGGCTTAGTCAGACGTTGCGTAAGCTTAATGTTGTGTGGTCTAAGAGATTAGATGAAGGCGATTTAAGGATATTTTTGATAATTAAGTACTAGGGGTCAGTAGGCATGACTTTCTATTGTGTGGTAGTGTCCAAAATATAAACGGGTTAGTTTAATTAATAATTGCGTCCCTTAAATTAATATATAAATGCCATAGAGTTATATTATTGCCCAAAAAGGTACGGGGTTTTTATTTATAATCAACCCAGCAAATTACTCAACACCATCTGATGGTAAGCAATAGATAGATAGGTCCTGCCTAAACAGATGCAGAATATGCAAAGGGTTGATAGAGAATCAGAATCATAAATCAATAGGGCCGATTCCGTTAATACTAGACTAAACTAAACTAAATTGTGTATTTATCCTTCTCTCCTCGATCAGGTAAGAGAAGGATAGATATACCTCAAATTATGAAATATGTCGGGCTAGTTCCATAGATGCTTTAAGCCAATTATATATTTTGTTTACCCTTTTCACCTTTCTCCCATGCTATGGTAGAAATAACTACTTGCTACTATCAATTTTATTGTAATCTTTACTAACTTCAATTTTATACGGTTCGGGTTAGACCCAATCCTATTTGCCTGTAAGATCTGATTATACCCTGCCTGTCTGGTGAGTCTACTTACATTAGTTCTTTCAATACGTAGAAACTAATTAGCACGGTTTTCTTTAGCGTGAAACAAACGTCGCGTCGTCGCCTCCTTTCATCCTGTGACTTAACCCACCCACTGATCCGTATTCCATCGATGTCGACAGCACGTCTTGGGCCGGACCTTGACCTAACGGTCCACAACGCTTCCTTTGTCTCCGTCTGATGGACCAACTTATAGTTTTTTGCTAATTCACAACAAAAAGATAGAGCTACATGGGTCTTTTTGCTATGATGACAGCATATTATTATCAAATCCGTATACCCTAAGGTGTTATCAACTAGAATTCTGATGTGTTAATTATAAATCCGTAGGTTGGTGGAGAGGGTCTAGTGGCACGGTCCGTAAAAAGATTCCTTCTAGTCAACAAAACAAGGTTGTGGGCTGAATAAGAACGACCAGAAATCGACAGCAGCGTTAGGATAAACCAGAGATATACATTTACATAGATATCGTAGGAATAACGATTTGATTTGAAACCAAACTTCTTGATTGAAACCAAGCGTGTCAGCTTTTTAACGTCTACTGCGACGTCACAGCTGTAATTTTGAGACGGGAGAACTATTAAACTGACTTAAATAACTAGTAGTGAAAGCAATATCTGGTCTACTATTCACAGAAAGATACATTAAACTACCTATAAGTTGTTGATATGTATAAGACTGATCATTTTTCGTATACATTCAATTTTGTATTTGACATCGGTGAACTACAAGTCTTACAGTTGTCCATACCAAACTTTTTAAGAGGCTTAATATGTATGGCTTCTGATGTACCGTCACATTATTATCACTACCTCTGATAACATTTAGACCTAAATAACATTTTAAATATCCTAAATCTTTAAGTACAAAATGATTCTGTAAGTTTTGATCTACTGGTCAACCTGACCATGGACCAAAAACTGACCCTTAGTTTTATTCAAGCTCAATGGTCACCCGTCACCAGATCTCTGCTTTGCCTGATGGTTGACTGTTAGAGAGCGACATTAGTAGTTAAGTCCGCTATGTGTACATTTTCTGTAATGCACAAAAGCTTAAATAAATAAATAAATGGTGGGGGGCGACCCAACGGCGACCTCTTGCACGAGTTAGAATGCAGCTGAGATATAGCAACGCAATGATCGCTGTTTCATAAGCCGTTATAAAAACCTCCATCGAAAATTGATTTGGGATAACCTCCCGGGCGGGCTATAGTGGAAAACGTCTCGCAATTGACCGCAACTCACCGTAAAACCATCACGTGCTTAAACGAATCTTGTCAGCCGTAAAGTTTTATATGAAGGGGATTTGTCAAGGTGCATATTATGATCCAACACGGCCTCAGAGTAAACAGAACTGGAGTAGCCTTTGTCTAACATTCCCCTCTGCCAAATGCACAAGCATCGGATGCTTGCACGTTTAATAAAACTAGTTGAGCCGCCATTTTGACAGCCATAACATTGTAAACGTTGCGGCGAACAGAGCTCCCGCAAAAATGCGGGAGCTCTGTTCGCCGAAAAAATAGCACAGGCAGCTGTACTATTTTTTGTTGTAAAAATAAATAGAAAACATCGAGTATGCTAAAAGATGGTGTCACCTTTTATTAGTAATTATAATTTTTAAGATTTCATGATTATTTACTTCATTATTTCATGTTTTAAAATTCTACGATTTCAAATTTCGAACGCTAGTCTCGTGGGGAGTGCGGCTGTGACGTTGTCAAAACGCACACCCCACGTGACTATTTTAAGCGTGTGTGTGCGTGAAATTTAAATTTGTGTGTCGAATTATGCATGTGTGCATTTGTAAAAACAGCTGGCTTTGAGTGTAGTGATAACCTCACCCCCCGCAAGAAATGGCAGAAAAAAATGTTTGAGAAATTGACTAATGGCTACTCCAGTTCTGTTTACTCTGAGAACACGGCCCAAACTTAAACGGAGACATAGGAAAAACTAGTTTCTTAGTAAGAGACAAATAAAGCGAAGAACGGACGCAAATGTGTGTGGTTTTGTTTTTTGAAGATGATTTGATTTAACCGCCTCTGGTCTAGTGGTTGACACCACCGGATGTAGATCGGGAGTCCCGGGTTAGATTTCCCACGGGGCCAGCTTCTCTGGGTTAGATTTTTCTGCTCGTTTTGGTTGGTGGTAGGGCTTCTTAGCCCGCTTGGCTAGCTACCACCATCTTACCTAAATTTGTCGCTATAATAACAATGTTATAAGCATTGTTGTGTTCCGACAATCAGAGGTTCAGCCAGTTCCTCAGTTGCAGAGAATAACAGGTGAAGCTCGCTTCCACCTTCGGACTTATCGTCACTTACCATCAGGTGAGATGAAGACCAAGAGCTTGCCTGTCATGTTTAAAAAAAATTACCTTTTTCATAACTACAAGTTATGAAAAATAATGCCACTTTTCTTTATGTTTGACTGTCTAACTATTTGTACCAAGCAATTCGCTTCAACATTCAATTTCTTGGTGGTACGAATGGGGACATTCGTACCACCAAGAAATTGAATGCGTTTGTGTTTCCTAAGAGATATAATTTGGGGAATTTCAAGACACGAAAGAATTGGTATTTTCAGGCGAATTTGTGCTCAAACGTGCTCAAAATAAGTACTTAAATAATTTATAATAATAATAATAATTTATTTTCCTTAAAAAGTGACAAATTTACAATGATTAGTGACCGAAGTCCTCTTTTTAAGCAAATAATCAGCCTGTATCAGGTGACTCCGCTCTTCCATTACCGTAATTATATATTTTACACAAATGCTAACAAACATTAATCATATCATATTTGTGTGTGTGCGTGCGTGTGTGCGTGCGTGCGTGCGAGTGTGTGTGTGTGCGCTTAAATTTTATGTTCCTTTATTTAACGAGCTCGATGGCGTACTGGTTCGATCCTAAAGCCTTCCATTTGGGTTTTGGACGGGTGACAAAATCTTTATAATTTCCACGTCGTCCGTCCTTCAGAAGACACGTTAAGCCATTGGTCCCGGTTTCTATAGAGCGTGATGATTTATTTATAAATATGAATCATACATGATTTATATAACAAAAAAAGCAAATAACGATCAATATAGTTATTTTTTGCAAAATTAGATCGAAGGGGCTATTAACACTTACGTCATTCCGATATTATTTGTGTTTTTTGCGACAAAAAAGTTGTTTAACATATAAATGGTGTAAGTGTTTTATTACAATGTTATTTAAATTATAAGGATATTTTTTTATTATAATAACTTGTATGTATGTATGTCAATTATTGTACAATTACAGAGGTTGTCTCATTGGATATTACATTGCTTTAGAGTCATGTGTTTCCATTTTTTTACGAAAAGTGACTTGTTTTAAGTTTAGTCTTGAAAATCATGGGAATTCGCTGGCTGGATAAGGGCTGGACGCCTAGCACGGGCTGGAGAGAAAGTCCCCGGAGTCAAAAATGGTCATTACCTCTCGCTTCTTTGTTCGCGTAGAAGCGAGAGACATAGAGTAATTTTGTCTCCGGGAACTTTTTCCTTTATTATTATCCCTTTGACGCAATCCCCGAACTAGTGTCTGACTAGGTCGGGTAGCCCTGGGACCGGCTCGGAGAATTGCTTCGGCAGTCCACAAGTCGCTCCCACGGAAGAGGAAGGAGGGTATATCGGGGAGTTTACTAGGTATTCTTGGCCAACACCGAGCGAGTCCCACACACGCCTAGCTACCCACCGGTAGGTAATTATTATAGATAATTAGAAACCTATTTCTTTCCTTGGGTGTCGTAAAAGACTTAGAACTGCACAATCATCCAATAGCTTATAGCGACGGGCTCACCACCTGTCACGCTGAGCACATTGTGCAGACACTGCTTGATGAAGCGCGGACTACGGTTACTGGACTACTTTTGCGATAATTTTGCTTATACTCTGACTAACCCTTAGTTAGGGGATAAAAGTCGTGATTATATGTATGTATATGTGTATGAACTCCTGGCTGATATGATGATATTATCTTTCGATCTGGAGAACATCAAGATGCAGATGATGTTTGACCGTCAAGTTTGGTGTATATCGGAAATCCATTATCAATATTTAGGAGTTATCTTTTAAATGCGACAAAATTATTCTGCCGTGGTTTCTTCACAGATTCATCATAATCAACTTATTTAATTCCACTACTGGACAAAAGCCATCTTAAATGTACGCCACACCTTAACAGCTGTACTATGGAGGAGCACCTTGCTAATTGCGGCAACACCTCGAACTGTCGCCGAACACTGTCGGCATATAATCTGAGTCATTTGACTCGAAGAAGACGGCTGCCCTCATCCAGCTCACTCCAGCCAACCTATCATCATCGTCCCATCTTGTAGCAGGGTCTCACTCAAGAACTTTACGAACCAGAAATCATTTCTCAAAACCTAACTTGTTTGTATTAAGGATCAATTTAACTTGTCAGCTATTCCTAGCTAGTCGCATACCACAGTTTTGCTCGGCAACAAAAAACGTATGATCACGCCCGGAGCCAACGACCGAACGTGCCCAGCATTCGACAACAGCCATTAATTTTTATGAATCGATACAAGAATCGATATAAGAATCGACTTAACTACGTTACGATACGATCTTCGATAGCCATCGGACCTCGGATTGTTGCTAAACACATGGAAGTGTTACGATTTTTGTCGTTTCTGTCGATTCGTCATTTTTAATTGACGTTTCTATAATTTAAGTCATAACTTGTAGTCGAGTGTAATTTGATTTGACATATCCATCTATTTGACACGGGTTTAGCTTTTTTGTGCTTCGAGGGTGTCCGAACTTGATACCATCTATAGGCACCTCTTATAAGGCGGGATTGGTTACAGTTTAGCTAACATTGTAAAAAGGTTATGAACCTCTCGAATGTTCAAATTGACGTTTCAAATTTTAATTTCTAGTATATATACTTAAGAATCCCGTGTTGGTCCGGGACACAAAAAGAATGTACCAACTGCTTTTCTTGCCTAGCATGTCGTCAAAGGCGACTAAGGGTCCCGCTGGGCACTGGCAACACTACCACGTTGGTCCAATGCGGGTTAGCGGGTAGAAACAGTTGCAATAGCGACCGGGACGAACAGCTTAACGTGCCTCACGAAGCACAAAGGAGTTCGAGATCACAATGTTTTGGTGACCCATCCAAAGCCTGACCACGGCGGAGGTATATTTGCTTTCAATATGGAAAGCCAAAGCGCCAACTATCTCTTCCTGAACTTTGTATAAGTACCTAATTATTTTTATTTCACATTTTAAAGTTCGGTTTCGAACCTAAGGCTGCCTGTCCACGGACTGAGGGAGCGGAGCGGAGGTTTCAAGCAACGCTATTAGTTGATCGAGATATCGGATCAGCGAAGTGGAGAATTGAAGAAATGCTATTGGTTAATTTTGATACAGCTCAAGACCCGTTTCTCCTTTTCGCTGTTCGCACAGGCAGCCTTTACCCACTGCCTACACCTACCAACCAACCAACCTACCAACACGTGAGGAGTAGGGGCCGTAAATTAAAAATTATTTACTTATTAATTTGGATTACCAACACACGAAACAGCACTTAAATAACTTTCCTTATATTTATCTGATCTTACAATAACAGGTAATCTCAGCACTAAGATTTTTTATATATAAACATGCAATGGTTATTAAAATATTATAATTATTCAACTAAAGATACGTAACAATTTTTAATAAAGTAAAAAAAAATTGGGAATTCTACCCAAAAAGTGTTAGATACGGTTTTATTAGTTCGCTCTTTAACCAATTTTAAAAATCCAGCCAGGAGCGTGTCGGGCCACGCTCAGTATAGGGTTCCGTAGTTTTCCATTTAGTAAAATTGATCCAAAACTGTTCAAAATAATTAAGTACTTATAAAGTTCTACTTTTGAACCATATGTTTCTAAAAATATAAAAAAAAAACTCATTTTTTATATTTTTAGAAACATATGGTTCAAAAGTTCAAGAGAGGGGGGGGGGGGGGGTTGCGACAGATACTTTTTTTTTTTCTTTCGGAGCGATTATTTCAAAAAATATAAATTTTATCGTAAAATGATGTTAGAAAACTCCTATTCATTTTTGAATAGCTATACAGCGATATATCACACGTTAGGGTCCAGAGGAAAAAAAACAGTCCCTACATTACGTGTATGGGAACCCCCCTTATTTAATATTTTATTCCACTTTCGATTTGTGCGCTTTGTCGGCGTTATTGATATACATATTTGTTCAAAATTTCAGCTCTCTAGTGTTAACGGTCACGACAGACAGACAGACATGGCGAAATTATAAGGGTTCCTAGTTTACTAAGGAACCCTAAATGAAGGAGAATCTAAGGTCACCCGTGTAACCTATTTTTAGTAGGCATTAAATCTTTTTGGTGGTATTTTAGGTATCTGTGGCTTACCGCGTCCCATAAGTTTGTCAAACAAAAATCGTGTGGTGGCGGCTATAGGCCATAACACACAATGCTGTATATTGATAGAAAGATGAGTGGTATTTCGTTGGGCACATAAAATGTTGCAAATAAATAAATAAACATCTTTAGACATTAACCCGCATAAACTAGCCTATTTAAAATAAAACCAATTATTTAATGTTATTGATATTGAATTTTGTATGAAATATTTCCAACAAAATGTTTTATTATAACAAAAGTAAATATAGTAAATATGGATCTACATAGCTATATATTGAGTCCTTACCTATGAAATTGGTGTTTTTTTTCTCTCTTAGTATTTTGTCTGTAACTATTAAGATTCAGAGAATTCCTAAAAAATAATAACCTCGTCTAAAAATAGACTATATTTTTGAGCTCTTTTGATTTGTTTTGATAATTTGTTGTAAGTTTAATTGTGTTAAAATTGGACACGGAGACAACTCTTTTTAAGTGCCTCCCGAATACATCATTTTATTTGCATTCACTTAAAAACGATAAATAATTTTTATGAAGTGTGATATTACACATATTACTAAAGCTTGTCTAATGATAGATGCCAAATATTATTATCTCTAGATTTGTCGTTGTGAAGAAAACTGAAAAAAAATTAGTATGGAAAATGCAGAATTCCCCAAAATCTCCATTCAAAACACCAATTTCATAGGTTAGGACCTAATATAAGTATCACATACGTTTATTTATTCTCCACCGCACAGGAAAGATCTCGTCCGGTGGCTTTTCGCAAAAGCCGGTGGATGTCCGGTAATACACTTTCCTTTTAAGTGAAGGAAGTAAAAGGTATTTGATACAATTAGGGCTAAGTTTTATTAAAGAATGGGTGGTAATTTACCGTAGTGATTTTATCGAACTGTTTCAATATATTTTTAAGTCCTTACTTGACCGAACAAGTCTATTACCACTATTCAGAATGAACTGTCTTCGTCTATTACTTTGGTACCTACACATGTCAGGCGAAATTCGTTATATTAGGTCCTTACCTATGAAATTGGTGTTTTGTATGGAGATTTTGCGGAATTCTGCATTTTCCATACTAAAATTATTTCAGTTTTCTACACAACGACAAATCCAAAGATAATAATATTTAGCATCTATCATTAGACAAGATTTAGTAATATGTGTAATATCACATTTCATACAAATTATTTATCGTTTTTAAGTGAATGCAAATAAAATGATGTATTCGGGAGGCACTTAAAAAGAGTTGTCTCCGTGTCCAATTTTAATACATACAATTAAACTTACAACAAATTATCAAAACAAATCAAAAGAGCTCAAAAATATAGTCTATTTTTAGACGAGGTAATTATTTTTTAAGAATACTCTGAATCTTAATAGTTACAGACAAAATACTAAGAGAGAAAAAAAACACCAATTTCATAGGTAAGGACCTAATATAAGTATCACATACGTTTATTTATTCTCCACCGCACAGGAAGATCTCGTCCGGTGGCTTTTCGCAAAAGCCGGTGGATGTCCGGTAATACACTTTCCTTTTAAGTGAAGGAAGTAAAAGGTATTTGATACAATTAGGGCTAAGTTTTATTAAAGACTGGGTGGTAATTTACCGTGGTGATTTTATCGAACTGTTTCAATATATGTTTAAGTCCTTACCTGACCGAACAAGTCTATTACCACTATTCAGAATGAACTTTCTTCGTCCATTACTTTGGTACCTACACATGTCAGGCGAAATTCGTTATATATAATGTTACATTTTATATGCCCAACAGTCGCGTGTCATCGAAGCATGGCGTATAAAAGACAACCGCTGTGCTTATACAAGTTTTTTAGAGTACCGTATAGTATAAACATTTTTCTATAGAGTATCTCAAAGATATAGATGTAACGATTAGGATAGAAACACTTCAACATAGGTAGACCGTAACGCTATTACGTGATCACCTGAGTAGCTTCTCCACCTCACAGATGATCGCTGCTAAATGTCACTACTTTGTACACACATACATATAATCACGACTATTATTCCCTAAGGGTTAGTCGCGCTGCTTGAAGCGCGGACTATGACTGCTTTTGCCTAGTCTCTGACTAACCCTTAGGGCATAATAGTCTGTTTTATAAACCTTTGTTGCTTGACTTTAATAAGTAATTTAAAAAAAAACATCAACCTGCTTTCTCCATTGCGCACCGGCATTATACTCATTACGCCTAAGCGATAACTTACGCAATATTCTTGGACAATCACGAACAAAAATAATTATGTAAATAAATTTAACTTAAAAGAGGCTTTGTTATTAATACGTATCACTTAGTCTCAGATATTAATCCCATAACACCTTAGTGCCTCTGATTGTATGCAGGTAGCAGGCAATGGCATATCAGAGTAGGTCGGTGGAGTAGGTATAGGTAAAAACTGTAAAAACTTCTAAAAATATTTTCATATGATCATTTGTATCTGTATTTGAGTCCATGGTAGATATATAAATTTCTTTCTTAAAAAATAATTATGTGTTCGTTTATTTATGTCATCATAAAGACATATACTTTATTTCAACTAAATATATTTAATTAATATATTTTTAAATTCTTGATAACATTTTTTGTTGATTCCGTTTCTTTTTTTCCACGTCCACTTATGCAGATTCTAGATAGAGATCAGTGTTTAATCTATATTCCTCGATAGCTAGTAGCACTAAATTTTTACGAGAAGAAACCTCTTACAGAACTTACTGTTTGTCGACCATTACTAACTATAGTTCAAACACAGGAAGGCAGACCATTCATTTGCCTAACTTCCAATTTGCTACTGAACTCGCATCGATCGTTCGATACCGATTAAGCTAATCGATTAACGACCAGCAATCGATTTAAGTGCATGCGAGATAATTATTCGAAGCAGTATTTCCTTTATGTACTGAAAACTGGTTACGAATCAAAAAGTATCGAGTTTTTCTTGCGGGTATTGAATGTAAAAAGAAATGAAGTTCTTTGTGTATAACAGACCGCATTTTATATTTTAATATACAGAAATTTATTTTACATTAACTTGATATTTTTATAAAAAGAACAGCAAATGACTCAACAGACGAGTCTTTAAACAAAAGTAATTCTCGTAATAAAAAGTAGACCTATAAGCTCCTTTTGTATAAAATAAAAAAAGCTAGGTTTTTCTTCTTTTATTAGTACGACATACATATTGATGACAGCAAAAATGGAAAATGTAACCTAAACATTAAACCTAATATAAGACACCACGGCAGAATATTACTGGTTGAATTATTTTTGCTCTTTCTTTAAGTTAAGAAGAAAAGTACTTACAAACAAATTTTTTCTTGTTTTTTTATTGACATTTTTACTAACTAAAGAGCGGAAAATAAGGCTAGACCTTATTGCTTTACCCTAAAATTTAATAGGACGAAAAAGATTTTACTAATTGTTCTGAATGTTGTTTAATGATATCACTTTCTTTCACACCTGTACACTCAAAATGGTGGAAAGAGCTGTTCACAGTCCATGTCCTGATAAAAAATGACCAGCAGTTCTAATGGCTTGTTAAATTTATTGATTGAACAAAATTAAGGTTTCTCATAAAATACCGCGGCGACCGGCTCGCCACCTGTCACGCTGAGAGCAGACACTGCTTGGTGAAGCGCGGACTATGGCAATGGACTGCTTATGCGGTGCTTTTGCCTAGTTTCTGACTACCCCTTAGGGGATAATAGTCGTGATTATATGTATGTATAAAAATTATGTAGTTATGTATGAGGAACACGAAACTTCGAGTTTTCTGAAAAAATAAACGAAAAATCCAATATTATGCATGTAATGACCAACCTCTTATTTTTAGCTTTATAACCAACCAACCAATAAAATTCAAATCCATCGACAAATCTATGGGTAAAGACTTCACATAATTTATTCCATTCTTAATAGACTCAAATGAATGTCCTGCGTCTCGTAACTGCCTATGATAATAACTAAATTAACTTTCATTATTACCTGGGCGAAGTACAAAATGCATTACTAAAAGCAGCATGTCAAAGAGTACAGTTAAAGTACGAAAACAACCCTTATCTCTTAAGGAATAGAGGTGATGTCAAGAGCTTGACTTTAACTTGCAGACGTATGTACTTTTAACCGCAAAAACATGGCCGGAATCCAAAAAGGACGAATCGCAATTATTGCCTAGTTTATCAATACTTTAACTAGGATTTTGATCTTTAAGTTGTAGGATAGAAGGGTGTGTGTCCAGAAACTAAACCGAGTCGTGACGGTCATGCAAAGTTAATTTTGCAGTTTTTAATTTGAGTATTACTAATAGTTCTCATTTGATCGTGAACTTAATCGAAAAGATTTGCATTGATTTTTCTTCGCCTTTTTGGTTGGACTGTGCCTACTGTATTATTATTATGTATTGACTATTAATTTTTTTAAGGAACGGGTTATAATCCTGTAGGCTTTGTATGATCACTGAAAACTATGGAAAAACCTATGTATCGGTATTGTCCTCAGCTTCTATACATCCCACTGCTGGGCATAGGCCTTCCTCATGGAGAAACACATGGGTAATATTGGGCCGTAACACCACCACGCTGGCACACAGATACACAGATAGTCTAGAGCCTCAGAAAGAACAAAGGCTATTTTTATGCCGATATTCACATGGGAACGGGTGCCATACGGGTGAATGTTAAGAAATTGAAAACACCCCTTCCAGAAAAATTAATGACAAATTTACGCCACTATGAACTTTGCTTCTAATATTGGGTCCTTACCTATGAAATTGGTGTTTTTATTCTGTCTTAGCAATTTGTCCGTAACTATTAAGTTTCAGAACATTCTTATAAAATAATTGCCTCTTTTTAACAATAGACCATATATTTGAGCTCGTATTATTTAATTTGATAATTTTTTGTAAGTTTAATTGTGTTAAAATTAGACACAAAGACAATTATTTTTAACTGCCTCCCGAATACATCATTTGATTTGCATTAACATAAAAACGATAAATATTTTTTATCAAGCGTGTTCACACACATATTGCTAAAGCTTGTCTAATGGTACATGCCAAATTTTTTTATCTCTGGATTTGTCGTTGTGAAGAAAACTGATAATATGTTAGCATGTAAAATGCAGACATCCCCAAAATCTCCAAACGAAACACCAATTTCATAGGTAAGGACCTAATAATAGAGTAGGAGTAATTTCAATACCACCAATTGAGGCTACTGGTCCAATTTGAAAGAATCTTTCAGTGTTGAATAGCCTATTTATTGAGGAAGGCTATAGGCTTACATACACACTATCTCAAAGTAGCTATTCTACGCGGACGCAGTCGCGGGCAAAAGCTAGTAATCTTATAATTTAATAAACTTCATGAGTAATTTTAAACTATGGCCGACTTCAGCTACATACGTCCTACTACTGAGAACAGGCATTCGTACAGTCAGCGTCAAATAGTTAGTTACAAATAAAGTGTCCATATTGTTGTTAACAATGTGGTTGTTATTGTTAGGCGTGGAATACTATATTAACAATTATAGTTCTTTACAGTATAGAAGTGTGATAACGAAACATAGATATAATGGCAGACGATATGACAGACCAATTTCCAACAATGGCATTGCTATTTGGTAGCTATTTATTTGAACACTCTGTACATGGAGACTAAGAAACCCATTGGAACTTACAATCGAAGTAGGAAGAAAGTTCTGGTCACCCATCTAAGATACAACCATGGCGATAGTTGCTTCGTTTTTGATACCGTGACCAAGGTTCCACTATTACCTTGATCCTCCGTCAAAATAATGGTTTCAGTTTACACCCAAATGAAAAACAAATACGGGACTTACTTCTCTATACATTCGGTTTCATTTGCTATATTGTAGTCTAAACAAAACTGTACCCAAATAGACACGTAAGCAATAATAATTATGTAGGTGCTCAGTTTATTATGACTCGTATTACAATGTACTAAGGTAGCTAATCATCTACGTCGATATTTCGTAACGATTCACATATCACAATTGAAACCAACCTATTTTTGCGGCTGAGTTCGTTGACATTGATTCTAGTCTCAACCACATACGGCCTGTGTCAAAAAACATGTAATATTGCGCAATAGACAGCTGACAACTGGTAGAAATTCCTGATGTATGTTGAAATCTCGTGACGAGGGAGAAATATGTAAATTAGCTAGCATTTCTTTGTAATTAACTTGACATAACTGTGGTACAATGTGCTCGGAAAACAGAATATGCAGATTTAAAGGTACGGGATACGGTCAGCGGCATATTTCTCATTCTTTGAATAGGACGACTCTCGGCTACGAATACGATTAACTTGAGGGTAGTATATATTTTTAATCAAGTCTGGATAAGATTATGTACAGCTTACATGTGCTTTCTGCAAATCAAAAGCCACATTCCATCTCCTCCTGATGATGGTAAGGGAGCTTAGATGAATAAATAAAATATCTTCAAACATTCACACCTATCAACTAGCCCCATTTTAAGCAACTAATGCTGCTTGTGTTACGGATACTAGATGACAGATAAATATATAGAAATATCCTGAATATATATAAATATATATAATCATCCAAGACTGGAGAACAAATGCCTGAAAATTCACCCAAACAATTGCCCCCACCGGGGATAGAACCCAGAACCTCTCGAGAAGGCTACGCCTTGACGCCGGCGTACAGACCACTCGATCACGCCCTTTTTGAAGGACTCCATGCTGTAGTCTCTTGGGAAAGCCTCACCAGGGGGTTCATTCCACAGCCTAAGCGTACGAGGAAGGAAATTCCTCCTAAAACGCACGGTACGCGACCATTTTGGTTCTAACGTGTGAGGATGAATTCCTGGCGATGGCGAGCGGTGCGGTGATGAAAAGAAGCTATTGTTTTTATTTGTTGATGAGTATAAAATCCATTTACGGGTCTTCTGTGTGGAGAACTCACCAGAAACACCGGCTTTACCTACTATTACTCCTCGACGTTAGCAGAACCAACAAGTGAAGCTGCTAAACTTCTAATGGATTTCGCGTCAATGACCCTTCTCTCATTTCATATGTGTATGTACCTATATCAAGATCGATGGGGCTGACTGTCACTAATGACAGAAACCTCTAAATTAATACCATATAATTAAAAAAACTCCTCGACAAATCCATTTGAAACCTACCACGGGCACGGCCCGGGTTCTGTCGAAGCAATGGTCAACATTAATTTTAATTATACCCACCTATAAATATTGACATTGAGCATAATTAAATTAATTTTTCTTTGTATTTTAATTTTAATTCGACTAATAATAATACCTACATCGTGACAAAACACAAAAGTAATACAAAATTAATATTATTATTCTACTTCAAGATAGTAAGTTTAAATAATTAAATAATTTGAATGTACAAATAATAAACATCAATGCAAAGTCTATTTAGTCCTACCAATTATAAATGTTAAAATAGTATTATCAATGGAAAGAATCCTCTTCTCATTTCATTTGTCAATTTTGCAGTGCCCGACAGGGTTCATAATGTTGACAAAATTTACCTGATAAGACCTATTGTATGCACATTATGATGCAATAAATAAATAAATAGACATTCGAAGAGCTCGGTCACTTTGGCTACTGTCGCCATGGTCCAGGGATGGGTGACCAAAACTTTGTGAACTCGAGTTCCTTCGTGCTTCGGAAGGCCCAGTAAACCGTTTTGCAACCGTTTCCACCCACCATTCCGCATTTGGCCAGCTTAATGGTGTTGAGGCCCATACTCCTCATGTGTTTCAGTTTAAACCATTCTCGGGTATTGTATTATAATGGGGAGTTTTTTATTATTTTGACTTAGCCGAAGAATTAAGTATATTGTTTTATCTTTTACCATTCAAAACAATAAGGACGTTGATTTAAAGTTATTATACTAATATAACGACAGTCAGACACGTTCAGCTAAGGCGGTTAATTCATCAATATTCAAAACATCATAAAATATCTATTTAAAAATTCCACACACATAGGCGGGTCATTGCCTCTGCACGACAATTTTTTCATTAGAACTCTAACTGACGTATCTGTCAGTTTTGACGTTTGAGCCTTGACATTTCAAGATGGCGGCTGATTCGGATTGCACGGATGAGGATTGGAATCAAACTGTGTTGCAATACGAATGGAGGAGTATCACGATTAACACTGACAGTTTTCGGAGGTCTGATGGAGTGTATTGCTTAATGTTATTATTAAATAATCATCTATATTCTGATTTTTAAAACAATGGATCTATCTGATATTAGGAGGGATACCATTTCAGGGAAAACGTAAAATAGTGTTGTGCTCATAACCAATTGAAGTTGAATTGCTTTTTTTAGTAGATATACAAGTTAATAATGTATTCCTACTATCGAAAGATTTAAAATGCTCAATACATGATCAATAAATCGATAAAAGTCGTTAAAAAAGGAATATAATTATATAAATTTATCAGACTGAAAAAACAATTGAATCTATTCAGATAAAGGCAAGACGGTGTAAGACTAAATAAAGTAATAATAACTATCATTGCGGACTTATCGCAATATTTTACAATCAAGGAATTATAAAATTATAGCATTTTATTTGCAAACATGTTCAAAACACGTCATAACAATTCAATTGAATCGGTTAATTTACTCGTACTTCGCCTATCAGCTGGCAACATTATAGAAAAATAAAGAGAATTTCTAGCTGTCAGGTTGATCCATCGTTTTAAAAATCTTCTTTCTCTCTCCTTACGTTAAATATTAAAAATAGGAGCAAAAATAGAAAATTCTTATACTGACTTAATGATAATGGTGACTAATAGAGATATTTATTATATGAAAAATAGAACAGTATAATCAGATTGCAAATCAGTGAATTGTCCATAAGCGGCAATAGTACATAGGGCGAAAAATATTTGGAACTTCTGATTTTATTTGCCAATTTCAAACGTTGATTCATATGTAGATTCACCCCCAAAAGATAGCTAGCTATGTTGTTAAATATGTACTGTGCATACTACGAAGAAAGTCAACTAATTTGTAATTTCTTCACTTCATAAAGGTATTTCTAGGCTACTTTTCCGGCCTCAAGCTTTCGCCCATAGAACAATAACTCTCACTATCTTTAGAACGGAGGGACTTTCAATAGTGTCGATATTCGCACCGAGACAATAGTATTACATATAATTGTTTGGCGACTAAATGCTATGCTGCGGTGAAAGTGTAAAATGGGTGTTATGCGAAAATCCGGTTTGAAATACGTTAATTAGGTGAAAACGCTAAAGGATTGGGAGTGGACTGTTGTTTGTTAAACTGTAGGATTTTATACAAATGGCGGATATACGAGGCATACCTTTAGTGCTTGATAATTAAGTGTTGAAGAGATCGAACTGGTTAAATTTCAAACACACCTAAAAGTGAGTGTTTGTAAATTTTTGACGATTAAGTGTATTTCCTAGCCCATGAAATAAGTAAATTTTAATTTTTGATATTTTTTCTCTACATAAAAACAAATATTTTATTGTAAAGGGAGGAACCAAGTTGCTGAGTTTCTTGCCCGTTCTTCTCGGAAAAAGGCATCCTGGTAGCTAATGAACATTTACACATACATATAATCACGACAATTATCCCCGCAGGGTTAGTCAGAGACTAAGCAAAAGCACTGCCATGGTCCGCACTTCACCAAGCAGTAACTGCACTCAGGTGGTGAGCCCGTCGCCGCTATAAGCTATTGGTATTGCTATAAGCATATGGATGGCTGTGCAGTTCTAAGTCCATCAGTCGCCTTTTACGACACCCAAGGAAAGAAGCAAACCAAACAACTCTTGACATTTGACATGAGTACCTCACTTGACATTTATAAGTGTATGTAAATGATAAATGAATTGAATAAATAATTTGATTCGACATAAGTATTATTGTTGCGGACTCCTTTACCACTTTTTGAATTGACGATTAAAAATATATTTCAAATTAAACCTATTTGTTATGGAAACAAAATGGAGGCGCTAAGGCCTTCAATATAGGCTAGATCCCCCAATACCTCACAAAGGAAGCCTGGGAAGGTTAGTTAGCATATTTATAGTGTCTGTACCAGAATATTAGCGAGTAGAAAGCTGTAATCTCTTCCTACATCAAGATAAAAGCGTCAACATAATAATTTATTATATCTACCCATAATTCAGTATGTCAGTCAAATTACTATTTCAATTACTTATTTTTAATTTTTTCCCGCTGAAGTGGCAGCCGAACCCGACCTCACCGAAGTTACTGGAACAAACTGCTAAGGTGTCGACGCAAGTTGCATCCCACGCCACGATCTATCCTCCAGGGAACCAGAGAAATACCATCAGGCCTCTTGCAGTCACCATGTGCCAATCCGTTCGGTTCAATAACAGATGGAGCTGATGCAATGGCCCGACGATTGACACTGTTTATTCGGACCATGGTAGTTTACTGCTTTAGACATATCACATTAAGTCTGAGTTTTGTGATTATACCGTGACATGTGTCGGTGAAGCTTCAAAGCTCAACCATAGACGCCCCCGAGTGTTATGATCGACTGATTGTCTCCCCCTATGGCCATTGTACGCAAATTTTATGAGAGTCATTTATGGTGCAATGTGATGAAAGAGCCAAGACATTTTCATTATCTAAGTTCGAGAACACACTGCGCCGGGTGGTTGGCAATATCTCGCCCTCTTTTAATTTTAAGACTTGATTAAATAATAATGGTTTAATCTATTGCCATTTTAGCCAACCCTTCATAAATAGAGAGGTAATGATATTCATTTGTGAAAAGTACTTGTAAGTATCTGTACATATAATAAAACTGTAGAGGTCGAATGGTTGTACATAGAAAAAAAATGCTTACAATCAAGTATGAGAGATGTAAAAAAAGGAAAACTCAAAAAAAATATGTTTTCTCTGTCTGTTCGCTCACCTTCGAAATGGCTGGACTGTTTTCAATGAAATTTTGCATGGTGATACCTTATATCCCAGGTCAACATCTTAGATACTTTTGATTCCGGGAAATCAAAGGGTTCCCGTGGAATAGTTAAAAAACCATAGTAACCACGTACGAAGTCCCGGGCAACAATCAAAATGTGATAAACACTGGATTTAAACACGGTAACATCTATCAACAACAAATGACGTTAAGAATGGCATTGGATTTTTTAATATTAATTTAATTTTAAGCCAAGGTCCAACAGTGGACTAAGGTGTCTTTTTAGTCTAGTTATATGGACGAGGTCGTAACTATACTAGCTGCATAATATTTGTTAAAAAAATGCATATTATGTCAAGGATAAAGAAGATTTAATGAGTTTCCTGAGGAATGCACTTTACAATGGTTGGTATAACATTGAGTCAAGCTTCGGAAAGTATTAAAAATAAATACCCAAATCGCTTCAAGTGAGCCTCTAAATTTTGCTGAGTACCCTCAATTTCTCCTGGATTCCACCATCAGATCTGGACCTGATGAATATGGGACCAACTTTGAAACTATACCTTTTCAAACGAAAAATAATTTCCCGACTCGGTTCAGTCTTCTAGTAATCAGGGAACATAGGTATAAAAAGAAGATTCCTACGAATTGACTTCCCCTCTTTTTGAAGTAGGTTATGTGATTAAAATTAGGTCCTTACCTATGAAATTGGTGTTTTGTATGGAGATTTTGGGGATGTCTGCATTTCACATACTAACATTTTATCAGTTTTCTTCACAACGACAAATCCAGAGATAATAATATTTGGCATGTATCATTAGACAAGCTTTAGCAATATGTGTGTGATCACGCTTGATAAAAAATATGTGTGTGATCACGCTTGATAAAAATTATTCCAAATCAAATGTATTCGGGAGGGAGTTAAAAATAATTGTCTTTGTGTCTAATTTTAACACAATTAAACTTACAAAAAATTATCAAATTAAATAATACGAGCTCAAATATATGGTCTATTTTTAGAAGAGGCAATTATTTTATAAGAATGTTCTGAAACTTAATAGTTACGGACAAATTGCTAAGACGGAATAAAAACACCAATTTCATAGGTAAGGACCCAATATAAGTGAAACCTTATGTACTTAACGTTTAATAGTTATAATACTAACCTTTTGTTGCAGAGGCACGTTGAATTCTGAAACAAGGAAATAAATAAATTAGAAAATAATTGTAATTAATCATGATAATTTAGAACATAGATTTCATAACACAAATTTTATAATGTAACTAGCCCTTTTTATGCAAATAATGCTATTTTTGTTACGGACACTAGATGACGGATAAATATATTTAATACATAAATACATAAAAATATCCTGAATATATATATGTAAATATATATAAACATCCAAGACTGGAGAAAAAATGCCTGAAAATTTATCACCCAAACATTTGCCCCCACCGGGGATCGAACCCAGAACCTCTCGAGATGGGCGACGCCTTGAGACCAGCATGCAGTCCACTCGACCACGGAGGTCGTCAATAATTGACGTGCTTTAAAGAAACCATAACTTACGAATTGATACAACACGAGTTCGTCGAGGTATAATATAATGCTGGCAAAATATATGATACCTGAGAGTGAGCGCGCCCTACTTTGGACCACGTGGGTATAATCACTCTATATAATTACCTACTATGTTCTATCCGTAACAGCTGTGTATCACAGACTGACTCTTAGATTGTGTGGTGAGAAGTGATTAGTATATTTTTTTAAATTTGCGACTACAATAACTTTAAGTTTGTTTTCAAATAAAATAATAAAAAATGGTATATAGTATAACCAACCCGCATTGGGCCAGCGTGGTGGTGTTACGGTCCATACTCCTCATGTGTTTCTCGACGAGAAAGGCCTGTGCCCAGCGGTTGGACGTATATAAGCTGAGGATAAAATAAAAATGGAGTCTACATTGTATCATAGACCTCACAAAATCGATTGTATGGAAGAGATTGTATGGAATTTAATGTTGTTACATTAAATTCCATACAATCCCCGGAGGGGAGGCTACAGAGACGCTACGAGCAAGTCAACACAAATGGATAATGGATGAGGTTCGTTTTGTTTCAATACAAGTGTAAAGTGTATGTATAATAATATAAAAGTATTTGTTAGCATGCCTCCGATGCAAAGCCAGGGCGGGTCGCTAGTTTAATCCAAAATCCATAATTATCCATTCTATTATTAAGTAACTCTATTAGTCTGTCTCGCTTTCACGTCAAAACTACTGAACCGATTTAATCGAAATTTGGTACACAGATAGTCGAGGGCCTGAGATAGGACATAGGCTACTTCTTATCCCGAAACCAAACGCGCAGGTTAAACCATGGAAAGCCACTAGTATTACTATATAACAGTCGATTTTCTCCACCAAGTACTAAAGTTTGATACCGCTATGTCCTGAAGGAAAGAAAAACATTCGCAATATGGCCAACTATTTTTAATTGAGTTAAGTCTAGAATTTAAAAACAGAGTATCTAAGGGTAGAGCTTTATATATAAATTATGTTTTTTCATATATTATTTTCTATCACTTTTAAATCCAGACATCGTCACCTACTTTCAACTTATCTTTGAAATCTAGAATTAATAAAAAAATAACTACCTAATTTATCTACAAAATTTTCTAAATGCCTGATATTGTGGGTCAAAATAATATTTATTATTATTATGATACATAGAGAATTTGATTAGAAAATTTAAGGTATCTATTTTAACGACCTTGGTTCAGATACAAATGCTTAAAATCATCACATAAATATTTCTGCCAGGACTCAAACCCGGAACCTTAGAGATGGTTACGGCTTTGAAAACGGCTTATAAATTAAGCCACGGTTTAATCAAAATCAAATGTCCGTTAACAAATAGAATGTTTAAATCTCAATCTATTAAATACTTTTTTCACTGTAATTGAAACCGACGAATTCAAGTCAATCTTCTTTGACACTCAACAACAAATTTCAACGCTACACCTTCGTTAATTAGACACACTTTTACATGCACACGTGAGATGTTTTTTCCTTATAATTTCATCTTTATGTATTAGGAAATAAAGGTCACATGTGCTCTGGTATGCGTCGGAGGCGGGGTTTGTCACGACTATTGACTTTAAGCACTATCACTCTCTATTCTGTTTGTTAACGGTACGCTAGAATAGTATGGATATGCCTGATTGAACTAATTGCTTGGAATTTACAATATGATGCAGATGATGGCGGGGTTGATGGCTTCATTGAAACGTGGTAAGATGAATAAATTATTTTTTCTTTTTACATAATAAAATACATCAGACTAACCACTTAGATCAGGTGAAATGGTGTTATTTACCTAGTCTATAATTAAAAATAACCAAAGCTAGAGTTGGCAGTGGGAATAAGATACGCAGAGAAAGAAATTATGGGTTTACTTACATTCAGAATTCAGGTTTCGAGTTCGTTAGTGGAAATATTATGTTATATATTTTTGATATAAACATAAAGAGGTAAATCAAGGGAAACATTTATTTATTACAGAAAACCCAGGGAAAAGATTTGAATATGCCTTGCGATTGTTTAATCAATAGTTCAAGAAAGTCGCTGTTGTGAAGATGCGAAGAAAGCCTTTGTCCTATGTTATGCACTAGTTATATCGTATTAAAATAAAATGGGTCGTCACGCTAACACAACGGAAATGAAATGTAATACGTCTTACAGGACACAAGGGAACACAGATTTACAGTGTTAACTTTTATGCACTGATTACTGCCAAAACAGGAATTTCTAGATTCTACAATACTCGTATTTTATTCGGTTGCCTTATCTTAGCATGTGGACTTATTTATTATTATTGTTATACCCTTTATTACAAAAAATATAAAAACAACACAAACTGCATGGAGAATGAAAAACACCGACTTTTATTTATTTTGACATGTAAAATTTATATTATCATGTTAG
Organism: Parapoynx stratiotata; assembly: GCA_910589355.1. Lineage (NCBI taxonomy): Eukaryota > Metazoa > Arthropoda > Insecta > Lepidoptera > Crambidae > Parapoynx > Parapoynx stratiotata. Next base: position 10,879,764 of record OU342481.1, read on the forward strand.
AATAACATCTTTGTTTTTTTTTCAGTGGTACATGCAATACATGGAACTGAATTACTTGCATAAATGCCTGGTTCAACCCACAGTTTTAAGTCACAAATAAATTGAGTAATTTGAAATTTTATATTCATTTGTGGATCATGTCCACATTATTGCTTTCGTCTGCTCTGATTTCCCGGCCTCCTAAGTAATTGTGGGCGTCCTCATGTATCATTTGGCCGACGACCGATGTTCTAAGGAGATTATCTTTAATTAATGAGTGAGTTAAGATTTAAACGTGTTCCCTTTTGTAGAAATAAATAGTTTAAAATGCTTTAAACTGAATTGGTTCACTGTTTTTCTACTTCCTACAGGATAGCAGTAATCGTTGCCAACCTTTGACGTACAGCCACGAGCATGGACAAGTTAAAAACTTCAGAGTCGTTTTTTGTTCAAAAGTACGATGTAGTCACAGTCTTACAGTACCCAAAAATGTCACTGCTTGTAGATACAAACGATTTAGTACCAACCAAATCTCCTTTAACTTTTATTTAATTATAACCAAAGTAAATTGCAGACCAAGTAAAGAAACCTATAGCTGAAAACATGTCTCCAGCCTATGTAATTCCCACTGCTGGCAGGCTGACAGGCCTTTCTCATGGAGAAAAACATGAGGAGTATGCCGTTACACCACCACGCTGATCCAATGCGAGTTGTTGGGTAGAAACGGTCTAGCGACCGAAGCACGGAGGGATTCGAGATCACGAAATTTTGATCACCCATCCACGACTTGTCCATGGCGAAGGTAGCTTTGTTTTCGCTATCGAAAGTGCACTAACCACTACGCCACCGTGCTCCTCAAAAAACGAATAGCATGCGTGATTGTATCCATTGAAGACAATAAAATAATATAATATCAACCCTCTTTTTCAGGGTTAATGTAAAGAGAATACCTATGGATACCTATGCAATGAAAGTAATATTGAGTGGATTCATACATTTTTTTTTTGTTGGCAAAGGGAATGGAGCCCATACAGCCAAATCTTCGGTATTTTAATGTCTTCAGTATTTGCATTTAAATGCAAGTGTAATGCATTTCAATGCATCTTGGGAGAGTTTGGCGTCAAATGCATCGACGGCAGTGAGATTGGCGTCGATGGCAGGATGGACTTCGATGAGGTGGATTACAACGATAAAAATCTCATCGGTTTTCACACCACTTGACAATTATTTCAATTCTCCATATGACACTTATTACACAAAACAACACTGGTTTTACGCAACAAGATCCACTCCGAAGCAATATTATAATCACTGAAATAAAAATGACGCCATAGTTAAATGGCGCCAAAAACACCTGTTTTTTTTCTCCAAAAGAACAATACATGTGTGAAGTGGTCTATTCATGTCGAATAGTCCTTTATATGTCAAGTAAGGCAGTGTTCATCTCAAGAGTGTATTCAGATGAAAGTGGCTGTCTCTTAACACTTTATTGTTGTCTGTGATGTTAAGAATTCACAAAGGTATCCTCGAGAAGCTTGATGTCATAGTAGTTCATATTCTATGCTTTGATATTGAAACCAAAGTGGTTTTCAATGGTCCAACCTTAGGTGGGTGACCAATTCTCCGATATAGTGTTTGACTAGGTTAGGTAGCCCAGGGATCGGCTCGGAGAATTGCTTCGGCTGATCCCGGGTCACTCCGGGAGATTTGTTGGTAGGAATGTTTATTTTCTTATTATACATTTCGTTTAGCTATCATAAATTCCTTTTTTTTCCTATTATATTAACACAAAACTGTTTTTGTGAAACATAGGTATAATTGTCAATTTTAGGATACTTATAATTTATTTTATTTTGACTTGTCAAAAGTGTATTTGATGATACCAATTTGATTAAATGACTTTGAGTTTGAAGCAGTCGTGTGGTAGCGGATCATTATAAGAATACTACCAACCCATCTCTTCCCTTGGGTGTCGTAAAAGACGACTAATAGACATAGAACTGCACAACGTCCAATAGCTTAAAGCGGTGACGGACTCACCATCTGACAACCACTGCTTGGTGAAGCGCGGACTATGGCAGTGGACTACTTCTGCGGTGCTTTTGTCTAGTCGCTGACTAACCCTTGAATGGGATAATAGTCGTGATTATAGTTATGTATGTGTAAGAAAAAAAATTCAGTGAAATTCTTCACACAAGCATGCGCTAAATAATACGCTTCCAGACTTGAACCAATTGAAAGCAAAAATAGTAAAACACCAGTAAATAATATATGACAATGGACATTGGTTTGCTCAGCAGGAATCAACACGTGGTCAGGTATCGAGGTCACATTGGCCGAGAATGCGTCATGTTCATGTAGCCTCATTTAGAACCGAACTTTAGAATGAGAATAAATTGTGACAAATATAAAAGGTACATATGTATTTTATATTGAGGTTGATACAGATCGAACTAGAACTAAAAGGCAGAATCTACATTCAAAGAAATATCTGTGTTTATTACGTATTTCTAGCTCCGCTTACAATTGGTTATGAGTGATTACAATACCACCACACACCCACAGAGGAGCTCGCTGGCGTAGTGGTTAGTTGCTTTGGCTTTCGATCGAAGACAAAACTGCCTTCGCCATGGTCTGGCCGTGGATGGGTGACCAAAACTTTACGAACTCGAGCTTAAGGCACGTTAAGCCGTTGGTCCCGGTCACAATTGCGACCGACCCACCCGCATTGGGCCAGTGTGGTGATGTAACGGCCCATACCTCTCATTTGTTTCTCCTTCAAAAACTTCAATTAAATAAACTGAAAGATTTAAAACGCCCATGGTTTAGTTTTGAAGATATAGCCAATTGTTTAAGTGTAAAATGTAAAATCTATACTAATAATAGGTCTTTACCTTTGAAGTGGCCGTTTATTTCTCTCCTAGTATTTTGTCTGTAACTATTAGGTTTCAGAATATTATTATAAAATACTTACCTCCTCTAAAAATAGATCATATTTTTGAGCTCTTTTGATTTGTTTTGATAAGTGAATACATCATTTGATTTGCATTCACTTAAAAACGAAAAATAATTGTATGAAAAGTGAGATATCACACATACGAGTATTCTTAAAGCTTGTCTAATATACATGCCAAAAATTATTATCTCTGGATTTGTCTTTGTGGAGAAATCTGACAAAATTTTAGTATGGAAAATGCAGACTTCCCCAAAATCTCTATACAAAACGGCAATTTCATAGGTAAAGACCTATTATTATAAATGCGAAAGTAGCACTGTCTGTCTGTCTTGCTTTCACGTCAAAACTACTGAGCCGATTCAATTGAAATTTGGTACACAGATAGTCTAGAGCCTGAGAAAGGACATAGGCTACTTTTTTTCCTGATATTCCCATGGGATCGGGTGCGGCGCGGGTGTGACCGTGCTTATCAATCTGCTCGACCGAGTATTAAGGGAAATATTCCGTCAAAATGTAATTTCATTTAGAATTTTAAAATTTCTGATGCGAACGAGCACAGCTAGTTGATTAATAAACGTAATAAATGTTTTTGTGCTTGATTACTCATCAATAATGATAAACGTGTAGCAATTTTCTTTGTTCACCGTAAATTGTTAAGATATCCCTTGAGCCGCCGAAACAAAGAAGAACCCAATAATTACGTTTTCTTTTTTAATATTAACTTTTTATTTTCTAAACAGAGTTCACATAACTTAAGTATTGCCGAATGCAGACTTGGAACTGGTTCATCTGCACTGTTTACATAACAATATTTTTGGTGTAGTAATAGTGCTTTCATTGACATGTTCCTAATTGAAGGCAATTACAACTTATATCACAGGAAAAAAACAAGTAGATTTTTTTATAAATATTAATTTCTTCAGACATTCACACCTATCAAGTAGTGCCATTTTAAGATATTTAATAGATTAATACATATAAATATCCAGAATATATACAATACAAAAAAATCCAAGACTGGAGAACAAATGCCTGTATTCATCACACAAACATCTGCCCCCACCCGGGATCGTACCAAGAACCTCTCGAGATGGTGAGGTGACATCTTGAGACCGGGCGTTCAAGCCACTCGACCACGGATGTCGTTAATTTTTTGATTTGAAGATTGCAGGTTTGTACGATTGCACCAACTTACTATCAAAGAGACAATATGCTTGCTTGCATTTAAATTGATTTAATTATATTGCATATTTTTCACCCTTTTCTTTAAGTGCTCACCAAAAATTACAGTGTCAAATCGTGACTCCTTTCTACCAAATACCCAAAACTTTAAAACTGTGTTTCGAGCGCAACGAAGTAAAACAAAGCGTAAGTATAATTACCGGCCCAGTTACAGCACCGGTCTGCCCACGCGCAGGATTCCTGTCGCAGTTCCGCGTAGTACTGTCACCAGCACGATAACTGTGTACTTTTGACAAGGGAACTTCATTCCCTTATAATACTCGTAGCTGTCACTTATTGTCAAGTGTATGCTTATTCATGCTTGTGACTGTACAGGGACATCAGGTTGTATATATTGGGTCCTTACCTATGAAATTGGTGTTTTTATTCTGTCTTAGCAATTTGTCCGAAACTATTAAGTTTCAGAACATTCTTATAAAATAATTGCCTCTTCTAAAAATAGACCATATATTTGAGCTCGTATTATTTAATTTGATAATTTTTTGTAAGTTTAATTGTGTTAAAATTAGACACAAAGACAATTATTTTTAACTGCCTCCCGAATACATCATTTGATTTGCATTAACATAAAAACGATGAATAATTTTTATCAAGCGTGTTCACACACATATTGCTAAAGCTTGTCTAATGATACATGCCAAATATTATTATCTCTGGATTTGCCGTTGTGAAGAAAACTGATAAAATGTTAGTATTTAAAATCCAGACATCTCCAAAATCTCCATACAAAACACCAATTTCATAGGTCAGGACCTAATACTATAACAACGCAAACCTTCACATATTAGGATTACAAAAGCTCGCATCCACTATCGGTCTTATCGTCACTTACTATAAGGTGAGATGAAGACCAAGAGCTTACCTGTCATTATGTAAAAAAATGGCAGGTAAAAATAATACATACATACATATAATCACAACTCTCATCCTCTAAGGGTAAGTCAGAGACAAGGCAAAAGCACCGCAATAGTAGTCCATTGCCATAGTCCGCACTTCAGCAAGCAGTGACTGCACTCAGCGTGACAGGTGGTGAGCCCGTCGCCGCTATAAGCTATTGGATGGTTGTGCAGTTCTATGTCCATTAGTCGCCTTTTACGACACCCAAGGGAAGAGATGGGATGGTAGTATTCTTTTAATGAGCCGCTACCACAAGGCTTGAAAAATAATACTAATAAAAAATACTCCTTTTTGATGTCATTTATATTGTTGAGGATGTAACAGTTAAAAAAATTAAAGCATTGATTAAAGCTTAATTAGTTGATTCGTTAAATAATGCTTTATTAGGTGATTAGGTGTTTTTATGAATAAGAGTGTAAATTTTTATGATTTCGAGGTTTTTTATGTTTTGAGGTGCTTTGGTGACCGTGTTAAGTGGGATTTTTTTATGTAGGATGACCTATGTACAGCAGTAGGGCATTTATAGGATAGTGTCCATTATAAATAACAGAATTAAAGTATTTGTTCTTTAATCATACTACTTTCATTTATCTGATTCACAATAACGACCGACTCATAAATCTAAATCATAATTCAATCAGGCCAATGCGTAATTCATTGTGTTTGTATGTACGATCAATAATCGAACATTTCGTTCGCTGTTTAAATTAAACAGCTACTCATGTCCAAACTTTAAAAAGAAATTAAGGTTATTAAGGCCAGCGCGTTTGATTGTGATAGGATCAGATCTAATCAAGCGATTAGTTGTGAGACTGGTCGAATTGGGGTCTTGAAGAAAGAGCAATCTATAAATCAATTGTTTATTATCCATTGTCCGTTTGTACCGGTTCAAACATAAGGCTGTGGTTAGGAATATAGCGGGTTACGTGTAATATAAATAGTTTTGATACGGTTCTTTTATTAAGAGCATTCTTATACGCATGAAATTCATGATTTTCTTCATTTGTGATGAGAGATTTCCAGTACAAATGTTACATACATTATATATTATAATAATTAAATAATGTTCTCAACAATAAAGTAACTGGTAACGGCGGGGTCTGGTCTAATGAACGGAAAGTAAATCGTGATAAAATTCCGCTCAACTAAAGACAGACAAATAAAATTATAAGTAAAAATTAAAAATAATGATTTATATTTGTAATTGAAATACTCGCAGATAATCAAACCTACATAGTAAAAGTTACCTGGTAAACTCGTAACATAAAAATTGTCAGAATTGTATGTATTTCAAGATATTTCGAGATTTATTAAAATTTTTAGGGGTGTTTGATTTTTCGTTCAGAATCAATAAGGCGTTCCTTTTTTGCTATGTTACTTTAATCTCTCAATGTTCAGAAACCAGATACAGTCGAAACATATATTATTTGCGTACACCAGTTTTCACTTCGCTCAAAGGTTTAAAGTAAATTTAATGATAGTGTAATAATCCCATATTGCTGGAGATTAAACATGTAAAAGAAGCCTTTATCTCGTTTCGCATAAGAGCCAGCGTTTTCTTCCCGCTATACTTATAGCCGCTTCTTATTGTTTTATTAAAAAGCTTGACAAGCGGTCACTTCGCGACAATGCGTGATGATATGAGCCTTGAAAGTGAGAACTGGTCTGGCCGACCAGAATGGAATGTCATTGAGATATGCGATAGCAATTAGAGTGATAAGACTTATGATTAGAAATATCGTTACAATTGTATGATAGATGCGCCCTTTTTGTCGCTTGGACATTTGGGGATCAAATCACAAGCATTCTTAACTCCTTGAAGGCCACGCGAACGCCGGCTTTTATTTATTTATTTATTAGGTTTGTCAACAGTAGTCACAATGTTTGTAACACATAAATACATATAATATTGCTTAGATCTAATTATGCTACTTATTACAGACAAACACCGCATGCGTTATTAATGTGCGTTTTCAAAAATACTTAATATTAAACTAAACATTTTAATTGTGATACTCATACACTATATTACATATTGGAACACAATCTCTGAATGTCGCAACGGCGGTAATTCTTTTATTAATGTACTACGAAATGACGTAAATGATGGCTTTCGCAAACAATGTTTATATTGTGTCTCGAAGCCAGTAAGAGGCTAACAAAGGGCCTGAAAAGTGTGTGTATATATATATATATATATCTAAATATATATCTTTTCACAATAAAATCAAAATTGTACACTGAAAACGCTACAATGTAATGAATAAATAAATATTACAACGGATTTTCAACAAAGTGTAGTAAATAGCACCGCGTTGAAATTAGTAACAATGTTATATCATTCCAGAAAAAAAAAAAAAAAACAAAGGGCCTTAAAACATCGTAATATGATAAATACATACATATCATCACGACTAGTATCCCCTAATGGTTAGTCAACTAGGCAAAAGCACCGCACAAGCAGTCCACCGCCATAGTCCGCCATAGTACGTGTCAGGTGGTGAGCCCGTCGCCACTATAAGCTATTGCTTAGTTGTGCAGTTCAATCGCATCAACATGGCAGCCGCCGTAGTAGCTGGCAAGGACATCGAGAAGAGATCTCGCCCATCCACCGCATCCGGATCATGCTCACATCCCGCAAGGTGCGCTCACTCGAGAAGGTCTGCGCCGACTTGATCAATGGCGCCAAGAAGCAAAAACTCCGTGTTAAGGGCCCAGTTAGCATGCCAACCAAGATCCTGCGCATCACCACCCGCAAGACCCCTTGCGGTGAGGGCTCCAAGACCTGGGACCGGTTCCAGATGAGGATCCACAAGAGAGTCATTGACCTGCACTCCCCGTCTGAGATCGTGAAGCAGATCACCTTCATCAACATCGAGCCTGGTGTGGAGGTGGAAGTCAACATCGCGGACGCGTAGGCACAGCTGCCAAATAAATTATTTTGATGTCTATAGTCGCCTTTTACGACACCCAAGATATTTTGGTAGTATTGTTTTAATGAGCCGCTACTGTTTGTTAAATGTGGGGATTGTATCACGTTCAACTGTCGAAATATAAAAGTGACAGTTGGGCGTGATAAATATAATAATATGACCGAGCCGTGAGCCGTGTGGTTGCGGCTCATTAAAAGAATACTACCAACCCATCTCTTCCCTTGGGTGTCGTAAAAGGCGACTAAGAGACTTAGAACTGCATAACCATCGAGTGGTTTATAGCGGCGATGGGCTCACCACCTGTCAGGCTGAGTGCAGTCACTGCTTGGTGAAGCACGGACTATGGCAATAGACTGCTTTTGCGGTGCTTTTGCCTAGTCTCTGACTAACCCTTAGGGGATAAAAGTCGTGATTATATGTATGTATGTATATAACGGAGCATGTGCGAGGACTGAAATGACAGTAGATGTAGCTAAAAAATATGTAAAGATCGTAGCAAGTGGAAAGTAGTAATGTCTGCCTACCCCTATAGGAGAAGAGCGTGACTTTATGTATAAATAAAATAAATAAATATCTTCAGACATTCAAACCTATCAACTTGTCCATTTTAAGCAACTAATGTTGCTTGTGTTACGGACACTAGATGACGGATATCATTTAATAGAAAAATACGTAAATATATAATATTCATATATAAACATCCAGGACTGGTGAACATTTTTTTTTATTTATTTATTCTTAGGACCACAAACAAGTTTACAATACAATATCTTATAATAGTAAGTTACATAAATAAGTCATTGTAAGCTCAACATCGTTGGTCTCATATAAAATAAACCATATAAAGTGATATCCTAGATAATTTAACAATGATAGGAACAAAATATGACGTTATTCTCCAAAACAAAATTAGTACTTCATTTTTTATTTTTAAAACTTTTTATGTGTGCAAAAACCAGGGAAGGACAAAGTGCTATGTTCAAAAACCAAGTAATCTGTAAGCTATATAGTGTATTATTGTTACATTACTATGTAATAAGTATAAGTGTGTGTGCAGGTGTATAGGAGTGTGTATTGTTTTCATTTTTTTTTGCTATGTGTCTGCTAACTTCGTGTTATGTATGTAATTATTTATGGTGCGCGAAAAAACGTATCTATTAAATGTAATAATTATAATTAATAATAAATAAATATCCTCAGACATTCACACCTATCAACTAGTCCCATTTTAAGCAACTAAATGCTGCTTGTGTTACGGATACTAGATGACGGACAAATATATTTAATAGATAAATACATATAAATATCCTGAATATATATAAATATACATAAACATCCAAGACTGGAGAACAAATGCCTGAAAACTCATCACCCAAACACTTGCCTCCACTGGGGATCGAACCCAGGACCTCTCGAGATGGCGACGCCTTGAGACCGGCGTACAGACCACTCGACCACGGAGGTCGTCAATAATAATAAACAACATTCTTGTATACCAGTCTGTATTGATTACATAAACATCTGCCCCCTTTGGGAATCGAACATAGAACCTCTCGAGATGGTCGCCTTGAGACCGTAAGTCCACTAGACCACAGAGGTCGTCTGCGTCTATTTAAATGGTTCGTAGCGTGTGCGTGATGATATAATCGTATTGTAAATATCTTTCTAACGTTTCAATGATATACCCTTTTTAACCCGGTACATATTGCATCTGGTTATTTATTATATTATTATTGTGATTACTTAGGAAGCGATCATCTCACTGCCCAATTAGTCATGCGCTAACCAAAGGTTACGGCCGATGGTTCAATGATACTACGGACAGCTTGTACCAAAATTAAAAATAGAACTATTATTATTCGCACGTGTAGTTTGTTGTATAATATATTAGGTCCTTACCTATGAAATTGGTGTTTTGTATGGAGATTTTGGGGGATTCTGCATTTTCCATACTAACATATTCTTCTTTTCTTTACAACGACAAATCCAGAGATAATAATATTTATTTTAGGCATGTATCATTAGACAAGCTTTAGTAATATGTGTAATATCGCACTTCATAAAAATTATTTATCGTTTTTAAGTGAATGCAAATAAAATGATGTATTCGGGAGGCACTTAAAAAGAGTTGTCTCCGTGTCCAATTTTAACAAATTATCAAAACAAATCAAATACCTCAAAAATATAGTCTATTTTTAGACGATGTAATTATTTTTTAGGAATACTCTGAATCTTAATAGTTACAGGCAAAATACTAAGACAGAATAAAAACACAAATTTCATAGGTAAGGACCCAATATTAGCATACGAAATTTCTTTTGGTTTAAAATACAAAAAAATATGATTAATACAATTGTTATTAGAAGTACATACATACATGGAATCACGACTATTATCCCCTGAGGGTTAGTCAGAGACTAGGCAAAAGTTCACTTCCATAGTTCGCGCTTCACCAAGCAGTGACTGCACTCAGCGTGACAGGTGGTGAGCCCGTCGCCGCTATAAGCTGTTGGATGGTTGTGCAGTTCTAAGTCCATCGCCTTAAACGACACCCAAAGGAAGAGATGGGTTGATAGTATTCCTTTAATGAGCAGCTACCACACGAATAGAAGAACACTCCATGCTTTATTGAAAGTCCTTTATAAAAATTCACCATTCTCAATCTTTTAAGTAACTAAGAATCTATGACTTTTCGTAAAGTATTTTAACCTAAAATAACTTTATTTCTACTGAATGTGAATATTTGTTATTAGTTCTCAAAGCAAAAAAAAAAATAATGTATCGTAGAAATAGATACTCGAAAATTCATTTCAAAAAGGTTTCTTATGGCAGAGCAAAATCTAGAAAAATTCGATGGTCACCCATCCGGAAATTTGCAGCACTCAAACACGCTTCACTCTAGAACTAACGGCCTTGTTAAAAGTATTGAAAATAGACATTAATTGCACAATAATTGTTTTATTACGTCTTGTAGCTAAGTTTGACTCAAGAATCCTGACTTCCCTGTAAAATGGGTACTCATCTTGGCTCGCACGATTCTGTAATTATGATAAAGGAAATATAATGTATTGTAATTATCACTACCAGACATAAAAAAGAACCTTTTAACCGACTGTTTACGGTAGTAAAATAAAAAAAAACACGGTGACGTCATGATGCGTAATATTTTGGTAAAAAACTACATCATTGCTTATTGATTCTTAATAGAGTAGTAGGTACGTTAAAAGAAGCCAAAAATTTGTTCAAATTACTTAAGGAAGTTATTAAATTTAGAAGCCAATCATAAGTTCCCATGGTTTGGAAAGATGAACTAATTCTTACAGATCGCTTATCTCACATAGGGCCCTGTTTTATATAGCAAACTTCATACTGTGCCTGTTTTATATGGCTGACCTCACACTGTGCCGTGTTTTATATCGCTGACCTCACATGTTGTCCTGTTTTTTATGGCTGACCTCACACTGTGCCCTGTTTTATATCGCTGCCCTCACAATGGGCCCTGTTTTATATAGCTGACCTTACACTGTGCCCTGTTTTATATAACTTAATTCACACTGTGCCCTGTTTTATATCGCTTACCTCCCACAGTGCTCCGTTTTATATTACTTAGCTCAGACAACAGTCCCGAATTGTAGGTTATATTAGCACCTCTGCCTACCCCCACGGGTATTTATAGGTAATTTTATGAATTGATTTTCGATTATGCTAATACTTTTAAAAAAAGTTGAAAAATTTAATTCTTACGTGCTTTAATGTAAATCAATATTTTCTAATACACAGTAGGGTCGCTTTTAGTGAGATCTCCATCTAGGAAAATATAGGTGTTAAATATGAAATACAGACGTGATGAATGATATTCCGTAAGAAAAACGCCACGGTATTCAACACTACAACAAATTCTCCGAAATGCCTGTAAATTACACGCTGCAAGTAACATAAATACCCCAGCCCAATAATTAACAGCAAATTCAATGACTTTTACAAGATTTTCACAGAACGATTGTTCTTCCAATACAAACATATCTTCCCATTCATTGTGCATTCAACAGTGTTTCGAAACAGCTAAGGGAATTTTATTTGAGTAATTCACTATTGAATCTGTATATCTGTGTCTTTTAACAAAAAGATTGTCCATGATGGTGAGGAGCTACAGCTGATTTCATATGATATCGTTGTGGTAATTAACGTTACTTGGATAAGAAACGAAAATGATTAGATTGATATGCAACCAAGAGTGTGTCTTAACGAGGAAGAAATCAGGTAAACTGAAACACATTTATTAATTCTAGATTCATTCTACTTTAGCAAATGTTATCTTTATTAAATATAATAATAGATCCCTGTGGAGTAGTGATTCGCCAACTTTGGTTTTGATATTGACCAACGAACCATGGCAGAACGCCATAATTATATTTAGCACGATAAAATTAAGTTTATTCCTTTCACTATAAAATATATCGCCGGAGAGCCGTGTGGTAGCGGCTCATTAAAAGAATACTACCAACCCATCTCTTTCCTTGGGTGTCGTAAAAGGCGACTAATGGACTTAGATCTGTACAACTTTCAATAGCTTATAGCGGCGACGGACTCACCATCTGTTACGCTGATCTCATGGGTTGTCACTGCTTTCTGAAGCGCGGACTATGGCAGTGGACTGCTTTTGCGGTGCTTTTGCCTAGTCTCTGACTAACCCTTAGGGGATAATAGTCGTGATTATACGTATGTACTCGTATGTATAAAATCTATAATGAAATATCTTCAGACATTCACATCTATCAACTAACCTATTTTAAGCAACTAAAATGCTGCTTGTGTTGCGAATGCTAAGTGACGGATATTTAATAATCATATATATTTGACGATCTCCGCGGTCGAGTGGTCTGTATGCCGGTCTCAAGGCGTCGCCATCTCGAGAGGTTCTAGGTGCGATCCCCGGCGGGGCCAAATGTTTGGGTGGTGAATTCAGGGTAATGTTTGGAAGTAGGCGATGAGCTAGCCACTTTCCATCTGCCCAAACCCAATATTTGTATGGCTAAATGTGGTCTTAAGGAACACAGTGCTCTTTGGACTCTGCCTACCTTTTCGGGGATTACATGCGTGATTGTATGTATGTATGAATTCAGGCATTAGTTTTCCAGTCTTGAATGTTTATAATATATATTTTCAGGATATTTATATGTATTTATCTATTAAATATATTTACCCGTGTCCTAGTGTCCTACCTCCTAGTGTCAAGCAGCATTAGTTGCTTAAAATAGGGCTAGGTGATAAACTGATAAATGTGAATGTGAATATCCAAAACAAAAATAAAAGCTTGAGACCAACAACAGTACGTGATGGAATCTCACATACCCCTACAAAGCGCACATATGTACACCCCACATAAAAAAACTATAGTTCATACAGAAAAAAAAACAAACTCCATCGTTCTAGGCTATAATTAAATTCGTTGCGCATTCGAAGAAAACCCTTTGATCCGCAGAATATCATCAAAATGTTTGCATGTCTTTTCACGCACAATTAAACAAAAATTCACCAAGTTCATTAACATGCACGTTCTTAATATAATGGAATAGGGTTCAGAATGGAAGGTTTTTTGCAATCTGTCACGGTCCGGAGATTATCGTATAAAGATTCCTTTGTGATAATGGGAAGGATGAGTCGTGAGTTCACCAAGGATTCCGTATACTCATAATTGATGAATTTAATGTATTTTTAATGTATGTATGTACAATTAGTATTGAAAATCATTGTGGGTTATTGTGTTTCGTAACTACAAAAATTACGTCACTGTAATCAAATTACAGACGGTCTAAAGGATAAGTTTTTGACATTTTATGTTCATTGACGATGGAGATCGACATTGTAATCACCATTGTCAGTAATTGTTATCGAAATTGCCATAGATCGTAATCGATTTTGACATAACATTAAATTAGACTTTTTAATTTCATAGATGATTGGAAGCCATATGGAAAATTAATTAATTAATTTCTAAGATGTAAAGTCCGTTCGAACTTCTTCCATTTCGCAAACAATCTCTGTTTAAACCACCTATGACATTATTGTCAACATAGGTATCTTTCTGCAATAGAAGGATTCCTGTAGGAATAGCAAGATTAGCAAGTGCATTTTTTAGGGCTTGAATTGGTGTAGTGTCATTAGTGGGTGTTCTAATTGCTAGTCCGACACACGTCTACCGTTCAACCAGCGGTAGGTAAGGTTTCTCCTCGTAAAAAAGGTATTACTTGAACTAATTACACTTTAGTCGCATAGAATCTAGGTATCTGTGGCTACTAAACATGGCTCAGATAATTTAAATAAAGATATATTCCAAAATTTCCAGAGAACCCTAACAATTTAGATTGATGCGCGATAGTCCGCACACCAACAAAAAAGAAAAAATTGTGAGAACTGGATCGCGATTCGGAAACAAAACCATTGATTTGTTTAATTACAGTGTGTTATGTTGTTCAGATTTGAAGGTGTTAGATTATAGAGCTATTAATCTACTAGAGACGATAATTATTGTTTTTATGTTGGGTAGAGTTTCTCAATTCCAGTATTTTAATAAAAGGCGCAAATATTTCTGTAGGTGATAGTAGCTTCCCGCGGTGACGACCGCGCGGTACCCATTCCCATGGGAATATCGGGATCAAAAGTAGTTCAAATTGGAACAGTAGCCTCAATTGGTGGAATTGAAATTTACATCTACTCTATTATTAGAAGCAAAGTACATAGTGGCGAAAATTTGTCCTTCATTGTACTGGGAGGCGTTATTTACATTTTTTTATTATTCACTCGCATGGCACCCGTTCCCATGGGAATATCGGGATAAAAGCCTATGTCCTTTTTTAGGTTCTACACTATCTGTGTACCAAATTTTGATTAATCAGTTCGGTAGTTTTGACGTGTAAGCGTTTCTTTCTCATTTTTAATATTAGTATGGAAGTGTGGTTTTTTTTTATTTACAATGGGTTTGCTCTTAACTTCAATCTAGTCGAAGGCAAAGAGGATGTTGACGATAGAGCGAGCTTACCCAGAAGAAGCCTATTCACTCGCGACTTAAATCGCGATTTTTAAGTTTCAAGAAATATTTTCGCTGCACCTGGTGTTGAGTAAAAGAGACATTTTAACGGCTTTATTGCCACCTTTGGGTCCCACAGCTGAACAAAAGCATGCCTACACGCAGAGACAATAGGCTCGTGACGTTGTATACGTTGGACCAATTCGGATGCTTCCGTAAGACCAACGGCTTAATAAAACTCAAGGAACAAGTTCAGCGTACGAGACACTTGGTTTTGAAATCGAAAATAAAGCGATTTTCGTGTTGGATGGGTGACCAAAGCTTATTGACGTTTATCTTCTATATTTTAAAAATATATAGATTTTAGACTAACTTTTACTTATCAATCCGCATTGAACGAAAAGTGTTGTGTTATGGCCTGATATTCGTGTTTGTACGAACATAATAAACATACACACACACATGGAATATAAATATTATAAATATCCCACGTGTGTGTGTGTTTACTGCACCCTCCTGCTCCTTGTGTGTGTGAATAGTATTTATTCATGTCTCTTCTGCCTTTTCACGTAAATATTTTAAATCGTCATATAACAAGTTAACAGCTGCCTTTTCGCGCCTCAAAGAGTTTACTGTACTAAATTTCAGGGCAGGAGGATTGGCATTCTGTGTAACGGTACACGGTGGTGGTTAGTGTAATAGTTTGAGTGCCAAGGTCGGCCGAAGTTTGAGATGCGTAGCCTCATAACTTGGTGCGGAACGCCACAGAGATGTGTTTAACGTAGACCGGTATTTGTACTGCTGTGGATGCGCTCGCAGTAATGAACTTTAATACAAAGTCTCTTGAATGATTACATAATAAATAGTATAGTAAATATCCTCAGACATTCACACCTATCAATTAGTCCCATTTTAAGCAACTAAATGCTGCTTGTGTTCCGGATACTAGATGACGGACAAATATATTTAATAGATAAATACACATAATTATTCAGAATATATATAATATCATACATTTATAATGAACATCCAAGACTGGAGAACAAAAGTCTGAAAATTCATCATCAAACACTTGCTTCACTGGGGATCGAGCCCAGGACCTCTCGAGATGGCGACGCCTTGAGACCGGCGTACAGACCACTCGACCACGGAGGTCGTTAAACATCCAATTTAATATTATAAATGCAAAAGAAACTCTGTCTGTCTTGCTTTCACGACAAAACTACTGAACTAATTTCAAATTCAATCGAAATTTGGTGCACAGTCTAGAGCCCGAGAAAAGACATATAGACTACTTTTTATCCCGATATTCCCATTGGAACGGGTAACGCGCGGGTGTTACCGTGGTTATTAATATCTGATCGACCGAGTATTATGTGACATATTCCGTCAAAATGTAATTGATTTATTGAAAAATTTATCTACATTGTAAAATAATGACACGACAGAGATTTATCACCATGACAACATTTAATCAGATGACACTGACAAGAAATGTTATTTTCATTATTTTAATAATTAGAAATGACAAACAAAAAGAATGTACCAACTGTTTTTCTTGCCTAGCATGTCGTAAAAGGCGACTAAGGGCGTATTGGGTACTGGGTCTGTGATTGTGTAGGCGATGAGCTAGCCACTTGTTACTACTTTTTCGCGATTTTCCATCTGACCAAACCCAATTTTTGTATTGCTAAATGTGGTCTTCAGGAACACAGTGCTCCTTGGGCTCTGCCGACCCCTTCGGCGATTACAGGCGTGATTGTATGTATGTATGTAATAATTAGAGGATTTAGTTCAACCATTAACAATCAACATTTGCTAATAAGAGGTTGGAATGTAATGTTGAGCACTTTGTAAAAAAACAATGCAGTATTAAACACACAATTTTTTTTTTTAAAATCAATAGCCACGCAAACGACGTCGCAGGCACAGCCAGTATTGATATAATTTGTAAAATACACATTATGTAAAATGTGGACGATTATAAGTGCCAAATAAAATATTTTTGATTTTTTTTGACAGAACCTCATGCGTAGATCTTTGCTTGACTATAGTAAGGTAGGGTAAGATTATGGTAGTATTTATATGTTTCTAACAGCACAGTGATTGGTTATGTTATACCTGCTTTAGAGTCGTAATTTAGCCAAGGTTTTTTTTAAAGGTGTTATAAAAATTCTGAAGTATTTAATTTTGTATTCAATTTTTTTAATCTTTGGACTGAGATGAAAGTGGATGGAACGAAAGAATTATATAGTGAACGAAGCAAAAGAAGAAGTAATTTCTGCGGGAATAAGGCAAACAAAATTCTTACAATCGTTGAAGGTTTCTTCTTATTTTTTCTAATTTATTTTAAAAATAGCATGGATGTGGACGGACCTAGAGTTAGAGGAAGACCAAAGAATCACGATGGATTGAATGCGTGAAGAATGATATGAGGATAAAAGTAGTGGATGCTGAGCTGACGAGTCACAGAGGAGAATGGAAGAAGAAGACATGTTGTGCCGACCCCACCTAGAGTGGGAAAAGGGCAAGAAGAAGAAGAAGATTTTAAAAATAGGGACAATATTTATTGCTTTGTTTTTACATAAAATGTGTCCTGTTCAAAAATGTTATACAATTGTATTTTATTAAAAACCTTAAACTATAAATAAGTTTTAAACAAAAATAAATTAAGATAAATTAAACAAGCCCAAAAAGAATCTCAAATACCACGCACCAAAACAAAGTACCAATTCATGTTGTATTAAAAAATATTAAGTAATTTTTACATCATGAAGAATTGAAAACGCAACTCTGTGGCGGCCCACGTATTTTATTCGTAAGTGATAATTAATCAAAGCGGCTATTAAAGGCTATTTTCACGCACCGTGAACTCTTTGAAGGCTGCATACGGAATTTTGTTTATGTGCTAAACATTATACTGATTCCAGTTAAAGAATGTAAAGGTTTAACATTTTCTTTAAAAAAAACGAAGGAAAAATAGCAGTGTTGTATAAAAAGATGTGTGCATTATATTTAGCTTTAACATATCGAGCGAAATGGATATAAACATTCTACACACCCCTTTGGGGGTATATTGTGACCTCTACATGAAGAAAAGGCTTCCAAAAAATACAAACCACATTTCTGTTTAAAATTTAAAACCTCTTTACAAGCACATACAAAAGACATCAACGAGCGCCTACAACAGAATTCAAATTCCGAAACGTTTTTCAGATTAGATGCGTTTTATGCATGTTTATGAAGGTCAAAACATTGCGAAATATCATAAAAGAGAAAACTAGGCTATTCTTTCTCAGAACTATCATGAAGCCTTGTTCTGAGAACAGGCAAGAAACTCAGCAAGAGATGAATGGAAAAGAATTAATAGCATACCATATAAATTTTATATGTTATAATACGCATCGCAAATTATGTACAGTTCACTGTGAATACATCTTGTACCCGGTGCATGGCAACAGGCTCGCCACCTGTCACATGGGGACCTAACATATCTGGCGAAATGTGGATGTAGACACCTCAGCCTACCCCTTCGGGAAAGCCGTGATTATATGTTATGTGTTGTTATGTTATGTTACTCATGAGGATAACATGTTATGTTATAAAATAACGTTATAATAACAACAGACGTCACATTACACATCAGATCTCTGAAAACATTAACAAAATATGCGAAAACATGACAAGACAAAAATCGTTTAAGCTAATATAGTTAAGATAACCGTCACTAATTCGCCTGTAATCACCCGGTTACCGCTAGCGGGCCGTAACGCCACAGTGGACGGCCCACAAATTAATGTTGACATTAGTTCCGCATTTAAGATTCAAGAGTCAGATGATTGCTTGAATAACAGTTGTTCTCATAATGACGTTGTGTTATTATATGAATTAATAGTTGGATAAAGAATAAAGGTTTTATTTGAAACTAACTAATATTATTGTTATGTTTAATGTTGTATATATTATATTGGTTTAAACTTTAAAGCAATTTGATAATGTGTACGATTAAAAATTAAAATATGTAAATCCATACTAATATCATAAATGCAAAAGTAACTCTGTCGGTCTATCGGTCTCGTTTTCACGTCAAAACCAATTTATCCGAAATTTGATACACCGATAAGTCTAGAGCCTGAGAAATGATATGGGCTACCTTTTATCCCGATATTCTCATGGGAACGGGTGCCATGCGAGTAAATGTTAAAAAAATAAAATAATGCTTTCCAGAAAAATCAAGGACAACTTTACGCCGCTATGAATTTACCTTCATATAATAGAGTAGGAGTTAATTTTCAATTCCATCAAATATATAAAATATATTAATAAATATATATAAATATCCTCAGACATTCACACATATCAACTAGTCCCATTTTAAACAACTAAATGCTGCTTGAGCTATGAATACTAGATGACGGACAAATATACTAAATAGATAAATACATATAAAATAATAGAATATAAATAAAATTATACTTATATAATGAACATCCAAAACTGGAGAACAAATTTTTGAAAATTCATCACCCTAACACTTGCCTCCACTGGGGATCGAACCCAGGACCTCTCGAGATAGCGACGCCTTGAAACCGGCGTACTGACACTCGGCCACGGAGGTCGTCGAACCAAATGAGGTTACTGTTCCAATTAAAAAAAAATCTTTCAGTGTTTAATAGCCTATTTATTGAGGAAACACACCATCCACTACATTCCACGTTCCATCAAACTATCTCTAAGTAACTCTCTAAGGGCGATTTTGACCAAATTGAGATTAGTAACTCGGGAATAGTAATACCAAACTGAGTTCACACGATTGGTCGAATCTGTCCTAAGGGCGGAGCCGATTAGCTATCCTAGTTTTTTCATGTTTGGCTAGTACGCGTAATATTATTTTAACGAAGTACGCAGTTTTTTGCGCACGAATGTGTCAATGTCTCGTTTGACACAGGGCAGATTCGACCAATCGTTGCAGCTCAGTTTGGTATTACTATTCCCCTGTTACTAATCTGATTTTGGTCGAATTCACCCTAAGTAACGAAGTCGCGGGCAAAAGCTATTACGTTATAAAACAGTGATAAAACAGTATTACAAAAATGTATAGAAATTGTTTTATAAATGAAATTATTGTAGACAAAAATCTAAAACGAACACAAGTATACATTTTCATATAACGCAAGTATAACTCATTGTATTGAAACCAAGAGTGTCAACTTTTAACGTCTACTGTGACGTCACAGCCGTAATTTTGAGACGAGATCCTAACTGATTGAAAGATTCCGATGCTGGCGATGCGTCTTCACACAACGAGGCATTTTTTTGTTTTACCAGCGACTGTGACGCGCACAGATTAGTTAACGGCCAACCCCGACGTTTGGCCTGGGATTTTGGACAGATGCTGTACATATATACACATAGGTATATACATAAAATCACGCCTGTAATCCCCGAAGGGGTAGGCAGAGTCCAAGGAGCATTGTGTTCCTTAAGACCAGATTTAGCCAAACATGTGGCCAGCTCATCGCCTACACAATCACAGACCCAGTACCCAATACGCCTTTAGTCGCCTTTTACGACATGCTAGGCAAGAAAAGCAGTTGGTACATTCTTGTTGGCGCAGTACATGAAAACGAACATTTGGCATGATCATCATGTATTTTTACTTAACTTATTTTAGCTTGCTTTGTGAGTTTAATCGGCAACAATTATCTCGATTTTGAACCCCTTCCCGTAATTCAACCGTTCCCTAATTTTGCAGACATGTTCAGTTTTGGTGACAATATTTTATATATTTTTTTTAAACAAAACCCCTCATACGTAAACCCGTCTCACGCTTGTCGTCACATTTGTACGTTATACAATAACAATTATTCAACAGTGATTGTTAGTAATAAGCTGTTTATGGCGCAAACGTGATTGAGGTAAGCCGGAATTAATTTATTCGTCAATTAGGTTTTTTATTAATAAAATTATGTTTGTGGAACATTTGGAGTACTTCCTTTTTAAATTGTTATTGTTGAGCTATAAGGAATATGTATATACTACGAGTACTTTCAGTTGTTACATAATATGCAGATTTAGGTTATAAAAACAACACAAAATATCATCACGTCTCTTTCCCCTAAGTGGTAGGCAGAGGTGTGAAACACCCACTGTAATATATTATTTGATTTACCATAATACGATGATAATATTATGTGCCGTGTGGTAGCGGCTCATCAAAAGAATACTACTAACGCATCTCTTCCCGTTGGGTGTCGTAAAAGGCGACTAAAAGACTTAGAACTGCACAACCATCCAATAGCTTATAGCGGGCGACGGGCTCACCACCTGTCACGCTGAGTGCAGTCACTGTTTGGTGAAGCGCGGGCTATGGCAATTTACTGCTTAGTCTAGTTTCTGACTAACCCTTAGGGGATAATAGTCATGCTTATATGTATGTATGTATGTAATATTATGTCAAATCAAATAATTATATCCGAAAGGGTAGATAGAGATTTTGGCTGACATATTTTTGTCACCATAGAACGAGGGCGAGTGAATGCCGTTAAATAAAAAAAAATACATTACAACACCCTTAGTGAAAATATTACTGTAAAAAACTTAACCTTTTAGTTGCGCTAAGAAGCTGAATTTCAATGGGAAACGTGACTTCTGTTACTTACCGTTCTCCGTTTTTCGCGTTTCCCATAGAAATTGAGGAACTCAGGGGCGTGGTGGTAAGTAAGCTTTGGCTTTCGATATCGAAAACGTAGCTATCCTTGGATGGGTGACCAAAAGTTTGTGATCTCGATCTCCTCCACGCTTCGGAAAGCACGTTAAACTGTTAGTCCCGGTCGCTATTGCAACCGATTGCAACCAACTCGCATTGGGCCAGCGTGGTGGTGTTACGGCCCATACTCCTCATGTGTTTCTACATGAGGAAGGCCCAGCAGTGGGATGTATTTAGGCTGATGACTAATAGAAATTGAGCCTCTTATCGCAACTAAAAAGGATTTTTTTTTTAAATTTTTATTATTGTTCTTGTGATGGTCCGGGACACAAAAAGAATGTGCCAACTGCTTTTCTTGCCTAGCATGTCGTAAAAGGCGACTAAAGCCGTATTGGGTACTGGGTCTGTGATTGTGTAGGCGATGAGCTAGCCACTTGTTACTACTCTTTTACGAATTTTCATCTGACCAAACCCAATTTTTGTATGGCTAAATGTGGTCTAAAGGAACACACTGCTCTTTTGACTCTGCCGACCCCTTCGGGGATTACAAGCGCGATTGTATGTATGTATGTATGTTGTTTTTAATAACTTACACAAGGGGTGCTGAGGTACATGAGAAACATTTACAATTTTCATTGAATATGTGAGAGTTAGATCATTGTGTACTCAAAACATCGCGTAAGAATTAAGATTCACTTATGATCTCAGTTAAACTTCTCTGTATTACTTCAGGTTTCTCTCCACAAAAGGAGTGCCAACTGTTTAGAATTCTGACGTTAAATAAACTAGTGTAACAAAGGGTTTCGTCATAGAAATTTCACTTTGGGACTGAGACGGACACACGGAGTTGGCTGTGCTTTTACTGTTAAGAACTTGTTGTACCGAAAGCTATACTTTATAACCGCGTTAATTTATAGAAGGTAAATTTGCAGATTCCAAATTTTGACCGGCTCTCTGGTCTAGTGGTTGACACAACTTAAGTATTTACAAATTGTCAACTACTTAGTTAAGGAACGCAATAAAGATTTTGATTTGATTGGATTTGACAACCGGGGGTTGATCTGGAGGTGATTTTATGCTCAGTGTGGTTGATGATAAGGCTAGGCCTGGCTACCACTGTCTTACCTAAATCTGTCGCACTAATAACATTGTTATAAAACATTGTGTTCCGGCAATTAGAGGTAAGACAGCCAGTTCCTCAGTTGTCAAGTAGACTGTTTTTTTTCGTAGGTAATTGCGTACGGTTTGAAAATGTATCATCGGCCGAATATTGTTGGCTATACCAAATCTCCATTTATAGTAAGGAACAAGCAAAACGAAGTAACGTCATTGGTTTTGCTTAAATAAATGATTGTTTTTGTTGACTTTTTATAATTGACTGCTTGGTGAAGCGCGGACTATTTCAGTGGACTGCTTTTGCGGTGTTTTTGCCTAGTCTCTGACTAACCCTTAGGGGACAATAGTCGTGATTATATGTATGTTTAATTGACTTATTAAAATAATCCTTCATCTAAGCCTTTTTTGTTCCTTTTGAGACTTGTTTATAATACAATTACATCTATTAAAAATTTGTGAAATAAATGAATTATTCTGTTTTATTTTAATTGTTTGTCAGTCGTTCGTAAAAGAGTGTTGATTAATGTGTATGGTGTCTACGTAATGTCATTACAATACCTTCAGTCAGATGCTTGTAAATAAATATCACCATACCTGAAAAAAATCACAAAGATTCATTAAGATGATATACATGTTTTATTGTGTTTATGCTTTTCTGTATTTTTTTATTATTGCCAATGTATTACTATGTCAGAATCCCAAATGTAGTGATTGGAAATGCTTGCTTATGCTCTCATTTAAGTAATTTGCTATCGAAATTTATAACTTTCAAGAATTGCATTGTAACGCGTTCAATTCGCTTTCAGAGTACGCAAAGCCTTATGTTCAATGTTTTCAAGGAGGTTGAACGATAAATGACTTCTTTTATGTTCTAAACTCAAACAAAGATCAAAACTTGTTTTAAAAAAGAGAAATGGTATGATTTCGTTGGTAGGCAGAGATAACAAGTTTGGCTATGGTTACTTAAATATTTAAGGTTCACTTTCTCCGCTTAAACCATTGAAATTTGGAGCAGGTCATTTCTAAACAAAGCTTAAATGTATATCATGTGGAAATAGCCTTTACTAAAATAAAATTCTGGGAAAAAATTCTTCTCTAGCCTGCATTCCTCCTCTAGACTGTCTACATTCCTCTGCGAATTTATGGAGCGTATAATTTTAAAAGCCTATTTTTAATACGTGTTTTGTTTTTTGAATTATACCTCATTGTTTTGTCATAATAGTTGTTTGATATACAAGAGAGCAAAGTTGCTTTTTAAGCACGCGGCTTAATTTTGCTGACCGAGCAAGTGAAGGAGTCTAAAATTAGAATTATGTGCGTACCGTGGGAATCCACGGAGCTCTAAGTAGGTGAAAAATATTTGCACTGGAGTGCAACAAGTAATTTTTGTTGGCTTAATAGAAAAAATAACAGTTCATTGTACAAAATAGCAAAAACATCGAAAATCAAATTAAAAATATAAAGGAAACAAAAACAATAGAAAATCTTTGTCGCAAAAATCATACATTTTAGGTTTTCAAGTTCCAAGTTTTCATTCTAACAATATGGCGTGAAAAGAAAATGGCGCGCGGAAAGCAACTTCAAAAATAGTGCACCAAGAAGGTTCTGAGGCTGTGTTTTTAACAAATTAAAAAGGTTGTATTATAAACTCAGCACCATCGAGGTATGGAAGTAGAATTCAGTAGGTCTAATTATGCTTTGATTCACAAACTTCGTGCATGCAATGTTCTAAAATCACATTTACTTTACCCCTCAAGCGGTTAAAAACGACTTTTACGCTCAGATATTGAAGAGCATAAAACTCACGTATAGAGTGAAAATCGCTTGCCTCACATTGAGCCCGGAGCATGGCAACAGGTTCGCCACCTGGTACATAACCTATCATATCTGGCGAAATGTGGGCGTGATGATATGGTGTGTTATGTGCTGTTAAAGAGCAAAGAGTATTTTTCCAAGGGATTAAAATAATTGTTACTTCATCAAACATAAAATTTTTTAATTTTTTGGCAATAAATTAGTTTTAAGATTTTAAATGTTACAGAAACGATTTCTTGTAACTAAAACATTTGAAGTTCCGGTTACCGGCTAACTATTACGAGTACATCTAAAAAATCTATCCTCTATTTTATTTAATTTACATTATCATATTTTTAGGACATTTTCACCATTACGTAATTTATACTTCGTTTATAAAAAAATCAAGCCAATTTCAAGTTTCCATGTACAGCAATGTTAACCAGGTTAATTTTTTTACTAACATAATTGTAAAGGAGATGTTCAAAAAAATTCCAAGAGCCTGTACAGTTATTGAAACAATAGTATAAATTACGTACATTCACACATATCTATTAAAAATTTTATACACCTTTTAGTTTTTTTGTAGGAAACAAAATAATTTTCACTGTCCTGGCAGCTCAAGGAGCAAAAACTATTGGTCTATAGTTGTAAAGTTCGTAATAAAAACATTAGACTGTCAGTTTGACAGTTATATTCGTCGAGTCTTCCGTCCGTTTCGTCAGAATATTACATTTTTAATATAAATAATTACCTATTTTAAATAATTGTTATCAAAATAGTAGTGTTTTTAGTTAACCTACCTACTGTACACCATGCTAAAACAATTTAAGGGTTGACATACGAACGAAGTGTCAATGTCAATCATTTCACACACTGCCGCCGTGATGAAAAGTATGGCCATAATAAAAATATTTCAAAAGCTTCCTACATAAACATTTTATATTTATTTCAAGAAAATCGTAAATGAATTTTTAATACCATGTACACGTGTTGGAATTTTCCCCATACAAAATTAAACAAAGCTTATATAAATGTACTCTCTTAAAAATAACGTTTAAAAACAATATAAGCTAATAGACCAAAACAAAGTCTATCTTTGAAGTCGCTAACAATGTGTTCTGTCATAATAAATGATTACACACCCTAAGTTATGACGAATGTGTATGCAATCACTTATGTTTATCGCGATTGGTATTTAATTTTACAATTGCAAATCATTTCTAAAGTGCACTGTCTGATGCTAATATTTATTGTCGTGAGGACTTGGTGATGTAATTGTTAGATTGTTTTGAATCCACTAGAAAGAAAGTGTTTATGAGTAAATAGTCTTATTTAAAAATACATATATGTGTATTTTTAAATAAGCCTCTATACGAGCCACTGCTGAGTACAGGTCTTCCTCATGGAAACAACCACATGAGGAGTGTGAGCTAAAACACCACGCTGGCCAAAGGATCGAGATCACAAAGTTTTGGTCACTCATCCACGGCCTGACCATTGCGAAGGTAGCTTTGTTTTCGATATCGAAAGCCTAATCGTACCACTACGCCACCGAGCTCAAGTAGTACCCTTCCCATCACTATCGCTGCCTTTTCATAATACAGTTATCTTAAGTCATAACTAATACTGTACTAATTATGAAGCAAACGAGAAATCGCTCGTGTCCATTAGCTGTAAACCCAACCGTAACCGATGTCGTTAACCCGCAGCTAACTCGTAACTGTTACGCTGTTATCTTCTGTTAATATGCTCTCTCTTGTTTATCAAATTGTTGACAATTAATACTATTCAATCATGTCACTTGCTTGTGATAGTGTTGCAATTATATCACATAAGATGTATAAACAATGACGAAGTTATTTGATAACATGTTGCTTGTGACTCCTACAACCACAGAGAATTACATAGATGACGCATGCGCGTGACCGAAATACCCGACTAAGGGCGAATTCGACCAAATTGAGATTAGTAATACGGGCATAGTAATACCAAACTGAGCTGAAACGATTGGTCGAATCTGCCCTAAGGGCGGAGACGATTAGCTATCCTAGTTTTTTCATGTTTGGCTACACGCGAGTAATATTATTTTACATCTCTCATGTTCGGTAAGTAGGTCCTTAATACCCCCAGATGCGGGTTGTAAGTGATCAATTACCGCCCTAGGTTAATAATGTAGCTAGAAACGCCCTAGGGCGGTAAGTAATTTAAAAAAAAAACTCTTTCAAAAAGTTCGCGTACATCTAACCATCTTACTGGCACTAGACATCATGCATTCAGCCCAATGACAAAAGAGGTCGCTTCGCTATTTTCATCAATTTTGAATATCGAACGGCGAAGCTAAATTTAGTTCTTGAAAATAAATTTATTTATTCTTGTGACAAAAGAGGTCGCTTCGCTATTTTCATCAATTTTGAATATCGAACGGCGAAGCTAAATTTAGTTCTTGAAAATAAATTTCTTTATTCTTGTAATGCCTTTTTTTCCACTTACCTCACAATCGAGATGTAAAGCAGAGTAGTTAGCTCGGGTGTAAGCATCAATTGCACCCTCGAACTATAAGCGCCCTCGCTGCGCTCGTGCGCCTAAATATCTCGGGCTGCAATTGATGCCTTACAGCCCTTGGCTACTAATCTACAATTAACGGAGTACGCAGTTCTTCGCGCACGAATGTGTCAGTGTCTCGTTTAACACAGGCCAGATTCGACCAATCGTTGCAGCTCAGTTTGGTATAACTATTCCCGTGTTACTAATCTCAATTCGGTCGAATTCGCCCTAAACGTTAGGTTTGCCGCTTCTAACTAGCATGCGCGCGTCGAAATAGCTGAAAAATGGAAGGCATATTAAGTCATTGGTCCCGGTTGCTATTGCAGCCATATATCCCCCCGACCCGCATTCGGCCAGCGTGGTGGTGTTACGGCCCATACTCCACATGTTTTTATTTCCATGAGGAAGGCCTGTGCATAACTATGAGACGTATATAAACTGCGGATGATATTGGCATGTTTATGTTATTTTTTTAAATATTATTATTACATAACATTATTACTATTCAACCTAAAAATATGTATTAAAATATCATTTTAATGTTAGTAGCAGACAAACCAGTCCTCTGATAGTGTCGAGATTAGATAAAATTAGCCGGTTCCGTGTAAACATTAAAACGATTTTGGCGAAATCTGAATATTACGAAATAGATTAGAATCGTTTTTGCACCGATTTCTTAGTAAACTTACTCTATAGTTTCTAATATTTGTATATCATAGTAACAAATAATAAAGTAAAATTTTTAATACTATATAATGCCAAGTAGTAATATAATCTTAGTACTTATTTTTATATATATTTTTTGTGATTACTTAAGTTCATAAGTAATAATATATATCATCACAATCTAAACATTGTTTTTTATGTAAATAGATAAAACAACACTTTAGCATTGTGATAATAATATTATAAACTAATACGGATAAACCAAGAGTTGCAAAAAAAGGAAATGTTGTAAAGGAAAAAATTATGACCTTTGTGGTCGAGTGGTCTGTGCGCCGGCCTTAAAGCATCGCCATCTCGAGAGCTTCTGGGTTCGATCCCCGGTGAGGGCAAATATTAGGTCCTTACCTATGAAATGTGTGTTTTGTATGGAGATTTTGGGGATGTCTGCATTTTGCATATTAACATTTTATCAGTTTTTTTTACAACGACAAATCCAGAGATAATAATATTTGGCATGTATCATTAGACAAGCTTTAGCAATATGTGTGTGAACACGATTGATAAAAATTATTCATCGTTTTTATGTTAATGCAAATCAATTGATGTATTCGGGAGGCAGTTAAAAATATTTGTCTTTGTGTCTAATTTTAACACCATTAAAGTTACAAAAAATTATCAAAATAAATAATACGAGCTCAAATATATGGTCTATTTTTAGAAGGGTCAATTATTTTATAAGAATGTTCTGAAACTTAATAGTTACGGACAAATTGCTAAGACAGAAAAAAAACACCAATTTCATAGGTAAGGACCCAATATTTGTGTGAAGAATTCAGGCATTTGTTTTCCAGTCTTGGATGTATATTCAGGTACATATTGTATATATTCTGATTGTCGGTCGTTGCGCCGACCCCGCCGAAAAGGGCAGGCAAAAGATGATATATTTTAGTTGTTTATATATTTATCTCTTAAATAAATATTTATTTATATCCGTCATCTAGTATCCGTAACACAAACAGCATTAGTTGCTTAAGATGGTGTTAGTTGAAAGGCGTGAATCTCTGAAGAAATGACCATGTCACCAGGGACGTTATGGATTTGAAAGAGGGGAGAGGAAGACCAAAGAAAAGATGGATGGATTGTGTGAATGATGTGATGAGGATGGGAGTGAGTGTTGACTTGACGAGTGATAGAGGAGAGTGGAAGAGGAAGACATGTTGCGCCGACCCCAAATAGAATTGGGAACAGGGCAGGATAAATCAGATTTATTTTTAGGCCATTACTCCATTAAATGGAGACGTATATAAGGCGTGGCGTATGTTAGGGTTCCGTATTGGTTCGGGACACAAAAAGAATGTACCAACTACTTTGCTTGCCTAGCATGTCGTAAAAGGCGACTAAGGGCGTATTGGGTACTGGGTCTGTGATTGTGTAGGCGATGAGCTAGCCACTTCTTACTACTCTTTCACGATTTTCCATCTGACCAAACCCAATTTTTGTATGGCTAAATGAGGTCTTAAGGAACATAGTGCTCCTTGGACTCTGCCTACCCCTTCGGGGACTACAGGCGTGTTTTATGTTTATGTATGTATGTATATCAGGCGAAGTGGGTAAAGAGGCGTGATGATAATATGTTATTGTTGTGAGATACGCGCATTTTTGTCTTGTAAATAGTATGATTACGTTGAGAGTAAGTGATAACGCCTGTACAGAACAGAGCGTTAATTAAACTAGAACCGTGGCAAAAGTTAACTTCAACATCAAATGTGAAAGTGTTCGTTACCTAACTTAGGTCACTCTACGCCCATCGCCGGAGACCTATATACCAGCTCAAAACACAAAGACTATGATTATGTGCAAAAGTTTAAACAAATAAGGACCTAATGGCTGAAATCGTTCTCTACTCGTACCAGTCAATTAGAATTTGGTGTGAAGAGAGAAGCCAGAGCAATAAAACTTTAAGGGAATTACACGTAAGTATAGATACAAAAATAGATAGATTAAGAACATTCTTATAAAATAATTGCCTCTTCTAAAAATAGACCACATATTTGAGCTCGTATTAATTAATTTGATAATTTTTTGTAAGTTTAATTGTGTTAAAATTAGACATAAAGACAATTATTTTTAACTGCCTCCCGAATACATCGTTTGATTTTCATTAACATAAAAACGATGAATAATTTTTATCAAGCGTGTTCACACACATATTGCTAAAGCTTGTCTAATGATACATGCCAAATATTATTATCTCTGGATTTGTCGTTGTGAAGAAAACTGATAAAATGTTAGTATGTAAAATGCAGACATCCCCAAAAATCTCCACACAAAACACCATTTCATTATAACCTAATATATAAGTTGTAGTCCAAAACTTCGTTAGCGGTTACTGGTTTTTTAACTATCCCAAAGGAACCCTTTCATTTCCGGAATGAAGTGTCTGAGATGTTTACCAGGGATATAAGGTATCACCATGAAAAATTTCATTGAAATCGGTCCAGCCATTTCGGAGATTAGCCCGTACAAACAGACAAACAGACAAACAGACAGAGAAACAAAATCTCTTTTATATTTTTTGCATTTTCTTACATCCCTCATCATCTTTTTACATCCCCCTGACTTGATTTTAAGCATTTCTTTTCTATGTACAGACATTCGACTCCGCACCGTTTTATTATATTATTATGTATAGACATATCAATCAATTCAAACGTTAAAATAACGTGTGTGTTGCTTGTGTTTTTTATTTGTAATTTTTTATTTTATTTTTGTGTGATGGATAATTTTTGAGTTAATAAAGTTTTTATCTATCTATTTGTAAGATTTAAAAAACCGATCAATTTTATATTCACATCAAGTTTTCGGGCACATATACGTTTCGCTTTATATGTTTAAGGGTGCTAACAGACCAATCGACTGATTGTGGATCGATGGTAAAAAGAATTAGTCGATGTCGAGCTATAGATTCTACCATACGATTAATAAATGCACTCGATCGAAGAACGATCGGTCTCGTAACACCCTTAGTCCCCGTGTAACAAGGGGTAAGCCTATTGCCATGCATCGGGCACAGCGTGAGGCAATCTATCTATATATCACAATAAACGAAAACAATGTATCTAAAGTAATACATCTAATTTTTCAATGAACGCCAATCTTAATAGTTTTTCACTATCATCTCATTGAAAAAATAAATCATTCTATAATCATTAATAGACAATAGACGGAGGTCAAATGAGATCACTTCGAGCATCATCAATCACAAAGGTTTCAATATATCAATCAATCAATTTGTTCATTTAAATCCTTGGGAGACGCCCACTTTTGTAATATTTTTTACATTACATCTGAAAATAAAATGGTTTATTTTTGTGCAAAAAAATTATATAATTTTAAAGGTTACGTCTGTATTTATGACGACCTTGTGACGAATGTGCTAAAATAGCATTTGAGGTATTGAAATAAATAAATACTGTTATTAAGATTTGGAAAATTCTTTAGAAATGTTGTATACCTTCTATTTTATTACAAATAATTTGTATTATTTTATGCGAGGAGGAGCTTTGAGTAAATTTTTTGTCTTATGGCGAATTCGACCAAGGTCAATCAACATTTTTTTATATTCTATTGAACGAAAATTGACATTTATCACAAGCAATTTGTAAACTTCGAAAATTTTATAATTTCAATTCTTGCTATAAACTCCATAAAAAACATATTTATTGAAGAGCAAAAAAAATCTCTGTACCACATTTCTGTTTTTTCTCTTTGAATAAACTGTTTTCTTGTACCGAGCGTCGTCCAATACATCTTGTCATTGTCGCCGGTGACACACATAATGTGACGTTTCCGTGTCACAGCGCAGATCTATGCTAAGCAGTTTATTTGTGTATTTGGAGAACTATGATTTGCCGTTTACATTTTGACAGATCGTGTTGGTTTGGATGTTACGTTTAGGGGGTTAGGGGGTTACGAGTTTTAGGTAAATATAGGAAAAGGTGTTACTTCATAATATCTTTAAAGTAAGGTTGAGTACCAATGAATGGTTGTAAAATTCTCCCATGTAGGGAAGGCAAAGGGAACGAAGCCCATACAGCCAAGTCTTCAGTAGTTTGCATTGAAATGATAGTGTAATGCATTTCAATGCATCTTGGGAGAGTTTGGCGTCAAACTATCGATGGTAGACACTGTGGTGTTACTTCGATGAGGTGGATTACCACAATAAAAACATTATCGTTTTACACACCACTTGACGATTATTTCAATGATTCTCCATATTGCTCATCATTATTGACCCTTATTACACAAAACTACACTCATTTAACGCAACAAGATCCACTCCGAAACAATATTACCATCACTGCAATAAAAATCACGTCCGCCATAGTTGAATGGCGCCAAAAACTCCAGGTTGAGTACCCCCTGAGGAAGCTTGCCAGGTTTAGATGGGGCCCTTGTTAGATGGGGACTTAACGTTTTTGGCGAATTGTGGGTGTAAGCATCTCTGCGTGGCGTGATGATACGTTGTTGTTGTTGACAAAGCTCGCTCCTTTTTTTTTGTCGCGTGCGTGCATTTATGCATTTTCTCCCCATTGTTTGAACATTGTCGATTTTAGATTTTGGTAGTGTAGTTTGGAGTCCTCATTTCAAAAAAGACATAGATCGCATTGAGAAGGTTCAAAAGAAGTTCATTAAAATATTAAACAACAACATAGTATTTCTTTTTAAACTTTTAAAAATTTCACATAGATTCACCAACACTTTTATCCAAAAAAAATTTTATCACCTAAATTTGTTTGCCTGTACGCTGTTCACGTTCAAAATGTATGTTTGTAGCACTCATAAAAAATACACCAGTAATAATTATATCGCTCGTTGCCATACTCTGTACAATACCGAATTTTTTAAAGTGGATTTATTTTCTGATTCTGTCAATAGTTTTAAGTTAAAACATGCCAGATTACTCATGTAGCATTTTCTATTTCCTTAGCCAGTTAACCTTCATAACTTCAATTTAATTGTTTGAAAATAACATTGATTACTTTATTACATCATGTATTAGTATTACTTTATTCAATACCCATAATTTTTGGACACTCATTGTCTACTGTAGTAACAAATTTTTATACGTAGTACTTTATTGTAATGACTGTTTTGTGCCAAAATAAATTAAAAAAAAAAACATTGTGTCCCGGGCAATGCCCGTCCTACCCACTAAACCCCTGCGATGCCCGAATCGCTGTGAAAGGCGCCGTCGCGGGGATTTTAATTACAACCGCGACGATGTCTGCAGCGGCCCTGCCGAGCCCGGCGAGTTGGCGCAGGATGCTCTCGGAACATGAGAAGCATCCCCTAACGCTTAGGTAGACCTTAACTAAGCTGTGGGTCTTGAGCAATCCAATCAATAGTAAAGAAATATTGTCCTTATTAATAAATATTTGTTTCTTCTTCCACATCCAAGCTTTCATATTTATATTGGGTCCATAAAAAATAATTACCTCGTCTAAAAATAGACTATATTTTTGAGCTCTTTTGATTTGTTTCGATAATTTGTTGTAAGTTTAATTGTGTTAAAATTGGACACGGAGACAACTCTTTTTAAGTGACTCCCGAATACATCATTTTATTTGCATTCACTTAAAAACGATAAATAATTTTTATGAAGTGTGATATTACACATATTACTAAAGCTTGCCTAATGATAGATGCCAAATATCATTATCTTTAGATTTGTCGTTGTGAAGAAAACTGAAAAAAAATTTGTATGGAAAATGCAGAATTCCCCAAAATCTCCATACAAAACGCCAATTTCATATGTAAAGACCTAATATGTATGCATACACATACATACATACATACAATCATGCTTGAAATCCCCGAAGGGGTAGGCAGAGTCCAAGGAGCACTGTGTTCCTTAAGACATTTAGCCATACAAAAATTGGGTTTGGTCAGATGAAAAATCGTGAGTAGTAACAAGTGGCTAGCTCATCGCCTACACAATCACAGACCCAGTACACAATACGCCCTTATTCGCCGCGTATATGTATGCATTTATTCAACGGGTACTAAACGAGACAAAAGAATCATCTATTGTTTACGAGCACCGGTGTTCGCGGTGCACGCCAAGGGGTTAACATAGTATATGGGATACTGGCGTCTATGATAGTATAGCCTGTATTACAAAATGTCATTTAGTTAATTAAAACAAATGTTACGTTCTTCCGTGCTATAGAAGGCACGTTAACATGTCAGCACCGGTAGCTATACTAACCGTTTGCCATTAATTCCATAATTACCAGCTTCAAATTACCGTTTTACCTCACAGTAATGAAATACAATGACATTCTTATAGGCGCATTTGCGTATAATGATATCAAGCTATTTTCTAATTAGCAAATTACTGTACATTTGAATAATCCGCGGAAATCGTGGATTAAACTGCACTTTTAAAATGGCTGCCGTTTACTGCGAAAGGTTCTACGAAGTTTGAATTTAATGAAAAGGTGGGGGTACACTGGGAGAAGGATAATTATGAACCAATATTGTGAGCATGGTGGCGTAGTGGTTACGCTTTGGCTTTCGATTGAAAACCTACCTACCTACCTAGCTACCTTCGCTATTGATGGGATGTCTGTGGATGGGTGACTAAAAACTTGAGATCTCGAGCTCATCCGTGCTTCGGAAGGCACGTTAAGCCGTTGGTCCCGCTCGCTATTGCGACTGTTTCTACCCACCAACCCACATTGGCCAGCGTGGTGGTGTTACGGCCCATACTCCTCATGTGTTTCTCCACGAGGAAGGCCTGTGCCCAGCAGTGGGACGTATATAGGCTGAGGACAATATGTAGAATATATCTTATATATTTATTTTCATGCACATATTTTAAACAGCAACTTGAAGAAAGATAATATATCCAATATGCGGTGCACATTTCACTCAATATTTATCACCGTGTAACAGGTGGCGACCCTCCGGCACAAAGTGAGGCAAGCGATATTCGCAACAAACTGTACTAATGCTTTATATATAAAATCCATATTCATAGTGTTTAATTTATCAGAACTTAGTTATTCATAACACACTCGAAATCGATTCAAATTTGATCAACTGCCATTCCTATTACTCTCGTAGGCATTACATAAGAATTAAAAATCGTAAGCGATCGATTATCGAAAACAATTGACATTCAGGCATTGTCTCAGCCGAGAATGGCACATGACCTATTGCCCAAACATCCATTCTAAGCAGAAGTTTGTCACAAGACAATGAGGGACGCGATTTAGGCAACTCCGGGCGTAATTGTCCATGTCAAATGTAATGACTGATTTTCGTGTTGGGTTAACGTCAACTGTTCGTTTCGTTTCCCAATGTGTTTGAGAAACTGATAATTGGTAAGTTTTTTTTTTACATTTCTGACTCATCATCTGATACGTTTGTAGACACAATAGGAAATCAATTTTGTCTCGTTAACAGGATTAGTGTAAGTCTAGAGGATAAACAAGGTTCAAACATTTCTCAAAGTCGAATTATCTTTATCATGGTCGGGCCGTGGATGGTTGACCAAAACTTTGTGATTTCGAACTCCTTCGGAAGGTACGTTAAGCCGTTGATCCCGGTCGCTATTGCAACCTTAATATAAACCAACCCACATTGGGCCAGCGTGGTGTTACGGCCCATACTCCTGTGCATCTCCATAAGGAGTCCAACGCAACTCTTACGTGGAATTTGTAGGATCATGAGTCTTTGTCCCTTTGGTATAAAACAGAAACGTTTTTAAAAAATCCGATTACAAAGGATTATTGAGGTTAGGCTGCGAATTATTCGGGATGTGACATCATATTACGCACAAAAGCCTACAGATTGCTAATTATTTGAAGATGAATCAATTTCGCATCGCAATTTTGCTAGCGTTTGAGTATTACTCAACAGTCATCTCATTGTAATGAATACAAGCGATTTAATAGTCTTTACACGTATATCCAGTAGTTTCTGAGGCCAAGAATGTGTTCGGATTAGAAATATTGAGAGCGCCAGTGTGTTCAATATATTTTGATACTTTAATCTATATACATATAATAAAACTGCAAACGTCGAATATCTGTACATACAAAAACTATGTCAGGGGATGTAAAAAGAGGGAAAATCCCAAAATAGTTTTTTTTATTTTTTTGTTTCTCTGTCTGTATGTTCGGGCTTATATCCGAAATGGCTGGACCGATTTCAATGAAATTTTGCGTGACCTTATCAACAAACATCTTAGATACTTTTTAATCCAGAAAATTAAAGGATTCCCTTGGAATAGTTAAAAAAACATAGTAACCGTGTACGAAGTCGCGGGCAACAGCTAGTATTTATATAATAACGGATAAGTCCCAAATAAGGCCAAGCTCAGTGTGTTGTTAAAGCCAACAATTCTTGAATGAAGTGAAAATCGTAGTAATAGTATGGGAGCTTTTCGACAAGATCGGATGATGCTATTCGTAGTTTATTTGGAGTTAAAGTGGATGATGATAAAAAAATACATCTAGAATCCTTACTTTGGTTAGTTTATATATATGTGAATGACAGAAGATATTAATCTAATTATTTTATTTAAATCCCGTCGACTGTGTCCCAAGCCTTACCACGTTGAAAGCCCGGCGAAGTTTGAACGTTGATATACTGCGCCGCGCGACGGTCGCATCGTTTTCATCGTAATTATACCATCCTGGAATAGTTCGCGTGTTCAATACCAGGAGTTTGGAATTAAGGGGATATTGTTCAGGAATTACTGATGATAAAATCGGTATTATTTTCACTTGCAGGGTGATCAATTCAAATGGGTCAGTGAGGAATAATCCGAAATTATGAGAGCGAAATTTGTTTTTAGAAACCACGACAATTATTTTAGATAAATAAATTGTCAATCAAATTTTTTTTCAACTTTCATACCAACTCAAAGGAACCTGTTAAAAATTGTAGTAAACTATTTGTCGTTGAAAATTCTGTAAAAGGCTTGATTACTTTATTATTAGAGCAAAAGAAGCCAAAATAACAGCTGAGGATAAATATTTTTCGGTTTTAATTTCAGGAAATAATTTGTCATGTCAGGAAATGATTTGACACGTCGTAAGTGTATTTGATTATACCAAAATTATTATTAAACGACTTATGAATTGAATTGAACAGTTTTTACTTATTGGTGAAGCAATTCATTTATTAAATTAAATTCGGTAGAATTTAAAAGAGTGTCCGTAAAATAAAGTGTCAAATATATTTAATTTAGCTATAACAAAGTGAGCGACTGACTGCGAAAGACGAGAAATCCACAGAATAGCAACTCGCAAACATTAATTTGAGTTCCTTATAATACAAAACGCGAACCTTCATAATATTTTAGAAACCTAATATTTTTTGAGTGTCAACGTTACGTCCTGCCTTTATAATATTTTTTTTTATGCTGAGCGGCATTTCATTTATAATGAAGTGTTTCGAAAACAAAAATTATAATGTCTGCTCAATTTAGAAAAAGTGGTTATTCACACAAACATTGTTTTATTAGTAATGTATTTTACTATCTGAAATGGAATACGAGTCACAACCTGAATCACAACCCAAATTTTGTAAGCTCGTTCTAGATTTAATTATAAAATCAATATTCGTCGTAAGTTAAGTTAATTTTTGCTGACTCAAATTCATACCACTGAAGATATTAATACAGTATGTAAGTTTTTGTTTATTCGAGCGATTCCCGAAAATGGGGTGTTATTTGAAAGGTCAGCAAAATATAGGAATTTTGGTCGGCAAAAAAATGTCATTAGTTAGCTAAAATAACTAATTGGGCAGCAACTTACAGGCAGCAAATATTTTTAAATTGGTCAGCATAATAACTAATTGGGCAGCTACTTATGGGCAGCAGATATTTCATATTTGTAAGCAAAAAAACTGATTGGGCAGCAAATAAAATGTTTTCTCTGGTGCCAAATTTTTATATGTTAACAATATATAATATAATAATAATAATAATAATACCCTCAGACATTCACACCTATCAACTAGCCCCATTTTAAGCAACTAATGCTGCTTGTGTTACGAACACTAGATGACGGATAAATATATTTAATAGATAAATACATATAAATAACCAGAATATATAGAAATATATTTAAACATCCAAGACTGGAGAACAAATGCCTGAAAATTCATCACCCAAACATTTGCCCCCACTGGGGATCGAACCCAGAACCTCTCGAGATGGCGACGCCTTGAGACCGGCATACAGACCACTCGACCACGGAGGTCGTCATGTATGTTTTGATGACACAAATATTGTTTTGAAGGGTCATAAAAAAATTACCTTAACCTAATATCTATCAGAATACATTTCCTAGGAATTGATTCTTGATCTTTCATTGGTCCTTTTTCTAGATTTTATATATTTCCGGTAACATATATATTAGTAACCAAATATTTATCTTGCTGCCCAATTAATTATTCTGCTGACCATATGATTATTCTGCTGACCAAATGATTATTCTGCTGACCAAATAATTATATTTCTGACAACATTTTTAATTGCTGCCCAAATGTTATTTCCGCTGACCAATTTGTTGCTGACCAAATATTTAAATGTGGGCAGTCATTGACAGACATAATTACTTCCCATTAAAATGTACGGACAGGATATGATCCAGCGGCCTTTTGCGTACCTAGTTAAAATCGTTATTCCAACTCAGCTATAAGCTACCGTAGCTTTAGAAATTGCTATACATATATGCTGATAAACACTATTATTTGAAATATAATATGACCTTGGCTTCCTTTAGCATACATTTAATTTTTATCTGTCCATTATCGAATGTTATTTCGGTCAAGTATTACAAACATAAACTTTCACAGATACCTCTTAAGTTAACTCGATAACTATATCGATATGATAACTCGAATCAGGTTATCATTCGGCATAGTTCTGTGCGATAGCATATCTGTTGGTTTAATTGGCAAAGAGATTGCGGAATAAACGTGGAATTGATTCGATTGTAGGAAGAATTAACAGTATAGGATTTTTTTCACCTAACCACGAGTATCAGTAGACTGGTGGCCAGTGGTGTAGTTTTTTATTTGGTAATTTTAAGCTTAGAGGGATCTGGTGGCGTTGTGGTTAGTATATATCGAAAACGAAGCTACCTTCGCCATGGTCAAACCTTGAATGGGTGACCAAAACTTTGTGATCTCGAATTTCTCCGTGCTTCGGAAGACACGTTAGGCCGTTGGTACCGGTTGCTATTGAAACCGTTTCTATCTTGGAGGGTATAACCCACCAGGTAGTGTGTGATTGCAAAAAATTTTCTTCAATGTTCCATTAAAATGAAACACGCTTTTATTAACGTTTTTTAAAAAGATTTTTTATTTACCTTTTTAGTGTTTGAACCAAAGATTCGTTAAGGCCATTTAAACGAGCCCATACTTGATAGCATACTGAGATCCTATGGCCACCTTCCAGTTTCATCAACAGATCAGCTCCAAGTCATAATATTTTCGCATTGTCGTCCGATTCACACCTGCATGCAAAATTTCAGCTCAATTGGTTAAAGATATCTGCTTCAAAATCGAGTTGCAATATTTCACCCGAACATCGTTACTCGTACATATATTGCAAGTTAAATAAAAGCTTGCAATGTAATAACATGTTTATTTCCTCATCTCAATGAGCATTGAAAAACAAATAAATATTTCCAAAAAGTATTTTAAGCACGTACATTTTGACCGACTTTAACATCAATGTTAACAGTTACTGCGTTTCCATTCAAATGTAACTGATTCAAAAGGCCTTTTAAAACGCGATCGCTTTCATTTTTTAATATCGTTAACCATTGCTGGTTTACTAAGAGAGCTATTGGAGCTGTGACGTACTGAAACAGCAATGAATGAAGAACAAAGTAGAACGATTTTACGGTAGCAGTGCAATTCGTTTTCTTGTAATCAAATATGGACTTATTGTACAATGAATACAGTACAATTTATGTTGAAAAGTCGTTTCAGTCTGGCATTGCGGGATATTGGAACTCTTATTTCAATACTAGCTGTGCCCGCGACGTCATTCGCGTGGCTATTGATTTAACGTCGATAAAAGTTTACAAAGAGTTTTTGTGTGTTTGTAAACACTGTATTGTTTTTTTACAGAGTGCTCTACATTACATTCCTACCTCTTATTAGCAAAATGTTGATTCCCATGGGAATATAGGGATAAAAAATAGGCTATGTCCTTTCTCAGGCTCTAAACTATCTGTGTACCAAATTTCAATTGAATCGCTTCAGTAGTTTAGACGTGAAAGCAAGGCAGACAGACAGAGTTACTTTCGCATTTATAATATTAGTATGGATATGGATTAAATGATTTTAACTGTTTTAATTATATTGATTTTGTTTGAAAATCTTTGGAGTTTTTTATAGTACTGGTTGAAAACAATGTTTGTAGGCCAAATATTATATTTGTAATAGTTTTGACTAGACTATTCTTGCGTGTGAACTATTTATTTTTATAAATTTTTTTGTTTATGTTTTTCAGAATTGTATTTTTTTGGTATACAGAATAAAAGTACCGATATGCCTCTTTGCTATCATCCTTTATTTATAACACAAACACAAAAGCAATTGGCGGCCTTATTGCTAAACAGCAATCTCTGCCAGGCAACCTGTTTGAGAGACAATAGCAAAAATAAAAAAAAAACATGTGGGGGTGCAACAAATAAATGAATATATATATTATAATAATATATACATAATACCATACTTCCCCATCCATCCATCCATCCTTTCTCCATACTTAATAATTTTTGTCATTATATGGTACAGTACATATAAGTGTATTATAGGCAGGTGTAGGAGCTGTGTAGTCGAGGCACCTACGGAATACGTCGGGTCGTCTTGTGACATCGCGACACATGTAGGTACGTGTGCTTTTTCAGTGATCTAAGTAATTATGTTTAGATTTATAAAGATTCCTTTGTTATTGGTTACTGAAGAAGTTCTTTTTTTTTCCTTTTTATATATACCTTTGCATGGTATGATTAACGACAGGCAGATTTCAAGCTCCGCATCTGTCTCTTCCTCTCTTAACTAAACTCCTTTTGTTTCTCTTTTTGGTATTGTTTGTTTTAAATTACACTGAATAGGTTACTACAAAGATCCGATACGCGGAAGATGCAATAAGACACTGGTGTATATTAGGACCGACTCCTTTTACAATAGTACTCTGTCATCTTATAAATGTTGACCACTTTAGTATTCAACCATCTCTTTTACATCATACTGAAAAGAGCGAGATAGAATGATTTAGTGTTCTCATAAACACCTATAACTGTCAAATAATATCCACTATGATTCACAACAGACACGAATACGAAATGTAACTGCAAAATTATACCATGCGTGTTGGTATTTAGATGCTTTTTGCGTTGTTAACAGACATAGCGGTTTATTGCGCGAAGGCGAATTTACATACGCGACAATTACGTCGGTTATTGTACAATCGTCAACGTAAATAATAATATGTACACAGCTCTTCTTATAAGCAAACATTTTACAAAACATTAACTGTTAGGTGATAATGTTCGTTTCCTTTTATGATATGTTTATCGCACCTCTACGCCTCGGTGGCGTAGTGGTTAGTACGCATTGGCTTTCGATATCGAAAACAAAGCTACCTTCACCATGGTCAGGCCACGGATGGATGACCAAAACTTTTCGATTTTCAACTCCTCCGTGCTTTGGAAGGCACGTTAAGCCAGTCGCTATTGCCACCGTTTCTACCCACCAACCCGACCCATACCCCTCATGTGTCGCCAAATAGACGTGCCAGCCTGAATGAAGCTCTCATGTAACAGAGGAGCCTGTGTCATGCACCGGGTTCATGATGTAAGCGATATTGACAACAAACGAATTTGACGATGTAATTTTACGGATAGTTCTTAAGATGTCGTTTTTTGAAATGAAATGAAATCATTTATTCTGCAATTAGATTTACATGAAACACTTTTGCACGTCAATATTTTTTTTCCTACTAGCTCTTCGACGTGAATGGCCTGTTGAGAAGTGCCGCAAGAAACTCAACAGTTAGCCTTTTTTAAACAGTCATAATAACAAATGGAATTTAGAACATTTTAAATATTGTAAAATAAGTAAGTGCAGAGGAGCAAATTATAGTAGCCACAAAATTTTATCTTTAAAATAATCTTCTATCTTATAATACTCCTGTTTCATTAAATAGCTTTTAACAGTTGACTTAAATTTATGCAGGGGCAAGTCAATAAAGCTTTGTGGCAGCCTATTATACATTCTTATCCTGATTCCTATAAATCATTTAACAGTCTTGTGAAGTCTGAGGCTTAGAACGGCGAGCTTATGCTTATTTCTGGTGTTGATTTTCTGGTGATTTTTTAAGGAAAGTATCATAGTGTTTACGTACATACATAATACAATCAATGATGTATTGAGACGCCACAGTTAATATATAAATTTCCTTAAATAATTCCTTGAGCGAGTCATGTGGTCTAAGGTTGTATATGGCTCGAATGGCTCTCTTTTGAAGTACAAGGATAGTCTGAATTTCAGCAGCGGAGCCCCACAACAGTAGACCATACGACATTACGCTGTGAAAATAGCTAAAATAAACTAATCTCGCCGTTTCAATATCAGTGAGCTGCCTTATTTTTCTAACTGCATGCGCAGCTGAACTTAGTCTTCCTGCTAGAGCCGTAATATGTGGACCCCATTGCAGTTTAGAGTCCACAGTAATTTCAAGAAAAGTTGTAGAATTAATAATTTCTATACCTTCCTCCTTTATACAAATTTGAGTATCGATCTGCTTTTCGTTAGGCATACACAATTCAATACATTTTGTTTTCTTAGAATTAAGTGCAAGGTTATAAATATTGAACCAATGCAAGACTTGCGAGAGAGCATTGTTTACTTCGTCAGATACGTTATTGCGTCTGTCAGTTTTGAAAATCAAAGAAGTGTTATCAGCAAACAAAACTATCTCACAAAGGTCTATATCAAAGTAAGGCAAGTCATTAATATATATTAAGAATAATAAGCGGCCCAATATAGAGCCCTGGGGCACTCCCATATGTTGACTTTTTGTATCGTAAGATATGATTCTATAAGGCGTATAGCAGTTTCCGAAGCTCCATAATGTTTCAATTTTACTAACAAAATTTGGTGATCCACACAGTCAAACGCTTTTGAGAGATCACAGAAAATACCTATTGCATCTTGCTTGTTCTCCCATGCGTCAAATATATGTTTGATGAGTTCGACGCCCGCATCCGTAGTACATCTATTTTTAGTGAAACCAAATTGCTTTTCATGTAATAATTTGCTTACGTTAAAATGTAATAGCAACTAATTAAATATAATTTTTTCAAAGATTTTACTAAGTGCAGGTAGAATAGAAATTGGTCGGAAGTTTGATGGATCACTTTTATCGCCTGCTTTAAATAGTGGAATGATTTTACTGTGTTTTATCATCATATCATTTATTGAATATATATGCTGAATGAGGTGACATTTTATTTATTATTATTTTTAGAAGGTCTGTTGATATATCCCATAGATCTTTTGCTTTTAGAATAGAATAGAATAGAAAAATGTTAATTTGGTACCATAATTACTTACTCTAACACATACAAAAAAAATTCAAAATTAGCTTTTTTAATATTAAGTTCTTTAAACGTTTTGAAAAACAAGTTCCTCAAAACCTTTAAGGAACTTTTGACAAGTTCTTTTTATGGTCTTCTATTAGGATGTTAATTAGGAGGGATTAATGTTACATTACAAAAAGGATGCTGTGAATGGATGTGGACCTAGAGTGAGAGAAAAACCGAAGAAGCGATGGATTGATTGCGTGAAGAATCATATGAGAATAATCTAGAAGTCGATACTGAGATGACGAGTGACGAAGAGAATGGAAGAAGAAGACCCGTTGTGCCGACTTCTCTTAGGGTGGGAAAAGGGCAAGAAGAAGATATAATTTAACCATAATTATAAATGAAATGCACATCCTTTAACTCGTTAAGGGCGAAGTGAACGCCGGCGTTCATATACAATATATGTTTCGATTGTATCTCGTTTTGTGGCCGTGGAGAGGTTGAATAATATTGACTTTTATCACTCAGAATAGCTTTTGCCCTCGATTGCAAACTATTCCATGTGGAATAGTTTGATGTTATATAGCTAATAGGCTTCCTCAATGAATGGGCTATCTAAAACTGAAAGAATTTTTGACCGCCTCTCTGGTCTAGAGGTTCACACCACCGGGTGTTGATCGGGAGGTCCGGGTTCGATTTCCCATGGGGGCAGAAG
The DNA here is from genome assembly GCA_910589355.1 of Parapoynx stratiotata. Lineage (NCBI taxonomy): Eukaryota > Metazoa > Arthropoda > Insecta > Lepidoptera > Crambidae > Parapoynx > Parapoynx stratiotata. The sequence goes on from OU342481.1 coordinate 10,923,974, forward strand.
TATTTCTGCTCGGTTTGGTTGGTGGTAGGGCTTCTAAGCCCCCCTGGCTAGCTACTACCGTCTTACCTAAACTTGTCGCCATAACATGTTAAAAGCTTTGTTGTGTTCCGGCAATCAGAGGTAAGATAGTCAGTTTCTCAGTTGATGAGGATAACAGGTGAAGCTCGCTTCCACCTCCGGCCTTATCGTCACTTACCATCAGGTGAGATGAAGGCCAAGAGCTTACCTGTTATATGTAAAAAAAATCGGACCATTAGTTCTTGGATTAGCGCGTGCAACCAAACAAAGAAACTCTTCAGCGTCATAATATTAGTATAGATATAAATACACTTACGATTTTAAGTGTCTAGTCATATAAGGAACTAGTGAATCCAACCGCATCATGACATTGGCCGAGTCTTGACATTTTTACTTAAGTAACCACTAAAATATTCAAATTCATTAGCCTGTCGAGAAAGTTTTTTATCAACAGCTCTTAAAAATATGTTTCCTTATTTTTTTAAATAAGTTAATTGTTACTAAAGAGGAAGTATGTTGTAAAGATGTTTAAATACAAAAAGTGCTGAAAAAATAAAAAAAGGCGCAAAAAATAATGACAGGGTTTTTTTATTGAACATGTTGGTACAGCAGTCTGCCCACGTAATGTTAAGTGCGCTACTGTGGCCTAAAATACAGATGATACTTGTCAGAATTGCATCTGTTTGCAACTTGTACGAGTTGCAACACCTAAAGGGTATTATAGAACCCAGTAGAGTCCCTGCCTATCTTACTGCTTGCATTTCTAACTGGAACATAGTAATGTAAGGACTACTTTGCGGCAGAATGAGCTAAGATCCATATTGAACCGATATTGAACACAAAGCTACCTTCACCATGGTCAATTCGATGGGTGACCAAAGCTTTGGGATCTCGAACTCCTCCGTGCTCCGAAAAGCAAGTTGAGCCATCGGTACTGGTCGCTATTACAGCCGTTTCTACCAACCTACCATAGGGATACTCCACATGTGTTTCATCATGAGAATTTCTGCTAAGCAGTGAGACGTGGGACGAGACTTAAACAATTCCATTAAACAATAACAACTTTACTAAGCAAAGGAACAAAAACGTTCTGACTAATCATTCAGTAGTTATTACGCAATCAATCCAAATATGTTAAACCGGTTTTTGTAAGTTTAAATTCTAAGAATTCAATAAAATTCAAACGTAAATAACAACAACTCCGACTGGAATGTGTCAACTGAAGAAATTATAAAAATTATAAGTTATAAGTCAGCATGGTATTGTTAACACAAGAGGATGTAAACTATTAGGTCCTTACCTATAAAATTGGTGTTTTGTATGGAGATTTTGGGGAATTCTGCATTTTCCATAATAAAATTTTATCAGTTTTCTTCACAACGACAAATCCAGAGATAATAATATTTGGCATGTATCATTAGACAAGCTTTAGTAATATGTGTAATATCACACTTCATAAAAATTATTTATCGTTTTTAAGTGAATGCAAATAAAATGATGTATTCGGGAGGCACTTAAAAAGAGTTGTCTCCGTGTCCAATTTTAACACAACTTACAACAAATTATCAAAACAAATCAAAAGAGCTCAAAAATATAGTCTATTTTTAGACGAGGTAATTATTTTTTAGGAATACTCTGAATCTTAATAGTTACAGAGAAAATACTAAGACAATAAAAACACCAATTTCATAGGTAAGGACCCAATATAACAATTCTTATTCCTATAGTGTAAATGAAATATTATGGTCATAGTTTTACAGCCTCGCAATGCGCCATCCAAAAACTCTTCATCAACTTATGCTCGTCCACTGCTGGATATAGGTCTCCCCAAATCCAGGTTCTCATCCAGCCCACACCTACCTACGAAATCCATAAATTACATTACGCGAATTACCTGAATTCTGGACCGCTCTCCTGTCCTTTTCATAGCCTGTCACATTTGTGTGACTCCCTCTTCTCCAGTGTGACGTCACTACGCCATTTTACATCTGGAAATTACTGAAATTCCGAAATTTCCATTTCAATATAAATTTTTTAAATGTGACGTCACGAAATTAAAGACCCTCCCACCTCCACAACGTGTGTCGTAATGATGATTAGGATGATTAGCGACCTAAAGTGTTTGCACTTGCAACCAAAAATCTTCAGAATAGGCGTTCAAATGCACTATGTACCGAAAAGGTTGATTGATGCGATAATATTTTTACTAATCAGCAACCCTTGCATTTGGAACCTTAATTAAAAACAGGCGAGAAGGAGTCAGTTGTCCGGGAAACATAATTATGGTTTATGGACCATAATTATGTAAAAAACCCTTAAGATAACTATATCTATGAATCCATTTTTACGCCTTAAAGTGAAGAAGCTGTGTCGATGTTTTTTTTTATAATGACGCGTTTTCACCTTTTATTTCCCATATGACTAAGGATTAAACGAAAAGTTTTTACGTCAGTATTGATCATTGGTCCAATGATCAGACTATTTGGTTTTACGACTACGTCATTGCAGAATCATCGGAATAGGAAATCACGACCGGCTGACCTCAAAATTCTGATATAAACAATAATAATGATTCCACGGTGTAAATGATTAAGATTCAATGATTCGTTGAATTTTCTTTACGTTACTCTGATGGGTAAAATACTATACAATCCGTTTGAAATTAAAAATCCGTTTTTATATTTGCTTACTTTATATTTTATAATATTTAAATTAAAAATTCAAAAGTAAACACCTAAAACTGGAAACTGTAACAAAACAATCGTATAAGGAAAGACTTAATATGGAGCAGTAATTTTGTTAAAAATTAACAATGTTATAAAAAATATTTACAAGAGCGTATTTAAAAAAAAACTGAAAAATTTCTAACTGAAGAAGAATTGTCAATAACCTTACTAATCAGACGCTCCTCGGTTGGTCTCAAATATTCTTATTCTGCGGTGAAAGAAAAATGAAAATAATTCAATATTTGTTTTCTTTTAATAACATGCAGTTATTATTATATTAAGATAACTTTAATTTCTTGTAAACTTATTGCGTTGATGTTATCTGTGTGTGTGTGTGTCACTTAAGAGAGCTTTATTTTTTTATAAAGAAAGTCTATGTTTAATTTTATAGCCTGTTACATGCATAAAACAATATACTCTTTTTTGATATACCCAGTAATCGTTAATTTAGATTTTTCTGGTTCTGTTTTCGAAAACAGGAATTTTCAAAATTAAAAACAATATTCATCAAGACAATTAATGACTCTTAAACTGTGTTTTTCACACCTTCATTGGTTTAAACTTTTTAAAAACAGTAAATAATAGCGTGAACGTCGTTCTTGAAGACTCTTGACCTTTTATAGTGTGGTGATAAATAATTTATACGGAATTAAATAGCGAGACATTTCAAAGTAATTAATTTTATTTAATTTTACGTTATTAATTTATATCGTATCTCATGCGAAAAAACTAAAAAGTTGACTGCAAAATTATCTTGAATGAAATAAATGTCAATATTTACTATCGTCAAAAGTGATAATTACAAAGACTAGTATATTAAAATCATTATTATGCCCCAGTTATAAAGAAACCTAAATATAACAGGAAAAATGTAGTATAACACCTCTGAATATTTTGGCAGTATAAAAGTTAAATAATAAAAAAAATAGAATATATAAAATATCAAAACTAGCCATCATTATTACGCCCCCGTGACATAAAAATCTAAATAACTATACTCGATATAGTGAATTGTAAATTAACACCTGCAAAATTGTATTGGCTTAAAAAAAATTTAAAGAGATTTCTTTAAAAAAAACTTAATTTTAATGATAAATTGGAAACTTTATCCAAATAGCGTGCAAAAAATATTATAATCAATTTTAACAGTTATTACGCTTCATTAATTAATATGAAAGTGAAACCATAGTTTGCCAAGTAGATTAGAGACATTGACTTCGTTTTGAGATAACCAATTATGTACTGACTTAATGCTTATAATTAGAAATCTTTGTATAGTTATTATTTTAATTGTAATTTCAACCTTGATGAAGTCTTGAGATTGCAACATTCGTTATGATCTTAACATAACAAATCAACACGCTCCTCCCCGAATGTGTAGGCAGAGGTGTTAAAATTTACCATTTGCGTGATATGTAATAACTAGATCTCGACTGTTAAATATACAATTGACCACATACTATGCAAAACCGAAAAAAATACCTCTATGGCCAATTGTTTTTTTTGTGTGCCTTACGAAGCACTAACAAAATTGAGATCCCAAATATTTGATGGAGACCGCCACTCGGTAAACATAGTGCGGGACGCCCTGTGACAAGATGGGATAACGATATTCCTAGACTGGCTGGTGGTCCAGTCCTCAGCCTATATACGTCCCACTGCTGAGCACAGACCTGCCTGGCCCAATGCGGGTTGGTGGGTAGAAATGGTCGCACCGGGACCAACAGTTAACGTGCCTTCCGCAGCACGGAGGAGCTCGAGATCATAAACTTTTGGTCACCAGGGTCTGGCCATAGCGAAAGTAGCTTTGTTTTTGATTGAGAGCCAAAGCGTACTAACAACTAGGTACGTCACCGAGCTCTTAGATAGATTGGGCTGGATGAAAACCGAAAATCGAGAGCGGTGGCGTGCATTAGGGGAGACCTATTTCCTGGGCTAATGATGATGATGAATTTTTGGCCACCCATCTAGAGACATACCGACGCTAAACCACGGCTTCTCCAATTTGTAATATTAGACAAATAATACGTTCATTTATTTATTTATAGGCACACAGACAGATTATCATCAATGGAATTTCATCATACAAGATATCTAAATAATATAAAAGGCTAGACAATAATCCACTAAGAGTGATTAAGATAATACATATTAAAAATATACATATATATACTTAAAAAAATACTAATATCTACGTAAATTCAATTAAAAAAGACTTCGTCGATATCTTAACAATACTTGCTATATGACTTCGTTTGTTTTGTTAAAAGTTAAACGAATTGTAAAGGCTAGATTATGTCACCTAAAGTGTAAAATTATCTAGAAATAGCCCAGACCAGAAATGATTGCGTCTAATTTATTCTGTTCATTCAATTCCAGTCTTCTTGACATATTGGTATTATAAATGTCTAATTATGTTTATCAAACACAAAAGTTCACAAAACCTCCGAGGTCGTATTAGATTAGATGAAGCTTACGAAATATGCAAGTGGAAATATGTTACCTCTGTCTATGGGTAAAAGGCTTTACTTTATGTGTGTACACTCATGTTTTAATATACTCGCTCTATCCTACAGGATAATTATAATAACAGAAGCCCATTGCAGAAAAACTGAATAAATACGCGGAGCTTAAAGAAGAAGTCACAAGGATCTGGATACAGGATCAAGTTTACATAGTTCCCATTGTCCTCTCTACAACGGGTGTTATCTTCACCGTCTTCATCACAGTCTCAGAATATTCGTACTTAAAGACATACTACACTAAACTTTAAAAAGCAGCTATTTTTAATACTTGCAGAACTGTCCGTAAATTCATGGAGATAGAAAAAATACTTCCACTCTTATAACAACTTGGCAGCAGTCCGGTAGTTGGAACCAGCATTTTAACTGTGATTTTTATACCTTTTTTTTCTGCCCACACCTTCGAGAATGTATGTTGTTGTTATTTAAAATATTGTTTATTTTATGTCATTAAGATAAGGGAATGGTCTCTCGTTTTTTACGATGTAACAGTAAGCAGTAAGATTTCGGAACGACAAAAGTTTTTACTTTATTAATGTACGTAAGTACTAGCTATTGCCCGCGACTTTGTCCGCGGTTTAAAATGTATCTAAGATGTTGACCAGGGATATAAGGTATCACCATGCAAAATTTCATTGAAATCGGTCCAACCATTTTGCAGATCAGCCTGTACAAACAGACAGAGAAACCAAAAATTAAAATAAATCTTTGTTTTGGTATTTTCCCACTTTTTACATCCCCTAACTTTGTTTTAAGCATTTTGTTTTCTATGTACAAACATTCGACCTCTACAGTTCTATTATATGTATAGATTTTTCTGTTATTATTAGGTCCTTACCTATGAAATTGGTGTTTTGTATGAATATTTTGGGGGATTCTTCATTTTCCATACTAAAATTTTTTCAGTTTTCTTCACAACGACAAATCTAAAGATAATAATATTTAGCATCTATCATTAGACAAGCTTTAGTAATATGTGTTATATCACACTTCATAAAAATTATTTATCGTTTTTAAGTGAATGCAAATAAAATGATGTATTCGGGAGGCACCTAAAAAGAGTTGTCTCCGTGTCCAATTTTAACACAATTAAACTTACAACAAATTATCAAAACAAATCAAAAAAGCTCAAAAATATAGTCTATTTTAAGACGAGGTAATTATTTTTTAGGAATACTCTGAATCTTAATAGTTACAGACAAAATACTAAGAGAAAAAAGACACCAATTTCATAGGTAAGGACCCAATATAATTTATACTGTCAAACCGTTTTTGCGTCATACATATATTAGTATAGTCACGCCTATAATCCTGAAGGTAGGCAGTAGTGCATTCAATTTTCTAGTCTATTTTTAATGATATAAAAACATTAATTCCTTGCCCATTGTAAAGGCGCTTTACGCTTTTTTTTTCTAATGCATCACCGCAAAGGAAAATTCCAAGACTGTACAAGTGTGGATTGAACTGGAGAACGTGTATGAGTAAGGCAATCCCACTCAGCTATCGTAGCTTTTAACCAATATTTACCTACATATTAAAGAAGACTATGACGTCATCGACGTAAAAATAGCTCCTTTTTACATTTGCCGACAGAAAAATTCAATGAAATATTTGTGCTATTCGGGTTGGGTTATATATTAGACACAGACTGTTTTCCAACTACAAGTCAATGTTAGCATTCTTCAAACACCACAAGTTCAATGCTAGACACTGTGCTTATGTCACGGAACATTGATTTAAAAAGCCACGCCATCCAAGGTCACTTTCACAGAAAACTTTTCTTTTTTTCGCGTTTCGAGTTTCACTTTGTCTTTGTATTTAATGACTCAAAGTAAATATCTCTTCTAATATTTGAATGCTTAAGTGGACAGTTTGGTTACCTTTAGTATTCAATGCTCAGTGGCACGCACGCTTTGGTTAAGCTAAGTTACTTTCGCCATGGCTTGTGTTTGGATGGGTGACCACGAATTTATGATGTATAGTTTTTTTTCAAATATGACAGGTAAGCTCTTGGCCTTCATCTAACTTGATGGTTAGTGACGATCCGAAGATAGAATCAAGCTTCACCTGTAATCCTCAACAACTGAGGAACTGGCTATCTTACCTCTGATTGCCGGAGCACAACAATCTTATAACATTGTTATTATGGCGACAGATTTAGGTAAGACGGTGGTAGCTAGCCAGGCGGTCTTAAGCCCTACCACCAACCAAACCGAGCAGAAAAACCCCTGCCCGCGTAGGGAATCGAACCGGACCTCCAGATCTACACTCTATTCCATAAAAAATAGCCTAATTCTTCTTATTACGTATAATCTCGCCTTGTATTTCCGTAGAAGAAAAAGAAGATGTGGATGATTCTGGATGGATGTAATGGTATAAAGACTAAGGCCCGTATTACAGAACCAAACTCAGGCGTAGATCTCTGCTTGAGCGCAGTTAAAAAGGGATGGCGCTGTGTGGGATCAAAAGCGCCATCCCTCTCTAACAGTGCTCAAGCAGAGATCTACGCTTGAGTTTAGTTCTGTAATACGGGCCTTAGAAAGCGATGGATTGAGTAAAGTGCAATATGTAAAGGAGCCGACAACTATTAGAGGAGAATGGAAGAAGAAAACATGAATGAGAAAGAAGATAACAAGATTAAAGAAGAGCTAACTACTAAATGTCAATTAGAGAGCAAAGAATATTCCAAAACTTCTAATATAAACATTTTTTTCTGTGGCAACGCTCAAATAATTAAGTAGGTAATAATTTGGTTCTTAATAATGAAGTTTTTTTGTATTTGTTGTTATTTCATGATGTAATCCAAATACTATTTGTCCTTGTATTCTTTCGATTCAATTAGCCATTTCACCTTCTGTGAAAAGAGATGAAAACAGTTTCAAGAGCTGTGAAATGTTCTGTGAATACGAAGAATTTTTTTTATCTTTTATTGACGTAAAGTTTTTGGAATCGTAATCTGTACAATTTTGTGAAAAGATTTAAATGTTATTTTTAATGTTGTCATGCGAAATTTGGGCGTTAACAGGGCTGCCTTACTCTTCAGGTGATGATTATGATATTATATTTATGGTTTACTTTAGACGAATGTAAAGAAAATCGATTGATCGATTGGTCGATTGATCGATTGATCGATTGATCGATTGATCAATTTATCGTTTGATCGATTGGTCGATTGATCGAATGGTCGATTGATCGATTGGTCGATTGATCGATTGATTAGTATTTTGTAACTGTGCCAAATAAAAAATAAATAAAAGGTAATGACCACAAATGACAATATTTCCGAAGAAGTCAACTTTAATATCAATTAAAACATAACAACAAATCACCACGCCTCTTTCCCCGAAGAGGTAGGCAGTGGTGCCATGTAACAGGTGCTGACCCTGTTGCCATGTACCAGGCACAATGCAAGCGAATGTAATATCTATTATATCTTAAGATTATAAGCGAATGAATTGTGGGAATTAAAATTGAATAAGGTGTATTCAGTATACCAATCTACGTTTAAAAAAATCTTAAAAAAAAGGCTACGCTATCTTTTCACAAATCTACAGGAGGCCTTCTGAGAAGAACGAACCAGAATCTCAGCAAGTTTTCACCCTTATTTAACATTAAAAAATTACTATATCATTGGTTAGTGGTAACAGACTTGTAAGTTTTTGATAACAATTCCTTGGCTTTAGAGTTTCAATATATGTTATTGGGAAAACTTCATTGTCTTCTTCGTAAAGGGATCTTTTTTATAATTATTCACCAGCTGGGACTTGATGGCTATACATTAAGACCTTTTTAGTTCCTATCTTCAATGATATAGGTTAACTTAGATTTATCGAAAGTATTATAAGCGCTTCGTCATCATCATTATTATTCAGAATAGTGAAAATACGTTAGAATATAATACCACTATTATTTATTCAGCAAATATAAATATGAAACAATATTAACGTTTATTAGTCAATAAAAAATATGATCACATTCATTAGGTACTTGTTTAACCTATCAAAGATAGGTATCTAAAAGACAAAGATAGCAGATAAAAGATAAAGATAGTTGTTATTTGCTTTCGCAATGAAAATAATTTCACTAGTGCGAATGATTGTCTCAAATCGCCTATCATAATGTGCATTATTGTATATCTCTAAGTCATTAAAGTCTTTTTTAATTTAAGTTTTATCAATGTTTTTATCACTGTTACTATTTTTTGTAATCAAAGTTACATAACAAAACAAAATAAATTCTCATTACATTGATAATTCATTACTTTCTATTGGGGTATGAAGCGCATTGAATATTTCACAGAAAGATAATTCATTGATATGGAATAGATAACTTTTTATACTTCATTATACACATCCGAACCGATCTCATCAAAAATTGCATTATTGTAACAACTCAAGGTTGAGTAAAAAAAAGGTGTTTATAAAGTAGATAAATATAAATCTGAGAATCTAAACAAAATGAAGATATTGACCACAGTGATGTAATATCACACACAAACATTAAATAAGGCTTATTTTTAAAATGACAACGGTATCGCTAAGTTAAAAATGCACTTATGAAAACCTGTTATGGAACTGACAGGTTCGGATCAGACGACTTGAAAGTTAACTTCTCTGTGTATTAAACAGCAGTAATGAAAACTTAACTTGAAAAGCAGTATAATTAACTTACCTTTTAAGAAAAAAACGCAAATTCCTAATAAAAATCTCACTTAACACTGGCCACACACACACAAGACGAGCACAGAGTAAGAAAAACTTTTTCGATTTAAATTTCGAAAGGTCACTTTTTAAACACAATGCAGTAATTTTACATATTCCGTAACGTAAAAAAAGTTGTGTTATCTTTTTTTGAAAAGACAGACGTGCGTTCTGTCCGAATGCGCTGTGCTGACTGGCTAAGGCGAGCTGACCTTCGTGTATAAAATGCGACTAAGTGAAGTTAGTTTTAGTTGAGTAGTCTTTGGGCTAAAGTGGTCTGGTGGCAACCCTTTCCGTTCTGTCAACTTCACTCTGGATAACTTCTGCATATGGCCACATAATATGTATTTGGGACGAAATGTCATTGTGTTTCTGTGACGTCTCTATATATCAATGTATCTTATGACAATATGTAAAGTATTTTTGTGGTAACTACTTTATAGAAGTAGGCATAAAGCGAAATTTTATCTTTTCAATGAATATCAATATGATAATAATTATTATCAAAAAGAATACAAAAACCGTTCTTAAAAAAACATATTGTTTTAATTTTTCTATGTTTTCCACTGTTTCTAATTCACACTTTTTTGAATATTTTTATGTTTTTTTAAAGTCTTTTCATTACATTTCATTCTGTTTTCAGTCAGATAAATATAATAATTCTAAAATAACAATATACCTGTCTTCAGTTTTCAAATATGTTATCTAGTATTATTTTTCAGTAAACAAGTACATATTTTTTGTTCTATTTTTATTAAGTAGAGTCTCTAATCTTTTGTTTACCTAAAAATAAAAAATGTGTATCGATATTTTTAAATGACTTTTTTTGTAAAATCCTCTAAACCAACAAGCATAAGCAGTCTATCTATCTGTCCATAACGTGTTCCCTATATAATATAAGGCTATTTGGTTTTCCTAAACATACTTTCCTTTATTTTACGTCATACTGTATCTTGTACTATGTTGGTAGATCATCCTGTAATGTCCTGTATGAATCATCGTATATATTCTAAGAATATGTATATATGTTATTAATTATAAATATATTTCATAGATTTTTCTCATGTTTATTTTTTATTAATGATCTCTATAAGTACACACAATGAGTAAATTTTTCAGACCACTCCTATCGCAGGTGGGTTGGAAGAAATTTCTTGTAGAAGTATCCCTATTGTATCTTATTTTCATACTTGTATATTCCTGTGTATACTGTGTACAATGAATTGACAACCTCCGTGGTCGAGTGGTTTGTTCGCCGGTCTCAAGGCATCGCCATCTCGAGAGGTTCTGGGCTCGATCCCCGGTGGGGGCACATGTTTGTGTGATCAAGCATTTGTTCTCCAGTCTTGGGTGTTTGTATATGTATATTATATTCTGAATATTTATATGTATTTATCTATTAAATATATTTGTCCGTCATCTGGTATCCATAACACAGGCATTAGATGTCTAGTATGGGCCAGTTGATAGGTGTGAATGTCTGAAGATATTTATTTATTATTTATTTAATTATTAGTAAATAAACTAAGGTGGAAATGCCTATTAACAATAATTGTCTAGTTACAGACGAATATATTAATATTTTATTTGTCAAAATAATACTGCTCATTTAATTTAACATTGAGCATTATTTTTTATCGACAAAAATATTAACATACTGATAGAGTTTTATATAGAGTTCAGAAGTACAATGTTCATGACTGAAAAACATGAGTTTTGACGTGAAAGCAAGACAGACAGACTGTTGTCGTAAAATTCTCCCATGTAGGGAAGGCAAAGGGAACGAAGCCCATACAGCCAAGTCTTCAGTATTTTATTTCTTCAGTTTGCATTGAAATGCTAGTGTAATGCATTTCAATGCATCTTGGGAGAGTTTGGCGATAAACGATCGATGGCAGACACTGTGGTGCTACTTGGATGAGGTGGATTACCACGATAAAAAAACTCATCACTTTTCACACCACTTGACGCTTATTTCGATAATCCTCCACATTGCACATCGTCACAGACACTTTTTCACATTGTCACAGACAATTACACAAAACTACACTGATTTTACGTAACAATATCCACTCCGAAACAATATTACAATCATCGAAATAAAAATCACGTCCACCATCAGTCAAATGCCGCCAAAAACTCCTTTCGTATTTATATTATGAGTATGCATGTACAGTCGCGGTCAGATAATGTTTACCACCCTAAGTATCTCAATTGCTTGCATACATTGAAGTCAAAAAAGTCGAAATCACGAAATGTCTATTAATTTCGAATCAATTTGATTGATCATAGATTATACCCAAAGATTATACCTATATTTTTAAATAACACGAGAATTCTTCGACGACATACAGACGTGTGACGTGTATGACTAAGTAAATAGCTTAATAAATTATATGTGTATCGATAACTTTTTAAAGAAAACTTTTGTTGGTGTCTATGGTGTCGATGTACTAGGCAACACTGGTTACCTAGTCACACTTTGTTTATATTTTTCTATGTGTCAGTTGTGCCTTATATATTTTAATAAATTCTATCTACAAACTACACCTCTCTGCTTCCTTTACAACCCACTGCGATACACATTATAAGAGGTTATGGCCCTCACAAAATTCTCCATCCCGAAGTTGAACGGAATCGAAGATTTTTCATCATGGAAGTTTGCCGTGAAAATGCTTCTGTTACGTGAGAAACTTTTCATTTATACGTCGGTTACTCCAGACTCAAATGATCCTTCTGGAATCCAAAAAGATGAAGAAGCACTAGCTACCATTTGTCTTCACGTTGAGCCACACTTGTACCCATACGTGCAGGAGGCCAGGTCAGCGAAGGAAGCATGGGAAGCGCTAGCTGCTGTCTTCGAGGACAAGGGTTTCAACAGAAAGATAAGTCTCTTGAATTCGCTATTAGACGAAAGACTGGATAGGCATACGAATATGCATGAGTATATCGCCGCTGTCATGAGTCATACTCAGAAACTAAGAGAGATCGATCATTGTGTTGATGATGAACTTGTAGCGGTAATACTACTGAGAGGTCTACCGGATGAGTATAAGCCTATGCGCATGGCTATGGAACACTCAGGTATGATGCTCACTTCACAGAATGTTCGTCAGAAGTTGTTACAGGAGGACTCTAGCAAGGGCAGTGCATCCATTTCGACTAGCGATTCGGCGTTGGCATCTAATAATGCTAAAGGGAGAAACAGGAAGCAGATCACGAAACCGAAACCTGTGAAATGTTTCAAATGCGGTGAAAAAGGACACAAGAAACCTCAATGCCCACTCCTCACAGGATCGAGGAATGACGATACAGGTTTAATCACCTCGTTGAGTGTTCGTGACACATTTGACTCGGAATCCTGGTATGTTGATAGTGGTGCATCGAATCATATGTCTTTTCAAAAACAGTGGTTTAGAGACATTAAGGTTAGTGGTAAAAATGATGTGACGTGTGCAAATAATGACAAGATTTCGAGCGAGGGAACAGGTAACATTATGGTCAGACTGAATGGGGTTCTGCTGCCCATTAGGGATGTTACGTATGTGCCAGGCTTGAAAGTAAATCTTTTGTCAGTATCTAAATTAGTAGAGAGAGGATGGAAAGTAGTTTTTAATGTAGATGGCTGTAACATGTTTCACAAATCGGTAGGTCACATATCGAGTAAGCTTGTGGCGACTGCTAGTAAAGTCTCAGGTATCTACAAGCTTGATAATTGTTTTCCTGTTGTAGATGGGGCGTTGGCTACAGTTCAAGCTGGAGACTCGTTGTTGTTGTGGCATCGGCGGCTTGGTCATGTAAATGAACGGGATTTTCGTAAGCTACCGGGTCTCGATTTTGGAAAGAGTGTAATGAAACCTTGTGTTGACTGTATTAAGGGTAAGTCACACAGATTACCTTTTCCAGTAGGTGAAGCAGATAGAGCAACTGACAAGTTAGGATTGGTACACATGGATATCTGTGGTCCAATGTCAGATCGTTCATACAGTGGTTCTCGTTATATGCTTGTCATAATAGACGATTTCACAAGGAAAATGTTTGCATATTTTCTCAAGGAAAAATCTGAGAGCTTGAAGTACTTCAAGGACTTTGTGACGCATGTGGAGAACGAGACAAGCTTGAGACTCAAGGCAGTAAGAACGGACAACGGAACAGAATTTGTCAATCTTATGTTTAAACAATATTTGTCAAGTAAGGGAGTAAAACATCAATTGACAGTCCCTTACTCACCGGAACAAAATGGCGTTGCAGAGCGAGCTAACAGAACGATTGTGGAAATGGCTCGGACTATGCTGGGAGATAATCTAAGTAAACGGTATTGGGCAGAAGCCTGTAATACTGCAGTTTACATAAAAAATAGATTGCCACATTCTGCCAACCAGGGGAAGATTCCGGAGGAGCTTTGGACGAATAAAGCTCAGATTGTCAGTCACTTTAGGGTCTTTGGATCGATTGCTTATGCGCATATTCCAAAGGAAGCTCGGAAAAAGTGGGACAAGAAAGCTAAAAAATATCGTTTCGTGGGATATTGTACGGATACAAAGGGGTTCCGTTTAGCTGACATACAATGTCCACGCAATGTCATAAAGGCAAGAGACGTCATTTTCATAGAGGATACAGATGTTACTAGCGATACTTCAGAACATGTGACACCCTTGGAGCTTTCAAACGGACATGAGAATTCTGTTACATGGGAGATTGCACATGAGAAGCCAGCTGAACCAGATCCTGTCTCACACTTGGAAATACCATCTTCCACTACCGCAGAGCTGACAGAGGACTCGGAGGTCAATGACGATCAGAGTGATGCCGATCTTGCAGAGGAACAGCCTAGATATCCTTTGCGGAACAGATTGCGCGATCGCGAGGATTTGGTCTGTCTCGTCACTGAGGAACCCCGTTCTGTCAAAGAAGCACTGAGTGGAGTAGATACGATGAAGTGGAGAGAGGCCATGGAAAAGGAAATGGACTCTATGTATGAAAATAAGGTCTGGACGCTTGTGGACAAACCACCTGGAGCCAAAATTGTCGGATGCAAGTGGATTTTCAAATACAAGTTCGATGCCGATGGGAATAAGTCCTATAAAGCTCGACTTGTGGCAAAAGGATTCACGCAGTCTTATGGAGTTGATTACTTCGAGACATTTTCACCAGTTGTTCGGAGATCAACCATAAGACTAATGCTTTCGTTGGCTGTTCACAGAAATTTTGAAATTGATCACTTTGATGTGAACACAGCCTTTCTTAATGGTGAACTGCACGAAAAAGTTTATATGCGACAACCAGAAGGCTGCATACAAGATTGCAAAAAAGTTTGTTTGTTACAGAAGGCAATATACGGCCTTAAACAAGCATCGCGTTCATGGAACGAAAAAGTAAATGACGTGTTGTTATCATTGTCATTTATTCGGTCAAAATATGACAGTTGTCTGTATTACAAAGACAATGTTTACATTGCTCTCTACGTTGACGATTTTTTAGTGTTTTATAGTGAAAATGGAAAGAAAAATCAACTTTTGAATAGTCTGAGAGAGAAATTCAAGATCAAGGACTTAGGCAAGGCACGACAAGTTCTTGGTATGGAGCTTACGCGAGACGAAGGTACGTTACGAGTTTCACAACGTAACTTTACAAAGAAACTGTTGGCTGATTTTGGTCTGGCGGAATGTAAACCAGTGAAGACTCCTATGGAGCTTGATCTTCACACGGTCTTGGCTGAAGGGGAAGGAAGTGATGTATTAGATCACCCAAACCGGCTCAGATACCAGTCGTTGGTAGGAGCATTGAACTATTTAGCCAGTAACACGCGCCCGGACATCTCGGCTGCTGTTAGTTTCTTGTCTCAATACAATTCATGTTGTCATCAGGTTCATATGAAGGCGGCAAAGAGGGTGCTGCGTTATCTTCAGGGAACTATTGACTACAGCATGGTATTCAAAACCAGTGCCAGCAACTTCACAAATGTTACCGGCTACGTTGACGCTGATTGGGGAGGAAACGTGAAAGACAGAAAATCGTTTTCTGGTTATATCTTTCAGGTAAGCGGAAACCCTGTGTCATGGGAGTGTAAAAAGCAATCCTGCGTAGCGTTGTCATCCACAGAGGCGGAGTACATCGCACTTTCAGAGGCATGCAAAGAAGCTACGTATATGAAAGGTTTTCTTGCATCGCTGTTGCGAGTACCAGCGCAACCTGTAACTCTCAATGTTGACAATCAGAGCACCATTAAGCTTGCTCAGAACCCGGTTGCACATAGACGTACGAAGCACATCGATATTAGGTTTCATTATGCTCGTCAGTGTGTCGAAGACTCTACTGTTCAGTTACAGTATGTATCCACCGAGGAAAATGTAGCTGATGTTCTGACCAAGCCGTTAGGCCGTATAAAGTTTGAGAAATGTGTTTCAGCTTTAGGTTTAACATAGGTTTAGTTATCTGTAAGTTAGTGTTAGTGCTTTGATATTGTTTTTTGATATAGTTATGTTATTGCGTGATGAATGGTTGAGATGGTGTACGTTTGAGGGGAAGTGTTGGTGTCTATGGTGTCGATGTACTAGGCAACACTGGTTACCTAGTCACACTTTGTTTATATTTTTCTATGTGTCAGTTGTGCCTTATATATTTTAATAAATTCTATCTACAAACTACACCTCTCTGCTTCCTTTACAACCCACTGCGATACACATTATAAGAACTTTTCTTTAATATTTCAGTTTTTTTTTAATTATAAATCATTTAAAATAGAAACTCAAACAATCTTTATTTTATTTAATAAAAATTTGTCATCTTATTTTTAAAATTTCTGATTATAAAGGATTATAATTTCACTTTTGTCCGAATGACGTTCAAACAATAATTTTTGATAACTGTCATTTCTTTATTTGTCTTTTCCATACTTCATATTGTTTATTAATTTTCAAATGGAAGTAAGTAACTTGATATGTCGTAGACTTTATTGAAAACTGAGTGATAAAGAATCTAATTTGAAAAGATTTTCTGACCGCGACCGTATAAGCTTTTACACCAATGTCAATGTATCTATAAACGTATTAAATTATCTTAGTCCTAATGCACTCTAATTACAGCTGATTGACACAGAATGGGTAAGTAAATTAAGATTGCTATTAACTCTGTCACGTATCAAACGTACCTTGTCACAATACAATGCTTAACGTTCCGTAGCTGTGATCAAGGAAGTGGTAAAAACGTTTGAGTGACAAGGTATCGGTGATATAATGATTTTATGTGTGTTTATTGCTCTGTCAAGGTGAAGATTTTGGTAGTTTGCTTGAAAACTTTAAAATTTTTAGGAGAGGATGCGCAGTGTCAGGATTGTAGTAGAGAACTGTACCGCACTCTTCCATCTCTACTTACCCCACTGGGAAAAGGAAGAGGCAAACTCGGTTTATCGGCTTTCTCTTGTCTCGGGACTAAATAAGCTTTCATCCCTTGGATAACAATGTACTATTTCCCATATATTGAGGTCAATCGTATTTTATTCTTACTAAAATACTGTGACTCTATATTTTAAGTCAATTTATACTAAGTCACCTGTTGGGTTTGCAACCAGTAGGGCCGATTCCGATGTCACAAACTAGACTAAACTAATGTGACTAATGTGTATATCTCTCCTTTTCTAACTTTTAGGAGAAGAAAAGGATAGATACTCAATTTAGTTTAGGTTAGTCTAGTTTGTGACAACGGAATCGGCCCTAGTGACAACCTTACAAGTGTCACATATACTCACAGATATACATTTACACAGCTAACGCTAGTATAGCTATTTGTGTTGAAACCAAGAATATTGTACTATAAGATGGATGCCAAACTCCCATACAATAACATGAGGCAATGTTCTGTCTCGATCAGTAGGTGTTCCCTCTCATTCTATCACTATTTATGAATGAAGGCTATGAGTGGGATATGCTCTTCCTCTCTTTCTATCCATAGTTTCTGTCTCACCTGTCATATTTACGCCATTTTGACGCCTAGACTAAAAATAAATTGTTAAAAATTTTTGTTATTTAATATTTTAATAAATTATAAAACTGGTGATGACGTGCGTTGTTTTATGTTGTGTAAGTGAGTGGTATCCTGGATGTACCTTATCATTTCACTGGTGAGTGAATAATCACATATTAAATGAGAGTATTTGTTTGAGAAATTTCTGTGTATTTTTGTGGGACGTCATTCGTTGTAATAGAAAGTTTTACTACGAAATGTCAAACTCATTCATTAAAGTGATAGAATGAGAGGTAGCACCTACTGATTGAAACAGAACATTGCCACATGCAATTGTATGGGAGTTTGGCATCCATCATACAGTACAAAATTCTTGAACGATTAGTATTGAAACCAAGCGTGTCATCTTTTTAACGTGTACTGTGACGTCACATCCGTAATATTGTGACGGAAGATCCAAACTGATTGAAAGATACCGATGCAGCCAAAACCCCTTCGCCAATTTTCACACGAGGCATTTTTTTAGATTTTGCAGCCATTTGGACGCACGCAGACTAATAAGCAGCGGCCAACCCCGACGTTTGGTCGGGGTTTTCGACCACACGCAGTACATGCATTTGCGTCATCTATATAAATGTACTGGATTTTAGTACCCCTAGTAAGAGTTTCCATCGAATTCTATCTCAACTATAGACTAGGTGACTCATAATAATGTTTAATATATACATACATACATACATACAATCACGCCTGTAATCCCCGAAGGGGTAGGTAGAGTCCAAGGAGCACTGTGTTCCTTATGACCACATTTAGCCATACAAAAATTGGGTTTGGTCAGATGAAAAATCGTGAAAGTGTAGTAACAAGTGGCTAGCTCATCACCTACACAATCACAGACCCAGCACCCAATACGCCCTTAGTCGCCTTTTACAACATGCTAGGCAAGAAAAGCAGTTGGTACATTCTTTTTGTGCCCCGGACCAACACGGGATTATATGTTTGTTTCATCCATATAGTATATGTGATGTGGAAGGGTTCAAAATATACCAAGCTCAATAAATATAAATAAGGGATTACTGTAGAAATTCAATTTAAACATGTTTTATTTTTACTTTTTATTCATCTGCCAATAACGCTATCCACAATGTTCGTGAAATTAGTAAAGTAACGCGTCATGAAAACAATTACTACGCATGGTCAAAACCCGTCAAATGCCAGTCGCAACCTATCAAACATGTCTGTCGGTTTTGTCAGCCTGTGTCACGCATGCGTGTTGAATTGTTTACCAAAATCTTGACTTTCCGGTACAGATAATTCATAGACCTTCATGGTCGTAGGCGTTTTTGATAGTGAAGCAAAAACGTAATTTGAAATTTATTGTGATGAAGGCCTCAAAAAAATTATATATTTTTTTATAGTGAATGCTACAATATTCGCAGTAATCATTTGGGTCCCAATTAAAAAAAAGGTCAACTTGTAACGATATCGCGCTCGTAACGATAGGCGCTATCAGTATTGTCGACTCTTTGCTGTTATTGCGCTCTTCTCTATACATTTTCTCTTTGTTTCTGTTTTTAAACTAACCATCTGTGTCTTTTTTTTTCATTGTTTTTGGTCTCCAATTTTATTTCTATCAGATTCAGCGCCTGGAGCGGTTGGCTCGACGCACATGATTATATAAATATTAGACAAAATAAATGAATTAATAAAATTATTTATACGAGTAAATAAACTATAAAGAAATTAATTGTTCAAGTTTCAAATAACTTTACGAAGCCCTACCTTTGATAATATCTTTAAGTTTTATGTTCAGTGATTTGTGAAATTTACCTTCTTATAAATTGTTTCAGTGTGCCTTTAGTTTTTAAATAATATATATTAGAATAGAATAAAGTTTTATTCAGTACACACATAGTAAGAAATTACATAAAAAAAAGACGTGTGATACTCGGGGACTGCCGCGGTAAAGCTATTGCATAACATTTTGTATCAACTTATGCAATTATAATTTTATTTATTTATTTTATTCATGCAGTATTTCTTTTTCTTTGATATTAATTCAAGTTACACTTTTTGAGCGTGGTGACCGATAAGAAAACAAAATTTTCTATTATTAAATATATCATTATCATATATCATTATCATTATCATTGTCTATGTTTGCTTAAAAATAATCAAACATAGGCAAAGACAATACATAACGACATAACAAGCAATACAGGTTAAGGCACTGAATAGGAGTCGCACTCAGCAAAGATATGTCGGGCGTAGAACACCACGACGCTGGTCTTCCGTGGACACCTTGAATGTGCGGACGAGCTCATAGACCGTAACTCCGCAACCTAATATATTGAGATTTTACTTTATACTAAATTGTATACAATTTTTAGAAACAACATTAAATATAATATACTAACACCCAGTTGCAGAAACGAACTTTAAAATTTAATGTCGGCATTATCCCTAATGCTCCATTAAATTTATTTATTGAAGTGTCAAAAGAACACCTTAGCGTAGTTTTTACGTTGCACAAAACGACATTAGCACCCTATCAATGCTAAAGAGACATTAGCTAGAACTATTTTGTGTTCCAATTTTAAATTTAATGAACTTTAAAGTTTTAATGTCTCATTAACAAATGTCGTCTTTAAAAAATCTTTGTGCAACTGAGTGTAAGTGACGACATCTCCGGGTTTTATTTTATCACCGGCATCCAACACGTCACAAACTGGCCTATTGTAAACGTCTTTTTCAATTTTTACGTCAGTTCTATATAGTTTCCGTTAATACGCTGGTGGATTATGTTCTTAATTTAAATAATTGTATGACGATTTTAAGCTGACCTTGATCTAATCGAGTCGGCGACGCACTGTCAAAAATCATACTATGCGTATACTAGAGGTACTATTGTAACGAGGCGCTATACCAGTGTTGGCGACTCTTTGCTATTATTGCGCTCTTCTCTGGCCATTTTCTCTTTGGTTCTTTAAATAAAAACGAACTATCTGTTCTGTCTGTCGAATCTGTCTCCAACTTGCAACCAAAAAAAGTATTATTTAAATTAAACTGTACGCGCTTGATTAATGATACTGAAATATTGGTAAAACTATTTACAGGCAACCTTGTAACGAGGCGCTATACCTATATTAGCGACTCTTTACTGTTGCTGCGCTCTTTCCTGGCTATTTTCTCTTTGTTTCTGTTTTTGATTCGCTGTCTGTCTGTTCTGTCTCCTCATTGTTTTTGGTCTTCAACTTGCAAACAAAAAAGTATTATATAAAATAAGGTATATACTGCAGTTTTATTATTATTATATATTTGTTTAATGCTTTTATGTAAGCAGTGTCATATTTTTAATAATTTAACCAAAGGCACTATTGGCACTATTGTAAGTAGCCCCATTTGTATAATTTTCTGTTTTCCGTGTTTTTGTTATTTACCTTTTAAAATTACCTTGTTCCAGAGTGCTTTAGTTTTTGATATATAAAATATATACCAATAAGTGTCCGTGCATTTTCATTTATCCCCGGGCTCACTACGGCACTCTATGAGCAGACCGTATGAGATAATAAATGGTTGACTACAACATCGTCTTTAGCTATTGAACGTTCTTTCTTTATAATTTTTTATTCGCCTTCATTATCAAAAATAATGTATTCTACATTCTTCATTAATAACCCTAAAATCAGCACGATATCAATTTAACATTAGTTTTATTACAATGAAAAATAGCTTTTGTATTTTCTAGGTTAAGTAGCTGTAGCAGAAGCGATAACGATTAAAAACGAATAGTTTTGTAATATTTTATAAGATATTAGGCTGTTCCAAATGGATTATTAATAATGTTTTGTCGGAAAGTCGCTTTGTGTTAGGATTGGTTTAAATCATAACGGTTACAGTCAAAAGCTCGTTTAATGGTCACGGTGTTTGTTTAGTTTATTTTTATGTTTACTTAATATTAAATTGATATTTTATAACACATTAATGTGACAGGGTTAGTTTTTATGAGTTATTATGTCTGTTTTTCTATACGAAAACTACTCTGTTGGGTATTGACTTGTTAATGATAAAAAAAAAACAATGTCACATATTCGCATTAGCCTGACATTCAGTATACTGATATTAGGGCCCATACTCATCATCCGTGTTATAATATACCCCCGAAGGGGTTGGCAGAGGTGTTAAAACCAATTTTTTTTTGTTTGCATATCATAATCATTAATCTCATGTCATCCCAATTAATGCTCCCTTTTAATAAAAATAAAATTATCTGTTTCAAATTGTTGTTAGTCACCATGGGTCTGTTACAATGGAATGAGTTACAAATACAATTTGTTAAGTTTAAATTTCATTTATAATAACAAATAACTATGGTTGTATACAGTTTTAAAGTAGTTTACCAAGTAATTTGTGTACCACCTAAGTAGCTGTTAAAGGTAATTGTTGTGGATAATGGTGGTTGGTAATACAAGTATATTTTAATATTACTTAATATAGATCACCAGTCTCCACAAACAAGTAAGTAAATACTCATATAGCTACTTTACTCAAGCATGTAAACATACCTATAATATTAGGTTGGGGAAAAAGTCTTTTCGCATTATAGTATGTATAAACTTGTAATAAAATCTCTTTGGCTATACTATTTGTATCTGGCTGGTTTTGGTATCATTGAAAGTTTAAATTTTAAAGAACATAATTCCAAATTCAAATTAGGAAAATGTGTGATTTTCATTTGTTTTTTGTACCGCCAAGATGAGTGAATCTAATGAAGAAATTCGATACATTTTAAAATTATTTAAGCTTGGTTATGGTGAAAAATAAAGATTTTATTATTATTATAATGGTGCTGGTTGCAGATGTAAACAGTCCTTAACATAATATGTCTTAGTTAACCTATGTGTGTAATTGTTTATACCAAATAAAGTAAAAAAAAAAATTACCAGATACGGTTATTCACAATTAACTGTATCAGAGATATACATTTACATATATGACGCAAATGTATGTTCTGCGCGTTTTCGAAAACCCAGACCAAACGTCGGGGTTGGCCGCTGATGACTAGTCTGCGCGCGTCCGTTCGGACGGTTCGGTTCGGGCTTCAAAATTAAAAAAAATGCCTCGTTGTGTGAAAATTGGTGGAGGGACATGCGCGGCGTCGGTATCTTTCAATCAGTTTGGATCTCCCGTCTCGGAATAACGGCGTGACGTCACTGTAGACGTTAAAAAGATGACACGCTTGATAAATAAAATAAATAATAAATAAATATCCTCAGACAATCACACCCATCAACTAGCCCCATTTTAAGCAACTAATGCTGCTTGTGTTATGGATACTAGATGGCGGATAAATATATTTAATAGATAAACACATATATATATTCTGAAATAGATATAAACATCCAAGACTGGAGAACAAATGCCTGAAATTTCATCACGCAAACATGCCCCCACCGGGGATCGAACCCAGAACCTCTCGAGATGGCGACGCCTTGAGACCGGCGTACAGACCACTCGACCACGGAGGTCGTCGTCGCTTCATCGCTTGATTTCAACAAATCGTTATACTTGCGTTTTCTACGTAAGTGTATATCTGTGAACTGTACTTATGTGTTTAACTCGGTGGCGGGATCGAACCAGCGACCTCTTGAGCGACAAGTGCCGTCTTTCTCCTCTGCTATCGCTGCCTCAAAAGCAGCTTAATCAGATAAAACCCTATTTTTAAACAAACACATTATTTCCATTCAATATCCTAAGAGGTTATTCTTAACTCCTATTATTATAAAAGTCACGACTTGAAATAAAATTAAAAGTTGTAACGAGTACAAAGGATTATGACACTTATGGTGAGTTTTTTGATTCGTAGTAATAGTTACCTCAATAGTTAATATTTAGTTAGACCAATAGCGTTAAAGGAAACGCCATGTATGACATGAGCTTGACAAATTGTTAAATTTGCAATGAAAATTCAAAGCAATATTCGAAGTAATATAAAATAGCATCGGCTGTGCCGCCAGCCGCCATTTTACTAAGCCCAGCGTCGTGTTTTGGTTAAATTGTCTATGATTATTTAACTTTAGTTATATTTGAAAATTCGACTATCGGACAAGCTGTCATATGACGTCATCATATGTTTTGGCATTGGTTCATATTTAAACCTACTGGTCAACTTGACTACGGATCAAAAAGCTGTCCCTTAAGCTGTCTAAATTAATGGTTATAGTAAAAATAGTGTACTTATTAGAGATATTACAAAGTTTCCAAGAAGATAATTTTACTTTGCCACTTTTACTCATATGATCGACTTGTAACAAGTAGAATTATGCCGTTGAAAATTCACTTTTATGGGATGTAATTAGAAGTGAAATTCAATTGTACAGCATAGTAGAGTTTTCAATAGGTAGGTATCTTATAGAATATAATAAAAAAGACAGTTTACTCTATTTTAGATATTTTTTTTAATCGAGAACTCAATACTCTTGCGCACCTAGATTAAAAGAATGAAGGAATTGGAAGAAGAAATCAAGGTTAATGCTCTCTTCACATAATTGCCTATAATTTAAATTACAAGATGTCATGAGCTACAGTGAGCTCGGTGGCGAAGTGGGGAGTATGCTATGGCTTTCGATATCGAAAACAAAGCTACCTTCACCATGTACAAGCCTTAGATGGGTGACCAAATTTTTATGATCTCGAATTCCTCCGTTGTTCGGAAGGCACGTTAAGCCGTTGATCCCGGTTGCTTTCGCCACCGACCTCATGTGTTGCTACATGAGGGTGACCTGTGCCCAACAGTGGGACGTATATTGGCTGAGAATGGATAAGCTATTTACATTCATATCATGACGCCGATATCTCAAGATACAACAATTTTTTTTACCATATGACAGGTAAGCACTTGGCCTTCATCTCACCTGATGGTAAGTGACGATAAGGCCGAAAGTGGATGCGAGCGTTACCTGCAATCCTCAACAACTGAGGAACTGGGTATCTTACTGTTTGGACCAACCAATGTACTGGGTGTTTACTCTGTACTACCGGGTTTCATAAGGTTCAAAATAAAACCAAAGAATTTGCTCTAAAATCAGTAACAACTTTAATAATGATCTCAAAATACTAAATACTAAAAGACAGCGCCATCTGTTGGCGAAGTTTGGTACTAATTTAATCTTACAAACACTTACCTCTATTTGCCGGAACACAGCTATGCTTAAAACATTGTTATTATGGCGACAAATACGCATTTTTTTTCCTTTTTAGGACATAATACAATTGTCAGACATAATAAATTGTTGGACATAATACAATTGGAGTAATTGTATATCTAACTGTTAGTTAAAACTAACCGTTACATAATTGAAATTGAAATTTCGAATAAAAAGATCTCAATGATCTCGCCGAACACTCCCGAATTTATCCAACATAAATCTTGGAAGACAAGAATTAATACCTCTTATAACTGAACATTTTCATTTTATTCCTCTTCGAGCCTATCAACATTTTGCGTGTGTAAATTACACACATGAGTAGATAGTCATTTCGATAATTGTTGACACGGGTACTCGGGTACCACTACCGAGAATCGAACCAGTGCTGCGATGAATCAGTGTCGTCTGTCGGTGGATTGGGTTTAATTGGGGAGTAAATCAAGCAATGCGTTGTATTGGGAATCGCTCGAGAATGTTGTTTTTGTTATAAAGGGTGCTATTATCAAAAGTATCATGAAATGTGGTTGTGATTTTTTTAACAGCCTATTGCCCTATAATATTATCAGTGATCGGAGTAGGTACAGGTATTTTATGAATTGCCATATGATAGAATAATATGGATATGAAACAATTAATTACATTTACACAAGAATCAACAATTATTTAATACTTTCATTCTGTATTTGTACAAATTAACATATCATACAAATTATTATTTGTTCCTCAAAAATCGAAACATAATTGAAAAGAACAAACTATCTGTATGTAATTACAATAAAATCTTAAACAAAGTTACCAAAACGTTTAAACAATAATTGACTTATTGAAACAAAAAAATACCATTTTATAGACTTGTTGATAAAAATAATTATAATAATCGAATCCCGGAGTATTAGTCGTAATCCCAGGTGTGGTCGGCACATCATGACTTCTTCTTTCATTCTCATCTGTCACTCGTTAGCTCAGCATCCACTTCTTTTATCATATCATTCTTCACGCATTCAATCCATCCTTTCTTATCTTACTCTCACTCGAAGTCCCTCCACTTCCATGCTCAGCATTCTTCTTGTAATGTAACATATTTTGATGACCTTCGTGGTCGAGTGGTCTGTATGCCGGTCTCAAGTTGTGGCCATCTCGAGAATGTTTGTGATGAATACAGGCATTTGTTTTCCAGTCTTGGATGTTTATATAAGTATTGTATATTTTCTGAATATTTATATGTATTTATCTATTAAATATATTTATCCGTCAACTAGTGTCCGTAACACAAGCAGCATTAGTTACTTAAAATGGGGCTAGTTGATAGGTGTGACTGTCTGAAGATATTTATTTATTTATATTTAGTTCATCATCACATGTTCATACCACGCTAACCTTTTGCTCCTAATCTTTTCTGTCACTGATCGAATCTTCGAAATTCCTCTAATATACCCTTCCTCTATCCCGAAAGGGGAGGGCGGAGGTGTTAAACTCCCACATTTTGCTTGATTTCTTCAGTCTCCATGAAACAGGCCTGTTGACATGCACCGGGCACAATGTAAAGCAAGCGATATTCATAATCAAAGTAATGTGGTAGGTAGCCCTTATCAACATAAGGCCGAAAATTCACTATGCATATTTAATGGTGTACAATAAATAATATTTTCATTTTATTGTCTTGACTTTTCAGACCAGTCGAAATAATAGTATTTTCGAGCGGTTCCCGTCTCGGTCACTAAACTAAGGGCGTTTTCAGAGAAGTAAAAAACGCACATATATAAAGATGCCAGTCGTTAATTAAATTACGATCGCCCGAATATCTTTGTTACAGCGTTTGTTTTTTAACGATTAATCGGTGCAATTATTGATTTAACAATAACGAAATCGATTTTTAATCGAATCAGTGAAAAGGTGGGTTTGCTGTTGTTGTGAAAGTACTTTCATACTAATGGTATCATGATGGCGTTTTTAACCCCGAAGGGGTAAGCGAAGGTATCCACATTTTGGCTGTATCTACGTGTTCAGCCTATATACGTCTCACATGAGGAGTATGGGCCGTAACATCACCACGCGCAATGCGAGCAACCGGGACCAACGGCTCAACGTGCCTTCCGAAGCACAGAGGAGTTCGAGACAATAAAGTTTGGGTCACCCATCCACGGCCTAACCATGGCAAAGGTAGCTTTGTTTTCGATTGAAGCGTACTAACTACGCCACCGAGCACTTCATTTCAGCTATTATACGTTTGAATTTGTATGTAACGGGAGACGAGCCTGGAGTCTAATGAATGAGATAAAGAGCTTTGAACAATATTTCATATTATTATGGGTCCTATGTCATGGGATCGTACAAAAGATGCGTGTGAAGGGACCTAGGAGTTCATACAAATCCTCACGTAATCGTTTAGATTCGTTTGAGACTGCTTTTACATCAAATACGGGACAGAGCCCTGTTCATCCGGGACACACAAAGAATGTACCAACTGCTTTTCTTGCCTAGCATGTCGTAAACGGCGACTAAAGGCGTATTGGATACTGGGTCTGTGATTGTGTAGGCGATGAGCTAGCCACTTGTTACTACTCTTTCACGATTTTTCATCTGACCAAACCTATTTTTGTATGGCTAAATGTGGTCTTAAGGAACTCAGTGCTCCTTGGACTCTACCGTTCGGGGATTACAGGCGTGATTGTATGTGTGTATGTATGTAGTGTTGTTACACAAAAATTCCTCAGGCTTGCGGAACACTTAATTGATGCCCTGATTACGTCACTTCACTTATTATATACGAAATTTTTTCTGTTTTATTTTTGATTGACAGTTCAAACAAAACTAAATTGACCTACTCAAGATATATTTATAAAAAATAATGAAACATCAATTACACAAGGTATTACGTCAACGAAATTCGACATGCATGTATGAAATGAAGACCATTATTGTTATTTAATATGTTTGACAATTGTTTCTTCTTCAATTAGACCACCAGTGGCCGAGTGGTCTGAACGCCGGTTTCAAGACGTCGCCATCTCTAAAAGCTCTGGGCTCAATTTCCTGCGGAGACAAATATTTGTGAGTGTTGATTCAGATATACATATTATTATATCATTAATATATTGGGTCCTTACCTATGAAATTGGTGTTTTTTTCTCTCTTAGTATTTTGTCTGTAACTATTAAGATTCAGAGTATTCCTAAAAAATAATTACCTCGTCTAAAAAGACTATATTTTTGAGCTCTTTTGATTTGTTTTGATAATTTTTTGTAAGTTTAATTGTTTTAAAATTGGACACGGAGACAACTCTTTTTAAGTGCCTCCCGAATACATCATTTTATTTGCATTCACTTAAAAACGATATTACACATATTACTAAAGTTTGTCTTATGATACATGCCAAATATTATTATCTTTGGATTTGTCGTTGTGAAGAAAACTGATAAAATGTTAGTATGGAAAATGCAGAATTCCCCAAAATCTCCATACAAAACACCAATTTCATAGGTAAGGACCTAATATATATTTATCCGTCACGTAGTATCCGTAACACAAGCGACATATTAAATTGCTTAATTTGTGCTAGTTGGTAGGTGTGAACCTGTGAACGTATAAAGATATTATTATTATATAATGATGGTAGCAGTAGCCGAGTTGGAGCAGTCGGGGCAGTACTTGTTCGAGAGCTAGCGGGACTCGCGGGTTCTATCCCACCGCCTGTACCACAAAGTTGGAATACAACTTACTTACAGTTCATTGTGAATATCGCTTGCCTCACATCGTGCCCGGTGCATGGTAACAGGCTTGCCACCTGTTACATTGGGACCTAACATATCTGGCGAAAAGTGGGTATTAACACCTCTACCCGCCCGAAGGGGTAGGCCCTTCGGGGTAAGAGGCGTGATGATATGTTATATCGATTATTATATAATTTATTTTCCTTTTTCTTCACCGATTCCCAGTGTGATTCGAGTAGAGAACAACTTTCATGATCATGACATCAATAGCTCACTCCATCACCCAGAATAAAAATTCTCAAAATCCCTCCATCTTTTCTTTGGTCTTCCTCTTCCTCTCAGTACACACCTATCCATTTTCATGTTCACAACTTACCTAGAGAGAGAATTCGTCTTTCAAACTAAAAAAGTAGCATTTTCTCTTAGGAACGTGTCATAGGTACACTGGCCGCCGGCACTGGCCAATAGCGCCGGAAAGATTTCCATACGTTTTACGTATAAGAGTGCGCGTGGCCGGTGCTGGTAGCTAGCGTAGCTATGAAACCACCCTCAATTCATTTATTGTGTGTTTCACTATTATTGTTACTTAACTTGTTTCACGTCCAATACAATAAGTCACGTTAAGGGAAACCTGTTATTAGCCTTTCTAATTATAAGTATTAGATTGTAAACTATGTTACTGTTAAGCAGTTGGATTTCTAAATAAAAAAAAAAAAAATTCAGCGGCCTGCATTAGCAATACATAGAATTAAGCATGAATTGAACATGGAATGGTAGAGTTTGCAGGGGTATTCAGGCTTAATATTTGGTTTCGAAAAATCTTTTACTATTCGAAATGTATATTGTTGCTATGTAGGTACTCGAACAAAGTGTATATTGTTCCCGTGTTCAAAACAAATATTCTTAAAGGTATAACGGAAAGGTTTATTTCCTCATAGTAATTCAATGTATTTTGTCTATCCATCCATCAGCCTATAGACGTCCACTGCTGGACATACGCCTCCCCCAATGATCTCCACAACGACCGGTCCTGCGCAACCATGTGCTTCGATACGAAAAAATATACATTTTTATGGATGTGGTCACACCAAAAAAAAAATTAAAATCCTGATGCTAATGAACTTTCTTCCAACATATCAAATATCTCTTTGTAACATTCTCGAGAGCCTGAGAAAAATGATTTTGATTAAAAGTAACACGTGTAATCGTTACGAAAATGTAATGCGATGAGAATATTAAGTTCTTTAGAATAAATGTTTTTTTTTTTCGTAAAAGTTAATATCTTAACTCTAAAACAACATACATACATACATAAGTCACGCCTTTTTCCCACAGGGGTAGGCAGAGATTACAATCTTCCACTTGCTACGATCCTTGCATATTTCTTTCGCTTTACAGTCCTCATACATGCTCGGCGATTTTGGGTACTTTTGACCTGGCTCTTCTCAAGAACGTTGGTCTGCCTCGTCCCGTATCTCTAAAGCAAAAAATAAATATTATTATAACTCATAAACTTAACAATGAAATAAACATTCATAAAGACAAAGACTCTGAATCTCATTTATTTTGGTAATTTTTCATTTTACTTGTTAGAAGTCTTATTATTCCAAAAAACACTCCTGTTACAGTCTTCTTACTCCTTTGGGGAAAGAAGCGTGATGATATTATGTTATGTTGTATTACCAAAATATTTTTTTGTATTTTAATAAATTATTTCTAATGTTCTTAGACATCCAATAGATTAAATAAAACAACTGACACGCAATTTGTATCTTTATACGCTTAATGTTGATTTAAGTAATATAGGTAAGACTTATCTTATATCTTTAACAACGAGACACATGAATTATATAAATAAAAAAATCAAATGATCAAATAAATGAATTTAGAATTTCATATTTATTCACCAATTTCATCGTCGAGTGTACACAGAACCTTTACTCATTTAAATATTTCGTGTTGAATCAGCTTAGTGTCTGTCATTAGGCCTTCTTAAAAAAAGCATTGATTAATTTAAAACATGCATGTAATTTGTTTCAAAGACACTTCAAGCTTTTTTGTAAAGGACTGACAGTCCTTATGTTAAGAAGAAATTACCAAATCAAATCTAATCATATTAATTTTGTAAAGCACACGTAATATAACAAAAATGGTGTCAAATAAATTTTAAGGGCCAGTATGTTTAACCATAACGACGTACAAAAATATGTTTTAAACATGTCATAAATAATAATAAATAAATATCTTCAGACATTCACACCTATCAACTAATTTTAAGCAACTTATGCTGCGTTACTACTTGTGTTACGGATACTAGATGATGGATATGGATATTAGCAACAAAAAACAAAAAACACGTGTGGCACTCGGGGACTGCCGCGGTAAAGCTATTGCATAGCATTTTGTATCAACTTATGCAATTATATTTATTTATTGTTTTTTTTACAAAATGCTTAACTTAACATTCGTACCTCTTATGTAGGGAAATGTTGACTATAAATAGTTCAACTAAAACGTCTAAAGATTAAAATTATAAAATTCTGACATGTACATATTTACGTAATTCGTCACTTACCATCAGCACCCCTTTTATTTCACGTCACCACCCCTAGTATTGTAAAACTCGTGACTTTTTTAGTTATGTTATGAAAGTCAATTTGTATGAAAAACGTACGTCAGTATCTCTCTCTCTCTCTCCGCCCCAGTTGTAATCCACAAAGCCACACCTCCTTGCGCATCGGAGTGGGGAGCGTGAGGTTTTTTCGTTACGGAATTTCTGGATTTGGTCCCCGCGCTCAAGGCCCGCGATAGAAGCTATGCAATAGCTTAATAAAAAATAAATAAATGAAAGAACTAAGTACACGTCAATTCGAAGTGCATTACATGAATTAAAATACCAATCCTAAAAATGTGCACGATTTTTTTTATGTTAATACCCTAAAAGTCAATGAAGGAAAATCTTAATAGACCAGTGGTTTTTTACCGGGAATCCGGGAATCCGGGATCGGGAAATCCGGGATCGGGAAGTCCGGGTTTGATTCCCCATAGGACAGAAGTTTAGTTGGTGGTAGGGCTTCAAAGCCTACCTTTGAAGCCCAACCACCAACTTGTCGCCATAATAACAATGTTATTAGCATTGTCGTGTTCCGACAATCAGAGGTAAGATAGCCAGTTCCTCAGTTGTTGAGGAATACAAGTGAAGCTCGCTTCCTTCGGCCTTATCGTCACTACAATCGGGTGATTGATTGTGAATATCGCTTGCCTTGCATCGTGCCCGGTGCATGACAACAGGCTCGCTATCTATTACATTGGGACCTAACATATCTGGCGAAAGGTGGGTGTTTACACATCCTACCCCTTCCATCTGTGGTTTAGGCATTCCTACACCACAAAAAAATAAAAATAAATAAATAAATAAATAATAAATATCTTCAGACATTCACACCTATCAACTAGCCCGATTTGAAGCAACTAATGCTGCTTGTGTTACGGATACTAGATGACGGACAAATTTAATAGATAAATACCTATATATAATATTCAGATTTTATACAATACATATATAAACATCCAAGACTAGAGAACAAATGTCTGTATTCATCACACAAACATTTGCCCCACGGGATCGAACGCAGAACCTCTCGAGATGGCGACGCCTTGAGACCGACGTACAGACCACTCGACCACGGAGGTCGTCAATATATCTATCTATTCTCTTTCATTTATCTGTTTCTTCAATAATTTCAAGTCAATTTTTACAATAATATTTGTTCGAAAAACTTACTAAAATACATGCATGCACTAAAATAATTCTGTGCAGATTTTAAAATTGAAAAAGATGTTTAATATCGTGCCATCACAGGATATGAAATGCAAAAATGTAAAAGCTAAAATTAAAATATTCAAAATGTAGAAGTAATACGCGTAATTAGTCTCAGATGCAATTACGATGCAGTTATAAGCATAAAAGTAAAAGTTGTAATTATTTTTATATTTAATTTAATTTTAATTTTGTAGTACTTGAACTATAAAGATGGTGGAGAAAAATAATAAAAGCATTATTTTTCTCCACCATCTTTATAGTTCAAATTATTATCTTTTTAAGTATCCATTTTCGTTTTTTAAAAGCAATCGTTGCACGCGCATCACATCACCTGACTTAGCTATTGTTAAACGAGTTTCTTGGAGGAAACGTTAAATGTAGACTTCTCTCGCTCACACTCACATCTTTAACGTCGCTGTCTCAGTCGCACAGATGCGTCGTGAAAAGGATGCAGGCATAGGCTTCGTTTTTTGAAATTTGAATAAATTTACACTTTTAAAGAAAGGTTTTTGAGCTTATGAGGTTCATTGACTTCCCCGTCTTTAGTTAAGTCAGCTGTGCGAGTCACCTTATGGTTTAAACTTTCGCGACGCAACTTGCTAAAACCTTTCGTAACGTTATTTATAGGCGTATATTTTATAGTGGCTTTTCTAACACAACTATATTATTAAAGAGAAATTATAACTTTTATTATTTATTTAAATTTATTGAACAGTTAACTTGTATCGATTTCTCTACAGTTTTCTTAATTGGTTGTCTTTACAAATGTATAAATTAGTGAGGCATAATCAATTTATAACATATGAATTATTCATGATAAAATAGTTTAGTTTATTTAGATACTTAAATATCGTTAAAATGATATAATATGCTAATGAATTAGTCGTTTAGGTGATGGGTCACCGTTTTAGAAAATATTTCTTAGCGGTGCTCAAGATTGATGTTTAAGTTTGGACTTCCGAATTTTTGGACTTTTGTCAAAATGTAATAACTCTACAGAGAAATGGTGTTCCAGCAGCGTAGTATATACACCGGTCTAAAGTTGTAGCCATTTTTAAGGTTCTGGGTTTGAGTTCTGGCATTTTCCTGTCATAGGTGTTTACAAATGTGGAGCCACAAGAATGGACAAGATCAGGAATGAGTACATTTGAGGAAGTTTGAAAGTAGCGCCAGTGACAGAAAAGATTAGGAGCAATAGGTTAGCGTGGTGTGGACATGTGATGAGGAGGGATGAATATCACATTACAAGAAGGATGATGAGCATGGATGTGGAAGGACTTAGAGTGAGAGGAAGACCAAAGAAGCGATGGATTGCGTAAAGAATGATATGAGAATAAAAGAGTTGGATGCTGAGCTGACGAGTGACAGAGGAGAATGGAAGAAGAAGACATGCTGTGCCGACCCCACCTAGAGTGGGAAAAGGGGCAAGAAGAAGAAGAAGGGTGTTTACAAGACTTAGTTTATTTAGGTTCTTTCTTAATTTATTATTATATATGAATAGTATACATAACTTAAGCGCGTAATAATTTTTACTTAGTTATTGAGAGTGTATTTCAAGTTCAAATATAACTTCTTAGCTTTTGCCCGCGACTTCTTATGCGTTGAATAGTTACTTTGAGATAGTGTGATGGTATGTACCATATAGCCTTCCTCAATAAATAGGCTATTCGAGACTGAAAGTTTTTCCAAATTGGAACAGTAGCCTCAATTGATGGTATTGAAAATTTACTCCTACTCTATTATTAGAAGAAAAGTTCATAGTGGCGTAAATTTGTCCTTCATTTTTCTGAGAGACCATATTTAAAATTTTTAACATTCACCCGCATGGCACCCATTCCCATGGGAATATCAGGGTAAAAGGTAGCCGATGCCCTTTCTCAGGCTCTAGACTATCTGTGTACCAAATTCTGGTTCAATAGGTTCAATAGTATTTATCTATTTATATATACTTTATTGCACATAATAATACAAAGAACTATTAGTTTGGATTTACTCCCAAGTGTACGAAGTTTGGCAACACTTCGGTGATGGAGTTATTTAAAATTACCAATATCACTATAATATCCACTCCGAAACAAAATTACAATAGTCAAAATAAAAATCTCATCCGCCATAGTTAAATGCCGCTATAACCCCCTTGGGAACTACAAACGACAATAATACAATAGAATAAAAATATTTATATAAAAAGTTTTAACATAGAACCTGCTCCTATTTAGATTTGTTCTTAAAATACTTTCAGAGATCAACACCGTTTTTAAAAGATAGTGTTTTTTTTTTCTGTAATTCTAAAACACTATTGTTATATATTATTATTATTATTATATTGCTCACCATATTTCACTAAAAGATAATTCGCTTGTGAAGTGTGTTTAATCTAGAATCTATCCATAGCTCGCTATTCAAAGTGTTCTAAGAAACTAAAAGGTTTACTAAAAGTGAAAGGATATTATGATCTATTAGAATGGACATTAAAAATTATATAACTCTTTCACTTTTATACGTACACTCGTACTTATGTTCTACTACAACGTATGTTCGTATTTTCCGATAAGGCCTATCTCATTATAAAGCTTTGAATAATATTTTTTTTAGAGTCTAACATACTTAGTATACATTAAAGCTACCTATATGAAACGTAGTAAATATTGAAAGGTAGCGGTAGCCGAGTAGGTACGGACGGAAGAGTTTGAATAAAACTTATGTACAGTTCGTTGTGAATATCGCTTGCCTCACATTGTGCCCGGTGCATGGCAACAGGCTCGCCACCTGTTACATGAGGACCCAACATATCTGGCAAAATGTGGGTGTGTAACACCTCTGCCTACCCCTTCGGGGAAGGAGGCGTGATGATATGTTATGTTATGTTTGTTATGAAACGTTATTTTAATATTGGGTCCTTACCTATGAAATTGGTGTTTTTATTCTGTCTTAGCAATTTGTCCGTAACTATTAAGTTTCAGAACATTCTTATAAAAAAATTGCCTCTTCTAAAAATAGACCATATATTTGAGCTCGTATTATTTAATTTGATAATTTTTTGTATGTTTAATTGTGTTAAAATTAAACACAAAGACAATTATTTTTAACTGCCTCCCGAATACATCATTTGATTTGCATTAACATAAAAGCGATGAATAATTTTTATCAAGCGTGTTCACACACATATTGCTTAATGATACAATGATGTTACATGCTAATGATACATGCCAAATATTATTATCTCTGGATTTGTCGTTGTGGAGAAATCTGAAAAAATGTTAGTATGGAAAATGCAGACATCCCCAAAATCTCCATACAAAACACTAATTTCATAGGTAAGGACCTAATATTTTAATCACTTAACTTAATCAACGCAAATTGAATTCAATAAATACCACATAACGGTTTTTTTAGAACTATTAAAAATCCCGAATTCAATTGAGGGTTACTTATCAACTATTAGTAAGCATTTGATATAAAAAGTTTCTACTAATTCA
Organism: Parapoynx stratiotata; assembly: GCA_910589355.1. Taxonomy (NCBI): domain Eukaryota; kingdom Metazoa; phylum Arthropoda; class Insecta; order Lepidoptera; family Crambidae; genus Parapoynx; species Parapoynx stratiotata. Next base: position 10,960,122 of record OU342481.1, read on the forward strand.
CATTTTAATTACTGGTAAAAACATAAAATTATGTAAGTTGTACCTGCGACCCCCGAAGGTCGAACCTGCGGCCTCGAGTCGAGGTATCGCGTTCCACGCAGACCACACATGTTTTAGGATGTTTTTTACCTATTTAATAACCTTCTCTACATTGGCTTGAAGGATTCCTAAAAATCCTGCTTACTAAAAAAAATATGTAGGTATTTATCAAAATTTACTATTTATTTCTAATTACACTAAAATGCGCATTAAGTGATAATAACTTCTGACACACCCATCAAATAGCTCAAAGATGGAAGCTTACGCACCTGTGTCATGGACCTCAAGGATGGTGACGGATACATAAAACGCTAGGTAAATAAATATTTAGGAACTCGGTGGCGTAGTGGTTAGTACGCTTGGACTTTCGATATCGAAAAGAAAGCTACCTTGCCATGGTCAAGGCTTGGATGGGTGATCAAAACTCTGTGAAACCGAACTCCCTCGTGCTTCGGAAGGCACGTTAAGCCGTTGGTCCCGGCTACTTTTGCAACCGTTTCTACCCACCAACCTGCATTGGGCCAGCGGCAGCGTGGTGGTTACGGCCCATACTCCTGAATCGTGTTTCTCCATGAGGAAGGCCTGTACCCAGCATTGGGACGTTAGGCTGAGGACGAAGTAAATAAAGGAAATATTATAAATTAAGGCATAAGCATCGAAGCATGAAACCATACAAGGCACTTAATAAAAGCACGGAAGTCATCAAAACTATTATACATACATAAATATTCATGTTTTTATTCGATGGTAGACATAGATTAACAGTCTCCCACTTGCTACGATCCTCGTTAGCCAATCAGCGCTCAGCATCCCATCTCATCAGTTATCCCCGCCGATTGGCGTCCAGTCGTATTCCGTCTTCCTCATTGGTGCCACCAGTACCTCATGCGCAGCTATTGGCAACTATCACCTCCACGTAACGGTCACGCAACTGAACACCAAAGATAAAAGCCGCTACTTACTACCCAAGCTCATAAGCTGCATGAATCTATTTTCAAATTTTCTGAAACTGTTTTTTTATGAGTAATTTTGTCATGAATCCTTGTTGACATCCTCTTATTCATTCCACTTAGGCCCGTATTACAGAACCAAACTCAAGCGTAGATCTCTGCTTGAGCACTGTTAGAGAGGGATGGCGCTATTGATCCCACACAGCGCCATCCCTTTTTAACTGAGCTCAAGCAGAGATCTACGCTTGAGTTTGGTTCTGTAATACGGGCCTTAGACTTGCCTGTAATGTAATTTGTATATTGTAGCACGTAAGATTATTTTATTTTATGTAAAGGGAGGATGGACCCCTTGCAGAGTTTCTTGCCTGTATCTTCTCTTGACAAGGCCTCCCGGTAGTGAACAGGAAGAAAAAATTTAGAGGTAGACCAGTAGAATTGTATAATTTATTTGTTAAGTTTCATTGTTTTTGACGCGTCATAAGTGTAACTACTTGTTCTTACCTAAATGATTAAATAAAGAATTTCATTTCATTTCATTTCCAATGGCGTCATCTACTTTCATGAATGCTGTTCATGAATGTCTCTTGACGGTGTTTTTAAACCCGGCTTCATAAAACACCATCGACTCGAACCCGGGTCATTTTAAAACATAATATACCTCAACCACGGAGGTTGTCATAATTATAAACGTATAATATTACAATGCCATTTCTTATAGACACATAGGCTTATGCCACAAAAAGAGAATCATCGCGCTTACTGCTAATTGGTACAAAGGAGTTAGTTTACTAGACCTTTTTTTATTTTTACAGCCAGTTACATGCATAAGGTACAGAACTTAGATGAGTCAATGTTTATATTTGATAAGACTTTACCCAAGGGCTGATTCGAGCGTCAACAATGTACAGTCGACTCCAAAAATATGTAACCACTTTGACAGTAAATGACTCTATTAAAAGGAAATAAAGGTTGTCACCTCTTAAATGCGTATACATATTTTTGTACTCAACTGAACCTATTTAATTTTATAACTTCACCCAGAAAGACACGAACCTTGTCGTACAAAGTTGTATATAAACTGCTTATAAAGGAAATAATTTTAATGAATAACAGTGACTTGTATTTTGTTTTCGGAGTAGCCCTTCAAATATATTTTCAAGAATTTAAAGTAGCCCTTATAAGGGGAAGTTAAACTATGATATTTGTGCAACGGATAGGATCCATATGGAATTTATCAAAGACTTATCTGGAGAGGATTCGAAGTCCTTGGTTTTAAAGGTCATTGACCTCACAGGTACCGTTAACAAAATAGTATACAAGACCCTTGCCTATACTTGAACAAATTTTATTACAAAATTAGCAACAGTTCTAGTAATCGCCAACAAATTCTAGTCGAAGTTCTGGTAATATTCATCTGGATTTACGACCTTATTGTGTAGTATCAAGGGTTGTGTTACACTGGCACGGACCTGACATTGTTCATGAAATACATCTCGCATTCCCGGCTTCCTATAGAGATTTAGCAATAAAATCTGTAATATTATGATATAAGGGTAAGTATACACGATAATATTTAGTACGACAATAAATTTTAATAGATCTTCAAATTGTTGAGATCATAATAAATTTTTATTGAATCTAAACACATTATATGTAACATAGCATGACACAAACCAATAAATAATTATCATAAGGCTTATAATAGAAAAAATGGCAGAAGATAGCAGAATATTATTACCTCTGCTATTTAACATAGATGACGCAAATGTATGTACTGCGCGTTTTCGAGAACCCCGACCAATCATCGGGGTTGGCCGCTGATGACTTGTCAGCGCGCGTCCGAATGGCTGCAAAAACTAAAAAAAATGCTTCGTTGTGTGTTAATTGGCGGAGGGACATCGGCGGCATCGGAATCATTCAATCAGTTTGGATCCCTCATCTCAAAATTACGGCGTGACGTCACAGTAGACGTTGAAAAGTTGACACTCTTGGTTTCAATACAAATCGTTATGTTGAGATAATTGTGTCTTCGTCTGTTAGTAGTGTATCTGTCGTAGTGCGACAAGCAAGACTTGACCAGCTAGTTTTCAAAATTAAATATAAAACATAGTGTATTTAAAAGTAAATGTTTACCTTGAACTCTTTTTTTCCTAGTAAGATATCTATCTTACACGTAATAACTTAAACGTTATAGTTAAAATTAAAAAATCAAAAATTAAAAACCTTAGTCTTTTATAGTCAGAAATTTCTTATGAAGTCATTTATTTCATTTCTTATTGTTTTTATATTTATTTCAAGGATTCCCAGTAATTTATTCACGGAAATGGAAAGGGGGAAAATATAGAGATTCTCGTTCGGTTTCTTTAATGTTCTTCCCCGAACTAGGATTTGATAAATTTTAATACAGTATCCATCAAGCGAACGCTGGCGTTCGCGAACAATATCACTATGTTTATATTGTCTCGTTTGGTGACTATTTACGAAGCAACTGTTACGAAGACGACTTTCTATTCAACTTAAGGAATGTAATTTTGAAAGAATTTAATATGAGCTTCTAGAAAAATTATGAATAAAAAATAAGCCAGTCGCCTTCTGCGAACTGTTATGAACAAAAGAACTACAAATTCCAATTAGTTACAAATTCCAATTAGAAATATGATATCATTCAAATGCTGGAAGAGATTTACATATAGCTTTTTTAGAAAAGGACAATGGCATAAATAATAAATTTTGTTCATGCCAATATACGTTACACAATCCTTTTACGACCTCCGTGCTCGAGTGGTCTGTACGCCGGTCTCAAGGCGTCGCCATCTCGAGAGGATCAGAGGGTTCGATCCCCGGTGGGGGCTGATGTTTGGGTGATGAATTTTCAGGCATTTGTTCTTCAGTCTTGGATATTTATATAATATTCAGGATATTTATATGTATTTATCTACTAAATATATTTATCTGTCATCTAGCGTCCGTAACATAAGCAGCATTAGTCGCTGAAACTGGGGCTAGTTGATAGGTGTGAATGTTTGAAGGTATTTATATTTATTTATTTATATTTTATAAACAAAAATAATGTGAAACAGCAGACTACCACATGGCATGTGACTGCCTTTATACATACAAAAAGTCAGGGCCTCTTTCCCACAGGAGTAGGCAGAGAGTTCTTTGCACTTGCTACGATCCTTGCATATTTCTTTTAGTGCAGACCTCATACATACTCAGTGAACTCGGTGGCGCTCAGTAGCGGAGAGATCAGCGGCGTACTGGTTACCTTCGCCATGGTTACGCCCTGGACGAGTGACCAAAATATTGTGATCTCGAGCTCCTCCCGTGCTTCGGAAGGCACGTTAAGCCGGTCCCGGTTGTTACTGCCGTTTCTTCCTACCAATCAGCATTGGGCTTGTTTCCATGAGGAAAACCTGAGCCCAGCAGTAGGATGTATAGGCTGGACGGACTTGCTACGATCCTTGCATATTTCATTACTTTGACCTGGCCCTTCTCAAGAACACTCTCGATTTGATCGATAAATGTTGACCTAGGTCTTCATACATACATGGCGAGCACTGTGTTCCTTAAGATCACATTTAGCCATACAAAAATACGGTTGGTCTGATGAAAAAATTGTGAAAAGTAGTAACAAGTGGCTAGCTCATCGCCTACACAATCACAGACCCAGTACCCAATACGCCCTTAGTCACCTTTTACGACATGCTAGACAAGAAAAGCAGTTGGTACATTATTTATATGTCCCGGACCAACACGTCTTCGGCATCATCATTTTAAGCCTTAATTGGGGCCTTCGATAAATTCATCATAATCATTATCAGCCCACTCCTATCCATTGCTGGACACAAACCTCCTCTAATGCACGCCACACCAATTACGTGATTTTTTGACTCCTCCCCCGTCCTTGTCACATTTGTCAGACTCCCCCCTCCCCAGTGTGACGTCACATATTTTGTCATTTTACATCATGAATCCGATTAGTTCAATTTCAATATTAATATTTTTTTTTATAAAATTTGTGTCAGATATTCATATGTGACGTCACAACATTAAAAACCCTCACACCCTTTGTTCCACATAATATGTGTGTGTGAATTTTACGGATGGATCCTTTGGTTCACTGTTGGACATAGGCCTCCCCTAATGCACGCCACCACTCTGGATCTTCGGTCGTTCTCCCACTCCAACCTACGAATATCGTCATCCCATCTTGTCTTGTTTCATTCACACTTTCCACTACCACATAATAATAAAATAATAGGTCTTTACCTATGAAACTGCCGTATTTTTCTCTCTGAGTATTTTGTCTGTAACTATTAAGTTTCAGAATATTCTTATAAAATAATTACCTCCTCTAAAAATAGACCTATTTTTGAGCTCTTTTGATTTGTTTTGACAATTTGTTGTAAGTTTAATTGTGTTAAAATTAGACACGAAGACAACTCTTTTTAAGTGCCTCCCGAATACAGCATTTGATTTGCATTCACTTAAAAACGATAAATAACTTTTATGAAGAGTGATATCACACATATTGCTAAAGCTCGTCTAATGATACATCACAAAAATTATTATCTCTGGATTTGTCGTTGTGGAGAAATCTGAAATAATGTTAGTATGGAAAATGCAGACTTCCTCAAAATCTCTATACAAAACGGCAATTTCATATATAGGTAAAGACCTATTATAATTATTTCAATTTTATGTACAAATCTGAAAACACCCTTATCTCGCATAAAATGTAATCCTAGCTATGAATCTGCGATGCTTACTCGGAACACCATTGTGACATTATAGGGTGCTAAATGTGATTCTTACGGCCCCTAGAATTATTAGAAGATTGGTTACAACGCTGTTCTGCAGGACATTCGAGGTGTAAATAGTAATAAGCTGTTTTCCATTTTATTTTCTCGTTTTTCTTATTTTTGAGAACATTTGCTCGTGTAATTGATAAAGAGGATAAAAAATATGTTTATTTTTCAATTGTTTCTAATTTTTACATTTGGCAGCTATTTATTTATTTGGTCAGCAACAAAATGGTTTTCCGAAAAATCGTTTGGGCATCAAACAAATATTTTGTCAGCAATATAAATATTTGGGCGGTAATATAATTATTTTGTCAGCAGAATTATTATTTGGACAGCAAGATAATTATTTGGGCTGTAATATATATGTTACCAGAAATGTATAAAATATAGCAAAGGATCAATGATGTATAATAATAATAATTTTATTTTTTTATGATCCTTAAAAACAATATTTGTGACATCAAAACGTATAAACAACTGACAGCAAAGAAAATATTTGAGTTGCTGCCCAATTATTTATTTTCCTGGCCATAATTCGAATATTTTGCTAACCGTTTAAATAATATTCGAAAAAAAAGGCGCTTATATTTTGTTAATGAACTTTTCAGTTTTCGGGGATTTAGTTGTTATGCTGCAATTATGTAAGCAAGTGTCGCAATAAAATAGATAAATATTACTATTGTCGTTACCGGACAATAGGAAAGACATAATTTCTCTTTAATTTAAACCAAAATTTAAACAGCCAAGACAAATGTTACATACTAAATAGAATTTCTGCACTCCTAGCTTGTGGCATTATAATCTAAGCTATTAGGCCTATTATTGCGAAAAATCTGGTTGACGTCGTCATAATGCCAGGAATTTAATGAGTCAACTAAGATACCAAATGCATCAAATGTAGAGATGGGACAGGCTCGAGTCTTTAGTCATGATCTTAATGTATATGTATAATTAATTGTTGGTCCGCGATGGACTCTTAACTAATTAACCGATTTCAATCAAATTTGCACACCGTGTGCAGTTTGATCCAACTTGAAAGATAGGATAGCTTACATCTCAATTAATGATTGCAATATAATTTTATTGCAATTTATTTGTTTATTATTTGACGGTCACAATTATCTGTTAGATCCAAAAGATTCTAACAGATGACGACATCTGTTGACTGGGTTGAGTATTAGGTGCAGCAATGAGTGGCCGAGTCAGCTAGTCTATTAAAAAAATGACTTGTCGCTCTTTAAACTGTAATAGGAATTGCTTTAAACTCAAATGAATGAAAACCGAATCATATTTTAATTGAAATTATCAGAAGAAGAAGAAAAAAGAAGAAGTGATTCTTTACACCTACGGAACGGATTTGCTTTTTATATAATTAGTGTTTTACGTGGTGGAACAGGATTGGGAGTAGAAGAGAAAAGGAAACTTAAAAAATGGAGCGAAAATATTAGAAAAAAACCCAAACAGAAAGAGTAACAGAGCCTTTATACTGTAAGTTGTTATTTTAAAAAACTAAAATTTTTTTAGTAGCCTTAAAGATTTCAATTTCTATGTGAATCGTGACAAGCGCCCCTAGCGGAGAGCAGCTGGAATGTATTTTCCCATAGAAAATGACATTCTTCATGCAATTAAAAAAGTTAAGTTTTACAATGATAACTTACACTAGGGGTGAAGAACGAAACACACAACATAAAATATCATCACTCCTCATTCCCCGAAGTGGTAGGCAGAGGTGTTAAACACCCAATTTTCGCCAGATATGTTAGGTCCCCATGTAACAGGTGGCGAGTCTGTTGCCATGCACTGGGCTCAATGTGAGACAAGTTATATTCACAATGAACTGTTCTTTTATTCAAACTCAGTGGTACAAGGGGTGGGATCGAACCCGCGAGTCCCGTGGCCTCTCGAACGAGTAGTGTCCCCGTCCTTTAATTTGATCGAGGAACGTTCGCCTAGGTCTGCCTCGTCCCATATCTTATCTCCACTCACACCCGATTCATATATCCCTTTAGTCAATCTATTTTCATCCATCCTTTCCACAAAGTGGTTAAACTTAAATTAAATCGAGTTAAAAACTATTTATATACATTAACCAAAAATCTCAGGCCAATTGTACTCGACTCAACATTAAGAAAGACTCGAAGGACTGAATTATGTCCCAACACTAAATTACGAAAGTGCTGAGCATTACCGCTTTGTCTTCGGAATGTTGTGTTCGAAAGCAGATCTGTCAATAGGCAAATCAGTCTCAATGACGGAGTAATCCCTAAACTAGTCCTTATTTCCAGTTTATGTTATTAAATACACATCTGTCATTATTACTGTAACTCAGTTAAAGTGTGTAATCATTGGAACTGGTGTGGTAGGGCTGGCGCGAACGACATAACACGACAGAGTCATCGTCGTCCGCCGATATAGGTCCCACTGCGGGGTACAGGCCTTCCTCATGGTGAAACACACGAGGAGTATGGGCCGTAACACCACCACGCTGATCCAAAGCGGGTTGGTGGGTAGTAAGTAGTAACCGTTGCAATAGCGGCCGTTGACGGAGGAGTTCGGCTTAACGGAAGGCACGTTATCCAACGTCTTAACGTGTCTTCCGAAGCACGGGGGAGTTCGAGATCATAAAGTTTTGTTCACCCATCCAAGGCCCGACCATGGCGAAGGTAGCTTTGTTTTCGGTATCGAATGCCACAGCGTGCTAACCTACGCCACCGAGGTGAGTGTCATCACGTCTAAGGAAAGGTTTTAAGTCCCAAATTTCGACTGATATGCTTATGGCCCGACCGCCGGCGGGTAAGCGGATTAACTATCAAAGATTTTCTTATTAAAAAAAAAACATAATGATACTGTATTTTTTCTTTTCTTTTTTATAAACTTGACTACTTTTTACTGAGCTATCGCAACTCTACACACACTTGCTTCTCGCCATCGATTCTAGCTTAGATTTTGATTTACTCGTCCATTATTTCTGGTCGGACAACTATCGGGCCACTGAAGTCGCTCCCTATGTAGACATCATTTTTGGTAGGGCAACTACCGGGCCTCCTGAGCCCCGCCCTATGAAAGACATCATTTCTGGTCGGACTACTTACTATCGGGCCACTTAAGTCCCTCCCTATGTAGACATCATTTCTGGTCGGGCAACTACCGGGCCTCCTGAGCCCCGCCCTATGAAAGACATCATTTCTGGTCGGACTACTTACTATCGGGCCACTTAAGTCCCTCCCTATGTAGACATCATTTCTGGTCGGGCAACTACCGGGCCTCCTGAGTCCCGCCCTATGTAAGACATCATTTCTGGTCGGGCAACTACCGGGCCTCCTGAGTCCCGCCCTATGTAAGACATCATTTCTGGTCGGGCAACTACCGGGCCTCCTGAGTCCCGCCCTATGTAAGACATCATTTCTGGTCGGACAACTTTCGGGCCACTTAAGTCCCTCCCTATGTAGACATCATTTCTGGTCGGACAACTTTCGGGCCACTTAAGTCCCTCCCTATGTAGACATCATTTCTGGTCGGGCAACTACCGGGCCTCCAAACTCCCGCCCTAAGTAAGAGGCGAGCCTGATGCCATCAAAGCAATGTTCAAGGCATGCGATTCTTTTAGTAACTATGTTACTTTTGATTTATGTGACGACCTCCGTGACCGAGTGGTATGTATCGGTCTCAAGTCGTCGCCATCTTTAGAGGTTCTGGGTTCGATCCCCAGTGGAGACAAAGTGTTTGGGTGATGAATTTTCAGACATTAATTGTTCTCCAGTCTTGGATGTTCTTTTTATGTATAGTATTATGTATATTCTAAATAATTATATGTATTTATCTATTTAATATATTTGTCTGTCATCTTGTATCCGTAACAAAATGTAAATATATAAACTATTAAATAAATAAATAAATAAAATTCATCACCCAAAAATTTGCCCCCACCGGGGATTGAACACAGAACCTCTCGAGGTGGCGAAGCCTTGAGACCGGCATACAGACCACTTAACCATGGAGGTCGTCAAATACTGAGCTTATGGAAGTGGAAGACATGTAGAGATGAGTAATGCCGAGTATTCCTAAAACGGGAAAAAGTCATGAATAATACGAATACTGTCCTATTTTGTCTGATGATTGTCATATTTTTTCTGTTGATTTTAAAAATATATTACTCCTTACCTGGCAACCCTATCTAGCCAAGTGTTGCAAGTAAACGACAAATTGCCAAGTAGCTCACTGAAACTAGTATGTCTTTTTTAAATGATTGCCGCTTATTTTTAATTTGCAATAAAATATTCTTCGTGGAAATTACCGGAGGTTCTCGTGAGAATTAGCTCCTGTCAGTATACAATTACAGGAGAGGTGTAAAAGTTATCAATCAAGTTTGTAATTATATGGGGAGGTACGAAAATATTCGTTATTCGACGAGGGTTAAGTGGTCACTTAAAAATAGGCCTTTTAAGATAATTAAAAGCTTAGCTTCATTGTTTATTTGGCACATCTAAAAGTCAATTTATATTAGGTCCTTACCTAATAGAAAATGGTGTTTTGTATGGAGATTTTGGGGATGTCTGCATTTTACATACTAACATTTTATCAGTTTTCTTCACAACGACAAATCCAGAGATAATAATATTTGGCATGTATCATTAGACAAGCTTTAGCAATATGTGTGTGGACACGCTTGATAAAAATAATTCATCGTTTTTATGTAAATGCAAATCAAATGATGTATTCGGGAGGGAGTTAAAAATAATTGTCTTTGTGTCTAATTTTAACACAATTAAACATACAAAAAATTATCAAATTAAATAAAACGAGCTCAAATATATGGTCTATTTTTAGAAGAGGCAATTATTTTATAAGAATGTTCTGAAACTTAATAGTTACGGACAAATTTCTAAGATAGAATAAAAACACCAATTTCATAGGTATGGACCCAATATATTTTTTTATTTTGTCATCGATATATTTACTTTAAGTGATAAGGTAATTTCGGCTATATTAATAGGCTAGTTGACCCTTTTTTAATTGGCCCTAAATGAATCATTACTGTTAGCCATCACCACAAAAAAACAATATAATTTTTTTTGAAGCGTTCACCACAATAAATTTTAAATTATAAATTACGTTTTCGCTTAACTGTCAAAAACGCCTTCGGTCATGATGGTCTATGAATTATCTGTGTCGTGACACTGTTTGACAAAGCCGACATACATGCTTGATTGGTTGCGCCTGGCGTGTGACGGAATTTGATCATGCGTAGTTATTGTTTACATGAATTGTTACATAGCTAATGTCACGAGCATGGTGGATGGCGTTTTTGGCAGATTAAAAAAAAAGTAAAAATAAAACATGTTTAAATTGAATTTCTACAGCAATCCCTTATTTAAATTTATTGAAATTGGTATATTTCGGACCCTTGTACTATATAATATGTGAATTAAACATTATTTTCATTACTTTTGATAGTCACTACCCTATTGTTGCAAGCTAGAGGTGAAAACATCAGAATGTTTCCGTAACTTTGGAATATTTCAGGAAAACTACCGGAAATATAATAACTTCCAATATTTCCAACAACTTTGGAAGTTTTCAAAATAGATTATTAACTTAAAAAACTGGGGACGCTTTGAAAATTACTTACTGTGTTACCATTGCAAAATACAAAATTTTACAAATTACCTATTTTTTTTGTCATCAATCAAAATCAAACAAAAAGCTTCATCGTAGTTTTATTTACCTTATCATCAAAATTAAAGTGTATAAGAAAAGAACACACTTTAAATAAACTTAAAAAAAAAAGTATATATTATCTAATATTTTTTAACTAAATGTAACGAAATAATTGTATTTTTGAAAATGAAAATGACGCGAAAAACGCAGGATCGTGCATAGCCAATCACCAGACTATGGGGAAGAATTTAACGTTCGCAACGGAAAGCAGCGGCTGGTATGAGACCAAGCCAGTCCAAACAATTCCTCTGAACACTCCTCGTAATAGTAACGTAGAATTTATAGAGCGATGCTACACCTTTTCGCAGAGCCAAGGTGTCAATGCGATCAGAAATGCTGGGCTCGTTAACAATTCGAGCCGCAAGTTCTCACACTTTTGCTCTCGTTGAGTTGTAAGTAAATAAATATCTTCAGACATTCACACCAATCAACTAGCCCCATTTTAAGCAACTAATGCTGCTTGTGTTACGGACACTAGTTGACGGATAAATTTATTTAATATATAAATACATATAAATATCCTGAATATTATATATAAATATATATTGTGTCTTTACCCATGAAATTGGCGTTTTTTTCTCTCTTAGTATTTTGTCTGTAACTGTTAAAATTCAGAGTATTCCTAAAAAATAATTACCTCGTCTAAAAATAGACTATATTTTTGAGCACTTCATTTGTTTTGATAATTTGTTGTAAGTTTTATTGTGTTAAAATTGGACACGGATAGAACTCTTTTTAAGTGCCTCCCGAATACATCATTTTATTTGCATTCACTTAAAAACGATAAATAATTTTTATGAAGTGTGATATTACACATACTACTAAAGCTTGTCTAATGATAGATGCAAATATTATTATCTTTAGATTTGTCGTTGAGAAGAAAAACGAAAAATTTTTAGTATGGAAAATGCAGAATTCCCCAAAATCTCCATAGAAAACGACAATTTCATAGGTAAAGACCTATTATAAACATCCAAGACTGGAGAACAAATTTCTGAAAATTCATCACCCAAACATTTGCCCCCACCGAGGATCAAACCCAGAACCTCTCGAGATGGCGACGCCTTGAGACGGGCATACCTACAGACCACTCGACCACGGAGATCGTTAAATAAAAACAGAACTCATGAGTTTGAATTGTAGTCAGTTACCATCAGATAAGTAATTTGCGTGATTACCAAGTGTTGACTTTAAAAAAGATATGCTGTTGCCGTACCTACCTTTTTACAGCAATGATGTTGTTATTTCCTATTGTGAGTTGTGACAAATATAGCCTTGTTGCGTGTATATAGTCGTCATATTTCACGTTGCTTTCGTATTTATTGTTAGATAGCTTCCTCTATTTTAGGCACGGCCTTTTCAAGGTCACTAACTGAAAGCTGCTTTTTACACCATTTCAAACCTTACTCTTTACGTAGGAAGGAATAATCAAGTGTATTATTAATTTTGTTTAGATTTTGTTATGCATTTGGAAATATGTTCTTGTTTTTCCGATTTTCAGCCTTATTCTGAAGCTGTTAAGAAAAAGGGAAATGCTTTTATTAAATGGGGAAGGCGTGGTTGTAAATGAATGATGCATCGTTAACAGTATTGGGTGCAGAATTAGTAGAATAACAGTTCTGGTAAAAATAAACAAACGAAAGCATTAATTTATTGACAATGACTTACTATTTTACTATAATTATTATACTAAAGTTAGTACATATTGGCTACAAACGCTTAAAATTACAATTCGTGGGAAAGATGAGTACCACTGAATTTAAATATAACTTAAGCGCATCAAGAAGCTGGTTGTCCCTTTCTTCTCCGAATATCAATCGTCCGAAAATCACAATCCCTAACACGTTTGCTATAATCATCACTTTTCATAATATTCGCGTATACCAAACTGTGATATATTTTTCATCTCACATGATGAGAACAAGGCCTCCTGGTAGTTTTGTAAACGGATGGCGAAGTTTTTCTTTTGATTTTTATTTTTTATGATGGTAAGTGACGATAAGGCCGAAGGTGGAAGCGAGCTTCATCTGTAATCCTCAACAACTGAAGTACCTACTCTAGCCTCTGATTGCCGGAACCTCAGTCCGGAACACAACAATGCTATAACATTTTTAGCGACAGATTTTAGGTAAACTATGGTAGCTGGCCAGGCGAGCTCAGAAGCCCTACCAACAACCAAACCGAGCAAAAAACTTCTTGCCCCTGTGGGAAATCGAACCCCGGACCTCCCGATCAACACCTGGTGGTGTTAACTACTACACCGGTGGTTAAAAAATATGGATGTCGTCACCGCCACCAGCCCATCTTACATAAATTAACAGATGAGGAGTATGGGTTGTAACGCCACCACGGATTGGGGGGTGGAAATGGCAAGGCGACCGAGAACAACAGCTTGTTTTGTCTCTTGCAGCGCAGAGGAACTTGGAATCACCAATGAAATACTCGTAATAGGTCTTTACCTATGAAATTGCCGTTTTTTTTCTCTTAGTATTTTGTCTGTAACTTATAAGTTTCAGAGTATTCATAAAAAATAATTACCATATTAAATAGACCATATTTTTATTTATTTATTTATCAGAAACAAACAGTCACATACATAGTTGTATAAAAATACATATTACATAAAGACCTCGAGTTTACTACATTTGTACAGTTGTCTAAACAATTTTATTATGAGATTTAACAGAGTGTGCAAAACTTTTTCTTAAATGAGGCAAAACACGAGTATGAAAACAAATCCAAGGGACATAGCTTGCTAGCTATTTTTAGCTCTTTTGATTTGTTTTGATAATTTGTTGTAAGTTTAACTGTGTTAAAATTGGACACGGAGACAACTCTTTTTAAGTGTCTCCCGAATACATCATTTGATTTGCATTCACTTAAAAACGATAACAAGAAATTATGAAGTGTGATATCACACGTATTGCTAATGCTTGTCTAATGTAATGATACATGCCAAATATTATTATCTTTGGATTTGTCGTTGTGAAGAAAACTCAAAAAATGTTAGTATGGAAAATGCAGTCACCCAAAATCTCCATACAAAACGGCAATTTTATAGGTAAAGACCTATTATAATATATAAGGAGCCGCCAAAATGTAAATGAAAACCAAATAAAAATTCGCCACTCAGCCCAAGTGGGTAATTTATTGACAAAATATAGGGCAGTTCCCACCCACACCGACCTCATTGGGAAACTTTAAAATGTTTTCAAACTGTAATTAGGCTATGTCGTGTTGAACCTCTATTAGGTTATGCTGTGACGACCATAGTTTGGTGTTTGAAAACTGTGGCTTCTAACGTCTGTTTTAAATTATCTTTGGTAATTTGTTCAGTAAAAGGTTGGGTGTAAAAATAGATCTTTCTCTATTTATAATATTGCTGAAGTAAGGCGGAGTTATTTTCTATTAAAAGCCTAAATTGTATTTTTTCGCCACCAGCCCATATTCGTCCTACTGCTCTGCTTGGCACAGGCCTTCCTTCATGTAGAAGCACATAAGAAGTATGGGTCGTAACGCCACCGCTGGCCAAATGTGGGTTGGTGGGTAGAATCGGTTGCAATAGCGACCGGAACCAACGGGTTAACGTGCCTTCCGAAGCATTGAGGATCACAGAGTTTCGGTCACCCAACCACGGCCTGACCATGACGAAGGGAGCTTTGTTTTCGATCAAAAGCCAAAGCGTACCACCTCGCCACCGGGCTCCTCAATTCTATGATAACATTTACACATAACACAACAGCAAGCCTACTCTTGAACGCAATACCGATCGATCGATATTGAGATTGTGATGATTCTTACTCTTCTGTGGGACACTAGACTACTAGACACTGTAAATGGGTTCAAATAATGCGGATATTGAGTGGCCTAAATGACATTGAGCTTAGCTGAAATTAGTACTCTCGTACCGCCTCTCTAGTCTCGGCATTTGGAGATATTGGATTGTGATCGATTGCGTTCGAGAGTAGGCTAGCTTCAAGAATTCGGCGGGCTAGAGAGATCTAGACGGATCTGACTGAGCTGAGCTGATAATAATAACTTTACGAATGTGGAAGTGGTATAATTATTCTAATAAGTCAATATTGTTGGACGGATTATGTAGTATTATTAAGATTAACAGTAACATGGAGATAATACCACTTAGTGGAGTTATACGGATTCATTCTCTTACCATTTTATTGATTTAAAGAACCAATTTAAGGTTGTGCGTCACTCATACAAATTATATTATACTGACATATTTTGCCAAGCAACTTTCGCCACTTCTTTCGTGCTTCCGAAGGCACGGTTGGCCTATAATGGTAGGTCAGTTATGATCTGTTGCGAAAATTAATAATTAAATTATGGTACGAGATAATGAGAGAAATAAGGTAGAAAATCTAATTTAGCAGCCTGTCTTCATTAGGTATGCTTTTCAATCAAACCGATCCTTCTTTTAAAATTGTTATTGGATTTTGGACGAGACACGTCTTGGAATTGCTCTAAAGGGTTCTTTACAAATATAATTTTAATTCATATGCTTAAGGGATAGTCTACTCGCTTTTTCATGGCATTTTTCATTTTAGTGACATTAAAAATTGTGAAATTAAAATTTGTTCTACCAGTTGAACTCCTAAGGGCAAATTCGACCAAATTTCGTTATACTACACGAGGGTTCGGACACCAATCAATGCGTAAATTTCATTGGTCGACTCCATGCTAATGGCGGAGTCCAGCGTAGATTTCCAATCTTTGGCCGTGTACGCATTTGACAGCTAATGTATTTTTTGGTACTACTAGTAGTTCATTATGTTAAGATGTGTTAATGATACTGTTTTCCTGTTGAGGTCAGCAGAGATTTTATTATGCGCGCGGAACTAGTTGGCCGCGCCTTGGGTATGTGAGCGGGTGGGACGGAGAGGCGGGGGCGCTTGCTGTCATTACTCAGTTCGGCGCCGGACTTCGCGACGGCAACACGCATTGCAAGTTCCGGCTTCTTTAAACAAAACGCACATGAGGTTGCATTAGCGAGATGAGTCGCCACCTAAGGCGCGGCCAACGAGTTCCACGCGCACTATAGCTCTCCATTGTAGCTCCGATGCTCCTGCGCACATCTATTGCATACAAGCCCTTCCTTCCTTTATTGCATACAAGCCCTAGACCGTCATTATAATGACATTTTATATAGGTAAGTTCAGTCAGATTATCTATTATGTAAAAGATAGAAACTAAAAAGAGAGAAATAAATATAACTTTTAACCCAAACGTCTTTTTTCATAACTGAAGAAAGACGTTTAGGTAATTTATTGTATTTTTTTCTAGAGGAAGTTCTTCAGCATTTTGAAGGGAACCCTGAATGTATTTCCTAAGTTCATAACATCGGCTTCTTAATTTAACTGTCATGACCTTTATTAACTGTCATCACTGGCAAAATTATGATATATCCATTTTACAGAATATATATTTTTTAATAGATATACTTGTAGACATCCGTAGCCAAATGAATTGTATGCTGATTTCATGGTTTCGAAAAATCTCAAGTCTCGATTTCGAATCCTGGTAGGAGCAAATAGTTGTATGATGAATATAGTTACTTTATAAAATCCATACTAACATTATAAATGCTGAAGTAACTCTCTCTCTCTATCTCGCTTTCACGTCAAAACTACTGAACCAATTTACCGAAATTTGGTAAACATGTAGTCTAGAGCCTGAGAGGGGAATAGGCTACCTGTTATCCCGATATTTCCGTAGGAACAGGTGCACTGCGGGTGAACGTTAAAAGTAACTTTTCACGCGGACGAAGTCGCAGGCAAAAGATAGTACCTTTATATATCCTGTGCTGCTACTTTTATTTAGGTATATATAAGTAGCGGCGTATAACTTTGGTGCTCACCGTTAGCCAATCGGCGCTCAGCATCTTATCTTATCGGATTCCGTCTTCCTCATTGGCAGCTATCACCTCCAACGGTCAACACCAAAGCTATGTGCCGCTACTAATATGTACTTTTGTTCACTAAGATCAGCCGAGTGAATTGAGCCAAAAGAATACTACCAACCCATCTCTTCCCTTAGGTGTCGTTAAAGGCGACTAATGGACTTAGAACTGCACAACTATCCAACAGCTTATAGCGGCCACGAGCTCACCACCTGTCACGCTGAGTGCAGTCACTGCTTGGTGAAGCGCGGACTATGGCAATGGACTGCTTTTTCGGTGCTTTTGCCTAGTCTCCTAATCCTTAGGGGATAATAGTTATTATATATGTATCAGTGTCGATGTTTTTTGGATGTCTCGATATTGTGCCGAGTATTTACCATTTCACAACTGATTTTGTTAAATCAGTAAATACATACAAAAATCACTGAATCATTAAAATCAAAGGAGTAAGAAGAGAATACAGATTTCCACCTGCTACGGTCTTTCGCTTCTTCTACGTTCATTACATTCCTCATATGCCTTTTGGTTTGAGGTTGATTTGAATTGGCCCTTAAAAACAACGTCGTCCTCAGCCTATATACGTCCTACTGCTGGGCACAGGCCTTCCTCATGGAGAAACACATGAGGAGTATGGGCCATAGCACCACCACACTAGCCCGATGCGGGTTGGTGGGTCGAAACGGTTGCAATTGCGACCGGGACATATGGTTTAACTTGCCGTCAAAGCACGGAGAAGTTCGCGTTCACATATTAGGTCCTTACCTATGAAATTGGTGTTTTGTATGGAGATTTTAGGAATGTCTGCATTTTACATACTAACATTTTATCAGTTTTCTTCACAACGACAAATCCAGAGATAATGATATTTGGCATGTATCATTAGACAAGCTTTAGCAATATGTGTGTGAACACGCTTGATAAAAATTATTCATCGTTTTTATGTTAATGCAAATCAAATGATGTATTCGGGAGGCAGTTAAAAATAATTGTCTTTGTGTCTAATTTTAACACAATTAAACTTACAAAAAATTATCAAATTAAATAAGCTCAAATATATGGTCTATTTTTAGAAGAGCCAATTATTTTATAAGAATGTTCTGAAACTTAATAATTACGGACAAATTGCTAAAACAGAATAAAAACACCAATTTCATAGGTAAGGACCCAATAGTTACCAAAGCGTTACCACCATGTCACTAAGCACCGAAAATTACGTTAGCTAAGTAATTAAATACTATAATACAATGTGTATGGGGTGAGAATAACAGTGTTCTATTCTTTTTCTATTTCTAAATTTAAGGTGGTAACTGTCACTGACGCATTCAAGGCGACCGTATATTTGTTTGAGCAGCTTATCGCTGGAAAATAGGCGGCCTTGAAAACAATTTCCCTAATTTCTCTACAGGAAGCAATGATAATGGCGTTCGTACGAAATTATCGCGTGACTCTAAGATACGGGCGTAGACATGACAATGTCATTACGGAGGTCACAGCGAAAACCGGCGCAATTAATATTATATTTCATTAACGGCGGCCGTGAACTTAAATTTGCTGCGTGTTCGATAAGAAAAGTCAAGCATCTTTCGTCATGGTTTGGTTGGGATGGGTGGCCGGGTGAAAATTATTTAGGTTATCAGCTGGTGGCTGGTACAGTAGCTTCTTGTAGATGCACTATGGGTACTACTGGGACCAACGAAATTACTAGAAAAGAATGAGTGTGCAGTGAACGTCTGCTTACTCCCTTCAAGACATAGGCGTGATAATATTGGGTCCTTACCAATGAAATTGGTGTTTTTTTTCTATCTTAGTATTTTGTCTGTAACTGTTAAGATTCAGAGTATTTCTAAAAAATAATTACCTCGTCTAAAAATAGACTATATTTTTGAGCTCTTTTGATTTGTTTTGATAATTTGTTGTAAGTTTAATTGTGTTAAAATTGGACACGGAGACAACTCTTTTTAAGTGACTCCCGAATATATCATTCTATTTGCATTCACTTAATACGATATATAATTTTTATGAAGTGTGATATTACACATATTACTAAAGCTTGTCTAAGAATACATGCCAAATATTATTATCTTTGGATTTGTCGTTGTGAAGAAAACTGAAAAAAATTTAGTATGGAAAATGCAGAATTCCCCAAAATCTCCATACAAAACACCAATTTCATAGGTAAGGACCTAATACTAAAGATGTATTTGTTAAAGGCAGCGGTAGCCGAGTTGGGACGAACGGGGCACTACTCGTTCGCTCGGCCGCGGGAAACGCGGGTTCGATCCCACCGCCTGTACCACTGAGTTCGAATAAAACTTATGTACAGTTCATTGTGAATATTGCTTGCCTTAAGTTGCCTCACATTGTGCCCAGTGCTCGCCACCTGTTACATGGGAACCTAATATATCTGGCAAAAAGTGGGTGTTAACACATCTGCCTACCCCTTCGGGAAAAGAGACTTGATGATATGTTATGTTAAGTATTTTTATGTAAAGTTAGACTTCCTTTTCGTTGGTACCAGACAAGGTAAAACCGATATAATATTATTAAGGAAGTTACTTTGTTTCAAAACAAAAAAACTAAAACCCAAATCATTTTTTAAAGAACTAAGTATTTATTTCGGCAACAATAGAGTTATACTTTAGCATCGCGTAAAAAACTACCGAAAGCTATATTCACAAAGAAATAAATTACAAGTCTTCAAGATTGCTATGTGAAGGCGTTTCGGAATTTAGGTCGAGTCCTTTTGGACTGATGGAAGCGCAAAATTTTAAGGTTGGTGTACATGGCAAAACGTCCTCATTGGTCAAAATATTTTATAAGCTAGCTGTTGCCGGCGACTTCGTCCGCAGTTACTATAGTTTCTTAACTATCCCACGGGTACCCTTTAATTTTTCGAAATAAATAGTATCAAAGATGTTGACCAGGGATATAAGTTATCACCATGCAGACAGAGAAACAAAAAATAAAAAAAAGTTTCTGGTATTTTCCCACTTTTTTATCCTCCTTACTTGGTTTTAAGCATTTTTTTCTACGTAGAGACATTCAACCTATACAGTTCTTTTATATGTATAGATAGAAGGCAAATGAGCAGACAAATCACGTGATGGTAAGTGTTTGGATTTACTTAAAACAATAATCGAAAACAATTCAAAGGGAATCAAACTGAAACGGTCGCTGAGCGGTTGACAAAACTAATTTTATTTGTACGTCAGCATACTCGATATCCATTAGGTTGGGGAAAAAGTCTTTTCGTATTATAGTATGTATAAACTTGTAATAAAATCTCTTTGGCTATACTATTTGTATCTGGCTGGTTTTGGTATCATTGAAAGTTTAAATTTTAAAGAACATAATTCCAAATTCAAATTAGGAAAATGTGTGATTTTCATTTGTTTTTCGTACCGCCAAGATGAGTGAATCTAATGAAGAAATTCGATTGATTTTAAAATTTTACTACAAAAAAGGTAAAAATGCAACGCAAGCCGCGAAAAAAATTTGCGATGTTTATGGACCTAGTGCAGTGTCTGTGAGAGTAGCACAAATTTGGTTTAAGCGTTTTCAATCCGGAAATTTTGATGTCAAAGATGCACGTCGCTCTGGTCGCCCTATTACAGATAAAATGGATGCCATTTTTGAAAAAGTGGAGCAAGATCGGCATGTCAGTAGTTATGACGTAGCTGAAGAACTGGAAATTGACCACAAAACAGTTTTGGCGCATTTGAAAAAAAACTGGGTACACAAAAAAGCTCGACATTTGGGTACCTCACGAGCTCACTGAAAGAAACCTAATGAACCGTGTACTCATTTGTGATTCTTTATTACGACGTAATGAAACCGAACCATTTTGGAAGAAGCTGATAACTGGTGATGAAAAGTGGATAACGTACGACAAGAACGTGCGAAAAAGGTCGTGGTCAAAGGCCGGTCAGGCTTCACAGACTGTGGCGAAACCCGGGTTAACTCGCAACAAGGTGATGCTGTGTATGTGGTGGGATTGGAAGGGCATTATTCATTATGAGCTGTTACCACCAGGCAGGACCATCGATTCTGAACTCTACTGCGAACAACTGATGAGATTAAAGCAAGAAGTTGAGAGAAAGCGGCCGGAATTAATCAACAGAAGGGGTGTGGTTTTTCATCATGATAACGCTAGACCTCACACATCTTTAGCCACTCAGCAAAAATTAAGAGAGTTTGGCTGGGATGTGTTAATGCATTCGCCGTATAGTACTTACCTTGTACCTTCGGATTTCCACCTGTTTCGGTCTCTTTAGAATTCTTTAGGCAGTGTCAGGTTAACATCACGAGAGGACTGCTAAAACCACTTGTCGCGGTATTTTGACCAGAAGTCCCAAAATTTCTATAGCAATGGGATCATGTCCCTACCTACAAGATGGCAAAAAGTTATCGAACAAAATGGTACCTACATACTTTAGTTAAATGTAAATAAACTATATTAAAAAATGTTTTGAATTTTCTTAAAAAATGCGAAGAAACTTTTTCCCCAACCTATTATCTCGGTTTTAGACATTATTGTATTTTTTTATCTTAAAGTAAGCTATTACCACTGCTCATGGATATGGACTGATATGGACAACACCAAATCAAATCAAATCAAATATCATTTATTGTGAAACACAGGTAACAAAGGTAGTTATACAAAATAAAGTTCTGCTGTGTTCTGCCATTACAGCATACAATCAATTTTATACTTTAATTAAATTTAACCCATAACCAGAGTAACAATAAAATTACAAAAGAAAAAAATCAAATAATTGGTAATAGCGTAATGCATACAAATGATTTTACATAAAATTTCTGTTTGTGATACCTATGTCAAGTTGTAAATCTAAGGTCTAAGGTTGTAAGGAGTCTTTCTGACATTTCATTTAAAAAAAAACATGTAGTGTTTCGTTACCTACTTGATATGGTTTTGAGTTTCATGGAAGAGTAGGAATGGGTATACCGGGGAGTTTTAATGGGTATTATCAACTTTTGTGGGCATAAAGCCTAGCCGTTATATACCTATCGGTACGTCTATCGGTACATTCTCGTTCGCCCTGGTATTATTTACACTGTTTCATGAATAAAACGCGCTTAGCGTCAGCGGCGCGACATATTCAGATATTTGGGAACATATTGGCAAATTTGTAGCGTCAGTGCGGTTTAACCTTAAGCGCGTTCCGATAATATTTAATTATTCGGTATATTTTAAGTTTCAATTCATCATTCAAAATTAAATGCTTTTAAATAACTGACCCATGTAAACCAGTCCCAAGACAGTAAGCTTAATCTTTGGGTGCCTATTTACTTTTTTTATTGCTCCGGCTTTCGAGGAAAAGGAAAAAATTCAAGCAGCCGACGCTCGACACGAATAAAACCGAGTTTATCCGGGGTGGCGAATGAGGCGTTTATTGGTTGTGTCCAGACGTTTTAAATTCTCAGAATTCGCTCGGCTTTCGCCACTGAATTCCTGTTCTTTTGTTATCGGTTTCCATTGTTTAATTTGCATGTCATATTGATACAGTACAGCGCTAGCCACCATATTTCCAAACGGGTTGTTTTCTGATGGTCTAGCATATTCCCTTAAAGTTCTATGTAAGTACAGCAGGTTCAGGTGGAAAATCATGTTTCCATTTTACAATAAATGTTGTTCAATAAATATTCTTGCAAAATAATCGAAGGTAGTTCTTTATTTTAAATGTTTTTGCTTGTAATTAAAATACTCGTGCAACAACTTACAACTTAGCTAACTCCCTCAAGTGCAATATTATTCTGTATACTTGATTAAATTCACGACTGACTACAGTTAGTTTGAACTTCGCCTTTCGAGTCACAAGCCAATATACGTCTTATAGGGCATCCTACATGGAGAAACATACATACATACATATAATCACGACTATTATCCCGTGAGGGTTAGTCAGAGAGTAGGCAGTGCACCGCAAAAGCAGTCCATTGCCATAGTCCGCGCTTCACCAAGCATTGCCTGCACTCAGCATAACAAGTGGTGAGCCCGTCGCCGCTATAAGCTAATGGATAGTTGTGCAGTTCTAAGTCCATTATTCGTCTATTACGACACCCATGGGATTAGATGGTTTTGTAGTATTTTGTTAAAGAGCCGCTACCACACGACTCCACTCGGCTGATCTTAGTGAACAATAGTACATATTAGGAGCGGCACATAGCTTTGGTGTTGACCGTTGGAGGTGATAGCTGCCAATAGCTGCTTATGGAGTACTGACGTGGCACCAATGAGGAAGACGGAATCCGATATGATGAGATGCTGAGCGCCGATTGGCTAACGGTGAGCACCAAAGTTATATGCCGCTACTTATATTGGGTCCTTACCTATGAAAATGGTGTTTTTTTTGTCTCTTAGTATTTTGTCTGTAACTATTAAGATTCAGAGTATTCCTGAAAAATAATTAATAATTAGAAACATGAGAAAAATGGGTCCAACACCACTACTCTGGCCTAATACGGAACGGTAGGTAGGAGCCAACTGCATAACGTGCATTTTGAAGCTCGGAGGAACTCGAGATAACAATTTTTTGGCCTTACATCTAAGGACTGACCATGGTGAATGCAGCTTTTTCTCAATAGCCTCGGCTATAGTTATCAAAATATTTCTTATTAACAAATGCCATGTAATCTGACAAAGTCCTCAGCTTATGCGATCACAATGTTCTGCGCATCGCAATGTCTCCGTGCAACAACTTTGACATAGCGCAACTTGGTGAAACAAATAGATATAACTACATTGTTTCGTGCGATACTGTAAAATAAACTTTATTGTTACTAATTTATGGTACTTTTGTGGTGTAGCATTTAGGAAAAATAAAGAGTGGGTATTTTCTTCAGGAAGTTGGATTAACTTAGGGGTAGTATTTTTTAAGTAAGTTAAGTATGAAGTATCTTGAAGAATCTATCAAATATTAAATATAAAATTAAAAAAATAAAGAAGATGAAGAAGAATAAAGAAGAAGACTTGTTGTGCCGATAAGCCTAGAATGGGAAAAGGGCAGGAAGAAGAAGAAGATTTTTATTTCTTGCATTTTTTATGACGTACACGTTATGACCTTTCATTTGAAAGAAAGAGAGAAACAATTAAGAACCTTGATACACTTATGAATCTAATACAAGATGTGACTGTACACATCACGATGCTTAATAGGTATCGATATCGGTAGGTATTTGATACCCAACACGGATATATTTGTGTACATTAGATATTTATTCCTGATTTCACTCTTCATATCTTTCAAATGACTATGTCGGTTATTATGAAACATACCTCAAAACACTCGACCAACCCATCTTTCAAACAGAAAAAACAGAATCGAAATCGGTTCATCCGTTTGGGAGCTACGATGCCACAGACAGACTGACAGACACACACACTTATAACACCCCTCTTTTTGCGTCAGGGGTTAAAAACATGACTAAAACGAATTTCAAAACCAAGTCAAAATTTATAGTAAACGAATTCAGATTTTTTGAAAGGTGATCTAAAATCAAATGTTACTGTATCTACCTATATCTCTGAAGGGTATTCGCGTTTTTCTGTACGTGTTTTGTATGTTGACAGTGAAATTAAAAGCAAAATTAAATATTGAGTCGTATAATTCCTTTTCTTATTTCATTTTCTGTTCTAATCTCAATCAAATTATGATTTATTTCTACTGTATATTAGACCCACTCTGTCATTACATCGATAAACAGTTATTCTTTACAAGAAACTGTTATTTGAGCGTTTGTGAATACGATACCAATTCTCACATTATTACTGCCTTGGATGCTTCACCACAAACAATCAGCTGTTTCTCGGCCCAATAAGGAAGTGTGAATGGCCAATCTGAGTCGAAATCGACGTATGATAAAATTGGCCGTACGCGGTGCAATATGTATTGTGTAGATTTTGTACTGTCAGTTGTGCCTACGCTAAGTATGGACCGTAACACCACCACGTTGGCCCAATGCGGGTTGGTCGGTAGAAACGATTGTAATAGCCACCGGGACCAACGGCTTAACGTGCCTTCTGAAACACGGAGGATTTCGAGATTACAAAATTTTCGCCGCCAATCCACGGCCTGACCATGGTAAAGGTAGCTTTGTTTTCGTATCGACAGCGAAAGCGTACTAACCACTACGTCACAGCTCCTCAGACTAAGATTTATAAGAAAAAAAGCATGTTCACACTTAAATGTGTAAGGGAAAAATTGTGTATTCCAATTAATTATCACAAGCACGAATCCATCATTTATAATCTTATGAAGGCGTTGAGACTCTAAGCACTCTGAATCAATGGGATATCATGGGTTATTCCCAGTCGCTCCCACCGGCACCGCCCCCACTGGGGGCAACTGGGAATTCGTAAAATATAATGTCCCAGTTGCCTCCGATGCCTCTTTTGAAGGGGCAACTAGGAGTATCGTCATCAGCCTATATACGTCGCACTGCTGGGACAGGCCTTCCTCATGGAGCAACACATGAGGAGTATGGGCCGAAAAACTTAATCAAATAATTATTATCGCATAAAAAACCGCAGTGGGCCCATAAAAGTGTTCGCGAATAAATTAATCCTATATGAACTGCCTATTTGTGAATGTGAAGTGAGACAAGACAGGAATACAGCAAAGGGAAGATTACAAGTAAGGGCGTGCTCCCTTTATTCCTCTCTAACATTAATTTAGTATTTTGCAGTAGTTTTTGTTAAGTCAAAACATAGAGCAACGCGGGTAAGGAGAAGCCATGCGTTGTCATTTCTAAGCAAAAAAGTCTGCCATTTTCTGCGGGGGACGAGGTAGTACACACAAATGTAATTAACCACAAATGCATTTTTATGCAACGTCGCTACACACGCACACGATAAAAATATTAAAACACTAGCTTAAACTAGATGCACACAAATACATTCACACAGAGAAACAACTGTCCGTACACGACTGTGACGTCAGTTTTACGTAAAGGAAGATAGTTCTTGACACTATCGATAAATGTAGTCGATAAGTTCTGTCAATAATAATGACCAAAGTACCTATCTTTTTATGGACAACGTTTAAAAAGTTGTACATGTCGATTTCAATTTGTTTAATAAAAGAAGATAAAAAAAAACAATAAAAATAATAAAAATGTAAAATAACACGCGAGTTAAATCCGTAAAAGTTGTTTTATTTACAATTTTTACTGCTCGCGCAAATCTAACAGAACATTATTATTTTAAATCTGTCAATTTCGGAAGAAGGAATAAAGGTTACAAGGTGAAAAATTTTACGTATTGTACATTATCTTTATTTATAGCTAAAACAATTATTACTCAATTTTTTGTAATCATTATTAGGTATTTATGTACGATCTTAGTAACAACTTTTAATATTCTAATATATAAAAATCTCGTGTATACATATGTAATACACGGTGACATGAGATTTCGAAACATAAGAGCGGTGCCGTAAATAGCCTTTTTTGCGCCCTGTGCGAGCTTCTGCTGCGCCCTATTTAATCGTCTATTATACCACCACCCGCTATGTCTTACTTATTCAAACGCAAACGCAAGTTCACTAGTACAAATGCGTTGCTCACCCTGATGCTTAAGATTTAATTTTTGGGCCACTTTCGTCTTCATACTTTTATATAAAAAAGGTCAAGCAAATTACTCTATTCCACCTGATGGTAAGCAGAAGTGGAGTCCAAATGCAAAGATAGCTAGGGCGAGAGAAAATCCCTCAGGAATCAACAAATTTGAAACTTTAGGTAAAACTATAGCCGATTATCTACAACTTCCTAGTTCAGAGCAGTTTACTGGACATTGCTACAGACGGACTTCGGCGACCCTGCTTATTGACGCCCGCCGGTGGGGATATCACTACGCTAAAGCGCCACGGCGGATGGAAATCAACGACTGTGGTAGAAGGCTATATAGATGAGTCCATGACAAACAAAATATTGGTGTCTAACTCAATTCTAAACTCTATAGAAAATAATAAAAATTAAATCAATATTAATTTACCAGTTGCACCTACACCAAATACGTCTAACGCCAACACAATACAATTCCATATTCAAATTCATAATTGTAATATACAAAAAGTTAATACTTCCAATAACCAATAAATAAACTGTATATTTTATTTAATACATTCAATGTATGAGATTAGATAAACTAGTGTATGAAACTGCATATAATTCATTATGTACCAGTTTCATAAACTACTATTCCATCATATTTTATCAATGAAATCGGCCACTGTGGCGTAATCGATCAGAATGGCTATTAATTTTTATAACGTATCAAAAAGTGGTGGATGTTTATACTGCGTATATAAATATATACTAAAAATATTGCTTAAATAAATATAGTTTTATCTAATATTTATGTATCCATACTAATACTATAAATGTGAAAGTTTGTTTGTTTGTTGATCGCGGTGTAAATCCCGTTTTATCAATTTTAAATAAGCTACTTTTTATCCCGGAAAAACATCACATTCATGTGACTTAACGTTATGTAGTTGACGCGGGCAAGCCAAGGGCGGAAGGCTAGTTATTAATAAATTGTATGATTAAAATAGTTTCATGATCTTTAAAAGGGTTCCGTACCAAAATGGTAAAAAGAACCTTTATGGTGCGACTTAGTGTCTGTCACAGGTGGGAGGCGCTGACCTAAAACTGCCATATTCTACACCGCAGTGTATTTATACATGATGGTACCGAACCCTCAGTGCGCGGGTTCGGCTCGCTCTTGGTCGGTTTTTTATTCTATTTACATGCTAGGTATTATCCAATTATTATCTACAAAAGACAACCCGTATCGAGTATAGTTCATATAAACAAATATTTGTCTAATATGTGTCATTAAATAAATAACTTCCACCGCCACCCATCGACAAAAATTATGATATGTAACGGTAACATCTCTATGATGTTCAACGGCGAGAAGTCGGATTTGTCGCGCGACGGATCTGAAATTAGTACGGACGAGAGGACCAGATGTTGGTCAACAAATCCGACAACTAATTAAGTTTAAATTATGTGAATTTAGTGTTTAAAGGTCATTAAATAGCAATAATACGATAAGAAATTACTAAAAGGTGATATGTAATACCATCTTTTTGTAAACTTGATGTTCAAGACCTTTTTTTACCGCAAAAAACTGAGCAATTCGGCATTTTTAATACAGCGGACTTCACTTGTGCGACTGGACTCGGTCTAGGAAGAAATCTGAACGCAACTAGTTTTTATAAACGCCAATGCCCACTTGGGCTTGTACTTTGACAGAGGGGAAGGCCCGCGTTGCTCTAAGAGTCAAAACTATCAAGTACAGTCCACTTTATTTTATTCAATAATTCGCATTTCGCGTCGCCAATGGGGTGAGCCCGTTGCCCTGCACCGGGCACAGTGTGTGGCAAGAGATATTTACAACAAACTGCTCTTAAGTTTTATTCGAAACTCAGTGGTGGCGGCGCAGCGGTGGGTTCAATCTGGGAACCTTTAGCACAAGTGGTGCCGTCCCAACTCGGCTATTGCGGGAAAAATTATGATAATTTTAACCAAAAACCAGAAGTACCGATCCTAAAGCCTTATGCATAACAACGGTGCATGCCTTAGATCGCGGGTCAGCCCAAACCTGGCTAAATTACAGCCGAACAGAGAACAATGTCTTTGTTTGAGAATTAATTACTCATTGCCTACGGTACAGCGTTTTGGATTTATAGCGTCCCTTGTAATAATAAGTAAGGCAAGACAGTTACTTCTATAAGTAACTGTTTTATATGAAAGCTAGCGATCCGCCTTGGCTTTGCACGGGTTGCCCTTGTTTTCGTTGAAGTATAGTAAAATCCGTTCTTAGCGGATCCTTCCTCAGCCTATTATAGGTATTATTTTACCGTTTTTTTGTTTGTTTGTTTAATTTAAATAGAATTTTGTTAAAATGCCTTTGTGTTTGTGCACTTCTAGTGTAATATCACTAACACCTACTCTTTGACTGGTTGTTGGGTTGACTGGAAGATATCTCTGTAGAGGATAAGTTTGCCTTTGCCAACTATTGTGTTTTTTTTTGTGTGCAATAAAGAGTATAAATCGTCCCACTGCTGGGAACACACGTTTTACCGTTTTTAGCCACCAACCCGCATTAAACCAGCCAATGCGGGTTGGTAGGTAAAAACAATAGCGACCGGGACCAACGGCTTAACGTGCCTTTTGAAGCATAAAGGAGTTCAAGATCACAAAGTTTTGGTCACCCAACCGCGGCTTGTGCATGGGGAAGGTAGCTTTGTTTTCGATCGAAAGCCAAAGCGTACTAACCACTACGCCACCGATCTCTTCACCTCCCCGAGTTCTTAGCTTATCATAAGGCAATACACTCATCACTATCATCATCATCATCAACAACCTCTGCTCGTCCACTGCTGGACTTAGGTCTCCCCTAATGCACGCCAACGCTCTCGATCTTCGGCCGTTCTCATCCAGCCCACTCCAGCCAATCTACGAATATCGTCACCCCATCTTG
The DNA here is from genome assembly GCA_910589355.1 of Parapoynx stratiotata. Lineage (NCBI taxonomy): Eukaryota > Metazoa > Arthropoda > Insecta > Lepidoptera > Crambidae > Parapoynx > Parapoynx stratiotata. Next base: position 10,990,065 of record OU342481.1, read on the forward strand.
TCACAGGGCGTCCCACACTGCGTTTGCCGAGTCGCGGTCTCCACTCCAGAACTTTACGACTCCAACGGTCGTCAGTTCTACACTCATCACTAGCTTCCTTATAAAGTGACAATCCCTGCACGAATAGTGCCATACTGCCTCCACGTTATCGCCACCTCGACGGAGTTAAGCAATTATGGGATATTTGCATACCTCGCTTCCATATCCCTATAGAGCGATACAAGATTAGTCTCGAAGGACCTGGCTAACTGTTAAGCTTATTCCAATATCGGGGGTCAGTAACCGCGCCCTCTGCCAGAACAGAGAAGGCGTGGAGATGAAAATATTAAAAACCACATGTAGCCTGTAATTAAATTTCCAAATCCAGTCTGGGCTTGAGACTGTTGTCTCATTTGTTTAATACCTCAGGGAGGGTAACAACTTACTGAATTTCATGCCCATTATTTTCAGAACAAGACTTTCTGGTAGATCTGTGAACGGATGTCGTAGTCTTTGTTTATCGTGATTTTTGTAAAATATTTTTTAGAATTCTTTTCTTATTACGACGCATCTAATCTGAGTAAACATTATTTTCATTGGTTGCCTGCCCTTTTGGGGATAGATGTGTTATGATATGTTATGTTATATATTTCTATTCTATGTGACCTATAGAGTGACAGGATGATACAAAATATGTAAGAACAAACTAGCCCTATGTGGTTAGTACGCTATGGTCAGGCCGTGGATGGGTGAACAAAACTTTGTTATCTCGAACTCCTCCGTACTTTGGAAGGCACGTGAGATCGTTTTATTGCCCACCAACGCGCATTTAGCCAGCGTGGTGGTGTTACGGCTCATACTCTCATGTGTTTCTCCATGAGGAAGGCCAGCGCCCAGCAGTGGGATGTATATAGACTGAGGACGGATGGACAGTTGTAGGTATAATATGAACACAGGCATGATTAATCGTCATTGAGTCATATAAACCACAAAATTGTAACAATAAGCTATAAGATTAAAATGATCTGAAATATGTAGCTGAAAGATTTTAGGATTAAGACCTCTCTACCCCACCTCTGTTCGACACAATATATCCCACATAAGGTCCCTCATTACAACGGCCGCAGTTTGTACCATATCCAAGCCGTCGTTATCTGCTGACCGTACGCACGACTCGCTATTCCGCCAGCTTGTTTCGCTGACCCTATTTTGTTTCCTTCATATGGCCTAAATCATGTAAAGGCTTCTTCACATTATCAAAGTTAAAGAAGATTAGAAATCTATTAAGGTTGAAAAATTTCACATTAAAAAAATTGGGTACATAAATAAATTGTGCATGTTTATATAGAGCATTTTAATAAATATAAATTGATTTTAAATATTATTCTAAAATTTACATATACTCAAATAACTAAAATTGTCATCTTGCCTGTACCCCGAAAATAATACACCCATAATTATTTCTCCTTATACCCACGTTCAATAATATGCACTTTTAATAAATCTGGATTGGGGCATAAAAACTATATTTATTAATCAATAAGCTTTTTAAATTTTCAAGTTTTATTCATAATTTTTCAATTGTTTTGAAAATAGCGCCATCTACTGTTCCTTATCAAAATCACTTCGAATTGTGTTTCTGTGAACTTTCTGCTGCTCAATGCTGCTTATGACCTAGCGGGTGTGCTTTCAACGTAGAATTATAAAGAACTTCTTATACATATATTTCCACAGATGGCGTTACCGTGATAAAAGTACGATTCTTAAACATTTTCACTATTCTAATATTATAAAGCCGAAGAGTTTGTAGTATGTTAGGTTGAAAGCGCTAATCTCAGAAACAACTGGTGGTTGAAAAATTATTTCAGTGTTAGATAGACCGTTTGTTGAGAAAGGCTATAGGCTATCACCAAGCTAAGTTCTACTATTCCAAGCGGAGAAGCCGCGGGCAAAAGCTAGTAGTTTATAAAGGAATAGTGATTCACAGTTCTCGTATTATTACCTAATAAAGATAACTTTTATTTTATTGAGCCGTGTGGTAGCGGGTCATTAAAAGAATACTACCAACCCGTCTCTTCCCTTGGGTGTTGTAAATGGCGACTAATGGACTCAGAACTGCACAACCATCCAATAGCTTGTAGCGGCGACGGCTCACCGCCTGTCATGCTGAGTCCAGCCACTGTCTTGGTGAAGCGCGGACTATGGCAGTGAACTGCTTCTGCGGTGCCTTTGCATAGTCTCTGACTAACCCTTAGGGGATAATAGTCGTGAATATATGTATGTATGTGTAATTATGTGTTAAATTGTAATTTTTTTTTATAAATATAAATATTCTCAGACATTCACACCTATCAACTAGTCCCATTTTAAGCAACTAAATGCCGCTTGTGTTATGGACATATATATTTAATAGATAAATATATATAAATATTGAGATATACATAATATTTCCATATTTATTGAACATCCTAGACTGGAGAACAAATGTCTGAAAATTCATCGCCCCAAACACTTGCCTCCACTGGCGATCGAACCCAGGACCTCTCGAGATGGCGACGCCTTGAGACCGGCGTACAGACCACTCGGCCACGGAGGTCGTCAAATTGTAACCTACACACAAAAAACTTAGAAGTAAATCTACTCAGTATCTAAACTTCAATAATATTTCCTTTTTAAATTAATGGAAAAGAAAGACTGTAAAATTGTTTACATTATAAACCTTAAAATTTCTAAAACATTATCTATGAAATTGAAACTCCTTGAAATCAAATTGCATCATATGACATACGAGTTAAATCATCACAATTGATAAAACCAGACCAACAATACACCATACACCATAAAATAAAATGTGTTAAAATACCTACCGCGCCAAATAGGAGGGTAGGTCGACAATGCAATCTCGCAACACCTTAATACCGTCAATAACACAAATTTTATAGCACACATAAACAAGTGAATCGTTTTCAAAATGAAAATTACACTGGTTTATTACATTCAGATCTCAGTGTAGATGGAGGCGTAAAAATCATTTTATTACTATTGTTGGCACGAAGGAAATTAGAGTTATTTATAACCAGTGTATAGTCAACCATAACATTTCTTTATCACTTTTGACAAAAACTTCCATCCAAATTGAATTTCACTAAGGCACATTTTTAATGTTCATATGTGCTACTAGCTGTTGCCCCCGGAACTTCGTCCACGGTTTCTATGGTTTTTTAATACCCCAAGGGAACCCTTTAATTTTCTGGAATAAAAAGTATCTAAGATGTTAACCAGGGATATAAGGTTCATTCCATGCAAGATTTTGGTCCAGCCACATCGGAGATTAGCCCGAACAAACAGACAGAGAACCAAAAAGAAACATTTTTTGGTATTTTTTCCACTTTTATTACATCCCCCTGACTTGGTTTTATGTACAGACTTTCAACCTCTACAGTTTTATTCATGACATGATTGGTGGTCCGCAATTCAATGAGTGGTTAAAAGTCTGTTTTCTAAGCAATAAATATAATTTTTTATGTAATATATCACTAGAAACTACGGAGTTTCTATGTCAAAAACCACAAAGAACAAAATCTGATTATAATTATGCAAAAATAGACCTTGTTCTTGTGTGACATGTCAACGAAATTCACTCTAACACTTAGAATAATACGCTGTAACACCCTTACTAATAAACGAGGTATAAGGTTGAAATCTGGAATTTTGTACTGCATTGCATTGGCATTCATATAGAATGCCAAACTCCAATACAATAACATGAGGCAATGTTCTGTCTCGATCAGCAGGTGTTCCCTCTCATTCTATCACTATTTATGAATGAAGGCTATCCGTGGGATATCCTTGGATATCCTCTTCCTCTCTTTCTATCCATAGTTTCTGTCTAACCTGTCATATTTACGTCATTTTGACACCTAGACTGAAAATTGTTAAAAATTTTCGTAATTTATTTATTTTAAATAAAAAATTATAAAACTGGTGATAACGTGCGTTGTTTTATATTGTGTTAGTGAGTTATATCCTTTTTTTTTCTCGAGAAAAAAAAAGCTGGCGAGGCGGTAGGCGTGTGTGGGACTCGCTCGGGTGCGGAGAATACCCACTAAAACTCCCCGATATACCTCCTTGCCCGTCCGTGGGAGCGATCCGGGGTCTGCCGAAGCAATTCTCCGAGCCGGTTCTGGGACCGGCCCGGCTTCCCGACCTAGGGCCTAGGTTGGGGTCTGCGCCAATGGGAGATTTTCCGGGTCGTCCGTCCTCAGCCGCCCGAAGCGGGTTGGTGGGTTGAAACGGTTGCAATAGGGACCGGGACCCACTTAACTTACCTTCCGAAGCACGGAGTAGTTCGAGATCACAAAGTTTTGACAAAGATCTACCAAAAGGTAGCTTTGCTTAAACAATTAACACTACGCCACCGAGCTCCAGAAAGAGAGGTATACTCAGAAAATCAGCAGACCTGGCAGCCTGTGGAAGCAATTCAAGGGCAATCTCCCAGGGCAGGTAGAAGGACAGACTTAGGCTGCCTGTCCATTGAAGCGGAGAGGATAAACGGAGCTTGAGCTGTGTCAAAATTAACCAATAGCATCGCTTCAAATCTCCGCTTTGCTGTTCCGATATCTTGATTAACGCTCCGCGTTGGTGGACAGGCAGGCTTATGGCACCCGTTATCTACCCAGCGGTCATAGATTTGCTAGTGCTAATGCACGTGAAGCGTTGTTGGTTTTTAGTGTGAATGCCTTGTTTTCGGGGAGGGTCCAACAAACGTACCTCAGACGTAGTGTAGTTCAACGTTTTCTCCGGTGTACAAGAGGCCGTTTTATCATAGCTCAGCAATATTTAAAAGAATTTTTGTGAATTTTAGAAATTTTAGCAGAGTAAGCAGTCGTAATTAACGAACTCAAACGAATAAATATCTCTTTGATGGAATCATAAATATTGTTCTAATTGAAAATACTGGAACTCTTAACAGGTCATTAATTATTAATGGACAGGCAGTCAATTTCCTTGTTTAACGAGGACTGGTTGGAGAAATTAAATTGTCTATGTTAACAGAAATAATCTGCCATTGTGTACTTAGACAAATTCGTGCAAATTTTTTTAACTGTTATTAAATTTTTTGACAGACACTTTTTCATCTTGTTTTTCCATTTGAGCAGTGTGCTAAGTATAGCTATGTTAGGGCACTCTAAACTCAGGGGATTTGAAGGAAAAGAACATGAGAGAACTCGTAACAAGGATGAAAGTTCAAAAAAGCGTATATTGGGTCCTTACCTATGAAATTGGTGTTTTTTTTCTCTCTTAGTATTTTGTCTGTAACTATTAAGATTCAGAGTATCCCTAAAAAATAATTACCTCGTCTAAAAATAAACTATATTTTTGAGCTCTTTTGATTTGTTTTGATAATTTGTTGTAAGTTTAATTGTGTTAAAATTGGACACGGAGACAACTCTTTTTAAGTGCCTCCCGAATACATCATTTTATTTGCATTCACTTAAAAACGATTAATAATTTTTATGAAGTAAGTAATTTGTGTATAATATTACACAAATTACTTAAGCTTGTATAATGATAGGTGCCAAATATTATTATCTTTGGATTTGTCGTTGTGAAGAAAACTGAAAAAAAATTTGTATGGAAAATGCAGAATTCCCCAAAATCTCCATACAAAACACCAATTTCATAGGTAAGGACCTAATATTTTGGTGGTCTTAGCGTAACAAAAGAATGCAATCTTCTTGGCGGTAAGCAATCACCTTTGAATATAAAATAGTTGCTTGTTGATATGACACTCGCACAGAAAGAAACATATTTTTTTTTCCCTCCTTATACATCGCCCTGATTTGATTTTAAGAATTTTTTGGCTATGTACAGACATTTGACCTCTACATTTTTATTATATGTATAGATATAGATATCGCGTGCCTCACACTGTGCCAGGCGCCTGGCAACAAGCTCGCTAACTGGGAACACTTCTACCTCTTTGGGGATAAAATATGTAATTATATGTAAGAATATTGTTACCAATAATTAATGAAAGCTGTGTATTCGCCAACCCCAAGGTACTAGTCGAGTCATTCTCCCCAAGAGTCCTACGAATAAAAGACAAACGTCGATTCGAACGCGTTCTGCGAATCTGCGTTTTATTACTGCCTTGTGTTTTATGAGCTCCTCAGTATATGCCTTCTCTGTGCTTGGCTTAAGTCATAAGCTTGGCGTTTTAATTTTTTGTTAAAGAAGGGGCATATCGATAGATTTGGTAATGGAATCGATGGTAATCAGCGTTGCCTATGTACATCTGTTAGCCTGGAAAAATCACAAATGTAAAAAAAAACCTATATACGTTCCACTAATAAGCACAGGCTTCCTATCTAAAGAAATACAAGAGGTGTATGGGTCAGAACCTCCACAATGACGCAGGTACAAAACTACAGGTACGAACGGTTGCAACAACGACCGGGACCAATGCCTTAACATACCGAAGCTCGGAGGAACTCTAGATCAAAGTTTTAGTCATTTAAAAAAATACAGACCATGAGAAGCTTTGTTCTCAATATCGAAAGACAAAACACTATGCCACCGAGCTCCTCAAATATGATTAGAGCACATCATATTGATACACGATCACCTCCAATGTTTGGTGACGCTGTTTAGATAGAGTATATGCGGAAAGAGAATGGTCGTAAGATTGGAGGGCGCTTTTGTGCATATTTACTGTATTTGATAAGTTGACAACACTATTACGTTAAAAGAAAAACAAAAAGTTCGCCTGTAATAACTTGATATTTTAAAAATATTTAAATTATTATAATTTTAATGGGTTGCAAACCAGCAGTAGCCGAGTTTGATCGTCATGTTATCGTTCGATCGTTCCATTTTTGCCACAACCGTTGTCTTTCCACACAGACTCTAGCGTCTACATTCAAATGATTGAAGCACCCTCGTGAATTCTAGTGTCGGGAGGCACTTCTTACATAATGGTTTTTGGTTTTCTTTTTGTCGCACAGGTAATCGCGGAAAGTTTTTACCTTGCGCCATAAGGAAAAAGCTCACTTTGCCTGACTGACCAATAAAAAGGGTTTTACGGAGTCGCATCTTGTCGGACAGCTGGCTCGGACATTACCACGCTTAACGTTACTTTGAGTTCTATTGCAACGACTTAAGAGTTATTTCAGATTGGCATGACGTCTAACATGTATTTACAGTGAATATTCAAGGAAAATTATTGAAGTTTAAACAGAGTAGCATTGAAATAGATTTTACTTTTTCAAGAGAACGTGAAAGTCAATATATTTTCGAATTGGGTTTTCTTAGAGATGCACGTAATAATTCATTTAATATGATTCTAAGAGTGTAATTTGATCAGTTTTTAACAATAATTTATAAGGATGGTTTCTAAGTCTAAATGAAATGGGCCTGTGTTACGGTTTAAACTCCTCATGTGTGTCTCCGTGTGAATGAGACTTACAATGAGGAGCTCGGCTTTGGCTTCGATCGAAAACAAAGCTACCTTCGCCATGGTCAGGCCGTGGATGGGTGACCAAGACTTTGTGTTCTCGAGCTCCTCCGTGCTTCGGAAGACACGTTAAGCCTTCCGAAGCCCCGGTTGAGGTCCCGGCCGCATTTGTGACCGTTTCTACCCACCAACCCGCATTGCCAGCGTGGTGGTGTTACGGCCCATACTCCTCATGTGTTTCTCCATGAGGAAGGCGTGTCCCAGCAGTGGAACGTATATACATAGACTGATGACAAGGGGCTTGGGGGGTAGATAGATTTCATGTGTGAATTCTGATATGAGAAGAAGAAGAGAATAAAAGAAGAGAACATGTTGTACCGACCCCAATACATGGAGGCTCGATATGAATTATTATTGAAAATACTTTGTTTCATCTTCTTTGTAGCTATTGTTTAGTAAACAATAGGAAGCAAAAGGTTTCAAAACACATACACAATATTTTTTTATAGAACATCCTTTATATTAATCGACGGCATCCAAAATCCAGGTTATATCCAATATTAAAATCCAGAGAAAACTATCAACCTTGTTTCGTGCAGCAAAAAGTTTAATATCCCAGGTAACTATCGATTGAAATCCATCCTAACATTATAAATGCGAGTAACTCTGTCTGTCTGTCTCGCTTTCATGTCAAAACTAATTTAAACAAAATTTGGTACACAGAGAGTCTAGAGCCTGAGAAAGGCTCCCGATATTCCCATGCCCATGGGAACGGGTGCCTGCGGGTGATTGTTAAAAAAATTTAATAACGTCTCCAAGAAAAATGGATAAATTTATGCCACCATAAACATTGCTTCTAATAATAGAGTAGGAGTACATTTTCAATTCCACCAATTGAGGTTACTGTTGAAAAAATCTTTCAGTGTTAAATAGCCTATTTATTAAAGAAGGCTACATGCCATCACACTATCTCAAAGTAACTATTCTAAGCGGACGAAGTCGCGGGCAAAAGCTTTTTTAAAATATAAGAAGCTATCAGCTAATTTGTGTTACAAAGCTGAATAAAAGTGGTGGAAGCGAGACTTGGGAATGACCAATTTACCGAGCAATAAAAAGGTGTGTAGACTGGCCTGCTTATGGCGCTTTCACATTGCTTATTTTCCCCCCTTTTTTAAGCAAAAGCCTGTTTGTTATTCTTCCATTCTCCTCTGCCACTCGTCAGCTCAACATCCACTTGTTTTATTCTCATATCATTATTCACGCTAATCCATCGCTCCTTTGGTTCCTCTTACTCTAGGTCAGTCCACATCCATGCTCAGCATCCTTCTTGTAATATGACATTCATCCCTCCTCATCACATGCCATACACGCTACTGCTAACCGGGTCTTCTTTAACCGGTTTGGGCGTAGGTGCAGACCTGTGAGCATGTGCTCTTTGTCCGGGCTTCTTCTCGGGGGTCAGCTGGACTTCGGTCATCGTGACACATGCCTTGGCTTCGGTGGGCTTCTCTTCGCCCTCCTATTCCCTGTTTTTTTTACGCCAACCTATTGCTAGAAGCATTAAAACATTCACAACCTGGCTAGATTTAATTTAGTTCTTCTCAGACAAAAAGTCAGGAACCAGAAATACACTCCTTCCACGAAGGATGCACTCTGAGAAATATACAAAAACTAGCTGTTGCCCACGACTTCGTCCGCGGTTACTATGGTTTTTAACTATTCCACGGAAACCATTTAATTATCCAGAATAAAATCGAACATGTTGACCAGGGATATAAGGTATCACCACGAAAGTTTTTCTTGAAATCGGTCCAGCCATTTCGGAGATTAGCCCGTACCAAAAGACAAAAAAAAAAAAAAGGGGATACGGAGGGCGAAGAGGAGCCCACCGCCGCCACGTGGCGGCGTGTGTTCTCGCAGGCCCGTACCTCATCCCCACGTAAGGGAAGAGAAGACCGCGCTAGCTAGCAAACAAACAGAGAGAGAGAGAGAAAAACCTTTTTTAGTATTTACATCCCACAGACTTGGTTTTAAGCATTTTTTTCTATGTTTTATTATATGTATAGAGTTATCAGTGTAAATGCTCCCTAGCGACTTTAGGAGGTAAAAGATGGGCACTATTTAGCTTTCACTGAGATTTATGGAGTCAATGAAACTGCACCGGCATCTAAACCTAAGACAGTAAAGTTACCTTGTTGTTATGTTTACGATTTGCTGTTTGATTTGTTTTAGTGGGGTGGCAACTCTGGTATCGCAAGGTGCATAGGTGTTTTACTGGGCAATATTTTCAGCTCAGCTACATTGCAACAGGATTTTCTATTTGAATTTAGATTTGATTGTATAAACTTTGTTAGAAATTTGACGTAAGGAATAAACTTTGTAAGGAAGTGGGTATTGAAAAAAAATTAAATTAAAGAACTTTATTTTACACCATTTAATCACCAAAATAACATTATATACAACAGTACAATTGGCAGCTTTATCGCTAAGATGATTGGATGGATTAGCAGTAGAATGTGTCGAAGGTAAAGGGCATTCAAGATGCACAGTAATTATAATAAAATAGATCTATATATATATATAATTCAAAGGTCAGTGGACTGACATAGTGATCTTTCAACGCACAACCCAAACCACTGGACGGATCGGGCTAAAATTTGGCATGCAGGTAGATGTTATGACGTAGGCATCAGTTAAGAAAGGATTTTGATAAATTCTACCCCAAAGGGGATAAGATAGGGGATGAAAGTTTATATGAAACTTTGTAAATTTCAAACCTATCGGGCTGAGATTTTCAGAGAAAATTAAAGGGTTCCCGTGGGATAGTTATAAAACTATAGTAACCGTGGACGAAGTCGTGGGCAATAGCTAGTAGTATATATACTTTCTTACCAAAATACACATAATATCAATACAATAAATAAATATTTAACAAAAACTGAATGTGTACACTAGTAGCGACATGTAATTTTCAGTCACTTGCTTTCTGAACGCTTCGGAGTGCGCGGATTGGAATTGGTAGCTCTTCCAAAGCCGCGCAGCCTCCAAATGAAGTGAAATGAAATGAAATGAAATGAAATGAAATGAAATGAAATGAAATGAAATGAAATGAAACTTTATTTGCTTAAATATGGTCACAATAGATGTTACACAAAGAGAAAAGGGCGTGAAAAGGTTTTTTAAGGGTCGGCAACGCGCTGGTGATGCCCTCGGTGCAGGCGTCCATAGGCTGCGGTGACCACTGCCCATCTGTGTGGGCCGTATGCTTGTTTGCCACCCTGGTAGTATAAAAAAAAAAAGACACCGACATATTTTGCTGATACAGTCAGCGTGCAAATATTGTACAAGATAAATCGTTAGAATATAATAAAAGTAGTTATGAATTTTTTTCTAAATAATTGGATTTGAAGCAATGTCACAGTTAAAAGTAAAGTTCAATAAAATAATGTAAATCAATGTCAATTACACACATGCATTATACACATATTGTATTTCTTAATATGCGAGAATGGGAGTCACAAAGAGATATAAATCTGTTTACTGTTTGCTACATTTTTTTGTTAGTATGTAGATATAACTTAAATAATCGCAACATAATATTACGCCGTTTGCCCCGAAGAGGTAGGCAGAGGTGTTAACCCACATTTCGCCAGATATAACAACAAGCAACATTTAACAGCAAGCGATATTCACCATAATTGTAGTTAAAGTTTTGTATATACTCAGCGGCAAAGGCGAGATCCATCACGCGGACTCTTGAACGACTACCGTGGTAGGGGACGTCTATCCCAACTAAGTTAGAGCTGAAAAATCTAATTTCATTGGAAAATAAAAACAACTCATTGATTTGAAAGTGAAAGTCTCGGCCAATTGAGCGGTAATATTTCAGAAGACAGAGTAAAATGTTTATTTTTCAGAACGATTGCTAGCATTTGATTAATGATTGCCACGTTATTAAATTACGCTGGGAAACTCTCGGCTACCAAGTCCCAAGAAAATTATGTGCCGACGAGTAAAATAGGCATTTTTTCTTCCGCGTCCATTAATTCAGAATATTGTTTAATAGGAAAATATTTGGAATGTCGGGGAAACTTGTTAATTACGTTGCCATGTAATTTTGCGGGACATTTTTGGAAGTTTATTTGCGAATAATAAATTTGTTTTGTGGTAAGGAGATTTTTTTAAATTTCTTTGTTAGCGAGTGGAATTTTTGATCGTAAATTAGCTACAAAACGGAACCGTTTTTTCATGTTTTGTTTTTAGTGCTTAGAATTAGAGACTGAAGGTTCGTCTGATGGAAGCTGCCTTATAAATGAGCAAGTATAACTGAAACTATAATGTTAAATGTCAGCATTCAAATTCAAAGGAGATTCTCACACTCGGACGTACGACGCAGCGACGCGCATGAATATTGTTTTTATGTTTGTAAAGAAATCACGCATTGGATGCGGCGCATACACGCGCAACGTTGCAAAAATATTGGGTCTTTACCTATGAAATTGGCGTTTTTTTTCTCTTTTAGTATTTTGTCTGTAACTATTAAGATTCAGAGTATTCCTAAAAAATAATTACCTCGTCTAAAAATAGACTATATTTTTGAGCTCTTTTGATTTGTTTTGATAATTTTTTGTAAGTTTAATTGTGTTAAAATTGGACACGGAGACAACTCTTTTTAAGTGCCTACATCATTTTATTTGCATTCACTTAAAAACGATAAAAAAAATTTATGAAGTGTGATATTACACATATTACTAAAGCTTGTCTAATGATAGATGCCAAATATTATTATCTTTGGATTTGTCGTTGTGAAGAAAACTGAAAAAATTTTAGTATGGAAAATGCAGAATTCCCCAAAATCTCCATACAAAACGACAATTTCATAGGTAAAGACCTATTATTACACATTTGACAGGTGCCAGTTTTTATTCTCTTCTAACAAGAGTAACTAACTGTCAAATTGTACACATATTTTTACACGTGACTGTACACTTACGTATCCCCTTAGGGGAAGAAGGCGTGATCAGTACCCTAGTGTAAGTTTTCATTATATATAACTTCTCTTTTTTAGTTGCGTTAAAAATGTCAATTTCAATTCAACTACTTTCCGCTAGGGGCGCGTGGCCAAATATTTCACAAAGAATTGAATTTAAAAATCCGTTTTAAAAAGAACTGACAAAAGAAACATTGTCTTAAGAATAGTAATATGGTATGAACTAAAGGTTTTAAGAAAAACTTATTTTCTAGACTTCGACCTGTTATAAGTATAGGGTTGACAAAAATTATACAATTTTATGAGAATATTTCTTATTTTTTTTAATTAAGCCATTGTTAATGCCTCTATTCTTTCCTTTATTCGTAATTAATAAAATTTTGAGTGTCATACTTTTCATTGATACCTTTTGATGAAAGCTTACAACATATCGACTACGCTATCAGGCCGAAATAAACTTTTTGAGAGGCCTTTAGTGTATCCATCACACTGCTTGGCACAGCATTCTAACAAAGCAAAAGTATGGGCCATAAAACTACTGCTCTCTTATTGTGAGTGCAGCCATTTTCGCAGCAAGATATTATCACGAAGTTTCTTCATCCAATCCCCGAAACCTTGGCAAAGATTACGTTGCCGAGCTACTGACAATAGGAAGGTTATTTATAGCATTAATACATACATACATATAATCACGACTATTATCCACTAAGGGTTAGTCAGAGACCGGCAAAAGTATCAGAAAAAACAGTCCATTGCCATAGTCCTTGCCTCACCAAGCACTGACTGCACTCAGCGTGACAGGTGGTGAGCCCGTCGCCGCTATAAGCTATTAGATATAATGCAGTTATAAGTCCATTAGTTGAAATTCCATTTATTGGAAATTTATTTAAAGTTCCATTTATTCAAAATATTTTTATAACAGTTTATGATGATTATGTCTAGGCGGCAGTGATCACTTACCATCAGGTGAGCCGTTTTCCCGTTTGCCCCCATATTACATAAAAAAAATAGTTGACAACCCTAACCCCTACGTAATTAGGTTATCGCAGGTTCATATCCCGAAGTGCGATAGAGGCTATCGGAGACGAAAGAAGTTTTGCATTGACTGTATCACATGGAGAAGGCTTCCAAAAAGGTATTAAACAATATCGACGATTTCTGTGGTCGAGTGTACGCCACTCTCAATCTTCGCTATCTCGAGAGGTTCTAGGTTCGATCCCCGGTGGGGGCAGGTGTTTTTGTGATGAATACAGGCATTTTTTTCAGTCTATGATGTTTATATAAATATGTATTGAATATATTCTGGATATTACATGTATTTATCCGCCATCTAGTATTCGTAACACAAGCACCATTAGTTGTCTAAAATGGGGCTAGTGGATAGGTGTGAATGTATTAAAAAAAATATTAAGCTTCTAGTGTTCATAGACTTAAGAAAATATTTTGTGAATTTTGCTTAATAATATAGATTAAAATGATTCTTACTAAACAAAATGCTTTCCACACCACCCTCTTATTCTCAACCGCCGTATAACACCTAATCACTGAATGTGTATAGTTGTCCCTTTTCATTGCGTCGAATAAGAGCAAGACGGGACGTGACTTTTAGAACGGAATCCGTGAACTGACCATTGTTGCATCCGAAGGCCTGTGCCCAGTTGATCTATTTAAAATTGAAAAAATATATTAGGTCCTTACCTATGAAATTGGTGTTTTGTATGGAGATTTTGGGGAATTCTGCATTTTCCATACTAACATCGTTGTGAAGAAAACTGAAAAAGTTTTCTTCACAACGACAAATCCAAAGATAATAATATTTGGCATCTATCATTAGACAAGCTTTAGTAATATGTGTAATATCACACTTCATAAAAAATATTTATCGTTTTTAAGTGAATGCAAATATGTAAAATGATGTACCTATTCGGGAGGCACTTAAAAAGAGTTGTCTCCGTGTCCAATTTTAACACAATTAAACTTACAACAAATTATCTAAACAAATCAAAAGAACTCAAAAATATAGTCCATTTTTAGCCGAGGTAATTATTTTTTAGGAATAATCTGAATCTTAATAGTTACAGACAAAATACTAAGAGAGAATGAAACACCAATTTCATAGGTAAGGACCCAATATAAGCTTAAAAAGTTAAGTAAATTAAAACGAACAACAAAACCGCTGTACAATAACGTTATTGCTTGAAACTTGAAGAAACTCTCGCTCCTCAGCGAAAACAAAACTTCCATTCAAACCATCCAGTAAGTAAACATTTTTAGTTGGCAGTGAAATTTCGCAGCAAGCTGAGCGAGCAAAGCGAGCGAATAAAGTATTAAATCTTTTTACGTCTTTCGTCGTTTCGCAGTGATAACCGAAACTCTATAGGAAAATGTATAAGAATTTTATACGAAGCGACAATAATACAGACAAACGGATATGATACTGCATGCATTTGGAATGGATCATTAGAAATAGCATGATGAAATATTTCGTGAGTTTAATATGGCTTACTTTAAGCACATCATAAAATATTTTAAGTAGTGGCGTGGTCACTCGACACTATTCCACAATATAATTATGTTACAAAATACTAGTAAAGCGGATCCTTATATCATTCCTTATATCATTTAGTTCCTTATATCATTTATGATATTTAGAGTCCTAAAACATAAAAGAAACCTAAACACAGGCAACATGGAAAATCTATAATAATCACAATAAAGCCGACTCCACACTCTCGATTCTCGATCCCAACCCAATAGATGCTTGAACGTAAGGAATATGGAAATTCGGATATGAAGAAAAAGATTTTAGCGTAAACTTAAAGAAAATGAGTGGAATATTCTTAAAAGCTTCAAAGTTCACTCAGATTCACTATAATACTCTATTTCTATACTATCAAAGTCGATTATGCTGTAACTCATTAAATTCTGTGTAAAATGTGTATCGGTTCTAACCTAACTTGGTTGTAATTTTCCGAAACAATACTTCTACAATGCTTCTATTAATAACTCTGTTTCACTTTGTTTTTGTTATGATATAAGTTTTTATAAAATTTTTAAGGACTTCTAAGGATACTCAGTAACTTTTTTTGAGGAAGTATTGTTGATTTTCGTTAAAACTATTTCTATTTATTGAATTATACATTTTTTCTTTCATAGTGATGTATTCGATACAAGCTTTCCTATCGACACATTTAATTTTTGCATGGTATTGTTAATGTATTTGACGAAGAGAATGAAAGCGACAGACATGTTGCGCCCACCTCAACTAAAATTGTCAGAAAGGTTGGGAAGTCACGATAGTCAGTGTATTTGACGATTTGTTCCTGATTCCTCATATTCCTGATTGGATATTCATATACCTTATTCCACACTTTCCTAACTAGTTATTTTTAATGTGATGAACATGTCTGATTTGTAATTTTCCTAACTTGTCATTGTACAGTCAAATGAAATCGCGATGCTTTAATAAGCATGCGATAATAAGCATGAGGATGACCAATGTTGAATTGGTTAAGTAGTTTTGACGTGAAAGCAAACGACAGACAGACAGAGTTACTTTCGCTTTTATAATATTAGTATGAATTTAATTGAATGTTTATCATCATTTCAGGCCTTGATACGCTTATATTTGCTAAGCTACCTAGCAACTTCCTTATATTGTTCGTATAGTTTTTTGTATTTAACTGTTTACTTTAAAATCATTAACCTAACATCCTTGGGCTGTTAGTAGATTTGAATTTAACATGCAAAATCGAAAAACTGATACAGGTTTTGTTTCTTAATTACAACATCATCTATAAATCTAAAAAAGTACATTAATTAATAAAAATCTTTGATTAAAAATCATCGATTTAACGAGGATTTTAACAAACAACACTACTAACAATGTCTGTATTATTCAAATGTAAAGAATCTACATTTCTACCACAGCCACCATTATAGTGTAAATTTGAATGTAAATAGACTAACATGATCTATTTACATGGAAAGTATGTGGGTTCAAACCGACAGCTTTATTTTCATACATGTTTTCATTCGACTATATACTCTACGTGTAGTTTAATTAGATTAATTTTAGCGACGTAAGGTTACAAAAATATTTTCAAATCTGTAGTAACTGCAGAAACCGGTGTATGAATTATAATTTCGCAATTTTAGAATGGTTAGGTGTTGTACTGCACAACATCCAATAGTTTATAGCGGCGACGAGCTCACCACCTGTCACGCTGAGAGCAGACACTGATTGGTGAAGCGCGGACTATGGCAGTGGCCTGCTTTTGCGGTGCTTTTGTCTAGTCTCTGACTTACCCTTAGGGGATTATAGTCGTGATTATATGAATGTTAGGAGTTGTATTATTCTGAAATTCAAACCACAGACCATTATGGTTATCACCAACAGAGGTTTTATCCGTAATTGTGTATTGTACAAGACTTAACCCCTTTTCGGTCACCCCGAACGCGGGTGTTCGCAAATAATAGATGTTTGTATTGTGTCCCGTTTTCTGACCATTGACTATAGTGCGCACAGAACTCGTTGGCCGCGCTTTAGGTGGCGACTCGTCTCGCTATTGCAATCTCATGTGCGTTTTGTTTAAAGTAGCCGGAACTTTCAATACGTGTTGCCGTCGCGAAGTACGGCACCGAACTGAGTAATGACAGCAAGCGCCCCCGCCTCTCCGTCCCACCCGCTCACATACCTAAGGCGCGGCCAACTAGTTCCGCGCGCACTATAGTTAAGAAAATTATGTATTTTTATACTTCGGAAACAGTGGTAGTAGTGGCAGTGGGCAGGCCATTTTGAGCGCAAAACTGCCGGTCTTTTGTGCGGAAGGTTTTCGAGTGGTGGCAACGTACAGGGAAGCGCAAGGTTGGTAGACTGGGCCGAAGACCTTATGAAGGTCGCGGGGAGCCGCTGGATGTAGACAGCGTAGGACCGATTGTTGTGGAAATCTTTGGGGGAGGCATTTGTCCAGCAGTGGATATCATCACTGATTATGATGAATGATGATGCTAGTCCACAGACGTACATTTACATAGATAACGAAATTGTAACGATTTTAGTTTTTGCAGCCATTCGGACGCGCGCAGACTAGTTAGCAGCGGCCAACCCCGTCTTTTGGTCGGGGTTCTCGGAAACGCGCAGTACATGCATTTTCGTCATCTATGTTAATGTATATCTGTGTGCTAGCCGTGTAACAAGGCGCTATAACTATATTAGCGACTCGTTGCTGTCTTTGCGCTCTTCTCTGGCCATTTTCCTCTTGGTTTTCGTTTTTAAATTTACTGTCTGACTCTTTCTATTTGTTTTGTTCTCGAAATTCATTCTTACCAGAGTCAGCGTGTAGAGCGGTCGACTCACCGGAAACAATTTAAAATATTATTTAAATGTATATAATGTGCTGATCAAGTTTATAGTTTAAGATAAGTTTATCCTAAAAAGTTACTAAAAACCACAAGATTTCCGATTCCGGCTATATTGTAAAGTCTATAAGGTTCTTTAAGGCACTATTGTAAGTAGCCCTACCTTTTATAATATATTTTAGTGTTAAATGTGAAATTGTTTTTGTGTGTTCAGTGAAATTTACCTTTTTTTTTATAATTGTTTCAGTTGTGCCTTTAATCCTTAATAATACAACCGCAATAAGTGACGACAACCTGTATTTTCATTTATCCCCCGCTTCACCCCGTTACAGCCGTAGCCAAGTAAGGAGACGGCACTCCTCGTGCAAGAGGTCGCCTATTACAACTCCTGAACCGAAGAGCTTAAAGAAACACTCACTCTGCAACAAGCATCAAGAGACTCCGCCTACCCTCTTGGAAATAAAAATGTTATGTCCTTCTTTAATAGAAAAACTACTTAACTTTTTGGAACTTCTGTATATTCGTAAGTAACATCTCTCATAAACTAGTAAATGGAATTTACTGCAGGTCTCATTGATATATTGCCTACTTGATCCAGTTTTATTTCACGCTTACGAAGCAAACAAGCGCCAATTGAAGAATAAATTGAACATAGATTACAGCCTCCTCTTTCCACACCCTTCGCTCTCTCTCTCGTAATGTTATTGAGGAAAAAATTGTTGTGTCCCTTGACCTATATTTGTGTTATGGGACAAGTTTTTATGTTTCTTCCGTAGGTCAGGTATAACACTGATCAATAGCACATTAAGCGAGTTAAACATTTGTATAAAGAAATTATTCATAATTTTACTTGAGAAATTTTTATCATTATAACCAGTCTTTTCAAAATATATGAATGAGGGTTTTCAAAAACGATCAACGACAGATGGCAGCACTGTAACGTAGGATTTAGGAGCTGTCAAGACACACCTGCGGAGCCTCACGCGAAAAACTACTAAGGGTAGAGACACCAAACAGTGCGAGAATTTTTTTTTTACCGAAAGCACAGCGTACACTTTGGTAGCGCGTACTCATTCGTGGCTTTACCCTACTGCATTTCTGCATCAAACCAAATTTAAAGTAAGAGCGGAATATAGACGTAAGTTGATTAAAAAAGCTACATCAGCCTTTTGTATTTTCGTGCATATTTTGAAATACCCAGTGAAGTAGGAAGGAGGAATCATGTGTTGGTGTAGCGATTTGTGTAAGGAAAATAATTCGTTGAGCTTTTGTAGCAAAAAGTTTCAGGAAAAACTAAAGTACCTAGTATAAGCTTACTTTAAATAAAACAATACAGCAACAATTTAGTTTATTAAGTCATAAAATTTTCGTAAAACAAACGCAAAGAAAAATGGTCCTTCATGCAGGATCACATAAGCCGAAATTACCTTACCATACATCAACTGAGAATTCACTACCAACGTTAAGTGTATTAATAAATTTTCCTTAGAAAAGCCTAAGAAGAAGAAAAGAAAGTACTTACCACAAACAACTGGACATTTTTCACGGCTTATCAGTGAGTTTACGAGTGCCGCAACGGCTGAACAAGTTTTAGTTTTGAAAAACAAGAAACATTAAAGGAAAAGTTGTTTTTCTTGACTGAGATGGGATTTTAAGATATTGAGATGGGACTTTAGGTTTTAAAGTGTCTCCTAATTTATTGCATTCTTTTGCTTAATTAAAAAAACATATTCCACTAACCTTTAGTGGTACTGTTCAATTTAGATGACTTACTTCTGGTTTAATGAAACATAATTATGCTCTGTTACACCAATTATTTTGTTATATCAGAAAGTAGGTAGCAAATTATAAAAATCTAACAAAACGTTGCAGAAATGTCAGCCTTCCATTTGTTACTATTTTGGTCCACACTTTTTGCTTCATTTAATTTCATTTAACATAGTTGTGTATCAAAATATGAATGTCTTTTAGAACTATAGATCGCATTATCACAAGCCTTACCGGGATTGAATGAATTAGTGTGATCACCAATAAGATCAATTTTATAATTTTAACTAGCTGTTGCCCGCGACTTTGTCCGCGGTTACTGGTTTTTGAACTATCCCACGGGAACCCTTTAATTTCCCGGAATAAAAAGTATCTAAGATGTTGACCATATAAGGTATCACCATGCAAAAATTCATTGAAATCGGTCCCGGTCATTGAAATTAGCCCCTACAAACAGACAGAGACAAAAAATCTGCCATTTTCCCTCTTTTTCATCCTCCTGGCTTGATTTTAAGCATTTTTTTTTTCTATATAAAGACATTTGACCTCTACAGTTTTATTAATAACCAGTTCATCTAACATCTAAACATAAATTTTGTTTCAACCAAACTACTACATAAAAATAAATAACCAAACGAAATGGTATTCTAAACAAACGGAATGGGAATTACTTTTACTTGATTCAATTTCATTGAGGCCTTAGTGACGCGAAAGATATTCATAAATAGGGCACAATGCAGAACCTTCAAATGAGACTCAAAAGCGAGGCCGACCAACAATTTCATTCGAATTTAAGAGAACTGTATACACTGTGATAAGGAAATGAACTTGGAACTAGGAAAGAAGATGGACATTTTATTAATAGGAAAATAAATTCCAGAGGGAACATTATCAGTGGAAGTAAAATGTTGTCCAGTCTTTCTATAAAATACAAGCTGAGAAGGAGAGTGTGACTGATAGCTATATACATACATATAATAAAACTGTATAGGTCGAATGTCTGTACATATAAAAAAAAATGATTGAATGATAATTTAAAATTAGGTCCTTACCTATGAAATTGATGTTTCGTATGGAGATTTTGGGGATGTCTGCATTTTACATACTAACATTTTATCAGCTTTTTCTCAACGACAAATCCAGAGATAATAATATTTGGCATGTATCATTAGACAAGCTTAAGCAATATGTGTGTGAACACGCTTGATAAAAATTATTCATCGTTTTTATGTTAATGCATATCAAATTATGTATTCGGGAGGCAGTTAAAAATAATTGTCTTTGTGTCTAATTTTAACACAATTAAACTTACAAAAAATTATCAAATTAAATAATACGAGCTCAAATATATGGTCTATTTTTAGAAGAGGCAATTATTTTATAAGAATGTTCTGAAACTTAATAGTTACGGACAAATTGCTAAGACAGAATAAAAACACCAATTTCATAGGTAAGGACCCAATATATACTGAAATTTATATACCTATACATTATTATTTATTAATATATTTGTTACATTATTTATTTATTATTTGATATATAATTATATATTATTTTGTACACGCGACTCAGTCTACTTCTCAGCATTTCTCCTATAGCACGTGGGCTGGAAGATTTTGTATTCGTCTTTTTATTTTATGTGTTGTATATTCTCAATTTTTCTTTAGTGTACAATAAATAGTAAAATAATATAAATAAATTGCTTAAAACTAAGTCAGAGGATGTAAGAAGAGGGAAAATACCAAAATAATGTATTTTATATTTTTTGTTTCTCTGTCTGTTTGTACGGGCTAATATCCGAAATGGCTGGACCGATTTCAATTAAATTCTGCATGGTGATACCTTATATCCCTGGTCATCATCTTAGATACTTTTTATTCCAAAAAATTAAAGACTTTCCGCCGGATAGTTAAAAACCATAGTAACCGCGGAGAAAGTCGCAGGCAACAGCTAGTTTTAAATTTATATACCATATCCATTACAAACTGCACCAACGATAATCGACACTCGTTTTTATCTTTACCCAACAAAAATTGAGGCTCCGCGGGTGTTGATTGACTGATTGATGAAACGCTTATTTATTTGCCTCTTGAATGACGAGGAAGAGGATGGAGGGTTTATAAAGCTGTCATTTCAGACCGAAGCACGGAACGTCCATTTGGATATTTTATCAGTAATGTTGATTTCTTTACGAATCTCTGCAATTACCGGCTCCGGGTGCTGGGGTTTTGTTTGGTTTCTTCGAATGTTGTTAATTTTCAGTTTGATTTGTAGAGTATTTTTTTTTCTTTATGTTTTGTAATTATGTAAAAGTTTTATTTATAAGCTACTAGCTTTTACCCGCGACTTCATCCGCGTTGAATAGTTACTTTGAGATAGTGTGATGGTATGTAGCGTATAGCCTTCCTCAATAAATAGGTAGGCTTTTCAACACTGAAAGATTGACTGAAATTTACTCCAACTCAAATTCAAAGTAGAGTAAATTTGTCCTTCATTATTCTGGGAGGCGTTATTTAAATTCTTTAACATTCACCCGCATAGCACCCGTTCCCATGGGAATATCGGGATAAATGGTAGCCTATGTCCTTTCTCAGGCTCTAGACTATCTGTGTACCAATTTTCGGTTAAATTGGTTCAGTAGTTTTGACGTGAAAACGAGACAAACAAACAGACAGTTACTTTCGCATTTATTATATTAGTAATTAGTATGGATACGTAATGCTCGGACTGTAGAGATTTTTCAGTATTATGTAGGAAACATCAGCTGCCCTATTTTCTTTATTCCATTTTTGTTTATTCTACAATTATTAAAATGCAGACGCTTAAATACGACGACCTGTACAACCATATTTTCATACTAGGATTGTATTTACATTTTCAATTTTCTCAAAAGCACTAGTGAGATATATGCAACGAGTCTTCTATCTTGCTTTCCCTAATATTTTTAGTTTCTAACAAATTTACACGTCTACGAACGAGTGGTTCGTAGAATATAGAACCACTAGACATGATGGATTTCCCTTTTTTAGGTCTGTTAAATAGCTTGATTTTAATATTCAATTTCATACCAATTCTTGCATAGCAATTTTCGTGTTCATGTTACGTTTTATTAAGCACCAAAAACAAATTGCTTTTTTAACGTGACAAGTGTAAGGAATTTCCTGTCTACATACTTATTCTCTCCCTCATATGAGTTACTTTAATACATAGAGGCGTGAAAAGGTGCGCGAGAGGATAACAAATAAGATAACTCTTTATTGTTAACACCTTAAAAAAAAGAAATTACAAATTGAAAAAAAAAATTATATCGTCAGACATTCACACCTATCAACTAGTTCCATTTTAAGCAACTAAATGCTGCTTGTGCTACGGATACTAGATGACGGACGAATATAATTATTGAGAATATACATAATATAACACATATATAATAAACATCCAAGACTGGTCCATTCATCCAAGTCTGCAAATTCATCACCCAAACACTTGCCTCCACTGGGGATCGAACCCAGGACCTCTCGAGATGGCGACGCCTTGAGACCGGCGTACAGACCCCTCGACCACGGAGGTCGTCATAAGAGGAGAGGAGGATAACTTAAGAGTACATGTAATAATCGGCGGTCTTATCGCTAGGCAGCGATGTCTTCCAGATAACCTGTCGATGGAGATCTGGGAAGAGATGTAGTACACCTAGGAAGTAGTATGTGACTAGATCTGCAGTTTTTTGTCACCTACCTAACTCTACATATTATTAATTAAATTTTTGCTTCGTCCTCAGCCTATATACCGCCCCACTGCTGGGCACAGGCCTTCCTCATTGAGGAACACATGAGCAGTATGGGCCGTTACACAACCACGCTGGCCCAATGCGGGTTGGTGGGTAAAAGCGGTTGTAATAGCGACCGGGACCAACGGCTTAATGTGCCTTCCGAAGCACGGAAGACTTCGAGATCACAAAGTTATGGTAAGCCATCCCTGACTATGGCGAAGATAGCTTTGTTTTCAACATTGAATGCTAAATTTTACCAACCATTACGCTTATGATTTTTTGCTAATTACCATGAAAACCCAGCCTAACATGCATAACCTATATCAAAGCTTTTATTTAAAAAAAATAGTAGACGTCTATTTGTTTTCGACATGCCTATGATCAATAAATGAATTTCTTAGCAGTGTAGCTTAAGAATAATTTGTACAATATATTGTAACGAAACGCTATATATGTTTTAGCGACTCTTTGCTGTTATTGCGCTTTTCTCTGGCCATTTTCTCTTTGTTTTTGCTTTTAAACTGACCGTCTGTCTCTTTTTTTTCATTGTTTTATTCTCGAGTTTTATTCCTATCAGAGTCAGCATCTGGGGCGGTTGGCTTGACACAAATTATTATATAAATATCGTAAATAACAATAATAAGTGTAAACAATAAAATTATAATACGAGTAATAATCTGTAACGTTATTGTTCAAGTTTTAATATGTTCACCAAAGGCACTATTGTAAGTAGCCTTACCTTTGATAATATCTTAATGTTTTATATTCAGTAATTTGTGAAATTTACCTTTTTTATAAATTGTGTCAGTGTGCCTTAGTTTTTAATTCAATAAATATCAAAAATAAGTGACCTCAGAAGGTCGTTCCAACGAACATTTGCTTTGCGTACGTTGTTCGCTCGTAGATTTGCGTTCGCTGCTCGCTCGTAGACGTGAGTGTCACATTACTCCAACCTCCATATTAAAGCGTCTCTTGCTTCCCGCTTGCTTTGCTCTTGGGCGAGAGCGATATTGCCGGTCTGAAAAGATTGCTAGCTATGTTTTATGGGCAATGTTTGTGTAAATATTAAATACTGTGCTGCACTATTTATTTGTAAAATTTACTGTTACAGGAGTTGAGATAATTATGAGGACGGTATATGTAAGCGAATGGAAAGAGGTTAAGTAGGGATTTGAAATACATTGCCTTCATAACTGGCATGCCTTTATCAAGTGGAAAGGAAATTATGAACACATATACACACTCAGCTAAGCACGTGCAGTCACAGTTTGGTGAAGCGCGGACTATGGCAGTTGACTGCTTTTGCGGAGCTTTGCCTTATCTCTGACTAATTGATTATCACCTCAGTCTATATACGTTCCACTGCTAGGCACAGGCCTTCCTTATGAGAAACACCACGCTGGCCCAATGCGGGTTGGTGGGTAGAAGTCGCAATAGCGAATGGGACCAACGGCTTAACGTGCCTTCCGAAGCACGGAGGAGCCCGAGATCACAAAGTATTGGTAACTTTTTTGATAGCTTTGGTAGCTTTTGGTAGCTTTTTTTTTTCAATTGAAAGCCATAGCGCACTAACCACTACGCCACCGAGCTCCTCACGTGATAATAGTCGTGATTATAATAATGTATGTATATAATATATACTCAGTTTAGAAAAAAAATATGTACGGTTTGTTTTTCGTTACCGTTATTTGTCAGAATAGCGCTTATATTATACTGTTCACTTTTTTATGTATAAAGAGGGCAATCGGGCAGACGGCTCACCTGATGGTAAGTGGTCAACGCGGCCCATAGATATCTACAGCACCGGAAGAGTTGCAGATGTTGCCGACCCTTAAGGAGAGAATACGCTTTCTTTTAAAATCTTTGAAGGTCGCATTGGCCTGAAAGTACTTCTGGTGATTGTTGATTATATAGCTTGGATGCATGTACGCGGCAAAAAATTACTCATTAGTCAACTCATTTATTGTAATGCAGTATTCACCTATATAATAATAACAATATCTTCGAACATTCACAACTATCAACTAGCCCCATTTTAAGCAACTAATGTTGCTTGTGTTACGGACACTAGATGATGGATAAATTTTTTTAATAGATTAATTTTCGTGGACAGCCGAAGGAAAAGACGGATTTGGGAGAAAAACGTATACTAAATAAAATAATAAAAAAATACAATAAAAACTGAAGGAACAGAAAAGACACCGAAGAATGACAGACGTAAAGAGGAATAAAAAAGTACATAGACAAATATTAAAGTAATATAAGGAGGTCTGTCCTTGACATTAATACATAAAAATAATCCTGAATATAACCACTGCTTACCCCATCGAGGATATAGACTTGATGATCATATCTTATCACTAAACTTAATAACAGCTAAATTCAGTAAACCCTTGCAATAACGGTTTATGTTAAGCTTATTGAAACATAAATTGAGTTAAATATAATACAAACGCAGTATCTAAGATCGGAACTAGCGTTGAATGTTGGTTCATTTGTACGTTAGGCTGCGGCTATAACAAGCGGACTTGTTAAAAAATAAAATGTATAAAAAAAAGTTTGTTACTTAAGGAGTTTTTGTTCAGCTTGAAAACTGCAGAAAAAGACATTTCTGAACGTCTTTAGCCACTTATTACCCTTAGTGTAAGTTATCCTTGTATAGAACTTTACTTTTTTAGTTGCGTTAAGAAGATCAATTTCTATGTGAAATTTGAAAAGCCCCAATCGAAAAGTATCAGAAATCACGTTTCCCATAGAAATAGAGCTTTTTTACGTAACTAAAAGTTGAGAACGAGAGGCGGCTCATTATAAGAATACTACCAACCAATCTCGTCCCTTTTGGTGCCGTAAAAGGTGACTAATGGACTTCAATAACTTATAGAACATCCAATAGCTTATAGCGGCGACGGGCTCACCACTTGTCACGCTGAGTGCAGTCACTGCTTGTTGAAGCGCGGACTATGGCAATGGACTGCTTTTGCGGTGCTTTTGCCTAGTCACTAACTAACCCTTATGGGATAATAGTCGAAATTATATGTATGTAAAAAGTTAAGTTTTTTAATTTTCCGGAATGAAAAGTATCTAAGATGTTGACTAGGGATAATAATATAAGGTATCACCATGCAAAATTTCGTTGAAATCAGTGCAGCCATTTCGGAGATTAGCCACAGAGAAACAAAAAAACCTTTTTTGGTATATTCTCTCTCTTACATCCCCCTGACTTGGTTTAAAGCATTTTTTTCTATGTGTTAGACCTCTACACTTTTATTATATGTAATAGATTTTACAGCTCTTGGTATACCACGAACTTCAGCGATAGTAAGTGCTCTATTGGAGAGTCGGTCGGTTAGACTTTACGACAAGCTATAGATAAGCCTTTGGTCTCTAGATGAGACCTGATTTTATTTCTTGATATTTATTTCTTGTAGTCGAATTCTTAGCTATGAGGAAGCTACTTGGAGCTCAAAGAAAATGGGAGTGTATCATGCTAGGCATCAAGTTAATAGATCGCGTACCTAACATGGAGATCCGACGTCGGACCAAGGTCCAGGATATTAGCAAGTGCTATTTGATACTTAAGTGGCAGCAGGCAGGAGTCTTGGCGAGGTATGAAAACGACAGGTGGAGTAGGTCCATAACAGAATAGTGGCCAAGGTAAGGGAAAAGACGACGAGGTCGACCTATAATGCGATGGGTCAAAGACATCGAGCGAGTCGCGGGAAGGACCTTGAGACAGATCGCGCAGGACCGGAAAGATTGGCACAAGAGAGAGGAGGCTTATGCCCTGCAGTGGTCGGTAATGGGATAATATGATGATGAGTCGATTTTTTAGATTTAAAGAATACAACGTATTCGCCTTAACGTACTAAGGCTCGTATTCAAGAACCAAACTGAAGCGTATAATGTCTGCTTCCTTTAGAAAGAAATGGAGATATTTATCCCCACATATTGCCATCCCTTTCCAGCTGTACTCAAAAAGAGATCTTGAGATTGATTCCGGAATACGGGACTAAGACTTAAGACAATTTTCTCCTATAGTTCGGTCTCGTCTTAAATTGCTTTGCATAAATTTAATAGTTTTTTTATGTTGATGTTAGAATTGGTTGGACTATGATCTCTTCATAGCCATTTTCATTTTCCTCTGTGCGTCGGAAGGCACAGCCGTTGGTCCCGGTCGCTATTACGACTGTTTCTACCCATCCCCCACTGGCCAGCGTGATGGTGTTTCGGCCCATACTCCTCATGTGTCTCTCCATGAGGAAGGTCTGTGCCCAGCAGTGGGACATAACAGCTGAGGACAGGATGATCTTTCCACCAATAAGTGTATACGTAAGAAAATTAGTAAACAAATTATGAGAAATAACAAAAGATACGTACGTTTTGGCTTTCGATACCGAAAACAAAACTACCTTCGCCCTGGTCGGGCCGTGGATGGCTGACCAATATTGTTTGTTCCTCATGTGTTTGTTTCCATGAGGAAGACCTGTGCCCAGCAGTGGGACGAATACGCTGAGGACGATAATCTTACGTGGCCTAAAGAGAAAATCTCATGCTCTGCTTGTCATATCGGAACCAAATATCTATAAAAGGTTTTATAAACGTTTTTTAATCTGGTTTGATGGATGCTCGTCCCAATCATCAATAATCAAGCAATTATGGACATTTTAGGGTTCGGTAGTCAATTTGGAACCCTTATAGTTTCACCATATCCGTCTCTCTGTCCATCTGCGGATAATCTCAGTGACCGTTACTATTGGGTCCTTACCTATGAAATTGGTGTTTTTTTTTTCTCTATAGAATTTTTTCTGTAATTATTAAGATTCAGAGTATTCCAAAAAAATAATTACCTCGTCTAAAATAGACTATATTTTTGAGCTCTTTTGATTTATTTTGATAATTTGTTGTTAGTTTAATTGTGTTAAAATTGGACACGGAGACAACTCTTTTTAAGTGCCTCCCGAATACATCATTTTATTTGCATTCACTTAAAAACGATAAATAATTTTTATGAAGTGTGATATTACACATATTACTAAATCTTGTCTCATGATACATGCCAAATATTATTATCTTTGGATTTCTCGTTGTGAAGAAAACTGAAAAAAATTTTGTATGGAAAATGCAGAATTCCCCAAAATCTCCATACAAAACACTAATTTCATAGGTAAGGACCTAATATATAGCTGAAAATTGGTACCAATATTTATATCAATTACGCCAAAAAAGTAGTAAAATAAAAAGTTGAATAAAATGTTTAATTTGGGTACCTCCCCAACACGTAAAGTGGAGAGTCTGGAGAGTTTTTTTAATTTCAACCCTAACGAGTGATATATTTTTGGATAGGTATTGAAAAATAAATTGGGGTTTACTGGAATAATTTTTGAATAAGCTAATATTTTAGGAAATAATCTTTAAAAGTAAAAAAAAAGTGTCACCCGCTCTAACTTTTGAGCCTTTAGTTTTTAAAATGTCAAAAGTATAACTCTAAAAAGACTTTCTAGAAAAACTATTATCAACTTCATGGGTCAAAGAGTATTTGAAAAATTGGACAAAATAATAACTGAACTAAGATTGTAATTTAACCGTACAAACAAGCATTTTTTTAGTTTACATATTTTGTTAAACGGAACGTATCTTCTTTCAAATACGAAAACGAATTATTGAAATCACCGATCCAAAATTACCACCGAAGATCAAACATTCATAAACCGTCTAGTTTGTATCGAGAGATGGCGCTGTACTTTGGGCTATTCTAACTCTTAAGTGGGGATACTTAATGTGATGGACGGGAATCTACGGAACCCTACACTGAGCATGGCCCGACACGCTCTTGGCCGGTTTTTTTTTTAATCTTTGGTTGTAGACTAAAGTCAGATATCAGTCCGATATCTATCATTTCCAGCCAAAAATCTAACTCTGCGGACGTTATAAGATCTAGTCCATTCAATGAACCAAGGACTGACAAAGCGTTATACATAGGTCCTGCAGACCCAAGCCTGCTATTTACTCTGTGCAATCTCGTGATTCTTGAGACGGACCGAGTTCTTGAGTCTGGGGTATTAACAAAAGCAACTGCAATAAAAAGGTTCAGCGAAACATCCCCTAAAGCTTGGATGAAATGAGAGTTCTCATTTAGATCTTCGTGAGAGAGCGATGAGTCTATGACTATTTGAATGTAAGTGATGGAAATAAAATACGTTTCACTTTGGCTTTTATTGGACGGAATCGTCAACTAAGAGAGGCAGCGTTCCCGGAGAATTCCCGGGTCGTTCCCGCGGTAGGGTTTGGTAGGTATACCGGGGAGTTTTAGTAGGTATTCTCAGCCAGCAGCTGAGCTGTAAATGGATTCTAAAGGGCTTATAATGTATTTTTAAGCTGGCTTGACTGGGGAAGTACCTACCAGAACATCGCAGCGAAACAACATCTCCCTCAGGGTTGCTGTGTTCCTGCGTGTGAGTGAGGTTACCAGTAAGGAATGAGCTGCGTTGGCAACGACTCCTCGTTGTCAACGCAGCTCATTCCTTACTGGTCCGCGAGTAAAATTTCATGTCGCGAGCATTCTTCTGGCTTAGCAGCGGTTACCTATAATTGTTGTTAACATCAGGCTACCGACCTTGTTTCCTACCTCATGTAGTACAAATAATAAGAAAAACATGAAATGTTTTATGGTCAGCTAAGGAAATCACTTATAATAAGTAAGTATGAGTAGTAGAGTAAGTATGAGTGAGTATGTATAGTAAGTATGTGTGTGTGTAATTATTGCAAATAAAGAGTTTATCTCTCTAAATAATAATAATGATTATTATAATTTTTTTTTACTTTTTTATGTCCATACTATTTCATTTTTGTTTAGGTTAGTGTTGCTAGTATACATTTTGGGTTTGTTACTTATGTTTTAGTGTTAATAAATTTTAACCGCCTCCCTGGTCTTGTGGTTCACACCACCGAGTGTTGATCGGGAGGTCCGGGTGCGATTCCCCGTGGGGGCAGAAGTTTTTCTGCTCGGTTTGGGTGGCGGTAGGGCTTCTAAGCCCGCCTGGCTAGCTACCACCGTCTTACCTAAATTTGTCGTCATAATAACAATGTTTTAAGCATTGTTGTGTTCCGGCAATCAGAGGTAAGATAGCCAGTTCCTCACTTGTTGAGGATTACAGGTGAAGCTCGCTTCCACTTTCGGCTTTATCGTCACTTACCATCAGGTGGACGGTCAAGAGCTTACCTGTCGTATGTAAAAAAAATGTGTTAGTCTTGATTTAGTATGGACCCCTTCTGAGTGAAAGCCTCCTCCATTTTGTTCCACTCAATTCTGTCAGCAAATGCTTAACACCCCCTAAATTTTAAGCAGTCGATGTGTCCAGTCTATATGTGAAGGAAGCTGGGTTAGCGAAATGCAAAAAGCTGTTTAAAAATATATGCACTGTTTAAAAAAACTATCAGCTAACAAAGTGACAAGGGTTGAGTTAATAATTTTCAGAGCAGATTTAATCCCAAAAGCAGATGCGACTGCCATTTATATCTAAACCTTTAGATATACGTTTTAATGGACTGTCTGTTATATAAAATTAATTTGTTCATTACATTATATTACAAGGCTTATGAAAATATTCTGTTAATTAAGTACTGCGATTAACATTATGGTAATGACGGACATAACCAAAAAGCTGCATATCATACATATATTAGTACTACTGGCTTCCCCCGCGGCGGCGGCGGTTTCACCCGCGCGGTATTTCGATCCCATGGGAATATCGGGGTTCAATGTAGCCTATGTCCTTGCTTAGACTCTAGAATATGAACCAATTTTCGATTAAATCGGTTCGGTAGTTTTGACGTGAAAGTGAGACTGACAGACAGAGTTACATTCGCATTTATATGAGATGAAGGCTACCTGTCATATGTAAAAAAAATCATATGTATTAATGACATTTTAACTGTTCCTACATTCTTACGTTTTGAATTATATATCTATTGAATGAATATTCATGAACTTCATCACCTATAATAATATTCTTAAACGGACAGGCATATTTCAATAAAACGGGCATCCATCATTTTATCGCAATTTCTTTCAACGTTTTTCATTACCCATAAATTAATTTGCAGGTTTTTTCATCGAAACACAGTTCATCGCAACTAATTAAGGTAGTTCTGTGCGGACTGCTTTTTAGAGCATTATTTCAAACAAAAATTAGGGTGAATGAAAAATAGTTTATTATGGTACAGGTGTATAAAGTTGGTGAATACCGCTGAGGCGACATTGCTGACCCGCCAGGTGATGGTCTTAAGAGAGCCGAATATGGTAATCATCAATACACACTGGTCTAATAATGTACTATTATCGTCAACAGGCGAATGCATCATTCGACGAAACGTTACTGCGATAAAAAGTTGTTATGTGAAAAAGCATTACGGGTTCCGATACATAATGAAAGATGTTTTTGCTTTTTAATCTCTTCTTAATGTATGTTCGATGAAACGTTTTTCTGGGAAACAAAACAATAAAAAAAAAATATGAAACGTTTTCGATGATATAAAATAGTGATGAATTAAAAGATGTATTTAAAATCGTAGAAAAGTTTTCAATGAACTGAAATTCGGTGAAAAAATATTCTGCCTACTAAGATACACCCCTTAAAACACAATTCTTCCTGTTAACCAAAATTGGCTAAGTTGGACTTAAAATCCCAAATTTTCTCCAACACAATCGGGAACCGCAGCCACTCAGATAATTCCGTAACTGATGCCCCCAATTATTCTTCGTTCCCACCCCTTCCCGTAAATTTCGTTTACGAAATACAGATCCCGTGAATTATATCGAAATATTGAAATGTACTTTACGCCCAGTGGATTTTGTTTTCCTAAAGTTTTACCGTGATAATAAGTCATGTCATCACATCTATACCCCCTAAGGGGTAGGCAGAAGTATATAAAACAAGACCACTAATCACTTCACCTACTACTTGGACATTTATCTCTGAAGAAAAGAGATTCTGAGGAGTGGCCTTCCACAAGGTTCTATTCTAGGCCCATTTCTGATTTCATCTACACAAAATCAAATGCTATTGACCATTCATATTCCTCAACAGTCCGTTATGATTAGTTGATAATTATGAATGGTGCGCAATGCTTAAGTAAAGTATCTGGTCTACACTGACTGTAGTATTGCGCCTATATAATTATGAACTGAACATTAAAGGAGATGAAAGCTCGAAAGGAGACGTCTTATCCACATATTTGTTAGACAGCGTACGCGATCGTCAGACCTATATGACGATAATACAAATATTTTAAATGCTAATAAATTCCGTTGAAACAGCAATATTTATTAATGGTTGCTTATGATAAAGTATGCTATTACGTAATTAAACCCAGAGTATGTTCCCAGTAATAACATGTTATCATAAAAATTTGAGATTAACATGGAATGTTGGCCACAGACTTACCAACCTCTTTTGTGTATTTTCATTGTGAATGTTTCTCTATACTTTTTTAATATTTTGTTTAAATCTGTCAAATTTTTGGTTGTTATTAAAACGTCATCCGATACGCACGGTCCATTTTATTTTGATAAACATAATTTTAACTTTATTCCCTACATTTTGGTCCTTCGAGCAAAACATTGAGCTGGCAAACAATCATTATGGTCGTTACACGGTCCCAAAACAACATCCGTGATCAAAGTAAAACAGACGCGGAAAATGTTACGTCCCCTGGTACAGACGCACAGAGGCTGGCAGCGGCCCCGCCGCACGAGCAGTCAGCCGCGACACTCACAGCGCCAGAGGACGACGTTTTAATACCCCATCTTAAGTTTTCAGAACAGGCATGCGCGAAGTCCGGGTCTCAGCGTTCTGCCTCATCGCTTCGGGCGCAGATGCTGGCAGCTGAGGCTCAAGTTCGCAGACGCAAACTCGAACGAGCACGCGAAATCGCTCGTTTGGAGGAGGAAGCTGAAGAAGCAGAACTTCAGGCGCAACTGGCCGCGATGCAGTCCGACAAGGCTAGTAGCGTACAATCTGCTTCTATGGCTAGGACCGCAACATGGGTTGATCAGGTTAGAGACATGACGAGTCCACCTCCGTTGCTGCCATCCGGGGAGCCCGCACCAGCTGCCCACGGGATGACATACGCAGTAACGGCGGTGCAAACCCCGAACCCTGTCAACCATGTCGTGATACCTAAAGATCCTCATACAACGTCTGCTGATATAACACAGTTAGCAAATGCCATCGCAAATTTGGCTGGTCATTCCAAAAATAAATTGCCTTCCTTTTCAGGCGATTTAAAGCAGTGGATGGCATTCAAACACTCATTTGAAACATCTAAAACTCTTTTCTCCGATACAGAGAATTTGAATCGCCTGAACGAGGCACTCCGTGGCGAAGCTCGCGACGCAGTGGAGTCCCTCCTGTACGGCGACTACTCTGCGCGGGACGTGTTAAGCGCGCTCGAGCAAACGTACGCGCGCCCCGAGCTGCTAGTTGCGCGGGAAATCGCCGCGGTACGAGCTATACCAAAGTTAAGTACCGCCGAACAGCTCAATGCCTTCGCAAATAAAGTACGCAACTGTGTTGCGCGCTTAAAATTGCATAAGCAACAAGCATACTTACACTCACCAGAGCTGTATCGCTGTGTTTTATCCAAAGTTAGCGAAATTACCAGAGCTCGCTACAGTGATTATGCTGCCTCTTGTAGCCAGGAAATAACTAAATTGGAGTTGTTCTCGCAATTTTTAATTTTGGAAGCAGACAAACAGCTCAAATTTACATTTGTACCCGACTTCAGCAGTTCTGCTGTGGCAGCTTCTAGACCTCAAAATCCTATTAGAAGAGATCATGTTCATGCTACCACTAGTATAAAAATTCATTGTTCATACTGTAAAGATAAACACTTCATAAGTAAGTGTGACAGCTTTAAATCCCTTTCCATAGCTGACAAGTGGGATCATATACGACAAGCTAAGCTTTGTTATAGGTGCCTAAAAGGTTACAGACATACATGGAACATTTGTAAAGCAAAGCCTTGCGGCGTCGATGGCTGCACTCGGCGACATCATGCTCTGCTTCACGGAAGCGACCCGCCGCAGCACAATGACGTCACGCAACATGTCGTTACTTCTACCGACTCTCCCTTGTCTAGCTCAAACCATTCGAATGACGACCACATAATCGAAGTAACTAATACTTTCGATAATGACAATTTTTCAGGACCGTCTCCTCGTGACAGAGTTCTCCTCAAGCTGGTTCCGGTCACTATTTCCGGCCCAAGTGCGGAAATAGAAACGTTCGCCTTGCTTGACGACGGCAGCACAGCGAGCTTCATTGATGCTGACATAGCTGCGCAGCTCGGCCTTGAACCCAAAGGTAGCGGATCGGTGTCGATTAGAGGCGTCGGAGGTATGGCTAAGGATACAGAAGTAAGTCTCGTTAGCTTTTACATTAGAAGCAGGCTTCCTGACAGTAAACAGTACGCCATAAAAAACGCGAGAGCCGTCAGATCCCTAAGCCTGTCTCCTCAATCTGTCAACGCCTCTGACATAGAGACCTATCCGTTTCTTCGGGACATAACAGAGGAATTGTGTTATAAAAATGCAACTCCCACCGTGCTGCTGGGCGCATGCGATTGGCACCTGTTGCTCGCCAGTGAAGTTCGCAAAGGCAAAATTTTCGAACCTGTCGCAGCACATACGCCCCTTGGTTGGGTTTTGTATGGGCCATTAAAAAAAAAGGGGAGATGGCATTCAGTTGTCAATCATACATTCCTAATGGAACCTACTACAGGTGAGCTGGAAATTTTAATCAAGGAGCAATATAAGTTAGATTCCATCGGAATATGTAAAACTGTTTCTACCTATAGTACTGATGAACAGCGAGCGCTCGACATTCTAGAGTCTACGGCACGTCGTCTCGAATCTGGCCATTTTGAGGTTGGCTTACCGTGGAAGTCCAAAGACATGAACAAATTATGTTTACCTGAGAGCTATTATCAAGCGTTATCTCGCCTCAAGTCTATTGAGCGACAAATGACGGCAAACATCGAATTTGCAACTGCTTACATTGAGTTCATGGACGGGGTATTAGCAAAAGGGTATGCTGAGGAGTGTACCCCTTCATCTTACTATTCCAAAGAGTACATCAACCCACCAGCGCTGCGATGGTACTTACCTACATTTGGCGTCTTCCATCCCCAAAAGAAAAAACTACGTGTTGTACACGACGCAGCCGCAACGAACTGTGGAGTTTCTTTAAACAGCTTATTGCTTACAGGACCAGATCTGTTACAATCACTCTTGGGAATACTTCTTAGGTTTCGAGAAGGCAAATTTGCACTAACTGGGGATATTAGAGAAATGTTCCCGCAAATCAAAATCAGGACAGAGGATCGAGATGCTCAGAGATTCCTTTGGCGTCGCGGTGATACTAGCAGCCCAGTCAAGGAATATAGGATGAGTTCTATGATCTTCGGAGCAGCTTCGAGCCCATGCACAGCTATTTTCATAAAAAATAAGAATGCACTTGAATTTGAGTCTGAGTTCCCAGAGGCAGTACACGAAATTATCTTCAATCATTACATGGATGACTACATCGCAAGTTTTGACGAAGTCAGCTCTGCAGCTCGAGTTGCGTTGGACGTGCTCACGCTCCATCAAAGAGCGGGGTTTGAAATGCGTGCCTGGGCATCGAATAGCATAGAAGCGTTGTCTCTAATACCGAGACACCTATGGGCAAATCCTGATTCAGAGGTATCCCTCCCCAACCAAGACATCAGTGCTCTTGGAATAAAATGGAACCCTTGTGATGACACTATCGGTTTCCGAATTGGAAAACAAGAGAACCCGTCATCTCTACTGATAACAAAGAGAAAGGTATTATCCTATGTCATGAGCGTTTACGATCCTCTAGGGCTACTCACTCCGATAATCATCAAGGGTAGAATCCTAATACAACAACTTTGGAGAGAGAAGCTGGGCTG
This sequence comes from Parapoynx stratiotata, assembly GCA_910589355.1. Lineage (NCBI taxonomy): Eukaryota > Metazoa > Arthropoda > Insecta > Lepidoptera > Crambidae > Parapoynx > Parapoynx stratiotata. The sequence continues at coordinate 11,026,359 of OU342481.1, forward strand.
GGATGATGCTATCCCCAGTAATCTGCTTACAACGTGGCGTAAATGGCATTCAGAACTGTCGGCGATATCAAACTTAAGAATACCACGTTGTTATTTTGAACGCACTGGCCTTGTAACCGTTGAATTGCATATTTTCGCGGATGCCAGCGAAGAGGCGTATGCTTGCGTAGCATATTGGCGATGTATGTATAACGATAACTCAATAAAACTATCGTTGATAGCAAGTAAAGCTAGGGTTGCTCCCCTTAAACCAGCTACCATCCCCAGACTAGAGTTGCAAGCAGCTTTAATCGCGTCTCGGTTAGCTGAGACTATACGTGACAAACACAGATACGTTCCTTCCTCTACGTTTTTTTGGATAGATTCAACAATTGTTTTGCAGTGGATCCGAAGCGACGTAAAACGTTTCAAGCCATTTGTGGCACATAGAATCGCAGAAATCTGCGACAGTACAAACATTTCGGATTGGAATTACGTGCCAACCACGCTGAATGTCGCAGACGATGCCACACGGTCAAACCACATCGCTTTAGATGGTTCGCATAGGTGGTTTACAGGGCCATCGTTTTTGTTACAGCCAAGAGAGTATTGGCCTCGAGAACCAATGAGGCCAACAGAAGTCATACCAACACTTGAGCTTAAGTCGGCTGCAGCTCATGAGGTGGTAGGCCTTCTTACCGTTGAAAGTCTTCCTATGGCACCAGTCCCGGACGCGTCACGATTTAGTGACTGGGTCCGTTTTGTAAGGGCTTCTGCCTATGTTCTAAAAGCAGCCGAATTTTTTCGCTATCTTATTCGGACAAATAACACTCAAAATTCAAATATTACAACTAATCAAACGCTTTCTCCCACCCTTTCTGCTTTAGATTTGAAGCAAGCCGAAAAGAATATCTTTCGAAGATCGCAGTCAGACCGCTTCAGTGAGGAAATTTCAAGGATCAAGATGGCGAAACCGTTACAAAGACACAGCCGAATGAGGGGCCTGACGGTAATTATTGATGATGAAGGCCTTCTTAGATTAGACTCACGTACTAAAAGGGCCCAAGATGTCAATGAAGACAGCTTAAAGCCAATAATTCTTGACGGTCGTGATCCCGCGGTACATCTGCTAGTGCAACACCATCACGTCAAAGCGGCTCATGGCTTCAACGAGATAGTTTTAAATGAATTGCGTCAACGGTTTTGGATTTTACGCTGCCGCAACGTTATCAGACGCATCGCGAGAGAGTGTCTTACATGCCGACGTCTAAAGGCACAGCCACAGGCCCCTCCTGTGGGAAACCTACCAACCGAACGAATGCAACACCACGCGCGTCCTTTCACCAACGTCGGTTTAGACTACTTCGGTCCGGTTGAAGTAAAAGTTGGTCGCAGACACGAAAAACGTTGGGTCGCTTTATTTACGTGTCTAGTATCCAGAGCTGTTCATTTGGAGATTGTTTCCAGCTTGTCAACAGATTCTGCCTTGATGTGCCTCAGAAGACTCATCGCACGACGCGGGTGCCCAAGTAAAATCTTCTCCGATAATGGCACAGCATTCGTCGGTGCAAATCGAGAACTCAAGTCATTATATGCGCAGTCCATACAAGATTTTGCTGCCAATAACCATATCGAATGGGTCTTCATTCCGCCTTCCGCACCATTTATGGGTGGTGCGTGGGAGAGAATGGTGCGCACAGTGAAAACGGCGTTGAAGGCTACATTAAAGGAACGTGCCCCCCGCGAAGAGGTGTTATCAACCCTGTTATTGGAGGTGGAGGGGATCGTAAATTCAAGACCGCTCTCATATGTTCCTGTCAACCCCGACGACGAAGAAGCAATAACCCCATTTCACTTTATTTTCGGGACGTCCTCTACCGCACCTCCGACCATAGCGCTGAGCGACGAGGACTTAATACGTCGTTCGGATTGGAAGCGTGCTGCCCGCTTAGCGGACCATTTCTGGAGTCGTTGGATGAAGGAATACCTGCCAACACTTGCACCTCGCCCAGCTACCCGTGAAGGCCGTCACAAATTTCAGAACGGTGACGTAGTGCTGATAGCCGACCCAAATCTCCCAAGGGGAACATGGCCACTGGGACGTATCGTCAGGGCTTACGAGGCAGCTGACGGGGTGACGCGCGTGGTCGACATCCGAACCAAGGCGGGTGTAATCAAACGCCCAACGCGTAGGCTAGTTTTGTTAACTGACAAGTAGACAGGTAACTGTTGCAGGTTATAGGTAACTGATAGTATCGTTAGGGTAGGTAATTAATTTTGTTTTATTTAGGTTATGTTGTGTTGTGTTATGTCAATTACATTGCGTTATGTTAATTGAACGAATTCTGCGTTACGAATTTTATTCTGTTTTATTAACTGATTATTGTATAATTTTGCTACCCAGTTGTTGTTTATTTTATATCTATGTTACCTATTTAACCATGTTATTTATGTACAGAACCTCAAGTACCTACCTGCGTGCAGCCTGTGACCAGCACTTCGCCCAACTCGTGTTCCACACTGGGGGCCCAGAGTGTTGGCCACAGACTTACCAACCTCTTTTGTGTATTTTCATTGTGAATGTTTCTCTATACTTTTTTAATATTTTGTTTAAATCTGTCAAATTTTTGGTTGTTATTAAAACGTCATCCGATACGCACGGTCCATTTTATTTTGATAAACATAATTTTAACTTTATTCCCTACATGGAATCTTAAATTATTATGGCAATGCTGTAGTATTCATAATTCGAATATTATAACATGTGTGTAGAAAAACATACATACATATAATCACGACTATTATCCCATAAGGGTTAGTCAGAGACTAGGCAAAAGCACCGCAAAAGCGGTCTACTGCTATAGTCCGCGCTACACCATGCAGTGACTGCACTCAGCGTGACAGGTGGTGAGCCCGTCGCCGCTATAAGGTATTGGATGTTGTGCAGTTCTAAGTCCATTAGTCGCCTTTTACGACACCCAAGGGAAGAGATGGGTTGGTAGTATTCTTTTAATGAGCCGCTACCACACGACTTATCCCATATGTTGTAGAAAAACAACATATGGGATTAGCGTTAAACCATTATTGAACGCTAATCACCAATAAGATGGCACCATTTTGCGAGTCACCTGAAACGAAGTAATCCTATTGGTCTATTTTTAATCGCACACAACATTGCTCTGTGTTGAAAGGCACCCTAATACAACTTTCAACAGTATAGGATACAATCAAAAGCTAACTGTTTCTGACTACAATCGTGATTAGCGTTCAGTATGAAGAGTATTTGGCCGTAACAACAGTATTTGGCCCTAAATATTGGTGAGTAGAAGCGGTTGCAATTGCAACCGAGACTTAAGTGCCTTCCGAAGCACGGAGGAAGGTTTTGGTATTTTTATCCAAGGATATACATTAAATTATTGTCACGCTCATATCCGTTCGAAGGGGTAGACCGAGGTGAATGAATGAATGAATTTATTTGCATGAGGTGCGTTTACACACCCACTTTTTGTCAGTAATTTTGTTATAGTCTGACCGCCGCAACCGCTGTTCCTCGCCTTGGGTATGCGCGGGCCGAAGGGGGAGCATCGGCCGCCAGTTCGCCTATAGCTGACGGTGGTTGCTTACCCTGCCTCCCACCCCGCCAGGCAGTGCTAGTGCTGTACATTGCTAGTGCGGTTGTGGTCAGACTAAAATATAATAATTTGCCTGCTCTCTTCCCAATTTCATTTGGGGTCGTCATAACTCTCGAGAGTGAGAGTTGCGCGTGATCCTAGCCATATTCTCATTCACACAATCTATCCATCTTTTCTTTGATCTTACTCTCCCTGCATAACCATCCACTCTCATATTCATAACTCTTCTTTTCACATGTTCATTTTCACTTCCCAAAATATGACAGTGTCACGACAACCACATACTCTTAATTTCTCTATCACTGGCGCAACTTTCAGACATGATATACCCTGATATATTCATTTCTCACTCTATCAACCATCGTCACCATCGTCACTATAGTGGTCTAAATAGTCTTTCCCAGGTAATAGTGGGAAGTCTAATGCCAGCACTATAGAAACTATACAACCACTCTGTAATTTAAAAATCAGGATCGACTAGAAAGTAGTTTTCATTTCTATGACTTCACTATAGAAAGCAATAGTAACAACAACAACAACTCCATGTGTAGATACTGCATTACATTGCACTGTGTAAAATTAACGGAACCATTTCGTACGGGTCATTTAGTTTTGTTCGGATACAGCGAGTCCCGAAGCTGGAATAATGACCGAAAATATATAGCGTTATTTGCATTATCACAGAAAGAAACTTTTTAAAACGTTTTATTTTATTTGTTTAAAGGAGAATTACACCCAGTATAAGTAAGTTATCGTTGTACAAAACTAATAAGTGGTGAATGTCAATTTCTTTGGAAACGTCGTTTCGACTACTTTCCGCTAGGCGACTAGTGCAAAATTAGTCGCTTATCACGTTTCCCATAGAAACTATTTTAAACCAATAACTCTGTAACTAACTGTAACTAACTCTGTAAATAACTGACAAACTCAAGAACGACAAGATGATAACAAACGTGAATAGGGTGTGTACTTTTTAATTCACCAGTTTAACATAAATTTCTTCGAATTTGTAGTTTAAAGGAAACAATGTGTTTTGATTGTAAAACAATTAGTATTTTAACAACGACACATATTAAAATACATACTAAAATAAAGATTTAAGATGTCTAATTCAAGAATCAAAAATTTATTTGCGATCGGTATCATTTGCAACCCTGTGAAACAATTCAATTCAGATATCCTAAACATTTTTCCAAAATCAATAAAGCAAAGTTTTCAGTTGTTTTTGTTATTAGTAATACATGTTACGAGAATAATAATGTGGTTTTATTTGGATTTTAACACATTCAGTTTATGTTACTGTCACATTTTTGCGATATACCAAGTTATATGCATTTACCTACATACACTACTTTCTCTACATTCATTATGTATTAATATAAAACAAACGGTAAATAATATTATTGTTATTATTATGTCATTATAACAATTTTTTTTCCATATCTGACATTAATGGAATTTTAAAATATTATTCGTAAGTTCATTACACCTTCCTGTAATTGGTTGCTCGGCAACGCTGTGTTATTAAACATTCGTTCTTGAGTTTGGACAGAGTTAGTAAATCTAGTTTTAAATCTCGATTTAATTTTCCTGCAAGACGCCCTTAACCATTGAGGTTAAGTACAGCTTACTGTGAATATTTTTAACCGCCTATCTGGTCTTGTGGTTGACACCACTGTATGTTGATCGTGACGTATTTTTGCTTGGTTTGGTTGGTGGTAGGGCTTCTTAGCCCACCTGGTTTTCTACCACCGTCTTACCTAAATCTGCCGCCATAATAACAATGTTAAAAGCATTGTTGTGTTCCAGCCATTAGAGAAAAGATAACTCCTCAGTTGTTGAGGAATTCAGGTGAAGCTTGCGTCCACCTTCGGCCTTATCGGCCTTTCATAAAGGTCCCATGACTCTAAAAAGCTTTAAATTAAATCTTGATGAGCCATCCACACCAATATAGAGATCTAAATAAGATGAAGATGATCAAATCTGATACTTCCTTAGATTTAATCTCAGACCGCTAACTCTGTTAAACCAGATAATAAATTAAGAAGTACCATTTCGAATTAGCATATTTCCATTCATTTCGGTCGAACGTCCGTATTTATGTAGTCATATATCAAGTCGTTCCGCCTGATTTTAATTCACTGTGGTTTGTATTTATATAACCAAGGATTTCCACTGTTAACTCACTTATAAATCTGTTACACTATCAAAATCAACTATCACTATCAAGAGGAGCTCGGTGGCGTAGTGGTCAGTGCGCTTTGGCTTTGTTCGGAAGCAAAGCTACCTTCGCCATGGTCAGGTCGTGGATGGATGACCAAGACTTTGTGATCTCGAGCTTCTTTTTGCTTCGGAAGGCACGTAAAGCCGTGGGTCCCGGTTGCATTTGTGACGGTTTCTACCCACCAACCCACATTGGGCCAGCGTGGTAGTGTTACGGCCCATACTCCGCATGTGTGTTTCTCCATGAGGAAGGCCTGTTCCAGCAGTGGGACGTATATAGGCTGAGGACACTATCAAGATAAATATATACATAAAACATATCATCACGCCTCGTTCCCCAAAGGGGTAGGCAGGTGTTAAGCACCCACATTTCGACAGATATGTTAGGTCCCCATGTAACAGGTGGCGAGCCTGTTGCCATGCACCGGATACAATGTGAGGCAAGCGATATTCACAATGAACTGTACATAAGTTTATTGTCACCCATCTTCGGCCTGATCATGGCAAAGGGAGCTTGATTTTCGATCGAAAGCTAGAAGCGAGACCGAGCTTTTTAGAAGCAAGCAGGACAGCTGTATACCTATCACTTGATATCTTTAGTCCGAGTATAGCAATTACTGATTGCACTTTAAGTAGGATTTCTCACTTCCATTCTACTTATGCGTGGAAATTCGGTCAGCCTTGGCTTTCCAGCGATGTAATTTCTGACAGTGTTTTTTTGTTTAATTATTACATTTCTTTCTTATTTTTTGCATAGTCTGTTAGGCTGTTTACGCTATAAATTTAAAAAATTATTATAAAGTATTTGTAATTTAAGTTTGTATGGAGATTTTGGGGATGTCTGCATTTTCCATACTAACATTTTTTCAGTTTTCTTCACAACGACAAATCCAAAGATAATAATATTTGGCGTGTATCATAAGATAACCTTAAGCGATATGTGTGATATCAAACTTCCTAAAAATATTTAGCGTTTTTAAGTGAATGCAAATCAAATGATGTATTCGGGAGGCACTTAAAAAGAGTTGTCTACGTGTCCAATTTTAACACAATTAAACTGACAACAATTTATAAAAATAAATCAAAAGAGCTCAAAAATATGGTCTATTTTAAGAGGTAATTATTTTTTAAGAATACTCTGAAACTTGATAGATACAGACAAAATACTAAGAGAGAAAAAAACACCAATTTCATAGGTAAGGACCCAATATAAACCTAGATTTAAAGCTCAATTTTGTCATTTATTGACATTTAAATCATATTAGAATTGTCAAAAAATTCAGGCTCTTAGGTATAAATTAGTTTTTCCATTATTTACACATACATACAAACATAAATTATGCCTGTAATCACTGAAGGGGTAGGCAGAGTCCAAGAAGCACTGTGTTCCTTTAGACCACATTTAGCCATACAAAAATTGGGTTTGGTCAGACGAAAAATCGTGAAAGAGTAGTAACAAGTGCTTCTGGAAAAAAACAATTACAGACCCAGAACGCAATACGCGCTTAGTCGCCTTTTACGATATGCTAGGCAAGAAAAGCAGTTGATACATTCTTTTGTGTCTCGGACCAACATAGGACCAACCGACGGGACCGACGGGACTTTATTTACCAACCGTTTTAATAATCACTGGCAAGAGATTTTATCGCTTAAAGCCCGATTTTTAAATCCTCAGATAAAACTATCTGTCAGTCAAATGTTAGCTCTGTCCCTTTTCTTTTTATGACTTTAGAAAGTGACAGTGATAGTTTTAAATACCGGATAATTTTATCTGAGGATTGAAAAACCGGACCTAAGTCAATTTAACGTAGATAGGTGAAATCTTTCCCTTAAATTTTAATAATAAAATCGAATTTGGTACCCTCAGCTTATTTAAACTATGCAATTCTTAGAAGGAAAGCCAAACTCATTGTCCTCGAATAGTTTCCTGAAGAGGGCAGTTTTCAATCTCCTAAATTTAGATCGAACAATATTGGATGGTGAGGAATTTCTGACGGGGTGTGAATTGGAGTATCTTCGGTAACAATATACGGAACTTTCCTTTGACCAACACTAAGACATTAATTGTGTATTACTTGACCCAAAATCACGAGTTTTTACGTGCTGTTGTGACCGTACTTTTGCGAAGCAGTAAATTCTAACCACCACACTATCCTGGCCTTCCCAATCCTTAAAACTAAAGGAGGAGCTAAAGAAAACGCAGCTCATCTCAAATTAGTCGATTGGCAGGATCGCCCAAAATTTCTTGAGCTTTTAGGAGCAGAAACTTGTAATCAAAGAGGGACAATAAAAGGGTCAGGAATTAATGGCGGTAATTGTTATTAGGGTCTTACACTGAATGTCAATGATAAAGGTTTTTTGCTTCTTTGGCCAGAAATAATTAATTGTTCAGTGAATTAAGTAAATAAATTCGCCGATTTAGTTAGTTAAGGGACTGCGGAAGTTTATCATTCTCAATTACTTTAGTTACATCGTGGAAATGATGACCATCATCATTACATTCATAAAATAGTTTATTAGTTTTTTTTTTGAGCTAAGTTTAGTCTTGTGTGCTTTTAAGGCATTAGTTCCATACTAATATTATAAGTGCGAAAGTAATTCTGTCTGTCTGGCTGTCTCGCTTTCACGTGAAAACTACTGAACGAATTTTACCGAAATTTGGTACACTGATAGTCTAGAGCCTGAGAAAGGTCATAGGTTACCTTTTTTAATACTATTTTTAGTATTAGTTTTCATGGTAAAAAACCCCAACTTTTGAAAACCCCAAATTCTTTTTTTTGAAACGGGTTATGCGAAACATAATATATTATTACCTTTATTGGAATAGATGATAAACAGCCCTAGTGGAAAGTAATTGAAATCACGTTTCCTATAGTAATTCACTTGTCCTCAGCCTATATACGTCCCACTGCTGGGCATAGGCCTTTCTCATGGAGAAACACATGAGGAGTATGGGCCATAACACCACCACACTAGCCCGATGCGCGTTGGTGGGTAGAAACAGTCGCAATAGCGACCGGGACCAACGGCTTAACGTGCCTTCCGAAGCATGGAGCAGCTCGAGATCACAAAGATTTGCTGACCATGGCGAAGGTTGCTTTGTTTTCAATCGAAAGCCAAAGCATACTAACCACTGTGCCACCGAGCTCCGAAATTGACTAGTCCCAACTAAAACAGCTCATTTTTTTAAAATTTACACATGGGTGCAGTACTGTGTGCCAGTTTATGAGAACCTTCTTATTGATAACTTAAAAATCCACAGTCGAACAGCGACCTCTAAACTCGGTCTAAAAATTTTACACACAAATAATTGTACTATCGAACTAGCAGATTTATGAACTACGTTGACAGTATTTCGATTACAACTGTCTATTTCACTTACGACGTTTTTACGTACGTTTCCAAGAAACGTTTATGTATACAGGTGAATTTAACTTCAATTTAAATGCTACGGTAATAGTAGATTAGTAGCCAAGGGCTGTAAGGCATCAATTGCAGCCCGAGATATTTAGGCGCACGAGCGCAGCGAGGGCGCTTATAGTTCGAGGGTGCAATTGATGCTTACACCCGAGCTAACTACTCTGCTTTACATCTCGATTGTGAGGTAAGTGGAAAAAAAGGCATTACAAGATGTTGGGGAGTCAGGGTTCTCCTTTCAATAATGCGTTTATTAAAAAGTATAAAATGGTTTAATGTCTCGAATTAGATCGACTACAAATGTAAACGTATATGCACACCGTGCCTCTCGTTGGTCGTCTAATCGCTTCTTCGACGGCTTCTTTCAACGGCTTCTTTCAACGGCTTCTTCCAGCGATGTTCCGCCCCACCTCTCACAGATGGCGCTAGTTACCGCGTAGACATGGGCCCGGCCTTGGAAGCTCCGACTTCCAACAGCCTAGTCAAGATGTCGTATAGTTTTACTGCAGCAGTGGGCAGATCTTGGAGAAAGCTCGTCGTACAACTCCAGTTGAAGTGCGTATGTCGGCTACTCGGTTCACACCATCTTTTTCTGGGAACACTTGAATTATGCGTCCCAATCTCCACTTGAGGGGTGGCAGGTGGTCCTCCTTTATAAGGACCAAGCTGTTGAGGGCGATGTCGTTTACCTCCGTCTTCCATTTAGTCCGCGTCTGAAGTTCCCCGATGTACTCTCTGGACCAGCGTTGCCAAAAACGTTGTCGAAGTTTTTCCAGCCGGTTGTACCGCGTCAACGAGGTCGCAGAGGCAGCCGTCAGGTCTGGTTCAGCACGTGCAGTTAACGGTCGGCCGACAAGGAAGTGAGCGGGAGTGAGAGGATTAAGGTCTGAAGGGTCTGAGGACAAAGGAGACATTGGACGGGAGTTAAGGACTGCTTCGATCTGTGTCAGAATAGTGCTAAACTCCTCGTAAGTCAATCTCGCGTTCCCTACAATACGTCTTAAGTGATACTTGCATGATCGCACCCCACTTTCCCATAGCCCGCCAAAATGAGGAGAATACGGTGGTATGAATTTGAACTTAATGTTATCTTTGACTAAGAAGTTCTGTATATCATTCGAAATGTTATTTAAAAATAAAAGAAATTCCTTTTCAGCACCTATGAAATTCTTGCCGTTATCTGAGTATATTATCTCAGGTTTACCCCTTCGACTAATGAATCTTTTTTAAAGTTAAAATGTAATCTTTTGAAGACAGCGTAGTGACAAGTTCCAGGTGTATAGCCCGTGTCGTAAAACATATGAATAAACAAATATAAGCCTTAGAAAGGCGAGCGCCTCTGCCCTTTTTATTTAATACGTATACTGGTCCAGCATAATCCACACCGGTTCTTATGAATGGGAAGGCAGGATCGATACGTTCACTGGGTAAATTTCCCATGATTGGACTCAATGTTTTACCTTTAATTCTGGTACAGGTCACACATTCACGAACAGTCTTTCTCGCTAAATTCCTACCGTTCAACGGCCACCAACATTCACGAAGAGAGGCCAGTAACAGATGAGGACCCGCGTGTAGCAAACGTCTATGTTCGTGCCTATATATTAAGACCCGAAGCACGATTATTCTTACAAGTCTTTACTGGACGCTTATTTTCTAAACAATTGTAAACATCGGAGAATGATTGTGATTGCGCGCACCTAACTAGCATTCGCTTCGACGCGTCGAGCTCCGACGCCGATAACAAACCGGTTAGTCGATCGTATCTGTGTGCGTAGCGAGTATTATGAATGAATCGCAAAATGTATGCGCCTATATTTAACAGTTTCGTGTACGAAGAATATTTATTAAATTGAATAAAATAATCATCATAATTGCTATGTGAGATTAAATTGGTAATTGTAATTGATTTTAATTCGTACTAATAATATAACTATCAAATGAGTTTGGAATCGGAATATCTACGTTTAAGTTCAGGTGAACGCTCTAATTTTCGTTCAAGTGATAGGAACCTGTTCTTTGCCATCGTATAAGATTCCCCGAGTACACTCGCCGACTCTTTGAGAGGAATTCGAACAGAGAATCTACCATCTCCTTCGCGTTTAGTCGTCTAGGTAAATAAATCTTCGCATGCACGCTCATCTTTTGAAAGAATGCATTGAGGTGATTGAGTAACTTCTTCTAGCTCCCAAAACCTCCTAAGCTGCGTATCAACATTCTGTACAAAGTTACAATGAACGTGTTTGTTTATATTGGCCGTATAAATTGGTCCCGATATTAACCAGCCTAATTTAGAACTTTGTAAATATGGACCGCTTGATAATCGTATAGTCTTCGTATGTAAAAGATCCCAGAAATGATCTACGCCTAGTAATAAGTCGATCTCTGACGGTATGTGAAAGTCAGGATCGGCCAGTTGCATATTGTTTGGAATTCGTATAAAAGTGGTATCAATGTTAGTTGACGGTAAACTGTTTGTAATACGCGGCAAAACTAAACATTGAACCTTTGTTTTGTAATTAGTAAATCTTGAACGCATAAAAATATTAGTCGTATAGTTTGATCGGGTAAGTGAACGACCTACACCCGAGATTTGTATAGTGGACTGTATCATAGATGTATTAAGACGTTTACATAATGACTGCGTAACAAAAGAATGCTGGCTACCACAATCAAGCAACGCACGGACAGTATGAAATTTGTTTTTGTCGTCTGCCACTTCCACTAGCGCGGTACACAATAACACCTGCGACGTCCGAGCGTGCGTCCCGCTCTTCATTTCGGGCTCAGCGAAACCAGTTGCTGCGGCGGCAGCGCCCAATGAGTGTAATGCCACCGAGGACGCGGGATGTGTCATGCTCGACCCCGCTAAGGGCTCGCCCTGCGCATGAGTTTTGTCATAACTCTTTACGTCGGAATGAAGTAAACTATTATGTTTTTGTGAGCATTGCTTGCACCCACTAAAAACACACTCACTAGACTGATGCCCCGATCGTAAACAGTTATGGCAAAGCTTTCTATCGACAACGAATTTAAGTCTATCGCTTACAGATAAATTTAGGAAGCGAAAACAAGTGTAAAGTGCGTGATTGTGATTACAGAAACTGCAGATTCGGACACCCTTGTTTAAACTGGAAGATTTATTTTTTACGTGGTTATTGCTATTCACTGACGCGTAACTATGGACGGTGGCGTTAGAATTTTTATTAAATTGAGTGAATTTGTTATTGTAAGCTTGTGCAATCTCTTTAGGTTTAACGTAAGAATGATTAACCATTTCTAACATATCGGCTCTGTTTCTAAGAAACGATAAAATATCTTCCAGTTTATACCTGCAGTTTGCGTTATGTAACGATAAAGTACCCTTGTACGTTTCCCATTCACGCTCAGTAGATGAATCCAGCTTCGTTACAATTAAATAAATAATTAACGTATCCCAGAATTCTGTGGGTTCGTCTAACGTTTTAAGAGCACGTAAATTACGTAGAATAGTATCTATTAATTTTCTGATAAGCATAGGCGATTCCTGTTTGATAGATACGATATTAAATAATGATTTTACATGATTGCTGATCAAAAGTCTAGTGTTATGGTACCTATTCTCTAAGAGCTCCCATGCATGAATGTAGTTGGCCGCGGTAAATTCTAATGCACTTATAACTTGTTGTGCGTTACCGGTTAAAGACGACCGTAAGTAATGGAATTTTTGAATATTATTGAGTTCAGATCGTTCGTGAATCATAGTAACGTATGAATTCCTGAATTCTAACCAGTGATCGTATGATCCGTCGAATATAGGCAATTTAATTTCGGGTAATTTTATATTTGTGAAACTGGTTGAAGATTGAGGTACGCTAGTCTCGTTAAGGCCGTTATATGCTTCTATTAAACAGTCAGCATTAGCCATAGATCTAAAATATACTGATTCTAGGGCCTCAACGTACTCAGCATTCGCCTCAATGTCAGTGTCACTTAAATACATTTCTAACTCGTTTTCGACAGAATTAAACCTCTGGAATATGTCACTAGCGGCCTGCACTCTTAACTTAATCTCGGCAAATTGAATTTTAGTTAAATTAGCACCTATTAAAGATTCAACACATTTATTAAACTGAGTCAATCTACCCTTCAGAACTGACCTCTGTTTCTTGAGGTCGAATAAAGAATCTTCGAATGATTTTCTCTTAGTAGGTGAAAGGGGAGGAATAGATAATTTAACACTTGCACTATCCGTCATTTTGGCGATCTATTAATAAGGAAAGCAAAGGTACTCACGTGCAACCATCATCTTATGGCTCGCGGCTGCTGCTGTTCCCGGACTTTTCGAGGAACACTGTAACGTATAAGCACTATTTTAACACAATGCGAACAGGGATTGGTAAGATAGGAAAAGATGCCTGACCGTTAATTCTGATGTCTTCAGTTTCGTTTACGCTGATCGGCTCCAAAATCTTGAAAATCCGGCTCGAAGGACCAAATGTTGGGGAGTCAGGGTTCTCCTTTCAATAATGCGTTTATTAAAAAGCTAGTTACCGCGTAGACACAAGAATAAATAAATTTATTTTCAAGAACTAAATTTAGCTTCGCCGTTCGATATTCAAAATTGATGAAAATAGCGAAGCGACCTCTTTTGTCATTGGGCTGAATGCATGATGTCTAGTGCCAGTAAGATGGTTAGATGTACGCGAACTTTTTGAAAGAGTTTTTTTTTTAACTACTTACCGCCCTAGAGCGTTTCTAGCTACATTATTAACCTAGGGCGGTAATTGATCACTTACAACCCGCATCTGCGGGTATTAAGGACCTACTTACCGAACATGAGAGATGTAAAATTACATTATGGTGAGTCAGAAATCTATTTCTTCGATAGTCCTTACGTAGCAATTGGATCATCCAAAAATATACAGCGCACGACCAACGCAAAACTCTATTTATTAGTTAAAACACTAACTATGCGCATACATAATTTGAAAACGGTTGGTTTGTTCGTTGCTGAGTTATGAACTCAAAAACAAAGTTTGTTCAGAATTTATAATTTTAGATGGAATTTTCCGCCTTTTTTGTTCAAATAACTGTGAGTTTTATGTAATTATTGTCAATAAGTTTACTGAGTTTAGCAGTTACCATTACCAACTAAATATTGTTACCGTGTTATTCATAAAAAATATTAAAGGCTTAATAAACCTATTTTTAACCGACTTAAAAAATGGGGGAGACGTTGTCAGACGTTAGTCCTAGCTCATCGCCTACACAATCACAGACCCAGAACGCAATACGCGCTTAGTCGCCTTTTACGACTTGCTAAGCAAGAAAAGCAGTTGGTACATTCTTTTTGTGTCCCGGACCAACACGGGACAAAATAAATAAATGAATAAATAAATAAATTATTGGACAATAATAAAGTCGCGGCGGTAGTACCGGCGATGGGCTCACCACCTGTCACGCTGAGTGCGGTCACTGCTTGGTGAAGCGCGGACTATGGAAATGGACTGCTTTTGCGGTGCATTTGCCTAGTCTCTGAATTACCCTTAGGGGATAATAGTCGAGGTTATAGTATGTATGTATGTATAAAGTGACAATGGATTTTTATTTCGTGCCTGAAAAGGATAATATTTAGTAGAAATGAATTAATTAAAAAAGTATAATGTAAAAAAACAAGTATAACAAACCAAAATGATTGAAAACTAAGTAACAATTTCTTTAATATAGCCTACGAAGGTTTTATTAGAAATAAAAATATACCGTTATATATTTATTATAACGTTATATATTTAGTCGTATTTCATTAATAAAAATATACAATATACAAACCGTGGATATGTGACCAAAATTTTGTGATCTCGATCTCCACCTCCTTCGAAAGGAACGTTTAGCCGTTGGACCCGGTCGCTATTGCAACTGTTTCTAGCTGCAACTAACTCGCATTGGGCCAGCGTGGTGGTGTTACGCCCCATACCCTGTGCCTAGTTATGCCTACTCACAAGAGAGGAAACAATTTGCTGATGTTTGTACGTATTCAGAAACTATTACATTATTATGTAAATACATGAGCTGAATAATTGATTTGATTTTTAAAAAATATATAAGTTTAAAAAAATCATAATTATGGATTATGAAAACTTATAGTTTTTTTCAATCGAACAAAGTAAAGAAAATTCCTTCATAGAATTTGTCGAAAACCGCTGAGTTATTCGAAAGTGCCCTTGAAAAGCTTTGTTCTAGAATCATATTGGGTGATAGATTGGGAATATCTTTGTATTCATGTATCATTTTGTCTAGACGGTAGTGCTTTTCTTGGTAACATTACAATAATATTTCAGTTTTCACGCTTCACTTTGTTTTAAAGTATCAGTAACAATGATATAACGAACTAGTAAAACGAAAAAAGAACAGACCTTGTTTTGAGATGAACGTTTCTATGAAGAAATAAATGAAATGTAAATAATATTTATCTACCCTTATGTTATAATGTTCGAATTATGAACTCGGACTCGAACTCATAATGATATACTTTTAAACACAGATGATAAAAACGAAATTTTAAAAATGGTTTCTGTAACCATTATGCAGCCGGTTGGACTCATTATGCAACACTTATTTTTCTGTAATGTTTTCCAGACAGCCAACAATAAATAAAAGTAATTAAATTTTTGTTTTATTTCTTTGAATAATGAGTGTAGATAAAGAAGTGTATGTAACTGCACATAACTCGGTAATAAAACACGAGCGTGGTTTTATAAAACGAGCCTTGGCGAGTTTTTTAATATTATCACGCGAGTGGATAACCTATATTATGTGACAGTTACATAAACAACTATTATGGTACACTTTTATAAAAAGGATATAAAAATTGGGACAAATACTAAGCTGATAATAATAATAAATTGTATTTTAAATATGAACTTTCATCACAAGTCAGAACATGACACCGATATATACCTATACATGTTGACGATATGGATATACTAAGGATTAACTTAATAGCAGTATTCCTTTGATCATAGATATATGTAGACGATCTTTTCCTCCGTTACAAAACTAGAGCCCTAGAGCCATTCCACATTCGAATTTAACTCTAAAACGGGCGCCATTGAGGTCCTATTGTGTTGCTGTCATTATAATTTATATGTTTTGGTCTAGTTCATTGTCATTACTATTCAAAAGCGGACTTCAAATTAATTGAGGCTTCGGGTAGATTGCATTTAATTATCTTAAAGCTATCGTGACAGCCAGCAGAGTAAGGAATATAAATGTGTCTTAGAGTTTTTGGTTGGTTCGTTGAAAATAATTAAGGAGAGGAACAATGGGTGGCATTTCTGCTGTACATAATTCGGAATGTTGGAATGAAATTCGTAAGCGTAGGCTTCCAATATTGAAAACAAAGCTACTTTTTCCATGGTCAGACCTTGGATGGGTGACCAAAACGGTGTAATAAAACTAAAAATGTGTGGGATAAATTTTTCTGAGACTTTGATATATAATAATATATTAACTATCAAAACGTATATTAAGGGCGCTGTTTAATTAACAAAATCCGCCTTAGATCATAAACTAAAGACGGCATCAGCAGTAGTTCATCACATTAGTACTATGTCATATTTACAATGTACGACATTTTCATAGACACATCATATCGTTTGCGTCGCACATCTAATTCGACAAGGTTACTGACTGATGCTGACTGTACAACTCCTCAAACTACAAAACCACACGTTGGAACTACCTACAAAATCAAAACAATTTAAATTAAACCCTGCTTAGAGACAGTTACCTCGAAATTCGATTTCGAGATTCGATTCGGAACTTTCATCGAACTCTGCTTCAGCTGAAGTGCCAAAGTCAAAATTTATTTGCGAAACGCTAGACAAGACAGTGATTTAAGTATCATTAGTGAATAGATGATTGGATCAGACGGATTCTGTGGATAATTAGTGAAGTTAGAATTATCGGCGGGATTTCGTGGAAACGTTCTGTAAGCTGGTATGGCGGTGTAAAATAGATATTATTTTTTAATTAACAACGCTTATTTTTAAAATATGTATTCCACTAAGATATTTTAGCAATAATATCCTAGACAGGACTGTAATTTACCCGGACGGCATTAAGTATTTAGCTACGAGTATCTACCAAAACATGAAGTTATTAATGTTTATTTATACAACTAACATTAACATGTATTCTAGAACTTCTACAGCATTTTTGTTTCTTTTTTCATGAATTGTAAAATAAAATAAAATAACAAATCAAAACATAGCATAGATAATTTACACCCAATCGTCAATTAAGTAAATCTTGAGATAGGAAAAAATACATCGCAAAATATTATTATGCAAAATAAAAGATTGTGGTTTATCGTACTTCCATTTTAAAATAAAATAAAATAAATAAATTTCATTATGAAACTATTCTACCACCGCTTCCCTGCTAGTGACTCCTAACGAAGGGGAAGCTGAGGTGTTTCGCCAGATATGTTGCGTTGCGTGTAAGGTGGCGAGTGTTGCTATGAACCGGGTACAATGTGAGGCAAGCGATATTCACAATGTACTCGAGATTGTCAGACTCTCTCACTGTTTAAGGCACGGCTTAAGGAATACTATCTCAATTCAACATAAATTTTCTTTTTTTTTTTTGTTTACTTAACTTGTCTTATATTTATTTTACGTTCCCCGATCATCGTTTTTGTCACATCCGTAAAATTTTATTTATGTATTATGTGTTGTTACTTATTTATATATCGGTATAATATTATTTATTTTATATATTTATATATATTATTTCATTTATTATTTCATATGTATATATTGTTAAGTACACGCGACTCAGTTTACTCCTCAGCATTTTTCCTTCGCAGGTGGGTTGGAAGACATTTCTATTAGGAATAAGCCCTACCTTTTGTACTCAATTACCTGTCTTTTTTTGTATTGCTTATTGTATTTTTTTTGTGTGTACAATAAATTGTTAAATAAATAAATAATAAATGTACATAAGCTTTATTCAAACTCAGTGGTACAGGCGGTAGGATCAAAACCGTGTTTCCCGAAGCCTCTCGAACGAGTAGTGTCTACCGCTGCCTTTGGACTCATGGAAGAAATATGTTTTGACGGGGTGAAGCCAGGGATAAAATGAAAGACGCTGGGTCGTCACTTAGGTATTGTAAGTATATTGTATGTTAAGGAATTAAGGCACAACTGAAACAATTATATAAAAAGGTAAATTACACTGAACACAAAACAATTTCACATTCAACACTAAATATATTATAATAAGGGTAAGGCTACTTACAATAGTGCCTTAAAGAGACTTATAGACTTTGTTATTTATCAGGAACTGATCTTATTGGTTGTTGTAACTTTTAGTTTAAGCTTATTAAATTGATCATCACTTTATAAATATATTACAATTATTGTTAGCAGTGAGTCAACCGCTCTACGCGCTGACTCGGGTAAGAATGAACTTCGAGAACAAAACAAATAAAAAGAGACAGACAGTAAATTTAAAAACGGAAACCAAGAGAAAAATGGCCAGAGAAGAGCGCAATGACAGCAACGAGTCGCTAATATAGCTATGGCGCCTCGTTACAATGTGAAGGAAAGGAGGCATAACTGGAATCCAATAAAACAGACAGTACAAGCAGTGAAAATTATATTATATGAGCTTCCTGTAAACAGTTTCAACACTTACCTCCTACTCCATGTTGTTGTCCTCAGCCTATATACGTCCTGCTGGGCAGAGGCCTTCCTCATGGAGAAACACATGAGGAGTATGGGCCGTAACACCACTACGCTGGCCCACTGCAGGTAGGTGGGTAGAAACAGTCGCAACAGCGACCGCGACAAACGACTAATCGTGCCTTCCGTAGCTCGAGATCACAAAGTTTTGGTCACCCATCCACGGCCTGACTATGGCGAAGGTAGCTTTGTTTACAATCGAAAGCCAAAGCATACTAACCACTACGCCACCGAGCGCCTCAGTCCATGTAAGCCAAGCTTAAATGCTGCAGTGCTTAGAGGAGACGGGGGAAAAGTGACATAGGTTAGAAATGTTATTTTATTTTGACAACCTTGACAACCTACTATAAATGATCAGCACCATTTCTTAAAAAAAAAAATAACCACTTTTAATGCATGTGGTCAGACCTCTGTCCTCATGGTTCAACACACTGTTCATCTGTCTACAAAGACCTATGTATAAAGATATCTTTATGTCTATATTATTATGTACAAAATTTGCCTGCGTCTTCTTCCGCGTAGTTATTTTGAGATAGTGTGATGGTATGTAGCCTTTAGCAATTCTCAATAAATTGGCTTCTTACTGGCTATTCAACACTGTAAGATTTTTTTAAATAGTAACAGTATCCTCAAATGATGGATTTGAAAATCTACTGCTACTCTATTATTAGAAGCAAACTTCACAGTGGCGTAAATTTGTCCTTAATTTTTCTGGGAGGCGTTATTTAATTTTTTTAACAATCAACGGAACGGGTGCGCCGTTCCCATAGGAATATCGGGATAAAAGGTAGCCCCGTATTTTCTCAGGCTCTACTAGTGTAGCAAATTTCGGTTAAATTGGTTCAGTAGTTTTGAGGTGAAACCGAGACAGGCAGTCAGAGTTACTTTCGAATTTTAATATTAATATGGATAACACGATGCTATAACTTAAAGGTAAGGGAAAATTAAATGTGAGTTTTTTCATCCCAGTGTACCATTTCAGGATGTCACTTTCCACTGCTGGCCATAGGTTTTCCTTAATTGAGCGATGCTCAAGAAATGTGCGTAGTAGCTCCAGTACACTGGTCCAATGCTCACCAACTCGAAATGAAAAAAACTCTAGATCACAGTGGCAAGAGTTGCTTTTTATCAATAACGAAACAGAATTTTACCTATTTGATTTTTGAATAAATTTATTTTCAAAACAAGATGCTGTAACCTCGCTATCTTTACGAAACTTTATGTATTCTATTAGGTTGGGGAAAAAGTCTTTTCGCATTATAGTATGTATAAACTTGTAATAAAATCTCTTTGGCTATACTATTTGTATCTGGCTGGTTTTGGTATCATTGAAAGTTTAAATTTTAAAGAACATAATTCCAAATTCAAATTAGGAAAATGTGTGATTTTCATTTGTTTTTCGTACCGCCAAGATGAGTGAATCTAATGAAGAAATTCGATACATTTTAAAATTTTACTACAAAAAAGGTAAAAATGCAACGCAAGCCGCGAAAAAAATTTGCGATGTTTATGGACCTAGTGCAGTGTCTGTGAGAGTAGCACAAATTTGGTTTTAGCGTTTTCAATCCGGAAATGTTGATGTCAAAGATGCACGTCGCTCTGGTCGCCCTATTACAGATAAAATGGATGCCATTTTTGAAAAAGTGGAGCTAGATCGGCATGTCAGTAGTTACGACGTAGCTGAAGAACTGGGAATTGACCACAAAACAGTTTTGGCGCATTTGAA
The DNA here is from genome assembly GCA_910589355.1 of Parapoynx stratiotata. Taxonomy (NCBI): domain Eukaryota; kingdom Metazoa; phylum Arthropoda; class Insecta; order Lepidoptera; family Crambidae; genus Parapoynx; species Parapoynx stratiotata. The sequence continues at coordinate 11,047,064 of OU342481.1, forward strand.
AAAAACTGGGTACACAAAAAAGCTCGACATTTGGGTACCTCACGAGCTCACTGAAAGAAACCTAATGAACCGTGTACTCATTTGTGATTCTTTATTACGACGTAATGAAACCGAGCCATTTTTGAAGAAGCTGATAACTGGTGATGAAATGTGGATCACGTACGACAAGAACTTGCGAAAAAGGTCGTGGTCAAAGGCCGGTCAGGCTTCACAGACTGTGGCGAAACCCGGGTTAACTCGCAACAAGGTGATGCTGTGTGTGTGGTGGGATTGGAAGGGCATTATTCATTATGAGCTGTTACCACCAGGCAGGACCATCGATTCTGAACTATACTGCGAACAACTGATGAGATTAAAGCAAGAAGTTGAGAGAAAGCGGCCGGAATTAATCAACAGAAGGGGTGTGGTTTTTCATTATGATAACGCTAGACCTCACACATCTTTAGCCACTCAGCAAAAATTAAGAAAGTTTGGCTGGGAGGTGTTAATGCATCCGCCGTATAGTCCTGACCTTGCGCCTTCAGATTTCCACCTGTTTCGGTCTCTTCAGAATTCTTTAGGCAGTGTCAGGTTAACATCACGAGAGGACTGCCAAAACCACTTGTCGCGGTATTTTGACCAGAAGTCTCAAAATTTCTATAGCAATGGGATCATGTCCCTACCTACAAGATGGCAAAAAGTTATCGAACAAAATGGTACCTACATACTTTAGTTAAATGTAAATAAACTATATTAAAAAATGTTTTGAATTTTCTTAAAAAATGCGAAGAAACTTTTTCCGCAACCTATTATCTAAATATATATAACTCAAAGGTGACTGACTGATATAGTTATCTATCAACTCACAGCCCAAATTACTGGACGGATCGGGCTGAAATTTGGCATGCAGGTAGATGTTATGACGTAGGCATTCGCTAAGAAAGGATTTTGATTAATTCTACCTCCAAGGGGATAAAATAGGGGATGAAAGTTTGCATGAAACTTTGTAAATTTTAAACCGATCCGACCGACTTTGAGAGAAAATTAAAGGATAGTTAAAAAACCTAGATAACCCGTGGGATAGTTATAAAACCATAGTAACCGCGGACGAAGTCGTGGGCAACAGCTAGTTTAATATAATGGTCTTGTAATCTCAACATCTCACCAGTTGCATTTAGTATGAAACAAAACGCTCTCTATAGTTTTACAACAACTGATTTCATACTAAACCGCCCAGTCTCCCCACATATTCAAATGATGCGATGTTCGACCAGAGTGCTATCCCGGCGTAATCCGTTTTATAGTTAGTACCTTGTCGTGTTGCACCAATAATCTGCTTGGAGATTTCTCATAATAATTTTCTTTAGTTGTCAAATGTATCTATATATATTATTATGTGTCTTCTTTGCATTGCTTATAGAAGTACATAGCATATTAGGTCCTTACCTATAAAATTGGTGTTTTGTATGGAGATTTTGGGGAATTCTGCATTTTCCATACTAAATTTTTTTCAGTTTTCTTCACAACGACAAATCCAAAGATAATAATATTTGGCATCTATCATTAGACAAGCTTAAGTAATATGTGTAATATCACACTTCATAAAAATTATTTATCGTTTTTAAGTGAATGCAAATAAAATGATGTATTCGGGAGGCACTTAAAAAGAGTTGTCTCCGTGTCCAATTTTAACACAATTAAACTTACAACAAATTATCAATACAAATCAAAAGAGCTCAAAAATATAGTCTATTTTTAGACGAGGTAATTATTTTTTAGGTATACTCTGAATCTTAATTGTTACAGACAAAATACTAAGAGAGAAAAAAACACCAATTTCATAGGTAAGGACCCAATATATATTATGATGTGTCTTCTTTGCATTGCTTATAGAATTACATAACATATATTATTGTTACGCGGACGAAGGGTAGGCAGAGGCGTAAAACTCATATTATAAAATTAGGTATACTTTATACATAAAAAGGAGACTCCCAATATTTGTTCTTGTATAAGAAACTGATTATAGTGTGTAATAAGTAAGTCTATTTTGGTATAAACGAGTTAAGAGCCCGCTGCTGACAATTTAAGGGTTCCCGTGGGATAGTTAAAAACCATAGTACCTAACCGCGGACGAAGTCGCGGGCAACAGCTAGTTTGCAAATAAATTACATTAAAACTAAATTAGGCCTAAAATGTTTTAGGCCTTATATAAAAATTTGCCCCAAAAAAAATTCTTTTCCTACAACAATATTCCAGTACTGCGAAACACGTTTTCATTTATTGGTTTGAAAAAAATAAATTATATATTGTTTTTTTTTTTATTTTTGAATAATATTTCAATGTAAATATATAAATAATTACCAATGCACACAGTTGTAATACTATTGACTTACCAATTATAATAATATTAGCAATAAAAGTTATCCTTCTCCCATCTCCTGTGTCGATTTTGCAGTGCCTGAAAATGTATCTTTTAAGCATTATGATGCAATAAATTAATAAACCACAATATTTTGATCACCCATCCCATACCCTTAAGGAGTCTGTCTTAAGCAAAACGTAAACAATACCGAGCACCCTTTTCCCTTTTTCTCTCTGTAAAAATTTAAAGATATTCCAAATGACCGATCTTCATCGATTAAAAATATGAGCGCTTAGATAAAAAAAACCTGATTAATCTGCTTTACGCAGTCGAGCGTTACATCCAAGACAAACTTCTGATTCCAACTTCTACTTAAAAAGTATTACAGATGGATTTGCATATCTCTACGCTGGCCTCCATAGAGTTGCGACAAGATACATTGCATTATTAATATATTACCGTCACCTACATATATTGGACGTATATGCCCAATTGCTGGGCTTTTTCGATTTCCAGCCTTTTGGATTAATACTTTTGGAAAACACTAAGATAATTAAGTGTAATATGTAACGAGGAGCCCGTCGTTGGCGTGGTGGTTCGCAGATGACTGTAGATATGGAAAACGAAATTTGATGGATGGCTGGATGGATGAATGGATGGATGGATGGGTGAATAAGACTTTGTGGTCTCGATCGCCTCGATTTTAAAAAGTCTATACTGTTTCAGTCACCAGTCGAACTCAAATAGATGAGCTTTTGTTTATGCATTTTACTCGACAAAACCTAATCTATTTCAGTAATAAAAGTGACTCAAATTTTAACATTTTGTTGACATTAGACCACTTTTGAAGAGATTTCCGTGAGACCTAAAATTTACTAATAAAAATTTTTGTAAAACAAAAATTGATTGATTTATTTGTTCCAACGAAGCAACTCTGTGGCGTCCACCGTAGACGGAACCGTTTCTTTTTACAGATGATAATAAAATAAAACCGGCGTAATCCCTTGTTCTATGAGATGGAAAATTGGGAAAGTTTCTGCGTCTGTCAAAATATTCGAGTGTACTGTTTGAGATGGTTTGAGTTAATCCAGGAGCAGGCGGGGCGAGCAGAATGTCATCTTCTGTCGGCAATTATCATTAGGATTAATGACTATGCAATTTAATTAAGAATCTTCCTGTTCTGTCTAATTTAGGAGAATTAATTGCAGCCTATATACTTCCCACTACTGGGCACTGGTCACATAAAGAAACACCTGAGGAGTATGGGCGTAACACCGCCGTGGGTAGAAACGGTTGCGATTGCGACCGGAACCAACGGCTTAACGTGCCTTCCGAAGCACGGAGGAGATCGAGATCACAAGTTTTGGTCATTCATCCACGATCTGACCATGGCGAAGGTAGATTTGTTTTCGATCGAAAGCTAAGGCGTACACTCCTCGAGCTCCTCATTAATTGAATGTCTATAAATAACTTCAGACCTGCCTATTAACTAGCACAAAGAAAGCAGCTACCGCACATTATAATATTAATTTATATGCGTTGATTGTTTTCCCTCATCGAGTGATAATAACTTGAAATTAGGATACAAGCCTGTAACGAGGCGCTATACCACTGTTAGCGACTCTTTGCTGTTACTGCGCACCTCTCTGGCCGTTTTCTCTTTGGTTCTGCCTTTTTATTCACTGTCTGTCTGTGTTGTCATTTTTTTGGTCTCCAACTTACAACCAAAAGATATATTATTTAAATTATCGTATTTGAGCAGTTGAAGTAGCTGAGCAGCTTCATTATTACTATATATTTGTTGTAAAGGTACTAGGTATTGTAAGTAGCCCTATTTATATACTTATTTGTTTATTATTTGTGTTCCGTGTTTTGTAATTACGTTTTAAAATTACCAGAGTGCCTTATTTTGCTATAAAATATACCCCAATAAGTGACGACCCAACTGTACTTTCATTATTCCTGCTTCACCCCGTCACACTGGCGCCCAACGTGGTTAAGACAAGAAAAGAAAACCCAGAACCCAAGAACCCACATTAATTATTGTAACAAAATACTTAAATGAAAAAGAACACTGATGAAGGAATTTGAAGGTTGAATGTGAGAGAACGAAGTATGGTCGTTAAGACCGCCGCGGGACAGACAGACAGACAAAGTTACTTTTGCGTCTGTATGTCTCGCTGCGGACTTATTTCATTAGGTAGTGTTCTTTTTCATTTCATTCCTTCATTAGGTAGCGGCAGAGATTGAGAGACAGACAGAGTTACTATTGCATTAGTACATGCAAAAGTAACTGTCTGTCTGTCTCGCTTTCACGTCAAAACTACTGAACCAATTTAACCGAAAGGTACACAGATAGTCTAGAGCCTGAGAAAGGACATAGGCTAAGAATACCTTTTATCCCGATATACTGATGGGAACGGGTACCGCGCGGGTGAAACCGCGGTTATCAATGTCTGCTCGACCGAGTATTAAGTGACATATTCTGTCAAAATGTAATTTTTCATTTCGAATTTTAAAATCTCTCGATGACACGACAACAGAGATTTATTTATTTATTTTATTTATATTCGGGAAACTAATGGCAAAATTTACAAAATATGCTTTAAAAGTAGAAATAGGTGCCTCATAAAGAATCCACAATTAACAACATATTAAAAAACATAAACACAGCGGATCTAACCGATCTTAGTGGAAACGTTATACGGTATTCTTTTCGGTCGGTTTTACCATGACAACCACTAATCAGATGACACTGACAAGATTTAGATTTATTTATAGTACCATTTATGTATTTACAACAACATGTATTTACAAGAAATGTTATTTTCATAATTTTAATCTTTAGAGGTTTTAGTTCAACTATTAATAGTCAATATTTTACTAAATAAGAGGTAATAATGTTATGATAAGGATTTTGTAAAAAAACAATGCTGTGTTAATTATACCAACAAAAAGTTTTTGTATTCTTTTTCTGGCGCTAAATCAATAGCCACAGCTAGTGTTTAAAAAAAAGAAATAAGCGCTATGAAATTCCCAATAATTTCTTCAGCAATTGATCCAAAAACGACGCTATCATCAGCCGATCTTCATCGACTAAACGAAGTTTTTATAGCAAGGAAAATACACGAAGAACGGTCGCAATTGCGTGTGTCGGATATTGCTTTTCGGAGAAGCTCTTCAGTATTTTTTTCTTAGTTATCATATAAATATATCGCAGTTATGCGGCTTTTAAGAATTTTCCGAGCGTTCCTTTAATCTCCTTGGAATTTGAACACACATTAGTTACGATGTATCCTCTCTTCTTCTTACGATGCCACTTTACGAGTATCAGGGTTGGCCAAACATGTTTTCTTTTTCCATTCTCCTCTGTCACTCGTCAGCTCAACTTCCACTTCCTTGTTTGGCATATCGGCACCTCTGGTGTAAATTTTAGTTGCGTTGAAATTTTTTTTTTACTTCTACGCTAATAATACAAATTCTAAATATATATCAAAAATCTATGAAAGGCAATAATCGAGAGTACCTACCAAAATCTGTCAAAATAGCTACTCTATAAATTTTACTGATGTTTTACTGACTGAATTTTGCAGACTCTATGGAAAGTTGTACACCATTTTTCAAATAATATAAAATTTTAACTTTATATATATAAGAACCTTGTAAATTAGTATGAAACACATTAAAATGTTTGAAAATACTGATAATAAAAAAACAGGAATAAAATCAAGAAATAGGAACAAATTAGTTTTACCTAAGTCCACCTTATCTTCATTTGGATCTGGACCATATTCGATGTGTATTGAATTGTATAATGCTCTGCCTAGAAACTTGAGAGATATAGAAGACTACACTACAAATTTGTACATGTATAGAAGACTTTTCTAATTAATAAGTATTACTATGATATATATGAGTTTTATGTTGATTATAAATAGACTATTAAATGAATGTTGTTCAGTAATCTTTGCGTGTTATAATGTTTTAGTATACATACAAAGTTCATTATTTATGTTTGTTAAAAGTTGTGATTGGTCTTCAAAAACCAAAGATGATTGTTAATTATAAAACAAGATTACTGTGCCCTTGCAGGGTTCATGTGTCGAGCTATTATTTTTATATTCAACAACCTTGTAAACCACATGTTTCTGCAATAAATAAATTGAATTGAATATAACCTACTCATGGGACGTCAACCGGTCTGAACAAATAAAAACAAGTGACCTGCAACTACAACAAACCTGTAGGCCTAGCACGGGCCGGAGAGAAAAAGTCCCCGGAGACAAAATTACTCGTTGCCTCTCGCTTCCGCGCGAACGTTGAAGCGAGAGGCAATGACGATTTTTGTCTCTGGGGACTTTTTCTCTCCGGCCCGTGCTAGGCCTTCTGGGGAGTATTGTTATTGACGTGATTTCTGATACTTTCCTCTAGGGGCGCTTTTCACTTTCCTGTTGGGAATCTTAGAGTTAGCTAATGGCGTCAACACTAGTCAATAAAACTATTAGAGAAAGATTTACGAAATTTCACTAAAAGAAGCTTTGAAACAGAACATGCAAATTTTTTTCTAAAAACACGTCAGCTCCAACAGCGATTAAAATGCACCGAAGAAAACCTGACACAAATAATTTATTGTCTTCCAAAAAGAAAAAAGTATTTGCGCTGACGAGATTTCTAGCATATCCTATAGAAATTAAACATACACTCGGGTACAGAACTCACACATTAAATCCGTCCCTTTCTTAGTCTCGTTTACGATGTACCCGCATTCATTTAAAAATAATTTACAATTAGTTGCCTTCACATTGTAAGCGTTGAAGCGTGTTTTAAACATTTCCGAACCAATGAATCGGCGACGAACATCTTTACATTTAAATACGGTTCATTGTTCTATGAAACTATGCAAATATTATTAGCTTTATATACATCCTGATTTATTTTAATATAATAATTCATATTTTCATACACTCACTGTGCAGGGTTGCACATCTTTTGTACTTTTTATTTTTATGCGCAGGCGCAGATGGATGGATTGTGTGAATGATGATTTGATATGGATGGGAGTGAGTGTTGACTTGACGAGTAATGAGACGAGTAATGAGAGTGGAAGAGGAAGACATGTTGCGCCGACCCCAAATAGAATTGGGAACAGGGTAGGAAAAATAAGAAGATTTTTATGCGCAGGCGCAACTTAGGAAAGCCTCCAACGAAGTGGATTGACGATCTGGTGAATATCGCAGGAACTCGCTGGATGCGGGCGGCGTAGGACTGGCCGTTGTGAAGATCATTGGGAGAAGCCTATGCCCAGCAGTGGACGACTAGAGGCTGATAGATAGATAGGATGTATCTTTTACTTCTACTTTATAACAGCTCTGTAACTTATCATGGCCTTACTTATTTCCTAGTTACTATAGATACATACACACATACATATAATCACGACTATTATCCCCTAAGGTGTAGTGAGAGACTTGGCAAAAGCACCGCAAAAGCAGTCCATTGCCATAGTCCGCGTTCACCAGCGTGACAGATGGTGAGCCCGTCACCGCTATAAGCTATTGGATGGTTGTGCAGTTCTAAGTACATTAGTCGCCTTTTACGACACCCTAGGGAAGAGATGGGTTGGTAGTATTCTTTTAATCAGCCGCTACCACACGACTCTATTCTATAGATACTTGCTGATAAACAGTCCTTTTCTTTTTTGTTGTTAATGAATCCTGTTTATAGATCTTACCTACTACCACTGGATTGACCTGACAGCCTGTGAAATCGACCGCTCTCCTTGGCAGGTAGAAGGACGAACTTATAGCGCCTGCCTTCTTCTGTCAATCTACCCAGGAGGGGAGGGACAAAAGAATCCTCATCCTGCTCCCTCTTCGCTGCCTTCTTCTGCAAGAGTGGCTGCAAATGGCTGCAAACTATGATCCTTAAAAAAAATTATAATGCTCAGCAAGGTTGGCAGCGTGAGATAACCTCCGCAGAGCGATTTTTGACTGATTATGTCCAAAAATCAAAACAGAACGACCTGTATAAAGTCGTTCGTCGACCGACATCGACCGACGAAACTACAGAGACAAGAATTTACAACATCAATCGCATTTAAGCTTCCTTGTTGTCATAAATTATAAGAGTCATTAATATTATACCTACACTTTATATAATAAATAAATATCCTCAGACATTCACACCTATCAACTAGTCCCATTTTAAGCTACTAAATGCTGCTTGTGTTACGGATACTAGATGAGGGACAAATATATTTAATAGATAAATGCACATAATTATTCTGAATATAATAGGTTGGGGAAAAAGTTTCTTCGCATTTTTTAAGAAAATTCAAAACATTTTTTAATATAGTTTATTTACATTTAACTAAAGTATGTAGGTACCATTTTGTTCGATAACTTTTTGCCATCTTGTAGGTAGGGACATGATCCCATTGCTATAGAAATTTTGGGACTTCTGGTCAAAATACCGCGACAAGTGGTTTTGGCAGTCCTCTCGTGATGTTAACCTGACACTGCCTAAAGAATTCTGAAGATACCGAAACAGGTGGAAATCTGAAGGTGCAAGGTCAGGACTATACGGCGGATCCATTAACACCTCCCAGCCAAACTCTCTTAATTTTTGCTGAGTGGCTAAAGATGTGTGAGGTCTAGCGTTATCATGATGAAAAACCACACCCCTTCTGTTGATTAAATCCGGCCGCTTTCTCTCAACTTCTTGCTTTAATCTCATCAGTTGTTCGCAGTAGAGTTCAGAATCGATGGTCCTGCCTGGTGGTAACAGCTCATAATGAATAATGCCCTTCCAATCCCACCACACACACAGCATCACCTTGTTGCGAGTTAACCCGGGTTTCACCACAGTCTGTGAAGACCGGCCTTTAACCACGACCTTTTTCGCACGTTCTTGTCGTACGTGATCCACTTTTTATCACCAGTTATCAGCTTCTTCAAAAATGGTTCGGTTTCATTACGTCGTAATAAAGAATCACAAATGAGTACACGGTTCATTAGGTTTCTTTCAGTGAGCTCGTGAGGTACCCAAATGTCGAGCTTTTTTGTGTACCCAGTTTTTTTCAAATGCGCCAAAACTGTTTTGTGGTCAATTCCCAGTTCTTCAGCTACGTCGTAACTACTAACATGCCGATCTTGCTCCACTTTTTCAAAAATGGCTTCCATTTTATCTGTAATAGGGCGACCAGAGCGACGTGCATCTTTGACATCAAAATTTCCGGATTGAAAACGCTTAAACCAAATTTGTGCTACTCTCACAGACACTGCACTAGGTCCATAAACATCGCAAATTTTTTTCGCGGCTTGCGTTGCATTTTTACCTTTTTTGTAGTAAAATTTTAAAATGTATCGAATTTCTTCATTAGATTCACTCATCTTGGCGGTACGAAAAACAAATGAAAATCACACATTTTCCTAATTTGAATTTGGAATTATGTTCTTTAAAATTTAAACTTTCAATGATACCAAAACCAGCCAGATACAAATAGTATAGCCAAAGAGATTTTATTACAAGTTTATACATACTATAATGCGAAAAGACTTTTTCCCCAACCTAATATATATACGTATTGGGTCCTTACCTATGAAATTGTTGTTTTTTTTCTCCCTTAGTATTTTGTCATTAACTATTAAGATTCAGAGTATTCCTAAAAAATAATTACCTCGTCTAAAAATAGACTATATTTTTGAGTTCTTTTGATTTGTTTTGATAATTTGTTGTAAGTTTAATTGTGTTAAAATTGGACACGGAGACAACTCTTTTTAAGTGCCTCCCGAATAGATCATTTTGCTTGCATTAACTTAAAAACGATAAATAATTTTTATGAAGTGTGATATTACACATATTACTAAAGCTTGTCTAATGATAGATGCCAAATATAATTATCTTTGGATTTGTCGTTGTGAAGATAACTAAAAAAATGTAGTATGGAAAATGCAGAATTCCCCAAAATCTCCAAACAAAAAACCAATTTCATAGGTAAGGACCTAATATAAAGAGTATAGAGGTTGTTACAATACAACTATTCACAAAAAATATAGTCTATTTTTAGACGAGGTAATAATTTTTTAGGAATACTCTGAATCTTAATAGTTACAGACAAAATACTAAGAGAGGAAAAAAACACCAATTTCATAGGTAAGGATCCAATATTATCCTATGTCACAGGTTTGTTATCATACACCGAATTTTTACAAAATTAGATCACACGTGTAGGTACACACAAGCAAGGAGTTACTATTTTATTACATTGTCATTTTTATATCGTTAGAGCCTCGTGAACCAATACCGTATATTATACAAAAACCTTAGAATGACAATGTACGAAAATGGGTAGAAACTCATTGCCTTCTCTCACCTTCTTCCTTCCTCTGCCTTTTCTCTCATACATACATACATAGATATATCACGCCTATATCCCCGAAGGGGTAGGCAGAGGTGAACTAGCACCCACGTTTCGCCAATTATGTTTAGGTACCATGTTATAGGTGGCGAGCCTATTGCCATTTATCGGGCACAGAAGTCACAGTACATTGCTATTGCTAGGTGGTATAAGAGGAACGCTGCTGCCCATTCCTCATCATTGATTAATCCTTAGTCGCCTTGTACGACACCCACGGGGGAGATTTGGGGTGGTGACAATTGTATTCTACTCTGCCGTCACCACACAGCATCATCCCTCATCTCTTATTTAAATACACCAGGAAAAAAGACACGTAAAACATGTGGCTATATTTTTATCAGCTCAATTCGGTGCAGGCAGACCGCAGCCCGACGGAGCCAAATTGGCTGGTCATCACGTTAAACATCATAATTTGATTCCGGTGTTCTGCGGTTAGCATCGGACTTTTAAATAAGCATACGTGGTAGCGTGAGCGATTTTAGCTGAAAGAAAATAAGTTATCACATACATACATACATAAAATCACGCCTGTAATCCTCGAAGGGGTAGGCAGAGTCCAAGGAGCACTGTGTTCCTTAAGACCACATTTAGCCATACAAAAATTGGGTTTGGTCAGATGAAAAATCGTGAAAGAGTAGTAACAAGTGGCTAGCTCATCGCCTACATAATCACAGACACAGTACCCAATACGCCCTAAGTCGCCTTTTACGACATGCTAGGCAGGCAAAGCAGTTGGTACATTCTTAAATAAGCATACATTTCAGCATACAAAAAACTTAAGGTGATTATGTTACAAAACACAATACTAATGTAATTTTGGATTATGACAAGACTTATGAATCTGCGATTCTCTAGGTTTCAAAATTTCAAAATTTATCTGGTTCTGGTGGACCCCTGCAGCTACATTTCTACCATATTCCCAAAACTCGACAAAAATGTGAAGATGTGAAGACAACAAGGCCCCGTGGAGTCTCTTATGGTCTCTTATGGGGTCCACCTGGACCATATTGGGAACTAACTAGAAAAAAAAATCTTATCTCTCATCTACAAACCAGCCCAAATGTGTAATATAAAAAATATGTAATTTTATAAACTTTCAAATACAGATAAATCCAAAATCATGATTTTGCTTGCTCAACATCAAGAACTTAGGGCAACATGCTTCAGGTGGCATAAGGAAGGGTGCCTCCGTCGGGGGGTAGCGGCTTCGGCCGTCGCGGAAAGCCACTAGCAACGGCAGCACGTGGCCGCGGAAAGGTCGATTCGCTTCGGCGTCCAGTCCCCGTGAGCGAGGGGGCTAGGCCGAGTACCGGCGAACAAGCACGTGGGAACGGTCGACTCGCTTCGGCGACCAGTCCCCGTGAGGTAGGGGGCGAGGCCTAGTACCTGTGCCATCGCTGAGGCTGCGTGCTGTGGCACGTCGGAGCATCTGCCCGGTGCCGGCCGCGTCGGGGCGTTTGCCCGGCGGCGGTGGAGGAGTCACGTCGGGGCGTTTGCCAAGTGACTGGCCGCATCGGGGCTTTTGTCCGGCGGCGAGCGGCTGCGACGGAGTGTTTGCCCGGCAGTTGCGAGGTGCGAGGGGGAGAACCCAGGCCGTTAAGTCCCGTAGTGGTACGGGCACCGTCTGGGGTATTGGGCATGCTCGGTCCCGAGGCCCCTAAGTCCTGCAGTTGAGTTGTACAGCTTGTCCCGAAGCCTTGCAGGCAGCGTCAGAGTTCTGAGCCCTTTCTGAGATCACTAACTAGTTGGCGCTGACTGTACTTGCTTAGTAACAAAAAAATCTATTCGTCCAAATATTGAACACAAAAAAATTACTGTTTGTAGCAATTATTGTTTTCAATGTCGAGACTGGAACATTCGAACCTCTAAAAGTTCTAAACAGTGTAGCATCCAAAATCTATGCCAATATTTCTGCCTCATTAAATCGAATAAAGAAAATCTGATCCTATTTGTAAAGCCAGAGGATTGCTTTTGAAACACCACTCAGCGGGAAAGCGGGCGGAATCTATAAATTAATTAAGTTAAGAGGAGATAAAACCACCGGCTTTATCTTAAACAAAGCTACTTTCGTCATGGTCAGTCCTGGGATGGGTGACCAAAACTATAGAATCACTAGTTTCTCCGTGCTTCGGGAGGCACATTAAGCCGTTGGCATTGGACTCGCGTGGTAGTGTTAGGCCCATACTGTTATGTATGTATGTACCTAACAGGTAGTTTCAATAATATTGTAATGTAAGGTATTCGTATATTATTTGTCAGTGACTTTATCTTGCAATATACTTGTTGTAGAACGGACTCGTTTCATTTGATACCCGAATATATACTATCAATACCAGGTACCAATAACAGGGTCAAATTCCAAGTTTTGGAAGCTTAAATAAATACGTACCATCCCTATGTACACTAACAGAGGAATGATCCTTCTAGTCATTATATTGTTTATTTTTACTATCTGTATTGTATATTATAGTTACGAGCAAAAATAACATAACATAACATAACATGCTTCTTTCCCCGAAGGGGTAGGCAGAGGGGTTAAACACCCATAGTCATTTCGCCAGCTACATTAGGTCCCAAGGTGGCGAGCCGGTTGCCATGCACCGATCACAATGTTAAGCGATATTCACAATGACTTGTACATAAGTTTTATTCAAACTCAGTGGTACAGCCGGTGGGATCGAACCCGCGTTTCCCGCGGCCGAGCGAACGAGTGGCCCGTCCGTCCTAACTCGACTACAGCTGCCTACGAATATTAGGTCCTTAGCTATGAAATTGGTGTTTTGTATGGAGATTTTGGGGATGTCTGCATTTTACATACTAACATTTTATAAATTTTCTTCACAACGACAAATCCGGAGGTAATAATATTTGGCATGTATCATTAGACAAGCTTTAGCAATATGTGTGTGAACACGCTTGATAAAAATTTTTCATCGTTTTTATGTTAATGCAAATCAAATGATGTATTCGGGAGGCAGTTAAAAATACCTTCCCTACCGTCTTTGTGTCTAATTTTAACTCAATTAAACTTACAAAAAATTATCAAATTAAATAATACGAGCTCAAATATATGGTCTATTTTTAGAAGATGCAATTATTTTATAAGAATGTTCTAAAACTTAATAGTTACGGACAAATTGCTAAGACAGAATAAAAACATCAATTTCATAGGTAAGGACCCAATATAAACATCCAAGACTGGAGAACAAATGTCTGAAGATTCATCACCCAAACACTTGCCTCCACTGGGGATCGAACCCAGGACCTCTCGAGATGGCGGCGCCTTGAGACCGGCGTACAGACCACTCGACCAAGGAGGTCGTCGCAATAATATAATTGTACGTTTTACTGAGTCTTAGAATGACATAGAAATGAAATAGATGCATCTTTTTGCTTGTGACTATACCAGCCAGTGTCGTGATAAGACCCACATTGTACCTGATTCGTTTAAGTAAGCAAAGCGATATTCCTAACAAACTCAAGTCTCATAAAAACTCCGGGACATTTCTAACTTCATCAAAAAAACACTCCAAGCCAGTTCATTCCACTACAAAACAATTTTGTATACAGGCGAGGAAACTTTCTATTTCCTTGTTCTCTTATGGCTTAGCAAAGGTAGTTAATACTAAACCATATAGTTATTTCATTACGAAAGCACGTAAGCCTTTACACAGTGAAGTTGTGGGAGCAGTAGCCACATTCCAGTACATTGCATCCGTTGATATTGTCCCGTGTTGGTCCGGGACACAAAAAGAATGCACCAACTGCTTTTCTTGCCAAGCATGTCGTAAAAGGCGACTAAGAGCGTATTGGGTACTGGGTCTGTGATTCTGTAGGCAATGAGCTAGCCACTTGTTACTACTCTTTCACGATTTTTCATCAGACCAAACCCAACTTTTGTATGGTTAAATGTGATCTTCAGGAACACAGTGCTTCTTGGACTCTGTCTTCCCCTTCGGAGATTACAGGCGTGATTTTATGTATGTATGTACTTGCAGATAGATTGATTGTGTGAAAGTATAGACATGCTAAAAGAACTAATAAAAATAAATGATTTTTATTTGTAACAGAACTAACAAACAAAATTTAAACTATTATACTACAGCACCCCTATTGTAAAATTTCATTGTAAAATTACTTCTCACTTTGTGTTGTGTTTACTAACCAACGGATACAAAGCGAGACACAATAATTAAGAAATGTGATTTCAACCAGTTTAAACGAAAAAAAAAACCGTAAAAAGTGTTTCCCATACAAATTTTCATTCTTGAAATTTCTTAACGTCGGAATCGTGTGGTAGCGGCTCATTAGAAGAATACTACAACCCATCTCTTCCCTTGGGTGTCGTAAAAGGCGACTGTGGACTAAGAACTGCACGACCATCCAATAGCTTACAGCGGTGATGGGCTCACCACCTGTCACGCTGAGTGCAGTCACTGCTTTGTGAAGCGCGGACTATGGCAATGGACTGCTTTTGCGGTGCTTTTGCCTAATCTCTGACTAACCCTTAGGGGATAATAGTCGTGGTTATATGTATGTATTTACATTTCTTAACGCAACTCAAAGCATAAATACATTATGTAGTATAGATCGCTATTCCCATAGGTTTTTAGTTCGTCTAAAACTTATTGTTGCTTACGAGTATACCCCTTCGTTCGACTTATTACGTTAGGTGGCGCTACTATACTAGCGGAATTACTTAATTTATCTATGCTCAAAGTATTTTTTTTTACTTTCTGATTTCATTCTTTACTGTCCTTAGTTTTCTATACTGTAGTGTTTTTACCTATGCATATAAAGAGTAATAAAAGCACATACTTATTCTGATTTAGAGTAAACATGGTAATGCTGGTTCCTTTTACAAATCCTTTCAATTACGAACATGTAGTTACAGTTACGAGAGTGCTTGTGTATAACACTACAAATATTGAGAGGGCAATTGGATTTTATTTGCTAAATAGAAATGTTCGAGCAGGCGTTTGGGTGAATATTAAAATAAGTTGGGTTACAGGCATAAAAGGGGATGCATGGAATCTATTTTTAATATTTTATTTCAAGGCTGCAATCGGGATTGAATCGGGATTCATATTGCTTTGCTTCCGCTTCCGGCTTTACCTATATTTCATAACGAATCCAAGATCAGTAAGTTTTGACACCTACTTACTGCAATACATAAAAATATATCATGTCCTCGTCATCGAATCTAAGCGAGAAAGTATCATTAAATCCTCTAAAGTCTAATAGTGGAATAATTGCAAAGTACTTTTTTAAGAATCCATAGAATACAAGTATGTCAATAAAAGCAATCATTCAATTTACAAAGATTTACCTATTGATCCCAATGCAGATAATTCAAACTGATTTGGGGATATAAATACATTTACTGAAGAAATTTCCTGCTTAGCAGTAGTCAATTTTAAAGGCAATAACGTTGAAGAAACAAAGCAAATAAACACTACGCAGCCGTTATAGAAGCAATTGCTGCCATAAATTCATTGAGCTAAAGAGATTGACTTTAAAAAATGTAATAAACAGAGCCCGGTGTGTAAAGGGCGACTAATTTGAATATTCTTCGCTGCCCTTTGCCAAG
Source organism: Parapoynx stratiotata (assembly GCA_910589355.1). NCBI lineage: Eukaryota > Metazoa > Arthropoda > Insecta > Lepidoptera > Crambidae > Parapoynx > Parapoynx stratiotata. The sequence continues at coordinate 11,063,417 of OU342481.1, forward strand.
ACCTATAAATATTGACCTATAAATAATAGGTTGGGGAAAAAGTTTCTTCGCATTTTTTAAGAAAATTCAAAACATTTTTTAATATATTATATACCCACCTATAAATATTGACATTGAGCATAATTAAATAAATTTTTCTTTGTATTTTAATTTAAATTCGACTTATAATAATACCTACATCGTGACAAAACACAAAAGTAATACAAAATTAATATTATTATTCTACTTAAAGATAGTTAGTTTAAATAATTAAATAATTTGAATGTACAAATAATAAATATCAATGCAAAGTCTATTTAGTCCTACCAATTATAAATGTTAAAATAGTATTGTCAATGGAAAGTATCCTCCTCTCATTTCATTTGTCAATTTTGCAGTGCCCGACAGGGTTCATAACGTTGTCAAAATTTACCTGATAAGACCTATTGTATGTACATTATGATGCAATAAATAAAAGACATTGTTGCTTTGGTGAAAGTGTGGAAAATGCTTTTGATTTCGTATTCTCTCATTGAGATTTCAATTTGATCTATCGAAAATTTAAACGAAGGGTTATTTCGAAATATAGGTCTGTGTTTTGGTGTCCAAAGAATTTATAAACTTTTAAAGTTGATTATATAGGGAGTGCAAAGTCGCTAAGAGTAGTTTTGTGAATGATTGTGGTAATTTTGACAATAAACTTACGGATCTTATCTCGAGAAAAATTCTTGATTGAACGACACAATATAAGTGAAAAGTATGATGAAGTGATAACTCTAACGTACTTAGCTCATATTAAAAAATTCACAAGACTTTTATTCTGGGAAATACGTACTTTTGTAATTTGAATTCGCTCATAATTATTAGTTTCTTACCTGTATAAGACATACATTTCGGATTCGTATTGAATGTTAAAACGTTCTCCATCTTCTGTATTACTGTCTATCCCACCCGGTCAAGCAATCTCAATCCAGAGGAATAGTCGTTTACAACCCCCATTTTAAAGCTATTTTCTCTTTCTATTTATATAGAATCTAAAATATAATTCTTCGATTCAAATGCGATTCAATCTCTAAATGCTACATCCAATTCCGATACTGCAGCTAGAGTACGAAGGAGAAAAGCCAGGAGTTATATGGTTGTTAAGAATAATATTTATGTAAAAATATAAAAATCGTGTTGGAATAGAAAATCGGGAATTCGTGCTATGTACACTATCGAATAGGAAATACTGTGTTAAATTCGAGCTGTCCGAGTGTGTTTTATTTAAATAATGTGTTTACTATAGAACAAAATAAAGTTTTGGTACATTATATATTTGCGAATGATGCATCTCTTTTCCCAAAGTGAGTAACAGTATGATTCTGTACTAAAACAAAAAGTTTTCATGTGAACACTACTTTTTGCTTTATCTGATATAGGTTATGCCAAGAAATAATGCCTGATTGTTAAAATTTTTTTGTTCTATATCATTGTATTTTTGGGAAGATTCTCTCTATGACCTGATTTTCCAATATTTGGATTATGTTTGACAGACTCTTTACAGAAATTGAATTAATTTAACAAAAATATCTTAATGTTCCTAAAAATGTTTACAACGCATTTTTCTTGTTGTTTCATTTTATAACTAAGTAACCGACAACAATGCCAACTCAACATCGCGTCATCTCTGAAGGGAATTATCATCTTTTAACGTCTTATTCAAAAAGCCAAACGAACGCAGTCTGTCATAAAGATTTGGGTGGCAAATTTTTTTTCCTCCAAAACAAGAGAAAAAAGGATAAATTACGTACTTGCTCCTGACAGAGCAGTCGTTATGGAAAAGTTTTATGTCTGCCGCTTTATCACGGGATGAAGGAAGGTACGGGCACTACCAAGGGAACGCAAATAGAAATTCGGTGATTTACTTTATATGTGAATGATTTCATCATGACTGTTGCAGTTTAAATAGATATATGGATGACATTACAGCATGATTTTTTTTGCAAAACAGCAATTAAACATTTGAATAGAAAATTATAAGCTACGTAAGTTTTACAGAAGAAATGTGATTGATATAATACCCAGATTTATCTGCTTTTATATTTAGGCTATTCCCATGCACACAGTTGTAGCTGATAACGAATCACTATTGACCGCCACATTATTTATCTTGTTCACCAATTAAATATATGTTTGCCCACAGGCATTTAAAATTAGATTTACAACACTACGTCTAGATAGTGTTAAACTATTGATGCGCAGAATATGACTTCATTTTGACAAAAAATATATTACAACTTATTAAAACTGTGCTTCGAAAATTATAAAATCAGGCACTAGATACTCGTACTTATACTTATTTGAGCCCCGATATTTATAAACGAGGACCAGTAGTACCGCTCGAGGCTTGTAAAGGGTGAGATATTTTATGACGAGTTTTGTCTTTAGCCAGTCAACTTCGACCAAATAATACTCACAATAAACTTTATTGAATAATGAATATAGGACATCACCATTCATGCTTTCTCTCTATAGAGCAAGCTCAAGTTTGTTGACAAGCGGTAGATGGTCTGAAAATATGCTGCGTAGCTTTTCGACCCCGATCTATTCGTCAATTGACCTCGTTTCGAATGTTGGACTATATTTCTGTTTGTTTTTTGTATTTTCGCCTATACTGCAGATTTTTAAGACAAATCGAGAGTGCGTGTAGCCATTGATGATCCACGTAGCTGAACTGCCTACAATGGACACTCAGGAAGACATTTTCAGATCTTCTTTGCATAATTAAAAGTGGAATTAGCGACCCACATTATAATAACGGTCACTTAAATAGTTAAAAGCCAAGAAAGTTCTAAGCGACATCTTGCTTCGTTAGTTGATCCCGATAACGACAAGTTTTAGAAATGTTTTATAATATGCCCATTTTTATCTATTTAATTCATCCTGAGCAATGAATACACGCGTTTGTTCTTTAGTCTTGGTTGTTTATATATGGATTGTATATATTTTGAATATTTATATGTATTTTTCTATTAAATATATTTATCCGTCATCTAGTATCTGTAACACAAGCAGCATTAGTTGCTTAAAATGGGACTAGTTGATAGGTGTGAATGTCTGAAGATATGTATTCATGTATTTGCCATTTTTCACAATTTCGCGTTCCATCGATTCATCATGAAAATTATTAGAATAAAGTTCTTTTAAAAATATTTTTACTAGTTAAGTAAGGAATATTCATACAATCAACCCCTTCAGAACCATTAGTTTCTCTTCAGCTGGAGGCAGAACATTTCCTTACATTTAGGTCAAGCATGCTTCATATGCTGGAACATCAGCTCATTGGTTTGACGATTTGAATGCATGTAATCGATGTGGAGCGGCTCACAAACAGGTATAACAATCATTCTAAAATGATACATTCATGAATCAAGTTATTTCAAGTTGTTAAACTAAGTTTGATTTAAAAAGCAATAATTAATACAAATATATTATTCTATTTATTACAATTATATCACCGTAATGCCGTATTTTGTTAGTATTTATTTATTAAGATATACACAACATATTACCCACAATAGTAATTATTTTACACACAAGCATGTAACCCAAAAACGTGTACACACAGCATGATATAATTTTAGCACACACAAAGAAGTTGTCAGTTAAATAAATGAATGGGTAAAAATTATAAGTATATGATATCGAGCCGAAAACAAACGAATACAAAAATATCGACCGAGGATCCTTTTTATTGAGAATTTAAATGTGGTATGCTTTCCGGTAAATACATCTAAATCATCGTGTTTTAGCAATATATCATTTTAAAGACGCCACTTACGGACCAAAGGATTATAATATTGAAAATGAAATGAAATGTCTAGCTAAAATCAATATAATTATCTTATTGTTATCTCATTTGATTATGAGTTTGCAAAGTTCTGAACGAATGGAAATTTATACTTATACCTACTTAGAATAATAACACTACATAAAGAGATGAATTAGATCTGACTACGATGTGTTCTAGTCAATAAACTACAAGAATGGAAATTAAAAAACATAAAAATGAAAATCAACCTGCCAGCCACAACACATAAAAAAATAATTATGACTGTATCAGACCAACGTTTATTGAAAAAAACACACAACAGCAAAATAACTAATTGGGCAGAAACATAAGGGCAGCAGATATTTCAAATTTATCAGCAAAATAACTAAATGGGCAGCAACTCAAATGTTTTTTCTGGTGCCAAATTGCTTAATATATGTTTTGATGACACAAATATTGTTTTGAAGGGTCATGAAAAATAACCCTAACCTAATATCTATCAGAATACAATAATTATTTCATAAGTGTTTATTATTGTTTATATGCTATCATTAATTTTTAAACAGTAATTTTATTTTGTAAATTAATGTTTGTTTAGATTGTAGTGCTCCCACTCTGAATCTCTGTGTTGCCCAAAGGTTAACTGGGAGAGAGTGACGTATTATCGTTAAGTCCGCCTTATGTACAAAATTATTTTAATGATATGATATGATACGTTTGTTTTTTTAAGCCACATCACGTAAAACTATAGCATAGAATGAAGTGCAGTTGTCTTTGAAGTTATTTATTTTGAATGGTGTTGGTTTTGACGTTAATACTCCAAATCTATCATAGATGGTGCTACTCATCATAACTCATCACTTCACAGAATTATAGCTTTTACTGACTCAAATCTTAATGTAATCCCAGCAAATAATGCTCTAAAGCTGTTTGCATCGCATGCCCAGACTAGATCATCTCGTTACTTCGACAGCTTAATCTGTCGAGCACCCGTCAAAGGAAATCGAGCCTTCATTGCTGAGTTTACAGTTGAAAATTCATCGGCAGGTGTGAATCGCTCGGCGATTATACACGCCACTTGCCACGGCGTTGCCTAATTCATAGAGCAAGTGTTGCTGTCACTTGCGTCAGTCGATACTGTGACACAGTACTGGAGAAGAGGGAGTTTTACACTGAAGTGAACGTGGAGGACTTTGTCGCTATATAGTTTTTGTAAAGGACCGAACGGATAACTACATCTTACCTAATGATCGGAAAAAGTGGAGTCCAGGTCCAAGGATAGCTAATATATGAATCGGGTGTGAGAGGAGATACGGGACGAGGCAGACCTAGGCGAACGTTTCTCGACCAAATTAAAGACGTCTCAGAGAAGGGCCAGGTCAAAAGTACCCGAAATCGCCGAGCATATATGAGGACTGTAAGAAGAGTTGATGAAGCGAAAGAAATATGCAGGGATCGTAGCGAGTGGAAGGATGTAATCTCTGCCTACCCCTGTAGGAAAAAGGTGTGACTTATGTATGTATGTGTGTTTAAGCCCTGCCAACTACCACCTAATTAAGGCTTTTCGCGCAATAACTAGAAGCCCCTTTGAAGTGATCCAACTTGCTTTAAAACGTCTCTTCTTCAATCGAATGTTTGCAACTCCTGCTCATCTCAGTGTGACAGTCAGTTTCATGACGTGAGTGGATTAGCTTAACACAGCGCATGCAATCTCGACCCAATTGACGCAGGAGTGCTGAACAGTTTACGTTGTGCTATTGACACCTCGAGCAAGACAAAGTTGCGAGAGAAAACTAACTTTGTCATGCTATTGAGAAGGAAGTTTAACTTTATAGCATGACGAGGCACAACGTTTTGAATAAGTTTAGAACATCTGGATCGAAGAATTTAGTCTTGAAGAACATTGTCTTGTTTCATTATTATCGGTGTAGATCGGTGTAGGCAGAAAATAAATATGTATCTGACTGACTGACATTCACACCTTAACAGCCCAAAATAAAAAGAAGGGACTAATCGAACTTATTCAACTCCATTCAGCGGTTTACTATGTAAAATAACGATTTTATATGAGATGCTCAGTGGCTGAACAGACGTCGCAAACTTAAGAAACTTCATACAAAACTGGCGTTTTTTATGGACAAACGCCGAATACAGCTGAATAAGTGTGTGTCCCCAATATGCCGCTTGCGTTATGGATACTTTATGACGCTGTTGCTGCTGTCGCCCGTGATTTCGTCCGCGGTTAATATGGTTTACCCCTTTAATTTTCCGGAATAAAAAGTATCTAAGATGTTGACTAGGGATATAAGGTATCACCATGCTAAATTTCATTGAAATCGTTCCAGCCATTTCCGAGACAGACAGAGAAACAAAAAAAATAAAAAATAAACTTTTTGGTATTTTTCCTCTTTTTAGATACCCCTGGCTTGGTTTTAATCATTTTTTTACAGACATTTGACCTCTACAGTTCTATTATAATGTAAATATGCAGAATGAGGAGCTCGGTGGCGTGGTGTTTAGTACGCTTTGACTTTCGATTTCGAATACAAATCTAACCGTTGGTCCCGGTTTCTATTGCAACCGTTTTTACCAACTCCTAAAAGGTAAGGAAGCTATCCCAGTAGGGTAGTAAATTTTGAACTTCAGATAATGAATGTTATGAAACAAGATTAAAAGCTAAAATAAATAAATATCTTCAGACATTCACACCTATCAACTAGCCCCATTTTAAGCAACTAATGCTGATTGTGTTACGGATACTAGATGACGGATAAATATATTTAATAGATAAACACTACTAAATAGATAGATAAACACAAATAGATAAACTGAATGCCTGAAAATTCATCACCCAAACATTTGCCCCCACCGGGGATCGAACCCAGAACCTCTCGAGATAGCGACGCCTTGAGACCGGCGACGTACAGACCACTCGACCACGGAGGTCGTCAAGAAGAACGTTAAGTATGCAAATCGATGCACCTAGATTAAGAAGAAGACGTAAGAAGCGATTAATTGAACTTAAAGCTAACTAGTGACAGAGGAGAATGGAAGAAGACACCACCCTACTTAAAATGAGAAAAAGGCACGAAGAATTTATTGTGGGGCTTTTTTTTAATGATCACTAAGCTTAAGTTCTTTTGTTTCAACCTTAGTTTCACAATTTTATGGAAATAAATATATTTTTCTTTCTTTCCTTAATAAAAGGAGGAACAGTGTATAAAATTGTATTTTGAACCCTTTATCTAAAGAAACTGATAATATAATTTAAAGTTCCTAATTATATTTATTTACTACCTCTTAAGATACAGGATGTTCCAGTTTAGAAGTTGGAGAGTTTAGTTTGCTGTTTTAAGATTGTTTAGAGTGTTTGTTGATGTTTCGTAACGTTATTAGTTCATGAACAAAATTAAATTATTATTGTTGTAAAAACGAGACAAACGGGTATCAGCTAGTAAAATAAGCGATCCAATATTCAAGGTACATGAAATACATAGGTACTTTCTATCTGAAAACTAGGACAAGGAATTTTAGATGTTCAGGAAATTACGTATTTGATCAAAGATAATGCCAGAGAAAACATATTTCAGTCCCCGATGTCAAGGACGGAGTAGTTTTGCTGCTGAAGCTGATTATCTATTTAATATATCTTCAGTTTATTTTGTTTGCGAAAGAAATATAAATAAAAATTTAATTGAAATGTTTTGGCAGTGTATTTGTATTACATTCTTTTCATGTAAATAAACAATAATCAACTTTTTAACAAGGTATCGTATATTAAAAATATAAAAAGCGACTAGAAATATTCAAAAAGCGATTAGCCAAATACATAATTTGAATTATGATTTGTTATATAATAATTGTTATATATATATATAACAAATTTTACATAATAATATCATAATTCAAATTATGTATTTATTGTAATTATGTATATATATATATATATATATGTGTCATAATGAGAATAAATGTCTAACCTAAACATTTTTTTACACTTTTTAATTCACACCTATTATAATTAAATAGCAACTACATACATTTTAATAAATAGGTTCTTACTAAACTTTTTATTTAACGACACTAAGGCCGATTCCGTTGTCCACAAACCAGAATAAACCAAACTAAATTGTGTATCCTTATCTAACTTTAAGGAGAAGAGAAGGATAGATACACAATTTAGTTTAGTTTAGTCTAGTTTGTGACAACGGAATAGGCCCTATTGTCTTGTCACTCCTTAGGCACGATTCACAGCAAACAGATTCAGCATTGAGGTCTATGTATTTTTTGTTCACAATAAACTTTCACCATGTTCAGTGCGTGGAGGAATTAAGACTTGGTTGCTTTTTTTCACCTTAACTATTTATTTATTTTTTAGAAAGATTTACAGTTTAAAGGGATAAATTACAAAAAAAAAAAATTGTTTCTCTGTCTATTTATTCGTTTGTCTGTTTGTATGTACGGGCTAATCTCCGAAACGGCTAAACCTATTTATATTCTATTCTATTAAACTTTGCATGGTGACCTTATATCCCTGGCCAACATCTTAGATACTTTTTATTCCGGAAAATTAAAGGGTTCCCGTGGGATAGCAAAAAAAACAGAGTAATAAATATAAACAAACGCCAATATACTAAAATTCTGTGCTAATTACAAATCTCTACAAATGAGTATTCAAGAAATAAGGGATCAGTCTAAAGAAGGTAACAAATGAATAAGCTACAACATCAAGTCAGGTGCAACCCAATGAGTTGATCTATTATCAAAGTTCAAGAATCTCAAAGAAAAAAAAAAATATCTTCAGACATTCACACCTATCAACTGGCCCATACTAGACATCTAATGCCTGTGTTATAGATACCAGATGACGGACAAATATATTTAATAGATAAATACATATAAATATTCAGAATATAATATACATATATAAACACCCAAGACTGGAGAACAAATGCCAGTTCACACAAACATTTGCCCCCACCGGTATCGAACCCAGAACCTCTCGAGATGGCGACGCCTTGAGACCGGCGAAACAGACCACTCGACCACGGAGGTTGTCATGTAGAATGATTCTGTTAATCGTGGTTTGATTGTGGCAATGCTAGTGAAGAAGAGGTCAATATCAATAGATAAACTGGAATGGTTACGACAACTGCGAATTACGAAAGTATTTTGTTTATAGTTTGAATTTGCAGAGAGCATATTCAATACCGAGTGTGATCGAAGTCTTTTTGCGAGTAACTGCGGGCTGTCCATTATACCAGTAACAATCTGTTTCAAGAAGCAAACGTCACCTATACTTATAGTTAGCACTCCGTTTTTGGATACGTTTGTAACGAGGCGCTATATCAGTATTAGCGACTCTTTGTTGTTATTGCGCTCTTTTCTAGCCATTTTCTCTTTGTTTCTGTTTTTAAATTTACTGTCTGGTTCTTTTTATTTTTCAATGTTTTGTTCTCGAAATTCATTCTTAAAAACTTGTTTTAAGAGTCAGCGTCTGAAGCGGTTGGCTCATTGTCAATTGTTATAAATATTAGGGGTTAAAGTATGAAATTGCCGTTTTGTATGGAGATTTTGGGGAAGTCTGCATTTTCCGTACTAAATTTTTTTCAGATTTCTCCACAACGACAAATCCAGAGATAATAATTGTTGGCATGTATCATCAGACAAGCTTTAGCAATATGTACGATAAAAAAATATTTATCGTTTTTAATTGAATGCAAATCAAATGATGTATTCGGGAGGCACTTAAAAAGAGTTGTCTCCGTGTCCAATTTTAACACAATTAAACTTACAACAAATTATCAAAACAAATCAAAAGAGCTTAAAAATATGGTATTTTTTAAGGAGATAATTATTTTTTAAAATACTCTGAAACTTTACAGTTACAGTCAAAATACTAAGGCCCACTTGCGCGGTCGAGAGTTAGCACCTAACCCTGCGGCAAATATATCGGCAAACCCTGGGTTAGGCGCTAACTCTCGATCGTGCAATTGGGCTTAAGAGAGAAAAAAAAACCGGCAATTTCATGCTTTAACCGCTATTATTATAATACTATAACTATTAAGTGTTGTTAACAAAACTATAAATCTTTATTGAAAACCTTTACAAAATTAGCAAGTTACATAGTTGCAAGTTAAACTATATTTAGCAAGTTTTTAAGCTTACTAAAGGCAGTATTTGTGCCCTAGTTAATAAATAATAAGTTATGTAAAGTGAGTTGGAGTTTTATTTACCACCGGGTCCACCACGTTATACGTTCAATTCGATCGGTATATACAGCGTACTGGGGATTCCATATAGTTTTTTAATAATTATAAAAGATAATTTTAATAATAGTTAATTTTAACAACCTTCGCCATGGTCAGACCATGGATGGGGGACCAAAACATTGTGACCTCGTTCTTCTCCGTGCTTTGGACGTGTTTGGCGTGTCTGTCAAGCCGTTGCTCCCGGTCTCGTTTCTACCCACGCTGGCATTTGGCCATCGTGGTGGTGTTATGGCCCATAGTCCTCATGTGTTTCTGCATGAGGAAGGTTTGTGCCCAGCAGTGGGACGTATATAGGCTAGACTACAAAGACAGTGTCGAGTGTGATTACGGTAGTGCCATTATTAGCAATTCATAATTTTGATGACGGTTTTAGTTTAGTCACTTTATAAAATATAAATTCAAACACCTTTTTGGTTGGCCTTCTAAATAAAAAAAATAAAATTTAATCAAAGATAACAGAATCATAGTCAAGTTTTAACATCCCGTATCATAATCATGAGTAATGACGATGATTCATCACTGGTGATGATTTAAAATTATAATTCACATTTTTGTTTAGATCGGAACTAATCACCACAAATATTAGGTCCTTCTATGAAATTTGTGTTTTGTATGGAGATTTTGGGGAATTCTGCATTTTCCATACTAAAATTTTATGAGTTTTATTCACAACGACAAATCCAAAGATAATAATATTTAGCATCTATCATTAGACAAGCTTTAGTAATATGTGTAATATCACACTTCATAAAAATTATTTATCGTTTTTAAGTGAATGCAAATAAAATGATGTATTCGGGAGGCACTTAAAAAGAGTTGTCTCCGTGTCCAATTTTAACACAATTAAACTTAGAACAAATTATCAAAACAAATCAAAAGAGCTCAAAAATATAGTCTATTTTTAGACGAGGTAATTATTTTTTAGGAATACTCTGAATCTTAATAGTTACAGACAAAATACTAAGAGAGAGAAAAAACACCAATTTCATAGGTAAGGACCCAATATCTTCATAGGTCTTTCAATAGCTATTATTAAAACATTCAAACACCAATAACAACCGTCCAACAACGAACCTTCTTAATATAAAAATATTGTTTTACCCGCATTAACTTAAACCTGAACAATATTTGCGGTACAATTATAAATACCACTTTAGTATCAAACAGACAGTATTCCTCTACACACACGTCATAGTCCTATAAATTGGTTGTAATTTAAAAATGTTAGTAACTAAATCTAAAACAATGTGTAAAGTGACTTTGGCATTTATTTTTATAGCAGTAAAGTACATATTTGGACAACGTTCACAACATTGGGGTTTCTTTGGAAACCCCTTAGTTTTTCATCATCCATGTGATGATAACAGTGATATCATAGTATGGTACGAAACAAATAAACCTCCAGGAGAAGAAAATCAGTATGGTTTGATAATAAAAGAGAACTTTACAAAATATTCTAGAGTAAATATGAAGTTTGATTCGGACGCCTTGGTTACTTTGGTAAGTAACTTTCTTTTTTATAATTTTTTGCAGGTAAGACTTGTTTAACGTCAAATGAATGTAAAAAAAATATGACTTTATTTGTCGTCTTCTATTTTATCAGGCGGATGCCTGAAAATGGAAAACGACAAAACGCACTATTATTATATCCTTATAACCGTAAAACAATCACGCTGGCCCAATGCGGGTTGGTGGGTAGAAACGGTTGTAATAGCGACCGGGACCAACGGATTAACGTGAAGGAGTTCAAAATCATAAAGTTGGTCACCCAGCCTGACCATGGCGAAGGTAGCATTGTTTTCGATGGTATGTAGCCTATAGCCTTCCTCAATAAATAGGCTATTCAACACTGAAAGAATTTTTCAAATTGGAACAATAGCCTTAATTGTTGGAATTGAAAATTTACTTCTACCCAATTATTAAAAGCAATGTTTATACTGGCGTAAATTTGTCCTTCATCAGGTTTTTATAGGTCAGAGAGGCTGAATTAAAATACGGAATTATGACCACAATAAGGTATATTCTCAATACATTCACTAGGAAGCTAATACGACTGACTTCTATCTAGCACAGCAGAATCGATAATAACTTGGAAGTGATTTGAATTGGGTGAAGCGAGAGAATGAACGAATGATTGGCAATCGAATGAACTTATGATTGAGAATCGTCATCAGCCTATAAACGTCCCACTGCTGGGACAGGCCTTCCTCATGGAGAAACACACGAGGAGTATGGGCCGTAACACCACCACGCTGGCCCAATGCGGGTTGGTGGGTAGAAACGGTCACAAATGTGACCGGGACCAACGGCTTAACGAGATGATTGAGAATAATCAATTGAATTACTTCATTATTATTTTATAAATTAACACTGTTCAATTACAATAAAAACACTATATTAAATGATTAATTTTTGCAAACCAAAACAAAACGTTAAATCCAACAACTTAAAAAAAAAACAATTTTTTTACATTCACCCGTATGGCACCAGTTCCTATGGGAATATTGGGATAAAATGTAGGCTCTGGAATATCTGTGTACCAAATTTAGGTTAAATTGGTTCAGTAGTTTTGAAACGAGACAGACACAAAGTTACTTTCGCATGTATAATCAAAAATCAATGTTGTTTTTTGACGAGTCATAAAAAATTATAATAAAAGTGTTTTATAAAATGTTTTAAGGTTCAAGTTGGATGCGGACAACACTCAAGCAGGAGACGACGTATCGTCGCGACACTACTGCTGGTTTTTTAGCGACCTCCGTGCTCGAGTGGTCTGTACGCCGGGCTCAAGGCGACGCCATCTCGAGAGGTCCTGGGTTCGATCCCCGGTGGGGGCAAATGTTTGTATGACGAATACAGGCATTTGTTAGTAGTCTTCGATGTTTGAATTGTATATTTTCTAGAATTTATCTATTAAATATACTTATAAAACAAGCAGCTTTACACCCAGTTGCAGAAACGAACTGTCAGCATTATCTCTAATGCTCCATTAAATTTATTTATTGAAATGTCAAAAGAACACATTAGCGTAGTTTTACGTTGCACAAAACGACATTAGCACCCTGTCAATGCCAAAGAGACATTAGCTAGAACTGTTTTGTGTGACAACTTTAACTTTAATGAACTTTAAAGTTTTAATGTCTCATTAACAAATGTCGTCCTTAAAAAATCTTTATGCAACTGAGTGTAAGTTGCTTAAAATGGAGCTAGCTGATGTGTGAATGTTTGAAGATATTTATTATTTATTTAGTATTATGTAATTCTCTGAAACTTCGTCTCGTTAGCAATGGAGGAAATATCAATACATAGAAACCAGTAGTATCGCGAAGTCTCGTCGTCGTCGACTGCTGCATGTCGCCTCATACCAACTTGTACCTTTATTATTTATCTCACTGTACCAGAAAGACAACACTACAGCCAGAATCTCCTCATCGCCACAAACAAAAGAGTTTGAAATATACTTCTTCAAGGATGCAATAGATTTGGAATTAGATGTCCAGGGACCATTTGGTGCTATACCTTACGTCAAGAACATAGAGGTCAATATGGTGGATTATTGTACAAAACCGAAAACGGTAAGGCCTAAGAATAATTACTACATTATTTTTTTATTACCTTTATTGTTAGTCTAAAGACGGCGCTGAATCACTGACCGAAATTTTGTGATCGAGATCTTCCGTTCTTTGGCTCCGTTCTTAGTATTTTATGGTTCAAAAAAAAATGTATTCGACCTATGCATGGAATGGCTCCAGATATATCTTGTAAACCTTATTTTTGTCAATTGCGCATACTAACACTACCGTGTATGTATATACTAAGACCGTTGTGCTTTGTAAAATGTAACAAGAACTTGTTTAAATGTCTTAAAAAAACACGACTAGACTATTGAGATATCCCGACAGACTCACATATACTGTTCAACCTAAAACCAGTCTTTATACAAATAATTGTCCAGCCATGTGTGTTAAGGCATTTAATGCGTTGCCAGCGGATATTAAAACACTACCAATAACACGATTTCGGAGAATTGTAAAGCTGTGGCTACAAGAGCGGTGTTTTTATTCTGTTGGTGAATATTTTGATTACTTAGATCCCTTTAATAATGTTAAGATTTCATGTTTTAAATGTCTGACCCTATTTGTTACAATAGTATTAAAAGTTTGCGTGCCAAAATATGAGAATAATTTTACCTTTGCAAAAATCTATTTTGTACCAATTTCTCTGCAAATAAAATGCTTTGATTTGATTTGGTATGCACGGTAAGCCGTTGGTCCCGATCGCTGTTTCAACTGTTTTAAACCATCAATCCGCATAGGCCCAGCGTGGTGGTGTGACGGCGCAAACTGCTCGTGCGTTAATCGACACACAGGTCGCTTGCGCAGGTGGCTCGTGTGTACAGGTGAAGCTCGCTCCCACCTTCGGCCTTATCGTCACTTATCATTAGGTGATGTGAAGACCAAAAACTCACCTTTTTTTAATTAGACAGGTAAGCTCTTGGCTTTCATCTCACCTGAAGGAAATTGACGATAAGGCCAAAGGTGGAAGCGAGCTTCATCTGTAATCCTCAACAACTGAGAAACTGGCTATCTTACCTCTGATTGCCGGAACACAGCAATGCTTATAACATTGTTATTATGGCGACAAATTTAGGTAAGACGGTGGTAGCTAGCCAGGCGGGCTAAGAAGCCCTACCACCAACCAAACCGAGCAGAAAAACCCCTGCCCCCGTGGGGAATCTAACCCCGGACCTCCCGATCTACACCCGGTGGTGTCAACCACTAGACCAGAGAGGCGATTTAAAATCATATGTAAAAAAAAATTTGTGGCTATGAATTTTCTCTGGTACCCGGTAACGTCAATAAGCTTGCGCCCTAGTACGTGAGACCAGCGAAATTATTAGCAGTTGCATCTCTGTGTCCACATATATACGATATGTTATGTATTTATGTATGATACGTCGCAGGCTAGCAGGGAAGCCGTGTGGTAGCGCGGCTCATCAAAAGAATACTACCAACCCATCTCTCCCCTTGGGTGTCTTAAAAGGCGACTAATGGACTTAGGATTGCACAACCATCCAATTTATAGCGGCGACGGGCTCACCACTTGTCACGCAGAGTGCATGTGCAGAGTTACTGCTTGGTGAAGCACTAACTATGGCAATGCAGTGCTGACTAACCCTTAGGGGATAATAGTCGTGATTATAATGTATGTATACATTGCAGGGTTACCTGGATGGTTATATTATAGGTTACCAAGGAACCGCAGAAATCATTACAACTCAACCAGATGATAAGTGTGGCAGACGGAAGATTGAGCATACGGAGCTGATTGTGGCCGGGCGGTCCACAAAGCCCGGAGACTGGCCCTGGCATGCTGCTGTTTACAGTCTGAACCGAACCAGAATTGACTACATTTGCGGAGGGACTTTGCTGGCAAAAACATTGGTCTTAACAGGTATGCTATTTACAATTGTAGCTAAATTGTAATATTTGGTTCTTACCTATGAAATTGGTGTTTTGTATGGAGATTTTTGGGAATTCTGCATTTTCCATACTAAATTTTTTTCAGTTTTCGTCACAACGACAAATCCAAAGATAATAATATTTGGCATCTATCATTAGACAAGCTTTAGTAATATATGTTATATCACACTTCATAAAAATTATTTATCGTTTTTAAGTGAATGCAAATAAAATGATGTATTCGGGAGGCACTTAAAAAGAGTTGTCTTGGTGTCCAATTTTAACACAATTAAACTTACAACAAATTATCAAAACAAATCAAAAGAGCTCTAAAAAATAGTCTATTTTAAGTCGAGGTAATTATTTTTTAGGAATACTCTGAATCTTAATAGTTACAGACAAAATACTGAGAGAAAAAAAAACACCAATTTCATAGGTAAGGACCCAATATTTTAAAAGTTGTATTTACCAGGTAAGCCTTGGACACCCCCATTTCGTAACACCTTCAACTTACAGAAGATCACAGCTAAAGAGGAGCTCGGTGTCGTAGTGGGTAGTATGCTTTGGCTCTTGATATCGAAATCAAAGCAACCTTCACCATGGTGGATGACCAGAACTTTGTCATCTCTGACTCCCCCGTGCTTCGGAAGGCACGTTAAGCCGTTGGTCCCCGTCGCTATTGCAACTGTTTCTACCCAAGCATTGGGTAATCGTGGTGGTATTCTCCTCGTGTCTCCATGAAGAAGACCTGTGCCCAGCAGTGGGACGTTATCGGCTACTGCTGCCTATTCCACTTTTTTTGAGAACTAAGCTAAAAACTAGGCACAAGAAGAATTTTGAGAACTAAGCAACATATAATCAATTTGTGTAAATTAATTTTATGCTAAACTTTTCTTCTATCTTCAGCTGCCCACTGTGTCACTTATAGAGGCCAAATAGTCCTACCAGAAACTAGGAACGTTATTCTTGGAAAATACAGTCTATTCGGTGGTGATAAATTACAGCAAGAGAGAGAGGTAAATTGTTTTTTTTTTATACTACCAGTGTGGCAAACAAGCATACGGCCCACACAGATGGGCATTGTTCCACACAGATGGGAAGTGGTTTAACGATATTTTTATTTTTTGGGTACTTTCTTTTTCAGTTGACCCCAAAATTACTTAAATGTTATATTTGGTATATTACGTTGGCCCGGCGTTTAGTCTCTGAATTTTTTTTTTCAAGTCTTATCCATACTAATGTCACTATTATAAATTTGAAAGTAACTCTGTCTGTCTCACTTTAACGTCAAAAATACTGAGCTGATTTAATCGAATTCTGGTACACAGATAGTCTAGAGCCTGATAAAGAACATAGGCTACGTTTCATCTTGATATTTTCAAGGGAACGGGTAACCGCAGCTCAAAAATTAAGTAACTAGAAATCATGTCTTTGATATAATTATGGAGTGTATCTTGTAATAAAAAATTTCTACTTTTTAAATACTAGCAGTATTGAAAATATTAATCCATTCGTATTTGACCTACAACCTCAGAGTAAACAGAACTAGAGTAGCCTTTGTCTAACATTCCCCTCTGCCAAATGCACAAGCATCGGATGCTTGCACGTTTAATAAAACTAGTTGAGCCGCCATTTTGACAGGCATAACATTGTAAACGTTGCGGCGAACAGTTGTAAAAATAAATAGAAAACATCGAGTATGCTAAAAGATGGCGTCACCTTTGATTTGTAATTATAATTTTTAAGATTTCATGATCATTTACTTCATTATTTCATGTTTTAGAATTCTACGATTTCAAATTTCGAGCGCTAGTCTCGTGGGGAGTGCGGCTGTAACGTTGTCAAAACGCACACCCCACGTGACTATTTTAAGCGTGTGTGTGCGTGAAATTTAAATTTGTGTGTCGAATTATGCATGTGTACATTTGTAAAAACGGCTGGCTTTGAGTGTAGTGGTAACCTCACCCCCCGCAAGAAATGGCAGAAAAAAAATGTTTGAGAAATTGACTAATGGCTACTCCAGTTCTGTTTACTCTGAGTATAATTATGGAGCGTATCTTGTAATAAAAATTTTCTACTTTTTAAATACTAGCAGTATTGAAAATATTAATCCATTCGTATTTGACCTACAACATATTATAAAAAAATGTCTTCTTCCACAGGTGCATGAAATAATAGTCCATGAAAATTTTAATCATACAAGACTTGACAATGATATAGCTTTGCTGAAACTAAAGACAGAAGTAGTGTATGGTGATTACATACAACCAATCTGTCTGTGGTATTCCGATGCTTATAAGAAGCTGCCCGTAGGAAATATTTTTGGGACGGTATATAGCACTTTTAATTTTTTAGATCAATGTTTTTTAATACCGTGGTTATATCTGCGTTTGCCTTACATTCATTATATAGATATCTCCACTTACGTATCAAGGCGCACAAATTTCGATTCCTCAACTCTATTATGCATAATTATTTGCCTTTTGATCTATATCCATCTAATTGGATATGGATCAAATAAAAAAAAAAGATAAAATTTCGTTAATCTACGTTAATCTACTGGTAGATTAACGAAATTTTATCATTTTTTTTTTATTTGGTTATTGCTAACATATTTGACAGCTTTTCCTAAAAAACATTTTATACATAATTGTTTGTTACAATAATTATAAATAGTAGATGCATTCTTAAAGCACATTAATTGTAATTACTATTGTCATTTAGTTCATAATTATACAACAAAATTTAAACACTATCCAGTAGGCCTAGACAAAATTCCATCGCTTCTTATCTATTCTATTTCTACAATCGTAATAAATAGACTTAACGTTTTCTATCGTAGATAGCTAGACAAGATGTTTCTACTGTCAAGATCGTTGTTTCCATCATGACAGTATAAAGAAAAAAAGTGTCCGTGGTTTTTCTATCGAAGAAACTTCAAACTTACTACACGCGCTGCCTCTCGTCCCCATTCGGTTCTCCTCGGTAGTCGTCGCACGGTCCGCGCTTCTGCGCATGCGTGCGCCGCCGATGCAAGGGTCCGATATCAAGGCGCGCGGACGATAATATCCGATATTGAAAATAGTTTCTGAATGTGGTAATTATTTGGTAATGATTAAATAATGATAAATAATTTATATTGGGTGTAATGTTTAACAGTGCAAGAAAGAAAGTGCTATTACGTTCGTGAACATAGTAATTTTATTATTATTCTGGTGTTGTCGTTAAAAAGTGAAAAGGGTTTACAATCTATGTTTGTTCCTTTTTAGGATGGCATCTAGACAAAGAGCAAGCTCACAGCAGTTTGCCGCGTTGGTAGAATTCATGTGTTGAGTGACGCCAACTACTCGCTGATAAGAGCCCGTGGCGAAAGACTAAGGGCGCACAAGACTTACGAAAGAAATATCTTGTTACAATTTTTAAAGTTATTTATTACAGTGTTACATAGTTAAAGTTTTATTTTATTTAGTACATAATAATAAAGCTTTGCTTACTTACTTTTATCTCCAATGGTAACTCGTTTGTTCCTTTCAAGTGTGTACGCCTTCTAAGTTCACTACATTGTTTATAAAAATTTCTTTATTAAGTCTAAAATTTTCAACAAATAACTTGTCTGGCTTGTTGTTAACTTTTTCAAGACGTTTTCGGTTTTCATGTCTCCTCTGCCGTCTAAGCCAAGTTTCTTCATTTTTGGCTGCCCACAAAAGCCTTAAAGTATGCATATTAACTTATAATTAAAACAAGACACACAAAGCATAAGTAAGAAACTCAAAGGTTTACGCTTTACTATTGGGTTCGAGGAATCGTTTGGTTAGCGATTAGTAGAATTGAAACTTATCTATTTGTTCTGTCAAAAACGGCACTTTGTATTCTACTGTCAAAATAGAATGATGACGTATGATAGAATAGAGACACAGACACAGTAGAAAGCATCTTGTCTACCACTTTGCTACTCGCTTGATGGAATCACGTGACTTATCTATCGGAACTGTCAGTCCCATACATTTCTTTCTATTTCTATTAAGGAAATCGTCAATAGAAAGGCACTTTGTCTAGGCCTACAGGTCTCTAAAAATTTTAACTGAGATTTTTTAATCACTTAATATTTTCATTTTCGATGTTTATTATTTTTCGATTTAGGTAGTAGGCTGGGGATTCGATCATACATACTCCTTATCGCCCACATTACGACAAACAACAATACCAAAACAATCAGAATCGGCTTGCATTAAGTCCAATCCGTTTTTCTACTACAGATTGTTAACAGATAGCAAGTTCTGCGCAGGATACGAAAATGGTAATTTACAAGTTTACAATGTTTTTTATGAGACAGACAGATTTGATGAGACAGAGATTGAAGCTGGTCAAATTCTGTTTTCCAAAATGTTTTACTGCATACCTAACTGTGTATTCGCGTAATTGTTGTGTTTGCCTGACTTTGCCTAAATAATAAATCATTCAAAATAACCAATCCATACATGGACTGATATCGGGCAAAGAATTCTTATAATCCTTTGATGTGTGATCAAAACCGACAAGTGGACGGAAAACAAGTGGACACATTTTAGCTATTTGCACCATTCGTGCATATACTCAAGTAGACCGTCCACATGTCCGTTTTCGGACAAACAGCAAATACGCGAACACGTTACACCAAGTGAAGTGCTGGTATAAAGGAATTTTATTCTATTAGTTGTTTTTGAAAGTAAAAATGTTTGCAACTTGTTAAAATTTACAAAAGTCATTAACTATTAAGTAATACTAATTTACTGTTACCATTTAATTTGAAAATTTGATTTAAATTAATGTTATCTCATAGGTTCTATTTTCTTTTCTAATGTCTGAAGGTTTTTTTTTGTATCGGGCCAATTCGTGGATACTAAGATTAAGTTGTCAATCTAGCCCTTAACTATAACAATTTTCAAGATAATGATGTATAAACATAAACACTTATTGTTATTGGAACATCCTAATATTATCATATTATGTATTTTTTTCTACTATGCAGGGAAGGCAAAGGGAACAAAGCCCATACAGCCAAGTCTTCAGTATACATTTCTTCAGTAGTTTGCATTGAAATGCTAGTGTAATGCATTTCAATACATCTTGGAAGAGTTTGGCGTCAAACGATTGATGGCAGACACTGTGGTGCTACTTGGATGAGGTGGATTACCACGATAAAAAACTCATCACTTTTCACACCACTTGACGTTTATTTCGATAATCCTCCACATTGCACATCATCACAGACACTAATTACACAAAACTACACTGATTTTACGTAACAATATCCACTCAGTACAATATTACAATCATCGAAATAAAAATCACGTCCGCCATAGTTGAATGCCGCCAAAAACTCCGTATTTTTTTCTTAAATCATTATTATTTTTTTTTTGTAAAGTTCTCCCATGAAGGGAAGGCAAAGGGAACTAAGCCCATACAGTCAAGTCTTCAGTATTTTATTTCTTCAGTAGTTGGCATTGAAATGCTAGTGTATTGCATTTCAATGCATCTTGGGAGAGTTTGACGTCAAACGATCAATGGCAGACACACAATTATCGAAATAAAAATCACGTCCGCCATTAGTCAAATGCCGCCAAACTCTGTTTTTTTTTAACTTTCTTTCTTTGACAGGAACGTCAGCTTGCAACGGCGATAGCGGAGGTGGCTTCCATGTTTTCATCCCCGACGTTTCAGGCGATGTTTCTGATAACGCCCCAGGCGCGTGGTACATAAGAGGAATAGTCTGTACAACAGTGTCTAAAAGAGACTCCAATGTTTGTGATCCAAACCATTACGTCATATTCACTGATGTTGAAAAATTTACTACTTGGATAAAGAAGTACATGGTATGATTAATATAGAAATGAAATATAGAGAGGACACGATCAAAAAGTCGTTTATTTTGATGAAGATTTATAAAGCAGCTGATTAAGATAATTATGTATCCTGTTCCTGTTAATGAATTGTAATGCACGAATAAATTCGTATAAATTAATAAATCTGTGTTTGATTTTAATATAAAAACAGCAATGTGCCGAAAAAATTAAAAGACTAGAATAGAATTTAATGAAATGTTAGAGGCCCTTTCCAAGTTCGTACAATTTATACTAAAAAAGTCAATATCATACCAATTTTTTTTTCCTATTGTGAAAAAATCACTGAAATGGCGAGTCAAAGCGCCAATATTTTTGTGACGGCAATAAAAAATCACCTCTGCTGGAGTGCACACAATCAGCAAGGTTCAATCAAATAGGCTAGTTGGCTCATATCAAAAGTTATGAAAATAATATTTAATTCACGTAGTATTTAGTACAAGGGTCCGAAATATACCAAGTTCAATAAATATAAATAAGGGATTGCTGTAGAAATTAAATTTTAACATGTTCTATTTTTACTTATTATTCATCTGCCATAAACGCTTTCTGCCATATTCGTGAAATTGGTCAAGTTACGACTCATGTAAGCAATTACCACGCATGGTCAAAATCCGTCAAACGCCAGTCGCAACCAATCAAGCATATCTGTCCTCTGCGTATTGATTGTTTTCTAAAATCGTGACCTCGGGGCACTGATATTTCATGGACCACCACGGCCGATAGCGTTTTTGCCTGTCAAGCAAAAACGTAACGAGGAGCTCGGTGGCGTAGTGGTAAGTGCGCTTTGGCTTCGATCGAATACAAAGCTACCTTCGCCATGATCTGGCCGTGGATGGGTGACCAAAACTTTGTGATCCCGAGCTCTGTGCTTCGGAAGGCACGTTAAGCCGTTGGTCCCGGTCGCATTTGTGACCGTTTCTACCCACCAACCCGCATTGGGCCAGCGTGGTGGTGTTACGGCCCATACTCCTCATGTGTGTTTCTCCATGAGGAAGGCCTGTCCCAGCAGTGGGACGTATAAAGGCCCAATATAAAAAAGGTCAACTAGCCTATTTGACAACATGTCATATCATCACGCCTCTATCCCTAAAGAGGTAGGCAGGGGTTTTAATAGTAACAGGTGGCGAGCCTATTGTTATGCACCGGGCACAGTGAGGCAAGCGATATTCACAAACCAGACTTAAATTTTATTGATGTTATAGAAATATACAATACATTCCAAGTTTTATTTTTTAATGTTTTTTTTTCGGCTTTGTTGATTTTTTACACAATGGAGGATAGCTGGAGATATGGAAATAATAAAGCAAGAAACATGTTCGCGTATTTCATATTCAAATAACGGCACAAATTATTCGATTTTTTCGGTTTTCGCATACTATGTGAATGACATAATATATGCCTGCCATCATAAGCTATTCAGAAAAATTTAAATATGAACTGCCTCCTTACTTAAATCACAAAGTTTTTGCAAATAAATTCACGATTGCTCTTTGTGACAAGATCTGAAGTGCTGTAATCGCTTTCTTATTCTAGTAACTTTGCAGTGGAGGTTCGCAAATATGTTTGTCAACTTCGCTCTTTGATACTTAGTTGCGAAAGAACAAAGTTATCAAAAGCGCCATGTTTCCTAGATACAGAATACAGGCAGTATTTCAGGAAGTTTTGCACATTTGGAACTCATTGGCCGCGCCTTAGGTGGCGACTCATCTCGCTATTGCAATCTCATGTGCGTTTTGTTTGAAGTAGCCGGAACTTTCAACGCGTGTTGCCGTCGCGAAGTACGGCGCCGAACTGAGTAATGACAGCAAGCACCCCCGCCTCTCCGTCCCACCCGCTCACATACCTAAGGCGCGGCCAACTAGTTCCGCGCGCACAGTAGAATATCTTTCCTTAATCTTTCTTTAGAATTTTGGTTTAGATTACACAGTGATCATCATCGCCTATTGCAAGTGGTAGCTTACGTCCTATTATGTGGGACCAACGGCATTAGGTACTGGAAAGTGTGTTTGTGTCTAGCAACTCCGTCTACCCCTTCAGAGAAAATAATATATCTGGGGTACCGTTAGGTATGCTTTACTAGAACAGAACAAATCTTTATGAAATCATGTGGTGTCCTTTATGTTACAACCGCTCTTAAGTTATCAAAAGAAACAAACAATGAAACGTTGTTTTTGAATGCTGACTACAATTCTACACATTTTTCAGATTTTTTAAGCATCTCAATCTACATTTCATCATTTGTAAAATAAATTTTGTTAATTATCTTAAAACTTTAAATAAGGGGTATAATAATACTTAAAATCACTCTGAAACGCTTTGTAACTTGTGCACATAGAAATAATTTTCTAGTGTCACTATTACTAAAAGTAAAATAATAAAAAACACAAATGTTGACGGATAAAATTTTGATAATTAATAAAAACATATTTCAAGATATACCATTTATTTATGTAATAATAATAATATGTACAGTTGACCTTACGTCTAGTGAAAAATATAAGGACAAAACGCTAAAAAAGATACAAGAATTTATTTAAAGCAGTTTGAGCCAGGTACAACACTATGCTATACTTCTAAAATTAACAGTCGTAGCTTAAACATAAGCAAAGAGGAAGTGATACAATGAACTATTTGAGCATGATTTTGAGTATAAACATTACTATTACAAATATAACTAATAATAAACCATTTACTAGGAATTTCAGGTAAGGACATATAACTTCAAGAATTAAAACTGATGCTGGAAAAAGTATTAATGCAAATTTGTTTGATCGTTTTAAAAAAGCCAGGACAATAAACTGAAGGAAATCTTGGAAAGATAACATGGAAGGTATTATACAGCATTGTGAGAATTATGACAATGATCTGATGTTGTTGACTTGAAAAGAAAAGTTTAAGTTATAACTTAGATATTTGTCTAGCGTGATTCAAAATTGTTTGAACTATTTGGCAGACATGGACGTAAAACTGAGTAAACTATTCATCAAATTATTTTACTAGAAGTTTGATGTTACTTAAAAGTGTTTACCATAATCCTCACCAGCTTAAATGAGTTCTAAACACAGGTATTTTTTCACGTAAAAAAATATTTATCAAGAATACACGAAGTGGCAAACAACTGACGAAAACATAAATCAAATATATTCAACACTGGATTAACATTAAAATTTCTGTAAAACAAATAACCGAAGTTGGTCTTGGAAAATTTGATGAATTATTTAGTCAGGCGAAAATCAAATCAGATATAAAAGTTCTGCGGCTTTACAAATACGAAAGTGAATACAGTCCAGAATTTAAATCAGAAATTTATAGTGATAATCGAGTATCGGTAACTGAATCTCCCGTTTTAATTTGTCTGCTGTTTCGATTTCGAGACTGTTAAATTTGGCCAGTGTTTATCTTCGCATTCATTTATAGGCACTTTAAAACGTAAAACGGAATAAGCTAAAGTAATCACCTTAGATGTTTACCCGAGCTATTTATTAGCTTATTGCTTTTATCGAACAATTCTAAAGTGCTTGCTATAATGTCGTCTACACAATTAAATATGAATTTAAAAATGGATGAAGTGGATATCGTAAAAATATGATCACAGAAATAGTACGTCAATTATAATATAATAAACCACCAATAATAACCCCACATACAACTTTACATTTAATAAAATATTTTAAGCTAATCTGTAACTAATTATATACAATCTGTTCTTGAAACCTTACGTGAAGCAATATCTAAAATACATCTATTACATTGATTTCAATTAAGGTCTAAAATGTTTACAGCTTACTAAAAAAGTATTCAAGAGTCAGAAAATTAAAACAATAACGATTCCAGGTCAATATAAGCCTCAAAAAGTACTTTGTAATTTGGTGCTTATGCCTAACATCACAAGGTTTAAATATGAGTCGAGACTGTTGAAACTGAAATTGTGGAAATGCCAGGCTTAACATGATTTCCATTGCTATCTTCTAGCTCCTTGGGTTTCCTCTTTGGTCCTAATAGCAGCTTCTGAAGTTGACATGCTGGAGCTTCGACGAAGAGATACAGAGGCAAGGCGAACAAATACGTTGTGAATACAATACCAGCATATAGCATAATCTGAAAATATTCGCAATTGTTAATTTTTGGCAGCTCATATTCAGGGACACCCATGAGGATGTGGTTTTAGAATTTAAAAGTCTTAGAAAATGCACATGCATCTTAAATCATCATCATGCGGAAATTAAATCTAGACTGAATTAATTTAATTCTAAGGGCCACATGTCCTACATGTGGCCCTTAGGAGTAATTTTTAACCTAGTTTAAATCTCGATTTTGTCAGATTTTGACAATTGCACTATGGCTGAAATGACAAAAAATCACTGAGGGGCCACTTGCAGGAAATTTTTAACCTAGTTTAAATCTCGATTTTGTCATATTTTGACATATGAGCCATATTAAAATGGTCAAAAAATATTGCTAAATCTAGTTTTAAATCTCGATTTAATTTTCATGCAAGACGCCCTTAATCTAGTTTTAAATCTCGATTAAAATTTTCTGCTAGTGGCCCTAAATCAAGATATTAACTGGGTCTAATTCTAGATTTAACAAATTCGATTATCAAATAATTTTACTGTCAGTGGGCTTTATTTACAATTTTTGAACACCGGTTTTCGCAAACAATATGTTGTGTCTCGTTTTGTGCCCATTGACTATAAATTTTCAATATAAATCAATAAAAGATACTTAAGCAAAATTTTATTACAAGACACATATTGCAATAAAGAATTTGATTTCATATTGATTTAAAACCAAGATACATTTACGACGTAAGCTACTCACTGCAGTATAGTCGGTGGCGTAGAAAGACCGTCTCATCTGCCCTCCATATGTTCTGAGGACTGTAGCGTGGAGCAACATAGCGCAGTAAGACATGCGGCCTAAAGGCTGGAGGGGGCCCCATTCAACCGAACTTACATACAATCCTGAAAACAAAAAGTCTGAGTAAATATTTGAAGAGACTATGACATGTATTCCATTTAAGTCCCTATAATGCGCCCCCGCAAGGTTATGTTCTTTTAAAAAACTTAAGATTTTTAGATTTTCAATCTTATATTATTATTTTATTATTTTTATACGAAATATAACATCAAACTATATAGAACGCGATGCAACTACGCACAGCGCAATCTATTGATAGGTATTAGGAAGCTCATACAAAAACTGAAAGTTGTTGAAATTTCGACCTGAAAGTGCTTGTAGAAAGTTGAAAGTAGTTGCAAGTTGCATTGTCACCGGGTTCTGAACTATTCCCAAAGTTTCAGCCCGATAGCTAGTCCAGAAATTCCTCAAACTTGAGTTACGAAAATCCAAATAAAAAAAAACCATTTATTTGCAGACAACCGGACAAACGGAGAGCCAAAACGGACAAGTTACGTTTTTTAATTTTAGAATGTTGGGGAGACTTGCATAAGTTTTTTAGTAAATATATTTCTTGCTTTAGCTTATCAGCGTGACGATTCAGCTCATTGTGTTCTATTATTGTGATTTCCAATTGTTGCTCACAACTGTTAAACTTAGTTTGTAAATTACATAATTTCTGTTTTAACTCTTCAACTATATCAATGTAATTTTGTAGCTCCAGACTTTTTGTTAAATCTTCTAATGATTGGCAGCTATTGCAGAAAGTGAGTTGACAAAAAAGTGGTAAAAATTGTAATAAAGATATTTCAAATTGAAAAAAAATATATAATGTTCCCTGTTATATATTGGGTCCTTACCTATGAAATTGGTGTTTTTTCTCTCTCTTAGTATTTTGTCTGTAACTATTAAGATTCAGAGTATTCCTAAAAAATAGTTACCTCGCCTAAAAATAGACTATATTTTTGAGCTCTTTTGATTTGTTTTGATAATTTGTTGTAAGTTTAATTGTGTTAAAATTGGACACGGAGACAACTCCTTTTATGTGCCTCCCGAATACATCATTTTATTTGCATTCACTTAAAAACGATAAATAATTTTTATGAAGTGTGATATAACACATATTACTAAAGCTTGTCTAATGATAGATGCCAAATATTATTATCTTTGGATTTGTCGTTGTGAAGAAAACTGAAAAAAATTTTGTATGGAAAATGTAGAATTCCCCAAAATCTCCATACAAAACACCAATTTCATAGGTAAGGACCTAATATTTGGACACGCATCACGCTTAAACTGTATATTACAGAATTCGGGGTTTTAGTGTAGTGTTTTAATTTAAATTGCAATCGTTCTGAAATTTATAATTTTAATTCTAGATTCCGTAGGCACTCGCGAGCAGAAATATCAACCTTAAAGAACATAGTTAACTCTCTCAAACAGACGTTACGCAAAAAATAGATACTTACTGTTACAATATACACTCAAGCAGGTAATATAGATGGTATATAAAACCCTGACCTTTGAAAGGGATCATGTTCTTGAAGCAAATAAAAGACCTTAATGACTATTCGACATTTTCTCTGAGCAAATTATTTGTTAGGAACGTTAACAAAAAACTCTAAGCTATTCATTAGAAGCTTCCAGACGTGCCCTTGTACTGTTGTGCAAGAAAGCTAACAACGTTATTATCTTTTCTTTAAGCAATAATAGTTAATTTAAGAGGTGATGAGACAGTGAATTTAAACTCCACTGAAAATTGAAATAAGAAAATAATGAATCGTGGTGCCACAATTGCTTTTAAAATAAAATGAAATAACTAATGAACTGTGATAACTGAAACAAAGTAATTTAATTTTATTATAATCAATCTGCAACATGTTGGTGCTAGTTAAGGATCTTTATAATCACAGAACTATACTTAAGCATAATGTATGTATAATATATTATCCTCAGACATTCATACCTATCAACTAGTCCCATTTAAGCAACAAAATGCTGATTGTGTTACGGATACTAGATGACGGCCAAATATATTTAATAGATAAATACATAACATTATTCAGAATAAATATAATATAATACATATTTATTGAACATCCAGGACTGGATAACAAATGTCTGAAAATTCAGCACAAAATCCAATATCTTATAGCGGCGACTTGCTCACGCTGAGTGCAGTCACTGCTTCCTGGCTTTTCGGTCAGTCGGTGCTTTTAATAATAATAATATGTATGTATGTATGTATTTTTTTATCTGATTCCCTTGGGATATTGAGTTAAGGGGCTGAAAAAATGATTATAATGTATGAATGTTTTATTATTTATGTCTCCATCGACTAGGTGTTCTGGTTGAGATTGCTGCCAAGCAATAAGACCGACAATGTGTCATCTAGATTTAAGACTGTATAAACTCCTATCTGGTGTAAACAACAAAGAGTTATCTATCTAATAATGTATAGATTTACTTACTATTGCACCTGTAGAAGCAGCCAATGATGAAGATGCACATGGCTAAAGCGAAGAAGTTCTGATTCAAGACGTTGAAGACGGCGGCTTCGAAGGGAGAGGCTTCGCGGTGGTGGAGGTCCCAGCCCATGAGGACAGCTCCCAGGGCTATGGGGACTGATGCCAAGAATAACAGCTTGAGGAGCTGTAGAAAGAATACTATATTGGGAATACTGCACATTTCAAATAAATTTCATAAAAATTTTGTAATTCTTCAACCCAATGGGCGATATTTTTGATTAACTCCTTTCCACGTAAAACTATTGTGTGTTCCGTTTCATACTAGAGGATGCAACAGTGTTTCATCCTCTAGTGTTAAAAAGAATTAAATCGTTTCTAAGCTCCTTAAGATTCCCACGATGTCCTTTCAAAAAGTGTAACAATTGAACTCCAAATGTAATACTTTTCAAATTAATTCACAACTCACCATAGATTCCCTCAAATTCCATTTTTCCTGTTGAGCTCTGTGGTAGAAGTAAGCTGTTAGCACCCCCAAGTGGTATCCAGCCCAATTACCCTGGGCAGACACGTAAGCGTGATAGAAAGTCTCGTTGTACCCGAAAATGTCTCTTATGGATCTGAGAACATAAAGAGTAATCTAATATTAAGATGTGATAGTATTTAGAGTAACAATTCGTATGAAGAAAAATGTGATGATAACGCAGATAAAATAACGTTGTGGAAATCTCTTTGAAGCTAAATATTGTAAGTTTCGGCATCAATCCTCTTTTGTTTTATGTAATATCAATGGCACTAATAAAATTATTGTGTCCATTTGCTATGGTTGTATAACGAAAAAACTTCGAGTTTGTGAAGTTTAATCTTAAATTTTATTTGACCAAAAAATTGACAACTATTACAAAATAATTCAGACTATTGTTTGTCCACTGCGGGACATACGGCTCCCCTAAAACATGCAATCAGTCTCGATTTTAGCTACAACTGCGTTTATCATATTTTCAGTATTATTAAAGATTTGAAATTTTATAACAGCGACTATCATTAGAAGGACTATGACATAAGAGGGAATAAACTGCTTATACAAATAGAAATTTAATTTTAACCTTCTTCGAATATCTGTAAGCCATTGAGATCGAGAATGGCAAAAAATAATAAATTTTGATTCCGAGAGTAACCCTGATCATAACCTTTACCCGGGATTCCCATTTAGGAATAAAACCATTTATCATTCTACGTTATTTCTATTCGGAGATGTGGTGAAAAATGCTCCGAACACGCGTTTGATTTCTTCACCGGCCTTTTCGGTATTTATTGATCAATTCAGCGTTTTTCATCGCGCAATTTTATAGTTCGTTTTTTTATGTTTCTCTGCAATTGCTTTTATTTCCTCCATGACTGATGTTTTATTTTGATATTTGTTATTTAACTTTGAAATTTAATACAGCTTTGCAAGAGAACCGGTTTTTTTTCTCATTTTTGTCGTTCGTAATTTGCTCACTTTCATTTATTATACTTAAGTAGCCCACTTCATAAGAAAAATCTGAGCAAATTTACAATTGAATGTGTGATTGCTAAGAAAATAACACAACCGTTTTAAACGTCTCAAAAAGTTCCATAGGTACTTCATACAATCTTTATTTGTATTCATATTTCCTACACGTAATTTAATTATTGAGTGCGGACTCCATACTTTTCTAATATTAGGGGAACTTTTAACTTTTTTAATCAAAATATATACCATCGTTTTCTATGCACTTTCGGAATTTTTTAGCTAATTCAATGATTCCTGTACCCAAAAAATTGAGATGCCGAGATTCAATGAAATTTTTAAAGGCGGTTTGAAAAGCCGCAACTGAATTGATTTTTTTTCCATGCAAGAGGTTGTACAAATTTCAGAATTAATTGTGAATCTGTTGGAGCACGGTCTGGGGAGTATGTTGAGTGCCAAAAACATTCAACATGCAGCTCCTCTAATTTAGCAACCACCTGTTGTACGTATCTGTGGTCTAGCGTTCTCCTGAATTGACCTGCAATTGACCTGTCTTGGGTGCTTAACAATTAGCTTTTCCATCATTGTTTGTAATTGTTCATAGTACATTTCTGCCGTCTTCGTCCGACCAGATTTTAAGAAGCTGTAGTAGATAGAACCTTTATTGATCCACCAGAAGCTAACTAGTACCTTCTTCTGAGTCAACTTTTGCTTGGGGCAGGATTTCGCCGCTTCTCTTGAGTTCAGTCACTGCAATGAGCGTTTCCTATAATCGTAAAGGATCCATTTCTCGTCACAAGTGATAATACGATTGAAAATCCCTGCGTTATTGTGACGATTGAGTAATGAAATGCAGCACTCGACGTGTGTTTTTTTGTTTTCTTCATTCAATTCAAGCGGTATCCATTTTTCGATCTTTTAAATTTTTTCCGATTTGTTTTAAATTACATAATACTGTATTATCACTAACGCCGAAGCTTGCTGCTTGCTCTGACATGGTTTACAATGGGTCTGCCTTGACTATCAGTTTTAATTTCCCATTATTGAGTATGGTGTCGGGCCGTCCACGGGGTTTGTTTTGTAGGTCGAAATTTCCAGAACGAAAACATTGGTACTAAAAACGTACCGAGTTTTATTTCACAGAAGCTTCCCCGAATACTCCGTAATCCTTTGAGCTGTTTCTGCAGCGCTAGTGCCACGGTGGAACTCATATTCGTAAATAATGCGATATTTGAAATTTTCCATATTGTAGAAAAAACGAAGATAAAAAAATGTTATGCACCGAAAACCTAAAAATAACTAAATTTAAAACCCGAATAAGGAATCTTAATTTTGAAATAAATTTCAATTTGGGATTCCCAACTAAACGCAAGATTTTTAAAATAAAAGTGACCAGGACGACAAAACGCCTATTTCCAAGGACCTAATAATATCATTTTCTTTTGTCCTAGTAATGCTCCGGATTTTAATATCAAATTTTTGTTGAATAATTATTTGGTTATTGAAGTTAATTTATTGGAAGCTTCCAATATTCAGCAGACAAAAAACGAACAATACTAAGGTTGCAATATAGTTAATTAAACTTTATACGTTTATTAGAGAGAGAGTCTCAATATTAATAATGTGATGTTATGGAATGAGATCTGTCCATCTTAGAGATGATCAAAGTCAAACAACATTGCTTTCTGGGATGCAGAACGCCCGAGGCTTATAAAAGCTTCTTAACAAGGAAGGTTGGGAGCTTATCTCATAATGCTTACAGAATTGTCGACAATCTTCAATTAACGCATATTATGTTTAAAACAAAACATTTATTACTTCAGAAAGATCCGTAAGATAAATCTAAACAACGAGTAAATGTATTTTATGTTCCTTGACTGTTATTTTAATTATAATGTCTGATTTGCCAACAAATGCCATATTATAAGGCTATCAAAATATTTTGCTGCTCAACTAATTATTCCGCTGACCCAATAATTATATTGCTGCCAAAATATTTGTTTGCTGTTCAAACGATATTTTGGTAGTTTTTTTTTTTGCTGGCCAAATAATTAAATGGCTGGCAAAAAATTACTTCCGTAAATTTTACTCACCATACAAAAAGTACTTTCTGAGCGAGTGTTATCTTTTATAGCTCTTGTCGCTCAGTGACAAACTGAAGCGAATCCTCGCAGTGTGAACAGTCAGCGATAAACTATTCGTTGCATCTCTTTGTTTACACGTCCTCAGTAACAATAAACCTTTATACACTTACTCAGGGAATAGGCTGACTCGGATAGGCATCAGCTTCATGAAGTAGCTCTGCAGGAACGGAATGATGAGACTGATGGCCATGACTGATGACAGAACAGGAATCCCGCTTCTAGGCCACTTCCAGATGATCAGCATCACAATCAAGGTGAGGAGGAACAGCTGAGTGTCCGTGCCGAGATACCTGAAAATAAAGAAAAGTATTAGGTCCTTACCTATGAAATTGGTGTTTTGTATGGAGATTTTGGGGAATTCTGCATTTTTCATACTAAATTTTTTTCAGTTTTCTTCACAACGACAAATCCAGAGATAATAATATTTGGCATGTATCATTAGACAAGCTTTAGTAATATGTGTAATATCACACTTCATAAAAATTATTTATCATTTTTAAGTGAATGCAAATAAAATGATGTATTCGGGAGGCACTTAAAAAGAGTTGTCTCCGTGTCAAATTTTAACACAATTAAACTTACAACAAATTATCAAAACAAATCAAAAGAGCTCAAAAATATAGTCTATTTTTAGACGAGGTAATTATTTTTTAGGAATACTCTGAATCTTAATAGTTACAGACAAAATACTAAGAGAGAAAAAAAACGCCAATTTCATAGGTAAGGACCCAATTTAAAGGACAATTGGTAAAAACGTCCCCAACACCAACAGAAATGAAACGTATCTCAACTGATAGACCTTGGTAAAATGTCATTTTATTACTATCGCGACGATCCCCAAAAGCATGGGGTTCTCATGGTATACCCATAGTTCAACAAATATCTAGACGACTTACTCGGTGGCGTCGTGGTTCCCCCGTGCTTCGGAAGGCACATCGAGCCGTTTGTCTCCGTCTCTATTGCAAGCGACCTACCAATCAGCCATTGAGCTCGGCGTAGTGGTTAGTACGCTTTGGCTTTCGATATCGAAAACGAAGCTACCTTCACCATCGTCAGGCCTTAGATGGTTGACCAAAAAAATGTGATCTCAATCTCCTCCGTGCTTCAAAAGTCACGTTAAGCCGTTGGTCTCGGTCGCCAATGAAACCGTTTTTACCTGCCTACACGCATTGGGCTAGCGTGGTGGTGTTACGGCCCATACTCCTCATGTTTCTCCGTCAGGAAGGCTTGTGCCCAGCAGTGGGACGTTTAAAGCTGAGCACAGCACCGTCCGCATTGGGCTAGCGTGATGTTGTCAGGCCCGTAGGTCTTATGAGATTCTTTGAGTACAAAAGCCTGTAACGAGCAGTGGGACATAATAATATGTTGCCAGCCTGTGAGACAAGCAGTAAAGCCTGTATCACCAGCTTCCGGACTGAACATTGTGGTCCCATCTTTTCCAAGGTTTTCACCTGATTCCAGAAAGTTCCCTTTCCTCACTTTTTACATTATTGTTATTGTAAGTTGAGGAGCCCGGTGGCGTGTCAGTAGTAGCAGTTAGTGCGCTCTGGCTTTCGATCGAAAACAAAGCTACCGCCGCGGTGAAGCCGTGGATGGGTGACCAAAATTTTTGTGATCTCGAGACTTCTGTGCTTGAGACGGCACGTTAAGCCGTTAGGCAATCTACCCACAAACCCACATTGGCACCACATTGGTATTGGTATTACGGCCCATACTCCTCATGTGTTTCTCCATGAGGAAGGCCCGTGCCCAGCCGTGGGACGTATGTAGGCTGAGGATGATTATTGTAATTTCAGTAGACAAACAATCGAAGGTACAATCAGAATAGACGCATGACGATATTAAACAGATAAGACCAAAACTAATATGAAGTAACTGTTCATGCCCTGGTAACATATTTACGGTTGTAATGAAATGACTAACGAAACATTTTATGGAGAACATGGTCTAATTAATTTCATATTCAATGCTTTCAAGTCTGTAGATACATAATTGAGGTAAATGTTATTACTTGAATAAGTCAAGGATGCGTAAGTCACGCGTAAGTTAGGTATTTGGTTTTAGTCATATTTCACTTAATTAAAGACTAACGACCAGGCCTGGTCTGAATCGTGAATAATTTATTGTGTTGAGCACCTCTGCTTATCCCTTCGGGGCAGCTTCGGGGACGTGATAGTTATATGTCTTTTGCTACTTTATTGTGAACTGAAGGGCAGTAGTGAAGGGCAGTAAGTCAGTATGCTGCACTAGCTATCTTTACATATGGACTCCTCTACTGCTTATCATCAGGTAGTGTGGCTCATTTTCTGAGCTTTTTATAAAAAAAAAGAACTAGTGGCTTCCCGCGGTTTCATCCGCACTATACCCGTTCCCATGGGAATATCAGGATAAAAAGTAACCTAAGTCCTTCCTGAGGCTCTAGACTATCTGTTTACCAGATTTCATTTAAATCGGTTCAGTACTTTTGACGTGAAAACGAGACAGACAGACAGAGTTACTTTCGCATTTATAATATAAGTATGGATTTCGCTCAAACTGCGTCCTGTGCATGGCAGCCTTGGCCCTTGTTACATGGTGATAAGACAGGGACAAAGAAGGAGAACGGCATATCAACCTTTTTATTTCATTAAAATGTCCAGTCATTTGATTTCGAAAACGAGGTATCACACGCATTTGCACAACACTTGCACAATTATACTGTACTTTATTGTAATTACAATTATTATCATAATGGCTTGCTTGCTCAACGCTTCTAACTTAAATAAAAAACCGCGTTAAATTTTTTCTATTTAACTTTCAACTTTATTGGCAAGGGCATTAGTATGTTTCTGCAGTGTTTCCATGTGTGTACGAGTAATTATGTGTCTGATTATTATAGGGAGTAATCAATGGGTATAGATCAAGGTTTACTTATCATCATCAGCCTATGTTTGTTCACCGCTGGACAAAGATCTCTCTTAATGCACGCCACTGCTTGCGATTTTCGGTCGTTCTCATCCGGCCCAACCTTCAAATATCGTCATCCCATCTTGTCACAGGGCGTACCACACTACGTTTACATATATTTATAATTTTTATTTACATATATTTATAATAGCCGAAAAGACAATCGGTTAATCAGAAAGCAACGGGAAACGATTTAAAAAGTCGGAAGCCAGTTAACCATCGCACTTCGTTGCTGAAAATAGCAATTTTTGCATGCAACACCCGTAAAATTGCATATTGATGCAACTCGATCGCTCGTCGCATTTACTAACTATTTTGATAGACAGACAATTAATGGTTTTGTTTCAAATTAAAGAAGAGAAGATAACTAGATGATTTTATTGCTTCTACCCACCAACCCGTATTGGGCCAGCGTGGTGGTGTTACGGCCCATACTTCGTATGTGTTTCTATATGTAGGATGGCCTATGCCCAGCAGTGGGACACTAAATAGGCTGGTGACGAA
Organism: Parapoynx stratiotata; assembly: GCA_910589355.1. NCBI lineage: Eukaryota > Metazoa > Arthropoda > Insecta > Lepidoptera > Crambidae > Parapoynx > Parapoynx stratiotata. The sequence continues at coordinate 11,099,276 of OU342481.1, forward strand.
GCGAACTAGGCGAACTTTTTCGACTAAATCTATAAAGCTCGGAGGAGCTCGGTGGCGTAGTGGCTAGTACGCTTTGGCTTTCGATTGAAAACAAAGCTACCTTCGCCAAGGTCAAGCCGTGGATGAGTGACCAAAACTTTGTGATCTCAAGCTCCTCTGTGCTTCGGAAGGCATGTTAATCCGTTGGTGCCGGTCGCTTTTCCGACCGTTTATACCCACCAACCCGCATTGGGCCAGCGTGGTGGTGGTGTTACGGCCCATACTCCTCATGTATTTCTCCATGAGGAAGGCCTGTGCCCAGCAGTGGGACGTACATAGGCTGAGGACGAAATCTATAAAGGGACAAAATTTCGAAATACCACCGAGACTGGATGACTGTAATGTGAGTAGATGAAGGTAAAGAAATATGCAAGGATGGAAGAAGTGGAAAGAAGTAATCTCTGTCCACCTTTGTGGAAAAAGGCGTATCTTTATTTATTTATAAATGGGATAATTTTTTTATTGACCAGATTATTGGCTAGAGGAAAATTAAAGAAAAAGACATATGCCGACTCTTGAGTAGATTTAGGTTAGGAAAGATAATACTAAATAATCTGAATCATATTGTAGAATTTTCCCTCTTTGTCCTTGTAGCTTAATACAATGACATATATAAATAAGCACGACTATTTATCCCCTAACGGTTGGTCAGAGACTAGGCAATACCACTACAAAAGCAAATGCAGCCCACTGCCAAAGTCTGCGCTTCATCAAGCAGTGACTGCAAATGTGCTCAGCGTGACAGGTGGTGAGCCCGTAGCCGCTTAAAGCTATTAGATGGTTGTGTTCTTCTCAGGACAACGAATGAACGATTGTCATAGTTTTTGATGTTCACAAGTGTATTATAAAATACTTACCCGTATTCCAGAACGAATATTAGGCATAGATCTCTACTTGAGTACGGTTAGAGAGATCACGCTAATTATCCCCACATAGCACCATCCTTTTATAGCTGTGCCCAAGCACAGATCTACGCTTAAGATTGAATTTGGAATAGGAGCCTTAGACTGAAGTTTCAACAGTATTTACCAAGCTTGTGGCAGACACAGCGTTTCGAAGGGAAAGAGGTTTGGCATCAGTATGACCAGTTGCCACCAGTTGTTGCGGCACATCTCCCGTTCTCGGCCCACGACGGCGTCCCACATGGGCCCAGACCCGAATTGAGGTACCCAGGTCATGGCCAACCCCATCACGACAAGCACAGCTGGCATAAGTCTGGAAAAGAAAGGCTGCGATAAAATATTTGAATAAATTATGTTGCCTAGAACAAGTCCCGGATACAAAATTGTTCACTACCTCCCGCTCGCTTCTTTGTTCGCGAAGAAACGAGAGGGAATGAATAATTTTGTCTTTGTGAACTTTATCTCTGCGGTCCTAGGTCTAGAGTTGTCTCCAGTAGTATATCCAAACCGTTAACGTCATGCAAATAAAAAAAGAGCGTGCTTTCTTCATGGTCAGCAATACCATATTGACACTTTTTCCAGTTTTTTTAAGACTGCGACAGCTGAGTAAGGACGGACGGCACTCCTCGTGCATGAGGGCGCAAGATCGATTTCCGTGGACCTGTACCACTAAGTTTGAATAAAACGAGTGATATAGACCACAAGCGACATCTCTTGGCGACGTTTGGAACTAATTGTAGTAAGTTCCTCACACTGTGTCCGCGGTGCATGGCAACAGGCTCTCCCCTTGTTACATGGGAACTTTATATTACGATATGTGGGATTTTACACCTCTGTCTATCCCTCGAGGGTTGTTAAGTATTAGAAATGTTCTAAATAAACACGTATAAACGTACAGGATAAACTTAGCGAAATGTTTGTTAAATTCATCGTACACACATCCCCGCCGGGACTCGCCGGCTATTTAGAATTAAAATAGACGACAACTATTTAAGTTAAATAGCACTTTGTTGTTTCATGTTTCATGGACCTTGTTATACCTAAATGGTTGAAATGATAATCTTAATTGTGATAAATTCTTATACAATATAGAGCTACAGATGACTATGGCTAGACTAAATTTAGGTATAGAATAATGTAGTTAAGCATGATTGACAAGGCTGCTGCACGCTCCAAAGATAAAAAAAAATTTTACTTTTTAAAAATGCTAATAATGCTAATAGGGGTTAAAATATATTACTATCCTCTTAAAATAGACCATATTTTTGAGCTCTTGATTTGTTTTGATAATTTGTTGTAAGTTTAATAGTGTTGCAATTGGACACGGAGGCAACTCTTTTTAAGTGCCTCCCGAATACATAATTTGTTTTGCATTCACCTTAACACGATAAATAATTTTTATGAAGAGTGATATCACACATATTGCTAAGGCTTGTCTAATGATACATGCCTACAATTGTTATCACTGGATTTGTAGTTGTGGAGAAATCTGAAAAAATGTTAGTATGGAAACTGCAGACTTCCCCAAAGTCTTTCATACTTTAACCTCTAATAATAATTTTTTAATGGTATTGTATTTCTTGCTATGCCCAAACGGGTGTCTGTAAGAACACCTTGAACCACTACCTTGATGCATGGGAACGAGAACGTATCAGGCGGATTGTGGGTACTAACTCCTCTGCTTACCCCTTCTTATTTGTGCTATTAGCTTCTTATTTGTGCAGTCTGGACACACATAGTCATCCCCCAATTCCATCATGAGATATCATTTTAAGAACAGGTGCGACCGGGACCAACGGCTTAACGTGCCTTCCGAAACACGAAGGAGCTCGAGATCACAAAGTTTTGGTCACCCGTCCAAGGCCAGACCATGGCAATGGTATCTTTGTTTTCAATATTGAAAGCCACCGAGCTCCTCGTGTATATACATAAATAGATATCTTCAGACATTTAAACCTAACTTTCCCCATTTTAAGCAACTAATGCTGTTTGTGTTACGGACACTAGATGAAGGATAAATATGTTAAAATGATATATACATATAAATATTCAGAATATATAAAATACATATATTAGGTCCTTACCTATGAAATTGGTGTTTTGTTTGGAGATTTTGGGGATGAGATTTTTACATACTAACATTTTATCAGTTTTCTTCAGAACGACAAATCCAGAGATAATAATATTTGGCATGTATCATTAGACAAGCTTTAGCAATATGTGTGTGAACACGCTTGATAAAAATTATTCATCGTTTTTATGTTAATGTAAAACAAATGATGTATTCGGGAGGCAGTTAAAAATAATTGTCTTTGTGTCTAATTTTAACACAATTAAACTTCCAAAAAATTATCAAATTAAATAATACGAGCTCAAATATATGGTCTATTTTTAGAAGAGGCAATTATTTTATAAGATTGTTCTGAAACTTAATAGTTACGGACAAATTGCTAAAACAGAATAAAAACACCAATTTCATAGGTAAGGACCCAATATAAACATCCAAGACTGGAGAACAAATGCCTGTATTCATCACACAAACATCTGCCCCCGACGGGGATCGAAACTACAACCTCTCGAGATGATGACGCCTTGAGACCGGCGTTCAGACCACTCGACCACGGAGGACGTCAAATAATAATAATAAAATATGTATGTGAGATAATCATTTTGTGGGGAGTATGTGCTTTCTTCCACTACACTGGTCCAGTGTGGTTTGATGGGGAGCGCCAGAGCCTCATCAGCTGTTTAGCAGGCACCATCTCTCACACACACACACGTGCATCCCCCCCACACACACGCACACGCACACACACACACACACACGATTTTGTTTTTCTGTGTACTTAAATAAAATTTGACTTGTAGCTATGGAAGAGCGGAGTCACCTGATACAGGCATTATTTGCTTAAAAGGTAACTTCAGTCACTGTTTAAAATAATTGTTAATCTGTTGTGAAATAAATTATTATTATTATGTGTCTGTGAGGTTGGCTTGTCTCCTTAGAGTAAACAAAAAACCGCATCAAGATCCGTTGCTTAATCGTAAAGATCTAGCTAGTCAGACAGTGGGACCACTTTTTTTATACTATGTAGTAATGTTTACAACTATCTACTAAAATAGTCAAAAACATTCGTAATTATTTAATATGAGGAAAATCACATATGGCTGTGAATGAAGCAGTAAATCTGATTACTGTATCGTCATAAATTTCGTTACCATAAAACGATCGTGATTGACGTCTTTTATTAATGATGATTACTCCTCGTATGGATTATTCCATAAAGGTTAGACAGATTCAAAACATGAAATAATTAAACTAATATTAGCTAGAAAACATCATTGGCAACTTTTGCAACGCGAAAAAATAAATAAAATAACCAACTTGCACTTTAGAGAGAAATAAAAGTCATTTCGAAATGGCAGGGATTTAAGGTTTTTTGGATATTGACGCTGGAATAAATTAAATTGCAATGTTTTGTTTAATGTAGCGGCTCATTAAAATAATGCTACCAACCCATCTCATCCCTTGGGTGTCGTAAAAGGCGACTAATGGACTCAGAACTGCACAAAATCTTATAGTTTATAGCGGCGACGGGGTCACCATCTGTCATGCTGAATGCAGTCACTGCTTGGTGAAGCGCGGACTATGGCAGTGGACTGCTTTTGCGGTGGTTTTGCCTAGTCTCTGACTAGCCCTTAGGGGATAATAGTCGTGATTATATGTATTGATGTTTATTTATTGCGATAAAATGAAATTAAAATGCTAGCTAGTTTCATATAACTTAATACTCTATTTAATTGCTCACTATAATTTGTTATTGTTACAGTTACAATAATAGCCTAGTTGACTCATATCAAAAGTAATTAAAATAATGTGCCATTCACACAGTATTTAGTGCAAGGGTCCGAAATATACCAAGTTCGATAAATATAAATAAGGTATTGCTGTAGAAATTCAAGTTAAGTATGTTTATACGCTATCCGCCATGTTCGTGAAATTAGTGGAGTAACGATTCATGTAAACAATTACTAAACATGGTCAAAATCCGTTAAACGCCAGTCGCAATCAATCAAGCATAACTGTCGGCTATGTCACGCTAGCTAGCGCGGTCTTCTCTTTCCCCTCTCATGGGGATGAGGTACGGGCCTGCGAGATTGCTCTCTTCGCCCGAGCAGCTTCTCGGGGGCCACCTGGACCCCCGGTCATCTGGACACACGCCGCCACATGGCGGCGGTGGGCTCCTCTTCGCCCTCCGTATCCCATTTTTTTTTTTTTTTTTTTTTTTTTTTTTTTTTTTTTTTTTTTTTTTTTTTTTTTTTTTTTTTTTTTTTTTTTTTTTTTTTTTTTTTTTTTTTTTTTTTTTTTTTTTTTTTTTTCCCCGGTTCCTTTTCCTCAACTCGACGGTGCGAGATGCGCAGCCCTCGGCGCGGTCAGCCCCCCAGGTGGAACCCCGTTCGGGGAAGCCCGGTGAGCCGCCAGCGAGCGGGCCACGACTTACAACTCAGCAGCCGGAGGAGTACTAGGGAAACGTGTGTTTTTTTTTTTTTTTTTTTTTTTTTTTTTTTTTTTTTTTTTTTTTTTTTTTTTTTTTTTTTTTTTTTTTTTTTTTTGGGTACGGAGGGAGGTCGCCTGTAGGCTTCATTTTAGACTTCTTGCATCATAGTGGTGTCATCGGGGTCTCAAAACTCCGGTGAGTCAGTCCGGGGTGGTTGCCTGCAGGCGCAGTGTGGCCGCGTGCACGGTGGCAATGTGCCGTGCTCGGCTGTGCGTGGCAGGCTGGGTGTCAAATCCGGTGGTGGCGCATCGTCTACGGCGAGTTCAGCACACAGGGGTGAGAGTCCTGTGGCGACCTGCGAGCCATAGACGATGCGCAGTCGTGGTCGGGGGGGGTCGCCTCGTCGTTGGGATGCAGCTGGAGCTGGAGTCTCCCTCGTCGTCGTTGGCGGTGACAGGAGGTCTCTGGGCAGTGGCCGTCCGGGAACGTCGTCTTGCCTGGGGATCGTGGGGGCTATGTTATGGAGGTGGGGGTGGGGGCCATTGTCGGCGCCGTCGAACATTCGACGCGCTAAGTGGCCGACGAACTCCTCCACCGTCGGTAGCCGCAGATCCCTCGCAATGACGTCGTTCCGGACGTAGCGCCCGGCTCCTGTCAACACGCGGAGGGAGATGTTCTGCTGGGCCTGCAGTCTGGATCGCTGGGTCGGGGAGCACAAGGCATACCATGCCGGTGCCGCGTAGGTCAAATGTCACGCATGCGTATTGAATTGTTTACAATAATCGTGACGCTACGGCACAGATAGTTCATAGACCATTAGGACCGAAGGCGTTTTTGACATTTAAGCAAAAACGTAATTTATAATGTAAAATTTATTAGCATCAGAAATTAATCATTTTGGGCCCAATAAAAAGGGTCAACTAGCCTAGTAATAGGCTAGCCTATCATCATGATCGGTTTAAAGATCCGAAAAATGAAATTGGAAGACCACAAAGTTTTGGTAATCTATCCAAGGAGGTATTCGTCGTATCTTCCTAATACCAGCATCGTATTGCGATTAAATTGTCTATGATTATTTAACTTTAGTTCAATTATTTAACTTTAGAGGAGCTCGGTGGCGTAGTGGTCAATGCGCTTTGGCTTCGATCGAAAACAAAGCTACCTTCGCCATGGTCAGGCCGTGGATGGACCAAGACTTTGTGATCTCGTGCTCCTCCGTGCTTCGGAAGGCACGGTAAACCGTTGGTCCCGGTCGCATTTGTGACCGTTTCTACCCACCAACCCGCATTGGGCCAGCGTGGTGGTGTTACGGCCCATACTCCTCATGTGTTTCTCCATTAGGAAGGAAAAAACAACTATTGGACGAGCTGTTATATGACGACATCATACGTTTTCGCAATTCTATATTTTAACCTACCGGTCAACCTGACCACGGACTAAAACCGGCCCTAAAGAAAATGACGGATGTTGAAAATAGATTTCACAACCGATGGAATATATTACTTCGCAAATGTCATTATTGTCCAGGCAAAACCATTGGTGAAGCTGACGTGACATAATTGAAGCCAGGGGTGGTCGAGTTGGGATGGACCTCTTGTTCCAGAGCTTGCGGGACTGGCGGGTTCGGTCCCACCGCCTATACCACTGAGTTTAAATAAAACTTACGTGCAGTTCATTGTGAATATCGCTTGCCTCACATTGTGCCCTGGAGACTTAACATATCTGGCAACATTTGGATGTTAACACATCTACCCCTTCGGGGAAAGAGACGTGATGATATGTGATGTTATTGCCACCATTGGCTAATATTTTAATCATTTGGTAAACTTAACGAATCAATATGCAGGCGCTAAGCAGCTTCGACTCAAACCACACCATTACCTTGATATAAGATGCCATTGGTGGTTAAACCTAACTATATCTAACACTAAATACACTTGCACACAAATATGAGCTTAATGGCATTGTGGTTTTACTGCTTTAGTTATAATATTGAAAAACAACTTTCACTGATTTATCCTTGGATGGGCTAGCAAAAAATTGTGATCGAGGTCTTCCTTGTTTTCGAATAGATATTTTAGTTATTTCTACACAACACTGCGGTAGGTATTCGTACACATTATATCTTGACTTTTATAGCGTTAAACCTTAATGTATTGCCATAATTATCAAAGCAGTTGTGATTTTGCAAGATTCAAGGATAACATTATATTTATCGATTACAGTCACAAAATAAGCGCTGCTGCTGTGGATGTATTTCTTACAAGCGCAAATTATATTAGTTTTTTTCATTTTATTATTAAAAGTTGATTTGTAACACATGAGACTATGTAAAATGAAGACGATTTTAAGTCATCATCAATATTCAAACTAATTCGTCTTACGTAAGAAAATTAACAAATGGAAAATATTTTCAACTTATATAATTTTCTTGATACGGATCGATTATCTGTACATGTAACGTAAAAATGTCTGTATCAATAAAGAAATAAATAAAAATGCGAAGTCTTTAGTACACTAACATAAAAATAGACCAGAGTGTTAGAATTTTCAAATTTAACATTATTTACCTTGATTCTAAATTCCAATGAACGAACAAAAGCTTGCCTTTAGTATCTTCAATCATCTTAAAGCATTCAAGGTAAAAACCAAATGACGCTCGAATACCACAAGGCTTCGTTATTTCACAGTGTACTTAATGTGTCCAATCAAAAGCGTCTCCGAGCGGTCCCAAAAGGTATAACATAGACATAGTTGATCTAATTTGAATCAATGTCCAATTCGTATCACTTATCGTTAGTGTGATCATAATCTATATTATTAGGACCATTTATCAGTGTTACAAACATTATTACGACCTCTTTCTTACATTCGGCAAAAACCTCATAATTCTAGTATAAAATTAATATTTTATTTAAAAATGGGAAGGTTGGGCAGCCATTCAATTATTTGGTCAGCAACAGAAGGGTCAGCCGAAAAATAAACAAATATTTTGTCAACAATATAATTATTTGGGCGGCAAAATAATTATTAATTGACCAGAATAATTATTTGGTCAGCAGAATAATTAATTGGGCAGCACGATGATTATTTGACCAGCAAAATAATAAGATGAACTGCAAAATGATTTATTTGGGCAGCAATATACATGTTACCGGGAATGTAAAAAATCTAGGAAAAAGATCAATAAAAGATCAAGGATTAATTCCTAGGAAATGTATTCTGATAGATATTAGGTTAAGGTTTTTTCTTAAAAACAATATAATTTGTGTCAACAAAACATATATTTAAACAATTTGGCAGCAGAGAAAACATTTAAGTTGCAGACCAATGATTTTTTTTGCTGACGAATCAGAAATATCTGCTGCCCATAAGTTGCCGACCAATTCGTTATTTTAGCTGGTCAACTGTATTTTTTGCTGACCAAAATTGGATAAATATAAAGCCCTTTAACAATCTCAAGGGGCTCGAACTGTAGAGATTCTATTTAGTGGTATTTAATATCTGTCCTAAATGTTAGAGTGGTTTTTCTTCTTCTTCTTTTTGCCCTTTTCCCATTCTAGGCGGGGTCAGGGCATGTCGTCTTCCATTCTTCTCTGTCACTCGTCAGCTCAGCATCCACTTCTTTTATTCTCATATCATTCTTCACGCATTCAATCCATCGCTTCTTCGGTATTCCTTTGACGAACTCCGCGGTCGAGTGGTCTATACGCCGGTCTCAAGGCGTCGCTATCTCGAGAGGTCCTGCGTTCGATCCCCAGTGGACGCAAGTGTTTGGGTGATGAATTTTCAGACATTTGTTCTCTAGTCTTGGATGTTAATTATATATGTATTATATTATGTATATTCAAAATAATAATTATATGTATTTATCTATTAAATATATTTGTCCGTCATCTAATATCCATCCGTAACACAAGCAGCATATAGTTGCTTAAAATGGGACTAGTGGACATGTATGAATATCTGAGGATATTTATTTATTATAATTTATTTATTGACTCTAGGTCCGTCCACATCCATGCTCGGCATCCTTCTTGCAATATTCATCCCTCCTCATACCAAGTCCATACCACACTAACCTATTGCTCCTAATCTTATCTGTCACTGGCGTTACTTTCAAACTACGTTTTATATACTCATTCCTGGTCTTGTCCTTTCTTGTGTCTCCACACATCCATCGCAACACAGCATTCGTATCTCTGCTGAGTGCAGTATTCTTTCATCCATCGCTTTCGTTGCCCAACATTCATCATTAGCCTGCCCTTTTCCCAATTTCATTTGTGGTCGGCGCAACGAGTCTTTCTCCTCCACTCTCCCCTATCACACGCCATATCAACATTCACTCCCATTCTAGCCATGTCCTCATTCACACAATCTATCCATCTCTTCTTTGGTCTTCCTCTCCCTGCATTACCATCCACTCTCATATTCATAACTCTTCTCGTTACATGCTCATTCTCTCTCCTCAAAACATGTCCACACCACGACAGCCGCTTTTCTCTCAACTTCTCTATCACTGGAGCAACTTTCAGGCATCCTTGATTTCGTTGCCCAACATTATGGATTTTTAAAAAGGCCTTGCGCCCCTTAAGTGGGACTGCAGTTACTGGGAAAGTGTTAGTGTGTATTGTTTGTCTTCTCCTTCTATATCGCTGAAAAACTATGTATGTGTGTGTGTTAATCTTTTGATTGTGCCGTCGTCATTACATTGACAATCAGGTTCATCATAATCATCAGCCTATGTTTGTCCACTGCTGGCCTCCCCTAATCAACGTCACCGCATATTTTGACGCGGGTTAGGGTAGGTTGGAAAAAAAATACGCTATTATTATTTCATTAAAAATATCATGGATTTTCGGATTTCTCCATACTGACCATTTGGATGGATCACCCTCATCAATGAGACTGGGCATTTAAAATAGAAATGCTTCTGATGATGTTTGCTTTTAACTTATAGCTGTTGAGTTATTACTATAGATATATGTTCCTTTAAATGTCGACTTTATAACAGTAACTAATAACTCCCATAATATTTACATAATTTAAGCACAAATTAAGTGTCTGATATAGATAATTAGGCCTTGAAGTTTCATTGATTAATAGTTGATACATGTGGGTTAATCTATACATATAATAAAACTGTAGAGGTCGAATGTCTATACATAAATAAAATGCTTAAAATCAAGTCAGGGGGATGTAAAGAGAGGTAAAATACAAAAAAAAAATATTGTTTCTCTGTCTGTTTGTATCTTTGTACGGGTGAATCTCTGAAATGGCTGGATCGATTTCAATGAAATTTAGGTCAACATCTTAGATACTTTTTCCCGGAAAATTAAAGGGTTCCCGTGGGACAAACCATAGTAACCGCGGACGAAGTCGCGGGCATCAGCTAGTTTTAAATAAATACTAGCTACTAATTTGTAGGTTTTTTTCCCTCTTTTCCATCCCCCTGACTTGGTTTTAAGTTTTTTGTCTATGTACAGACATTTTTGACCCAACAGTTTTATTATTGGGTCCTTACCTATGAAATTGGTGTTTTTATTCTGTCTTAGTATTTTGTCTGTAACTATTAAGATTCAGAGTATTCCTAAAAAATAATTACCTCGTCTAAAAATAGACTATATTATTGAGCTCTTTTGATTTGTTTTGATAATTTGTTGTAAGTTTAATTGTGTTAAAATTGGACACGGAGACAACTCTTTTTAAGTGCCTCCCGAATACATCATTTTATTTGCATTCACTTAAAAACGATAAATAATTTTTAAGAAGTGTGATATTGCACATATTACTAAAGCTTGTCTAATGATACATGCCAAATATTATTATCTCTGGATTTGTCGTTGTGAAGAAAACTGATAAAATGTTAGTATGGAAAATGCAGAATTCCCCAAAATCTCCATACTAAACACCAATTTCATAGGTAAGGACCTAATATATGTATAGATTGTGACATCAATACTTTTATTCGTTCTGATTGAATACAATATGTCAATCAAACGGCCTTCTCCAATTTAAATTCACTAATAGAAATGTTGCAATATAGGTGTTAGGCGCCATAATTACTTAGTTACCTTGATTATTGAAATTACGATAGTAAAAGGCAAAGCATTTTGAAATTTAAACAATGTTCCCGCAGACATAAAGGTTAAATTATCTTGGCAAATTCTGTCATGGTTGGTAGCTGGTAACATTATTTATTTTTATTGGGTCCTTACCTATAAAATTGGTTATTTTATTCTGTCTTAGCAATTTGTCCGTAACTATTAAGTTTCAGAACATTCTTATAAAATAATTGCCTCTTCTAAAAATAGACCATATATTTGAGCTCGTATTATTTAATTTGATAATTTTTTGTAAGTTTAATTGTGTTAAAATTAGACACAAAGACAATTATTTTTAACTACCTCCCGAAAACATCATTTGATTTGCATTAACATAAAAACGATGAATAATTTTTATCAAGCGTGTTCACACACATATTGCTAAAGCTTGTCTAATGATACATGCCAAATATTATTATCTCTGGATTTGTCATTGTGAAGAAAACTGATAAAATGTTAGTATGTAAAACGCAGACATCCCCAAAATCTCCATACAAAACACCAATTTCATAGGTAAGGACCTAATATTAGAATATGCTGGAGGTGGACCGAAAATCGTTGGAGCAAACGTGTCTTGGAGTGGAGACCGCGTTTAGGCAAGCGTGGCGTGTGACGCCCTGTGGCTCGATGGGCCCACGATCTCAAGAGGGCTGCTGGCAGTGGTTGGATGAGGGAAGCACAGAACCGAGCTTTGTGGCGTGACATGAAGGAGGCCTACGTTTAGCAGTGGACGGACTGTGGCTGTTGATAGCTGGAGGTGGACGGCCTAGAAGTTGCCTTGATCAAATCAGCAGGTTATAAAAAAGGACCAGGACTATTCAAACCAGATGACATGGTATTAAGTAAGTAAATAGAGTAGAGTGTGTGCGAGGATCGTATCAAGTGGAGATAAAACGTTCAATACTCGGTCAGTAGTCGCGGGTTCGATCCTAAGTACAATCAGTTTTTCAGTTTTGCGTTTCGCGGTCGAAGGTACTCCTTAGCATTAATCTCCAGCTTCATAATTATGAAATATTAACTAACTAACTTTTGACCGCGTATTTGTACGCGTAGAATAGTTACTTTGAGATAGTGTGCTGGCATGTAGTCTATAGCCTTCATCAATAAATAGGCTATTCAACACTGAAAGATTTGTGGAATTGAAAATTTACTCCTACTCTATTATTAGAAGCAAAGTTCATAGTGGTGTAAATTTGTCCTTCCATTTTCTGGGAGGCGTTATTTAATTTTTTTAACATTCAACCGCATGGCACCCGTTCTCATGGGAATATGGGGATAAAAGGAAGCCTATGTCCTTTAGACTATCTGTGTAAATTTCGGTTAAATTGGTTAGTTTGACGTGAAAATAATATTAGTATGGATGGGACAGTAATATGGAGGTGACCAGGTCTGCTGTTCTCTGCGGCCGTAGAATGGACTCTGTTACTGGTGTAAATTACATACCCTAGCGGTTGGCATAGACGAACGCGCAGGGATGATTCATAAGCTCAGAGTAAACAGAACTGGAGTAGCCTTTGTCTAACATTCCCCTCTGCCAAATGCACAAGCATCGGATGCTTGCATGTTTAATAAAACTAGTTGAGCCGCCATTTTGACAGCCATAACATTGTAAACGTTGCGGCGAACAGAGCTCCCGCAAAAATGCCTGCCTGTGCTGTTTTTTGTTGTAAAAATAAATAGAAAACGATGGTGTCACCTTTTATTTGTAATTATAATTTTTAAAATTTCTAGAATTCTGATACATGAAATAATGAAGTAAATATACTTCATTATTTCATGTATCAGAATTCTACGATTTCAAATTTCGAGCGCTAGTCTCGTGGGGAGTGCGGCTGTGACGTTGACAAAACGCACACCCCACGTGACTATTTTAAGCGTGTGTGTGCGTGAAATTTAAATTAATGTGTCGAATTATGTATGTGTGCATTTGTAAAAACGGTAAAAGTTATTGTTTATGTATGCTGGCTTTGAGTGTAGTGGTAACCTCACCCCCCGCAAGAAATGGCAGAAAAAAATGTTTGAGAAATTGACTAATGGCTACTCCAGTTCTGTTTACTCTGAGTTCATAAGGTATTTTAAGGTCCTCGGAAAAGGTCTTATTAGTATTAGTATGTATGTCAGTTACCTCAGCCATCGGTTCACCAACGCCATGGGGACAGTCTTCAAAGAGAACCGGTGTGTCTCAGCGTAAGTCAACATTTTGTAGGCCATCAGAAACCCTCCCATCACGAAGAATATCTGGACGATCACTCTTGCGTTGAACAGGAGAGCTTTGAAGAAGTCATCGTAGGACTGTAAAGAAAAATAAATAAATTATGATTTGTATCACCTTTATAATAATGATGAGGCAGCGGTAGCCGAGTGACGGCAAAGTGGGAAATTGGAGAGTGCGTCTAGAACAGTAGACTTGACCACCTTATTTCCGCTAAGTCGAAGGGAATACTGGCTGAAATTTAATTCTATGCTCTGGGTATTATCGTCATCCCATCTTGTCCCAGGGTGTCCCAAACGTTTCCCGACTCCGATTCCAGTCACATTTCCTGGCTGGTTTTACGCAAAAAAATACCATCTAAATCTCTTTGATGCGATGAGTTGACTACAGTTTAGATACAATGAAGCTAGGAGCGTACATTAGCGTAGTATGTTAATAAAGACGGCCATAAAATATTCTATAAATAGATAATTGAAACAGAAGAATAATAATTGAAACAGAATACAACAAGATTTTTATCTATCTATACATTGCAATATGATAATAATATATGTCATGGTAATTATAAGAACTTCGAAATTAAAAAACGGGTAGTATTTAAACGAGCGACTGTAAATTAATGTTTTAAGTGTCAACAATATGTAATTTTATATTATAGTATTACTAAGTGAGCGACTGACTGCGAGAAACGAGAAATCAACAGAAGAGCGACGAACAAACATTTATTAGAGTTACTTAATATACAAAATGAGAAGCTTCATATTTTTTTGAGTGTCAACGTAACGTCATTCATTTGTTTCAATATTTGGAATTGTTTTTTTTTTATACTGAGCGGAAGTTAGCAATTTATCATAAACTAGCTGTTGCCCACGACTTTGTCCGCGGTTACCATGATTTTTTAACTATCCCTTAGGGAACCCTTTAATTTTCTCTCGAAGTCTAAGCCCGATCGGTTTAAAATTGACAAAGTATAGAATAGAATAAGGGTAGAATTAATCAAAATCCTTTCTTAGCGGATGCCTTCGTCATAACATCTACCTGCATGCCAAATTTCAGCCTGATTCGTGCAGTGGTTTGGGCTGTGCGTTGATAGATCACTATGATCCGATCAGTATTATATTGGGTCCATACCTATGAATTTGGTGTTTTTATTCTGTCTTAGTATTTTGTCTGTAACTATTAAGATTCAGAGTATTCCTAAAAAATTATTACCTCTTCTAAAATAGACTATATTTTTGAGCTCTTTTGATTTGTTTTGACAATTTGTTGTAACTTTAATTGTGTTAAAATTGCACACGGAGACAACTCCTTTTAAGTGCCTCCCGAATACATCATTTTATTTGCATTCACTTAAAAACGATGAATAGTTTTTATGAAGTGTGATATTACACATATTACTAAAGCTTGTCTAATGATAGATGCCAAATATTATTATCTCTGGATTTGTCGTTGTGAAGAAAACTGATAAAATGTTAGTATGGAAAATGCAGAATTCCCCAAAATCTCCATACGAAACACCAATTTCATAGGTAAGGTCGGGTCACGTGGAGTCTGGGAATACTAGTTTGAAACTGGGTGATTGTATTTCAAATAAAATCTGTTTTCTAGTCGCTCACCTAGTAATGTTAATTAATCACAACCCACTTTTTGTCAGCTCAAATTCATACCGCTTAAGTTATTAAAACAATATATCATCATCAGTCGCCAACTATTTTTATAGTCGCTCGTTTTATTATCCCCCAAAAAACATCAAAAAACTTGAATTTGCTTGTCAAATTATCCGTCTTATTAATCAATTTAATTACCAAGTATTTATGTCTATCTGGTAATGGCGTAAAATTTTGCGCGCTTCATTAATAAAAATAAAGCAACTCTTCGTTGGTGGTCTCAGGTGGGTGACCAAAATCTTTGCAATTTCGAGTTCACGCTTCTGAAGGCCATTGTAGTTTTATCAGAGCGGTAACTGTGTCATGATTGCATTGCTTTTCCGTTACCGATAGTTGTGTTGTAACATAAACTAACGACAATTTATTAAAAGACCTGCGTTTTTATTAGGTGATATTGGGAGTGGTGTCCGTAATCATATTAGGTCCTTACCTATGAAATTGGTGTTTTGTATGGAGATTTTGGGGATGTCTGCATTTTACATACTAACATTTTATCAGTTTTCTTCACAACGACAAATCCAGAGATAATAATATTTGGCATGTATCATTAGACAAGCTTTAGCAATATGTGTGTGAACACGCTTGATAAAAATTATTCATCGTTTTTATGTTAATACAAATCAAATGATGTATTCGGGATGCAGTTAAAAATAATTGTCTTTGAATCTAATTTTAACACAATTAAACTTACAAAAAATTATCAAATTAAATAATACGAGCTCAAATATATGGTCTATATTTAGAAGAGGCAATTATTTTATAAGAATGTTCTGAAACTTAATAGTTACGGAGAAATTGCTAAGACAGAATAAAAACACCAATTTTATAGGTAAGGACCCAATATCAATATCGATTACAACCAGAAAGCGCTATGTGGATGTACTTGCTACAAGCAGTGAATTTTAGGTCTTTTTTGTCAATTTTATTAAAAAAAATTAATTAAGGTATAATAAATGTGACTATGTGTTATGTTGACGATTTTAAGTGCTATGTTTAGCCTATGAAATAAAATTATTTTTGATTTTTGATTTTGAATAGGGCCTATATCCCTAAAGGGGTCGTTTGAGGTTCACCGCTAATGTCGTTTTTCCTATTAGCGGTTGCAATTATTATGATACTAGCTGTGCCAGCGACGTCGTTCGCGTGGCCATTGATGAAATTTAAACGCCGATTAAAATTTACGAAAAGTTTTTGTGTGTTTGTTAACACTGCATTGTTTTTTTATTAAGTGCTTTATTAACTATAATAATAATAATAAAATTTATTTGGAACTTTAACAGGGTACATTTACAATGTGTGTACGATAAGAGCCACATTAGTTTTACAACTGTGTCGCAGCTATTATTAATTGAACTAAAACCTCTAATTATTAAAATAACGAAAATAACATTTCTTGTCAGTGTCATCTGATTGATTGTTGTCATGCCGAGAAATTTTAAAATTCTAAATGAAGAACATTTTGACGGATTACTCGGTCGAGCAGATATTGATAACCACGGTTGCACCCGCGCGGTACCCATTCCCATGGGAATATTGGGATAAAAAGTAGCCTTTGTCCTTTCGTAGGCTCTAGACTAACTGTGTACCAAATTTCAATTGAACCGGTTCAGTAGTTTTGACGTGAAAGCAAGACAGACAGAGTTACTTTCTTATTTATAGTATGAGTATGAATATCCGACTGTCCGATCTCTAATTATGATACTAGCTGTGCTCGCGACGTCGTTCGCGTGGCTATTGATTAAACGCCGATAAAGTTTTTGTGTGTTTGTTAACACTGCTGCTATTATGATATGAAAGTGAACATTGTTAGCATAAATAAAAATATCAAGGCGAATTTCACACTGTAGTATCTCCATTTGTATGGAGAAAACGCACAATCCCACACTAAAAACGCATCCACGCACGGTCAAGCGGTCCACGCACCAAAATGTGGCGATAAACGCATATATGCGCGTGAGTGCGGGGACAAGGTATGGCTCATCGACTAGTGCATGGTTTTCAAACAGCTTGTATGGGCAGTGGTAGCCGAATTGGGACGGACGGGGCACTACCCGTTTGAGAGGCCGCGGGAAACGCGGGTTCGATCCTACCGACACCACTGAGTTTGAATAAAACTTATATACAGTTCATTAATATCGCTTGCTTCACACTGTGCCCGGTGCATAGCAACAGGCTCGCCACCTGTTACATGGGGACGTAACACATCTGGCGAAATGTGGGTGTTTAACACCTCTGCCTAATATGTAAGAAAATCTTGGAATCTTAATTTGACCCACTTCCCGGTCTTCGATTAGGATGAAATTTTGCACACGCTCTGAGTTCTGATGACAATCAAATCAAATCAAATCAAAAATAACTTTATTTCATAGGCCAAACTTGGCACTTAAAATCGTCAACATTTTACATTTTAAATAATTATTGTACAATTAAATAATAATAATTTATCATAATATTAATGTTCATTACCGCGAGCGCTTGTATCAAGTACAACCACGACGCTTTGATTGTTATTGTAATCGACACAAGCGGCCGGGTTCCGAGAGTAAGGCTTTTCATAATACATGACTAGCTAAGAAATGTCATTATAAATCTAATATGGCGGCCTCCCCAAGATGGCGGACGGCCAAGATGGCGGATAGGCTATTTGAAATGCACCCCTATGATATGGGTATCAAATGAAAGGGTTTGCTGAATGGGATACGAAAAAAATTATCACGTGACCTAAATGCATCATGGCGGCCGTCCCAAGTAGTAATTAAATTTGAATAATAAGAAGACTAAAAAGTGTAATATAAAAATAATAGTTTTAAGAACTTTTGTCCAAAAAGAGTAAAGATTACATAAAGGCTCCACGCACACTTTCTTTTTGTAATTTTTAGTGCGTGCTAAAAGCGTGTTTTTTTAGTTTTTTAAACTATTATTTTATGTTGTATTTGGTAGTCAATAAATGTTTTTCCTTCTTTTTTTTGTAAAATTCATTATTATAAAGGAAAGGCAAAGAGAACTAAGCTCATACAGCTAAGTCTTCGGTATTTGAATTGATAGAAATTCGAATACATTGAAATGCTAGTGTACCTAATGCATATGCATCTTGGGAGAATTTGGCGTCAAACAATCGATGGCAGACACTAAGGTGTTACTTCGATGAGGTGGATTACCACGATAAAAATTTTACGCAACAAGATCCACCCCGAAACAATATTACAATCACTGAAATAAAAATCACGTCCGTCATAGTTTAATGGCGCCAAAAATTCCTTTAATTTTTTTTAATACATAATGCGAAAATCAATCAAACCTTGCTTGCTACATTGTCAAAGCCAATGAAATTTGAACTTTGTGCCTTTCTGTATAAGCAGATTACATGTTAACCTTACACATTTATTATTATTAGGTTTTATTTGAACCGATGATAAAATCCCGGTATTTTCCTATTAGCAAAAAAGTTTTGACACAACATATTAATTGTTTCGTGAATAAATAAACAAATGGAAACAAAATAATTGGCTAAAATGGCTAAAGATAAACAATGACCTTCAATAGTGATGTGCTAAATATAGATATCACGGAATATGTAAATATGTGTGCGAGTTGTGATATCTATATCCGCAAAGACTTGGACCAGTTTGTAAAACAGTAGGTACTACTCGACAAAAAAGTTGCAGGTTTAATTCTCGTCTGTGCCGGTGAGTTTTAATCAAATTAAAAGTTCAGTTAGTAGTCTCTTGGAGATTGGCTCATAAGATTTTCAAAGAGATATTGAAATGGCTCTGTGACACGTCCGGTGACAAGAAGGCTGGTCTGTATTTTGCTCAAAGAATAAGCAATGCTATTCAGAGAAGTAATGCTACCAGCTTTCTCGGCACACTGCCAGCAGTGGATTATCTTGCAGACGATGTTCGCACATGCAGACGATGTTTAATTTTGAATTTGTTTTAAATAAAATAGTAAGAAGAAGAAGAAGATTGATAGAATGAAGAATGAGTATATCAGGGGATGCCTGAAGGTTGCTCCAGTGATAGAGAAGTTGAGAGAAAAGCGGCTGTCGTGTTGTGGACATGTTTTGAGGAGAGAGAATGAGCATGTAACGAGAAGAGTTTTGAATATGACAGTGGATGGTAATGCAGGGAGAGGAAGACCAAAGAAAAGATGGATAGATTGTGTGAATGAGGACATGGCTAGAATGGGAGTGAATGTTGATATGGCGTGTGATAGGGGAGAGTGGAGGAGAAAGACTCGTTGCGCCGACCCCAAATTAAATTGGGAAATGGGCAGGATAATGACGATGAGTACTGTAAATTAATATTAAGTTAAATATATTAAAGTTCAGTTTGTTGCTTATTCTGTCTAGCATGTCGTAAAAGGCGGCTAAGGGCGTATTGGGTACTGGATCTGTGATTGTGTAGGCGATGAGCTAGTCTCTTGTTACTTCTCTTTCACGATTTTTCATCTGAAAAGCCCAATTTTTGTATGGCTAAATGTGGTCTTAAGGAACACAGTGCTCCTTTGACTCTGCCTACCCCTTCGGGGATTACAGGCGTGATTTTATGTATGAATGTTTTATTTTCAGTTTGTACCCGTGCGGTGCATGGCAAAAAGCTCGATCACTCTTACATAGGGTCTAAAATACGTAAATAAAAATGGGTCCTTACAAGACAAAATTCCTAGTAAATGCGACAACGATATGACTATATTAGGGTAAAACCAGAGTGTATTTGTGCCGAAAATCGAGCATATGTAAAGGAAAACCTTGACACATAAATGAAATTACAGGTTTGATCCCCGGTTGAAGCATGTGAAATCACGAATATGTGTACCTGTACCTGTACCTACCTAAAACTTAGTGTACCTACTTCTATTTGTTTTCTGCACCACCCAATGGTTGACTGGTAGAAAATGCTTTTGGCATTAAGTCCGCCATGTACACCAAATGTACTAAAGTTTTGAATAAATAAATAAATATGTCATTAATCATAGTTGTTTTTAGTATTTTTTTGTGCACATGATACCTAATATAAACTATTATATTCATCGTTTACACGTGTAAGGGTCGGTTTTGTGATCCGCGGTTAGGTTGACTAGTAGGTTAAAATATATGGCATAAGCTGCATGAATCTATTTTCTAATTTTCTGAAACTGTTTTTTTTTATGAGTAATTTTGTTGTGAATCCTGATACCTTGTTGAGATCCTCTTATTCATTCCACTCAGACTTGCCTGTAATTTGTATATTGTAGCACGTAAGACAATTTTATTTTATGTAAAGGGAGGATGGACCCCTTGCAGAGTTTCTTGCCTGTATCTTCTCTTGACAAGGCCTTCCGGTAGTGAACAGGAAGAAAAAAAATGTAGAGGTAAACAAGTAGAAGTATATAATTTGTTTGTTAAGTTTCATTGTTTTTGACGCGTCATAAGTGTAACTACTTGTTGTAACCTAAATGATTAAATAAAGAATTTCATTTCATTTAATTTCATATGAGCAATGGCAAAAACGTATGTCGTGATATGACAGCTTGTCCAATAGTCGAATTTTCAAATATTACTATTGTTAATTAATCATAGACAATTTAACCACAAAACGATGCTGGGATTAGTAAAATGGCGGCTGGCGGCACAGCTGTTGTATATGCTTCGAGTTTTCAACGCAAATTTAACCGTTTGTCAAGCTGACGTCATACATTTTGGCGTTTCCATCGACGCTATTCGTCTAGATTTTACGAATCAAAAAACTTACCCTAAGGGGCTTTTGTATATCAGGTCTTTACCTATGAAATTGGTGTTTTGTATGGAGCATTTGGGAAATTCTGCATTTTCCATACTAACATTTTATCAGTTTTCTTCACAACGACAAATCCAGAAATAATAATATTTGGCATCTATCATTAGACAAGTTTTAATTTTAACACAATTAAACCTACAACAAATTATCAAAACAAATCAAAAGAGCTCAAAAATATTGTCTATTTTTAGACGAGGTTATTATTTTTTAAGGAATACTCTGAATCTTAATAGTCACAGACATAATACTAAGACAGAATAAAAACACCAATTTCATACCCAATATTATTATTTTACAGTTAAAACATAACCAGTCAAAGGACTGTTATCTAAAGTATTTCTTTAGATAACAGTCCTTTGACTGGTTATGTGTTCGTGTTGACAAGAGATGTGTTCGTAACATGTGGTAAGTGTACCAGCCTATACACGTTCCACTGCTGCTCCCTCCAACATGGATAAAACCAAGAGGAGTATTGGTGTGAGGCACATTGGCCCGCGGTCTAAAACCAGCTAGACTACTCTTGAACGCAATACCGATCGATCGACATTAAGATTGTGATGTTTCTTACTCTTCTGTGGGACACTAGGGCCATAAATGGGTTCAAATTATTATTATTTATTTATTTAGGACAACAAACAGTCATATACATTTATATTTACGAGTTGTTAAAACTAATAGACCTACAGTTCCATTAAAAACATACAAAAAAAAATATTCGGAAATTAAGACGGTAATGCTCCATTTATGAGACAATGTGTCAATTACTGTCTACGAACCCATTACTTTCCCTACAAAACGCTTATAAACATTTAAAGGTATATGAAAAATGTCGATGTCGCTTAGTTTATTATTATAAAACACACAGGAACGCCTAATAAATGTATTCCGGGCATAACCCGCGGCGCAATAAGAACAATAAAAAGTATTTATTGAACGTGAGGATATCCTAGGGGCCTTAAAAATTATGCGGATATTGAGTGACTTAAATGACATAGAGCTTAGCTGAAGTTAGTACTCTCGTCCCGCCTCTCTAGTCTCGGCATTTTGAGATATTAGATTGTGTTATTATTGAGTTTTAATTGA
The DNA here is from genome assembly GCA_910589355.1 of Parapoynx stratiotata. Taxonomy (NCBI): domain Eukaryota; kingdom Metazoa; phylum Arthropoda; class Insecta; order Lepidoptera; family Crambidae; genus Parapoynx; species Parapoynx stratiotata. The sequence goes on from OU342481.1 coordinate 11,121,559, forward strand.
GATTGCGTTCGAGAGTAGGGTAGCAGGACCGAGGTAACGAGCATCCCGAAGCTCCAGGGACAATTCCCTGGAGCTTCGCGATGCTCGGGAGATTACAAAAGTGAGAGCCATCCAAAGTTTGAAGTTATGAGATGTTAGAAGTGGTTTCAATTTCATTAACGGCATCAATCGTTGAAAATACTATGCTCCACCGAGCTCTTCGATGGACGAAACCTAATTGTGATGATATTTTATTAAAAATAATCTTTTGGTATTAAATACTCCCGCACCTACTACCTACACGGTAGAAATATATGAATCGACATTTTTCTGAATTAATATTTCGAACATAGTAAGATTTTTCTAATTAAATCAGTTATAAAATAGAAGCTACTTAAATAAAATAATCTATTATAGATAGGCCAACGAGCTATAGAAAATACCTCTACATTAGTGTTGTGAAATTATCGATAGATACAAACGGTTTGTATATAATTTATTTGGAGTATCGCTTGCAAATTTATAGTAGCTGAACCATGGCATAAACCTTCATAAACAGTCTCGGCAAATGTATAAGGCTTTTGTTAGATAACAACAATTAGAAAGTACCTATATAAACACAGATGCACCGCAAACAATGAGAAACGCAATATTAACTCGTTACCCAAGACAATTATATTAACCTAGCATTAAGAAATGGGTACTAAAAAGCATTTTTTTTATTATTACACAATGAGAAACAATACTGATAGATGGACGAACACAGTTACATATTGGTATCCAAGAGGATGTTAAAGGAAAAAAGGAGGACAGCTGAAACGTTGGGAAGATGATATTAAAAAGTGGCAGGATCAACATGGATTCGGAATGCAAAAAACCGACAGGAATGGAAAACTCTAGAGGAGGCCTTTGTCGGTACACAGACTGTACCTTCTTAAAGATTAGTTTTTGTAATAGTTAAATAGAATATAATATTTAGGTATATGTATAAAAATAATAATGAACTTAAAACTAGCGTAACAAGAAAGAAATTATTGTAGTGTGGTACAGTAATAAAAGCTTATTTTATTTAGTATCAAGCAATTTTTTATTATTATTCTAACACAATTTTAATTTATATGTTTTCTTTATTACGTATGATTCACACTAGCGACAATCAAATCGAAATAACATTTTGACTAGATTTAATAGTTGGAGGGGTTTTATTTAGGTATAAGAATTTAAAAAAAAATTGGAATGCCTTAAATAATTTATTTTAGATCGAAGCAGTGGTTCCTAAAAACAGATTGCGCTATCTCTACCCTGTAGTTCTAGAATTTCCAGTTCCTAATAACAATTCCATAAAATATATTTATAAACTCGCCGTTCTATCGAAACTGTCCCAACACTACCGGCGCTCTGACATTTTGCAACTCATTCCACTTGGTCACTGCAATAGTACGCAATCTTTAACTCACCTAGTATTAGGTTCGTGTTAAACGTAATATAATTCTTGGTTAGTACCTACGTTTGCTAGTTAGGATGATTAGACAGAATTAATTACTATGCACCGACTTATTGTTACCGGACCGTTTAATATGGAGAAACCTATAGAGTAGTGTATAGATTGTCAGTCATAGTTTTTTGGCAGCGCCGTCAATAATTTTTAGTTTTTAGCAATAACCTAGTTAGCAATGCGCCACTACTTGCGCAAGAGTAGCCTGTAGCCTGTACCACTGAGTTTGAATAAAACTTAAGTACAGGTGACTGTGAATAACGCTTGCCTCATACTATTCCAAAACAACTAAATATAGTTGTTAAGCATTTGTTCAGCGCCACAGTTCAGGACTAAGAAATCTCCTGCCAACATTCAAAATCATAATCTGCTAGCTTTTCTGAGTTCAAAACAATTTATAGAATGCGGTCCTCATATTTAACATACTCAACTTCTTTTGGCGCCTTCTCAATAGACAAAATTAACAATAGTAAAAGGCCAGACATATTTTACCATTTATTATGAAAAAAAATTTCAAGAATGATGTACTGTCTATTATTTCCTAGTTTTTATTTCTCATACATGACATTTACGCATTGTCACCTGACATCTTTTTTTGTTATTTTCTCTTTTGAATAATAATGCCTATTTGTGGCATTTATTTAGTTTTTTGTTTACTTTTAGTCAATGATCCTACTGCTTGATTCTACAGCAATCTTTGTTTTGACATAAATTTTAAACGAATTTTAGGAAAGTATTCAATGTACCAGCGATGGGTCGTCTATAAAAAATTGCTGCAAAAAAGTAAGATTCATAAACTAAATTAATATTTAGTGTCCATACAAGACGTTCATATTTTTTGTGTCAATTTCTTTCGGACTTTGACGTTCTATGACGTCAATAGTTGCCAATTTTCTTGTCACTACCGTATGGTTAGTTAAGTTCATGTGCAACACCTTTCACTGGCGTGGAAGTAATTTTAAATGTACAGGTATAAGATTGAAATTGGTTTTAATGCAGTGAATATAGGAATAAGATAAATACATACATATAATCACGACTATTATCCCAAGGGTTAGTCAGAGAATAGGCAAAAGCACCACAAAAGCAGTCAGCATTGCCATTGTCCACGCTTCACCAAGCAGTGACTTCACTCGGCGTGACAGGTGGTGAGCCCGTCGCCACTATAAGCTGTTGGATGATTGTGCAGTTCTAAGCCCATTAGTCGCCTTTTACGACACCCAAGGGAAGAGATGGGTTGGTAGTTTTCTTTTATTGAGCCGCTACCATACGACTAAGATAGATAGATAGATAAAATTCTTTATTGCAACTTATATAAACATAGAGATAGAGTAAAAAAAAATACAATACAAGGCGGCCTTGCGGCTCTTATGGTAATAGAAATTTCACTAGAAACTACAGTTTCTACGTTATAAGCCACAAAGAACTAAAATCTGATTATATGCAAAAATATACCTTGTTGTTGTGTGATATGCCAACGAAATTTACTCATGGTAGAAATTAATTTTTATGGTCGACTACACAACTGGTCAGATCATCATTTATCAGATCTATAGTTTTATTGCCACAAGCATAAGAAGACGAATTGTTATATTTTTCATGCAAACGTATTCAAATACATTTTTCGGGAAAACAGTTTTAAAAACATGGTAATGTGGAAGGCCTTTCTTCATGGAGAAACTCATAAAGAGTATGGACCGTAACAGCACAATGGAGTAAAATTTTAAAATACAATAATAAATAATAAGTAAAAAGAAAAGCTTAAATGTTTATACAGGGAGTGGCCTGTAATAAGTACAACAATTTTAATCAATAATTCTACTGAGTATACGATGTTACCTTGACCTCATTTTAGTGCTCCAAAGTGCTTAAATTCAGAGATAAAGTAATTCAAAGTTGCAATTCATAATCAATGAATTCCAACATCACAAAATTATCGCTTACCCTTCGCTAGATATCTTGGTACAGGTCATTTATTGGTACGGGGGCGACCGTTCCACAGTACAGTAAGTACTAATTAGTTTTAACCGCACATTTTATTTTGAAAACCAGGTTATTTTTAAAATAAAACTCTCATAATTATCCTTTTTTATACAACGTAACGGAACGGAATATAAGGAGTGTTCTTCTTCTTTGTCCTGTCCTGTTCCTAGTTCAGTTTGCGGTTATGGTGTGAGGAGTATCTGTTATAATATATTGCTCTTATTACAGGCAACTCCTTGTATAATCTCTATTTACTTTAAAATAAAAAATCCTTTACATCTGAACCAAAAGTTTACTAGTGTAAAACTCATAGCTAATATACCTGCAGTAATTTCTCAACTGCGTTACGTAGTCACGACTTACGGTTGCGGTCACCGTACTTTTCACACTAATTCTATAGTAACTAGTTAATGCTGCCGCGCTCAGGGACATCAAATAATTGCTTTTGTTTTGTATAAGAATACAGTGGGTTACGAAAAGTTTTTTTTTATTTGAAAGGCAGCGATAGCCGATACAGAATCTCGGTAGCGTAGTAGTTAGAATGCTTTGGCTTTCGATATTGAAAACAAAGCTACCTTCGCCATGGTCAGGCCGTAGATAGGTGGCCAAAACTTTGTGATCTCGAGCTCCTCCGTGCTTAGGAAGGCAAGTTAAGGCGTTGATCCCGGTCGCTATTGCGATTGTTTCTATCCACCAACCCGCATTGGGCCGGCGTGGCGGTGTTACGGCCCATACTCAAGATGAGTTTCTCCATGAGGAAGGCCTGTGCCCAGCAGTAGGCCGTATATAGGCTGAGGAGAGGACAGGAGATATTATCTACAAAGGACTAGGAAATAGAAGTTTGTTCCAGTCATAAGGTATGTAACTAACGAGGCTAGATAATTCTCAGCATCCCCTGGAGGAGATTATTGAAGTCTACTTAAACTTCTATTATGTACTTTCTAAAGAAAGATTATTAATTCCAGTCAGTAAAATGATATTTCCAGTGTTGCATGTTTTTAGTCTCAAATAAAAAGTGATGTGGTAGAATCGAGTTATTCAATATCAAATTGCATTTATTGAAAATATGTTTGTATCAGTGACAGTTGCACTTGTCATTTTACTGACTGGAATTAATAATGGTACTTTACCTACCCATATCGATCAAGCTAGCCAAAGAACCCTACCTTCCTGTACTTTTATCATTTAATATTTAAATTAGATACTAGACACATCGCACGTGTATCGCAGAAGTTCGTGCGGAGGTGTTACACCACTTACACCCACATTACGCCTAATAAACATATAATATTGGGTCCTTACCTATGAAATTGGTGTTTTTTTTCTCTCTTAGTATTTTGTCTGTAACTATTAAGATTCAGAGTATTCCTAAAAAATAATTACCTCTTCTAAAAATTGTCTATATTTTTGAGCTCTTTTGATTTGTTTTGATAATTTGTTGTAAGTTTAATTGTGTTAAAATTGGACACGGAGACAACTCTTTTTAAGTGCCTCCCGAATACATAATTTTATTTGCATTCACTTAAAAACGATAAATAATTTTTATGAAGTGTGATATTACACATATTACTAAAGCTTGTCTAATGATAGATGCCAAATATAATTATCTTTGGATTTGTCGTTGTGAAGAAAACTGAATAAATTTTAGTATGGAAAATGCAGAATTCCCCAAAATCTCCATACAAAACACCAATTTCTAGTACATATGTTTAACAAGTAAGGAGAATCTTAGCAAGTAGAACGCTATAATCTATTCTTACGCTACTAGGAAAAATGCGTAGTTGTATAAATACATGTCCGTCCACAGCCTATATACGTCCCACTGCTGGGCATAGGCCATCCACATGGAGAAACACATGAGGACTCTGGGATGTAACACCACCCCGGCCCAATGCGGTACCGGGACCAATGATTTAACGTGCCTTCCGAAGCACGGAGAAGTTCGTTCACAAAGTTCTGTTCACCCATCCAAGGCCTGACCATGGCGAAGGTAGCTTTGTTTTCGTATCGAAAGCCAAGGTGTACCAGCCACTACGCCATCGCTTCTCAAAATACATTTCAATATGTCGAATAATGTATGTAACTTCCACGTTACAGACATTATTATTGTTTATGATAATAAATTTTTTTGGTTGTTATTGTACCTAAGAGAAAATTTTCATAATCAGTACAAGAAGTGACTTATTTTCTTGAACTTATATTTCGTCCTTGTAACTTTTGACGTCTGATTTTGTAAACAATAATATAAAGAGAAGACTAGCTTGCAGGGCTTCAAGCTCGTTTTTGTAAGGACAAGGCCTTCAGTAAACAGAGTACGAATTTCGACATTGTGTCGCCGACTCGATTCGATCAACAAAATCAAAATCAAATCAATAATAATTTTATTTCATAGGCTAAACATAGCACTTAAAATCGTCAACATTCATACATAGTCACATTTATTATACTTTAAGTAAATTTTAATAATAAAATTGACAAAAGAGACTTAAAATTCACTGCCGCGAGCGCTTGTAGCAAGTACATAGCGCTTTGACTGTGGTTGTAATCGATACAAGCGACCGGATTCCGAGAGTAAGGCATTTCATGAGAACAGAAAATAAGCGTAAAATCGTCATACATTTATTGAAAATGAACTCACTTACCACCAGCGTATCGGAAACTATTGAACTGACGGAAATGTATGGAGAAAGACGAGTCCCGTGTTGGTCCGGGACACAAAAAGAATGTACCAACTTCTTTTCTTGCCTAGCATGTCGTAAAAGGCGACTATGGGCGTATTGGGTACTGGGTCTGTGATTGTGTAGGCGATGAGCTTGCCAATTGTTACTACTCTTTCACGATTTTTCATCTGACCAAACCCAATTTTTGTATGGCTAAATGTGGTCTTATGGAACACAGTGCTCCCACCGCCTGTACCAGTTAGTCTGAATAAAATTTATGTACAGTTAATTATGAATTTCGCTTGTCTCACATTGTGCCCGGTGCATGACAACTTACTCGCCCCCTGTTACATGGAGATTTAAGCATGTCAGACAAAATGGAGGTGTTAATCTCTGCCATCCTCTTGGGGTTAAGGGCCTGATGATATTATGTCATGTATTGCCACATGTTCACAAACTACGAAATAAAAAACTGTCTGAAATTCATATGCACATAAATATGTATGTATCTAAAATTATAAGCTAAGAATACAGCGTAATTTATGTTACGAAGATATTTCCGAAACAACGTAGGTAATATTATTACTTAAGATACTGGTCCTTCGAACCGGATAATAACTAGGTAGAACTTTAATCTTAATTAAGGTTGTATTTGATTTATATACCAAAGAACATCATGCATAATGGGTCTTTTTTATACTACTGTTGTTTCGTGGCGATATAAAAAGATGACAAATTATTAGTTAAACTGTTTTAATTTATTCGGCTGTGAAATTGTTTATTTGTCGATTTGCAAATAATTAAAATAAACCACAGATTAAGAGCAATAGTCTATGGTTGCACGTATAAAAGACATTCTGATAAAAACTGTTAGTTGAATATTATTAATTTTAATCAAACAATGCTTTTTAACGCAGTTTTCCCATATTAGGAAGGTAAAGAGAACTGATATAGTTTTCATTTCAGTTACATCGATGACATTGTGTTTGATACTTATTTATGTTTTACTTAAACACCTCTCAAGTTCATTGGTTTTTTCAAGAATAGTTTTAAAAAACCATTGTACATTAGAAAAATACATGAAAGAAAAGTTTTAAGCCAGGTCAGCGTTCCATGCAAATATGGTTGATGTAATTTACGAACATTATAATATAAAATGCCCTCATTGGGTGTGCAACTGAAACTGAAGATCAAATTTTGATAAATTCATGCTCGTCAACAAAAAAAGTTGGCCTTTGGAAACCTTTAATTCAACTATTTCTACCCAATTATCCACAATACGTGTAACGTGGTACCTATTTGTTATTAAAGAAATAAAAAGTGTATCCTCCATAGAATTAGTTAAAGCGATGTAACTTACGTCAAATCTATACATTTAATATTCCTGGTCTACATTTTAGATACTTTTTATTCCGAAAAAGAGTCCCCGTGGGATAACTTAGTTAAAACCCAAAGTTAAAAAACCAAAGTCGCGGTTACTTTGGTTTTTTATTAATAATAGCTAGTAGTTAATAAATCGTGAATTTATTAATTTATTCCGTCGATTATAAGAATTGCACAAGGACACATCATTTAGTTTCGAAGAACATGTATCTACATAATTGGTTAGATCGTTTGCTTAATCAGTAAGTTCAAGATTAAAGTAATCAAAAACTTCAGTTTAAATTCTATCATATATATAGTTATATCATCAGCCTATATACGTCCCACTGCTGGGACAGGCCTTCCTCGTGGAGAAACACATGAGGAGTATGGGCCGTAACACCACCACGCTGGCCCAATGCGGGTTGCTGGGTAGAAACGGTCACAAATGCGACCGGGACCAACGGCTTAACGTGCCTTCCGAAGCACGGAGGAGCTCGAGATCACAAAGTCTTGGTCACCCATCCACGGCCTGACCACGGCGAAGGTAGCTTTGTTTTCTATCGAAGCCAGAGCGCACTGACCACTACGCCACCGAGCTCCTCACCGTCACCTGTTACATGGGACTTAACATATCTGGCGAAAAGTGGGTGCTTACACCTCTGGCTACTGGCCTCTGCTGAAAAAGGCGTTATGATCTTGTTATGTTGCAGTATGTAAAAGGTTCGGACTTAGTCTAAAAAATATGTCCTGGATTATGGATAGGAAAAAAAATGGGTTGAATCTTCTTCTTATAATTTTTTCTACTCTCCCAAGAAGTTAACTTTCATTCTTTTCATCCTGATCCACACTTTCAATCCAACTCTTCCTTGGTCTATTGTCTCTGTCTACCGTAATTAAAAAAATAAAGTTAATTATATCGTTGAAGCTTACCTTTTCAATAAACTCAGGGTTAGCTGTGTAGCCGTAGCCGATGAAGATCATGGAGTGAAGACCGAGGATCATCACCATTGTGTACACTCTGAAATTAAACCAAACATGAAGGCATTCTTTTGAAGCATCAATGAAGGGAGAAAAGAAGGAACACCGTACCATACAATTTTAAATCAAATATAGATAAAGATGATGTCACTGTATTTTTTATTCTGAGAATGTAAGAAGCACATGAAAAATTGAGCCGTAATTTTAAGACGGGAGATCCAAATTGATTGAAAGAGAACCCCTTCGTCAATGAGCACAACGAGGCCCTTTTTTATTATTTGCAGTCATTCGGAGTGCGCAGGCTAGTCAGCAGCGGCCAACGCCAACGATTGGTCGAGGTTTTTGAACACGCGCAATTTGCATTAACGTGATCTATGTAAATCTGTGGTAAGAAGAGAAGAGAATGAGGCAGACAGGGAGTAGATTTTGTTGTTGGAATTGTGTATTTTACTGAATCAGACACCAATATTGCAAAGCCTGTGGTGTTTGGTGATTTCCTATTATAAGTGACTTCATCATCTCTAAATGTGATAAAGGCGTGTTTAATGTAAGGGATTGACATATTAATCGACAAACATCTAGAAATAGAAAAAGTTGTAAAATCATGTTTAACTTTACTTTGTGGGTTTGAATGAAATCCGATAGATATTTTGAGCCTACCTTAAAGCCTGAAAGCATTTGAAGATACCACCATCAGCTCTGCCTCCATATTTAAGCGCCTTCCAATTCTTTTGCATGCAGAATGCCAACATGTATCTGTTAGCTAGAAAAAAAATTTATACTTTAGTTTTTAACAATTGCAATAGGTATTAGCTCTTTTATCAAGAGAATGAAGAGCTCAGTGACGTAGTTTTTTCTGCGTTTGTCCTTCGATCTGAAGACAAAAATAGATAAAAGCATCTATTGTTTGCCAAAATGGGTGTGGCTTGACCCTCAAGAGGTTAAAGTAATATTAATTGAGTTTTTACTGCTACACGTATTTTTAACTTTATCCACATAACAGTCCAAAACGAGATACAATAGAAAAATCCATTGTTAAGTTTCAAACGTGAGCCATCGGACGAAGATATTAAACATGCATTCTTTGATCGTTACTTTGCAGTTTTTCGACAACGTCTAACAGCCGCACCGTCATTTAACCTAATGTTCATTATCGAATTTAAAAATCATCTTTGTTTGTATATAAATAAGTTATTAATGTTTGCTTGAAGTAACCATTAAAGTTAATGAAAGACTCTGAGTGCGGCTGGTGGTGTTTCTGTCCTTTAACATAGAACTTTCGATTAGCCAAATTTAACGTCTAAGATCGACAATTGTCGAAAAATTCGATAAATTTGACAGATAACGCTAAGGAGTGAAAAAGACGGATGCTTTTGTCGATCAAATTTGGCGACTATCGAATTTTATGCTTGCACTGCTGTGACTCGACAATAAGGGTGCCTTTTGACCAGAGCTCTGTGTAGCTATGCTGTGCAGAAAAATAGACCAATAGGATTGCTTCGATTCTTCGTGACTCCCAAATTGGTGCCATCGGATTGGTCTTTTTTTCGTACATAGCATAGTATTAAAAACACTTTTAAAGATATTTGAATACAGTTTAATCCAACCTATCCATACTCGTATTTTCAATGCTACAGTAACTCTGTCTGTCGGTCTTGCTTTCGCGTCAAAACTACAAAACCGATTTAATCAAAACTTAGTACATAGATAGTCTACAGCCTGAGAATGGACATAGGCTACATTTTATCCCGATATTCCCATGGGAACGGGTACCGCACGGGTGAAACCGAGGTTATCAATATGTGCCCGACCGAGTATTAGGTGACATATTCTGTCAAAATGTAATTTCATTCCGAATTTTAAAATTTCTCGCCATTTTAAAATAATGACACGACAACAGAGATTTGCCATGACAACCATTAATCACATGACACTGACAAAAATAAATGTTATTTTCATAATTTAAATCTTTAGAGGTTTAAGTTCAACTATTAAGTCAACATTTTACTAAATAAGAGGTAGGAATGTTATGTTAAGTATTTTGTTAAAAAAAAAACAATTCTGTTCTTAATAACTTTTATAACATCACGTTAACACACTTGTATTTGTCCCGTTCGCGCGCTATAGTGCGTCCGGAACTAGTTGGCTGCGCCTTAGGTATGTGAGCGGAAGGCGGAGAAGGGGGGGGGCGCTTGCTGTCATTACTCAATACTCAGTTCAGCACCGTACTTCGCGACGGCAACACGCATTGAAAGTTCCGGCTACTTTAAACAAAACGCACATAATATTTAAATAGCGAGATGAGTCGCCACCTAAGGCGCGGCCAACGAGTTCCGCGCGCACTCGTCAAGAGAGAGTCGTCACAGACTATAAAAAGCTACAGACAAAATGTATCGTCGCTCAGATAACAAATAATACAAAAACGTTTTGATTTTCTTTCGTCTAACAATAGATACATAGCATAACAACTGGAAAGGCAACATCAGAGGGAAAATTTGCACTAGCGCTGTTAACGACTAACTAGATTCATAATGTGGAATTGTCGGAACCTTTGCTGGGGCTTAACCAAAATAACATTTTAATCTTATAACGAAGCATTTGCGAGGCTCACAAAAGCGGGTTTCAGCAAAAACAGAAGACTAAACAACATACGTTTCGGAATTATTTCAGTAGGTGATTATAATTCGGACGGAGATTGTGAGAGGAATTTCGAGCTTTTTTATGTTGTGCAATGACCTATTGCCAGTTCTTCTCATTACGAAGTCTCTTGCTCCGCCTCCTCCTGAAGCGAACGGTTGGCATAATTTTCTCAAACAATTTTCTCAAATCAAAAGCATTTAGATTAAGTCTAGATGCGTCTTAGCGCATGCTTATGAATGTCATAAACATTTTACAATATTACGTGAAAAAGAAAGAACTACGCCATCCGTTCACAAAACTACCAGGAGGCCTTGTTCTGTGAAGAACGGGCAAGAAACTCAGCAAGTTTAAACATAAAAAAAGATAGATATCTATTTTGAGTAATTTAAAAAATAGTATCAAAGTACATTACAATAGGAAAACATAATGAAAACTATTGCCAGGCATTTTGTCTTCTGGGTAATCATTAACTGAATAGTATTTGATTTTTTGATTTTAAATAGCTCTTGGGTATAAAGGATACGGTATATATTTCATTTAAAGTTACGGCTTAAAGTCGCTCGAGCTATGGAAAGGAGTATGCTCGGAGTATCTCTGAAGGACCGTATAAGGAATGATGAAATGCGACAGAGAACTAAAGTAACCGATGGACTATCGTATTAGCAAACTGAAGTGGCAGTGGGCTGGTCACATCAGCCGCAGAACTGACGGCCGCTAGAGTCGTAAAGTCCTTGAGTGGAGAACGCGTCTCGGCAAACAAAGTGTGGGACGCCCTGTGACAAGATGGGATGACGATAGGTTGGCTGGAGTGGGCTGGATGAGAACAGCCGAAAATGTGCGGTGGTGTGCATTGGGGGAGACCTATTTCAGCAGTGAGTGAGTAAAGGTTGTTGAGGATACATTTAATTTTACCTTTAGAATCTTCAGGCGCTGAAAAGAAGTAATATGCTGTACAGCCAAGATTGGTCAGTAGTACTGCCAGAAGAATAGCTCCTATGCTGTAGTCCAGAGCATCAGGCGGTAGATGGTCTCCTTCCGTCTTGCAGTACCTCACTGATAGTGTGTCGACCTGTAGAAAAGGTGTTTTTGAGAAGACATCAAACTACAAGCTTATTCTCTAAAAATGCACTTTTTTTATGATGGGTTTGCTCTTGACTTCAATCTAGCCGAAGGCAAAGATGACTACTACTACTAATTCGGATGCTTGTCACAAACACTCTGATTATGGAAGGAAGACTACACAAATTATATTCTGTATAACAATAATAAAAAATATTTCTTTGTCACACACAGCAGTGTCAGAATCGCTGAGTCTACCGCTGATAGCTTAAAATCAAGTTTTTACTTAAATTTCAAATTAAAAATTTATTCAATTATAATTATATTCTTTTTTTGGTGATATATTTAATGGAGCTCAAAGTTGATTTGTTAGATTTGAATTTCTTCAACTTATAGCTCCAATCACAGTTCCCTAGATAAATTCTAATACCTGTTTTATGTAAAATGTTCATGTAAAATGTTAATCGTGACATAATAATTTGAATTAATAATACATTTTAAATAGTAATAACCTGACATAAATAATCAACTATATTGACAACTAATCACAATTATTAGATTTATTTTAAAAAAATATTGACATCTATTTGTAATTTTAATTTTAATTATTGACATTGAGCATAATTAAATTAATTTTTCTTTGTATTTTAATTTAAATTCGACTAATAATAATAGCCACATCGTGACAAAACACAAAAGTAATACAAAATTAATATTATTATTCAACTTAAAGATAGTAAGTTTAAGAAATTAAATAATTTGAATGTACAAATAATAAATATAGATGCAAAGTCTATTTAGTCCCACCAATTATAAATGTTAAAATAGTATTATCAATGGAAAGTACCCTCCTCTCATTTCATTTGTCAATTTTGCAGTGCCCGACAGGGTTCATTATGTTGTCAAAATTTACCTGATAAGACCTATTGCATGTACATTATGATGCAATAAATAAATAAATAAATCTAGGTATTATGTAAATGTTCAACAGGTTACCAGTTTATGTCGCAGGAGGTCAAATCATAGCTGCCAGTATTTCCACTGCCTTTTAAGTCGTACGCAACCAAGTCAATAGACGTTTACTACAGATAATTGTATCCTAAAGTGCCATCTATTGATGACCCTCACAAATTGAAAATCAAGTTTAGCAGGAATACAGATTACGATTATTTAGAAAGAAATAACAGTGTAATAAAACATTGTTGTCACCTTTAAAAATTTAATCACTTTTCATATAAAACCAAGATTTTTTTATTTTGAAGCACATATAGATGACCATATGTAGTTTACTGTGAATATCACATGCCTCACATTGTGCCCGGTGCATGGCAACAGGCTCGCCACCTGTTACATGGGGACCTAACATATCTTGCGAAAAGTGAGTGTTTAACACCTCTACCTACAGGCGTGATGATATTTAATGTTAATGATCGATGGAGCAAAATAATGTTTTCTTTTAGTAGTCAGCGCCATTAACATCTGTACACTTTAGGCAAAGCTGATGACCCCACCTGTAGATTGTGCGGTGAAAACAATGAAAGCATGGAGCATTTATTATGTGAATGCGATGCTCTAGGGAACAAACGACTACGGTTTCTAGGGGTGGGTTATCCCAAACCCGAGGAATTTATAGGCATGCCCCCAGCCAACATCATAATGTTCATTCAAGACATTTTGGGTGATGGCAGGGAGGGATGAATAGGAAAGGGGAAGCACAAAGATCCCATAGGGTCGAAGTGCCCTGAGTTATCTCAGCCCCATCGCAAGAATAATAATAAGTCAGCGCCAATGTCTAAAGAGAAAAACTTTGTAAAAATATGCAATGCTGGTTCGTAAGTTTAACGTTGTCGCAGCGCTAATCCAATTAATGCGTTAAAGCTAAATAAAAACTGGAAGAAACTAGCAGCTATTTTGTAGTTTACTAAAATGTAACAAGATGTACATTGTTACTTTGTCTGACGACGTTAGGAAAAAAGTAAATTAAAGCACTTTTGCTAATTGAATTACCAAAAATGTTTCGCCTTTAAAAACTACTTTGTTTTTTGGAATTACCATTCTTTATCTAACGCACTAACGAAGACCAGCGATGAGGTTTGTATGTGTGAGTATAAGGACCTCTGCTTGCCCCCTCTAGGGTGCGTGACGATGTTACAGTAAACAGAACTACAGACTATACAAAAGTGACTAAATTCTACAGATTTTGATTCAAAACTCAGGTACTTATGTATGTACAAGGCAAAAATTATTAGGACCTTACCTATGAAATTGGTGTTTTGTATGGAGATTTTGGGGAAATCTGCATTTTCCATACAATTTTTTTTTCAGTTTTCTTCACAACGACAAATCCAAAGATAATAATATTTATACATCTATCATTAGACAAGCTTTAGTAATATGTGTAATATCACACTTCATAAAAAATATTTATCGTTTTTAAGTGAATGCAAATAAAATGATGTATTCGGGAGGCACTTACAACAAATTATCAAAACAAATCAAAAGAGCTCAAGAATATAGTCTATTTTTAGACGAGGTAATTATTTTTTAGGAATACTCTGAATCTTAATAGTTAACACCAATTTCATAGGTAAGGACCCAATATATGTATTATATTATGTATATATTTTAAATAATTATATGTATGTATCTATTTAATATATTTCTTCGTCATCCGTAACACAAGCAGCATTTAGTTGCTTAAGGCCCGATTTTTCAATCCTCACATAAAATTTTCCGCCATTTAAAACCTTCACTGTCGCTTTCTAAAGTCATAAAAAGAAAAGGGACAGAGCTAACATTTGACTGTTGTTTTATCTGAGGATTGAAAAATCGGGCCTAAAATAGGACTAGTTGACAGGTGAATGTCAAAAAAAAAGTAACTTTTCTTTACTGACTAGCTTATATATTACCTGAAGTCCATATCCTTGGTAAATGCTGTCGTTGAAGCAAGTCTTCAACGCCAGCGCTGTGTCCTCGCCAGCGTTGGCATGCGTCAGGTTCAAACCACAAGATTTAGAGCCACACACGCCTCGGTGAAGTTTTGAGTGCATATAATTCTTGTACGACAATGTTGAGAAGTTCTGGAAAGGGGGGTTATGTTAGTGGGCGAAAATGTAAAACATTTTTTGCTATTTACTTAATGTTGCATTTAACGTCAACAACTGAGGAACTGGCTATCTTACGTCTGATTGCCGGAGCACAACAATGCTTATAACATTGTTATTATGGCGATAGATTTAAGTAAGACTCCCGATCAACACCCGGTGGTGCGAACCACTAGACCAGAGAGGCGGTTGAAATTTGTAGAATTGGCGTTATCAATGAAGTTTTCTTTGGGACTGTATGGTACGGCATGTAGTGAAGATAATTATCTATCCTGGTTTTGAATATACTACTTTTTTAATTTCTTCAATTAATCAACGGAACCTTATATTTATTTTATTTATGTAATATTTTAGACTACTTGCATTTGTAATGGAAAATATGTTAAGCTGCAGAATATATAACACAGATATTTTTTTTTTTTCTTCTAAAACTTCAATGACGCTGTAGTTTATGATATTTAAAAAAAAATAAAAACAATGTGAAGATAGGCTTTTCGCCATAATAACAATGTTTTAAGCATTCTTGTGTTCCGGCAATCAGAGGTAAGATAGCCAGTTCCTCAGTTGTTGAGGATTACAGATGAAGCTCGCATCAACCTTCGGCCTTATCGTCACTTACCATCAGGTGAGATGAAGGTCAAGAGCTTACCTGTCGTATGTAAAAAAAAAAGATCAAACAGGCATGAGTTTGACCAGACACCGACAGGGGATGTTTGTTTAAAAACATCCCCTCTCCGCTCGTTTCATCTCCGCTCATTGGTCCGTCTCATGACCTTACTTCGTAATAGGGGCAAGTCGATTACCGTTTTGGACACTAAAGAAAATCCGTAACCACTCTGCAATTCACACCAAAATTCCACCTAGTTCTGATGATACCACGGAGGTTGGTGTGAAATAAAAATGGAGGTTAACCGAAGCCCAATAAAATCGCCGTTAAATAAAGAACTTTAAAATAAAGAATATTGACATGAAGAACTGGAAGCTCGGTGGAGTGGTGGTTACGCTTTGGCTTTCGATATTGAATACAAACCTTCACCATGGATCAGGTCGTGGATCGGTGACCAAAACTTTGTGATCTCCAACTCCTTATAGGAAGGCACGTTAATCCATTGGTCCCGGTTGTATTGTAACCGTTTCTACCCACCAACCTTCAATGGGTGTGGTGGTTTACGGCCCAGACTCCTCACGTGTTTCTCCATGAGGAAGGCAACCGTTGCTTGTTACTCATGTTCCATATTCAATGCAACGGGTCCAGACTTGAATATTTTACCAGAGTCTACAGGAACCGAGTAGAATTTGCAAATATTGGGTCCTTACCTATGAAATTGGTGTTTTTATTCTGTCTCAGTATTTTGTCTGTAACTATTCAGATTCAGAGTATTCCTAAAAAAATATTACCTCGTCTAAAAATAGACTATATTTTTGAGCTCTTTTGATTTGTTTTGATAATTTGTTGTAAGTTTAATTGTGTTAAAATTGGACACGGAGACAACTCTTTTTAAGTGCCTCCCGAATACATCATTTTATTTGCATTCACTTAAAAACGATAGATAATTTTTATGAAGTGTGATATTACCTACACATATTACTAAAGCTTGTCTAATGATAGATGCCAAATATTATTATCTTTGGATTTGTCGTTGTGAAGAAAACTGATAAAATGTTAGTATGTAAAATGCAGACATCCCCAAAATCTCCATACAAAACACCAATTTCATAGGTAAGGACCTAATATAAAGAGTATTAAGGTCGTTACTATACAACTATTAACGAGTACTTACCTTAATATACTGATACAGTGGTGTGTCATCTTCTTTAAGCACCATGTCTACAATGCAGTAGACGGCTCCGGGGTCCTTAAGACAGAGGTCGAAGTCATCCAGCTCCGATAAGGGAGGCATAGAGTAGTAGTCAAATTCTGGCGGGTCATCTGGTTGAGACGAAATAATGATTAAAGATCAAGCAATTAATAATGTAGGTGGTGGGTGGGTGGTGCGTTTAACACCTCTACCTTCCCCTTTGGGGAAAGGGTGATGATACGAGTATGAATTACATGTTTTAGTTATCCTTCAGATGCGGACGTTATGATGGCATGTAAGAAAATGTTGGTTGACTTTGCATAATTATTTTATATTAAAATTCGTTGTGATCGAAAACAAAGCTACCTTCGCTATGGCCAGGCCGTGGATGGGTGAGCAAAACTTTGTGATTTCAAACTCCTCCGTGCTTTGGAAGGCACGTTAAGCGGTTGGTCCCGGTATCGCAACCGTTTCTACCCACCAACCAGCATTGGGTCAGCGTGTGGGTGTAACAGCCCATACTCCTCAATTGTGTTTGTTTTCATGAAGGCCTATGCCCAGCAGTGGGACGCATATCGTCTGAGGACTTAAGTCTTATTTTGTGCTACAATAATATTATGATTTCTTGATGATTTTAAAACTGGGTGCGGGAAGGGATACGCCGAACCCTCAGCGAAAAGGGAAAATCTTCCGCCGAGCCAGGTGTACGCTCGGGGAACGCGGTCCGACTGTTATTCGTCGTAACTTGTATAAATATTAATCAATCTTCGAAACTCTGCCATCGTGATTGCTAATCTTTTATATTCCTTATTGCTGTAGCCAGTAGGTCTAGTATCAATTTGACTCCAATGTCATTATTCACTATCGTACTTTTCGCTGATCAACCATTTCTCGGGTACTTAATAGTAGCGCGCCATGACGAAGCCGCTGAACTTTCCTTCAAAATTTAAGAGGAACTCACATTAAAATGAGGAGTGCAAAATAATGCAGATAATAATTTGGGTCACTTATATTAAGTGCTAAGCGAAAGTCGAATCTTGCGCCAGACAACTTTTATCAAGGCCTGCATTTGTGTTCTACATTAACAAACGCATATTCTCCTAGGGATCCAAGTTTAATAATAATGTGAGTTTTAAGAAAAAACTTGATTTAACATATAGAGGCCGGTTTCACCTCCTTCGTATACCTATGTCGTATTTTTTATTGGTCAAATAGATTTGACAGTTTGAAATGACATTTATCGTTAGATAATTTGAAATATCTAAAAACAATGATATATCAAATTGAACATTTCACTTTGGATAATTAAATGGATTCGATTTTAGATTTTAAAAATTATACCATTTTTAACCTTAGATATTACAAAATAATATACTTATATAAACATCCAAGATTGGAGAACAAATGCCTGTATTCATCATACAAACATTTGGCCCCACCGGGGATCGAACTCAGAACCTCTCAAGATGGCGATGTCTTTCACCGGCGGCGGCGTATAGACCACTCGACCACGGAGGTCATAATAAATTCTACAATGGATCAGAATTTTTAGGAAATTATTTGTCAGTTAATTTATCGTTTAGATGATTAAGATTATATAATTATGTTGGTCGATTTAAATAAATGAATTGAATATATCTGTCACTTAGTTTTGCCCCAAAATCTAAGCAAGACTGGTGACGGCAACATACAAATGTACAGTTGCACAAACAATTTTAATAACACATTGAAATCCGCAGCCTTGTTTATCATTCTGCAACCTAAAGTAAAACACCATTAACTCTGTTTGCCTTACATTACAAGACTAAATGTACGACTGTATTTGGCTTGTATTGAAATCAGTATTTACTGTGAATTCGCGTGACTGTGTACGAATTCCGTAACTTCCTCTTTAAATATTGTAAACGTTTGACTGAATACGAAGATGCTTCATTTTAAAATAGACTTTATTACCGGCGCAGAAGTCTCACTGCTTGTTTGAAATCAAGTACGTTAATGCAGGTTTTTATTGCAATGACACCATTAGGGTTGGTACAGTGTAACGTGTAATTTATTTTAACATTAATTATTTAAAACGGTTTAGTTCTAAAGAAAAACCGAAAATGGTAATATTCTATTCAATTGTAAAATAAATAATTAAATAGAATATAAAAGTTTATTTGCTTGAAACATGGTTTACAATGTGACATAGGCATACTAAACAGGTTCACATGCTTTACCATACTAGGATGCAAATAAATAGTAATAATTAGAAAAAAAAATAGAAAAAAAATATTTATTCTGAGCACACGTTTACACAGATCGGTCGCCACAATGAGAGTATTGCCGTAACAGAAATTAAAATTATTTTTTTTGGTGTTACCAAAAACCGGTGCAAGCGGCTTATTTTTAAAAATGATTTTAAAAAATGCTTTGTTTTCGACATCGAAAGCTAAAACGTCCGAATCACTAGGCCAGTGATCTCCTTAGCATGGAGGAGCTCGAGACCAACGCAATCGATGCAAAGTCACCTACATTATTTGAAAATTTTGATTATTATATGTTTTGTACCGTTCTGTTTATTTTGGAATCGATTAATTATATATTTTTTAATACAACAGGTAAGCTCTTGACCTTCATCTCACCTGATGGTATGTGACGATGAGGCTGAAGGTGGAAGCGAGATTCACCTGTAATCCTCAACAACTGAGGAACTGGCTACCTTACCTCTGATTGCCGGAACACAACAATGCTTAAAACATTGTTATTATGGCGACAAATTTAGGTAAGACGGTGGTAGCTAGCCAGGCGGGTTTAGAAGACCTACCACCAACCAATAGAGTAGAAAAACATCTGCCCCCATGGGGAATCGGACCTTCCGATCAACACCCGGTGGTGTAAACCACTAGACCAGAGAAGCGGTTAAAATAATTAATAAGCATTGTTTGCATAAATAAGACAGGAACTTGAATTGAATTTATTTAAATAGAACCTGCTATAAAGCTGTGATTTTTACAGACAAAAAAAATTATCAGTACAACATTTAAATATTTTTATTTATTATTGAATAATCTTAAAAATGGCTTTGACATTGAAAAAGTCTTTATGTTCTTAACGAGTATAGTCCGAGCTGTGCGCCCTTTACCATCATATAAAAAGAATTTGGGTTATTAACCTACACTCAGATTACCTTGATATAAAATTTTCGCCATGCACAAAACTAATATAACTCAATTTTGCCGTACAAATGCTGGAAAGCGATCCCCATTACATCGTTTAGTTCACTCATATAACATTTATTTTAACACAATTGATATTGCAGCAACACGTCCTGGTGTATTTAAAAAAAGCATTGTGAATATTTTAACAAATAGCTAGATAGTGCTTTAAACTCTTCTCGCTTTAAGGTTATAAAAATGTCTTGAGTTAATTTGTGGTAAAAGGTGCTGGTGACATAATTATTATTGTGTTTAATACTACCACATTGTATGTAAGCTTTATTATGTTACTGTTTTTTTACGCAAATAAATTAAAAAAATAATAATAATAACGTTTTATTGAATACAATCATACCGACAGCCCTATACACGGTCACTCTAGTGGTTAATTAGAGAGTATATCCGTTTGTATCGAATCAAGTATTTGGACATAAGGTTAGATATTAACAGGTTTCTATTATTCTTGGGTACTCACCATCACGAGCCTATACACGTTCTACTGCTATGTGTGTACTTATAGGTCTTCCTACATGAAAGAAACACTCGTGTGGTCTCACATTACCACTACACAGATTATTATTTTTTATTTTAAAATCTTTTTTGCACAGAAAATTGTACAAATGGTGGACTTAATGCCATAGGCATAGATAAGGAAAATAAATAAAAAATAATAATTTTGAGACATGAGATTACAACATTTGGTGACCTGGGTTTAATTTTGGCAAGGGTTACTTCATTTTTAACTTATCAAGCAATAAAAATAAACAACAGTCAATTACCAGTCAACATTTATTTTAATTTATTGTAAATATGATAAATTTTCATCAATATTAAAAACATTTCGCAACTTCATTTGTGATATTGTAGAACTTCAAAGAAAAAGAAAGATACTTAATTTCGCCAGTAAATTCATTGTTAGATTCAGATTTATCTGATTATTAAGTTCATAGCAATAAATATTGTGAAAGGTTTCATTTATGACTACTATAAAATATTTTATATAAAAATAAATCGAAAGTAGTTTGTGGACAGCCCTAATGCATTCACTTTCCGCGCGTACTGTAGGTATTTATATCAAGGTCACGGCCGAGTCAGTATTACTTAAGAGCAAGTGTTATTACCGTTCGATGAAAAATAAAATTTTATGGCGTTAGGCGAAATATCAATTTTGTTTAAATTGGACAACTTACAATAACGTTGCTGCGGACGTTTTTATGCATTTAACGATACGACCTTTGGTTCGAAGATCTGAATAAATGGACGTAGTCATTACTCTAGATTATAAGCCGTCAACAACATCGAAGAAGGATAAATTAGTATAAAAAATTCTCAATACGACATTACTTACATTATATTAGCGTAGATAAACATGCGATGGTCAAGCAGGTTACCACTGTTTATAAACATATCAAGCGAACTGTGTGCCTCCAAACGCTAGTGTAAATATAGGCGTTAAAGTTATGTTTAAAGTAAATCATACAAATATAATATTGTAAAAGCCATAAAAATCTCAGAGTTCACTCATTACAAAATTAAGTGCTATTTAAGCATGTAAGCACGAAGGTATTAAGTACCGCCATTTCGCTGTCATGTCCCATGTAAACAACGACTTTGAAGTTAAAATTGAGTAATTATTTTTGACATATCTATGCCATACATTTTATATTGTTTGGTAATATTCTGTGTAAAAATGTAAATATATTTGAACAACCATGAAGTTGTATGTACACCACCATGATGACCCAATGCGGGTTGGTGAGTAGAAACGGTCGTAATAGGGACTGGGACCAACGGCTTCACGTGTCGAGCTCCTCCGAACTCCGAACTAAGATCTAACACGGAGCATATTATTTGCCTAGAAGACACATTCACTTCAATTTTAAAACCTCAAGAAGAAAAAACCGGCCAAGAGCGTGTCGGCCCACGCTCAGTATAGGGTTCCGTAGTTTTCCATATGAGATAAAAAAATGCTTGCATATTGTGGTTAAGTCACAAATTTAGAACAAAAATAATTTTGTTAAATTTATCAAAAACTTTTCAACACATCAAGTTCAAAATATTTTTTCTAGAAGTACTTATAAAGTTCTACTTTTGAGAATTTTTTCATATTTTTTGAACTTATGGTTCAAAAGTTAAAGGGGGGGGGGGGACACATTTTTTTTAAACTTTCGGAGCGATTATTTCAGGAAATATAAAATAATTTTATCGTAAAATGATGTTAGAAAACCCGCATTCATTTTTGAATAGCTATCCAACGATATATCACACGTTAGGGTCCAGAGTAAAAAAAATCAGTCCCTTCATTACGTGTATGGCACCCCCCCTAATTTAATATTTTATTCCACTTTTGATTTGTGCACTTTGTCTGCGTTATTTATATACATATTCATTCAAAATTTTAGCTCTCTAGTGCTAACGGTCACTGAGATTATCCGCGGACGGACAGACAATCACAGACAGACATGGCGAAACTATAAGGGTTCCTAGTTTACTACGGAACCCTAAAATATTTCTGAATTTTGGAATAATAATGTAAACATTGTTTATAACAAGTTTAGATCACGTTGTAAAATTATGTATTTCCATTGTTTAAATTTAATGTTTTTTTAGTGTAAATTAAAGAAGTTTTATCAAGTACTTAATAAAATAAACTTAACTTCTGTTTAGTGTCACACTTTATTTGCGGCCACCAGTACCTTAGCAGGTCTATTAAGTAGTACAAAGTTATGTTTAAGACGCCAGGGATTTGTTGTGGCACAGATTAAGTAAGTTATTGCGTCAGAACCACCAGTCAAGTAGAACCTGTTCAGGAGCGTATCCGTGTGAGCGCGGGAGTCTCGTTTGAAATAACATCACAGAGTAAGTAACATAGATGTTCATTGACGCTTAATGAGACAACTGGCTTTTAAAATAAAATTTTAAATTAATACCTTGAAAAAGTTTGGGTAAATTGAAGGAATTTTATCTTTAAATAGCGATCAGCCCAGCAGCGGTACGTGTAGACGCTAATACACTACAATCTATAATAATTATTATATATTATTTTATTATTTTGGATAAAACTTGTATTTTGTGCACTGGTGTCGCTTCTGTCACTATGAAATCTCACACATCTGTGTCGGGTTGACTGGAAGAGATCTCTGGATAATAGGGATAAGTCCTCCCTTGTAAACTTGTATTTTTCTCTGTATTGTTTATTTTTGTTGGCCCAATAAAGAGTTCATATAATTACGAGTATTATCCTCTAAGGGTTGTTAAGAGACTCAGAGAAAGCACTGCAAAAGCTGTCTACTGCCGTAGTCCGCGCTTCACCAAGCAGCGACTGCACATGTGCTCAGCGTGACAGGTGGTGAGCCCATCGCCGCTATAAGCTATTGGATGGTTGTGCTGTGCAGGTTACTACACCCAACGGAAGAGATGGATTGGTAGTATTTTTTTAATAAGCCCCTACCTCCTACCATGTGGTTCCATTAGCTATACAAACTGCTTTTATTTGACATAAATTTTATAATAGTTTCTAAGTGTTATAGATGTTAGTAAGTTGAGGAAGAATTAAATGGAACTTCATGTTACGCAAAAATTGCTTTCCTAATTTTGATAAGTAATTATATTAGTAGACCACTGCTGGGTTCACGCCTTGCCACGCTGTCCCAATGCGGATTGATGGGTGAAAATTGTTGTAATAGCGACCGGTGCAACCGTTTAACGTGTCTTCACGGAGGAACACGAGATCACAGAGTGTTGGTCACCCATCATGGATTAACCTAGGCGAAAGTAGCTTTGTTTTCAATATATTTTATAAAGCCAAAGTTTAATGTAGCTTATCATCAATATCATTTACACTGTGCCTCACGCACAGCAATGTCTAAAGATATTTAATACTATATTTTTCTTTAAAGTTGTTTCGGCTTTGGACTGTCTACCTATCAATCTATAACGGGTAAGTTTGGTGGTATTATGACCCTGTTCAACATTTTGATTAGATAAAATTGAATTTTTAAGACCTCCGTGGTCGAGTGGTCTGTACATCGGTCTCAAGGCGTCGCGTCGCTATGACGAGAGGTTCTGGGTTCGATCCCCGGTCCCCACCGGGGATCGAAGCCCCCGCAAATGTTTGGGTGATGAATTTTCAGGCATAGGTCTTCAGTCTTGAATGTTTATATATATGTGTTTATCTATTAAATATATTTATCCGTCATCTGGGATCTGTAACACAAGCAGCATTAGTTGCTTAAAATGGGGCTAGTTGATAGGTGTGAATGTCTGAAGATATTTATTTATTAATTCATTTTTATTATTGTATCTCTGATCCATAATATAATTGTAGGTCAGTGAATCATTTTATAAATAAATCGTTTACGAAAACGTAGCCTTGGCCATAATAAGCATCGGAATTCGAACATAATATTTAAATTAAGTCTATTTTTAACTTTTCTCACAATAAAACTCGTGGTATTCAGATAGGTGAAAACTGCATTGATATATAGTTGTTTTTGACATTTTTTTTTTAAGTAATGTTTATTTATTTAATTTTTATTGTTTATGCACGAAGTACAAAAGCGGACTTAATGCCTGAGGCATTCTCTACCAGTCAACCGGAAAGCAGAGTGAGGAGAGCTAAAACGACAGTACAAAAAAGTTGAAAAACCAACAAAAGTATATACTACTAAGAACTAAGAAATATACATTAATAATTACGCTAAAAGATATAAATAACCATAATATATATGAATATAGAATATAATATACCTACACACAATGTTATATACAACATTAATATACATACACTACGGAAATAAAAAATACATAGCAATAATAAATTATTATGAATAAATATATTACTAAAACTTACACACAATAAATAATTAAAAAAAAAAATTAAGATACAATATGTGCTTTCGAATGTTGTGTCTACGTACTAGAAGACGTAACCCTGGTAGACCCTCCACGAGGTTGGCCGAAAATCTGGTGAAGGTTGCGGGAATCCATAATCTCTTCGTCCTGTCCTCAGCCTAAACGTGCCACTGCTGGGCACAGGCCTTCCTCATGAAGAAACACATGAGGAGTGTGGGCCGTAACACCATCACACTGTACCAATGCGGGTTGGTGGGTAGAAATAGTCGCAATAGCGACCGGGAGCAACGGCTTAACGTGCCTTTCGAAGCACGGAGGAGCTCGAGATCACAAAGTTTTGGTCACCCATCCACAGCCTGACTATGGCGAAGTTAGCTTTGTTTTTAATCGAAGCCAAAGCATACTAACCACTACACCACCGAGCTCACCACTCGTTCGAGAGGTCGCGAGAAACGCGAGTTCGATCCCGCCGCCTGTACCACTGAGTTAGAATAACACTTAGTCTCATGCACAGTTCATTGTGAATATCGCGTGCCTCACATTGTGCCCGGTGCATGGCAATAGGCTCGCCACCTGTTACATGGGGACCTAGCATATCCGGCGAAATGTGGGTGTTTAACAGCTCTGCCTACCCCTTCAGGGAGGGAGGCGTGATAGTATGTATGTTTTTTATATGAATTATTCATTAAACTGTGTCTATTGTAAGAAAATGTCAAAACATTTTGTTTGCAGTTGTAGTCTTGACCTCAATTAAGGCTACTAATGACGGTTTTGACCACCCAAAAGGTGCATAATGCCTTCTATTGCAACATTGAAATAATGTTACTGAAATATATTATACATTCACAAAAATAAGAACAAGATTTCAAGACCATTACGCGTAGGCGAACGCTTCGGTTTCGATATTGAAAACGAAGCAACCTTTGCCATGGTTGCGATTTGGATCGGTGACCGAATATTCATGATGTTACATAACATTAATAATAGTTCATTTTATACATACACTAGCTGTTGCCCGCGACATCGTCCGCGGTTACTGGTTTTTTAACTATCCCACGGGAACCCTTTAATTTTCCATGCACAATTTCATTGAAATTGGTTTAGCTATTTCGAACATTAGCCCGTACAAACAGACAGAGAAACAAAAAATAAAAAAAGTAGTTTTGATATTTTCCCTATTTTTACATCCTCTGATCCTCTGAATTTTGACGACCTCCGTGGTCGAGTGGTCTGTACGCCGGTCTCAAGCCGTCGCCATCTCGAGGGGTTCTGGGTTCGATCCCCGGTGGGGGCAAATGTTTGGGTGATGAATCTTCAGGCATTTGTTCTCCAGTCTTGGAAGTTTATATATATTTATATAAATTCAGGATATTTATATGTATTTATCTATTAAATATATTTATCCGTCATCTAGTGTCCGTAACACAAGCAGCATTAGTTGCTTAAAATGGGGCTAGTTGATAGGTGTGGATGATTGAAGATATTTATTTAAAAAAGAGTCGTTATGTTGGAAGGAATGCGTCAAGAAGTGGGATATGTGGGATTTAAATAAAAAACAAACAAACAAAATAAAAATTTCATAGGCCAAACCTGTCACTTAAAAACGTCAATATTTTGTTTTGTTAGATCCTAATTTCTTTTGAAATATTCTCTCAGATTTATTAACTTACTTATTTCTTACGCCACAAAGTTGAATTTAGAAGAAATAGTCTGTGAAATGAAAATTATTTTAAAAAATAATTTCTTTATTTTTATCCCTTTCCGTCATTCATGCTGCGACAAACAAAACACCCGTCAAGGTATGGTAATAAGGTGTAAGTTAGACAGCGCTGATGTTATTTTGTTTCTCACACTGATGTAGTGTCACGGTCACGACATGGTGCCATGTTATTTTAGGTTCGTTTTTGTTCCTGAGGCTAATTCTTGATTATTTTTCTTCAAAGCTTACCATACATATCCATACTAATATTATAAATGCGAAAGTATCTCTGTCTGTCTGTCTCGCTTTCACGTCAAAACTACTGAACCAATTGAATCGAAATTTGGTACACAGATAATCTAGAGCCTGAGAAAGGACATAGGCTACCTTTTATCCCGGTATTCCCACGGGAACGTGTGCCATGCGGGTGAATGTTAAAATTTTTAATAACGCCTCCCAGAAAAATGAAGGACAAATTAACGCCACTATGAACTTTTCTTCTAATAATAGAGTAGGAGTAATTTTCAATTCCACCAATTGAGGATACTGTTCCAATTTGAAAAAAACTTTCAATTTTGTTTAACCTATTTATATAACCTATTTATAAACCTAGTATTTATAAGATGATTCGGTCATCTTTATATAAAAAATATAATTATATAATCAAATCTATTATATTTCAACATATTACATACAATAAGTACATACGTCATTTTAATTCCCTTTTTCATTATTTTGTTTTCCCGTGTTGGTTCGGGACAAATAATGTACCAATTGCTTTTCTTGCCTAGCATGTCGTAAAAGGCGACTAAGGGCGTATTGGGTACTGGGTCTTTGATTGTGTAGGCGATGAGCTAGCCACTTGTTACTACTCTTTCACGATTTTTCACCTGACCAAGCCCAATTTTTGTATGGCTAAATGTGGTCTTAAGGAACATGGTGCTCCTTGGACTCTGCCTACCCCTTCGGGGATCACAGGCGTGATTGTATGTGTATGTGTATTTTTTTTATTTGAGACTTAAATGTATTAAGTTTTCATTGGTGTTTAGGTGAAAATAGTTATTTGTTCAATACATTATTATACGGAAGGAGCTCGGTACGCTTTGGCTTTCGATATTGAAAACAAAGCTACCTTCACCGTGGTCAGGCCGTGGATGGGTAACTAAGCTTTGTGATCTCGAGCTCCTCGGTGCTTTGCAAGGCACGTTAATCTGTTGGTCCCGATGGCTGTTGCAACCGTTTCTACCCTCCAACCCGCTTTGGGCCAGCGTGGTGGTATAACGGCCTATTACTCCTCAATGAGGAAGGCCTGTGCCCAGCTGTGGGACGTATAGGCTGAGGAAGGACGATTAAGCATTTATTGTTAATCATAATGATTTAAACATATATCTATATTAACAATGCCGCCACAAAGATTCGAACCTAGAACTTCTACAGTAGACCCACTCGGCCGCGGAGGTCAACCAAACGTAAAAAAATCTTTTTTTTTGCGATTTGGCAACAGAGAAAACATTTAAGTATTTATGAAAAAATTTAAGCCCATAAATTGCAGCCCAATTAGTTATTTTGCCGATTAATTATGAACTATTTGCTGCCCATAATTTGCTGATCAATTAGTTACTTTAGCTGACCAATTTAGAAATATTTGCTGGCCACAAGTTGCTGATCAATTAGTTATTTTAGCAAATTCTATTTTTTTGCTGACCAATATATTGCAAACCGTTTAAACACCCTTTTTTAAATAACTTTAATAAAGATGTCATAATTACCAGTGCTAATTCATCTGAATGAGCTTAACGCTCTGACATTAAAACTGACAATGTACATTAACAATTGCATTGACATTAACAAACGAGCAACTGTCATTATAACAGAGAATGATGTACCTTGTCAAAGATGCAGGTTAAAGTTAATGTATGTAACATTTAACTTCAAAAACTGCATTTTTAAGTACAGTAATTAACAAAATTATACGTTTTTAAGGTGCTTAAACAAGATTTGACGATTATGCTTTTGTTGGTAAACATACTTAATATACATATCATCTCGCCTATTCCCCGAAGGGGTAGGCAGACATGTTAACACCTACATTTCGCCAGGTATGTTAATTCCCCATGAAACAGGTGGCGAGCCTGTTGCCATGCACCGGACACAATTTAGGGCAAGCGATTTTCACAATGAAACTGTAAGTTTTATTCAAACTCACTGAGTTTGAATAAACACAGGTGGGTTCGAACCGGCGATTCCCGTGGCCTGTCGATGGTAAGCGAGGATTTAAAAAATCAAAGAAAAAATAGATGTGGAACTCGATATTAGCACATGGAAAAAATTGCTTGTTAAGCAGGGAGCTTCAGCAAAGGTAAGGACCAAAAGCTTGCCTTGTCATCAGCCTATATACGTCCCACTGCTGGGACAAGCCTTCCTCATGGAGAAACACATAAGGAGTATGGGCCGTAACACCACCAGGCTGGCCCAATGCGGGTTGGTGGTTAGAAACGGTCACAAATGCGACCAGGATCAACGGCTTAACATGCCTTCCGAAGCACGGAGGAGCTCGAGATCACAAAATCTTGGTCACCCATCCACGGCCTGACCATGGCGAAGGTAGCTTTGTTTTCGATCGAAGCCAAAGTATCTATTTCATTTTTGCATAGTAATGTGCTTTTCAATAATTTGTAAAAGGCAAATAAAAAAGATTGGCTCATTATCAGAGGGAGCCGAGTAAAGTCTAATGATTCTGTAAGTTTGTCTCGACACTTTGATTCATAACCAAAAGCTTCTTTAAAGATTTAAATACAGCACCCTAGTGTATGTTATCATTGAAAAAAATATAACTTTTTTTTAGTTGCGTTAAGAAGCTTAATTTCTATAGGATACGCGAAAAGCGCCCTGCCGGAAAGTAGCTGAAGCTACCATTCCCACAGAAAATGACTTACCGCAACTAAAAAGTTAACTGTGTTATTCATAAAAAATAATAAAGTCTTAATAAACCTATTGTAGTTACAGAGTGTTTTGATTTCTTCTTTCAAACACAAATCTAAATAGGAAAGAAATACACTTTTTAACTAAAATACGATTATTAAGGCTTTCATATTTTTTATGAATAACACGGTAAGTGTTTAACAATGATAACTTACACTTATGGTACAGTTATCAGTGTTATCACTGATATATTAAGGTGACAAATTTTCACGTTTTTATCACTAATTTTAAAGTGTAATGTTAAACTTACGAGGTACCTTTTTTATCTACTTAGGTATATTATATACCTAGACAAAATATTTATATTTTCATCAAACAAGTTTGAGTAAATAAAAATATCTCCAATCTCATAAATAGACCATGCCTGTTGTGTTTCGCCGTAGGTTTCGTCATAATAATAGTTTGTGGAGTCAAAACATTGAGTTATTTTTAAATAATTGTTTGTTTCCTTATTTAGTATTGGGGGGGTAATTAACGGGGCAGCCATTCAATTATTTGGTCAGCAACAAAAAGACCAGCCGAAAAATCATTTGGGCAAAAATTTTTTTTTTCAGCAATATAATTATTTGGGCTGCAAAATAATTTGTTGAGTTGCAAAATAATTATTTGGGCAGCAATACAGACGTGACTGTAAGTGTATAAAATATAGGAAAACAATCAATGAAGGATCAAGGATTAATTCCAAGGAAATGTATTCTGATAGATATTAGGCTTAGGTTTTGTTTTTGACCCTTTAAAACAATATTTGTGTCATCAAAACATAAAACAATTTGGCAGCAGAGAAAATATTTAAGTTGCTGCCGTATTCGTTATTTTGCTAATTTTGAAATTTTTGCTGCCCGTAAGTTGCTGACCGATTAATTTTTTAGCTGACCGAAATTCGAATATTTTGCTTCCCGCTTTAATAATACCCTTAAGTATTTTGTTCGTTTATTATGTGGGTCATACCTCGGCATTTTTTTTCTTTTAGGTTTTATTATGACGGCAATAAAGAATTCTCATTATTTCGGTCAATATTTTTTTTACAATCTTTTAATTAATAAAATGCTTAATACTACACTGATTTGAGGTACTTATTGTGATATTATTTTTAATTGTTTGTGATATTTGTCCACTGGTTTTTTATGTAATTTTGTTGCAATTTATTTTATCTATTATTGTTTAAATGAAATGATGTTTTTATTTTATTTCATTATATAAAAATATATAATAAAGGACAAATGTATATTATAGGTTCGAGTGCGTAGTTATTTGTTCCTAAAAAAATTATAAATATTTATGTATAATACGAATGAAAATATTTATTATTTTTTTTTATTTATTTTTTATAGTCAACTATAATATAATATTATATAAAATTGTACACAAAATTAAATTATTCAATGTAAATTGAAAATTTTTCGATGTTGATATTATTTCACTAAAACATAAAAACGTGATTAGTATTATTACAAAATATTTTTTAAGAATTCCAATATTTTTAAAATATTTTTTATTTATGTATCTACAAAAAAACTAATACAAGTTAACTAAAAACTTTTGTTTATCATTTAAGTTAAAACTTAACTGTCACTATCAACTTTGTTTTCGATATTTGAAAATTAACCAATTTAGTTTCGTAAACAAATACTTTAAACCTAATAAAATTATTATTATTCCACTTTTACTTTTCGTTTTATTCTAAACATCCAGAAATGGCCTACAAATTAATATTTGCACACACCTACATTCCTAAGAGCTATTTTCCAGATATTTGCCACACAAAAATGAAATTATATACACTCACCATTAGTACCATTGTCGCAGGAGACAATTCCAATACACAACACTATACACAACCACCGCATTTTACGCGAGTAACTATAGTAAATCGAGAAACTTAGTTGGTTCTTGATAGTGAGTGTGTCGCAACAGTACTAAGAGGGGCGGTAAGGTTAAAGTATTGAGGAGTTAACTTTGTTTAAACTTTACTAACTTGACTTTACTTAATACCACAGGGACACTCGGCAGGAACTGGTAGCGTACTCCTAAACACAATACCGATCGATCGGCATTGAGATTGTGATGTTTCTTACTCTTCTGTGAGACACTAGGGCCATAAATGTGTTCAAATTGGGCGGATATTGAGTGACTTAAATGACATTGAGCTTAGCTGAAATTGGTACTCTCGTACCTCTCTCTAGTCTCGGCATTTTGAGACATTGGATTGTGTTATTATTGAGTTTTAATTGAGATTGCGTTCGAGAGTAGGCTAGAGCTGTCACTGTAATGTACCTGTAACTTACTGTTTCTGAGGAAAATAAGCAATATATATTTATGCGTTCCGGCGGATATCACTGTAGTCACTGTATTTAGTAATTTCAGTATGTGGCGATACTGAAATCACTGAATACTTTTTTACGATTCTTAAATTACTGAATACTTTCAGTAATTTCAGTATGTGGCGATACTGAAATTACTGAATACTTTTTTACGAATACTTAAATTACTGAATACTTTCAGTAATTTCAGTATCTGGCGATACAGAAATTACTGATTGTAGAGACATTTTTTGTCACATGTTATTCACGACCTCTGTTGTACAAAAAAGCGTCTGTAGTCAAGTGGCTGGCTACTTTCGCCATGGTCAGTCCTTGGATGGGTGACCAAAATCCTTTGTGCTCTCGAGTTCCTCAGTGATTTAAAGGCACATTAAGCCGATATAAAGTGGATAGATACGCAAAGTGTAAATTTCCAAAATATTATTTAAAAAGCTTCTAGCTCTTAAACTATAAATAATTTCGAAACATTCACCTCATTCTATATACGTCCCACTGCTGGGCACAGGCCTTCCTCATCGAGAAGAGAAACACATGAGGTGGTATGGGCCGTAACACCACCACTCTGGCCCAATATGTTGTAATAGCGAGCGAGAGGAGGTGGCTTAACGTACCATCCAAAACACGGATGAGTTCGAGATCACAAAGTTTTGGTCACCCATCCACGGCCTGACCATGTCGAAGGTAGCTTTGTTTTCGTTATAGAAAGCAACTGGTCAACCTGTATAATGATTAGGTGCATCATAATAGTCATATATTAACAATTTTATTATTTTCACGCCTCTTCCCCGAAGGGGTAGGCTGAGGTGTTAAACACTCACATTTTGTCTAATAATTATGTTCAAGTCATCATGTAACAGGTGGCGAGCCTGTCACCACGCACCGGGCACAATATGAGGCAAGCAATATTCACAACCAACTGTAGGTACTTATGGTTTTTCACCAAAACTCAGCGGTATAGATGGTTGGATCGAATCCGCGACTCCTTGAACGAGTAGCACAGCTCGCAGTCTTTCCCAACTCGACTACTGCTGCATTATTTTTTAATGAATGGTAAATTCGTTCTATAAGTATTTGAAATATTACGTAGTTATTTATATGTTAAAAAGCATTATACACAATTATTGTTTTGTTACATTGTAATAATAATTTTTATATAAATCATTTAAAACTGATATAGTGATTTGATATACTACTTAGAAAAAGTTTGCATATTTAATTATTTCAATAATTTCAAAACTAGACGTTGTCTTCCGAGTGAAAACACTTCCTTTGACAGGGCCTTTGTAAATATATCTGCCGACTTCAAATTGTTTATTGTGGATTCTTTATTCAGAATTATTTTTTCTTTCTTTATTCTTTATTAAGAATCTACTCCTGATTGTCGATTTTTAATACGGGAATAACTTCTTTTCATTGATGATTTTCTTGTTTCTCTTTATAGACCTGTGAGCCTTATAATAACCATTTGAACAGCCAAGCTGGCCACAACAAACTCCACTTCAGTGGTTGCAAGCGACAAACATATTTGTACCTTCGAAGCCCATGTTATGATAATACCGAAGATGCATTGAAATGATCCCTTGCATCCCCTTGGACAATGATTTTCTTATCGCATAGGTTCATGTTATTGAATACTTAAATTTTATATTAAAATATTACGTAAAGACAAAATCCAAAAATAAAAGCATCAATGGCAATGAAGGTCATTCTTACACATTTCTACAGCAAAAAATAACAAAATTAAATTACACCGACGCGGACGTAACTAAACTATAGCAGCCTTAGGCCAAGGAAATAGAGTAATGTTTTGCGTGCACGCAATTTTTCGTAACACCAGCGCAAGCGCCGATGCGGATGATAGCACATGACGCAGTCTTATTACGTTGAATTGCCAAATACAACCTTTGTTTTAAGGATATAATTTCACAAATAATAGTATATTTTGTTTAACGGGTTCTCCGCATATGGCTAAGTGTTTCTTAATTTTGCATGGGTGTAATATAATATTAAATATTATGCATGTATTAGGTCCTTACCTATGAAATTGGTGTGTTGTATGGAGATTGTCGACCAAAACCTAGAACCGAAATACGACTTTATTTTATTTTATCTATTGTCTTCATTATACGGCATCATGACCTATTGTTCCGTTAAATTGTGTGAAAGAATAAAGAAACTTGTAATAAATCAACGAATAATATTGGTTTTCATCGGTAAGTCTTGTTTCATAATTATTCCAAAATATTTAAAAATAATTTTGATTTTCATAAAAAAAACAAGACAAAAAATATTATTAATTGTTCACAAGAACAATTACAAAATGTTAAAAATTATAATGTTTTTATAAAAATTCATTAACCAATTTAATGCGGAGGTTACCAACGTTTGAATGAAATCACGCAAAAATTTAATGAACAAATGTACTGAGATAAGACAAGCAAAGAAGACAGCGAGACGACGGCAGATTTCAAGAGAAAAAGAGTTTAAAGAAAAATAAACAAAATATTATGGTAATAAAAAAGGTTGCTCGTGAGGCATTGCAAACATGTTATAAACAGGATGACGCTGTTTTTGTATTTCTTAACTCTAATTATATAATATGTTTTCTTCCATATAGGATTTATAGTTATACATATTAACATTTTAATTATTATTGTGCAGGACTGCACACCTTTTTGATACTATTTATGTTTTTATACTTTTTTTATTAATGACTTTGTGTCTTTTGACGTTATTATTATTACAGCTCTTGAACTTGTCACGGTCTTTTTCATTCCCTAGTTTTTCCCAATATTGGCTCCCAATTAACATTATTTACAGTCCACTCCCTCACATTTTGGTCCTTCTCCCCTTTTCTTTGAATCACGCTAATTATTTTCACAAAATTTCGTCCATTTCAAATTTTTTCTCCATAGTGACATATGTTCGAAACTCGGAGCCAAAGAAAAGCTAGAGAAAGAGAAGGTCGTGACAGTATGAGTGATCCAGTAGCTACAACATCGGTGGCTACTCCAGCCCCGAACGTCCGTTCTGTGAGCTCTAGGTCCTCTCACTCCTCAGCGACGATCCGCGCTCAAAAGCTTGCTCTACAAGCAGCTCACCTCCGGAAAGTCGCAGAAGTGGACCGAGCAGCCGCAGCCGCAGCGGCGGCCGCAGCAGCTGCCGACACAGAACGGAAAGCCGCTGATCTAGAGTTGAAAGCGCAAATAGCTGCTTTAGAAGTTGAAAGTGGTGGGAGCAGGCGAAGCTCCCGATCTAGGACTTCAGTTCAGAATTGGTTAGCTACATTAGACACTAATCCCCAACAACACGTTACGTTAGAACCACACATTTCAGGCTCTAATGCACCGCATGAACGTCGTTGTCAGGACTTGGAGTGTGGCCAAGATATTTATTCTGGTGGTAGGAGAGGCTTATCCAAACCAGTCCCATCTACCATCACAGCCAACATTCCTCACACTATTGGTAGCTTTCAAAATTCTAGTGAAAAAAATAGACGGAAAACCACTGATATAACTTTATTAGCACAGGCTATATTATCACTCGCAAGCGGTGCTACTCCCAAACAAAGGGTTGGCGATGGATGTCTGCCAGTCTTCGATGGCAAGCCCTTGGACTGGCTGGCCTTCAAGCGCGTCTTTGTCGACACGATGGCAGCGTTCACCCCTTCCGAGAACGTAGCACGCATTGGGCTGAGTCTACGTGGAGCGGCACGAGAGGCGGTTGCCGTCCTCCTGGTGTCTGCTCGAGACCCTGCCGAAGTGATGGATGCGTTAGAATTACAATTCGGTAGGTCAGAATTTATTGTTTTACAAGAAATTTCTATTGTAAAGTTATTACCGAAACTTAGTTCTGACTCTACGGATTTAAATAAGTTTGCATGTAAGGTCCGTAATTGTGTGGAGATAATTAAGCTCCTCGACCAGAAATGCTACTTAAAGTCTCCGGAAATTTTCCAAATTATTTTAGGGAAACTGACACCTTTATTGCGTAGTAGGTGGGCAGATTTTGCTTCGGTCAATAGTCTGGACCAGGAAAAGACGAAGCTTGAGCTACTAGCGCAGTTCTTGTCACGCGAGGTAGACTTGCAGCTCAAGTTCGGTCTTATAGTGGAACCCTCAGTACACTTTAAAAAACCTGAAAGGACTCATACAATTTTATCATCCGACACTGTGCAGAATTACCCACGTGATACACTACTACACACATCTTCATCAAAACAACAACATTCGGTTTCTATTAAAAATTCTGAAACAAAATTAAAATGTCCATTTTGTAAACAACAACACAATTTGTCAAAATGTGACGATTTCCTGTCATTGTCAATACCTGACAGATGGATTTTTGTCAGAGAAAATAAACTCTGTCACAAATGTTTTAAAAAAGGTTTCCATAGCTATAGACATTGTAAAATTTCAAAAGAAGTTTGCAAATCTAAAAATTGTAACTCTAGGCATAACAACCTCTTACACGACCCAAACGCTGCAGTCACTTACACTACCGAAAATAGCGATACCGTCCAACCTGGGACATCTGGTCAGAGTCACTCACAGTCTGAGACTTCTTCACACATTACACAAAAAGAGTCTTCAGACACCGTAGCACATGCTACCAGTGTCTCTGAACCTTCCCGCTCCGGCTCTCTATTTGACATGCGGCCTCTATTAAAAATTGTTGCCGTCACGGTGGTAGGTCCATCAAGTAGTGTTGACACTTACGCGCTGCTCGATGATGGCTCGACAGCGACTTTCATTGACGCAGAGCTAGCATGTCAGATAGGAGCTAAGGGGCCGGTTTCGCAACTTCAGGTCAACTGTATAG
This sequence comes from Parapoynx stratiotata, assembly GCA_910589355.1. NCBI lineage: Eukaryota > Metazoa > Arthropoda > Insecta > Lepidoptera > Crambidae > Parapoynx > Parapoynx stratiotata. Next base: position 11,158,495 of record OU342481.1, read on the forward strand.
GGGGTCTCACTAAACATACTCGAGTCGAGTATATAGATTTTGCTATCAAGGGTCGTCATAGTGATGCCGTACACTCTGTCAAGAGGGCCCGAGCTATCAAATCTTTAGACCTAGGTCACCAGACGGCCTGTTATGCCAAAATTTCAAAATTTTCATATTTGTCTGAGTTAGCTTCCTCTTTATGTTATGAGGACGTACAATCTAAGATAATCATAGGCATCGATAACTGGGCACTTGCTTACCCACAAGATGTTCGAAAAGGTTCGAAACATGATCCGGTCGCTATTAAAACTCCCCTTGGTTGGGTTCTCTTTGGTTTTAGTAGCAGTCGAACAAAGCCGGTCGAATTTATACATCATAATTTTGTTACTGATCTTGATTCGGAACCTTTTATAAAAAACCAGTTTAATCTTCAAATTAATCGAGAGCGGCATGGTTCGCAGAACGAGCGTGCTGAAAATATTTCAGAACGCTCTGTTAACGGATTTCAAGATGGAAGTTTTAAAATCGGTCTTCCAGGAAGAAAACGCGTCGTTTCATCCAGGTTGATGCGCGATTTCGATCCCCTGGGCATTCTGGCTCCTGTAGTCGTCAATGGTCAAAACATGTTCCAGAATGTTTGGCGGAAGAACATCAGTTCGACTGATAAGCTTCTGAAACCAGATGTGACAACGAGGAACAATTGGTTCCGCGATTTTATCGAAACTTCTCAGTTACGAATTCCACGTTGCTACATTCTGGAGCCTTTGGAACCACCGTCAATTGAGTTGCATGTGTTCGCAGACGCCGGTAAACAAGCATATACAGCTTTTGCGTATCCTAACGAACACATACAACTTGCATGGCCATGTAGCGAGTCACGCATAGACTTTTTAAAGTTGTCTAGTATTTTTAGACTAGAGCTTCAAGCGGCTTTAGTAGCAGATTGTCTACTATGTACTGTAGAAATAGCTTATTTCATGGACGTGCTGGGCTGGCTTCGAAATGACGCGCGTTGCTACAGACCTTATGTCCCTAGTAAAGCTGGTGATGTCATCCAACTCAGTAATGTGTGTGAGTGGCGACGGGTACCTTCCGTACACAGCGTTGCTAACAGTGCAACGCGCCTCAGGCCGGGCCAAAGTTGTTGTTGGCTCAAAGATCCAAGCATATTATTTATACTCACATCTAATTGGCGCAATGAGCCAACCACAGTCTTTCCAACTTTAGATTGTAAATATGTAACCAATCACCTCATCGTAGAGAGTAGTAGTGTCAGACTGCTTTCTGCCATTCCAATGGGGTTCAGTAGCCGGTCACGCTTACTCCGCCCAACAGTACAAGCTCATTGTCATCTTACCTCAATACACCTTAGGTCGTTAAAGCGAAAGGGTTTGCTCGTAGATGGCTCATGTAGAGTAAGCAATTTCATTTTCGACCTCTTTCCATTAACTTCATCACCTTCTCGACACCATGAACGCTCAAACGTGCAGACTGCAGAAGATTTGAGATTGGAAGAAGAACACATTTTCTGACAAAGCCAGTTGGATAACTTTCACGAAGATATTGGAAGCGCTTCAAATGGTCAACTTTTACCTCGCCGGAGTCGTCTGACTAAGCATCCTGACACGCTGGACCAAGATGGTCTTCTCCGTTTGCCATCGCGAATCGTCGCTACTTCGAGTTTTGGAGAACCTGTGAAGTCTCCGATCTTGTTAGACGGCGAACATGCTGATCGTTTGCTGATTGTACAGCAGCACCGTAAGGTAGCGCACGCCAACGATATGGCTGTCTTCAGCGTACCTTGGCCATCGTATTCGATACCTCAGAGCTTCAGAAAACTGTGGAAATCCCTACCAGCGTCAGAGCCGTTCACGAGAAATGCGCGCGTGAGACTTACCAAGTCCGTGAGATCTGCCCTTAACGTATCACTCGGCGAGAGGAACCCAGTGACGTTAACCACGCCTCTGGGCGATTGCATTGTGGTTTTACACATCTGCCCGAATATGGATGAACAGAAAGTGCACACTTCTCTCCGTTTCATCCTGGGATCTTCGTGTGAAGGAATGATTCCTATATTTTAATTATTCCTATATTTTTAAGCGCCTCCGACCACTGCATGAGAGGCGGCTGGCGAAGAATACTTACGGTTTACCGGGCCAAGAGGCCGAGTTTCCGTATCGTCCCCCGGGAAAGTTACGAGTGGCCGACGACGTCTCCACCTGCACCGGGGTATCTACTACGCGGACCCCTAAAGAAGTTGGTTTCCCTGCCTTTTTAAAAGGGGACCATGTGCAGGACTGCACACCTTTTTGATACTATTTACGTTTTTATACTTTTTTTATTAATGACTTTGTGTCTTTTGACGTTATTATTATTACAGCTCTTGAACTTGTCACGGTCTTTTTCATTCCCTAGTTTTTCCCAATATTGGCTCCCAATTAACATTATTTACAGTCCACTCCCTAACAATTATATTAACATTTGTAATTATGAATTATGCTACATTAATTCTTAATATATTCTAAACTGAACAATTTTTTTTTAACTTAATTTACAATTTGTCATTCAAGAATTCACTTAAACTGTAATAAAATTTATCTGTTAAAAACTGTTTTAATAATCTACAAAATGTGATATTAATATTTTCTCGTTTCAATACATCGGGAAGTTTATTGTAGATTTTAATAACTAAATACTATGTGAATGACACATTATTTTCTTTACATTTAATATGAGTCAACTAGCCTATTATTGATTTAGGGTCGATTTCTCAATCCCCAGGTAAAACTATATGTCAGTCAAATGTTAGCTCTGTCCTTTTCTTTTTATGACTTTAGAAAGTGACCGTGATAATTTTAAATGGCGGATAATTTTATCTGAGGCTTGAGAAATTGGGCCTAACAAATATTTGACCGCTTTACTAAACAGGGCACAATTACATATTTTGCATTCTAACAGTAACATGTTTACACAAAATATCACTTGCAATCCGAGATGACCGAAGAAACGAGAGCAGAACAACAATCATTGATCGATATCAAACAGATACCTATTACATACATGTTTTACCATTTTTTTTATAATCAGCCCAGCAATTGACTTAACACCACCTGATGGCAAGCAGTAGATAAGTCCATGCGAAGGATGCTAGGGCAGCACCAGAGGATGCAGGCCTAGCGACCTCCACCTTGCTCACAAGATGCCTTTCCACGCCTCTTTTGAAGGAACCCATGCTGTAGGAAGAAGGGAACACGTGTGCCGGTAGAGAATTTCATGCTCTGGATGTACGAGCAAAGTATGATTCCCTAAGCCTTTTAGTACGCGTGGGCAAAGAGGTAATTGAGGTGCTTGCCACTCCTAATGTGTATTACTAAAGCTTGTCTAATGATACATGCCAAATATTATTATCTCTGGATTTGTCGTTGTGAAGAAAACTGATAAAATGTTAGTATGGAAAATGCAGAATTCCCCAAAATCTCCATACAAAACACCAATTTCACAGGTGTGGACCTAATATAATAGCGCAAGCCGTTTTCCCATTCATTCGAATTAATTCAGAACACATTTCACTGTTGTTTTATCACTAAAATTTTCTAATAAAAATGTCCACAGATGTGATCAGTGCCCATGCATCTTAAAAGCGACCACTATGAACCTGTTTACGGCGTAAAAATACATACATACATAAAATCACGCCTGTAATCCCCGAAGGGGTAGGCAGAGTCCAAGAAGCACATTTAGCCATTCAAAAATTGGGTTTGGTCAGATGAAAAATCGTGAAAGAGTAGTAAAAAGTGGCTAGCTCATCGCCTACACGATCACAGACACAGTACCCAAAACGCCCTTAGTCGCCTTTTACGACATGCTAGGCAAGCAAAGCAGTTGGTACATTCTTTTCCTTTTCTTTTGGTGTAAAAATGACCCGAATAATTCGGTGAAACGATTAAATCAGAACACTTTGGCCAGAAAAAATCATTTTATTTGAGTATTATTTAAACGGTTAGCTGAGTGTTATTAAAAGCACAACATAACAAATCATCACGCCTCTTCCCCCTAAGGGGTAGGCAGAGGTGTTAAACACTCGCATTTCGAACTGTACATAAGTTTTATTCAAACTCTGTGGTACAGGCGGTGGGATCGAACCCGCGTTTCCCGCGGTTTATAACGTGGTGAGTTTGACGAAGAAAATAACGGCTGTCACTATTCTTGTATTGGTATAAATAAGAGGCACAATGGAAACAATTTATAAAAATACGAACCACTGAACTCAAAACCTAAAGAATATTTTAAATAGTAGGGCTGCTTACAATAGTGCATAGTGTTATTAAAGTTCTTTGAAAATTTATTATAATTATATTATATTATTAATTTTATAACGATAGTTATAATAATTTATAAATATAATATATTTAGGCGTCGAGGCAACCGCTCCAGACGCTGACTTTGATAGCAATGAAAATTGGAGACCAAAAACAATGAAAAAAGAGACTGTTACTGAATTTAAAAACAGAAACAAAGAGAAAATTGCCGATCATGCCTTCTAAAGCAAGGAGGAGTTCGATATCACAAAGTTTTGATCACCCTAAGGAAGGAATCTTTGTTTTCAATATCGAATGCCAAAGCGTTATAAACACTATGCCACCGAACTCCCTATGCAGAAGAACTATGCCACCGAACTCCCTATGCAGAAGAATATTCTATTTATAGCAATAAAAAAACGCCTGGTCTTGGTACCTATACCCTGGTGTAACGCAGACCCGTAATATTGACGCATGTTCTATCAAACACAATTCACATTGCAAAAACCGTCGTCGTTATTGAAATGTAATAAATCTCAACATATTCACCTGGAGCATAACTGTCAAATAATATTGGAAAAGATTCTAGGAGACATCAGTTCATCCCTTCACCGAAACATGACGTCATAGCCTAGACTTATATCGGATCAGTGTGTTGCCAGTTGCCAGGCCTGAAAGTTGACACATGGATTGTTAAGTGACATCTGATCGTAATAGGGTAGTTGACCCTTTTTTATTGGGCACCAAATGATTCATTACTGTTATCCATCACCATAAAAAATATTCTTTTTGAGGCCTTTATCACATTATGTTTTAAATGATAAATTTAATACGCATGCGACACAGCCGACAGGCTGACACAGCCGACATACATACTTTGTAACGAGGCGCCATAGCTATATTAGCGCCTCGTTGCTGTCATTGCGCTCTTCTCTGGCCATTTTTCTCTTGGTTTCCGTTTCTAAATTTGCTGTCTGTCTCTTTTTATTTGTTTTGTTCTCGACGCTCATTCTTACGAGAGTCAGCGCGTAGAGCGGTTGACTCCCTTCTAACAATAATTGTAAAATATTTAAAAAGTGAATCAATTTTTATAAGCTTAAACAAAAAGTTACAACAAACAACATAATCAGTTCCTAATAAATAACAAAGACTATATGTTTCTTTAAGGCACTATTGTAAGTAGCCCTACCCTTTTTATAATATATTTAGTGTTAAATGTGAAATTGTTTTGTGTTCAGTGTAATTTACCTTTTTTTATATAATTGTTTCAGTTGTGCCTTAATTCTTCATTATAAAATATACGACACATAAGTGACGACCCAACTGCATTTTCATTATCCCCGGCTTCACCCCGTCACAACTTGATTGGTTGCGACTTGCGTTTGACGGATTTTGACCATGCGTAGTAATTGTTTACATGACGCGTTACTTCACAAATTTCACGAGCATGGTGGATAGCGTTTTTGGCAGATAAAAAAAAGGAAAAGAAAAACATGTTGAAAATAAATTTCTACAGTAATCCCTTACTTATATTTATAAAACTTGGTATATTTCAGACGCTTGTACTAAATTCTATGGGAATTGAACATTATTTTTATTACTTTCCCTATACTGGGTTCTGGTGTGTTATGTTAAAGGCTAAAGCGCTGAAGCGGGGAAAATATTACAACAGAATCAAAAATCTGATAGTGACCAACCAAATTTGAGAAAGTTATGTACTTATGATAACAATTTTTAGTACACACATACGACAAATTGTCTTCTGACCAATTACCGATCGCTCACTCCGCACAGTGAGCGGACCAATTAGCGACCGCTCTCTGTGCGGAGTGAGCGGTCGCGGAAAATTTACCTGCTGATAGATGAAGTAATCAATCCTAATACAACCCACTTAAGAATCCATTTTGAATATCTTGCTTTAACTGTGCAACCAATCTGCACGGCTACGAATAGTACGTCGTTTTTTCTACCAAGCTACAGTGTTTGCGTAACTATGCTTCGGGTTGGAATTTTGTCTGTGCAGGAGTTGCAAGTGAAAAGTCTTTTGGTGACTGTGGATACATGCTACACATGTGGTCCTAGATTTTCTAGATGCCCTCGGTAGTATAAAATAACCACTTAGGAGCCGAGTAGCGGCTCATTAAAATAATACTACCAACGTATTTCTTCCCTTGGGTGTTGTAAAAGACGACTAGTGGACTTAAAATGCACATCCAATAGCTTATAGTGGCGATGGGCTTACCACCTGTCACGCTGAGTGCAGTCACTGCTTGGTGAAGCGCGGACGGCTGGATGGCAATGGAGTGCTTTTGCGGTCCTTTTGCTTAGTGTCTAACTAACCCTTAGGGGATAATAGTCGTGATTATATTATATGTATGTACTCAGGAAATATTTTATCGCTTAATTTATTGACCCAGTGCTTCAACTTGGATTGACAGGTCGGTAACAAAACCTATACCAATAAAATTAATAATCCTACATCTCCAAACGCTTATAACTTACACTACAGAATTCTCCAAGGCCGTGTACAGAGCGAGACAGGGCAGAAAGTAAACAAAAGAAAGAGATAGCAAACAAACAAAGCCGGATGATACGTTAATTATTTTGTTTCGAAGTATACTTGCAATTTGTATTAGAAATATTGTGTTAAAAGGTTCCAAAGTTAGGGAGTATAATAAGTTACTTAGTTTACAAAGGAGTTTATTTGTTAACGAGAGCGGAAGAATATTAAATTACTGTATTATTGTTATATTATTTCTTTATAATATTATCCTTTACATAACGTCCAAAACAAAGGAAAAGATGGATTGACGTCACTACGCGCTAGAAAACGCAAATCAAATTATAACCGACGATAAAGAATCAGTGATTGTGTGTGTAAATTTGTAAAACTAACGAGAAAAGTCGGCAGCACTGGCTGTCTACGGCCAACACTTGCCTACAAGCAGGTGACGTCACCATGCGTGTCAATCACGTGGTCAACCATGAAAATTAAGCTACTTGATTAATGATTAAGGGCCACTTGCAGGAAATTTTAAACCTAGTTTAAATCTCGATTTTGTAAATTTTTGACATTTCAACCATATAAAAATTGTCTAAAAATCACTAAATCTAGTTTTAAATCTCGATTTATATTTCCAAGTGGTATATTGCAAGTGGACCTTATTCAGAAAATCTTAAATATTACAACGCCTGCCTTCTACACGCTCCCGCTTGGTCCAAAACGGATTACTGGGTACGGGTAGAACTCTTGTTATAGCAAACGGGTTAACCTCTCAATGGTCAGAAAACGAGACGGTAGAAACGTCTATTGTTTGCGAGGTGACTTTCAAGGGTAACATGCTTTTCGATGCATGGATCACAAAGTGTGCTGGTCCAAAACTGACATTGCGAATGATGCTTTGCCTTCAAGAAACCACAACACAGAGTTCTATAACATTAAGATAATAATCAGTCTTTACCTATAATATTAAAATTATGATAATCGCACACATTGCTAAAGCTTGTCTAATGATACATGCCCAAAAATTATTATCTCTGGATTTGTCGTTGTGGAGAAATCTTAAAAAAATGTTAGTATGGAAAATGCAGACTTCCCAAAATCTACATACAAAACGGCAATTTCATATGTAAAAATTTATTATAAACTCTCTTTATTAAACTCTCTTTATTGCACCAACAAAAATAAACAAAACAGTGAAAAAAACAAGTTTGCAAGGGAGAACTTACCCCTATTATCCAGAGATCTCTTCCAGTCCCGACACAGATGTGAGAGATTTCATAGTGACAGAAACAACATTAGTGCAAAAAATACAAGTTTTAACTAGTATAAAAAAATTAATAAAAATAATATATATATAAAAATAAATGAAATATAAGCTATTTCACTCTTAAGATTTATTTCAGACTTTCGTAACTATGTAAACACAGCTTTTGACCCCACGAAGATTGTACGCGGTAACAAGTCGGAGAACAAACTTCCATGAGTGGTCTTAGTCAATCTTCCCAAACTTTTAATTCTACTTTTTCTACGGGACGACCTTATCATGTGTCCGCTTAACTCTTAGTTTGGCGTAGTGATGGGACGAAAGAATACCTCGGGGATACGATATTGTAAAAAACAAATAAAAACGTTGTTTAGAAGTCTGACTCCTGTTTTTATTAATAACGAAACTGAAGTCTGACAGCAACGATAGACTGGAATGTTTGTGAAATATTAGTTACTTTGAAGTTTTTGTTTTAAAGTGTCTATTATTATTTTTTCTTTGACGTAATGAGGAAAGTTGTCTCTTTCACGCATGTGTTGTTCTAGCATGTGACCAAGAAAACTATAATAATGCGAATGGAATCCTTTCCAGAGAGATTCGAGAATGAGATCCTATGCAAACGGAAAGATAATAATAATATAAACTCCGCCAATTACAGGAAAAAGCTGCAAAATCTTTAGATGACGCAAAAAAATATGCATCAAGCCTCATTGCCGGTGAGGTAGGCAGAATATAGACTTCCACTTATTGCAATCCTGGCACATCTTTTGTCTTATCTACTCCCATTTCTAACTTCATACAAACCTTTCGCATTGAGGTGGATTTGATCAGACCCTTTTTGATCAAGAGACGTTTACCAAGACCGTCCACATCCTACTTTCCAATTCATATGACATATACCTGCCTCCAGAGTTCCAATTAATTCGACGAAACCAAATATGGGATGCTCGCTTTCTCAAATTTCTACAGAGCGTCCTCTCTAACATCTCACCTTTCATTGAAGTCAGTCAGATTACAACGGATATTGTAAATATTGCAAGATCAAATGACGACGTTCCCATCCCTTAATCCAGTGGAAACTTGAATAAGTCGGTTTAAGGCTCCATCGAAGCCTTTAGTCTGGTATTATCTCCGGCTCGAGGCATTAAAAGTTGGCCTCAAATGAGATGGGTCTGTCCAAATTCAACGAATACCGTATAGCGTTAACATTTGGTTTGTCCTATCAAGATGAGAACTTTGTTAAGATAATTCCTCTTTCCAATATGATTTAAATTAAGATTGGGGTTGTTGAGAATGGGTTCGAAGACGCTTAGAAGCAAGTAGTGGTTCGTATGATACGGCTTATGATATCGAAAACAAAGCTCTTTCGCCATGGCCAGTCCTGGGATGGGTGACTAAATTTCAAGTTACTCTGTGCTTCGGAAGGCATGTCAAGGTGGCTATTGCAACTGTTTCTACCCCCTTATACGCATTGGGAAAACGTGGTAGTGATAAGGCCCATACTCCTAATGTGTTTCTCCATGTAGGAAGGCCTGCGCCCAGCAGTGGGCCGTGACGTCACAATGATGAGATATAGCTCATGATTCAGTTAATTGAGTGTTATATCACTATTCACAAGAGGCACAGTATTGTGGTACGATCTAGGTCCAATTTACAATATCTTCGAAGTGCTGAAGCAATCTCGCCCATAACAATTATTGTAAATTAAGTAAATGGTTCTAATCTATATCAGTCAATCCTAAATTAGCTTGTCTGCTAGTCTGTGTTCGCCGGGAAACGGTCCGGATTGACTAATTACTAAGTGGGTAAATCGAAACTCGAGTAAATGTAACGGCAGTAAGATCTCTTGGTAACACACAGTAGTGACATCATAATTTTTACCACGTTTTTATTAACTTACTTTATTGTTTGTCTTTTTGCTTCTTTGTTTGTTCGGTTTGATTTTTGTAATTCATTTTTGAGGCACTTCCAGACTAGCTATCGAGCTGAAACTTTGGAAATAGTTCAGAACCCAGTGACAATGCAAGTTGCAAACACATTTAGGTCCAAATTTCCACAACTTTCAGGTTTTGTATAGTGACTACGCACAGCGCCACAGAAAAATGAAGGACAAATTTAGGCAACTATGAACTTTGCTTCTAATAATAGAGTAGGAGTATATTTTCAATTCCACCAATTGAGGTTACTGTTCCATTTCCAATAACTGGATACATTTCCAGTTTTCTACGTCGAAATTTGAAGTGTTCAAATTTTTTTTAAAACCTATCATCTAGCCCCATTTAAATCAGCTAAATGCTGCTTGTGTTACGGGCACTAGATAAATATACTTAATAGATAAATACATATCAATATTTATAAACATCCGAGACTGGAGAACAAATGCCTGAAAATTCATCACCTACCAGGGATCGAAACCAGACCTCTCGAGATGGCGACGCCTTGAGACCGGCATACAGACCACTCGACCACGGAGGCCGTCAAATTGTGTTGATTCTATTTTCGTCTCTTATGTACCAAACCAAACATCATCTACCGCACGTCCATACCTCTGAGGGTATCATTAGTGCCTTTTTCCCAGTCGAGTTCAAAAATATGTGTGTACGTTGGACAGAAAATGAATCTTATTGCAAGGGAATAAAACTGTCACCAGTCAAAGGTGCATTCATAATTTTGAGCCATTGCCATTATCTATATTATAGGCAGGAAGGAAGGTGGAGATATATATATTTTTTTTAATTCATCATTACTTGTCGCGGAATAGATAACCTTCTTTATCTGTTCCGTGTTATTGTCTTTATGTGATAATTTTTTCAGTTGCCGTTTTCGCAAAATATTTTTGTAAATAACTCGTTAGGAACATCATTTCGGAAAAAACAATTCCTGTTTTGTAGATCTAGGGCATTTTTTATTTCCGTGGATTTTGTTTTTCTTTGAAATTCGTCGTATTTCCTAGATATATTGGCAGTAAAATTAAATATTAGCATTAATTCTTAATTCTGAAGTCATCGATATTATGAGGACTAATGACGCAAATTTTACGATCTCCGATAAAAATCAATCAGTACAAAATAATCTACATAATATTACTTTTGCAGACGTCGTTTCGAAAAAACTCTTGAGTTAGATTAACAATTAGACTTTGTTTTCGAGAAATTATTGTGATTGCGTCAAATTGAGGCCAATGCGTCAAGCTGAGAAAAAACTGACGGTTTGTATTACAAAACTTATGAACGTACCTCTGTGACGGGGAGCAGTAAATGAGAATGCACTGGGTCGTCTCTTATAGGTATATATTTTATATATAAAAACTAAGGCACTAACTCTCAGTTGCACAAAGATTTTTTAAAGACGACATTTAGTAATGAGACATTAAAACTTTAAAGTTCATTAAATTTAAAATTGGAACACAAAATAGTTCTAGCTAATGTCTCTTTAGCATTGATAGGGTGCTAATGTCGTTTTGTGCAACGTAAAATCTACGCTAAGGTGTTCTTTTGACACTTCAATAAATAAATTTAATGGAGCATTAGGGATAATGCCGACATTAAATTTTAAAGTTCGTTTCTGCAACTGGGTGTTAGGCACTCTAAATAACAAAACACGGAACATAAAAATAACAGATAAGTATAAAAATAGGGCTACTTACAATAGTGCCTTCGGTTAGGTTATTTGGGTACTTTTTTACAAATTGCTTTCATGATTATCTGGGCATAAAACCATTATAATGTATAATCTTCAAAATTATAATTCACAATAAACATTATTTATTGTTATATTGGATCGAACGTTAGAGACCAAAACAATGAAGAAACAGCACAGACAAACAGCGAATCAAAAACAGAAACAAAGAGAAAATAGTAAATAATTTTTATCAACCGTGTTCACACACATATTGCTAAAGCTTGTCTAATGATACATGCCAATTATTAATATCTCTGGATTTGTCGTTGCGAAGAAAACTGATAAAATGTTAGTATGTAAAATGCAGACATCCCCAAAATCTCCATACAAAACACCAATTTCATAGGTAAGGACCTAATATAAAGGAAACACACTTTTAACTGTTTTTTTTTTTAATTTTTTAACCTGCATATAATCAAAATCGAAAACCGAGAAAAAACTTGTCTAAAATAATCAGCTCTTCAAATATCGGATACAAACATAACTTTAACCTTAACGACTGTTGCTTCGACCACGCAATCACTCCGCTATCACTCCGATATCACCCCGAAATTGCTTCTTAAATTAGGTAATAACTTACTGATCGTAATTTACCGTATGACACCTGCCAAGCCTGGGGATAGGCCAATAAATCTATTTGCTTGGAACAATTCATCAATAGATGTGTTGTCTGCGGTAATTGGCTTACCTACTCAATTAATAAATATTAACTTCATTGGGGAGTTTCGGACTGGGGGAGTTTCTGTCTTATTATTTGGTTTAATTAATCAAGCTTTGTCAAATGTATCTGTTTATGTTTGAATGCTACTAGAAGTACCTAAAACTGAGGTGTTCATATGTTTAATAATCCCACAGACATTTGGACAAAGGCCTACCCCAAAAACCTCCAGAATAACCGATCCTACGATCCTCCAGAATAACCGATCCTACGATCCAGCGAATTCCCGTGACATTCGTCGATCTATCGCGTGAGGGGTTGGATGACAGTTGTGGTCCGATATATGAGGGTTAAGACTAAGCTACTTTCGTCATAATAATGGTTGCATAAAAGATCAACACCCGAGCCAAAGACATCACCTTATAACGAGGCGCTATATCAGTATTAGCGACTCTTTGCTGTTATTGCGCTCTTCTCTGGCCATTTGACGACCCTCTGCTCGGCTCTGACGACCTCCGTGGTCAAGTGGTCTGTACGTCGGTCTCAAGGCGTCGCTATCTCGAGAGATCCTGGGTTCGATCCCCAGTAGAGGCAAGTGTTTGGGTGATGAATTTTCAGATATTTGTTCTCCAGTCTTGGATTTTTATATATATTTAGGATATTTATATGTATTTATCTATTAAAATATATTTGTCCGTCATCTAGTATCCGTTACACAAGCCGCATTTACTTGCTTAAAATGGGACTAGTTGATAGGTGTGAATGTCTGAGGATATTTATTTATTTATTTCCTCTTTTCTTCGTTTTATTTTCAAACTAACCATCTGTCTGTTTTGTCATTGTTTTGGTATCCAATTGTCAATTAATACGTAAAATATTAGGTCCTTACCTATGAAATTGGTGTTTTGTATGGAGATTTTGGGGAATTCTGCATTTTCCATACTAAAATTTTTTCAGTTTTCTTCACAACGACAAATCCAAAGATAATCCAAATCAATAATTCTACACGTAAAACATGTATCCTGCGCGTCTCCGACTCGATCCCGTTGGACTGGAATAGGTAAACTTTGGTGCTTCAGTGGATGTTCTCAGCGAGTAGCGAGGCCCATACAGGCCTATCATCTAGCCAGCGGTAGGTAAGGTCTGTAAATAGGATTTTGTCCCCTTAACCAAAAAAGGTACTCTCGTTACCAACTTTATTTTCTACCTACAGATGTTGTTGGGTCCACCGTTTCTTGCGTCAGCAAAATTGTAATTGCACATATTTTAATTCACTGCTCATTTAGCCATCAATACGATCAGACGGCTCCAATGACATAATAAACTACTAATAATTAATTTCTTATTGTGACATCAAGAATAAATTAATTAATCTTAGAAGAGTTTTTCTTCAACATCCTAGCAATAATAATGTATGGTGGTGAACCATACAGATATTAATCCATAATATTCTAATATAAAAGTTTCTTCAGCAAAGGTCATGAAACTAAATCCGACCAGGCTTTCCTAAAACATTAAAGTATTTCTTTCTCTAAGTTTTCCAAGGTCGATGCCAAAAAGTTTTTGAACGGTTAGTAAGGCTGTGCTTATACAAGAATTATGCGAATTTAAGCGAGAGTGCAAGGAAAAAGAAAATTCTCAATTAGAATTTTTTTTGAGTTGGCATGCCGAAATGCTGCTTATGACACGAAGGGCTTATGTTATACGAATACTTTAATGTTGCAAGCATTCAAAGGTTACAATGAGCACCACGAGAGCGGTTTATAGTCACTGGAGTGCCACAAAAATTACAATACTTAAATATTTTAATGCGCAATGTTTGTTAACAGTCTGTTCCGAACATGGCCACAGAAAAGGCATGTTTAATCCACAAGCCCAGTGACATTCGCAAGCAAATGAACAATGATAAATTAGTCCATTAAATTACATAACTCATAAATTGCGGATGTGGGACTAACTTTTAATAAAGTGCCTGGCATATTTTTTACCGCAATAAGTTGCAACACGAGTTTTTTGCTCACAAAACGCTACAGGCGCTGCCCGCAAGTGTTTTTACGTGTAAGCAATGTTAGTATTCAGTTTTACAAGGGTTTGTTTGTTAAAAAAAACGCCCTTTTGAAGTTCAGTTTTAAGCGCGGGCCGAAATTTTACCTTGTTCGCTTTCTCGTCGTAATTTATTGTTATTGTATAATATTATATTATAATTTTTTTTTAATTCTTTGGTTTAAGGAAGATTTTCCTTGAAGGAGTTATATTTCTGTCCATAAAAAGTATTTGTCTGATTCCGTTTAAATATTGTTTATCATGTACAGTCAAGTTTAAAAATATGTATGCACATTTGACAGGTGGCAGTCTTCATTCCCTTCAAATAAGAGTCATTTACTGTCAAACGTGCATATATATTTTTGAACTCGACTGTACAGGAGAGATTGAGCTAGACTGAGTGGAAGACCAAAGAAAAGATGGTGTGCCTAATGTTTGCATAATACCGATCGTCAAAAGTAAGAGTCCAAAGTCGACTGTACCTAGAGTAGAATAAGGAAAATATGAAGAGACAAACCCAGGAGAGACTCAATGAAGTAATATGAACATAATAATTATAGGTATTATTAAAAGCGCACCGAATGTAGCGCACCAAAATTATTACTCGAAGCGCACCAACTTTTAAAAATAGGGAAGAGTAATATAGTTTAGGGTATGGTATTAAATAAAATATATTTCGTATATTGTTATGACAGCCTGGTACTTATTTGGAAATATAGATATTTTATGCCTTGCTTAAACTGCGAATGTTGAGATAGATGTGTGGAGTGCCTATTTTCCATAAAACAATATGGAGTCGATGGAGTTACTTAAACGCTGTTCTTCATCACCGTTAAAGCTAGCCTAAGCCAAGAAATATAAAACTTTTGTCTTTTGCCCGCGACTTCGTCCACGTAGAATAGTTACTTTGAGATAGTGTGATGGTATGTAGCTTATAGCCTTCCTCAATAAATAGGCTGTTCAACACTGAAAGATTTAAATGTATCCGAGTCTACCTGCTAAATATCGGGATAAAAATCAGTATAATCATTTTTATTGACCACATTATAACACATATGTTACTTTTGGCATTTCACTATTTTTACAATATAATAAATCGATTCTGAAATAAAGTAGTAATACAGTATTATAATATCTATAGAATATTATAATATATATAACTATAGAAATAAAACAGTAACAGTACAAAATTCAACAGTATTCAAACAAACAAACCGTTCAGATTTACAGTATTAATGTACATTAAATTCGGTAGTATTGTAATTAGCCAAGGTAAAGGTTTAAAGGTAGCCTATGTCCTTTCTCATGCGTTAGACTATAAGTGTGTGTCTAGACTAATTTCGGTTAAATTGGTTTAGTAGTTTTGACGTGAAAGCGAGACAGACAGACAGAGTTACTTTCGCATTTATAATATAGTATGGATTGCCACTCAGCTACCATGGGCTAAAGAAATTTGTTATTACAACGATTAACACTTATTTTTAAAAGAGTCTTGCTTTTCTGATGTCTGTAATCGTTCTTTTTGCAAATGACAGAAAAAAATATATAGGGATTCAAATTTAAGCAACAAAAAGAAGTGTGTGCTGAGCTGACGAGTGACAGATAAGAATGGAAGAAGAAGACATGTTGTGCCTATCCCTAGAGTGGGAAAAAGACAAGAAGACAATTCGAATTTGAACAAAAAATAGTAACGAATGTCCCAAAATTTTTTAAATTTCTGACAGTGAACATTTTAAGACTATGCCATCCGCTCACGAAGCTACCAGGAATCCGTATTCTGAGAAAAGCGAGCAAGAAACTTACTAAGTTTTCATTCAAATTCAAAGACGATTCTTTGAATATACGAATGAAAGTAAAATATAAGTATAAACTGAAAACCTTCAAATTCCCACAGAACTCTTAATCAATTAGACATTCTAATTAACTATCGCTTGTAACAGCTGTTGTTTCAATACAGAGATATATTATCAGGCCATAATTCAATACTTATTTAATTACTGTAGATTTATGTCCAAGGGATGTTAACCCTTATCCCGTAGCCTTAAGGGATTATTTGGCGCAAATTAATTCAACCCAGAAAACGAACGGGCCTGTTTGATGTATTTCCCTGAGGCACACCTTGAATTTATTTGGCCGTGTTAGATCTTTTGGCTTTTTAATTTTTTTGGACTTAGGCTTGATACGCTCATGCATCTTTATTCACATATGAAAGAAAAAGATTCATAGAGCTACATTTTCTTAATACAGACAATACGGACACGGGATACGGGTTTTTTTTTTATATATATTTCCACATCTCAGCTTATAGTAAGTGATGGAGCCGAAGGTGGAAGCTTCACCAGCCCCCTTATTCTAAACTGCCGGAAACTAAACGAATCACGGAATCTGTATTCCTGTCACTTTTTATTGCGGCGAATTACAGCGAGATGGGACGTGACTTTCTGCATCTAATCCGTGGACCGACAGCTTAGAATAAGAAGAAAGAAAGAGTTAGGTAAGATGTTGGTAGCTAGCCAGGCGGATTTAGAAGCCCTGCGGCAATAGATTATGGTAAGATGATTGTATTGGCTTAGAAACCCAACCATCGAACCGAGCAGTAAAAGTTCTGCTCTCGTGGGAATCAAAACCCGGACCTCCCGATCAACCCCCGGTGGCTCCCACCACCAGACCAACGAGGCGGTCCTGTACGATTGGATGATTCGATGTTACGTTACTCGAGGAGGAAAGGTGGGGTGTTTGGATTGGATTACAAAGAAATCCCATTTTTCGTCGCATTGGAAATGATGATTTTGAACGGTTCAATGGCATTGAGCGTATCTAGATTTCATGATTTGTTTGTGATGTAATCTTAAATGCTTAACAGTCCTTTTTTATAAGATTGGTATACGTTTATAAGTTTAATTTTAAAAGTTTAAAAAAATGGGGCTTATCTTCGTAATCATCATTTTGAAGTAGTGTTTTTAAAACACCAAAAATATAGCTAAAATAAATTGACTGAAAGCTTTAACTAAAGAGCCCAAAAAATCTCTAATATTTTTTTGTCTTGTAATGGAATGTTTATTGTTATCACTGAAATTTGTCCCGTTGCTCCATATTTCGAAAGTCACATTAGTTCTCTCGTTGGTCCTAGGTGCTATTGCAACTGTTTGTACCCTTTCACTCCGATTGAGCCGGTGTGGTGTGGTGGAGACAACCCGTTCTACATGTAGGAAGGCCTGTACCCAGCGAGACGATGTTTTAATTTTTCCAAAATAAAAATCTTAAATCGTACCAGAATCGAGAATTTCCATTTATATCGAAACTTTAATTCCGTTTATGCCCATTCAGAATCAATCCGGGCGAGTCCTAAAAGACCGATTAACATTCCTCTCTAAGAGTACCCTGAGGAGATCAGTGACCGGCAATGTCCCATTTAATTGGCACCATGGGAAATCTACCACATTTTACCCCGTACAACTTTAGCCCGTGATTTTGGTGTGACAAAACGAATTCGTTTTGAAGTCTACTGGGAATCCCTCTAACCACAAAGGCATATTGGTTTAAAAGAAATTTGTAATTGGATCTTTTACTGCTTATTCTTTTCAATTATAAAGCTAATACAAAGCATTGTCTTCAAGATCTTTTAGATGAAGTCATAGTTTTGGATTGGTCGATGGGACAGAGCAAAAATTATTTCTACTACTCTGTCTATGTATTCCTGTATTTTACTTTGTTTGTGTGTAATATAGTTATGATGTATATATTCTTTATGTCCGTATGTTTTTCTTTCCTTCTTTCTTTCATTCTTACTCTAGAAAAATTCTTTGTGAGTCAAGATGAATTTCTAGGGCCGTGATTGATAGTCATTATCATCATCAGATCACGTGTGTGACATCCACTGCTGGACACAGACCTTCCTCAAGGTGCACTAGCTGCCAATAGTGGCAGGGTCCTATTTTCGTCCCACTGTTGGGAACAGATCTTCCTCATGGAGAAACACTTGAGGAGTATGGGCCGTAACACCAACACGCTGGCCCAATGCGGGTTGGTGGATAGAAACAGTCGCAATAGCGACCGGGACCAACGGCTTAACGTGCCGACCGCAGCACGGAGGAGCTCGAGATCACAAAGTTTTGGTCACCCATCCACGGCCTGACCATGGGGAAGGTAGCTTTGTTTTTAATCGAAAGCCAAAGCGTACATCACTACGCTACTGAGCTGGCAGGGTATAGACGCGGAATCTTCCATTGGCGCTTATCGAAGTCTACTACTGAACTAGGTTGGGACGCCCTGGGAACGGCTCGGGAATTACCTCGACAGAACCAGAGTCGTTTCCCGCAAATGATTTATATCGGGAAGTTTTAGTAAGTAGTGCTAGCCTTACTGGCGAGTCTTACACACGCTTGCCGCCCCACCAGCGGCGGTAGGTACGGTCCGTAAATGATTCCCCCTCGTCAAAAAGAGACTTAAGTAAGAACGCAACGGGTTAAAATCTTGCAAATGACGGCCAGCGTTCAGAAACGTTCAGAAAATAGCTTTCAACTTTATATTTGACACGACTTATTATGCAACAATATATAACCAGGAACGTACTTCAAGTATACCGTTACTTTAATGTGTACCAGAAAAATATTTAGGGTTTGAAAATCTTGAAAATAGTATGTAAATAATGCATTATGTCTGTCTCAATTAATATTTTTAATGTTATGTACTATCGAAGAAATAGATTTCTGACCCACCATAATGTCATTTTTCCGAAGCATTTAAATGCAAGCAAAATTCAAATGTTTACAGGCTTCCGAAAGAATGTTAAAACGTCTTAACTGCAATAGACAGTTGTCATCGAAATATTGTCAAAGTGGGTCATGAATCAATTTGGTCGATTGTACATTGATGTACACTGAACACGGGTTCGATCCCACCGCCATGTACCACTGAGTTTCAATAAAACTTATGAAGATTTCACTGTGCATATCGCTTGCCTCACATTGTGCCCAGTGCATGGTTACAGGCCCACCACTTGTCACATGGGGGCTTAATATATCTGGCGAAATGTGGGTGTCTATCACCTCTGACTACTCTTTCGGGGAAAAGGGGTGATGATATGTATGTTGTATGTAATATTTTTAATATTACATTGATTGTTACCACGCATTATTAGGCTCACCCTAATAAAAACAGTAACAATACAATCGCTTAACGATTTCCGGTTCAATATAAAGAGATAACGTATCAGTTTCTGCTAAACATTTATTTCCTAGTTTTATTGTCAGTAAATCTTCTGAAACATCGCCCGTGCGGCCTGTATCTTTACCGCCCAAAACAGGAGTCGAATCTATGGTGCCGATAAGGAAGAAGGCTATAAAACCTGATCCTGCGTTTACGATGCATGGTGTGATTTTTTTCACTAGTGGGTCGTCCATTATTTTATCGACTTATGGTTGGCATGCTTAAAATTTTAAAATGGGACTTATTCAAGTATTCACAATTGGCGGTCTTGTTACACAGCGGTTTCTTCCAGACAATCAGACAGAATATTTTAATTACAGGAACCAAAAAAGATTTACGATTTTTGTTGTGAGTCTTACAGTTTTCTCAAATATTCTTTAAGTAACTCTTTTGAAGGGACCATTTGACAACCCTCTCCATTTAATAGGTACTTTAGTATCAGCCGTCATTCCAAAATTAAAATCCAATACATTAGTGAAGTTAAAGCTAAAATTATAACAGCAAAAACATCACTTGAAAAATAGTTTAAAGACATTAATTCATTTACTGGCGCAGGTAACTTCTACGAAAAATATGATGCAAATGTAGCGAGCTCAGCGAGCTCAAAGGATAAAAAAAACAGACATTAATAAAAAGCCAATGTAACAGCCCACATATCAGCCCGTCAGTGCGACGGAAGTGAGGAAAGCTACGCTTATCTGTCTCGCTTCTGCCTTTCATTCTGGTCCAAGGTGTGAGCGTGAGCGGTGTACTTTTGTTTTTTCCAAATAGTTTTGGATCTGAAAACAGACTATTTCAATCAAAGTTTAACATTCTGTACAGAGTGGTTATTCAACAAGCCTTCTTGGCACACATCCAGCGATGGATGACTGCAATTTTTCTTTATTTTTTTTCCTATGCAAATATTTTGATTTAAAAAAATTTTTTGCTGGCACAATGCGGTGGTACTAATGGCTTAACGTACCTTCCGAAGCACAGAGGAGTTCGAGATCATAAGTTTTGGTCACACTTCCAAGGCTGACCGGGGCGTGGGTAGCTTTGTTTGTGATATAACTGGAGTGATGACTGATGACAAGAAAATTCTTGGACCACACTATGGAAAGTATTATTTATAACGTATATATCTAATATATGTAAACTTCAGCAGACATTTTATAACGTAACTAGCAGTGCCCGCGACGTCGCTTGACTATTGCTTTAACGCTGATTAAAGTTTACAAAAAGTTTTTACTGTACTAGCGGAATTACATAATTAATCTATGATTCCGCTAGTATAGTAGCGCCACCTAACGTAATAAGTCACACAAAGAGGTACAAGCAACAATACTAAGTTTTAGATGAACTAAAAACCCATGTATGGGAATAGCGATCTATACTACTTAATTGAGGAACTCGGTGGCGTAGTGGTTAGTGTACTTTGGCTTTCGATTGAAAACAAAGCTACCTTCGCCATGGTCAGGCCTTGGGTGATAAAAATTTTGTGATCTTGAGCTCCTGCGTGCTTCCGAAGGCACGTTAAGCCGTTGATCCCGGTCGCTTTTGCGATTGTTTCTATCCACCAACCCGCATTGGGCTAGCGTGGTGGTGTTACGGCTCATACTCCTCATGTGTTTCTCCATGAGGAAGGCCTGTGCCCAGCAGTAGGACGTATATAGGCTGAGGACTAGAGGACTACTAAATTTATCTATGAACTCCACTCACACCCAACTCATATATCTTTTTAATCAATCTACTTTTATCCATGTTTGTGGAAAGCACATGTCCAAACCATCTCAGCATTACTTTCTCTATTCTTCCTCATTCGCATTCGTTCTCTTTCAAACCACACTTACAATCTTCACCTATTATTATCTTCAATCTTTAATTGACACATTGTCTCATAAATGGAGCATTGCCGTCTTAATTTCCGAATATTTTTTTTGTATGTGTTTTTAATGGAACTGTAGGTCTATTAGTTTTAACAACTCGTAAATATAAATGTATATGACTGTTTGTTGTCCTAAATAAATAAATAAATATTAAAGTAAAGCTGTAGAGGTCGAATGTCTGTACATAGAAAAAAAATGCTTAAAACCAAGTCAGGGGGATGTAAAAAGAGGGAAAATTCAATAAAGGTTTTTTTTTAAACTTTTGTTTTTCTGTTAGTTTGTTTATATTTGTATGTTTGTGCGGGCTAATCTCCGAAATAACTGGACTGATATCAATGAAATTTTGTATGGTGATTCCTTATATCCCTGGTCAACACCTTAAATACTTTGTATTCCGGAAAATTAAAGGTTTCCCGTGGGATAGTTAAAAAACTATAGGCTACAGCTAGTCTATAATAATATGAAGCATAAATATTGGTGACACTTTTCATTGAGTGCATGTATTATTATTTAAATAAGCATAAATTATTTTGTTAATTCTAATATACCTAATATATCACAGTACTCATATTTATTTATAGAGCTAGTAGCTTGTTTTATATTACGAGTATACAGCTTTGGATCTAATGCAAAATCAAATTCTTCTTCTAAAACAGAAATAATAATTCTTCTTAATAATAATTCTTCTTCTTCTTATAAAACTGAAATACAGAATTTTACTGATATTAGAGCATAACTACTACACGTGTAGTTTTTAGCTGTGAACTTCCAACATTTCAGACTAATAGAATGAAGTTTTAATGTCTCCATTGAAGGCGTATTCGAAGGAACTACTTACATCTAAAGCTACTAAGCGATATTAATGGCAGAAATATCTATAAGGTTTTATTGTTATCACATCTTGTACTTATAAGAGTAGATAAGGACTTTCGTAGTGACATTATCCGCTAAAATGGAATGGGATAGAATTATTGCCTTAATTCTAAGTAGTAAGAACTAAAACAAATCCGCACTTACCCACTGGGAAGAACTATCCTTATTCTTAGCTGTTAATAACAAATGAATCACGAAATTGGTGGCAGATTTAGATATGGCGGTGGTAGTTAGCCAGGTGGGCTTAGAAGTCCTACCATCAACCAAACCGAGCAGCAAAACTCCTGAATCGAACCCGTACGTCCCGATCAACAACCGGTGCTGTCAACCACTGGACCAGAGAAGCAGTGAAAATTAATAAGTTTCAATCCATACTAATATTATAAATGCGAAAGTAACTCTGCCTGTATTGCTTTCACGTCATAACTACTGAACCGATTCAATTGAAATTTAGTACACAAATAGTCTGGAGCCATGAATTTTATCCCGATATTCCCATGGGAACGGGTACCGCGCTGGTGTAAACGTGGTTATCAATATCTGCTCGACCGAGTATTATATTATGTGACATATTTCGTCGAAATGTAATGTAATTTCGAATTTTTAAATTTATCGGCATTGTAAAATAATGACACGATAATAGAGATTTATCACCATGACAACAATTAACAACATTTTGCTAATAAGAGATAGGAATGTAATGTTGAGCACTTTGTAAAAAAACATTGCAGTGTTAACAAACACACAAAAACTTATTGTAAACTTTAATTAATTATTTTGATATACGACTTTTGATAATTTGACACATTTTACTTTCATACAAAAATAAATTTCAATTTTTGAAAGTGAAAAAGAATGTATCAACTGCTTTTCTTGCCTAGCATGTCGTAAAAGGCGACTAAGGGCGTATTGGGTACTGGGTCTGTGATTGTGTAGGCGATGAGCTCGCCACTTGTTACTACTCTTTCACGATTTTTCATCTGACCAAACCCAATTTTTGTATGGCTAAATGTTATCTTAAGGAACATAGTGCTTCTTGGACTCTGCCTACCCCTTCGGAGATTACAGAAGTGATTGTATGTATGTTATTATGTTCATTCTTTATTTTTCATTACGCTGCCTTCATTACTACCATACTTTCCGTGGTTTCCAGATGGTTACTTTCAGATCTTCAAGAATATATTTTAAGTTTCTGGTGTAGAAGTTTGGAATCGCCCAGACTACAGGTAGAATTCAGATAAAGATTATTTAAGAACCCAAGCAAACTGTGAAAGTTCGAGACCGCTATTCCGTTGGGAAAGTGGATGGCGAAGTAAAATTAAATTCAATGAAAATGTTAACTTAAACAGTGCAAGAATAGGAAATGTTTTATTTGGTATAAAAGTGTAGTCTATAAATAAAAAATATATATTGTTAGAGGTACTTGCAACACGTAATAGGTCGATATATGTAGGTCTAATACCTGGTTGTTGAACTACTTTGACAGCAGTTTATCGATTCAATAGCGCTATTACAAAAAAATACAATGAGCTTATTTTACCAATGGATACGTTGATGGAAGCCTTTGGTAAAATTCTTATTAATCAAAATATCTAAAATATTTCTTTATGAATTTTAGCAAATTCCAACAAATAAACATATTAAATTTCGCGAAATGAACATTAGGTACTCATGGAATTTTCTTCGGATAACTTCAGTTTGAAGGCGGAAATAAAATGCTATCGGAATACCAGTCCTCCGTTGTGCAGAATATATTGGTATCTCATATTCAATATAGGAAGTAAATGTCACATTAATATTGGAGCGTAATCATGTTTTGTTATTTGAAAATTCATCGCAAGCAATTCCTACTGCTGGGCACAGACCTTCCTCATGGAGAAACTCATTAAGAGTATGGGCCGTAACACCACTGGCCCAATGCGGGTTGGTGGGTCGAAAAGATTGCAATAGCGACCGGGACCAACAGCTTAACGTGCCCTGCAAAGCGAGGAGGAGTTTCAGATAACAAAGTTTTGGTCACCCATCCAAGGCCTGACCTTGTCGATGATAGCTTTGTTTTCGGTATCGAAAGCTAAAGTCTACTAACCACTACGAACTAACCACCACTACTACTAAAAAAAAGACGTGTGGCACTCGGGGACTGCCGCGGTAAAGCTATTGCATAGCATTTTGTATCAACTTATGCAATAATAATTTTATTTATTGTTTTTAAAAAAATGCTTAACTTAACCTCTTATGTAGGGAAATGTTGTCTATTAATAGTTAGGGAGCGTGAGGTTTTTTCGTTACGGAATTTCTGGATTCGGTCCCCGCGCTCAAGGCCCGCGATAGAAGCTATGCAATAGCTTAAAAACTATAATATTAAAACGTATGAAAATAATCTACGTACGTTCCCTAACCCGTCGCAAAACAAAAAAGAATCAAATTCAATAATGGACCTTTTTCCGCTAAATTTAAAACGCATTTAGCACGAACTTAATCCTCCCTCAATACGTGACTCCAATCACAATTTCAGTAGGCTTGACTTAACAACTTGTACACTTTGCTGTTTCAAAGTAGGCTGCTTTCAACACAAGCATGTTAGGCAGTTTGTTAAAAAATAACTTACTGTGTTCTAACTGTGTTAGTTAGATGAACTGAAAATGGTTTCAATAAAACTTTTGCTGTTATGACAAAAAAAGGTAAAAAGGTAAATAAATGCCTTTCAAATCTACGAGCCCTGTAATATTATACCAATAATTGTCAATTTCCTCTTCTATAGATCTAACGACATCTTTATCGCCAAGTGATTGGTTTCTGATAAACATTTTCGCTTAACGCACCGGATATATAAGACCGATAATGGTCCGAAATAGATATATAATGAGATAAATTTTCTTTTCCGGGCTGTGATTATGAGTGTTAGGTATAGAGTGTAGTGTTTTACGATAGTGTAACATATATTATCACACCTCTAGCTGTTCTTGAAGGGGTAGACAGTGGATTATCACATATCAAATGATATTTTTAGTACCTATATAGCAGATGTAAGATTGTTCTCGTTCACTGGTCGTTCAATGTTAAATCGCTCGCAACATGCAAACGCTTATCTGTGAGATTCTAAACTTGACTTCCAATAGGAACAGATGCTGTATCTAAGTATATTGTGCATCTATACAGACTATTCGGCATTTCTATCTCAGGTACATACAGAAAATCACGTCTGTAATCCCCGAAGGGGTAGACAAAGTCCAAGGAGCACTGTGTTCTTTAAGACCGCATTAAGCCATACAAAAATTGGGGTTGGTCAGATGAAAAATCGTGAAAGAGTAGTAACAAGTGGCTAGCTCATCGCCTACACAATCACAGACCCAGTGCCCATTACGCCCTTAGTCGCCTCTTACGACATGCTAGGCAAGAAAAGCAGTTGGTACACTCTTTTGGTTGGATTTCCATTTTCATGTCAGGTACATACCTACAAATATTTTTTTCAAAAACATACTGATCTCTGTATTACGTATTATTATGAGTTTCCTTTACCCTGGATCACATTTCACAAGATTACTACTTACATTAAGGTCATGCTAATTGGTTTAATCGTTGGAACTATTCACTATAACTAAAAGAGCTATACGAGCTATTTATAAACTGAAACCCCGAGACTCACTTAGAGAGCTCATTAAGGAAATTAATATATTAACCATTGCATCCCATTGTTACCCCATGTTGTTGTTGTTGTTGTCCCATTGTTGTTGTTGTTGTTGTTGTTGTTGTTTGCGTTGTTGTTTGTCCCATTATTTATATTCACAAGAATAAGAACGAATGTAATACTTAGTGACCACCATAATATTACGAGTAACACCCGAAATAAAAATAAACTTGCAATTCCTAGCTTCAGATTACAGAAAGCAGGTCGATCATTCATAGCGAAAGGTGTAAGTTTGTATAATAATATACCACAAAGTGTAGTAGAATTGCCTTTACATAAATTTAAACTATTTTTACATCTCTCATGTTCGGTAAGTAGGTCCTTAATACCCCCAGATGCGGGTTGTAAGTGATCAATTACCGCCCTAGGTCAATAATGTAGCTAGAAACGCCCTAGGGCGGTAAGTAATTAAAAAAAGAACTCTTTCAAAAAGTTCGCGTACATCTAACCATCTTACTGGCACTAGACATCATGCATTCAGCCCAATGACAAAAGAGGTCGCTTCGCTATTTTCATCAATTTTGAATATCGAATGGCGAAGCTAAATTTAGTTCTTGAAAATAAATTTATTTATTCTTGTAATGCCTTTTTTTCCACTTACCTCACAATCGAGATGTAAAGCAGAGTAGTTAGCTCGGGTGTAAGCATCAATTGCACCCTCGAACTATAACCGCCCCCGCTGCGCTCGTGCGCCTAAATATCTCGGGCTGCAATTGATGCCTTACAGCCCTTGGCTACTAATCTACTAGTAAAACAGACCGTAATGAAAAAAGGCTATTATAATGTCCAAGATTATTTTGATGATAACCAGGTCTGGAAATGAATTGTTATATTGTTGGACTGTATTGGTGTTTGTAAATTTAAACTTTTATTTAATGTTGTGTTGGAGGATGTCATTAGCTGCATGAATCTATGTTGAAATTTTCTTGAACTCGTTCATTTTTATGAGTAATTTTGTCATGATACCTTGTGACATCTTATTCATTCCACTTTGACTTGCCTGTAATTTGTATAACGTAAGACAATTTTGGGTAAAGGGAGGATGGACCCCTTGCAGAGTATCTTGCCTGTATCTTCTCTTGACAAGGCCTCCCGGTAGTGAACAGGAAGAAAAAAATGTAGAGGTTTACAAGTAGAAGTGTATAGTTTGTTTTATTGTTTTGACGCGTCATAAGTGTAACTACTTGCTACCTTAATGATTAAATAAAGAATTCATTTCAATAGGCTAGTTAACCTTTTTTATTGGGCCCCAAATGATGAATTACTAATAGCCATTACTATAAAAAATAATACAATTTTTTTCTGAAGCCTTTAACACAATAAATTTTTAATTATAAATTACGTTTTTGCTTAAATGTCAATAACGCCTTCGATCCTGATGGCCTATGAATTATCTGTGCCGTAGCGTCACGATTATTGTAATGAATTCAATACGCATGCGTGACATAGCCGACAGTTATGCTTGATTGGTTGCGACTGGCGTTTGACGGATTTTGACCATGCGTAATTGTTTACACGAAGCGTTTCTCAACTAATTTCACGAACATGGAGAATAGCGTTTTTGGCAGGTGGCAAAAAAAAAGTAAAAATAAAACATATATAAATTAAATTTCTACAGCAATCCCTTATTTATTATTATCGAACTTGGTATATTTCGGACCCTTGTACTAAATATTATGTGAATGACACTTTATTTTCATTACTTTTGATATGAGTCATCTAGCCTATTCAACTTGTACTAGAGTTTGGCTAACCAAAACTGGCGCTGGGATTATTTGCAATCTTTTGACATGGCAATAACGCGCCCGTCATCGTCAGTCTGGCCAACATGATAGCGAATGTCGTTTGCACTTGTGCAGTCTTTTGGTTATATTTGGGAAGTAATGAATTGGGCAGCAATTTAATTATTTAGTCAATAAAAAAATCAGCCGAAAAATCATTTTGGGCGGCAAACAATTATTTTGTCAGCAATATAATTATTTGGCCACAAAATTAATTTGGGCCGCAATGTAATATATAAAATCTAGTAAAAGGATCAATGAAGGATCAAGGATCAATTCTTAGGAATTGTGTTAAGGTTTTTTTCATGACCCTTAAAAACAATATTTGTGTCAATAATCGCATTGCTTAAATTGAGTAGACATTATAAAAAGTATTTTTAGCGGTAATAAAAATAACATAATATTTATTAATATAAATACAGGCATTTGTTCTATTCTTGGATGTTTTAAATATGTATTGTATATATTCTGAATGTTTATATGTATATATCTATTAAATATATTTATCCGTCATCTAGTATTTGTAACACAAGCAGCATTAGTTGCTTAAAATTGGGGTAATTGATAGGTGTGAATGCTGAAGATAATTTATTTATTGTATTGGCCAAACTCAAGTTATATTTATTATTCTAGTATCCCAAAATCATACCCTGTCATTCCAATGCCTTAGCGAAAATATCAGTAATATTAGTTTCACGAGTAAACAAAGATATTCTTCAAGAGAAGAGAAGAACAACGCAAAAAGATTTCAATTTCATACTTCGCCAAACCCGACCATTTTCAAGTGAGAGCGGTGAAATTCTCTTGTTTTGAATACATTACCCCCGTAAAACTAACTGCGAAATAATAGACTACCGGGCGACATTGAGCTTCTAGTATTAAAACGAGATATTGAAGTGCGATATTATTAAAGTTTCACACCAAGTTGTAGGAAACCGAAGACAAGTCACGTAAATGAAATTACAAGTTGCGGCACGCTATGATGGCCGATTTGACATATTATTTATTACAATAGTGATGGGGAATGTCAATTTATTCCCGAAAAAGGTAGTAACTGTGCGATCCTATGTGATGATCGTATTAGATTAAAATCTTATAAAAACTGGTGTTGATGTAAAAAGTAAAGTGAAAAGGAAGTGTAGTTTGAAACTATGGACATGTGGAAGGGATGGATGAAAATAGATTGACTAAAGGGATATATGAATCGGGTGTGAGTGGAGATACGGGACGAGGCAGACCTAGGCGAACGTTTCTCGGCCAAATTAAAGACGTTCCAGAAAAGGGCCAGGTCTAAAGTACCCGAAATCGCCGAGCATGTATGAGGACTGTAATGAGAGTTGATGAAGCGAAAGAAATATGCATGGATCGTAGCAAGTGGAAGGATGTAATCTCTGCCTACCCCTGTGGAAAAAAAGGCGTGACTTATGTATGTATGTATAAAGTGTTCCAGTTGTGCCTTTAAATTTTACCAATGAAAAAGTGACAAGCCTACCAGTTCACGGCACACTACTACACCGACTTGCATGAACTCGTATAAATCAACAGCAAATGTCCTTTTCGTCGAAATTCCGAAATGTACCTGCAGTGCTATAATTTTGCTCAGTCGTTGTAATTAACACCGAGATAATAGAGGGCTAATGTTAATGTTTGGGTTGGTAATTGTTTCATCGTTAGCGTAAAATATAGAGAACATGAATAGATTTCCGTTCGAAAACAAAGCAGCATTTGGTGCTGGTACCGACCAAACTTTTCTATATGAACTTTTGTCTATGTATTAGGTCCTTACCTATGAAATTGGTATCTTGTATGGAGATTTTGGGGAATTCTGCATTTTCCATACAATTTTTTTTTCAGTTTTCTTCACAACGACAAATCCAAAGATAATAATATTTGGCATCTATCATTAGACAAGCTTTAGTAATATGTGTGTCACACTTAATAAAAATTATTTATCGTTTTTAAGTGAATGCAAATAAAATGATGTATTCGGGAGGCACTTAAAAAGAGTTGTCTCCGTGTCCAATTTTAACACAATTAAACTTACAACAAATTATCAAAACAAATCAAAAGAGCTCAAAAATATAGTCTATTTTTAGACGAGGTAATTATTTTTTAGGAATACTCTGAATCTTAAAAGTTACAGATAAACTACTAAGAGAGAAAAAGAACACCAATTTCATAGGTAAGGACCCAATATTACGTTTCATAGCTTCCTTTTCCTGGCGAGTATTATTTCAGCTTTGATTCCGATACGAAATCATTTTTTTCAAATGAGTGCGTTCCACTTTAGGTTGGCAATACATTTGCTCTTCATTTCTGGTATATAATAATGAAATTGGTTTTAAGAAATTCAGCTACTCATAAATTGTTTGGGCAGCCATTTAATTACTTGGTCAGCTACAATAAGGTCAGCTCAAAAATCTTTTGGGCAGCAAAAAAATATTTTGTAACCAATAATAATTATATGATCAGCAGAATTATTAATTGGGCAGCAAAATAATTAGATGAGCTGCAAAATATTAATATTTGGGTGTATGTATAAAATCTAGGAAAATGAAGGATCAAGGCTCAATTCCTAGGAAATGTATTCTGATAGATAAGATAAGATAAGATAAAAATTTATTGTCATTCTGTGTACAATGGGTGTTGCATTTAAAATTCGTATCAACAGATTGCCGTTTTCAGGCGTACAATATTTAAATAAAATCACATTACAATTTTTATTTATTACATTAGACACATACTCGTAAGTTTACACAAAAATAGGTCTTTAATACAAATAGGTATTATTGATTCTATTCATGACTCAGGTTAAAATATTCATTTAGATTATAAAAACATTTATTTATTAGCCATTCTTTTAATTTTATTTTAAATAGTCTCCCCTCTAGAGACTTAATATACCATGGTAAGTGATTGAATATTTTGATTCCAACGACATATGTACTCTTGTCAACTATGTAGCTTGAAAAATTTGCTACAGAAAGGTTATGCTTGTACTGTGAACGTATATTGTTTTTTGATTTGGACTTTTTAACAAAAATATCCTTCTGTTGTGTTACAAATAGACATATCTCAAGTATATAAATACACGTCAATGTTAGGAATCTCTCTTGTTTAAATATGGTTCGTAATGATTCGTCATTTTTAATCGCATATAATATACGAATACTTTTCTTTTGGAGAATAAAAGTAGTTTGTATATTTACTGAATTGCCCCAAAAAATAATGCCATATGTTAACAGAGGATAGATATTGCCATAGTATGCATTTTTAGCCACATCTGTAGTTGTAACTTTTTTTAAAATAGAAAGAGCATAACACTGGCTGGAAATTCTATTGTTTAGATAATCAATGTGCGATTTCCAGTTCATGTGCGTATCAATGTTAACACCCAAAAATTTAATACTGTTAACAATCTCAATTTTATTATTATCGAAAATAACATTCAAATCTAGCGGTACTCTTTTATTTATAGATATCTATTATATATACCTAATTGGCTAACTTGTTACCAAAACTGTAAAATTGTGTACTTTCGTTATGATCTGATCTGATTTTTACATTGTCGCGAAACCTCTGTGGTTTATGTCAATGTATTATTTTCAACTTTATGTATTATTTTGTAAACTATAATATATGAAAAAAAAAAAAAATAGATATAGATATTAGGTTAAGGTTATTTTTTTATATATTTGTGTCATCAAAATATAAATTAAACGATTTGGTAGCAGAGAAAGCATCTGAGTTGCTGCCCAATTAATTATTCTGCTGACAAATTATAAAAATCTGCTGTCCATAAGTTGCAGGCCAATTAGTTATTTTAGCTGACCAATAGTATTATTTTGCTGACCAAAATTCGAATATTTTGTTAACTATTTATATAACACCCTTATTTAACTAAAGATGCAATCAGCTATACCACATCCAATTCCACCTTCCTACAAACCTGTTCTTTCAAGAGATCTGAATGAGATGTAGATACTTTTTCAGTCATCCATTCAAAAGTGGTCGTAAGAAATCAAAAGTACCCGAAATCGCCGCGCATGCATGAGGACTGTAATGAGAGTTGATGAAGCGAAAGAAATATGCAAGGATCGTAGCAAGTGGAAGGATGTAATCTCTGCCTACCCCTGTGGGAAAAAGGCGTGACTTATGTATGTATGTATGAAGATACGTCGTCGTAAGTAACAAACAAAGACAACAGACGCAAGCGCGCATCGAATTTCGGTTCACGAACCCACCAGAAGATTACTTCGATACGGTATCATAATGGTCCTATTTGTTCAGTGGCCTCACCGAAGACCGTTTGTTTTGAATACATTACCGGCGGACTTGACAACGAAATAACAGAGCTGCTGACAGCGTCTCTACGGGTAATGAATATGTATACCTGTGTTTTAGTAGTCGTGTTTCTGTTGTGGGTGTTGTACCTGGGAAAATGAATTTGCTATGGCGACACGATAGTAAACTTGAGTTTACGATAACCAAGAAAGGGGAAATAATTTTGTACAAAAACGAGAAGTGTTGGTGTTTGAGCCACAAGTCGAAGATTGGACTCCGGCAACAGCGCGGTCAGCAGTGGGCCAACCTACATTCAACATTAACAGCAGCATCGTGCACCGTCGGCACTTTACACCAACGAGTCACATACAAAACGGGTACCATCAAATCAACAACTTTTAGCAACAATAAACTAGATTTCAACCGACCGTGTTGGGTCTCACTTCCATGTACCGCTGCCGCCCAGGGCTACTCTCTGGGGTAGCTCCTCTAATACCATCGTGCTGCCGCCCAGGGCTAATCTCTGGGGTAGCTTTTCTTATACCATCGTGCTGCCGCCCAGGGCTACTCTCTGGGGTAGCTCCGCTAACACCAACGTGCTGCCACCCAAGGCTACTCTCTGGGGTAGCTCCTCTAACACCGTCATGCTGCCGCCCAGGGCTACTCTCTGGGGTAGCTCCGCTAACACCATCGTGCTGCCGCCCAGGGCTTCTCTCTGGGGTAGCTCCTCTAACACCATCGTGCTGCCGCTCAGGGCTACTCTCTGGGGTAGCTCCGCTAACACCATCGTGCTGCCGCCCAGGGCTACTCTCTGGGGTAGCTCCTCTAACACCATCATGCTGCCGCCCAGGGCTACTCTCTGGGGTAGCTCCACTAACACCATCATGCTGCCGCCCAGGGCTACTCTCTGGGGTAGCTCCTCTAACACCATCATGCTGCCGCCCAGGGCTACTCTCTGGGGTAGCTCCTCTAACACCATCATGCTGCCGCCCAGGGCTACTCTCTGGGGTAGCTCTTCTAACACCATCATGCTCCCGCCCAGGGCTACTCTCTGGGGTAGCTCCTCTAACACCATCATGCTGCCGCCCAGGGCTACTCTCTGGGGTAGCTCCTCTAACACCATCATGCTGCCGCCCAGGGCTACTCTCTGGGGTAGCTCTTCTAACACCATCATGCTGCCGCCCAGGGCTACTCTCTGGGGTAGCTCCTCTAACACCATCATGCTGCCGCCCAGGGCTACTCTCTGGGGTAGCTCCTCTAACACCATCATGCTGCCGCCCAGGGCTACTCTCTGGGGTAGCCTCCACTAACACTAACTTATCATGCGCGTGCAGGTCTCGGCGCCTTACAACCGCTCGCGGTTTGCCCGTACATAATGGTCCTTCGAGCCATTATGTACACAGTTTCAGTTGGCGTCCAATTAAGAAGATATTTTTTTTTTGTAGAAATCATATGAAGTATGAAGTGAAAATGGTGTCATATACCAAAAATGTTTCTTTCTGAAATTGCGCAAAGAAAACGACTTCTTCTTCTCTGATGGTTCCTCTCTGACTAGCGAAGATTGGTAGTAACGTCAGGAAATCTGGCCCCATCTCTAGCGAGATGAATAAACTCGGTGGCGCTCGTGATTCTCGTCCACTCTTCGATGCTGCGCAGCCACGAATTTTTCTTTCGCCCGACACTTCTGTTGGCGACTGGCCGCAAGGCTCTACATTTTTCACTCACTCTTCTTTATAGCATACTATTGTTCTCTCTTTCTTGTGTATTTTCCTTAATAAATCCCTGTTACCTTCAATTTGCCCTCTGCTTCCATCCACATCCATACTGTCCACTATTACGCTCTCCCGCTCGTTATCATCTCTCTTTCGACTATTTTTCCCATCATAACTAGATGTAGTAATTTGTACCTGTCGTGTCGTGTAAGAAACCGTCCAGATAAAAATATCATTTGCCAATTCAACACAATCTCCGCCGTCTGGTAATTCATTTCTAGACAAAAGCTAAATACATACATACATCATCACACCTCTATTTCTGAAGGGGTAGGCAGATGTGTTTACACTCATATTTCGCCTGATATCATAGCGAGTCTGAGTCTTCATGCGATAGGGGATGAGCCTGTTGTCATGCACCGTTCCCAGTGTGAGGCAAGCGATGAGAATATCGCTTTTTTTTTCTATTCATACGTACTTCTGCAATGATACGTTCTGCGCTGACGATTCACGACAAACTAAACAATATCAATAATTTTGGAGCAGTCAATACTCCATTCCCGGAATTATCATAAAATAGTGATCGGTAACAAATAATATTAGTAATACTACCCAGAAAAGCATTCCTTTACCCTTTATCCAAACAGGGCAGAATCGATAAAAATTTTGCAGAATTTCGCCAAAATTTCAATAACAAATCCCTAAATTGCCAGATTATTGTAACATAATTGAAACTCCTTGCCATTAATGTATTCAAAACACCAACAATGCTGCGCTTGTAGCTTTTACGCAAATTGAGGAAAATATTGTAGGCGCCGTTGAAATTTTAGTTTAAAATTATTTATACGGAAAGTTATTTTAGACTCCTTTTAGGAATTTTAGACTTCTAATGTTAAATGGGCTCGACGTCCGTATTGAAGATGATAAATAAATTATTTATGTATTTTGTTGTTAAGACAGTTTTTAAATAATACAAGAATCTTTAAAATGGTGGTTTTAATTCTGCTTACAAAAAGACAAGTTCTCCGACCAGCTATCTAACAAAATATCAATGGATTAGAATGGAATTTCTATAATTGAACACTTTTGAAAATAACAAAAGTGCCACATTGATTTAAAATTAAGCTGTTACTTTCTATTGTCTACTTTCGCTACAAAAACGCTGCCACGCGCCGCGCACTTTACGTCAAAGGGACGTTTCATAGAAACGCCGGTCACCAGCACTTGCCAACAGCGCCGGCGAGGTTTCCATGCATTTTGAGATAAAGTGCGCACGTGAAACTTTGTTAGGTATCTCTTCTGTAACGAGGCGCTATAGCAATATTAGCGACTCTTTGCTGTTATTGCGCTCTTCTCTGGCCATTTCCCTCTTTGTTTCTTTTTAAAAACGAACCATCTGTCTCCTCATTGTCTTGGTCTCCAACATAATAATTGATATAATGTTATTTCTAAATTGAAATCGATATCTATTAGATCGAAAGAAGTCTTGTATCGTTGTAATTGAAGTAATTCAATTCATCATTTGTATTTTATTTGAAGAGAATTGTTTTCAAAGGCACTATTGTAAGTAGCCCTATTTTTATAATAATTTTTTAGTTTTTATGTTCAGTGTTTTTGTAATTTATCTTTTATAAAATTTGTTCCAGAGTGCCTTAGTTTTTGTATATAAATATACCCCTAAGTGTCGACCTGAGATTTTAATTTATCTCCGGGTCCACCACGTCAC
The DNA here is from genome assembly GCA_910589355.1 of Parapoynx stratiotata. Taxonomy (NCBI): domain Eukaryota; kingdom Metazoa; phylum Arthropoda; class Insecta; order Lepidoptera; family Crambidae; genus Parapoynx; species Parapoynx stratiotata. Next base: position 11,194,064 of record OU342481.1, read on the forward strand.
ACTTGTAACTGCCCACCTATGAAACCACAAAATGTATGGAAATCTCGTAGCTATAAAACGTCCCTAAATCCTGGTGTTACGGATGTCCAGTGTCCATGGGTGGCGGCAATTGCTATGTGTGTGGACCGAGGGACCTGTTTTGGATTCGCAAAATCTTACCCAGTATTTTCTTAAAACAATTGTAGAACGATCTAGGAATTTTGTAGACGATATAAATGAAAAACTATCATCAGTTGATCACCTTTCGTTCGATGTTCGTTAGTCCCTTTAAAATTAAACTCAATTGAAATTCATTGCAAATCTGAGTATTATATACGTAAGTATAAACGGATAAGGAATAAGTCACGTCAGTAAAGGGAGGTGGCCGTTCAAAGTTTGCCAACTTTCCGTATTATCGGCCCCTGCCGGATTCAGGTGAACTGAGCGGTTAAATTGCAGTAAGTAGCGACGGTTAAATACCAGGTCTTTTTAAATTGCGGTTATTTTCAAACTCAAACTCAAAATCATTTAATCAAATTGGTATCGTCAAATACACTTTTGACAAGTCAAAACAAAATGAATTATAAGTAAGTATCCTAAAATTGACAATACCACTACTTTTTTTCGGCCTGTTCACTACCGGGAGGCCTTGTCTAGAGAAGATACAGGCAAGAAACTCTGCAAGGGTTCCGTCCTCCCTTTACATCAATATGTTCTACAACCTAATAAAATTTACGTGTATTATATAATACTCTTAGTCACAAATGTCAAAATTGAATTGGAAGGAAAATGCTCCAAAAGCGACGTATCAATTGCACTATGGATATAAAAAAGGTTTAAGAGAGATAGGGAGATGGATAGATTGTGTGAATGAGGACATGGCTAGAATGGGAGTGAATGATGATATGGCTTGTGATCAGGAGAAAATGGGAAAAGGGCAAGAAATGATGACTATGAAAGAGGGATAGGATAGGTTTTCACCTTGCCTTTCTTTATGGTTTACTTAATTGCGTTTTTTTCGAGCCTTGGTTTAAAACTTTTAATTTTATTATTATGTATGTTTGACGTGTGACGCCAAGAGATGGCGCTGCATGCTCTTTCATCGCGCTAACGATGTTTCTTTTATGTGAGATATAGGGCAAAGAAAGATTGAAAAAAATAAGCTATCCAATTAAACCTGTTTGTTTGTACTGGGTTTTTTTGTTTTTATGGTTCATACCTAAGTACACTCGACGACGTTGTGGTACCTTGACAACGCGGTGGTTGTACAATTATTAATTCATTTTGTAACTAAGTTCGCTTCAGTAATCACAGTACCTTTATGGTGAAGGTCATTGTTTATTTAGTTTATAAGTTTATTGGCTTTTGTAATAAGAAAACTTTGAAATTCTTGCTCTTTTTTAAAAATTGGGGAAATTTTCTTAAGATTGTATTGGACTGCTGGCAATGGACAGGTTTTGCGGTGCTTTTGCCTAGTCTCTGACTAACCCTTAAGGGATAATTGTCGGGATTATATGTATGTATGTTGAATTGGACTTCAGTTACAATTCCGTTTGTTTTGTAATACTAAAAATAATGTAGCAATTTATCAATATTTTTTTAGCAAATACTCTAATTTACACTATTATTCGATTATTATTTTACTTAAAAAAAAACAAAATTTTTCGTCGACTTCATAGTAAACCTCCTCTTTTTTTGAAGTCGGTTAATTAAATTAATTATAAATTGGGATTCTGTGAGGTTGTGATTTTCGGTCTGGCTATGACGCTCTGGTTTGGCTTCAAGTGATATCTTCGAGGCCTTATCATCATAAGATATCAAGAAACTATGCCCTGCTCATACGTAACGGTTCAGGTTGGGTCTCGTTACTTTAATATCGGGTGCATTCGAATATTTTGAAATGTAATTTGGAAACGGAACTTGACATGTGACATTTCCACAAAGTTGATATTACTACTCAGACACAGTCCATATTGAGACGCATTTATTTTGTAAATGCTGGCTAGTTTGAAGCTTAAGAAAGAATTGAAATCAGATTTAAAAAAAAACATATTTGTAATGAGACTTCAGACATTAAGAAATCACCAGTCAATATACGTACCACTGTTGGACAGCCATCTCTCATCTCCATTATGTTTCTCCACGAGACACCATCACTCTTTCACAATGCGAATTATTTCCCAACAGTTGCAACAGGTTTGTTTCCCAATGTGAATTATTTCTCAACAGAGCGCCCAAGATCAAATTATTATCTACCAGAAGCATTGATGAAGTTTAAATCACAATGATTTGATCACACATATTTAAGACATACGAATCACTTTTCAATGAATCTTTAAAAATAGAAGTGCATATCTTAATTCAAAATCAGAACCATAGACTAACATGACTAAGCAAACAAAATTAAATTACACCCTTTTTCGCCCAGAACCTCCTCGGTTGGAAGTTGAAATGGAACGCAATCTCGTTTAATGGTCGAAGTTTACTCGTTAATGTCCAATAGCGATTGTTATGTGGGTTTGGTCACCGCTAGTGGGAGACAGCAACCAGCTTGGATTGAATTGTCTTTATATTTATTTGATATAATGGTACTGGCCACTAGCACGATATTTAGAAACTCTTCAAAAGTTTAGTTTGAATGACTTGACTTTGACATTTGTGATTTATGATGTGAAGAAATAGTTTAGAGAAGTGGAACTTTGGATCGAATACAAAACTTGTGGTTTCGAGCTGTTCTTTTATTGGGTCTTTACCTATGAAATTTGTAAAAAAATTGTCTGTAACTATTAAGATTCAGAGTATTCCAAAAAAATAATTAACTCGTCTAAAAATAGACTATATTTTTGAGCTCTTTTGATTTGTTTTGATAATTTGTTGTAAGTTTGACTGTGTTAAAATTGGACACGGAGATAAATCTTTTTAAGTGCCTCCCGAATACATCATTTTATTTGCATTCACTTAAAAACGATAAATTTTTTTTATGAAGTGTGATATTACACATATTACTAAAGCTTGTCTAATGATACATGCCAAATATTATTATCTTTGGATTTGTCGTTGTGAAGAAAACTGAAAAAATTTTAGTATGGAAAATGCAAATCTCCATACAAAACGACAATTTCATAGGTAAAGACCTATTATATGACATTCTACAGTATGACATGGCAGACTTAAATAATATTTTGATTTCAGATTGTAATAACTAGTTGTGTGGACGTATTAAGACTCTCGAGTATTTGGACATTGAATAGTCGACCTCCGTGGTCGAGTGGTCTGTATGCCGTTCTCAAGGCGTCGCCATCCCGAGAGGTTCCGGGTTCGATCCCCGGTGGGGGCAAAAGTTTTTATGATGAATTCAGGCATTTGTTCTCCAGTCTTGGGTGTTTATATAATGTCACCGTAAAATCTCGCGAGATTGTGAACTGTCGAAACCGTAACATATTGCTTACAAGTTAACGCATTATTCTTCGGTAGATTATAATCTATCGAAATGAAACCGTTAAATTGTGAAACGGGACGTACCTCGCGCGCTGATTGGTTGAACGACACATACCCGCGCCGCCATATTTGTTTGTGAATTCGTTTGTTGTCGAATGTAAAAAAACAAGTGTTTCGGCGATAATAAATTGATTTCACGTGGAAATGTATTCTGGTAGATATTTGGTTAAGGTTATTTTTTTATGACCCATAAAAACAATATTTGTGACAACTGTGCCTTATTTAAAACTCTACAAACATAGAACGGTCTACTGTAAGACCGACCAATCAGGGACAGCCTTCGGACAGTTGACAATTTGACTATTGTAAGATTGTGATTTAACAGTTTCACTTCGATAGATTACGATCTGACGAATGATAATACGTTAAATTGTAAGCAGCATGTTACGGTTTACAATCCTTCGACAGTTTACAATCTCGCGAGATAGTTTATAAACTAACGTTATTTACAATTTAACGGTGACATATATATATTTATATATATTCAGGATATTTATATGCATTTATGCTTTGCTGAGGGCGGGTCCTAGTTGACCTTATATGTGATTGTTTTTGTATTTTGCGTCTTGCTTGTGCCTGTGGTCAATAAATGTTTTTCTTTCTTTCTTTATTTCTTTCTTTATCTAATAAATATATTTATTCGTCATTTAGTGTCCGTAACACAAGCAGCATTAGTTGCTTTAAATGGGAATAGTTGATAAGTGTAAATGTAAAAAAAAAGAAGATCAAACTTTGATATTTATCCGATGTCTTTTAGAATATTAAGGCCAGCTCCGCGCAATTGATACCCTTAGGGTCAGTTTTTCGATCCGCGGTCAGTTTGACCAGTAAGTTAAAATATGGACCCACGACGAAAAGGTATGATTTCGTGATATGACAGCTTGTCTAATAGTGGAATTTTCAAATATTACTATAGTTTTAACCGCCTCTCTGGTCTAGTGGTTCACACCACCGGGTGTTGATCGGGAGGTCCGGGTTGGTCGGTTTGGTTGGTGGTAGGGCTTCCAAGCCCGCCTGGCTAGCTACCACCGTCTTACCTAAATTTGTCGTCATAATAACAATGTTTTGAGCATTGTTGTGTTCCGGCAATCAGAGGTAAGATAGCCAGTTCTTCAGTTGTTGAGGATTTTACAGGTGAATCTCGCCTCCACCTTCGGCCTTATCGTCACTTACCATCAGGTGAGATGAAGGTCAAGAGCTTACCTGTCGTATGTAAAAAAAAATAGTTAAACAATCATAGACAGTTTAACCACAACACGATGCTGGGATTAGTTAAATGGTAATGTATGTTGCTTCAAATTTCCATCGCATATTTAACAGTTTGTCAAGCTGACGTCACACATTTTGGTGTTTTCATTGATTGCCACTTGGTGGTGTGATTCTCTGTAAGGTTGCCCTGTAGGCCCAGCACGGGCCGGAGAGAAAAGTCCCCGGAGACAAAATTACGCATTGCCTCTCGCTTCTACGCCAACGAAGAAGCGAGAGGCAATGACGATTTTTGTCTGTGGGGACTCTTTCTCTCCGGCCCGTGCTAGGCCTTCTGGTTGGTATTGCAACATCTTTCCACCAATTCACCATTGATCAGTCGTTACGTACCGCCGATACTATTCGTGATAATGACGATGACATACATTGAAAATTTTTTCGGATTTTTCTAAGAACGAAACCATTCTACAAAAACTACAAAAGCCGAAAACTAAGAAACGTTAATCAATCAAAAACCTAAGGTTACGAGACACTCTAAAGAAGAATTCCAAGAAAATATCCGAAATTTCGCCCCATTTTAAATATTGTACATTAACATACAAAGGAGCGATAATTGTGATATAATTCCATGAATATCGCCTTAGATTAGGACGTGATTTGAATATAAAAGTATAGCCATTTCCTTTACCTGCTCTTGATGTCAATCGCCAATTTCAATTTTAAATAAGTTCCCAGTCAATTCAGGTATTTTGAAGGTATAAGCTTTTGGGACCATTTATTCCTGAATTGACTTTTATATCTGACAACTAAGGTTAATATTTAAAACATACATACATATAATCACGACTATTATCCTAAGGGTTAATCAGAGACTAGGCAAAAGTATCGCAAAAGCAGTCCACTGCCATAGTCCGCGCTTCACCAGCAGTGACTGCACTCAGCGTGACAGGTGGTAAGCCCGTCGCCGCTATAAGCTATTGGATGTTGTGCAGTTCTAACTCCATTAGTCGCCTTAAACGACGCCCAAGTCTTTTAATCTACATTTATTAACTTTTTCACATTGGGTGCAACAAGATATTTCTATGCCTACAAGTATATTTTCTTTTTGGGTGTATTAAGCTCGACTTCTATGAATTAAGTTTTATATTTTATAATTACAATTTGTTTTTATTTGCATGATTTGTAAGCGAAGTATGAGGGAACAATATTTACTGTATTATCGTCTATGTAACACCGTGTTTCTTGTGAATAAATAAATCTGAATCTATGTATTTGTGTGTCAATTCTAAACAACTGTAACGCTTTTACAGAAATCACACATCATGGCAAATTCCCCATCGTGGGAGCGACTCGGGCTCTACCGAAGCAATACCTACGATGACCAATTCGACCCTTTTCATTGAACATTGGGAACTAAAATATACATACCAAAAAACATATCATACGCTTCTTTCCCCGAAGGGGTAGGCAGAGGTGTTAAACACCCACATTTCGCCAGATATGTGAGGTCCCCATGTAACACGTGGCGAGCCTGTTGCCATGCATCGGGCACAATGTGAGGCAAGCGATAATCACAATGAACTGTACGTTAGTTTTATTAAAACTCAGTGGTACAGGCGGTGGGACCGAACCCGCGTTTCCCGCGGCCCGAACGAGTAATATCTTAATAATAATAATAATCATTCATTAGCAAATTTCTTTAAGATTGATAAGGTTATTAATAAACATACAGAAACATCTGTATGGCTATTAATATATAATAATAAAAACACTGAAGAACATATGCCCGTATTCGTCACACAAACATTGCCCCACTCAGAATCGAATCCGCTATTCTCGTACCTCAAGAGTTGCGGGTAAAACCAAGATAAAAAACCTATAAGTCTTTTAACAAGACGTATATCACTTTGTACTTCAGTGAATCTATTTCAGATTCACATCATGAGGAACTAATGTGATTTTCCAGAAATGTACAGTATCTTTGTCAGATCAATCATCAGTGAAGAGATTGCGTAATGTTATCAGTGATCTGATTGGCTCACTGACGTCATCCAGCCCATTGAGCAGCCAATCGGTGCTATTAGATTATACATGTAGATTTGATGAGATCAATAGGATGACAGTTACAGATATGGATGTCTTGATAGATTAAAGGCGAAGGGGTGATCTTGGGAGAATTTATTTTTTTATTAAGCTGCGTCCAGATTGTTACATAAAATTGCAAGTCAATACACTTTTGTAATATTTTGCAATTAAATATAACGCAGCTTTACCTGTAAAAGGAATAATTCAGAAGTGTTCACGAAATAATACGAATAGCGTTGTTTTCACAATTTATATTTCCCCCCGTTTACCATTACATTTAATCTTCCGACGAATAACACAGATTAAAATTAAAAATCTTCCGCACCAAAAAGTACGGCCAACTCATAGGATGCGTTCCGAAATAGAACGCAATCACTATTGATTCATTCTCTAACCTTAATGTTTTTATAACCACATATTTTAAATATAGATATTATTACATTACAATGAATATTTAAATCATTAAGAAAGCTTACACCTGGCATTCAGAAAAGCATATTTTTGATTTTTGTATAAAACAATATGAATAATGTATAAAACTGTAATAAACTATCTACGTAAAAGGGGGATTGTGTGTGTTAAATCTTAGTAAAGCGCGTTGCGTGCACTATTGAATAAAATGTTTAATGTGAGAGCAACCAATAATTCGACATAAGAGACATGACATGACATAACATATCAAAATAGAGAAAAAACATAAATAAACAGCAAAGAGTTCTTAACATATTCCCGCCTCACTCAAATGCTTAGGGATATACCCTGGTCATAGGTCTTTTTATAGCGTTATTAAACGTCTCTCTTATATTCGGTTTCTCATTTCTAAATAGTAGTCTTGCTATATATCTTCCATCCAATGTACGTTTTTATGTCTTATTGTATAAATCATCAGCTATCATTTCATCATGTGTGTAATTCCTTTCAATAGTAGAGTCAATTTCCCAGAACCGTTTTAATAAATTGTCCATATCTGTTCTCACATGCATTCGTGTAACGTTATTAGGATGTCTAGAATGTGAAAGTTTACCAAAAATAATCCAGCCCAACAGTGTGTTTTGTGCAATGAGTGAGTGTTCTTTGTTTCGAATCAATCCATCATTTAATATGTTAGCGTATATATCTGCTCCTAACAACAAATCGATTGGCCCTGGTTCATTTTAATGTGGATCTGCTAAATTGTTTTGTGTTATACCATGCCATTTCTTTGAATCAATGCTTTGTTTTGGAGTTGTGTTAGTGATCTGCTTTAAAACATATGCACTTACAAATATTTTCTCATTCGGTTGGTTAGGATGTAATATGTCCAATGTTACCGCTGCTTTAGTGATCTAGTGGCTTAGAATCAATACCCATGACAGTACCATAGACGTGAGACTTTTTCAAACCTGCAAGCTGACATGCATTTTCTGTCACAAATGATGCTTGTGATCCTGAATTGATTAGCGCTCTCAATCTAACCATATTACCAGTAGACGACTCAACATTAACGACAGCAGAAGCTAATAACACTTGGGTAAAGTTAAACTCAGTTTTCATTGTAGTGACGTTATTCGTATTTGTATCCACAGGCGTAAAGTCATGAAGTGCTGTTTTTTCAGGAGTGTATTTAGAAATATGAAGCATCGTATGATGTTTTCTATTAAAAACATGGCAACATTTTGTTTGTCTGCATTGTGGCACACTGTGTCCCGGCACCAAGCAATTAAAACACAATTTCGTCTTTTGCACGAACTCTCGACGATCTGACACATCTTTTTTCCAAAAATACTTGCAATGACTTATGTAATGATCTTCAGAGCAATATGCACATCTTTTAGTGTCAATATCCAACTTAAAACTTTTAACTTGTGAATGGAATGGAACGCTTTTATAATCTTTTTTGTTTGTATGACTTATCATTTCCAACTACTTTCTAAAAATTCAAGCAACATAATCTTGGTCGGTAACTCCGTCTTATTCCCTAGGAACTGCTCCCATAGTTTGTGGCTTTCCGAGTCTAATTTTTAAACAATAATGTGTATGACTATTGGATCCCATTGTAAAGTCGAAATGTCCATGTTGTCTAATGACATCAATACTTCGTTCGACGTGTCCAGTAACTCTTTTATTCCCCTAGCGGACTCAAACATTAGTTTTCTTTGATATAGAAACTTATTCAATAATCCGTTGACAATGCATCTTTTATTTTCAAAACGCTGAACTAACGTTTCCCATGCTTTTTGATAATTATTCTCAGTAACCGAAAAATTGCTCAGCAACTGCGATACTTCGCCTACTAAACTTGTTTTCAAATAGTGAAATTTTTCAACGGCTGATAAATTTGAGTTATGAACTAATGATGTATATAAATCTCGAAATGGCATCCAATCCAATCCAATCCAATGGTAATTTCTAGAAAATTTTGGAATAGAAATACTCGGCAGTTTTGTTTTAGTGACATCCTTCTCCACTATTATCTGAACCTGACGGAATTTGACATATACAAAATTAAATTTTTTCCTTTATCCATGTTTTAGTATCTAAATATTTTTCTTGAATCTCTTTGAAAAAATCGTCTTTAAAATATGCTTTCTTTTGTCTTTCATTCAATGGAATCAACAATTTTAATTCGGAATATTCTTGCTTGAACGATACCCAATTTTGTTCCAGCAAATCTAGTCGAACTTCTAAGTGTGTCTCATTTAATCGATCTTTCGGGCATTTTACAAGTTAATTCATTGTTTAATAATGTTATTGGATATTTCCGTGAGATTTTCCAGTGTAGTTTCGCGTGTGCTTTCCATTTTTCGTCAAATTATAAGACCATAATTTTGGGGTTTTCTTGTGTTGATCGTGTGCAGGGTTGTGTGGAAATAACTCAACACAGGCTGGTTACAATCGGTCTACACTGACTGTTGTGTACTTTCCCTTTAGACGAATTGTGAAGCACTTGGTACCTCTCTTCACTACTTCGTGTGGCCCGGTATACGCCGGCTGTAGTGAGCCACGAAGCATGTCTTCCCTGAGGAATACGTGGGTACATGTGGCTAGATCTTTAAACACGAAGGTTTTGTGTGAAGAGTGGTGCTGAGTTGGTACTGGACGTATTTTCTCGGCAAAGGACTTCATACGGGCTGAAAAGTCTGAGATATCGGTTGTGTAACCGGTGACAGTATGGCCAAAAAATTCGCCGGGCAGGCGTAATGGTTCGCCATACACTAGTTCGGCCGATGAAGTCTGGAGGTCTTCCTTGATGGCACTCCTGATACCGAGCAAAACCAAAGGTAAGATTTCTGTCCAGTTGGCCCCTGCGTGACAGGTTATAGCTGCCTTCAGCTGCCGGTGAAAGCGCTCGACCAAGCCGTTGCATTGGGGGTGGTACGCGGTTGTTTTTCGATGGTCGAAACCGATCGACTTAGACAGCTGCTGGAATAGCGCTGAGACAAACTGTTTTCCCTGATCGGTGACGATTTCGACGGGACAACCGTAGCGCGATACCCAACAGGAGATGAACGTTTTGGCCACTGTCTCTGCGGTGATATCGGTGAGCGGTATCGCTTCTGGCCATCTCGTAAAACGATCGACGAGTGTTAGGCAGTACCGATAATCACCATCTGGCGGTAATGGGCCGACCAAGTCCATGTGGACATTTTTGAAGCGTGCTGATGGTAAATAGAGCGTGCCTATGGGTGACGCGACGTGTCGGTTTACCTTGCAGCGCTGGCACGCCAAACATGCCTTCGCCCACTCCCGGCAGTTCTTGCGCATTAAGGGCCAAACAAAGCGTTGAGCAACGAGCTTGGCTGCAGCGTTGGCTCCCGGGTGACTGAGTGAGTGCAGGCTGTGACATATCTGCTGTCGCAGTTGCTTTGGAACGAAAGGCCTGGGGGTTGGCGTACTGACGTCGCAGTACAGCTCAGTCCGACTTCCAGGTATTTTCATTTTTTTAAAGCGGAGTGCAGAGTCGCTCTGAAGGTGCTGGGTCAATTCGGCGTCAGAGACTTGGAGGTTAGCCATCTCTTCGAGATCTACCGGCATCTCTAATTCGCAAATGCGGGAAAGCGTGTCGGCAACGACGTTGTCTTTGCCTGCAATGTGACGCACGTCCGTGGTGAATTGCGAGATGAAATCAAGATGTCTATACTGACGCGGGGAGCAGTTACTTTTCCTCTCATGGAAAGCGTAACAAAGAGGTTTGTGGTCAGTATAGACTGTGAAGGTGGTTGCCTCCAACATTTACCGGAAGTATTTTATACTCTCATATATGGCAAGGAGCTCACGGTCGTACGGAGAGTATTTTGTTTGCGACGGGCTCAACTTGCGTGAGAAAAATGCTAGCGGTTTCCAATGTCCATCCTTTCGCTGCTGTAGGACCCCACCTATCGCCGTATCCGAGGCGTCTGTGACAAGTCCCAACTTGGCTTGAGTGTCTGGATGGGCTAGGAGAGTTGCTTCGCAAAGGCTCCTTTTGCAAGCTTCCAACGCTTCCAGAGCACTGCCCTTTATGTTAACCGGATGGGAGGCTTTGATAGCTCCTGTCAACAAGGCGTTCAGAGGAGCTTGTATCTGGGCGGCGTTGGGTAGGAATCGCCGATAAAAATTTATCATGCCCAAGAAACGTCTCAACTCCCTGGCGGTCTTCGGCACGGGAAAATCTGAAATTGCCGAAACTTTGCTCTCTAGGGGTTTTGTGCCATTTTCGGAAATAGTGTACCCAAGAAAAGTGACCTCTGGAGAGCCGAAAATGCATTTCTGGGTGTTGACCAAAACGCCCTAGTTTCTCATTCGGGTGAAGAGCTGCCGTAAATGATACTCGTGCTCGGCCTGCGTCTTGCTGAACACTAAAAAATCGTCCAAGTACGGATAACAGAAGTGCAGACCGCGGGTCATTTTGTCGACAAACCGTTGAAATGTTTGCCCTGCGTTCCGTAACCCGAAGGTCATATACGGAAACTCGTATAATCCGAATGGAGTGGATATTGCTGTCTTGGGAATGTCAGCTTCAGCAATAGGAATGAAGTGATACGCCTTTACCAAATCAACTACAGAAAAGTACTTACATCCTGCAAGGGAGTGTGAAAAATCGTGTATGTGGCGAATTGGGTATTTGTCCGGAATGGTCCTGGCGTTCAGTTGTCTATAGTCACCGCAGGGATGCCACCCGTTATCCTTTTTTGGTGCGAGGTGTAGGGGTGAGGCCCACGGACTGTCAGAAGGACGCGCGATACCGTTGGCTAACATGACTTCGAACTCACGTTTAGCTATCTTGAGTTTATCAGGGGCTAAATGTCGGGGTGAACATGATACTGGGGGGCCTGGTGTGGTTCGAATGTGGTGTGTAGTGTTATGATTGACTATCTCTGGAATTCCCGCGGGTCTGGTAATTTCCGGAAATTCGGATAAAATAGCGTGATACTTACTATTACCACCAGTCGAGATTTTCACACTAGATACGAGGCAATCAGGTACATCACTAGTTATAGTGCTAACATTGGTTAAGCTATCAATTAACTTGTGCTTGCTAACGTCGACGATAAGTTGGTAAAATGAAAGAAAATCTACACCAATAATTGCTTTCGTGACGTCAGCAACCACGAAACGCCACGGGAAGTTTCGACGTAAGCCTAAGTTTAAATTTAGTTGAATATAACCAAATGTATCGATAACTGAACCATTGGCAGCACTAAGTTTGAAATCGGTCTTATATCTATCTTTTACTAAGGTAATTGGATAAACACAAACATCGCTACCAGTATCAATTAGGAATTCGGTATTAGTTACGCGGTCCTTGATGAAGAGGCGACCGGTGGGGCTCTGGCAGTCATTCGTCGCCATCACTGACTGCCTGGTTCGTTTCCCGATCCTGATTTAAAATCGCAGGGCTTCACGCAGTTGTTCGCCTTGGTCCCGTGCTTATGATGATACCAGCAGACGGGAAATTGGCGATAATTGGACTGCGACCGGGTGCGCGAGGATGAACGGGTACGTGACCTTGGCCTTTGCTCTCGCCCCTCACGATGCCGGGGTTGTCGGTCAACTCTCATAGTTACGCTCACTTGCCTGGTCAATTCAGCAACTTGTTGTGTCAGCTGGTCGATCGCTGACGGTGGTGATGATGCGGCGGCCACCTGTTGTGCCGGCGTCGCGATATCATTGACGCGATCGGCCAACTCGGCGAGGGCGTCCAGGGACAACGATGGTTGTGACGCGACAATCGGCTGCAGTCCCACGGGTAGGCGGCTCGTCCAGATGGTTTTGAGAAAGTCCTCTGGTACGGACGGGCCAGCGAGGTGTTGTAGATGCCGCAGAAACTGCGACGGCTTGCGGTTGCCGAGTTGTTCGTGCATCAGAAGTTGTTTCACTTTGTTTTCCCGTGAAACGGACAAGCGCTTTATTAACTCTGATTTCAGGCGGGCGTAGTTTGCGGGACCGGTGAGAATGTCTTCGACCTCGGCCGCGTACTGCCGGTCCAACGTCGCAAGAACATGATAAAATTTTGCCGCGTCGTCGGTTATTCTACGAACCGCAAACTGTCCCTCCACTTGGGCGAACCATATGGCCGGTTTCTCCGGCCAGAACGGAGGGATTCTCATGTTATGGACCGCCGGGGATGACACAACTGGAGCTGGAGAAGAATCTTGTTGGTCCGCCATTTTGGATTGATGTTTTCGTAACGTAACGTGAGTATCGGCGTCTTTGGCGTCACTGTATTTTTTTCACTTTTTTTCATAGTGTTCGAGGGGTCACCAGTTTGGGGTTTTCTTGTGTTGATCGTGTGCAGGGTTGTGTGGAAATAACTCAACACAGGTATGTATTTACACTGCAGTTTATTACGGACACGATTACACGAAATTACAAGAGCACAACAATAATTTACAGAAGGAGAAATAAGTGAGAACACACAGAACAGTTCGAGCGGATGTCGGCACAGAAACAGGTAAGTCCGTTGTTATTATTAACTTAGAATTAAGCACTGTAACTGAACACGCGTATTGTTTTCAGGCACGTTACGAGCGGTCGGGGCGCCGAATGGCGCGGGCTTCGCGTGCAGTGATGCTTTCTCGACTGATGGAGTGGACGACGTTGACGCGACGCGAGCGCGGGACATGCTGCGCGCGCAGCCGCGCATGCGCGATGCGGCCGCCGCCGACGCGCTAGGGTTATGGTCGATGCACTTTGTCGATAGAAAACCATCGATGTCGATACGATAAAATATATAAGTGTTTATTAAATACTGTAGTGTTATTGCGTTGTGTACTGTAAATATGGAATAAATAAATATAAATTAAATAAATGTAGTGTGTTATGTGTAATGTATTATATGTCACCTACATAATAGTAATAAAATTTATACATACAGTCTATCTTCCTTACTCGTACGTGTTGTAATTTTTCGTGTTTTCTCCCAAAAACTGCACTCTTGGCGTTCGAAGGACCATGTAAAAGGGGGATTGTGTGTGTGCGTGTGTATTAAATCATTGTAAAACGCGTTGCGTGCACTATTGAATAAAATGTTTAATGTGAGAGCAACCAATAATTCGACATAAGTGACATGACATGACATATCATATCAAAATAGAGAAAATACATAAATAAACAGCAAAGAGTTCTTAACAATCTAGAACAATATAAAAAGGCAGTGCGAATTATTATTACAGTAAAATTCAATTAGCAGGCAGGCAGCAAGCTCACCACTCGCGTGGGGATTTAGACGTATTCGACGAAATATCGGTGTTTACACCTCTGCCTACCCTTTCGGGGAAAGAGGCGTGGTGTGTGTGTGTATATCAATATGCCAAAAAAATCCATATCGTTCGTTACACCATACGATCTTTATCGACTCTCAGAAACGCCGGATGTGCCTCAAAGTAAATATCTTAGTTTTTCAAAAAGAAAAATGATTGACAAGCATTTACCGTACTTATCCTCACAATTGAGGATTCGGAACAAACATAAGGTAAAACAGTCAAGGTTCGTTTATATGACACGATTTCGTTACAATATTTGTTAGCCTACAAGGTACAGTAAATATAATGTGTTATTCGTCATTCGTTTAAGACATGTAGGTTTTTTTTATTAAGCAAAAGGAAACTAGAAAATAAATATTTCTTACGCTCGCCGCAATAGTTTGCCCACTCAGAAGCAAGCCCTGAAGAACACAGGTATTACAGTTCTTACTTTTGTATTATCCTATATAGGGTATTAAATTGTTGGAAAGTGACTTTGATCGCCGAGAGTATTGTATCTGCCAGCTTACCTAGTAGACGTTAAGAAGAGACACATATTGCCTAAGGGCTCAGTGGCGGCGTGGCAAGGCATGACTCGGCAGGTTATGCTGCGGGATCCCGCGGCATACCGTGGCACCCTCCTGCATACCGTGGCATCCTGCTGAAACCCCAGCCTTTTTGGCATCAATCAGATTTGCTCCGCGAGTATTTAAAGTTGGTTGTGTGTCTCACATGAACGGATCTTGCCACGCTCAGTAAGTATGAGATACATAAAAACACGCGTACGTAAACCGGAATTCCTCGATATAAAGGGACCCACGCGTCTCGCGGGATGCAGTGACATTTCGCAGCACCTCGTGGAATGAAATGTCATGCCACTTCATGCAGCAGCATATCGAGGCGCGTCGCGTCAAGCTGCAGCATACCGCAGCAAGTATCGAAAATGTTGAAATAAGAATTCATGTTTCTTTATATCGAGGTAAATAAAGGAACATTAATTCTAAATTCATTAAAATATGATTCTAAATAACTTTGTTATTTATAAAATCCTTTGCCATGACATGCCAGCAGTAAGTGCCGGCCATAAGTCAACCGTTGTTCTGTTATGAACCATGCTTGACTTAGGGTCCACGACGGTGGTCCAATACAGACACAATTGAACAGTTTAATTCATTCCGACGCTAGAATTGTGTCGTATCGTTTAAAAACCCTCCGAGATCGTAACCCTTCAACTTCATCCGTCTTTCCCAACCCAATTGAACTGTTCCCTTCTAGTCCCATTCTCAATAGTTTTTGTTTTGATTCGTGACGGGGAGAATTTTTATGACTAAATAAATGTCAGACTCCAACTCGGAGACTCCATTTTATTGTGGATTTATCATTGAAAACTGCTGGGGTTTTGTTTTCTTAAGAAAAGGGTAACAGAAGGGTTTTATTTTAGTCGATGCCAGTCTAGAGGAGTCTTAATCTTTGACATTTCTTTTTGTTTTGGAACTAAATGTAAGAATGTGTCACTGAATGTTAAAATTGTGAAGTCTTTAGTCTAGAGACTCGGTTCTGAGTGGTTTATCTCTATTTTACCGGTTTCTGCAATTAAACCAGTGCTGCATTGCTGTGTTTCTTGTAGGATAATGAAATTAATAGGCTCTGTAACTTTTTATCATATGACACAGGTTGACAACTTATAGTGTAGAACCTTTGTAGTAGTTGTATCTAGATGGTATTACATTAGTATGAATTTTTATGCGATTTATTGACTTGATGTTTCCTAATCAAATTTTAATGAAAAAACTTCAATTGTTTTTCACTGAATTGAGTGAGAACTTAATCTAAGGTGCAGTGCAGACGGCAATCTGAGACTGACTTTTTAGTCTCTTAAAATAGAAGAATTAACTATATGCAGTAACGTAAGTTAACAGCGAACAATTATTTCAAAACCTTTCTGACCCAACGAGGAAGTACAAAAACGTTAGTATAGTGTCAACAGATATCTAGATTATCCACAAAAACTCGCAGAAGGCACTAAAATTTTAACTATCATCGCCCCGAAACCTTTCGCACGCTATAAAAATAAAACAGAAAAGTGCTCGAGAAGGGATATCAGAGAAAAGATGGAGTTGACCATTTATTAAAAAGGGTCGTATGAGTTTTGTTCGAGTAATGTATCATAAAATATACATTCAATAAATTACGTTAACACAGGGTTGGAGTGGTAAATACGGTTCAATTTGGTTTGTGATTAAAATCGTGAGTGTAATTAGGCAGACATTGCTCGTGGAACTGACGAACATCGGTGAGGAAAGGTGGCTACGTTGGTAATACGTCCATGAGTTGGCCCTAAAATTTGGTGAAGATCTTGGGAAATTAAGGTAAACGCAGGTATTACCGCGGTGAAAACCTGTAAGTAGTACCGAGGTATGTAATTAAAAAGTCAATCTTTTTTGAAGCATCGATTTATAACCGTTTGAATAACTCCTTGGCGCATAAGTTATGAAATTGCTTAAAACTACAATAATATAACATACCTCGGTAATACTTACAGATGTTTGACTACCGCAGCAATACCTGCGTTTACCTTACTGGATGCACCCGCAGATAGTCCAGGACCGACCGTTAAGGACGGAAGACCTATCTAGCTGGCAGTGTGCGTCTCTTGGCGAAGGTATGAGAAAACATGAATTTACTAGCGCTAATGAGAAAACTACAATACTTCTGGAACAGGTCACTGATTCAACCCTCGCCTGTACAATTCAATTTTGATAGTACATAAATGAAGAGAACGTTGGTGTAGTGGTTAGTAGGCTTTAGCTTTCGATATCGAAAACAAAGCTCCCTTCCCCAT
The DNA here is from genome assembly GCA_910589355.1 of Parapoynx stratiotata. Lineage (NCBI taxonomy): Eukaryota > Metazoa > Arthropoda > Insecta > Lepidoptera > Crambidae > Parapoynx > Parapoynx stratiotata. The sequence continues at coordinate 11,211,377 of OU342481.1, forward strand.
AGTTGGGACTTGGATATGTGACCAAAACTTTGTGATCTCGACCTTCTCCGTGCTTCATCACGGTTAAGCAGTTGCAACCATTTTACCTTCCGACCCACATTGGGCCAGCATGGTGATTTTTAGACCCAAACTCCTAATGTGTTATTCCATGAGGTGGACCTGTGCCCAACAGTGGGACATATATTGGCTGAGGACGAGTACATAAATAAAGTCGATAATAAATATCACGCTGATAAACAAAAAAAATAAGATCGAGGGACTTTATTCAACCAAGAATGATTTTATATGACACAAATCACGTCAAAATTATTTGCCATATCCTAAACCCTAAACCAAACAAGGTCCCTAAATCATGAAAATGCAACCCTAACTCCATAAACTATAAAACCTTACAGCCGGACAGGTCATAACATGTCGGCCAATGCCTACATAATATTTATTAGTTCGGGAAGCTATAAATTCGCGCAGCAAAACAATTTGCGTGTACTAAACTCACAGCGGGTGTGACCACAATTTAAACCTTTTTTATCAGACCGTTATGGTTTTGGTTTTTGTTAGTAAACTGTAACAAGAGAGCGTGTGTTTAGCATTTCGTTTTGTTTCCAGTTTAATTGTGACCAGCAGCCACCTTATTCTAAACTGTCGGAAACTAAACGAATTGCGATATCTTTTTATTCCTGTCACTTTTTATTGCGGAGAATTAGAGCGAGACGGGACGTGACTTTCCGAATCTAATCCGTGAACCGACAGTTTAGAATAAGGGGGCAGCTGCCCCACTCTCTAACCAAATTACAACGGATAGAATGGAGCGTGTGGTAGCGGCTCATTAAAAGAATACTACCAACCCATCTCTTTCCTTGGGTGTCGTAAAAGGCGACTAATGGACTTAGAACTGCACAACGATCCAACAACTTGTAGCGGCGACGGCCTCACCTGTCACGCTGAGTGCAGACACTGCTTGGTGAAGCGCGGACTATGGCAATGGACTGCTTTTGCGGTGCTTTTGTCTTGTCTCTGACTAACCCTTAGGGGATAATAGTCTTGATTATATGGATGAAGGGATAGAGGAATGGGATTTATGTAATAGTATAAATGTGTGTCTAAATAAAATAAATGAAAGCAAGACACAATTATACAATTATTCTCTCACTGAACCTGTTAATTTCTTATTTGACTGTCTTGTATCAAGAAGTTCTGATATCACATCTATACTTATAATAAAACTGTGGAGGTCGAATGTCTGTACATAGTCAGGGGGATGTAAAGAGAGGAAATACCAAATTTTTTTTTTCTGTTTCTCTGTCTGTTTGTCTGTTTGTACGAGATAATCTCCGAAATGAAATTTTGCATGGTGACACTTTATATCCCTGGCGATCATCTTAGATACTTTTTATTCCGGAGAATTAAAGGGTTCCTGTGGGATCAGCTAGTTTTATAAGGTCGTGCTACTTACTCAATCACAATTTTACCAAAAAATTTGAACAATAATTCTCTCGACAAACTGTTCAAATAAAGACATCAATCTACAACGTTACTCTGCTATCTGATAGAGTATCCCTCTCTTCAAAATTACCGCCAGAAATTGAGAATGAATAAAATACTATTCATAAGTCACCTTATACGTTTCTATATAAAAATTGGTGCAAAGCGAAAGTGGGGTGGAGATTTATATGATCTCTTGGCGTTGACAAATGACGCTACCTGATTTCCACCTTCAGAATTTAGAGGGCTTAAAATTATTTTAAGGAAAAGAAGGAAAAATGTAGGGAGGAATTTACTGAATTAAGGACAAGTTTTGCATGAATACACATTAGATCATTTCATAGTATAAGAATAACTGACAATCATAATATTTATTTAACATTTTTTACTGAACAAAATTTACTAAAAATTGTATTCTTGATTCTTAATTTGATAATAAATTTTATTTAATTTTATTTTTATATTTAAATTAATTATCAAAGTAAAATTATGTAACAATATAGTTCAATTGTGTTTTGGTGTATTGTATTTGGATTTTTTATTAATTCGTATTATATGTACCTAAAAAAAAGCATGCTGTGATTACCTGTAATTATAAGTGCAGTTAGCAAATTTAATATAACTCAAATTGTATGTAGATAGATAGATAGATAGATAAAATTCTTTATTGCAACTAATAAAAACACAGAAAACAGCTGTATCTTGTGTTGGTGATCCAATAAAATAAATAGATATTTAAATTAGGTTTTTTAATGCTTGGGTGTTACCTATTAAACGAATTCAAAAAAAGGTTCTTGATTCGTCAGATTTTTTCACGTATGTTCCACGATCACTTGAAGACGCTTGAACCGACTCAGTTTTTGTTTAAAAGGGTATATATACTTCACTGGTGGTTCCATAGTCATCAGGCAAAGATCTGATAAAGGAATCCTGGAGAAATTGAGGTGGCTCGATCACAAATTACTAGATTGAAAGTCCTATGCCTGGATGCCTGCCAAGACATAAGTAAACATAAATATGACATGTCATCAGGCTCTTTCCCTAAGTGGTAAGTCTACGTTTCGCTGTATATGTAAGGTCCCTATGTAAAATGTGGTGAGCCTGTTGCCATGCACCAGGCACAAAGTGAGGCAAGCGTTATTCACAATTGACTGTCCATAAGTTTTATTCAAACTCAGTGGGTACAGGCGGTGGGATCGAACCAATTTGCCGCAGTTTGTAAAAAAGCAGCGGAAGCCGAGTTGGGACGGACGGGGCACTACTCATTCGAGAGGCCGCGGGAAACGCGGGTTCGATCCCACCGCCTGTACCACTGAGTTTGAATAAAACTTATGTACAGTTCATTGTGAATATCGCTTGCCTCACGTTGTGCCCGGTGCATGGCAACAGGCTCACCACATTTTACATGGGGACCTAACATATATTGAGAAACGTAGACTTACCACTTGGTTGATGATATGTTTATGTTAACTTATGTCTTGGCAGGCATCCACGCATAGGACTTTCACTCTAGTAATTTTGTGATCGAGGTACCTGTGCATGGCAACAGGCTCGCCACGTGTTACATGGGGACCTAACATATGTGACGAAATGTGGGTGTATAACTCTGCCTACCCCTTCGGGAAAGAGGCGTGATGATATGATATGTTATGTTGTACTGTCTCTGTTGAACGGGTTTACTCTATCTGGTTTGTTCTATAATCTGAGTTTATAAAATGTATGTATTGATGAACTCTGTAGTCAAGCCACTTGACTACAGAGTTCATCAATACATACATTGTCAAGTGTCAATATAAATTGTCAATATACGTGTCAAGTCGTCGTCGTCACCTCGAGAAGAGAGCGTCTTACACCCAGTTGCAGAAACGAACTTTAAAATTTAATGTCGGCATTATCCCTAATGCTCCATTAAATTTATTTATTGAAGTGTCAAAAGAACACCTTAGCGTAGTTTTTACGTTGCACAAAACGATATTAGCACCCTATCAATGCTAAAGAGACATTAGCTAGAACTATTTTGAGTTCCAATTTTAAATTTAATGAACTTTAAAGTTTTAATGTCTCATTACTAAATGTCGTCTTTAAAAAATCTTTGTGCAACTGAGTGTTAGGCGGCCAACGCGGAGCGAGCGACCGGAGCGGAGGTTTCAAGCAACGCAATTGGTTAATCAAGATATCGGTTCACCAAAGCGGAGAATCGAAGCGATGCTATTGGTTAATTCTTACACAGCTCAAGCTCCGTTTTTCCTCTCCGCTGCAGTGGACAGGCAGCCTTAGCGCCCATGTATGCAGTGTGGGCTCTTTAGGTTATCAGTTCCTACTTGAAATGTATTTAACAATTTAAAATCAAAACTTTTATTCTACATACTTTCTAACGAACTTAATCGTATATTTATTGTAATTCAAACGATACTTAGCTTATCTTAATTGTATCTTTTTGCTTCGTAGTTAATCGGAGCCTCTCGGAACATCTCGTTGACAATTTGAATAATGCCTGTACCATAACGTTGAGAAAGTAAGCGATAGTATCGTTTTGCAATTATTAGGTCCTTACCTATGGTACCTTAAATTGGTGTTTTGTATAGAGATTTTGGGGAATTCTGCATTTTCCATACTAAAATTTTATCAGTTTTGTTCACAATGACAAATCCAGAGATAATTATATTTGGCATGTATCATTAGACAAGCTTTAGTAATATGTGTAAGATCACACTTCATAAAAATTATTTATCGTTTTTAAGTGAATGCCAAATAAAATGATGTATTCGGGAGGCACTTAAAAAGAGTCGTCTCCGTGTCCAATTTTAACACAATTAAACTTACAACAAATTATCAAAACAAATCAAAAGAGCTCAAAAATATAGTCTATTTTTAGACGAGTAATTATTTTTCAGGAATACTCTGAATCTTAATAGTTACAGACAAAATACTAAGACAGAATAAAAACTTAATGCTTGCCCCTGGTACTCTCAGTTTAGAATTTTATATATAATTTTTTTATCGTTTGAATTTGTCGCCACAATAACAATGTTATAAGCATTCTTGTGTTCCGGCAATCAAGGTAAGATAGCCAGTTCCTCAGTTGTTGAGGATTGCAGGTGAAGCTCGCTTCCACCTTCGGCCTTATAGTCACTTGCCATCAGGTGAGATGTAGGCCTAGAGCGTACTTGTCATATTATATTAAAAATGTATATTACTACTTTCTTATAATACGCGTATGTACCTTAGAGTGGGCTCAGATAACGGCCGAAGATTCGTGGCGTTCGTTCTCAGCCTATATACGTCCCACTACTGGGCACAGGCCTTCCTCATGGAGACACATATGAGGAGTATTTGCCATAACACCACCACGCTGGGTCAATGCAGGTCGATGGATAGAAACGGCTGTAATAGTAACCGGGACCAACAGTTTAACTTGCCTTCCGAAGCACGAAGGAGTTCGGGATCACTAAGTTTTGGTCACCCATCCAAGGCTCGACCATGGCGAAGGTAGCTTTGGTTTCGATATCGAAAGCCAAAGCGTTCATTACAGGAGAACAATGTCAAGTGACAATTGAGATCAGGGTGGAAATGCTGGTTTGTTATAAATTAAGATTTTGTCTTGTCCTAAGACTCGGTTGGAACTGTTGGAAGTGATCAGGGAGTATGTAATTCTCGAAGACATCAATCAGAAAGACATGTTCGCTCATACTATGTGTGTCTCTAAAAATCTATATAAATATAATATAATATTAATATCCTCAGACATTCACACCTATCAACTAGTCCCATTTTAAGCAACTAAAGCTGCTTGTGTTACGGATACTAGATGACGGACAAATATATTTAATAGATAAATACACATAATTATTCAGAATATATAGTATATTATACATATATAATGAATTAATGAACATGACTGGAGAACAAATGTCTGAAAATTCATCACCCAAACACTTGCCTCCACTGAGAATCGAAGATCGCCTCTCGAGATGGCGGCACCTTGAGACCGGCGTACAGACCACTCGACCACGGAGGTCGTCAAATAATATTTATAATGCATAAACAATCCAACCCTTCACATTTTACTTTAAAAACAAAGCTGTTTTATTCCACCAGCTTTGGCATGATTGCTACGTCATACACAGACCAAAAAGTTTCCGACGCAGGCTCGTGGCTCGTTCTACATGGCCCCGTTAATTTGTCGCTGTCACCGCATAATTTCGCACTAGAGTTTAGCAGGACCAGTTTAATCGTTCCCTGAACTTGCGAGTCATGCATAAACTTGCCTGTCATGTAGGTTGCCTGTTTTACATTATATCGAGTGGTGTAATTGTTGGGTTTGTTGCTGAATGCTGTGCTAAAATAATTTGATAAGTATGTTTTAAGGTACACCTATCGACTATTTTAAAATTAGTAGCTTACGAGCTTGAGATATGGACTTAGCACTCTATTTTTAATTACAAAATGAAATAAATATTATGTAACTAGCGGTAGGGACAGATATTTGGAGGAGCTCAATAGCGTAGTGGTTAGTACGCTTTGGCTTTCGACTGAAACAAAGCTGCTTTCGCCATGCTCAGGCTGCGGATGGGTGACCAAATATTTGTGATCTCGAGCTCCCGGTGCTTCGGAAGACACGTTAAGCCGTTGGTCCCGGTCGCTATTGCGACCGTTGCTATCCACCAACCCGCATTAGGCGAGCGTGGTGGTGTTACGGCCCATACTCCTCATGTGTTTCCTCATGAGGAAAGCCTGTGCCCAGCAATGGGAAGAATATTGTAGGCTGAGGAAGGAAGAAACGTCGCTCTAAACGACTGTACTTTGTTTACTTGTAGTGTCAAGTGTGATGTTGTGTTTCTATTATTTTTTAATTCGTTGAAAGTACTCCCATAAGTCTTCACGTGAACTTCAAACATATCTTCAAAAGAGATATGCGTCAGCCTAGTCGAAATGTCTTCTGTGCGAATCTGGGCAATACTGGACATCTTGTCACGAAGTTTGTCTGCAAGAACTGCAAGAGATGCAGGAGTTTCCAGTTTTACTTCAGTAAAACCTTAAGATTTTTAATTCGAAAAGTATTTAATATTTTGAGTCCTTTGGAAATATATAAATTCCTCTACATTCACATAATAACGCAAAGCACTCGGCAATCATTGCAATAAACGATTCGACGTATTATTACACCTAAAGAGTACAGTCGTTCATGCGCCATTTAGCGGGATAAAAAGTCAGCTTTCCTCCTCATTCCTGAGTCTTGAATATTTTTAAGCTATTGTATAGCTTCTATCGTGGGCCTTGAGCGCGGGGACCGAATCCAGAAATTCCGTAACGAAAAAACCTCACGCTCCCCACTCCGATGCGCAAGAAGGTGTGGCTTGAAGGCCGTGCATGTTAAAACCCAAGGTGGTTACCAAAATAAAACACCGTGTCCAAGGCGAATACAAATTTTAATTAACATCGGTTTGACCATATAAGTCTATGAGAGTAAACAATAGTGCGTTTTAAAAGATCTAGCCATCTAGTGATACAACAAAGAACTAATTTTAACAAAGACGCCACTTTGGTTTTATTTATAAGCTAACTATTACACATTGTTTATTATGAGTTTTGTTATTTTATTAATTAGTTTATTAACATTTATTTTAGATAACCACACGTCTTTTTTTTAACATAAATATACTTACATACCTTTTGATCGTTATGAAAATATATAACAAGATAAACTCAGTACATAATACAGGATTGAACCGGTTTCATCGAGACATAAACATTCGTAATTTGGATGCTAACCACTGTCAAACTCTTGGCATACCTATAATATCGTCACCGAATATAGTAAGCGAACAAAAAAGTTAAGGAGTACCTTCATATTATTTTTATTCACATGCTGGATCAGAACGGCCGAAAATCGAGAGCGGTTGTATACATTAGGGGAGACCTATGTTTAGCAGTGGACGAGCATAGGTTGGTGATGATGACTAACAATTCTTGGCCAAGTAAATCTCAAACGTGCAAACTCAACATCTCAATCTAAACCTATTGTGATAATTAAATAATACCATTCACCGACTCTCACCTTTATTTGAGACTAACGACTCAGTGAACACCGAAGTGCACTTTATTGTCACCGAAGTAATTTATGACTGACTTCTCATTGCCTTTTTATAGTATTAGAGCGGGTGGAAATGGGAAGTGGATCGTGGATGAGAATGGAATAAGCCATTAGGGACACCTTAACTATATTGTTGAATGTTTGAGGAACAATAAAAAGTTGTTTGAATTAATCGCTATATTCCGAATGATTGAATTTTTGAACTTAAGTCGCAGTTTATTTAAAGGGAGAATATATACTTGTTGAGTTGGCAAATTGGACATTCCTCTCGAGACAGGGCTTCTTGGTAGTTTTGCGAGTGATGTACCTAACCGAATAGAGGACATAAAGAAGAAGACATGGTCATTAACCTCTCAACAGCTACAAAATGAGACACATTAGACAGTAATTATAATTTTATTGTTTCGCGACCGCTGGAGTTCACTTGACGCTCACCGAGTTAATAAAATAATAATAGGTCGTTGTCTACAAGTCGCAGTAAAATAGATAAAGCCGTGATATAGTTATATCCCGAGGAATAGTGTCACAGCGCTCCCTGGCCCGGCTGAGGCAGGAAAGCGCTGAGAGCAGAAAAATATGTACAATTAAATAAAAAGAACTATTATATAATGAACAATTTATATTAAGAGCTAAAAAAATATATACTAACAACTTTGTCGGTAGAGGAAAAAAACGGGTTCCTTATACATATGTGTTGCTCTCTCTCCAGTATAATATATCATCTGTGACTTAAAACTAAAACAAAACTAAGTAAATCAAACAATGTCCTCACGAATCCTGCAACCATCCAGTCTTCTTATGAGAAGCAGTCAGGCTGTACATAGGGCTTCCTAAATCTGCCTCTTGCATTACCAATAAAAATGTTATGGGTGACAGGACAAGCGTTACTTCGTTTTAACGCAGTATTTATAAAAGTTTGCCCAACAAAATTAACTTATGTTATTATGACAAACAACAAATAAGTGAAAAGAAAGAAAAATACCAAAATATAAACCACCGCAACCCACCTGTGGGCAAAGCACAAAACTTACATGAAAATTTTTATATTCAATTAATTATATACAATTATCCCAAAACATAGTAATATGAACTAGCTGTTTATTAATAAATTACAAATACATACCCGTTCTTAAATCATAGGTCATTTAACATTGTTTTTCAATAAAAAATAATAAATATTCCGTGTTTAACTTAACACATTTTCCAAACTTTCTCGAAAAAATTGCATGACCAACTCGATCTCGTTCTCTCATCTCGTAGGTCGCGCCTGCCCGGCCGATCGTCTATTTTTTTTTTTTTTTGTAAAATTCTCCCGTAGGGAAGGCAAAGGGAACGAAGCCCATACAGCCATGTCTGCAATATAGATATCTTCAGTAGTTTGCATTGAAATGCTAGTGTAATGCATTTCAATGCATCTTGGGAGAGTTTGGCGTCAAACGATCGATGGCAGACACTGTAGTACTACTTGGATGAGGTGGATTACCACGATAAAAAACTCATCACTTTTCACACCACATGACGTTTATTTCGATAATCCTCCACATTGCACATCATCATAGACACTTATTACACGAAACTACACTGATTTTACGTAACAATATCCACTCCGAAACAATATTACAATTATCGAAATAAAAATCACGTCCGCCATTAGTCAAATGCCGCCAAACTCTCTCCGTCTATTTTATCTTATTTCCACGTATATGGCTTCGAGATGAGAGAATTGAGCCAATTAAAAGAATTTGAAATTAATAATTTTTTTCAATTTAAATAATAAAAAAAAATGCAATGTTACAATATAAATACCGGAACATAAGGATACGTAAGCGATTCATTACTATCTTACTAGGAATATAATTAGCAATAAAAAAATAGAATAGAATAGTTAAATATGTTTTTTTAGTAGTCATTAAATATTATTTCATTTAGTATTTAATCCATAAATCTAGGTCAACTTCTTTTGAAGATATTGTAGATTTTCTAACCGACTCTTATTCTTTTCAGTTCAATGTAGCTTGGTGACCCGCATTACACTCCTACAGCAATTTCAACACTAAACATAAACTGTAGAAATAATTCTAATTATATTCCTATTAAGATAGAATGAAAGGCGACCATCCAATAGCTTGTAACGGCGACGGGCTCACCACCTGTCACGCTGAGTGCAGTTACTGCTTGCCGAAGTGCGGACTATGGCAATGGACTGTTTTTGCGGCGCTTTTGCCTTGTCTCTGACTAACCCTTAGGGGACAATAGTCATGATTATAATTATGAATGTTTAATCGAATTTCGTATAACTTTATTCTGGTATAAAATTATATTTTTGGGAAAATAACTTTATTACGGATAAATCTATCATACTGACCCACTTTAGTCATTAGATTACAGAGGTTTTTGGAATGGAAGCGGCAAAGCGTGAACAGCCCTATATTGCCAATAGTCTTTAATATCTATGCTACGGTTGCTACGAGCTACAAGATCCTACACGAGACGAGCGTCTACATATTTTTTTGGATAGAGGATAATGCATTTACGCATCCCCTGCAATAGTGGGGAAAGAACTGCAGGGGTATGTGGAACTCCACGGTGTAGTACTGCGACTACCCACTAAATACCCCGAGTTCCAGTATCTCGCCGGGACTCAAGGGCATACCATAGGCACTACATCACATGACCCCGCCGATGCCAGCCTGTTGAGGCCCCGTCTCACGAGCGTCTTTACTGTAATAATATTCTTATTATCTGTTAGTTTTGCCACCTTTTTAGGTTTAAAGAACGTTTATTTCTCATTAAAATATTGCAGCCACTTAGATGAGAAATTATGAAATAAATTTGTATTATTTTTTTGGCCAGTAGTTGAGTGTTACGAATAGTCCCTCAAGTCAAGTTCATATGTAGTTACTTACTTGTATCTATATGAATTTTTAAATAACACAACGCTATGTTATTAAATAAACATGCACTGATCATTTATTATTATAATATATTATTATTGTCCCGTGTTGGTCCGGGACACAAAATGAATGTACCAAATGCTTTGCTTGTCTAGCATGTCGTAAAAGGCGACTAAGGGCGTATTAGGTACTGGGTCTGTGATTGTGTAGGCGATGAGCTAGCCACTTGTTACTACTCTTTAACGATTTTTCATCTGACCAAGCCCAATTTTTGTATGGCTAAATGTGGTCTTAAGGAACACAGTGCTCCTTGGACTCTGTCTACCCATTCGGGGATTACAGGCGTGATTTTATGTATGTTATGTATGATCATATTAATACTATTGCGTACTAAGACGCCTTCGTGTAGAAGGATGCGCGGACAGTGGACGACTGTTTGTAGGGCTATAGGCCCTCCCGACCGCTTGAATTGAGAAGCTATTCTAAAAAAAAAGGTTGCATATGAAAATGTTGGTGTGCTTCTAATTATTGGATAATATTTATACATCATAAAACTTATACTGTATAATCTTATCAAACAATTTTTAGGCTACATTAGGATATATTTATTTTTATTTTTAGACATAGGATTCTCAACTTTTCGGAACATAGACTTCCCAAGAATGTCCTTTTTTTACATATGACAGGTAAGCTCTTGGTCTTCATCTCACCTGATGGTAAGTGACGATAAGGCCGAAGGTGGAAGCGAGCTTCACCTGTAATCCTCAACAACTGAGGAACTGGCTGTCTTACCTCTGATTGCCGGAACACAACAATGCTTAAAACACCGTTATTATAAAATCCTGCGCCCAAATCCAGTGATCTGCGACCTCCTTCAGTTTGTCGCCAACCTAGTCAGGATCTACCATCGCTACACTTCCCTATATCGCCATTGAGCACCTGCACATAAAATTATGCCAAAACAAGCCATTGATCTCCATTGTGTCCCATGAGCCGTAAAAAGAACCTCATAAATATTGATAAAATTTGATCCAAACAACATTTTACATTGTAATTGACTTGTCATTTATTATTCATACAAAAGAAATGACATATACACGCCTTTTTCCCCAAACTTGACATAGTCTAGCAAATCGCCATTACAGCTTACGGAAAACTGCATGTTATAGGGTGTTTATTACGTAAATTTTTTAGGCTGTGGCCCTTATTGAAAGTCATTGCCTTCTGTTTTTTAATAGCAATGCCAGCATTCTTCATTTACGATGAGATTATAATGTGGTAATCAAAAATTGTTAGAGTATATTATTTTTTTAAATATTTAAGAATTTGTCAAGGGCTTGAAAATCTAGCTGGAATGTTGCGCCAAGTAATAATTAATTTACTTATTTCTAAAAAATTATATTCCTTTTTGATTCGTTCCATTGACAATGGAACGAATCAAAAAGGAATATAATTTTTAACGACTATTTTTACTATTTTAACGACTATTTAGAAAATACTTAAACATATTGTAGCGCATACGTCATCATAAAATTATGTATAATTTATTAACTATATTATAACATCTAAGTATGTATATATTGTTATATATTTTTGTTCCACCCCCCATCTACCTTTTCCCCTGTTTTATATTGTCTCTCGAACGGTTTGCCTGGTAGATATTGCTGAATAGCAATAAAGCCGCCTATTTCTTTTCAGGGTTCCGAAGTTAACTAGGATCGTAGCCCGACACGCTTCTTGGCTCGTTGTTATTTTTTGTATTATGTGCAATAAAGTCTAAATAAATAAAAACATGAGGAGTATGGGCCGTAACACTACCACGCTGGCCCTATACGGATTGGTGGGTAGAAACGGTTGCAATATCAATCGGGACCAAGGGCTTAACGTGCTTTCGAATCACGGAGGAGTTCGAGATCACAATGTTTTGGTCACCCAACACTCCTCCCAGGACTTACGGACACTTTTTTAAAGAAGACACAAAGATAATTCTCTCGTAACGTGTTAAGGTTTCAATAAATGGCCATTAAGAAGACAATATAATTTTTAATTCCTCCAAATGAGCATTGCATTAGGAGCTCGGTGGCGTAGTGGTCAGTGCAATTTGGCTTCGATCAAAAACAAAGCTACCTTCGCCATGGTCAGGCCGTGGATGGGTGACCAAGACTTTGTGATCTCGAGCTCCTCCGTGCTTCGGAAGGCACGTTAAGCCGTTGGTCCCGATTGATATTGTTGGTCCCGGTCACATTTGCGACCGTTTCTACCCACCAACCCGCATTGTGCCAGCGTGGTTGTGTTACGGCCCATACTGCTCATGTGTTTCTTATAGGCTGATGACGAAATGAGAATTTGTGAAACAGTCTGTATGATCCCAGCAATTTTAATAGTGAATGACTAAGTTCTTGAAACTGTGAACAAAATATTGAAGTTTGTTCGCCCATGAGTTTGTTGCTAATTTAGTTCTATTTAGCTCGTTTAGTATTCTTCGGGCTAAGGATTTCAATGGAGCCCAGTTCAAAAACAAGGCCCTTTCATACCCTTTTACTGTATATTACAGCGGTTATAAGACTGGCTTAGTAATATTACCAGTTACCAGCATAATTTTACTAAAAAATATACTAGTGTAAAGGGGCTTATATTAGGTCCTTACCTATGAAATTGGTGTTTTGTATGGAGATTTTGGGGATGTCTGCATTTTACATACTAACATTTTATCAGTTTTCTTCACAACGACAAATCCAGAGATAATAATATTTGGCATGTATCATTAGACAAGGTTTAGCAATATGTGTGTGAACACGCTTGATAAAAATTATTCATCGTTTTTATGTTAATACATATCAAATTATGTATTCGGGAGGCAGTTAAAAATAATTGTCTTTGTGTCTAATTTTAACACAATTAAACTTACAAAAAATTATCAAATTAAATAATACGAGCTCAAATATATGGTCTATTTTTAGAAGACGCAATTATTTATAAGAATGTTCTGAAACTTAATAGTTACGGACAAATTGCTAAGACAGAATAAAAACACCAATTTCATAGGTAAGGACCCAATATTTGACGCGCCGGACCCATAATGTTTCACGAGTGTGGGAGCGTAGACAGGATGATGGACTAAAGAAGAAGTAAGTGCGGCTGCGCTACTTGTTGAAAAGACAATTTTCAAAATGTTCCGGCTACTTATCTGAATATTCAGTAGCAAACGCTAGCGCGATGCAGCGTACTGGTGACGCCATCTCTTGGCGGCGTCTGGAACTACTGCAGGAACGAATGTATGAATTTGTAAAAGTTGCCGTATTACACTAGTGTAAAGACCAGTAGTCTTTCTAGTAGTGCTATTTTGAACGCTGTTTTGACTTCGATATTAAAACAAAGTAAGTGTCCTTACGCAGACCGATTCGCAGAGGAGAGGATTTTTTTATCACTTTTAAAATAGTGCTTTGGACACTGATAAGATTTATTTTTACGTTTCACTTCCTTTGTTTCAGCATTTCCAAAAACAAATGAAGCGAAACATAAAAATAAGCCTATTTGTAATATCTGAACCGTGTTACTAATTTGTCAGAAAACAAAACACTCTTTAACTAAAATAGGATTATTAAGCCTTTAATATTTTTTATGAATAACACGGTAAAGTTCTATTTTAAAAGTAGTAAAAATGTAAAAAATGTTCTCGTCTCCGAGCCGGTCTGTGAGAAAGGACGCTAAGCTTGGTGTTGTATAATTTCTGCGAGTTATAGTTTGTACCTCATATGTTTTGTTAGAAGTACATCATAAAGTATGTAAATAGAAACTCTAGTAAGAACTCTTTGGTGTGCTGACCATAAAACTTTTTTGAAAGAGAACTGTCCATCACTTGTCGAAGAAAACTATTAGTGATCAGTGTGTGTCTATAAAATCGGAAAATACCATAAATAAATAACATTCTTTTATCTCGAAAGGCCTCAAATTTAATCAGTGTTTTATCCCTAAACCTTCGTGTGTATGTAACCTCGTGGTAGCTCCTTGTGACTTCGCCTCTACTGATTGGTAAGCTACATTCTCTAATAAACATACATACATACAATCACGCCTGCAATCCCCGAAGGGGTAGGCAGAGTCCAAGGAGCACTGTGTTCCTTAAGACCACATTTAGCCATACAAAAATTGGGTTTGGTCAGATGAAAAACCGTGAAAGAGTAGTAACAAGTGGTAGTGGTTCTCTAATATGTTTCACCATATATGAAGATCTGTGATCAGCAGTGCGATGGATTTAGGCTGATTAGATTTTATGTAGGACTCTTGTAGAAGTGTTCTCGACCAAACATTCATCGTTGCATTTCAGGAGTACAGAGGGACTCTTTGTAGTTCCAGTTTTGCTTTCTCTATTCACCGAACCGTATAGATATTCAAACATAATTTATTAAATACACTATTTATCGATATACTTCATCATAGTCTTTGAAGAGTAAATATGAACTAGTTTAGTATTCAGGAAGTTGAGTTGACTTCCTTGTGGCGGGCAAAGATGCTGGTTCTCTAGAAGTGCTTTAGATGATATTAGTTTTTAGTGATAAAATCATTATCCTGCCCTTTTCTTAATTTCATTTGGGGTCGGCGCAACGAGTCTTTCTCCTCCACTCTCCCCTATCACACGCCATATCAACATTCACTCCCATTCTAGCCATGTCCTCATTCACACAATCTATCCATCTCTTCTTTGGTCTTCCTCTCTCTGCATTACCATCCACTCTCATATTTATAACTCTTCTCGTTACATGCTCATTCTCTCTCCTCAAAACATGTCCACACCACGACAGCCGCTTTTCCCTCAACTTCTCTAACACTGGAGCAACTTTCAGGCATCCCCTGATATACTCATTTTTTATATACTGATATACTCATTTTTTGATGATAAAATAAGAGATTTAAATGGAATATGGACTATATTATTTTGAGAATCAGAGTCTTATCGCAAAATAGAAAATGTATAAGATTTGACAGTTACGGTCGATTAGCTAGCGAACAAACACACAAACACGACTATTATCGCCTAAGGGTTAGTCAGGCGTTACAAGGGTTACAAGGCGATAGCACCGCAAACTGCCATATTCCGCGCTTGACCAAGCAGTGACTGCACTCAGCGTGACAGATGGTGAGCACGTCGCCGCTGTAAGCTCTTGGATGGTTGTGCAATTCTAAGTCACCAAGGGAAGGGATGAGTTGGTAGCGAACGCTTATGTTAAATACCAGATCTTTTCTTTTAGACTATGACGACACCGAGAGTCAAAAGCCACTTTGTCTAGGAGCTCAGATTCGGAAGAACCGCACGCCCGGCCCGACCTATCTACATATCTCTATGTTTCACGGTCTGATGTCTTATACATACATATCTTCACGGCCGTATCAGTACACACTTATATTTTGACAGAAACTTTGTTAGTCCAGTGTAATGGGGGGCAACCGTATTGCGGATACCGCGCAGTATAGAAAATCCATAACCATACTAATCCAAAACTCTACAGGCCAGGACAGATATTAGATTCGTAGATATTTATGTTACACTTGCTGTTATCTGGGACTTCGTCCGCGGTTACTATGGTTTTTAACTATCCCACGGGAACTCTTTAATTTTCCGGAATAAAAATTATCTAAGATGTTGATCGGGGATATAAGGAACCACCATGCAAGATTTCATTGAAATCGGTCCTGCCATTTCAGAGATTAGTCCGTACAAACAGACAAACAGACAGAAAACATAACAATTTAAAAAAATATTTTTTTGGTATTTTATTAAACTCTTTATTGCACCAATAAACAAAATTACAGTAAATAAAAAAAAAATGCAAAGGAGGACTTATCTCTAATAGAGATCTCTGGCAGCCAACCTATCACAGGTGTGTGTGTGTGATTTAGTAAGGAGAGGGAAGAGACACCAGTGCAAAAGAGAAAAAAATATAAAGATAATTAAAACTAAAATTCAAATACAATAATATAATAAAATAAAAAGAAATAGATAAATTATAATATATATTTATAGAATACATATGTCTATATAAAAACAACAGAAGAAAGAAAAAAAAAATATATAAAGTATATGATACATACTATATACACTATATCTGTATTGAAATGAAGGGAAATGAGGAAATGTGTAGATACTATTTTAGAAAGAAAGCGCTAGAAAATGCTTCTTGAGTTTGGTCTTAAAAGAAGAAACTGTTTGGCATTCTTATATCCCCCTTTTTACATCCTCCTGGCTTGGTTTTAAGCATTTTTTTCTATATACAGACATTCGACCTCAGTTTTATTATATGTATAGATTATTCATGGATATATAATGTAACATACCACTAAATAGATTCTCTGCAGTCTCACTCTCACTTTTAAATACTTTGATATACTAAAAATCTCCATCATCATTAACAATCCACAATTGCCCACGGGCTTGATAATATGTATCAAATAATTTCGAAAATTGTCGCTAACATCAAATCATCTAATTTCAATTTCGCATACAGAAACTAAATAGCGCAAATACGGAAATGAGAACTCTTTGTTCACTGAGAAGCATTCGAAAACATTGGCTTTGACCTATTCACAACCAATTCAATTCATTTTCGCAATGTGCACATTTATTGTCAATAGTAGCGGTACAGTAATTGCTACAAAGGTCTAGTTAATTGAAGAAGATTCGCTTACCGTGATTTCGAGGTTAAAATTGAGAGAAAAGTTACTTCCATAGCATATTCCGTAGCGTATATGGATATAATATTATATGTAATAAGAAGAGAGAATGATCATGTCGCTAGGAAAGTTATGGACATGACAGTGGATTGGCGAGTAGGGAAAGGGAAGACCGAAGAAAAGGTGGATGGATTGTGTGAATGATGATATGATGAGGAAGGGAGGATAGAAGAGAGTGGCAGAGAAAGACGTGTTGCGCTGACCGCCAATAAAATTGAGTGCATGGCAGGAGAAAAATTAAGAAGAAGATTGAATAGTAGATTAGTAGCCAAGGGCTGTAAGGCATCAATTGCAGCCCGAGATATTTAGGCGCACGAGCGCAGCGAGGGCGCTTATAGTTCGAGGGTGCAATTGATGCTTACACCCGAGCTAACTACTCTGCTTTACATCTCGATTGTGAGGTAAGTGGAAAAAAAGGCATTACAAGAATAAATAAATTTATTTTCAAGAACTAAATTTAGCTTCGCCGTTCGATATTCAAAATTGACGAAAATAGCGAAGCAACCTCTTTTGTCATTGGGCTGAATGCATGATGTCTAGTGCCAGTAAGATGGTTAGATGTACGCGAACTTTTTGAAAGAGTTTTTTTTTTAATTACTTACCGCCCTAGGGCGTTTCTAGCTACATTATTAACCTAGGGCGGTAATTGATCACTTACAACCCGCATCTGGGGGTATTAAGGACCTACTTACCGAACATGAAAGATGTAAATGCAATTTAAGTGGTCAATACAGAAGAACTATGTGGGGCTGCCTAGTTCCTATACGTTTGGTGCGCTTAGTTAAGTCTAGACATAGTTCACTAAGATGGTGACAAATTCTGGCCAGAGACGGTAAAAGAGATCTTTACACGTTGGCGCTTGCCTACACTTTGCAAGTTAGAGAAGCGACACCGAGCGATAAAAGACAAGACAAAAGCATTAGAGTTCACTAAGATGGTGACAAATTCTCGCCAGAGACGGTAAAAGAGATCTTTACACGTTAACACATGCCTACACTTTGCAAGTTAGAGAAACGACACCGAGCGATAAAAGACAAGAAAAAAGCATTAGAGTTCACTAAGATGGTGACAAATTCTCGCCAGAGATGGTAAAAGAGATCTTTACACGTTAGCGCATGCCTACACTTTGCAAGTTAGAGAAGCGACACCGAGCGATAAAAGGCAAGACGAAAGCATTGGCTTTATGTTATTTTTGGTAACGTTTGGCCAACGTGTATTGCTGATGCTGAGTGGACACTCGGATATATTAGGTGTAAGACCAACATTCTTCTTAATGATAATTAATTAATAATAAAGATGTACGACCTCCGTGGTCAATTGGTTTGTACGCTGGTTCTCAGGCGTCGCCATTTTGAGAAAAGATGGAGAAAATGTGTGTGTGATGAATAAAAATATTATAATAAAAGGCATGTTAATAATTAGCTCAGTTATTTTAGCTGACTTTATATATATTTATCTGACCGCAACGAACTGTGAAATGTATAATGTAGTTATAGTAACCTGTTATTATTTTGTATTTTTTGTATAGTGTAACATTCGAATACAATTTGTATATTAGTCTTGTATTCGTTTATTTATCCATCATCAAGTTTCCTTTACAAAAGGAGCGTAAGTTAATTAAAGTAACTTTGTTAGGTGTGAATGTAAGATTATATTAGGTCCTTACCTATGAAATTGGTGTTTTGTATGGAGATTTTGGGGATGTCTGCATTTTACATACTAACATTTTATCAGTTTTCTTCACAACGACAAATCCAGAGATAATAATATTTGGCATGTATCATTAGACAAGCTTTAGCAATATGTGTGTGAACACGCTTGATAAAAATTATTCATCGTTTTTATGTTAATGCAAATCAAATGATGTATTCGGGAGGCAGTTAAAAATAATTGTCTTTGTGTCTAATTTTAACACAATTAAACTTACAAAAAATTATCAAATTAAATAATACGAGCTCAAATAATATATTCTATTTATATTGCAATTATTATATGACAATTATTTTATAAGAATGTTCTGAAACTTAATAGTTATGGACAAATTGCTAAGACAGAACACACCAATTTCATAGGTAAGGACCCAATATTTATTTATTTGTATTCTCTTCCAGTAGCTCAGCATCTATTAGCCCTGGTCACGATATGCCACTGCGGTGCTTCGCAAGTTCATCGTCTGCATTTTAATGTGCTTACAAATAAGGAGCTTTCTACGAGACTCATATTTTGCTAATAATGCTTTTATATTGCGTGTAGAAATGCAAAAGACCTCGTATAACATTGAAAAGATGTTTTATTTATTGATAATCTATGCGTGACTGTTAACCTCACGTGGTATCTTAAGTCTTAAGCATAAAGGTCAGTTTTGAACTGATACACAAATTATTGTGTGATTTACCGTTTTGTATTCTACAAGTAGACAAATTTCAAAATACTTTTTTAATAATACACGGGTGAAATGCTCAGAACTTGTTATGACTTTCTTAAGACGTAAATTATCTTGTTGGTCCCCTGTCTATTTTAAATTGATTTAGAGGCAAGATGTCGAAAACATTCATGAGGTTTTGAATGGTTTTGATTAAAATTTTAATCATGTTTCTTGATGTCTTGTTTGGGGTTTCGTTGGGCGTGAAATATGAGTATTTTTATTTAGCATAGTGGCAAGTAAGCCGCACATGATAAGTGGATACAGTCGTTTAGATAGTCTAGAATCTCCTTCTTCCTGCCTCTTTTTCCCATAACATGTCTTCTTCTTCTCTCTCCGGTCACTCGTCAGTTCAACATTCACTTCTTTCCTTACTCTATCACACGTTACACATCAAATACACCGCTTATTTAGTATTCCTCCCGTTCTAGGTCCATTCACTATCACACTAAGTATTCATCCCTCCTCATCACATGCCTATTCATATATTCCTACATAGTCGCTTAGAATACATGAAATAATTGTATCTGTTTCTCTTCTTTTGATCCATGATCAAAGTGTTCCTTGCTAACCTGTGACATAAAATGGGGCCGTAACACCACCACGCTGGCCCAATGCGGGTTGGTGGGTAGAAATGTTTGCTATAGCGACCGGGACGGCCATTCTTTCCGAAGCGCGGACGAACTCGAGTTCACAAAGTTTTAGTCACCCATCCAATGCCTAAACATGGCGAAGGTAGCTTTGAAAAAGAAACACTGACGCCGTCCATAAATTCCATTTGAAAAAATAATAGTATTCTTGAAATAAAAAATGTCGGAAAGTAAAGTCAATAATTCTTCTGTATCAATGTTTACACCTTAACTTTATTACTTAGTACTTTATTTTATTTAAACTATAAATGCTTTAACTTAACACAATTAGGCCCAATTGCACGATCGAGAGTTAGCGCTTAACCCAGGGTTTGCCCATATATTTGCACCAGGGTTAGCTGCTAACTCTCGAACGCGCAATTGGGCCTTAATTCAATAAAGCTTTTCATATACATTTTTTTTATAATAAAACGAAATACAATATCATCTAGTTACAAATGTTCTGCAAAAACTCTATTCGCAATATTTTAATATCTCAAGTGTGCCGAAAAGAAACTATTTGCTGCTCCGTTATATCAATGCAATTTAACTTACATTTTTAGTACTATATTTCGCAAGCAAACTGGATTTATTAACCTATGTCATGGCCCATAGTCAGGCATGTTGCAGGTGGTGTTATGGCCCATACTTCTCATGTATTTCTCCATAAAGGAAGGCCTGTATCCAGCAGAAGAACGTAATCACTGGTAACGATGTGCGGCAGAAAAAAGTAGGACTTAGGTACTCTAATAAACAGCTCTACATCGAATCACCTGTAGAGGTATTTTTAAGGGACGTTTTATAGGCACGCTGGCTGATTCCATACATTGTGACTCTGAAACGATGTTAGTAGCTTCGTGTGGTTGTACCTAAGCGCGCGCGCATGACCGGCGCTCGCGGCCAGCGTACTTATAAAACCACACTTATGAGGGATTCACCACCTTCTCACGCATGGGAAGGTAAAGAGTCCTCCTTCAGAGGCTCGAAAAAAAAGGATGCTGAGAAAACTCACTTAAGTACAGTTGATTATGAAAATCGCTTGCCTCTCGTTCTGCCCGGTGCATGGCCACAGGCTCGTTGTTACATGGAGACTTAACATATCTGGCGAAATGTAGGTGTATAACACCTCTGCCTAACACTTCGGTGAGAGAGACTTGAGGATATGGTTTGATATAAAAAATATTTTTATACACATTATTATGAAAAGCCCGTAAAGAATGTTTGAATTACATATAACATAAATATAGATCAAAGGTACGATACACAGAAAAAAAGTAAAATTTTGTTGCCATATCATCACTTTAACAGCTTTTAATAAAAATTCCTTACTCTTTACTATTGTAAAAATAAAAAGTATGTGCCATATAACTTGGTCTATATAAAATTTATTAACATAGCAATATTTACAGTTTTACCCTTTATAGCGTGTTTGTGGTGTAAACCAACAAACTATATTCGCAAACCCTAAAATCTACAGCATAGGCTTTAAATTCGTTTAAGCTTGTAACTTTCGACGTGTCGTCACCAGTATCTGTTTTATGTAAGGCGCCGAATTTCATTGACACAAGCTTGCTTTATATTTACGTCTCGTATTGCTTCTATTTGAGAAAAAAAGAGGATAAATGAAAAAGTTTCACGATCGCAAACTTAAAACACGGGAAGTTATGACAGCCGTGGTCGGCGTATTATTAACGTCGGCGTATTCGACGCCATTTGCATATTTTTGACAGGTGACAGGTTTGGGTTTGATTTTATCGGGGCTTTGTTTTCTTTAATGAGAATCTCGTTGCGAATATTCTGATGGAATATTTATCGTATGGCGATTATTGTAAATAAATTCCGTAGCTTCGAATTATAGTAATATGCCTATTACACCCAAACTACACCGGCATCAAGCTGTAATTTTATTCTGCAGTCGTGGATTATTATTAAGCGGTAAGGGTGCAAGACACTCGCGTAATACTACTAAAACTACACGATATACCCGAACCTTCCTACTCAGCCAATATACGTCCCACTGCTGGGCACAGGCCTTTCTCATGGAGAATCAAATGAGAAGTATTGGCCATAATACTTCCACGCTGGCCCAATGCGAGTTGGTTGGTATAAACGGTTGCAATTGCCAATAACCGGGACCAACGGCTTAACGTGCCTTCCAAAGTACGCAGGAGTCTGAGATCACAAAGTTTTGGTCACCCATCCAAGACTTGACCATGGCGAAGGTTGACCATGGCTTTGTTTTCGATATCGAAAGCCAAACGTACTAACCACTAAGCCATCGGCTCCACATACAAACCCTACTGCGGGATAATAATAAACCTATAAAAGTAAACTCGAATTAGATCCAGGAGGCCAATTCTCATTTTTTGAGATGTAGTCTGGAAATAGCATCTCACACTCGACATTTCTCGAATGAATGCCGTTTGAATTGCTTCGAGTGGTCGACAGTGGTCGATATGTACTATTTCGACTTCGAGAAACTCGCGAAACGTCAAATTATTTAAGTCAAATTTGTCAATTAGGTGCAATTAATGGATAAATTACGGTAGATTAACCAATTTACCATTTTTTTCTTTTAATTTTTTTTTTCTTTCTTTCTTTCTTTCAATTTTGTCGTGGAAGTGGATGAAAATATTGAAATTGTCGCAGAAAACCCGCCATTTAGAAGAATGCGATGGACATTACCCAAAGATGTTTTTAAGATTCCAGACAGAGGTAAAAAGAATGTAGGTCAGACAAAAACCTTATACGCTATTTAATGGATTTATTTCTCCGGTCATCGTTGATACGTTACATTTCATGCGAAACAAAATAAATGAAGTTTAATTTTGATCGTTACACAATAAATATAATATTTTTTTTGACGACCTCCGTGGTCGAGTGGTCGGTCAAGGCGACGCTATCTCGTGAGGTTCTGAGTTCGATCCCCGGTGAGGGCAAATGTTTGGGTGATGAATTTTTCAGGCATTTGTTCTCCAGTCTTGGATGTTTATATAAATTCAGGATATTTATATGTATTTATCTATTAAGTAAATTTATCCCTCATCTAGTGTCCGTAACACAAGCAGCATTAGTTGCTTAAAATGTTGTTGTTGATGTTTGAGGATATTTATTATTTAAACATAAGTTTATTTATTTTAATAATAATTTAAAAATTTACTTCATTAATTAAAAAAAAATGTTCAATACGCCTAAAACCCTTTCAAATAATTATATTTATGGTAAGTAATAGCAACTGTAAACACGATGACATGTGTGGAACGGAACGCATCCCAAGGATTACGTAAAGGAATGACAATATTTATCACAAAAAAAAACGATCTCTTTTAGCGATCTCGATTAGCGCTGAGAAAAGGAAATGTGTGAACACAAAGTCGATCATAGAGATTTTATAGTCGAAATAGAGATCGAAATTAAAACTCGATACGAGATTACATCTTAAAAATGAGAATTAGCCACCAGTTGAAATCGTCTTATTTTATATTATGTTACGCTCTTGAAAAGTATTTGAGAACGTAAGCGTCAAATGCGCCAACCTATACTCGAGTAACATGCCTCATCTGCGCGGATCAGCGAAGATAGGTCTTGCGACACTTGTTTTTTTATCTTTTATTACATTTGCTTTGTTTTTCCTCAGAAACTCTCATGCTATAAGATTATTTGGCCTATATCGAATACATAAGTAAATGTTAGCATTTATGTAGACTGATATAAGTAAAGCCTAGTTTCTCATCTTACTATGCCATCTTCAAGTGGGCTCCGCTATTCAACACTGGAACATTTTAATTTGCCTTTTTACTTACATACACATATCTTTAATCATAATCATATTCTTTATTGCTTCATATTAGTATATATGAAGATCTTTAATGAAATAAAGTTTTCAATATTTCACGATTTATTTGATGACCTCCGTGGTCGAGTGGTCTGTACGCCGGTTTCAAGGCGTCGCCATCTCGAGAGGTCCCGGGTTCGATCCCCAGTGGAGGCAAGTGTTTTGGGTGATGAATTTTCAGACAATTGTTCTCCAGTCTTGGATGTTCATTATATATTTATTATATTATTTATATTCTGAATAATTATATTCATTTATGTATTAAATATATTTGTTCGTCATCTAGTATCCGTAACACAAGCAGCATTTAGTTGCTTAAAATGGGACTAGTTGATAGGTGTGAATGTCTGATGATATTATATTATTGTTATATTAATATGAAATCTGCAAGGGTGTCGCAAATCTTAACACTAAACAATCAAAATATTTTAACATTCAACAGGTATTATAATATTTATTAGAAGTAACATGTTAATTAAAAATCCTTCAGGGTGTAATAACATTTTTCACTCAATAATTCTCTTATTTAAAAAATAGATTATTATGTTATTGCGACTATGTCCGCGGTTACTGGTTTTTTTTGATATCCCACGGGAACCGTTTAATTTTCCGGAATTAAAAGTATCTGAGATGTTGACCAGGGATATAAGGTATCACCATGCATTTCTTTGATATCGGTCCAGCTATTTCAGAGATTAGAACGTACAAACAGACATTTCCTTCTTCTTGCCCTTTTCCCACTCTAGATGGGGTCGGCACAACATGTCTTCTTCTTCCATTCTCCTCTGTCACTCGTCAGCTCAGCATCCACTACTTTTATCCTCATATCATTCTTCACGCATTCAATCCATCGCTTCTTTGGTCTTCCTCTAACTCTAGGTCCGTCCACATCCATGCTTAGCATCCTTCTTGTAATGTGACATTCATCCCTCCTCATCACATGTCACATGTCCAACGCACAAACAGACATAAATGTATAATTTTTTTTTCCCTCTTTTTACATCCCCCTGACTTGATTTTAAGCATTTTTTTTTCTATGTACAGACATTAGATTGTTTGATATGGTTGGCTCACTATATGCCATAAAATATAGTGAAAAGTTACTTACTTCTATTTCGTAAGGAACATGTCATGTCACAGAGTTAGTCATCACGTTGTTTATTCGAAAATATAATTCTTGCGCACCAATTAGCAAATTTCAAAAATGTTAATAGAGGTTGAGGTTAGTACGAGTATCTATCGTGTATCGATTACAACCACAGTCAACGAAGTACCTGTACTGTCCTGTGGATGTACTTGTTACAAGCGCTCGCGGTAATGAAGTATAATACAATGGTTTAATTTAATACTGTAATTTTAAAATAATTTATAATAAACTATTTATTTGTAAAATGCATAATATTGTAAAATGTTGACGATTTTAAGTGCCGATCTTGGCCTATAAAAAAAAAATATTTTTGATTTTGATTTGATCTCAAATTTTATGAAGTGAGGTCTGCAACTGCCGGTGTCTAGTATGTTGACTAATATACGAATGCATTTCTTTTGCAGAGTAAAGAGCTTATTAGGCACACTAACCTGTATACCTCGCGCGCAAAAGATCCTTCGCGGATTTTTCGTACGCCATCTGCATTACTGCTTATTGTAATATATGTTCTATTTTCACAGACTTAAAAGTCTGTCTCGAATAGTTTGTCGTCTGCGCAGCGTTGGTGCTATTATCTCAAAATCAACTCCATAGCTTAGCCAAGCATCAAAGTAAGCAAAATCATGTCATGGCAGATTTTAAGTTGGTTTATAAAGCGCGTACGTAAACTTCTGTTTTGAAAAGAAAGATTAGTGTCTAATAAAATTGTTTTTTCAGTATTGGCTTATAATTTTTGTTTTATTTATGTTTATTTCTAAACTAGCTTTTGCCCGCGACTACTTAAAATCAAAATATAATAAACTTTATTTCATAGGCCAAACTTGGCACTTAAAATCGTCAATGTAACAGTTAGCATTTTTAAGTACATTTAGAAGCAATTGGTAGTAAAAGGAAATATTAATTAAATATTAACGAAGTTGTCTCGTCTCACTGTTTTAGGCACTGTTAACGTCTGTTCGAACCGTAAATTGCCCTGTTTGAGACTCGAGTCTAGACGACGATGCGACTATACCTATTCTTGCATTTAAAACTTTTTCACGGAACTGCTGAAATATTCCATTAATTAATTAGTTAGCCCCATTTTATACGCTTTTTGTCTCATTTCAATGTAATTATATCAACCAAAGTTAAGTTTTTATTACAACAACAAAAACAATGGACTGCCATCATTGTTCTTCAACCTTTTCACCCCATCTTGACGGTAAACTCTTACTCTCATAAAAATAAAGCCTAAAATATCTAATTTTAAATTGTAATTTATTTGGGAAAGTTCTTTATAAAGAGCACAAACTTGAGGAAAGTTCTCCCCCAACAAACAAATGGTGGGTTCGTGATATAGCGCAAAAAACTAAGACATAAAACTCCGTTTTGAGGACCGCTCCGAGTTCAAAGACAGGCATTTCCCGGACTTGAAGTATACAGGTTGAATTTTACAAGAGGGCCTTCAGGGTCATAAGGAATATCGGAAAATATTCAAGTGAGTCTCACGCGCCAGCTTTTGATGAAAACAAAAACTGCATCATTGGATTTATCCAATGCAATCGAACTCAATGATCTTAAAAAAAACACAGCCTGTATTAGTACATCATTCGACAGAGTTGTTAATAAGGATCGATTCCTGGGAAGTAATGATATACAGGAAACTTAAGGAAAAAGCTAATTTAGTAAAAATTTTTTTTATTTAGCCTCCATACCAAACCTTAGCTTATTTAATGCTCGAAATGATAGCCACTGTTTACAAAACACAGCCGTATTGTCTTTACCAATTATCGTTTTCAGTCATGAATTATACGAGTCTTTGAAGATTTCGTTTTTCACATATCCCCAAAGAAAATCCTTTGGGAGTATGTAAAATTGGTAAACATTCTTAACGGAATAAGTAATATTGTGATTTTCAATACAATAAAATCCTTGAAACGACGAATCCGGCTGTGTATTGAAATCAATGGCTATCATTTCGAACATTTAAAGAAATAAGTAATTAGGTTAAATAAGTAAAACATTTTGGAAAAAAATAGCTTTTTCTAAAATTTCCCGTATATCATTACTTCCCAGATATCAATCCTTATTAACAACGCTACCGAATGGTTTAATAATAAAGCATGTGTTTTTTTGTTCATAATCATTGGGTTCGATTCCTGGCAAGGAGTATTGATTGTTCAAAAATCTAATGATGCAGTTTTTGTTATCATTAAAGTTGGGCTCACGACTCCTTGAACATTTTTCGATATTCCTTATAGGAAGCAAAAATTCATTCTGTATAGTGTAGAGTGAACATTTTTAAAGAATATTTTAGGGATATTCCTGAATTCTTTTTCTTCCTAGCCTTTTCTAAGTTAATATGGGTCAGCACAGAATGTCTTCCTGTTGGCTCCGTAATTTTAAGCATAACGTTTATTATCATAATATGAAGATCCATAATATTGAAAGGCATAATCATCAAAACGCATAAAATTGCGACGCATAATTTTGAGAGTCCTAATATTGTATCGGCTAAAATTGTTTGTCATAAGTATTGAAACGCATAATGAAAAGCATAATGATCAATTATAATATAATGCATAATACTTTTCTCTGCCCCAAATTGTTAACTAAATATATTTCGATGACACAAATATAGTTTTTAAGGGTCATAAAAAAAAATAACCTTAACCTAATATATATCAGAACACATTTCCTTGGGATTGGTTCTTTCGAATCTGGGTGATTATTCGATTCATTTTAGGACTACCTAATGTTGTGCTAAATGAAATTAGGAATTTCTATAGTTATGCTTTATAATAATATGCCTTTAGAGAGTTATGCAACTTAAATGTTATGAGTAAGAAGGAATATGTGACATGATTGTTATGCTATTTGATTATTATGCCATTCGATGTATGACAAACGATGTTATGACAATCGACGTTATGTGAAAACATGCGCTCCCCTTCCTGTTCCCTGCTCCCCTACTCGTCAGTTCAACATGCAGTTCCTTCTTCTCGTAATAAGTGCTGGCTGAATTTTATCCAAAGTTTTTTTTTTAATCTTATTTTAATAAGGGGGCTTTTATATTAAATACATGTCAGTCTTTTTGTACCCTTGCCTTAAGTATTTACACAAACATTAAAACCACTTACATCTATGAAGTCTGGGTGGCGGAGCTGATCCAAAGTTTCAAGTACAAGATCAATTACATTGTATGGTATTAGAATATTGTTCCCTACGGTACCGTTTATAACAGCTAGCGTAATACTTGCTTGACAAAAACTCGCAGCTCTTCATAAGCTGGCTACGAAAAATTATGTTAATATAATGTTTGTAATATCGGCAAGGATATTTGCTTGTTAGAAATATTAGCGTGTTTCTTCCGCTCCCTTTGCTAAAAATGTTATGTTACATAAAAAATACGTCTAAGATCTCACGCTAAGACTCATTTTTCTTTCGCAAGTGGGCTCCGCGCGAATTAACATCACATAATTTATGCATATATATAATTTGAGGAGGGTTGAGCTTCAGCTATAAAATGAGGCACCTAAGTAAATTATAGTAGTGATTCAGTCAATAAACATTATGAGGTTACGAAGGTGTTCTGAGATTTTGATCGATATGTGAAAGGTGATAAGGGTCTTTATCAAGTGTGATTGAATAGATCTTCTTATTTTATTAATAAATTTTGGCTCGAAATTCTGAGGACTGAAATATATTTAACTTCACAACATATACGATCCTCAGTATTGAATAATTTTAAAATAGTTTAGACATAAACTTATTCAAATTTGACGTTATAAAGTAAAACAACTTTATCAACGAAACGGAGATTTGGTAATGAATGGTTAGCATTGGTTCCCTTTTTCTTTTTTTCCGGATCACTTATCACAGCCGACCCCACTTAAAGTGGTACAAAGGGCCGGAATAAGAAGACATATTAAATCGCGACGCTCCATGCGCTCCTCCACGAGCAACGCTGAGTTCCGAACCTTTAGAGGCACTTTCAGGACTGCTGCCGCTCCGGGTCGAGCGCTCTGGAGACTCCATTAAAGCTTGAGAATCCACCAAAATTCTCGCCTTCATAAAAAATCTGTCTGAAGCTGGAAATGCCATCTTCAGCAACCAGTTAGGGCCAAGAGAAAAAAAATGCTTTCTTTATCGCAAACAGCAAAGTTTGCATTTTTGTGTCCTGGCTTTTTAGTGATTGGAAAAATGCACTGCGATCCATGGAGTTGCAATATCTCCAAGTGTCACATGTATTAGGTCTATCATCCTTAACTCTTTGTTCCTAGGATTTTAGCCACATAGCATTAGGAGGCCAGTTGGCCATTTTACCGGGTCTTCCGGCCTTTTTTCCCACTCTAAGTGGGGTCGGCAAAACATGTCTTCTTCATCCATTCTCCTCTGGCACTCGTCAGCTCAGCATCCACTTCTTTTATACTAATCACGCATTTAATCCATCGCTCTCACTCTAGAGCGAGAGGAAGACCAAAGAAGCGGTCCGTCCACATCCATACTCAGAATTCTTCTCGTAATGTAAAATTCTTCTCTCCTCATGACATGACCAAACCACGCTAACCTATTTCTCCTTATCTTTTCTGTCATTGGCGTTGTTTTACCTACATGTAATAATTAATGATGAAGAAATGACAAATGTACATTCTAAACATGCAAATGATAAAATCGAAGAATGAACTAACACTGCTTAATCTTTTTGAAACGTTTTGACTACGAACTTACCCCTCCATAAATACATATCTTATGAGGTTAAGCGAACGCTAACGAAGGTTAGTTCGTGTTTAAGTGGATGTTACCGTAAACTGAGATTTAGGCATGTTCGGGACATGAATTAACGAAAAACGGGTTGGACATTCCCGAAAACCGGAGATTTGGGCCCGCAAACAAATTATACTATTTGACTCGTGTTCTCAGTACGGACATTAGATAAGCAAATAATGTTGCAAGAGGAACGATTGAAATACAAGGAACTTACAGAAACTCTGCTAGTGCTCTTTTGCCTAAAGAATTTGATTAGGTAGAAGGGAAAAAGTAAGAGTATATCAACCCAGAATTGTGGTCAAAAGTGGTCTCATTTGACGCTCAGAAATAACAATAAAATCAGACGCAGATAAAAATGAAAAAAGTTCTATTGACAGATTTTGTAAAATATTTTATTCAAAATTTTATCAAGTAATGACGCGTCAAAACATAATAAAATTAACAACTATCGTAGCGGTAATACAAACAATGTAATTGTGAGTAAATTTGACTCCAACTCAAGCTGTTGCAGGTTTGTTGATTTAATTGACATATAAAACGTTGATTTTATCTCACATAGTGTAGTCTCTAATAAATTAATTTAAATTGTTATTGCTTTGTAGAAGTGGTATAGAAACATGACCCCTAAGGGCTATGCAAAAGGCTATATTTGAATTTTCATTGCATAATCGAATCAGGAATAAGATAACTCATAACAACAGTCCACATTCAGGAAAACATTCAAATAATAAATAAATACCTCAAGATGAAGTACGAGCATAGTAAATAGCGCTCCACTTCATCTAGCATAACAAAAGCTTCATCACAAGAAAAAAAAAAATGATATCCTCAACATTCACACCTATCATCCAGTCCCATTACAAGCAACTAAATGCTGCTTGTGTTACGGATACTAGATGACGGATAAATATATTTAATAGATAAATACACATAATTATTCGGAATATGTATAATATAATACATATATAATGAACATCCAAGACTGGAGAACAAATGTCTGAAAATTCATCACCCAAACACTTGCCTCTTGATCACCTCTTGAAACTCTCTTTCTCTCTCTTGATGCCTCTTGAAACACTTGCACTTGGGATCGAACCCAGGACCTCTCGAGATGGCGACGCCTTGAGACCGGCGTACAGACCACTCGACCACGGAGGTCGTCAAAAAACTCATAACAACATAACATATCATCACACCTCTTTCTCCGAAGCGGTAGGTTCAGCATATATTTAATCAGAGGTAAGTAGACAGATTATTATAAAAGGTACCTAAAAGTACACAGCAAGTACATAAAGTCAGCGTCGAAATTTAAGAATCGATGAGTACACCCGCCATTCTGAGGTCTGAATGGCGGGTGTACCTAGTTTATAGTATATATTTAGTCAGGGACTGGTACACAGATTATTATGAAAGGTACGCAGGAGTATAGGAGAGGTACATTCATTCCAGATAATTGAACTTTGAAATCGGTGCAGTACACCCGGGATTCTGACATTCACACTTTTTTTTACGTACAACCATGGACTAACCTAATATTTACATAATCTAAGGTTTATTTTAGTACAAATAAACAGTTTCACGTATTGAGATGACATCGAAAACAGTAAGGTACGAGTATACTAATAATTTATCATTTTTATTATATCGTCACGAGACAAAAGTATTACAACAAAGGCCCATTTTGCATAACGTCCTTTCTCATTTCATTCATTTATTTAAAACTAAATACCATACACACTTCATACATACTTTCGTCCATCCGTCCTCAGCCTATAAACACCCCACTCCTGGGTAAAGGCCTTCCTCATGGAGACACACATGAGGAGTATGGGCCGTAACACCACCACGCTGGCCCAATATATACTTATTCGGTTTTAATATTAAAGACCCAAAAAGTTCTCGAGTGGCGGCGGTAGGAGGCGATCTGACGAAGGGTCCCGGAACACAGTAAATGTCACAGTACTGCTCCGAGAAGTCTCGTCTTGTCTCGCTCTGATTCACCGCAATAAAAAGGGACAGGTATTGAGATTCCGTGATTCAATTGTTTTCCGACAATTGATTTTATGTTCCTCGAGGTCGTGTGAAAAGATGATTGTCTGGTTTTGTCCCATGTCTGTGTTAAAACAATGATATACACCAACATGCTGGCACAATGCGGGCTGGTGCTTACCAACGGCTTAACGTGCCTTCCGAAGCAAGCGTGGAGATCGAGATCACAGTTTTAGGCACCCATCCAAGCCTGACCATGGCAAAGGCCATGATCACCGAACTCCTTATTTATTGTGATACATTAAAGTGTAACCTCCTCTCGCTAGTCGTTCTTTATGCCCGGTGCATGGCAACCGGCTTGCCCCCTATTACATGGGAACTTGACATATCAGTGGAAAAATAGGAGTTACTACTTCTACCCCTACTATTGCAGATAAAAGCGTGATACTGTTTGTACTTTACAAACAATACTTTTCCCAATATCACTAGGTACTCTTAGAAATTGTCATTCATATCTTTGAATTAATATTTCTGAGAAATATCCTGGAAAATTAAAAAAATATACACACCCTAAGTTTGCAGCGTGACCAACACAATCTAGGGCAAACTTTTGGGAGACGACTGTGACGCCAGACATCTCACCGGGACTCATTCCAGCTTTGTCATTACAGACTAAATATCCACGGAATTTCGGTCAGCGTGGTCACTCTAATGAGAGTTCCATATTTTAATTACAATCGTATAATTATCTATATACATATTACACTGTAGAGGTCGAATGTCTTCTATACATATAATAAAATTGTAGAGGTCGAATGTCTGTACATAGAAAAAAATGCTTAAATGGGAGGATGTAAAATACATCCCCCCGGATGTAAAAAAAGGGAAAATACCAAAAAAAAAATATTTTTTTGTTTCTCTGTTTGAATGGGCTTATCTCCGAAATGGCTGGACCGATTTCAATGAAATTTTGCATGGTGATACCTTATATCCCTGGTCAAAATTTTAAACAGTTTTTATTCCCGAAAATGAAAGGGTTTCCGTTGGATAGTTAAAAACCATAGTAACCGCGTACGAAGTCGCGAGCTACAGCTAGTTTTGTAATTAGGAACTAATTTGTGGTGAAGATGATTATTAAACAATGATTAATATATATAATAATAAGGAATAAAATTTATAAACTTTTTATTGCAACAAATACAACAGATGAAGGCTATTTATCAACAGTATTCAAGGGAGGACTTATCCCTACACAAACTAATATATTAACGTCACAAATTAAAACGAGTTTATATAAATTAATTATCATCGTACAAGCTTAACGATAACTACCCAGCATTAAAACTCATTATGCTTTTCGCCTCTGTACAGAGAGCAGGTGTCACAAACATAATAATTTTCAATTCGCGCGATCATAAATCACTTCGCGCGACTTAAAACCGAAATTTGCATGTTATTCGAGCATATTTTCTAAATTCACCTCATGTGCTCGATTTTGGGATTTAAATTTTGTGCACGCGCCACCCCTGCCAAATTTAAGGGGAATATACAATCCTGGCAGGGTTGGGCAACAGTTTGTGTGTACGTGGCCATGTTTCTTCGTACATTTATCATAGAGGTGGTGACAAACCTGTCCAAGGGATGAAGGCAGGGTTTAAAGTAAAGCGCTGTTGAAGAATGGTACAGAAATTTCAGTCGTGTTTATTATGCAATAAGTTTTAAATTCATTCCTTAATTGAAAAGTTGTGTGGATTTTTTTTTCTTTTTTCGAAATGTCAATTACAAACTCCTTTTTATGAAAATTTATAACCCTTAATAATTTTAAAATACATTGTTAGAACAGGTGTTTGCCATTATTTTCACCACCTGTCGAGAGAGCCACTTAATTTTAGAAACTTCAACTTTAATATTTTATTTGAAACCAAAATAATAGGATTCTTATTCGAACATATTATTATGTTGTAAGTTATACACGTTACATGTTTATTCGAAAGATAACATTTTGAAGCTACAAAAAAATATTGTTCTATAGCAAACAATTAACTTTTCATTGACACTTTAATAAGAGGACCTATTGTCCTATTGTGCACCTATTGTCTATTAGGTAAATGTAATGTTGCTACTGAAATGTCAACTCTTACTCCTCAGGAAATAATACTGCAAAAACTAATGATTTATTTTATTAGGGACACAGTAGTTGTACCACTAGATAATTTCTTCGGCAGACCCCGACTTCCTCCCACACGTAGACAAGAATATTTATTTATTTATTTAAGCTTTTGTGCATTACAGAAAATGTACACATGGCGGACTTAACGACTAATGTCGCTCTCTAACAGTTAACCATCAGGTAAAGCATAGATCTGGTGGCGGCTTAATTAACATTAACACATACATAAATTTAATAATAAATTATATTGTATAACAAACATACATATGCAATATAAAATTACATAAATAATTATACATAATATATACATAAATATATAATAAGATGATGATTCATTACGTAGGAACAGACAAACTAGCATTATACATGTTTGGGAAGTATTCTCGAACCTTAGATTTAAACACAACCTTAGAGGGAGCAGTTCTAATGTTCAAAGGTAAAGAATTCCAAAGTTCAATCGCCAGACTAGAGAATGAGTCAGCAATAAAGCCAGAGTGTTACGAAGGCACAGAGAGAGTCAGTGATCTAGAGGATCGGAGGTTTCGGTTGCTGACCTCGGTATGAAATTGGAATTTAGACAGAGAGTTTTAGTAAAGAGGTTCTTGGTTTATCCCCTAAGGGGTGAAGCCTATGGTTATCCTCTCAGGGTTTGTCAGAGACATGGAAAAAGCAGTTTGTTGCCATCCGCGCTTCACCAAGCAGTGACTGCACTCAGCGTGACAGGTGGAGAGCCCGTCGCCGCTATAAGCTATTGGATGGTTGTGCAGTTCTAAGTCCATTTAGTCGCCGTTTACAAGGGAAGAGAAAGGAGAGAAGAGGAATGATGAAATGATACTAATATTGACTTCTGATCTCTTTTTGGTGCAGTTATACTCGTATTATTAAGGTTAACTTCCTCTTTAGTATTGAAGTTCTGCAATAAAGAGAATAGTGTTCCGAACTCCGTTTATGAGTTCTGTTGCACAATCAAACCGAACCGAACATCTAAAACATCTAGATCTAACTCGTAAAGCATTTACGCTGAACTGAATACAGGCTTGATTACGAGTGTAAAGCGACCGTGCGACTATATGTCGATGCATTCGAATATGTTAGACTAACTACGACATGCATTTGATGGAGCGGTAAAATTCTTTGATAAAAACGTACCGTCATCCGTCGGTCGTACTATTGATTTTCTGACATTCACAGTCTAATCTACCAACCCAAAATCATATTTACGTAGATTGGGCGAAGTCCGATAGCGCCCTTCCATTAAATAGCTGCCATTTGAAAAAAAATCTACCAACCCCATAGCAGAGAACTCCCGTGATTGTGTTATATAGACACTAGTTGACCTACGATTAGTCTTAATACTAATCGTCTTCAATATACGTCTCACTGGGTACAGGCCTTCCTCATGAAGAAACACATGAGGACTGCGGGCCTTAACACCAACGCGCTGGCCCAATGCGGCTTGGTGGGTAGAAACAGTTGCAAAAATGACCAGGACTAACGACATAACGTGCCTTCCGAAGCACGGAGGAACTCCAGATCACAAAGTTTTGGTAGCCCAAGGTTGACGATTGGGAAGGTAGCTTTGTTTTCGATCGAAAACAAAAATCTTTGACAAGTGCAAATGGAACTCGATCCTGCTGCCTCAGAGATAGCCTCAGAGATAACCTTGAAACCACAAATAGTCACCACATAGATAACCACATCTGGACACTATCAAAATGAAAACAAAAAAAAAAAAGACGTGTGGCACTCGGGGACTGCCGCGGTAAAGTTTAATTATAATTTTATTTATTTATTTTATTCATGCAGTATTTCTTTTTTTTTATATTAATTCAAGTTACACTTTTTGAGCGTGGTGACCGATAAGAAAACAAATTTTTCTATTATTAAATAAATAAAAAAAGTTAATATTGTTTAAAATATTTTTTTTTTATATATATATTTTTTCTCAAAAACATATGCTTATGTATTCGTCCGATTTTGGAGCAGCTCGTCTCGATTCGTGCGAGTTTCGTAGAGTCGTACAATACGTCTAATCGCACGCACACAACGCCGTGTCGAAGACTGCCGAACTGAAAGAAGCTATGCAATAGCTTAAAATAGCATTTTTTTTACTTAGGCTGTTTAAAAAACTTTTTTAAGGTTTCGTTAGTTTTTTTGAAAAATAACTGTTGCATTATAAGCCTCATATGAGAGGTAAGCTCTTGGCCTTCATGTCACCTGATGGTAAGTAACGATAAGGCCGAAGGTAGAGGCGAGCTTCGTCTGTATTCCTCAACAGCTGAGGAACTGGCTATCTTTCCTCTTATTACCCGAACACAACAATGCTTTATCATTGTTATTATAGCTACATAGTAAGACAGTGGTAGACCACCAACCAAACCGTGCAGAAAAATCGAGCCCCGGACCTCACTCGACCTCTCGATTAACACACGGTGGAGAAATTACAGTTTTTTTTTTAAGTTCAATCCATAATTCGAATATTAAAACATGGGTAATATAGCCTTGATGATTATTGCCGGAGTCGGAAATATCATAAGAGGGATAAACTGTTTTATTCGTTATCAACATTATGCAGACCTCCCAATATCAGAACCTCACTTACATCAAAGATCCTCATAATAATTTTAATCTCCGGAGCATTCAATGCCTCGTATTCCATAACCATAAGATACCCACTTAAATTCTCCGAGGAATTAAGCAGCAGACCTATAAGCGTAACGGCTGATCGTGTCCGAAGATGGCACATGAATATTCAGGACCACACGTAGTCTTATTAACATAGACATTGCTTGGATCGAGTTTTTAAGATGTAGGGTCGTGTTTGCACTCCTACGGAACACCTGTTAATGTTGGAAGTTTTTTTATTAGGGTCTTGTGCATTATATAAAATAACACCAGTTCCATAATCTGGTTCTGTTGTGTTGAATTACTTACGGATCGGATTTTTAGTTTTTAAATGAAATTCTAAATATTATGTCCTTACCTATGAAATTGGTGTTTTGTATGGAGTTTTGGGGAATTCTGCATTTTCCATACAAAATTTTTTTCAGTTTTCTTCACAACGACAAATCCAAAGATAATAATATTTGGCATCTATCATTAGACAAGCTTTAGTAATATGTGTAATATCACACTTCATAAAAATTATTTATCGTTTTTAAGTGAATGCAAATAAAATGATGTATTCGGGAGGCACATAAAAAGAGTTCTGTCCATGTCCAATTTTAACACAATTAAACTTACAACAAATTATCAAAACAAATCAAAAGAGCTCAAAAATATAGTCTATTTTTTTACGAGGTAATTATTTTTTAGGAATACTCTGAATCTTAATCGTTACAGACAAAATACTAAGAGAGAAAAAAAAACACCAATTTCATAGGTAAGGACCCAGTATTTATTTATTTATTGCACTTTTAATTGCAAGCATTTAGTGGTTTTATTTTGATATTTTTGATATTCTTATGAGTATGTACCTAAACTGAATAAATTATTTATGTATTTGACTTTGAATTGAAACCAAAGGTAACTGCAAATGATGAAGTCTAGCTACAAATGATGAACTGTATTATATAAAGGAAAACTATACTGTAATAAGTAGAAAAGGATACAAATATCCAATCCAAACTAGTAATGTCTTAAGTAATATCTCAGCGAAACTGACAGCATCCCAAGCATTTCCTAGTGTAAAAAGAGCTCAATTAGTATAAAAAGCTCAATTTTATGGGAAACGTGATTTTGGATACTTTCGCTAGGGGCGCTTTTCACGTTTCCCATAGAAATTGATCTTCTTGGCGCAACTATTAAAGTTTTGTACACACCAACCGTTATTGAACCACACCCACGTTATGGGCTTCGCTTCTCATGTGTTCCTAGTATATAGGAGGGTCTACTAGTCTTCCAGCAAAAATACTTTTTTTGGCTGGTCGTGTTGGTTTGATGATGATTCTGATGAATGATGATGAATGATTCTTTCATAATGTGCGGTACAAAACAAGCGGTAGAACGTTACACTGGGATTACTCAAGAGGTTAGTGAACATAAGTATGTGCTTAACATCAAAACTACAGAGATTTCATCAGCAGCTCACAAAATAATCTCTCAATTTTGTAGTTTCCAAAAATTTATATCAACAGTAGAAAACCAGTCCATTTGCGTACATCCTAATTATTTTTCGGATGTGAGAATCTACAGCCGTCCTATGGCTGCGGTAATGTTTGAAATAATGCCTACTTCTAGTTTGAAATCCCGAGTGGATAATTGAAGTGTTTGTTTTCAACTTACGTTAAAATTATTCGGTATTGCAAGAGTGTGTATGTATAAATGGCCTTTTTGTTAAAATAGTGGATGTTATTTCAATTTGGTAAGGTTTAAGAACTTATGTCAAATTTTAGTGATAATAATGGAGTGGTTGGTGACGCTTATGCTAAATTGGCATAGCAAGCTTATAAAGATGCTATAATCAATATCAATGATATCCGCTTAGCTAATATTAAAGCCAAACTGGGATACTTATGATTTAACGATTGATTTCTGCGAAGTTTCAAAATTCAATATAACAGACGAGAAAAACCATCATATTATTATGGCTCAGCAAGTTGAAGCTGGCTAGGCCTACTTTTCATACTGTTGCCTTAGCTTCAATTACATGGACTTATCTACTAAACAATTCATTTGCCGAGGGTTTTATAGAAAAAAATATTTAATGAATATTGACAGATTAAGTTTCACAGTAACAATTTCGTGTTTAGATTTTCATAATACCTGAGCAGGTCTCGTAAATCACCATAAGCCCAAGAAGTAGGCCTTCGCAAACTTACGTTGACCTTTAAAACTCTTCCAAGAATCCAACATCCAATGTTTACGAAAAAATCCCAAAAGATTCAATTAAAACTGGCAACCGAGACAGTTCGTGCGCAATTTCATCTGATGACGGGAAATGGGAGGATGTTGCTGAATTTATTTGAACCACGTTTCGGTTTAAAGATAAGATTAATTGAAAAGTTAGCGGGTGGAGCGGAGTGGTCCTGTATTTGAATACGCAAGAACTGCTCTTAGTTACGAGTTTTCGTGCTCAAATAAAAGTTTGGGTATCTAAATTGAAATTCATTACTTAGAACATGATGTAATTTAAGGATACTAGTGGCGGATATGTTCCTCACGCTAGTGTCTTAAGCGCTGTCAGTGTGAACTGACTGAAATACAACACACATTATCATCTATTCTTTGTTTATGATAATTTCAACAAAATTGTTGAAACTACCACTACCACCACCACCACCTGTTACTACTTTTTCACGATTTTTCATCTGACGAAACCCAATTTTTGTATGGCTAAATGTGGTCTTAAGGAACACAGTGCTCCTTGGACTCTGCCGACCCCTTCGGGGATTACAGACGTGATATATATGTCAATAAAATATATGAGAACTTTATCTACATAAAATATTATAAATTAATAAAT
Source organism: Parapoynx stratiotata (assembly GCA_910589355.1). NCBI lineage: Eukaryota > Metazoa > Arthropoda > Insecta > Lepidoptera > Crambidae > Parapoynx > Parapoynx stratiotata. Next base: position 11,250,981 of record OU342481.1, read on the forward strand.
ATAAAATTAAGAATAGATAACTCTGAGCAAAACTTTAAATTTAAGTTAATGTTATGTATAATGTTCCTCCTCTCCATTGTTGTTGTGCCCGACAGGGTTCGCAGTGATCATAAATCTATTGTAATATCTGTAACCACACTGTGAAAAGCAATAAAGTCTTGAGTATTGTATGTATGTATATCAACAAAATTGCTTAACATTTTCTTCTATCAAACCAACACTGTTACGAGTATTTGTGCTATTATTCATCTAATTTGGGATTCACAACAAAACTACTGCATTAGTTTGCTTTATACTGCTTTTCAAATTGACAATATCAATTTGAAAGATAAACCTATTGTGTTTACGGTGGACTTATTAAAGTTTGAAATTATCGACATCATGCCGATGCCCACACAACAATAAGCCCGGGAATCGGGACCGAATTCCGAGCCAGGCACGATTAGAAACATGTGCACGGTAGGACACCTTTTTCATATAATTTAAAATTATAATTTGGGTTCGTTTGACCATAATATCGCCTGATCAGAATCAAAAACTAGCTGGATGTCTCTGTATGTTATTATTGGGTCCTTACCTATGAAATTTGTGTTTTTATTCTGTCTTAGCAATTTACGGACAAATTAAGTTTCAGAACATTCTTATAAAATAATTGCCTCTTCTAAAAATAGACCATATATTTGAGCTCGTATTATTTAATTTTATAATTTTTTGTAACTTTAATTGTGTTAAAATTAGACACAAAGACAACTCTTTTTATGTGCCTCCCAAATACATCATTTGATTTGCATTATCATAAAAACGATGAATAATTTTTATCAAGCGTGTTCACACACATATTGCTAAAGCTTGTCTTATGATACATGCCAAATATTATTATCTCTGGATTAGTCGTTGTGAAGAAAACTGATAAAATGTTAGTATGTAAAATGCAGACATCTCCAAAATCTCCATACAAAACACCAATTTCATAGGTAAGGACCTAATATTAGTGATCAAGAAAGGAACCGTTATTTAAAATTAATGTTTTTGAATCGTTATTTAAAAATAACGTTTGTTCTTTGCATTGCGTTCAGAACGAAAACAAAATGGGATCGTTTTTAAAAATCGGTTTAATCCGCTGGTGCGGCCAGCGAGGGCTGGAGGGAGGACTTTAAGGCCACAAAAAATTAATAAAAACTTTTTTCGAACGAAATCATTGTTTTTTTTTATCATAAACGAAACTTAAAGTTCTTAAGGCGTTTAAGCCGGATAACGTTTCAAAAAATATACCGGTATCCAACTCCTGTTGGCGATGATGTCAAGAATCAGCACAAACTGTATTTCTAATTTCATCTTGGACTTAAAACCACAATTTAGTTTGACGTAGAGTTGTCCAAGTTGTCCAACACCACCACGCTGGCCCAATGCGGGTTGGTGGGTAGAAACGTTCGTATTAGCCAAGACCGACGGATTATTGTTCTTTCTGAAGCACGGAGAAGCTCGAGACCACAACGTTTTGATCAACCATCCACGGCCTGACGAGGGTAGGTTTTTTTTTTGATTGAGCGCCAAAGCGTACTAACCACTACGTCACCGAGCTCCTCTTGTCTCTTTCTTCTCTAGAATCTTTTGAAACTGTCAACAGTCAGTTCTATCAACATATCTGCTGAAATGTAAGTGTAAACACATGTTAAGTATTTTATCATGTTAAGTTGTTATATTGAAACTGTAGGTAAGATTTTTTAATAATTTACTGAAGGTCAAAGGTCTACTGAGACTGGTTTCACTATGCTTTAAGTAAGCGGCACGGTTTCGGATTGCAACGTTGAATAATTAAAAGTTGGATCCATTCCAATAATGTTTGATATTTGCGCTTAATTCTGAGTAACTAGCATGCACCAAACATCTAGGACGAACGCAATGTCACCAGCGTATATACGTCCCACTACTAGGCACAGGCCTTCCTATATGAAGAAACACATGGAGAGTAAAGGATGTTTATAAAATAATATGAATTAAACATTTTCTGAACATTTATATGTATTTATCTATAAAATATATTTATCCGTCATGAATGGATGAACAAAGATTGCATGTGGCTGAAATGCGAATGTTGAGGGGGATGTGTGGTGTGACGAGCGAGAGAGAGAGGAATGAATATATTGGGGGAAGTCTGAAAGTTGCCCCGATTGCTAATAAACTGAGAGAAAAGCGACTTTCTCGGTATGGACATGTAATGAGGAAGGAGAATGATCATGTCACCAGGAAAGTTATGGATTTGAAAGTGGATGGGCGTGTGGGGAGAGTAAGACCAAAGAAAAGATGGATGGATTGTGTGAATGATGATGTGATGAGGATGGGAGTGAGTGTTGACTTGACGAGTAATAGAAGAGAGTGGAAGAAGAAGACATGTTGCGCCGACCCCAAATAGAATTGGGAACAGGGCAGGAAAAAGAAGAAGAAGATCCAGTATCCGTAACTCATGCAGCATTAGTTGCTTAAAATAGGGCTAGTTGATAGGTGTGAATGTCTGAAGATATTCGATGACCATTTAAAAAAAAACTACTTATTAACACACAGTTTGCTGATCGAAGTGTTTTCCGTTGTTACTCGTATCAAACAATCAATAACAATGCATCCCTTGACTTCAAAGGGCAGACTGCGTAAGTGACACTTTACGCAAGGTATCGTGTCTATAAGTCTGAGAGGCACTTATGTCGAGTTTGCTCGTAGTACCAATCTTGTCATGATAAAATTAGGGAATAAGATGTAACGAAATATCGCTTAAGGGTGTGAAGGATCGGCGAAAATGCATTTTTTTTTACTGATGCGTGGCGGATAAGAAATACCCTTTTAACTCGTTTGTGTTAGTTATGTAAGGGACGTCTTATAGCTAGCCGCCAGCTCCGGCTAACGGCGCCGGCGAGATTTTTATAAATTTTGACGTATAAATAAATACTCAATCATCATTATAGTGTGTACAAGGTCTTACAAAATTTAATTTGGATCACCATGAACCCTGTTGGGCACCTGAATCTGATGTATTCTTGCTTCGAATTTTCATCGCAAATTTAGTGTCAAGCTGACGTCACACATTTTGGCGTTTCCTTTGACGCTATTGGTCTAGATTTTACCACGTTTTTATGAACTTACTTTCTTGTTTGTCTTTTTGTCTCTTTGTTTATTATCTATAGAAGTGATTCTAAATACAGATTAAAAAACTCACCCAAAACCACATTTTGTACAGTCAAACGTACAACTTAACCAAAATTCTCACCTTGATCTCCTTTACAAGATGAAAAATCAATTCGTTCGTGTACCTTTATCTAAAATTTTATGCTTGTCCGGTTCCTTTTGAAATATTGTATTCTGTCGACGTCCATCATTTTAAATTTTGGACTTCCCAACAAGTTTCAGACGAGTTTTCGACAACTTCGCCTCAAAGGTAATGAATAAAATATAGATGATTCTTGTTTGTTTTTCATTTTATCTATTTTTTAAGGAACAGAGGAAAGTTAAGTACTAAATAGTGTATTTGTAAATTGAAAATATGTTAATTAAGTTTGAAATATAATATTAGATTCTTAAAATCTTTTTAAAGCACTCGAATCTTTTTCGAAAACACAAAGTTTCTATATCATTGGGGATTAAAACCTATAGTTTTAACATTGTTGATCAAAATGTCTTTATACTTAGTGTATAATTTTTTTTTATACAATAAGTATAAAGACAAGACGACGACCTCCGTGGTCGAGTGGTCTGTATGCCGGTCTCAAGGCGTCGCCATCTCGAGAGGTTCTGGGTTCGATCCCCAGTGGGGGCAAATGTTTGGGTGATGAATTTTTAGGCATTTGTTCTCCAGTCTTGGATGTTTATATATATTTCTATATATTCTGGTTATTTATATGTATTTATCTATTAAATATATTTATCCGTCATCTAGTGTCCGTAACACAAGCAGCATTAGTTGCTTAAAATGGGGCTAGTTGATAGGTGTGAATGTCTGAGGATATTATTATTATTATTTTTAATTAATTTTTTTTACTATATCTTGCGAAGGTCCTAGGAAGTTGTAGTTGTAGAGAGATCATTGGGGGAAGCCTATGTCCAGCAGTGAACGTCAATATGCTGATGTATGGAAGGATGGATGTTATAGGTACGTTTCATAGCTACGCTGACCGCCAACAGTGATGATTTCTATAAAAATATGGAACGAAATGTATTGACATGTATCGTGCTATAATATACATTTATGTATAGCTGAACTCCTTTAATGTCATATTTAGGCTTTATTTCGGTGATCCTATTAGCCTATGGCCTCTATAAGCATCTATTTCAAACTTCACAAGGTCGAAAATCGAACGCACTACTCGTATTAACTGGGGTAGTGCCGTACTTTACGCAGTCTTCCGCTAACTTACATTCCCCTTGGCTATTATATGGGGTTTTTCGAGGCGTGAAGAGCCTGTTCATAGGCGATTTAAGCTGGCAGTTACACGCTGCAGTGAGCGGTTTCCTATTCGCAACCAACTTTATGTTAAGATCTGTACAGGAATGAAGTATCTGAAGTGCAAAAGTGAATTATTGCTTGATTTTACAGCTGTAAAAAATACTTTTTAGTACATAATATTTGAGGACCTCTGTGGTCGTGTCTGTACACCGGTCTCAAGGCGTTGCCATCTCGAAAGGTTCTGGGCTTAATCCCTGGGGGAAAATGTTTGTGTGATTAATTCAGGCACTTGTTTATATATCCATACTTATATTATAAATGCGATAGTTACTTAGTCTGTCTGTCTCGCTTTCATGTCAAAACTACATAACTACATAACGGATTTAATTGAAATTTGGTACAAAAATATTCTAGAGCCTGAAAAACGACACAAGCTACTTTTTACTCCGATATTCTCAAGGGAACGGGTACCCCGCGGGTATAACCGTGGTTATCAATATCAGCTCGACCAAGTATATGTCACATAATATACCGTCAAAATGTAATTTCTTGACATTGTAAAATAATGTCACGACAACAGAGATTTATCACCAAGACAACAATTAATCAGACGACACTAACTAGAAATGTTATTTTCATTATTTTAATAATTAGAGGTTTTAGGATAGAGGATATTTATATGTATATTATCTATTAAATATATTTATCCGTCATCTAGCGTCCGTAAAACAAGCAGCATTATTCCTTAAAATGGAGCTAGTTGATAGATAGATATTTATTTATTTATTATCCTAAATTAAGTGAAGATGTAATGATATAAAAATTTGCACAATTATGCGATGTCACGAATGTAGCCCATTGAATACTGTATTTTATGTTAATAAAGATATGTGATAAAGATATGAATGTAGTGGGGACAATGAGTCCGTACACAATTTTTTGATGTTTGACACTTCTAAATTGTAGTTACATACATTAAGGCCCGGTGCACATTATCGGCATCGGCAAGGAAAGGAATCCGTCTACATACATGTAAGTGCACACTGTCGGCGACAATGTCTTGGCATGCTGCAACGTCCTTAGGGATGACGAAGCGTCCTTAAGCATGCCGTACCGTCCAAACTACCCCCGAGTGTTGCCTTGGCGCGGACGGTAGCGCACTGAAGGATGCCGAAGTATCCCGAAGCAACCTCAAGGCCGCCGATGCAGCAACCTCAAGCATACCGTAGCGGTATTTTTGTTACTACGGCAATATATTTTTTTTTTCGGTAGCCGATTGGGATTTGGGAAAGACGCACCGTTCTCTCGCACTCGTTCAAGATGTCGCAGGTTCAACATAATATGTGGCAAAATGTAGATCTTATCCTTCGGAGAAAAGTCGCGATTATAATAATATATTAGGTCCTTACCTATGAAATTGGTGATTTGTATGGAGATTTTGGGGATGTCTGCTTTTTATCAATTTTCATACTAACATTTTATCAATTTTCTTCACAACGACAAATCCAGAGATAATAATATTTGGCATGTATCATTAGACAAGCTTTAGCAATATGTGTGTGAACACGCTTGACAAAAATTATTCATCATTTTTATGTTAATGCAAATCAAATGATGTACTCGGGAGGCAGTTAAAAATAATTGTCTTTGTGTCTAATTTTAACACAATTAAACTTACAAAAAATTATCAAATTAAATAATACGAGCTCAAATATATGGTCTATTTTTAGAAGAGGCAATTATTTTATAAGAATGTTCTGAAACTTAATAGTTACGGACAAATTGCTAAGACAGAATAAAAACACCAATTTCATAGGTAAGGACCCAATATCTTGGAAATCTCTACTTTGTTGCAATGAAGTTTCTATATGATTATATTTATCACCTGTAATCCTGGGCCGTGACGATGCCGATAATGTGCGCCGGACCAACACGCCTGTACCCACGAAGAGTGAAACAGAGGTGAGAAAATCTTCCGCACTTCACCAGTGATTTTGCTGGTTCCACGTTATAGGGGACAACTTTACTGACGTTACCGGGCATCACGGAAAATCCATGACAGTTCTTACTTACGCACTACAGTAAGGGTTTTTCAAAAAAGATTTCCCTTTTTTAAAATCCCTGCAGTCGGAGTATTATGCTTTCGTCCCATTGCTGGGAACTGGCTTTCCTCTTGGAGAAACACATAATGAGTATGGGCCGTAACACCACCACGCGGGCCCACTTCGGGTTGGTGGGTAGAAACGGTTGCAAAAGTGACAGGGACCAACTTGGCGAGCCTTCACGAAACGGAGTTCAGGATCACTAAGTTTTTTGGTCACCCATCCAAGTCCTGACCGTGGCGAAGGTAGCGTTGTTTTCGATATCGAAAGCCAAAGCATACTAAGCAACGCCACCGAGCTCCTCGTTATCAGATAAAGCTTTGTGTATTATAATAATTTGCTGTTTCTCGCAAAAGCTCCAAAAACAAACTAATTCAAAACGTCCAAAAAGACTTACTACGCCCATTATTTACAGGAAAACTATCACCGTCTACAACAATTAGTGTAGATTAGTGGCTGAAACGGTCCCAGTCAAGTGATGGGCTCTTAAAGTCATTTAATGAGACAGTCGTTAGGAGAGCACGTGACTTGATTTCCATTGAGTCCTATTTGAAGATCTAGAGCCTCTAGATGGCTTAGGGACTTTCCTTCCTTAGAACAGATAAACATCAAACAGCAAGTCATTATGTTAAGGCGAAATACTTTAATAAGTTTTATTTAAGAACTAGCTGTTGTCCGCGACTTCGTCCGCGGTTACTATGGTTCTTTAACAATCCCACGGGAACCCTTTAATTTTCTGGAATAAAAAGTATCTAAGATGTTGACCAGGGATTAAGGTATCTTTATGCAAAATTTAATTTAAATCGGTTAAGCAATATCGGAGATTAGCCTGTAGAAAGAGACAAACAGACGAACAGACAGAGAAAGTAAAAATTTAAATAAATGTATTTGTTATTTTCCCTCTTTTTACACCTGGCTCCGTTTTAAGCATTTGTTTCTATGTACAGACATTCGCCCTCTACATTTTTATTATAATAATAGATGTATAGATATAGACAAGTGAAACACATTTCAAAATCCCTTGTGTACAAGCATTTCCTTCTACTCTAATAATTATTATTCCTTTTTGATTAAGAATAAGAGTGTATATCACGATCAAAACAATTTATTAAACTCTTTATTGCACAAATAAACAAAATTGTAGTAAATACAAAAAGTAAGCAAAGGAGGACTTATCTCTAATAGAGATCTCTGCCAGCCAACCTATCACAGGTGTGTGAGATTTAGTAAGGAGAGGGAAGAGACACCAGTGCAAAAGAGGAAAAAAGAAAATATAAAGATAATAAAAACTAAAATTCAAATACAATAATATAATAAAATAAAAAGAAATAGATAAAAAAATAAGATATATTTATAGAATACATATGTCTATATAAAAACAACAGTTAAAACAAAAAAAAAATACACATCAAAAAAAAAAAAATATATATATATATATATATATAAAGTATATGATACATACTATATACACTATGTCTGTATTGAAAAGAAGAGAAATAAGGAAATGTGTAGATACAAATTTAGGAAGAAAGATTTAGAAAATGCTTCTTGAGTTTGGTTTTAAAAGAAGAAACTGTTTGGCATTCTTGTAACTCTCTCTTTAGCTTTTCACAGAATAATAAAACTGCTATTTATGTTGCGAATTTTTTAAATGTTGAACGACATTGTAATGGGGGAGACATACCATTTTGTCTCGAAATATTTCGGAAGAAAAAAACACATACCTCAAAATTGCATGGCCTGAAAATATAACCCTCTAATAAGCTAAAAAATCATGTCCAAGATTCCTTTATGTCAATTAAAAATGTTGTAGGTCATTGCGTTAGCTTTTAGAAAAGTTAGCCTGTATTAACGTGTCGAGCTTTCCTGTTTACCATTTATCCAAAATATTCCTAAAAAGAGAAACTGTGTTTATCCTAATGCGTACTCCGTCTACGTTCATGCCGCCTTACTCGTAAGTCAGTTCACTGATTCGATTCCGAAAGTAACATTCCATCTCGCTCTGTCACTGCAATAAAAAGAGACAGGAAGAGAGTTCTTTATAATTTTTTTCCAGGCGGTTGAGAATAGCGGCCTGCGTCCCGTTTCGAGAGACATTTTATAGATACATGCTCCTTCCATCATCCGCCAACTTCGTTATAGTAATGTTCGTAATTTGGACCGAGTCGACTTTCTACAGCTGATTACTTTGTATTTGTCTTCTTGTTTATCACACAGAGACAGTCGTAATGTCCCAAGATAAACATCCTGAATGAGGTAGTTCAGGGCAAACGCATTAGGGTAATTGAAGGAGGATGCTGGGTTTAAATTCGTGTTATGATGGGAATAAGGAATAATAATAAGGTTTTAAATTATAATGTTGAGGATTTACAGGTGAAGCTTGCTTACCTTCGGCCTTATCGTCACTTACCATCAGGTGAGATTAAGGCCAAGAGCTTTCCTGTATATGTAAAAAAACGTAATATTGATATAGATCGCGGGCACCGCGATCCAATAGGTTCGCAAACAATAGATGTTTTGTATTGTGTCTCGTTTTGTGCCGATTTTTGCATCTCGGTATTCTACTTTAATATGGATACAAATTTTGCGGTCTTGTCATAGAAATGAACCTTTTAGCAGTATCGTCTCTTACAATTGACGACATTGACGACATTTTACATTGTCTCTTATGTTGACGACCTCCGTGGTCGAGTTTTTTGACAAGGCGTCGCCATCTCGAGAGGTTCTGGGTTCGATCTCCGGGACTGTGTGATAGATAAATACATGTGATAAATCCGGGACAGTTGTTCGTGTGATAAATACAGGCAGATGATTATATGTATGTGTGTATTATATAAAATGATAATATTTTTATTTATCTATTAAATATATTTATCCGTCATCTAGTTTCCGTCGTGTGGTAGCGGCTCATTAAAAGAATACTACCAACCCATCTCATCCATCGGGTGTCGTAAAAGGCTACCATTGGACTTAGAACTGCACAACAATCCAATAGCTTAAACTCGTAGTGGCGGCGGACTCAGCACCTGTCACGTTCAGCACATGCAGTGACTACTTGGTGAAACGCGGACTATGGTAGTAGACCGCTTTTGCGGTCTAACTCTAAGGGGATAATAGTCATGATTACATGTATGTATGTAGTGTCCGTAAACAAGCAGCGTTAGTTGCTTTAAATGGGGCCAGTTGATTGGTGTGAATGTCTGAAGATATTTATTTATTATTTATATGTCTATTTACTAAATGTTGGATTTTTTTTAAATTACAGTGCTTTTATATTTATTCTATAGTGCCCGATAACGGCAGTAGGCTTGCATCCTATTATGTTGAACCAAGGTCATAACTGGCCCAATGTGGGTATGAAATACGCCTCCGCCTGAAAGGCCTGATGATGTGTATTTATAAGTAAGTTGCCCGCGTTGCCCGCGACTTTGTCCGCAGTTACTATGGTTTTATAACTCCAACGGGAATCTTTTCATATTCCGGAATAAAAAGTAAAAAGCTAAGATGTTGACCAGGGATATAAGGTACCACTATGCAAAATTTCATTGAAATCGGTCCAGCCAAAAAGCAGACAAGCAGGCAGAGATAGAAAAAAAACCATTTTTGGTGTTTTCCCTCTCTAAACATCCCATGACTTGATTTTAATCATTTTTTTTCTATGTACAGACATTAGACCTCTACAGTTTTATTATATTGGGTCCTTACCTATGAAATTGGTGTTTTTATTCTGTCTTAGCAATTTGTCTGTAACTATTAAGTTTCAGAACATTCTTATAAAATAATTGCCTCTTCTAAAAAAAGACCATATATTTGAGCTCGTATTATTTAATTTGATAATTTTTTGTAAGTTTAATTGTGTTAAAATTAGACACAAAGACAATTATTTTTAACTGCCTCCCGAATACATCATTTGATTTGCATTAACATAAAAACGATGAATAATTTTTATCAAGCGTGTTTACACACATATTGCTATAGCTTGTCTAATGATACATGCCAAATATTATTATCTCTGGATTTGTCGTTGTGAAGAAAACTGATAAAATGTTAGTATGTAAAATGCAGACATCCCCAAAATCTCCATACAAAACACCAATTTCATAGGTAAAGACCTAATATGTATAGATAAAGTAAGAATTCCAAAGCAATAATTCTCGCAACGCAGCGCTACCTCTATTGTAGTTTTATTCTTATCATACGAACTCAGACTATATACGTCCCATTGCTGAGCGCAGGCCGTGCTCATGGAGAAATGTATGAGGAGTATGGGCCATAACACCACCACGCTTGCCCAATGCGGGGACCAATGGCATGAGCAAAAACCAAAAACTATGTGATCTCGAACTCCTTCTTGCTGCCTTCCAAAGCACGGAAGAGTTCGAGATCACATAGTTTTTGGTCAGCCATCCAATGCCTGACCATAGCGAAGGTAGCTTTGTTTTCGATATCGAAAACAAAGCGTACTAACCACTACGCCACCGAGGTCTGAGCTTTAGTATTATATCAAGTAACTATAAGCCGTAATCCCTCAGAACTAAATTCAAATTCCATGGTGCTCAATATCCTAGATCTGCAGCGTCAGATGATAGCCAGATTTATCAAGTTTTTCGAACTTTGAATGCGGGCTGACGTCGCAGGGCCCTTCATACGAATTACTAGCCGACATTTATCTTTGGAACCTTTAATAGGGTTGTCAAAAATTTTGCAGTGTCCGAATTTTTCAAGACAGTCTTGCAGTGTAAGGAGGAGATTGTTAAGCTTACAAGTGCAAATACCCACTTTCCTTTAGAAGATTTAACAAGTGAGATTTAATAACAGTATTTTACATATTGAAATTTTTATAGTATTAATGTGGCAATCTAAATATATAATGTTTAATCTTCAGGGTAAAGAAGTCTTCTTTTTATTTGTACACTGCGTTTTAAAATTATTTTTTATTTGCGTCAAATTTATGTAAAAAATTGCCACATCAGAGTTTCAGCATAGTGACACTTACGAAAAATGTGTATAAATTATGTGTATCATAACTTTGGTTGCTCACCTATCCACGGTCTGACCATGGCGATGTTATCTTTTTGATCTCGAAATCCTCCGTGCTTCGGAAGGCACGTTAAGCCATTGGCCACGCCACCAACCCGCATTGGCCCAGAGTGGTGGGGTCACGGCCCATACTCCTCATCATCCATGAGGAAGGTCTATGCCCAGCAGTGGAACGTATAAAGGCTGAGGATAACTTTTATTGAAAAATTAATTTCCCAAAATTGTGAACGCGTGACAGCCCTACATAATATCTCAGAGCAAGAGTAATTAGTGTTATCTCAACTGTTTTCACGCCCTTCCTCTTCCTGATATATCCACAGGAACACCGACTAGGACTAGTCCTCTCATTTGGAAACTAATGAATCCCCTATAAGCGAACGGAATATATTACGTGACTAAGCACGACGAAAAGAAACCTTATTACAATGACGATAAATTACCATAGTTTTTCACTGGTTTGAGCGTAGTAAGTAAAACGTTTCGATATTGGAAGTGAAGCTCCTTTCGATATGGCTTGGACTTGGATGGGTGACCAAAGTGATCTTGATCTCCTGTGCTTTAAAAGGTGCGTTCTGCCGTTATGGGAACAGCATGAAATCATTCCTCATTGGATCAACGTAATGCTGTTACAGCCTACTTTACTACTTTTAAATTCCTTCCAAGTCACACCTATCAGTTGTCTGCTCCAAGGCGCTTGACGATATCTCAGAGTGAAACATTTTCGCAAATTTATTATATTTATGGCCTTTATGCTCGTCTACCACCTCATGTGATAGTGTAGCTTCGTGGTGGTGTTACGGCCCAAACTCCGCATGTGTATAAATTTTAGAAATTGCCTATTCAATTAAATTTGCTTCGGGACTGTATGGCACGGCAAGAAGTGAAGATATTTATCGTTATGTAGATACTACTTTTCTTACTAATGAAATAACATTACTTTAGCAAACAGTTTCCCGCGCCTTCGTCCGCGGTTACTATTTTTTTACTATCTTACGGGAACCCTTTAATTTTTCAGAATAAAAACTATCTAAGATGTTGATGTAGACCAGGGATATAAGGTATCACCATGCCCGAGCAAACAGTTAATTTAAATGTAAAAAAATGTAAAAAAAAAAAATTGTTGGTACTTTCCATCTTTTTACTTCCCCCTGACTTAATTTTAAGCATTTTTTTTCTATGTACAGACATTCGACCTCTACAGTTTTAGTATATGTATATAGATTAGAATATATCGGCAATTTCGTACTAGGATATATTTACAAATTTAATTTATCATTTTGAGGTAAAAGCTTAAGTATTCATTTTACAAATAAAAAGAGGATTGAAACTAAACCTCAGTCTAACAATAAGAAAAAACTTATTACAATTAAGGCCAGCTATTAATTACAAATTGAAAAGAAAGAGTTTTTATTTTTAAAATTATATAAAGATTTTAACATTGGAACTTAATTCAGTATCCAATAAGAAAAAAACTTACTACCATTATGGCCATCACGTTCCCATTATTTTGCATTTTATGTTTTATATGACCTCCTTCTTTCTTATTTCTCTTGTTTGTTAAACATTACGTAATTTAACACTTCCATATATTGGGTCCTTACCTATGAAAATGGGAGTTTTATTCTGTAAGACAGTTTTTTGTAAGTATTTTGTCTGTAACTATTAAGATTCAGAGTATTCCTAAAAAATAATTACCTCGTCTAAAAATAGACTATATTTTTGAGCTCTTTTGATTTGTTTTGATAATTTGTTGTAAGTTTAATTGTGTTAAAATTGGACACGGACACAACTCTTTTTAAGTGCCTCCCGAATACATCATTTTATTTGCATTCACTTAAAAACGATAAATAATTTTTATGAAGTGTGATATTACACATATTACTAAAGCTTGTCTAATGATACATGTCAAATATTATATATCTCTGGATTTGTCGTTGTGAAGAAAACTGATATAATGTTAGTATGGAAAATGCAGAATTCCCCAAAATCTCTATACAAAACACCAATTTCATTGGTAAGGACGTAATATTACGAATTTTTATATTATAGAACACCAGCGCACTCTTGAGCACAAATTCACCACCGTCAATCACATATTAAAACTACGAGTACCTAGTTCGTTGAAAATCTTTCGCCTAATGATGTCTTCCTTTTTGACTAAACTTAAAAGATTTTATAAAACATCAGCCTGCCGCGCCGCTTCCACTACGACTTGTTACTTGCCCCATGTTCATATCGCGTTCATCTAAAAACAAAAGTAACAAAATAACAAAAAATATTATAATATACTAATAATGACTTACCGAGAATATATGGTTGTCCGAAATCTGACCATTTTTTTGGTCACAATACTTATCCTATCCTAAAAGCAAAGCAAAGGAGATGACAAAGACAATAGAATGACAAATCATATCTACTATAGTAAATTTTTATGATAATTAAAGTAATATGATTGTCAAATGGTTTATTTTTCTTTTTTCCTACTATTTCTGTTACACGGGTTTTTAAAGGGTATAATTAAAGTGTCAACCTTTTAAGTATTTCACTTAGAGTTTACTTTAAATGTCAATTTGAAGAAAGGATTGTCGTTTATTAAAAATAATAATAAGAAATATAGTGAACGACCTAGATTTTTAAATAATTACAGACTATTTAAAAAAATCATTTTTTTCGTAAACATTTTGGTTTATTTATTGTGTTTTATATTTAAGTGTTTTTTTGAGTTAGTTCAATATCTTTTAAATCATCATATTTCTGCATTTCCAGCTGCCAAAAAAGACCCTTAACATGTTTGTAGGCATCTACATGACTTCATACTAACATATAAATAACCTGAATATATAGAAATATATATGGAGAACAAATGCCTGAAAATTCATCACCCAAACATTTGCCCCCCCTGGGGATCGAACCCAGAATCTCTCGAGATGGCGACGCCTTGAGACAGGCATACAGACCACTCGACCACGTCGGTCGTCTGATCGTTCATCAAACTTTCCGACTTTGAAAGCTCCGGTACCCGCACGCACGCCTCACCCGGCTCTTCCGAAGAGACCAAATAATGACTACTACACAGTTGTGAACTACACCAACAAATGACCCGTCTGCTCGATTGCTCCCCTCAAAATAGACATTATATTGAAACAATTTTTCACCCCTCAAATAAAACTTTATCAATATCATAACGAGCTAAGTTTAAAAACGAACTACGATACATAAATACCAAATTAGATAGGTTTACTGCAAACTGTTCTTATCGGAGTTATTTTAAAACCAATTTAAACTTTGTTACGGCCCGCAAAGAGTCGTGTTTCACCGCGAGATGAAGGTAAGGCAGAAGCGGATTCAATAATTTGTCTACAAAACTATTTTCTTTGAGACAGCTTAGATAGCATCTGATAGCATCTGCTAGCATCTGCTAGCATCTGATAGCATCTGATAGCATCTGATGGCATCTGATAGCATCTGATAGCATCTGATATAAACAAAAATAACCTTTTGTAGTTTTGTAAGACGTTGAAGATTTTCTTCAAAATAAACTTCCGTTTTTGTGTCTTTTCCAAGAGCATGAAACTTGTTTGTTTTGATGCATTATGATTCGACTTCGTGGATAAAGACGTAAAAATAGCAATGCCTATATCGACAAAGTTATATAATATATTAACATAACTTTGTTGTTACTCTATTATGTTAACATATAAGAACTTTTTAGACAAAAAAAGGAGTTGCAAAAACTGTCCGAAAAAAAATTTTTACAAGACGACCGCCTCCCTGGTCTAGTGGTGGACACCGCCGGGTGTTGGTCGGGAGGTCCTGGTCCAGATTTGATTGAATGGGGGCAGGAGCATTCTGCTCGTTTTGGTTGGTGGTAGGACTTTAAAGCCCGCCTAGCTAGTTATCACCATCTTACCTAAATCTGTTGCCAAAATAACCTTTTTAAAAGCGTTCTGACAATTAGAGGAAGCCAGGAGGTGGGGAATACAGGTGAAGCTAGCTTCTGCCTTCAGCCTTATCGTCACTTACCATCAGGTGAATTAACACTAAAAGCAAATTTTACCCATGTCAATGTTCTTTCTGCTCTAGTTAATACAAGAGTATGCGTATGATCGTAACTTCTTACTTTTCATGAAATATTATGACTATTAATTATTCAAATTTCAAACACGTAAATACTATAGAATTTATTTAATTTAAAAAAATTAAAATCCATAGTTACCTCTATTCACGATTGAGTAAATTTTGCCATGCATGTTGTCATGCTCGCCACCTGCTACGTGGGGACTTAAAATATCCGGCGAAATGTGGACGTTAACACCTCTGCCTACCCCTTCGGGGAAAGAGGCGTAATGATAATAATATGTTGTTGTTGTAACAGTTAAAAGGGACGGCCTCTATAATTTATGGACTTAAATAAAATATAACTTTAACTCTTCTTTAGGATCCTATGTCCCCTAGATGGGGCAGAGGGCGTCAGCAGTGCGTCGCCATCCCGGTCGGTATTGAGCTTCGCGCTTCATTTCGCTCCAAGTCTTCCCAATTTTCTTCGCTTCCGCGATGACCGTCCGCCGCCAGGTCTGTTTAGGTTGCATCGTTTACGCTTTCCTTGGGGGATCCAGTCCAAAGGTTGTCATGGAATGTGGTCTGGGGCCCTTCGGAGCGTATGGCCGATCCAGTTCCACTTGCGGCGTTTAATTTGCACGTCGATTGGAATCTCGTTGCAGCGGTCCCATAGGTCGCGGTTGCAGATTTTCTCGGGCCAGTAAATACAGAGAATACGGCAAAGAAAACGGTTGATGACGACTTGGAGTTGATGCGAGATCTCCTTTGTGACCTTCCACGTCTCACACTCATATAGCAAAACAGTTTTTACGTTTGAGCGGAAAGTCTTGAGCTTGACTCTTCTAAGGTAAAAAGTTTTACCTTCTAAGGCAAGGTAAAAATTTCGAAAAAATACTTTAAATGCTTCTAGCTCCTAAACTATAAAGAATCGCTAAACTAAACATATATGAGGGTTATTCAGGTGCCCCTTAGCTCAAGGAATCCAATCCAATTCTTTGGACGTCAACTGACAGACAACGCTGCTGTATATACGATATTCCTATAAATAATTGACTTAAGTTTCTTACTTTTTATTACAGCGCTTCTAAAATACTACCTACGTCCTGAACAGTACCTACTATTAACTAAGTTTTCTGTCTCAAATTATTATTTTGAAACAAACACAGCAAGCAACAAGAATTATTAGTAGTCTTTCAAACTAAGTAGTGTTCTGTTTTATGTTAAGGCCGCAAACATGAATTTGGTCTGTGGAGGAGCGAAAATAATTTATCTGAATTATATAGCATTATTAGCATAGCGATGTAGATTTAGGGCTTTGGTAGAAGCCTAAATATTGATTTTAGGTTGTAGGTAGTAGACTGAAGTGGCAGTGGGCTGGTCACATTAGCCGTAGAACTGACGACCGTTGGAGTCGTAAAGTTCTGTGTGGAGACCGCGACTCGGCAAATGCAGTGTGAGACGCCCTGTGACAAGATGGGATGACGATATTTGTAGGTTGGCTGGAGTGGGCTGGATGAGAACGGCCGGAAATCGAGAGCGGTGGCGTGCTTTATTGGAGACCTATGTCCAGCAGTGGGCGAGCAGAGGTTGTTGATGAGGATAGAAACAGGTATGGTGGATGCAGATAGAAACAGGTATGGTGAAAATTTTTGACGATTATTTTTTATACCTTAGTATATTCCGGTAGCAGCACTGCTAGCCGAGTTGGGACGGACGGGGCACTACTCGTTCGAGAGGCCGCGAATAAAACTTATGTACAGTTCATTGTGAATATTGCTTGTCTCACATTGTGCCCGGTGCATGGCAACAGGCTCGCCACCTGTTACATGGGGACTTAACATATCTGGCGAAATGTGGGCGGTAACACCTCTGCCTACCCCTTCGGGGTAAAAGGCGTGATGATATGAAGTACAATTGCAGTGCGATCGCGCAATCGAAAATCATAGCGTACACACCGAATTCCTCAGTGATCAGCACGCAAAGCAACGCGCAAACTCTTGCACGTAATCTCAATTAAAACTCAATAATAACACAATCGAATATCTTAAAAGACTGAGACAAGAGGCGGTACGAGGTAACCGTTTAGCAAAACTCAATGTCACTTAAGTCACTCAATATCCGCACAATTTGAATCCATTGATGGCGCTAGTGTCGCAAGTAAAGAGTAAAAACATCAAATCGGCTTGCAGGCCTTGGTTGGTGCCCAAATTTATATATTATGATCTCCGCCGTGCTTCGGAAGGCTAACGTACCTTCTGAAGCCGTTGGTCCTAGTCCCTATTGCATCGTTTCTTCCAACCAATCAGATTGGGCCATCCTCATGCGTTTCTCCACGAGCAGGCCTGTACCCGTATGTAGACTGAGGAAGAAAACTGCGATCGATGGAGATGAAAATATGCCGTGCTAGCCAACTGGAGGGCCCGATGATCGCCAATTTCTGTCTGAGTTTTGGACAAAAAACTCACTTGTCTTCGTAAAAGATATAATTAACACTACAAACGAAACAAAAATGTACAGTAAAAGTGCAAGACTCAGTAAACTTCTCTTCACATGAACCACTTATAAAAATGTTAAGCCATGGCCAAGTAAAATGTTTCCCGAGAACATTAGCCAAGTCGCACTGAATTAAATCCAATTCATATGCGCAGCGAAGTGTCCTGAACTTGGAGACTGAGTTCTTTTCAACACTTCATATTTTCAGTGCAAGAAACTTATGACTATACTAGCTTTTGTTTTTTGAGATAGTGTGATTGTATGTAGCCTATAGCCTTCCTCAAAAAATAGGCTATTCAACACTGAAAGATTTTTTCAAATGTTATTGCTTTAGTTTTTGCAACCTATAAAGTCTGTCGCCGGACAGAGTGAAACAGCGGTAGCTGGGTCGGAAAAGGACTAAGAATAATAAGGGAGCCTTTCTGAGGTGATGTGTTAAGAAATTATTTTTTTAAGCTATTGCATAGCTTCTATCGCGGGCCTTGAGCGCGGGGACCGAATCCAGAAATTCCGTAACGAAAAAACCTCACGCTCCCCACTCCGATGCGCAAGGAGGTGTGGCTTGAAGGCCGTGCATGTTAAAACCCAAGGTGGTTTAGGGATGGTACGTATTTACGCGACCAGGTTTTGAAACCTGGTATTCACCTCCAAGTACGCGCACCAGGTACGAGTCTGAAATACTTGCAAGTCTTGAAAGTATTTTACTTGATCGCGCCCTCCGGGCTCGCGGGTCAACGCACCGAGCCATGAACGAGGTGCCGTTATTAAAAAATAGGCCTTAGTCTAATAGAAATAATAATTAGGCCTTATTTCCAGCAATTAGAGTCTGATATTCTCGGACAACAAGTTCCATTGATTTTTGCATTGTTATTGGCTAACCCCGTGGCCGAAAGGATTTTGCGCCGCGGTCACATCTAGTTATTTCGGGTTCGAATCATGGTTCAGCTGAAATTTTGTATGATGAATACAGACATTTTATCTTGTTTTTGTTTATCCTATAATTATTTTGATTTTTTTGTCATCTTGTACCAATCAATAATACAAATTAGGAAATTATATTATAGTAAAGGTACATGCAATATGAAGTTAATAATTACAATTCAATAAACAAGAAGTAATTTTTAAATTATCTATTGATATTACATATTGCCAATTAAATGTTTTTTAAATTCATTTTAATATTAGCAAATTATGTATTATTCATAATAAACTGAAAACATATTGTTCGAGAAAAAATGCTTAATCAAAAAACATTCGTCTACACTTGGGATCGAACCCAGAATCTCTGAAGATTAGGGAGACGTCGTCGTACGTAGTCGAAGACGCACTCACGCACCCTGCGAGCCAAGTCTTTTATTGAAGTATTTTATACTTGTGTGCAATGCACGCCATAATACTTGCTGGTATTTTTCGGACGCACACGGCGCGGCCGCGTCGCGCCCCGTTCGCCCTGCGAGTCCAAAAACCAGGTATTTTGTACTTGTTAAAGAAGCTTCACGCCATAATACTCCTAATGGTGAAAGCAACACGAACGAATTATCTATGAAAGTATTTTTATTCTGGTATTTCATTAGAAATTCGTTCTCACGTTAATATAGTTAGGGTCTATTATTTCATTAGCAAAAAAAAACTTGAATGGCTTGCGAGTTTCAGATTAACATACAAAGTTTTCTACGCCTTCGAATAGTGTTTAATAGGTAATTGTATTTGCTTATTTTATTGTATTGTAGACTATGATTTGATTTTTATTACGTAATTGTATTTTTGATGTGGACTTGTGTAGCACTAACTAGTAGATTTACTTCTGTTTTTGTCTAAAATACTTTTAATTAATTAATATATATCAAATTCTAAAAACAGTTAAAATAAGATTTTTTTATTGTATTACCTACATTAATTACAAGTAAGTAGGTGACTTCATCTTCAAGAATATCTTAGTATGTACTTACTAAAGAGAACTTGTACCTATACGCCGGGAGGTTTCAGGGCGTCACCGTCCCCTCTAAAAGTTTGATTCCCGGTGGGGCCAAAAACTTTGTGTGATTAAGACATTAATTTTTTTTTCTTTTTGTGTGTACTTTAACTGTTTTGTGCACATATGTGAATGTTGTGTTATTTTTGCATTAATTAATAAATTAAAGAATGAACTAACTTAACTTTTAGACAGTGGTAGGTAGGTATGTACATACATAGGCTTTGTGCGTTTGTTTGTCCCGTGTTTGTCCCACTCCGCCCGTTGCCTCATAATTACCAATATAAATATTTCGTAGTACTTTTACTCATCTTCCTACATTATATACAAATAGGTACAATCTCTGCTTAATTCTTGTTCGATTACATGGGATGCTTTTTTCAAATATGTACCTCTTAGATTTAGGTTTTTTTTTTCGCTAAAACCTACCTATTATTTTATATCCAATTAGGCTAATAAAGACAATATAGAATTATTACAAAACAATGTCAAATAATCTGCTCGAATCGAAACCGTAACAATACAAAAACTATGCAAGGAGTTTTTAATGTGATCCTTAAAGTCTAGACACCAAGGTTTATATTATTTTACTATAAATAATATGTCTCCGCTCGATCGTTTCGTGAAATTGCACTGTCCTTGACCCCTGATTACTAAAGTCAAGATGCTTGAACACATTTCACGCCTTTTTTTAAGTATTCCTAATTCTCATCGGTTAATTTTTCTCTCACTAGAAGTAACGGGTTCGATTCCTGGTGTGGCAAAATTTTTGTGTAATGAATTCAGGCATTTTTTCTTCTTTTTGTATGTACTATAATTATTATGCATGTTTTTTAATCAGAACACAAAATATTGAGAATTATAGTATTTTTTTTCATTTGAGTTTCAAATTATCTATATATCAATATAATTATTACAAATCATTCAACAAAAATTAGAATTTTAATTACCTCGAAAAAGTAAAATTTTAATTATTTTATCGATACCGATCTAATTTTCGCAAAACCCCAAAACATCGAACTTATTTATATTCTAAAATATATTTTAAATAAAAAATATAATAAAAAAAATATTTGAAAAACGAATGGAGAAAATGTTTATATTCATACATTTGTTCTCACCCGGATTCGATCCCGGAATCTCGAAAGCGCGAGTAGCGCGCGACTGCGAGTCGGGCGCCGAAAAACCAGGTATTTATACTTGTTGCAGGAGCTTCACACTATAATACTCCTAATTATGAAGGCCACACGGGCTAATTATCTATGAAAGTATTTTTTTATTCTGGTATTTCATTAGGAATTCGGTCTTTCCCCAATATGATTTATTGATTAGGGTCTATTATTTTATTAGCAAAAAAAAAACTTTAATGGCTTGCTGGTATTTACCGACGCACGGCGCCACGCGCCCCGTTCGCCCTGCAAGACGAAAAACCAGGTATTTACTTGTTGCAGGAGCTTCACGCCATAATAGTCATAATTGTGAAGGCTATATGAACTAATTATCTATAGAAGTATTTGTTATTCTGGTATTTCATTTGAAATTCGTTCTTAACACGATATAGTTAGGGTATGTTATTTTATTAGCAAAAAACTTGCACGGCTTGCTTGCTGGTATTTCGGATGGGATTTGGATTTATTTATTTATTGTGGATTTGTACGACTTCGATAAATTTTATAGTGTTTAATAATAAATAATAATTGTTTTTAATAACATATTTTGAAAATTGTTTGTTTATTGTTGTAATTTTTATTTTCATTTATTTTACAAAAGGTACGATTTATAATTTTATTGTTGATGTGGAGCTATTAATTATCAATGCAATGATTTACCTACAATTTGTTTTTTTTGTCTAAAATACATGTAAAATTATTTTACTCACATTTTTTTAAAAAAACTTTATTTAATTTTATCAAAGTCTATAAAAGTATTTATTAAGTAATTTTTTTGAATTAGTTCGTTGATGTTTCACTAGATGCCGCCACGTGGTTTTTAATTCGCGCTAACGTTTGTTTTTCAATGTTGTCCTAATACTTAGAAGTATTTAAAAACCTGGTATTTGACCCTGGTATTGGTACATGGACGTACTTGAAAGACTTGGTATTCAATATTGGAAGTATGACCCATCGCTAAGGTGGTTACCAAAATGAAACACCGTGTCCAAGGCGAATACAAATTTTAATTAACATCGGTTTGACCATATAAGTCTATGAGAGTAAACAATAGTGCGTTTTAAAGGATAGGTGGCGCCATCTAGTGATACAACAAAAAACTAATTTTAACAAAGACGCCACTTTGGTTTTATTAATAAGCTAACTATTACACATTGTTTATTATGAGTTTTGTTATTTTATTAATTAGTTTATTAACATTTATTTTAGATAATTATTATATGATTTAATTTACTTATAAGTGATCCGAACGAAATAATGTATATGCAAACTACCAACAGTTTATATAATTTGTTTTCTTATCGGTCACCACGCTCAAAAAGTGTAACTTGAATTAATATCAAAGAAAAAGAAATACTGCATGAATAAAATAAATAAATAAAATTATAATTGCATAAGTTGATACAAAATGCTATGCAATAGCTTTACCGCGGCAGTCCCCGAGTGCCACACGTCTTTTTAACACACGGTCAAACACTTTCTGTAAAATATAAGATAAAATAATTATAAAAAAAATATATTATTATATAAGATATAAAATTATCTCTCTGTATATCAAGTTCGAAAATTAAAAATTAACTAAATTTGTTTATGTACTTTATTTTTTTTATTTATATAATAGGTTGGGGAAAATGTTTCTTCGCATTTTTTAAGAAAATTCAAAAAAATTTTTAATATAGTTTATTTACATTTAACTTAAGTATATAGGTATCATTTTGTTCGATAACTTTTTGCCATCTTGTAGGTAGGGACATGATCCCATTGCTATAGAAATTTTGGGACTTCTGGTCAAAATACCGCGACAAGTGGTTTTGGCAGTCCTCTCGTGATGTTAACCTGACACTGCCTAAAGAATTCTGAAGAGACCGAAACAGGTGGAAATCTGAAGGTGCAAGGTCAGGACTATACGGCGGATGCATTAACACCTCCCAGCCAAACTCTCTTAATTTTTGCTGAGTGGCTAAATATGTGTGAGGTCTAGCGTTATCATGATGAAAAACCACACCCCTTCTGTTGATTAATTCCGGCCGCTTTCTCTCAACTTCTTGCTTTAATCTCATCAGTTGTTCGCAGTAGAGTTCAGAATCGATGGTCCTGCCTGGTGGTAACAGCTCATAATGAATAATGCCCTTCCAATCCCACCACAGACACAGCATCACCTTGTTGCGAGTTAACCCGGGTTTCGCCACAGTCTGTGAAGTCTGACCGGCCTTTGACCACGACCATTTTCGCACGTTCTTGACGTACGTGATCCACTTTTCATCACCAGTTATCAGCTTCTTCAAAAATGGTTCGGTTTCATTACGTCGTAATAAAGAATCACAAATGAGTACACGGTTTATTAGGTTTCTTTCAGTGAGCTCGTGAGGTACCCAAATGTCGAGCTTTTTTGTGTACCCAGTTTTTTTCAAATGCGCCAAAACTGTTTTGTGGTCAATTCCCAGTTCTTCAGCTACGTCGTAACTACTGACATGCCGATCTTGCTCCACTTTTTCAAAAATGGCATCCATTTTATCTGTAATAGGGCGACCAGAGCGACGTGTATCTTTGACATCAAAATTTCCGGATTGAAAACGCTTAAACCAAATTTGTGCTACTCTCATAGACACTGCATTAGGTCCATAAACATCGCAAATTTTTTTCGCGGCTTGCGTTGCATTTTTACCTTTTTTGTAGTAAAATTTTAAAATGTATCGAATTTCTTCATTAGATTCACTCATCTTGGCGGTACGAAAAACAAATGAAAATCACACATTTTCCTAATTTGAATTTGGAATTATGTTCCTTAAAATTTAAACTTTCAATGATACCAAAACCAGCCAGATACAAATAGTATAGCCAAAGAGATTTTATTACAAGTTTATACATACTATAATGCGAAAAGACTTTTTCCCCAACCTAATATTTGATGTGTACCTGTTATCGTATTCCTTTACATCTGCGTCCCAATGCAATACTATGATGATCATTCGTGGGTTGACTGGAAGACATCGTTTTAGGGATATAGTCAGCCATTGTAAGCAATATTACTAATTATATGTTTTGTATATTTTTTTCAAATACAATAAAGAGTAAATAGAAATTATTATGACATTGAATCGGTGGCGTAGTGATCTGTAAGCTTTGGTTTCGATATTGAAAAACTTCCTTCGCACTGCTTTGGCCTGAGATGAGTGACCAAAACATTGTATAGATGCTCAGAGTAAACAGAACTGGAGTAGCCTTTGTCTAACATTCCCCTCTGCCAAATGCACAAGCATCGGATGCTTGCACGTTTAATAAAACTAGTTGAGCCGCCATTTTGACTGCCATAACATTGTAAACGTTGCGGCGAACAGAGCTCCCGCAAAAATGCCTGCCTGTGCTGTTTTTTGTTGTAAAAATAAATAGAAAACATCGAGTATGCTAAAAGATGGTGTCACCTTTTATTTGTAATTATAATTTTTAAGATTTCATGATTATTTACTTCATTATTTCATGTTTTAGAATTCTACGATTTCAAATTTCGAGCGCTAGTCTCGTGGGGAGTGCGGCTGTGACGTTGTCAAAACGCACACCCCACGTGACTGTTTTAAGCGTGTGTGTGCGTGAAATTTAAATTTGAGTGTCGAATTATGCATGTGTGCATTTGTAAAAACGTTGTGCGTTGTGCTTGCTTTGAGTGTAGTGGTAACCTCACCCCCCGCAAGAAATGGCAGAATAAAATGTTTGAGAAATTGACTAATGGCTACTCCAGTTCTGTTTACTCTGAGTATAGATGGGAATTATATTAGATTATACTTTTTTAGATTATACTTTAGACTTAGTATATGTTTGTAATGGAAAATGTGGTAAACTGCAGAATATTACTTAAAATAAGTATCTACCTTTTCTTTCTCTTTTTAAACTTCAATGACGTTGTATTTTATGACATTATTAAATGATGCTAATGTAAATGGAGGGTAGAAACTTGCTGAGTTTCTTGCCTGTTCTTCTTAGAACAAGGCGAAGAATAATTTTATTTCATAGGCTAAACTTAGCACTTTAAATCTAAAAAAAAATTACTGCCGCGAGCGCTTGTAGCAAGTACAACCATAGTTAAAGCGCTATGTGGGTGTACTTGCTACAAGCGCTCGCGGCAGTAGATTTTACAAGACTTTTTTGTCATTTTTATTATTAAAATTTACTTTAAGTATAATAAATGTAACTATGTGTAATGTTGCCGATTTTAAGTGCTAAGTTTAGCCTATGAAATAAAATTATTCTTGATTTGATTTGATTTGAACATTATTAAATGTTTATGACATTCATAAGCATGCGCTAAGACGCATCTAAAGTGAATAAACGCTCTTTAAAAAAAATGAGGGTTTCATTGACGGAAAAAAAATTATATTGTGATTGAATAAATAAGTATAATGTATATTAAAGAAATAAAGAAAGAAATAAAGAAATATTTATATGGTATCATAAAGAGAAAAAAAATAAAGATATCTTTATTGTGCAAGTAATAGGTATATTACTACAATAATGTATTTAACACATTGTCTCTATATCCAAGTATATAAAGGTTTTACTTGGGATAGATCTTGGCTAACAAGAAGAACTTTTTTACAAAAAATGAAATGAAAAATTAGTTTTAAGCGTAAAAATATTCACATCTGTGACTTTCTAAGAAGCGTGTAGTAACTGTAGGCGCCTTTTAGAATCTGAAAGAAAAAATATTATTTATTGAACCAAGACTTAAAAAAACCCCGACCACAAGAAAAAATATAAACAAAAAATCATTGTCTCTTTAGGGGTACGCTAAGTCCCTTCGTGTTTCCTTGTTAGGTGTAGAGCGGTCCCCCGACAAGACAACGATTTTCTGTTTATATTTTTTAATTTGGTCTGATTTATTTTTTTTATTTTTAATTGAATTTTTTATTCCATAATTTTTTTATGATGAGCAAGTTATGAACATGCATTTAGTGCCCCGCTCGGTTATCTTTGTAGACATTTGATTTTTCATTGTCACTTTCATTCCTCATATCTTTCCATGAAACGTCCATTCCAACCGGAGTGTATTTGTAAACATTAGATTTATTATTCCGTTTTTATGAAACAGCTAAAAACACTCTCGACTAACCCAATCCATCTTTAAAAAAAAATTGAGTCGTGATCGGTTCATTCGTTTGGGAGCTCGATTCCACAGATGGACAGACACACACACACACACACGCACGCACGCACGCACACACACACACACACACACACACACACACGCGCACGCACGCTTCAAATTTATAACACCCCTCTTTTGCGTCGGGGGTTAAAACGCGTTTGTTATGAATTAAACGAAAAGTATATATTTTTCTTATTTTCTATTACACTGATAAATGTAGCCATGGTGAGCGCGGTGAACGGCCCAGCGGTGAACACAACTATTTGGTTGAACTGGGCCGTCAGAATGTACAAGTTTTTCCAGTGAGCCACGTTGCGATTCCACCACAGGCTCTCGTATGGACCCAGGCTCAGGTTTAAGCTCTGTAAAAGATAAATGGATTAAATTTAATATTAAAACTCATATAGGTACTTACTGTAATTATTGCATTATCTTCTTCTTCTTGCCCTTTTCCCACTCTAGGTGGGGTCGGCACAACATGTCTTCTTCTTCCATTCTCCTCTGTCACTCGTCAGCTCAGCATCCACTTCTTTTATCCTCATATCATTCTTCACGCATTCTATCCATCGCTTCTTTGGTCTTCCTCTAACTCTAGGTCCGTCCACATCAATGCTCAGCATCCTTCTTGTGACATTCATCCCTCCTCATCACATGTCCATACCACGCTAACCTATTGCTCCTAATCTTTTCTGTCACTGGCGCTACTTTCAAACTTCCTCTAATATATTTATATCATGTAATTATTGCATGATCTCTGAAATAAACTAAAACTTTTTTGTCATGGGTACATTGATTGGGCCTAATGGCTTCAAGGTTTTGCCATTTCTAAGTCCCGAGGTCAACTTCCAGTGGGGGCATTAATATCAAAAATATCAAATAAATAATAAAATATCTTCTGGCATTTACACCTATCAACCATTCGTGTGGCAGCGGCCCTTCAAAAGAATACTACCAACCCATCTCATCCTTTGGCTGTCGTAAAAGGCGACTAATGGACTTAGAGCTGCACAACCATCAACCAGCTTATAGCGGCGACGGGCTCATCACCTGTCAAGCTGTATGTATGGATGTAACCATTTCAAATTAAGTAAATAAATGTGATCAGCAAAAACAACAAATTCGTCAGCAACTTATGCGCAGCAAATATTTCTAAATTGTTCAGCAAAATTACTAATTGGTCAACAACGGGCGGCAGATATTTCTAGTTTGTCAGCAAAATAACTAATTGGGCAGCAACTTAAATGTTTTCTCTGCTGCCAAATTGTTTATTATATTATGTTTTGATGACAAAAATATTATTTTTATGGGTCGTTTTATACATTTCCGGCAACGTATATTGCTGCCCAAATAATAAAATGATTTTTCGGCTGACCTTTTTGTTGGTGACCAAATAATTAAATGGCTGCCCAATCAATTACTTCCCAAACATAATGTGCAAATAGTAAGTTTCATCGATAAATCGTGCGACTGAGGTTATGAATACTCACAGCATAAAAAACATCTGTACTATGCCAACAATAGATAAAAAGCTGAGCAATGCCAAATATAAGATATTCTGCGGTCATAAATTGCTGCATTACACTGGTTTCTGACTGTAAAAATCGGAGTAGTAAGAATAATTAGAATTGACAACTTTTTGGTGTTCAATGTAACCAATAAATAAAAAAAGTAAACCAAGATAAATCTGAAATGGGTAAAGATGGTCCCAGGCCAATATGGAGAGTGACCGTAAGACCAGCACGCTGCTGGTCCAATGCAGGTTCAACATTCATATCATCACGCCTCTATCCCCGGAATGGTAGGCAGAGGTGTTAAACACAGTTCAGATTTGTTTATTTTTTTAAAGGAAATTTTTCATGTAATTACCAGGTCAAATTATTTTGAAGACACGAAGAAATACGAGATTATAAGATTTTGTCTACCTACTCGTCCTGGATCAACCATGGCGAAGAATGCTTTGTTTTAGAACTTGTAATGCCGGTAGTAATTAACCTTAAATAAAATTTAATACTAATTATAATTTGACATACCGAGATTTGATAAGCTGTGACGCAAAGCATGACCGAACAAATAAACATGTACAAAAGCATGTTCGGTGACAAGCAAGAATCCAAAATGCGGACATACCTGAAAAAAGGTTTGATTGTTACTTTGATTGTTAGCTGGTATTACCACAAGGTCTATGATGTTTTTATTAGAAATCTATATGAGTAATACACTTAATATAGACACTATTATTCTCTGTCTCGTAAGACATACTTTCCAATTACCCAATCAGAAAAGTTTCTAATTTGAAATTATATTAACTCTTTTCTTACTTTATAAAGATTGAAATAGGCTTTTTTTGCAGCAGTATAATTATTGTATGTAGTAGTTTTGAGAATTGAAAATTTTCAGAATACATGTTCAAGTTCAACAGTTAAAACATAGCAGTGAAATAAACGAAAATGAGTCCAAAAAATAATGAAACGGACTATAGAATAAAATATTTTAAATATCCTACTTTTAAAAATTATATTATTGTAATAGCAACAACTTCCTACGCAGCGCTGTATAATCTAATTGATATGTATCTTAGCAGAGGTTGGATTGCATAATTTAATTAGGGTAAGACCAAATCCCTCACTGTTTGGAGGGCCAGTAATTGAAGCAACCAAATCAAATCTGCAAATCAAAACATGTGTTTCTGGAATACAAGATTTTAAATTATATTTCAAAGGTTCTTGAGTCGAAAAACAAATTGGTAGTATCACTGATATTGCTACTGATGACGATAAATAAGTAAGCGATTTCATTGTTAACGATATTCATAATCCTTCGCATGCAGATGAATTACAGTTCGTTAACATTCCTAGAGTCGATGCACCAATAAGTTCTTCTTATTATTTCGGTGATCTTCTAAACGCTTTGTAGTTTAGTAATCAAACCATGACCCGTAGACAAGATGCTTTTTGAAATTCACTATTGTTTTTAAACTAATAAGAGAAAACTTATGTCAAATCATATAGAATTTCCGATTGATCATTATTTAAAAACGATAGCATTTATAAAAATGAGTCTTGTCTTGACTTTTTTAGTTAACAATTGTTTTTCGAAACAAAATGCTATAAATTTTTTAAATCCTACATGAACAAATAACGTTTCAAATTAGAATAAGTATGCAGACGAGTAAACATCCGATTGACTGAAACTAATAATTTTCAAACCACCCCCTTTCTGACTCCGCAAGATAATCCATCAAAACCAGATATCACGTCACCGAGATCGAGATCTCTTATTGTTCTAACACACACACGTGCGGATTCAAAATTAACAACCTAAAAGTCAATCTAACTTCAACAGTTAGCTCTTAGATAAATCCAACCCTGAAGTTGTTTACGACCTTTCGCGAGCAAGGGACCGGAGGAAATTGCTTCTAATGTAGATATTTTCACTTAATACTGCTGGAAGTTAGGCCATATTGGTGTGTTTTACTCTTGTGATGAATTCTGTCAATAACGGAGATATGTGGTTTTGAAATTTCAAGTAGGAAACTTAATTAAAAGAAAAATATTTCGTTTTTAGTTTGTTGGTTGATAATGTAGAAGCGGTTGATGAATTATTTGCTGTCAAATCAAATCAAAATCAAAAATAATTTTATTACTAGACCAAGGTTGGCACTTAAAATCGTCAACATTTTAAGTCTTTTCGCATTATAGTATGTATAAACTTGTAATAAAATCTCTTTGGCTATACTATTTGTATCTGGCTGGTTTTGGTATCATTGAAAGTTTAAATTTTAAAGAACATAATTCCAAATTCAAATTAGGAAAATGTGTGATTTTCATTTGTTTTTCGTACCGCCAAGATGAGTGAATCTAATGAAGAAATTCGATACATTTTAAAATTTTACTACAAAAAAGGTAAAAATGCAACGCAAGCCGCGAAACAAATTTTCGATGTTTATGGACCTAGTGCAGAGTCTGTGAGAGTAGCACAAATTTGGTTTAAGCGTTTTCAATCCGGAAATTTTGATGTCAAAGATGCTCGTCGCTCTGGTCGCCCTATTACAGATAAAATGGATGCCATTTTTGAAAAAGTGGAGCAAGATCGGCATGTCAGTTAGTTACGACGTAGCTGAAGAACTGGGAAGTGACCACAAAACAGTTTTGGCGCATTTGAAAAAAACTGGGTACACAAAAAAGCTCGACATCTGGGTACCTCACGAGCTCACTGAAAGAAACCTAATGAACCGTGTACTGATTTGTGATTCTTTATTACGACGTAATGAAACCGAACCATTTTTGAAGAAGCTGATAACTGGTGATGAAAAGTGGATCACGTACGACAAGAACGTGCGAAAAAGGTCGTGGTCAAAGGCCGGTCAGGCTTCACAGACTGTGGCGAAACCCGGGTTAACTCGCAACAAGGTGATGCTGTGTGTGTGGTGGGATTGGAAGGGCATTATTCATTATGAGCTGTTACCACCAGGCAGGACCATCGATTCTGAACTCTACTGCGAACAACTGATGAGATTAAAGCAAGAAGTTGAGAGAAAGCGGCCGGAATCAATCAACAGAAGGGGTGTGGTTTTTCATCATGATAACGCTAGACCTCACACATCTTTAGCCACTCAGCAAAAATTAAGAGAGTTTGGCTGGGAGGTGTTAATGCATCCGCCGTATAGTCCTGACCTTGCACCTTCAGATTTCCACCTGTTTCGGTCTCTTCAGAATTCTTTAGGCAGTGTCAGGTTAACATCACGAGAGGACTGCCAAAACCACTTGTCGCGGTATTTTGACCAGAAGTCCCAAAATTTCTATAGCAATGGGATCATGTCCCTACCTACAAGATGGCAAAAAGTTATCGAACAAAATGGTACCTACTTACTTTAGTTAAATGTAAATAAACTATATTAAAAAATGTTTTGAATTTTCTTAAAAAATGCGAAGAAACTTTTTCCCCAACCTATTATTATAATATCTGTGGAATATCTTTCCTGATTTCATTTAAATTTTAATAGCGAGATTGAAATACCCTTGAAGCACATAGATATTCATTGTGAAGGCTCACATCGAAAATCGAAACACTTCCTTTTTGCAATAAAATTAGCCACCTCCACCACCACCAACAGCATGGATTCAAAAAAATTGTAGCATACATTACCCAGGTATTAATTGAGAACTAATAATTTTCATCACTTACTTGATCAACTCCACGTGCTTTCTGTGACAATTTTTCAGTCTTCCTAAAGCGACTTGATCAGAAACTGGCGCTTCTAGTGTACCGAAAATTTCACTGCAGTCAATTCTCAAAAACTCAAGTTCTACTTTAATGAAAGCCATTACAACAAATGCATTGCTATCGTAAGCTGTGATCCAGCCTCCGCCATAGAGTGTTGCGAAGGTTTGGAAGAAGCTGGCTGCAACATACCCCGGAATAGTGTTCTTATCGAATGGTACCCATGAACTCACGACTTGCATGTACGATTCTGTGCCATTCTTAACATTCTCTCTATAAGTTGCTGATGAGAAGTACTTATAGAAAGGCTGGGTTATAATTGTTGATACTGTAGATAACATTAAAACGAAGTAGAAGATTGTTATTTTTCGGCAGTATTTAGTGTAGCTATTTATAAGCTGATGCTTTTTTGGATCGTCTGTTGCTCGTATGGCAAGGTCCGCTTTGGTAACGTGATTGATGACTTCCAACCAGTCTTTTTGCCAAAATAGAAAGGTCAGGATCTTACAGAGACTAATAGTTGCCAGCATGGTGATTTTTAGATTTATTAAGAGGAGGTTCAAGTCATCCTTGACGCACCAGATATCTATGTATGCAGTTAAAATAAAAACTGCCAACGAAGCATGGATGGAAATATAAAACCTTCTCATAAATACGTTTTTTGGTAAGAGAAGGCCCCAAAACTGCAAAATTTTAATATTCGGACCCAAAAGTGGTTTGTCGGGATTTTGAAAAGTTGCAAAAAATTTATACATCTTGATTCAACTGACGGGGCTAGAGTGTGGAAGATTCAAGAAAATTCCGATGCTAAGGAAATAACTATATTATTATAGTTGCGATCAATTTTGTAACTTAATAAGCACGTGGGAATTTTGTGCTGTTCAACGTGTTGAATGTTTTATTTGTTTTAACTAATATTTTGAAAGTTGGTAAAATCAAAAACATGATTGGGAGATATAATTATCGTCACGCCTCGGGGGAGGCACAAGTGAGTAGCCTATTGCCATGCACCGGGCATAATGTGAGGCAAGCGATATTCACAATAACTAAAGGTCAACGGAATGGACTCAGTAGGCACAACAGTTGTTAAAAAAACAGTCTTAAAAAAGACAATTAGAAAATATTCCACAGCTTTTTGTTACCTTTTTTAAAAGCAAGGACCTAATTACAACTATATAAGCAGAATTTCCAGATGAACTCACAATTTAACCTAACAAAAGTGGACCTAACGAACATCTAAATGAAGTACTGTATCCTAATTTGATTAAAAGTTGGTTGTGGTTATGCCAGACCTTATTATAGGCCGATGCTATCCCTACTCCTTTTTCGAAGCCTAATAAATTATGGACCCGAAAATCTGGATCTAACTGGTTTTCGCTGACTTTTCTATTAGCATGTAGCTAAAGGTAATAAAGAAAAATGAGTTTGGGTTCGAGATTAATTTCATTAAATTGCTACTAAGAAGGTTATATTTATTTTTGCAATTAATTACTACTAAATCCGGCTAACGGATAGTGGTAAAACGGATTTGTACCTGATTCGTCATATTCTTAATTGGTCATCCTCAAACTCTTTATCGGAGACGACCTCCGTGGTCGAGTGGTCTGTATGCCGGTCTCACGGCGTCGCCATCTCGAGAGGTTCTAGGTTCGATCCCCTGTGGGGGCAAATGTTTGGTTAATGAATTCAGACATAATTTGTGCTCCAGTCTTGAATGTTTATATATATTTATATAAGTTCAGGATATTTATATGTATGTCTTTATAATCTAATAAATATATTTATCCGTTATCTAGGGTCCGTAGCACAAGCAGCATTGGCTGCTTAAAATGTGGCTAGTTAATAGGTGTGAATGTCTGAAGATATTTATATTAATAAGTATCGCGATTTCATTTGACTGTGTAACGACGAGTTATGAAAAAGACTAATCAGGAATGTGACGTGTCAGGAGTTTCACCAGTTAGGAAAGTGTCGTATAAAGTATATGAATATGACCAATTAGGAATATGACGAGTCAGGAAAAATCATAAAACGGGTAGTTTGTCAGTTTAATTCCGTATTGTATCGCTATCTATCAATTAAAACGTTAATATAGCTATACTTTTTTCTTATTATAGCTTTCTTTACAATGTGACCGACATACACAACATGCTACTTACTTCCTTTTTTGCAATAACAAATTATAAACGAGATGGATGGTATGGATGCCATCCATATGTGAATATGGATGGTATGGATGGATGTATTACCGTACTGAAACTTACAAACATATTTCACAAAAATATTTAAGTCTGAACATAATTTTTATCAACTGTATTTTTTACTGTAAAGACAAATAGAAACTTTGTCAGCCAATATTTTATCATCAAAAGCAGCTTTTTGGCCGTTTATAAAACATCCGTTGTTAATTAAAAAAAACAATGTTCAGACTGTTTCTCATCACTAGCAACTGAATAAATAATGATGTGACATTATTACAAAATCAGGTGTTGTGCTGAAGGTGTCACGAATAAAATAAGTAATTTTTGTACTCTAATTACTATGTTATTTCTCGCTGACATAATTACTTCATAATTCAAGAACAACCGTGGGAATCTAAACAAAAGAATTTATTACTAAGAATATAATGTTTTTGTCATGCTTCATGGAATTGCTTTTATTGAACCCTTGCGAGCTTTCCCGAAAGTTGTCTCTTTAAGATTACCTGAGTACCTACCTGATATTCACGCTCACGACATTATTAATGTTGGTTCAATGGCCCAAAATCCAGACATGACTAATTGACTAATTAAATTTACGATCGCATACAATATGCATACTAGAAAACAAGTTTACTCGAATTTGCTTTTGCCCTAAATAGAATATCTAGAAACACATCCATAATTTAATAGTAGATTAATGTATACTTAAAATAAAACTGTACAGGTCGAATGTCTGTACATAGAAAAAAAGCTTATAACCAAGTCAGAGTAACCAAGTCGAATGTAACAAAAGGAAAATACCAAAATATGAAATTTTTAAATTTTTTTGTTTCTTTGTCTGTTTGTACGGACAATTTTTTGAAATAACTGCACCAATTTCAATGAAATTCTGCATCGTGATACCTTATATCCGTGGTCAACATCTTAGATACTTTTTTTCCGGAAAATTATGGATTCCGTGGGATAGTAAAAAACCATAGAAACCGCGGACGAAGTCGCGGGCAACAGCTGGTTTATTATAATTATACTGTGTCTTGCCAATAAATAAATACTTATTGTTATTATTTTTAATAGGAACACCTAGGAACACATAATCCCACATAACGCTACCGGACGCTTACAGAAGCTTTGATACAATTTCGAAAGACTTAGAAAAAGCACGATGCTTTCAAAAAAAATCCGCTCGTGTCTTAGCTTAATTTAATTATTGTGGACACTGAAAGCTACGTTTTAAACATTTATCAGCACGCTAAAGTAAGCTTACCATTGAACATTTTCATATTCGAAGATTCGCTGTTTGCCACCAGACAATGATTTGAACGTCAAAAGCTTTCAAAATTAAAATTGTTTTATTCTTGTTCTATCTCATCTCTTTTTCCAAATATAAATAAACCTACCATCTTTTTAGGGATGGATTTTTCGTAAAATCCTTTCTTATTAGATATGTACACCCTATAAAGAGTCTATCTAATCTAATTCCTTCAAGTTTGTAGTTGTTATATTTTCTGAGAATTTATTTAGAATCGGTGAGTGGTATTAGGTCCTTACCTATGAAATTGGTGTTTTTTTTCTCTCTTAGTATTTTGTCTGTAACTATTAAGATTCAGAGTATTCCTAAAAAATAATTACCTCGTCTAAAAATAGACTATATTTTTGAGCTCTTTTGATTTGTTTTGATAATTTGTTGTAAGTTTAATTGTGTTAAAATTGGACACGGAGACAACTCTTTTTAAATGCCTCCCTTATACATCATTTTATTTGCATTCACTTATTACTAAAACTGAAAAAAATTTAGTATGTAAATTGCAAAATCCCCCAAAATCTCCATACAAATTCATATGTAAGGACCTAATTTCATAGGTAAGGACCTAATAGTTACAGACAAAATACTTAGACAAAATAAAAACACCAATTTCATAGGTAAGGACCCAATATTTTGCTTTACGATAGATTACACGAAGGCCAAAATGGTTCCTTGCTAGGTACGTGGCCTACAACAATTAAGTACTAATCATAACCCTTGTCCGCATTGGGCCAGCGTGGTGGTGATAAGGCCCATATTTCTCATGTATTTCTCCATGTAGTAAGGCCTGGGCCCAACAGTGGAACGTAATAGACTGGTAACAAGAACTTAATCAATGTTGTTCTAGAAATATTGCAGAATTTCTTGTTGAGACTCATCAGACTTAGATATAACTAATTATTACCTGACATGTAGGATTGATCACAATTCTTCGTAAGAAATTTACTTTTTACACACTCGTTATGACTATGAGCTTAGTCAGAGACTAGGCAAAATCACTGCAAAAGCAGTCCACTGCCATAGTCCGTGCTTCACTAAGCAGTGACTGCACGTCCTCACGTGACAGGTGGTGAGCCACCTTATAATGAGCCGCTAATAGTCGCCTTTTAAGGCACGAAGCGATGGGTTCTCCGACTCGATTATTTTATTGGTCTTAAACAGATTCGGGAATGAAGCGACAGCAAGAAGATATAATTTTATCGCACAATCTGTAGTGTCGTCCTAATCGACCAATTCCCATCGAATATTTTTCATGATTTTAAGGACGCTATCTTGATTGGATTGGCCAACTTTCAATTCTTAAAGGTCTTATGTTGCAAAGTTTTTTATGTCATTAAAGTATTCGAAAAACAAAGCCATCTACACTACGGTGGAAACACATAGGAACACATAGGAACACATAGGAACATGGGAACTTGAACATACAAGTAAAATGTTATGGGTATTAACGTTTTCGGTAATATAAATATTTTTCTTTTAAAACTACGAGAATGAGTAAGGCGAGTAAGAAATGATCATTTTCTGGTCTTCAT
This sequence comes from Parapoynx stratiotata, assembly GCA_910589355.1. NCBI lineage: Eukaryota > Metazoa > Arthropoda > Insecta > Lepidoptera > Crambidae > Parapoynx > Parapoynx stratiotata. The sequence continues at coordinate 11,287,644 of OU342481.1, forward strand.
TTACTTTTGAATATTTAATTAAATAGGTAGGTATACCACCACCATCAAAATATTATTACACGCTTAGTCTATAGGAAATAGAGTTGAAAATCGAGCTCAATAAATACTTCTTAAATAAATTTTCATGTCGAAACTCAACACTCATTACCCATCAAATATAGTCCAAAGTCAATTTTCCGCTTTTAACCGGTTCAACGCTTCTCGATATCCGGATTACCGGAATTCGGCGGTTGACAGTAACAAGGGTCAAATGTTCCACGCCGTTCGCCTTGTAAATGACCTGCTAGGCAGTTCTGTAGGCCTAGTATATACGGTTTAGATTGTTCGCCTTTTCTGCTCACGCTAGAAGAATATCGATACATTTAAGTGTGTACAAACATTAGGGTTATTTACGCCAACGTCTCTCTAGAAGACGTTACAGGGAAAGAATTGATTAGCAAAGAATTTTTCAAAGTAGTTGCAATTATATTTTTTTTTGTAATCTCATACAACTTAGTCAACTTAATCCTAGCCCCAATCTATGTATCAAGATTCATAGATTGGCCATATTAAAGAAAGAAAGAAAGAAAAACATTTATTAACCTACAAACACACAATAAGAATAAAAAACAAAGAAAGAACAGACAAACACAGAGTACAGTGAATAATTTTAAAAGACTACACAATAACGGTTAATTAGGACCCAGCCTCAGCATATGCTGAATCAGAGACTGACCCAGCGCTGGTGTTCTGACCGGGCCTATTCAAATATATATAAATATGTATATATAATAATTAAATAAAAACAGCACAGACGACACAAAATCATAAAAATTCTCACAAACAATATAAAAATAACAGCTACAACAAACAAAAAGCAAGAAAAATATATACAGGAAATAAAAGTACTGAAAAACTTGGCTGGGAAAATAGGAAAAAATTGGCATGGGAAAATTTTACAACAACAACATAATATTCTGAGCCTCAACCGAGATTTCACTAACACAGCCGATAGACATGCGTAATTGGTTGCGACTGGGGTTTGACAGATATTGACCATGCGTAGTAATTGTTTACATGACGCGTTACTGGCAGATGAAAAAAAAGTTAAAATAAAAAAAAAAAAAATCAAATAATAAACAATTTCCACAGCAATCCCTTATTTATATTTATTGAACTTGGTATATTTCGGACCTTTGTACTAAATACTATGTAAATTCAACATTATTTGCATAACTTTTGACATGAATCAACTAGCCTATTCTTACAATAAAATTCTTTTCAAAATAAAATAAAATTTTTACACAGTCTTGCGATAGGGCTGAAATAACTCAGGGCACTTCGACCCTAAATCACACACAGAGTTGTACCTAATATTCTGTGTATACGGTGTAAACGGTGTATCTCACCATATTAAAATGTAATGAATCATGTCCCGTGTATAATGTAGAAAAAAAAAAAAAACATATATATTGCGTCCTTACCTATGAAATTGGTGTATTTTTTCTCTCTTAGTATTTTGTCTGTAACTATTAAGATTCAGAGTATTCCTAAAAAATAATTAACTCGTCTAAAAATAGACTATATTTCTGAGCTCTTTTGATTTGTTTTGATAATTTGTTGTAAGTTTGATTGTGTTAAAATTGGACACGGAGACAACTTTTTTAAGTGCCTCCCGAATACATCATTTTATTTGCATTCACTTAAAAACGATAAATAATTTTTATGAAGTGTGATATTACACATATTACTAAAGCTTGTCTAATGATAGATGCCAAATATTATTATCTTTGGATTTGTGGTTGTGAAGAAAGCTGAAAAAATGTTAGTATGTAAAATGCAGAATTCCCCTCCATACAAAACACCAATTTCATAGGTAAGGACCTAATAAAATTTGATTGATCGTCACCCTTAACAATGTAGCCAAATTCCTATGTTAAGATAACAGCACATTTTAAGGCGGCGTAAACTATATAAACCTAAACTAATAAGCCTCCAAGAACTGGTCCTCAGCCTATATACGTCCCACTGCTGAGCAAAGGCTTGCCTCATGGAGAAACAAATGAGGAGTATGGGTTACCATGCTGGCTCAATGCGGGTTGGTGGGTAGAAACGATGGCAATAGCAACCGGGATGTTACGTACCTTCCGATGCACGGAGTTCGAGATCACAAAGTTTTGGCCACCCTTTCGCGGCCTGACCAGGGCGAAGGTAGCTTTGTTTTCTACGCCACCGAGCTCCTCCGAGAACACCTTAAAGTCAGTGTGACAAAATTTTAAATTTTACAAAAATATCTTTAAAATCGTCGGATAGTAAAAACCTCAAAACATTTTTCCCACTTTTTTCGATATGTCTTGTGACTTTGAAACTAAATAATAGTTGTGAACGAAAGACATAAAAAGTGGACCCCGTTTTATAGTTCTCGTAAACGTTTGTGAAATCTAACCACTTTTTTAGTATATTCAAACTACGACACTCAGGCTACATTGGCTACAAAACCGCAGAGGACGATCCGGATTTTTCCAAAACGTTCTAGACCATTCTAGACGCTTAATGCCTTCCGTTGCAACGCTCTATCGTTGGTAACCCGTTGACACTAATAACGCCTCAGTCGTTTGTGCAATACTAACGTTTCTCTGGCAGTTTTGTGGTGAACCGTTGGGTTCACACGGAGGTAATGAGCTCACTGAACGCTTGCCGAGTTTAAAAAGAAAACCTAAATGCTGTAATTCTTTCATTTTTCAAAATGAGGTGTCAAAGATCAAAGCTTTTAACTTTTTAAGAACGCTTTGCAATGTGTCGTGATTTATGATAGTTTTTTTCTTCATTAGTTGGCAAAGCAGATTGCCGACCTGCTGTTGACTCTTAAACAATATTATAACGAATTGGAATCGGAATTCTGTCATTGAACACTATTGAAATTAACAAAGGCGCCTTTAAGCCCTTTTTTCAGGATTTTTCCTACAGCAGGTTGGTAGATATTTCTAAAAGAAATAAGCCGTACCTTTTGTACCTTTGTCTTTTAATATGTTTTCCTGCTCATCATTTGTGTACAACAAATTGTTAAATTAAATAAATAAAAAAGCGCCACATTGAATCAAGATTCATCAGTTATTATGTGAACTAAATTTTAATTGTGTAATATCGTAACAAATTGGAAATTCATGGAATTTGCTACTCTATAACCGATAACAGAAAATGGCCACGTAATCCAATAATCAATATTTAGCGTCTAATTCGGTAAGCAAATTTTAGCAATTCCCAATTTGTAACGACTACACAGTGTACAGTGTAGTCGTTACAAATTGTACAATGTACAATGTAAACAACTTATGTGAGACGGTATTATTTGCAGATGATACATCTCTAATTTTTAAAAAAAATAGAATCAAAGAAGACTTTGACGATGTGAACAATACCCTTTCCAAAGTAATGTATTGGTTTAGTTATAACAACTTATTATTGAATTCCAAAAAAACTAAATGTATAAAATTCTCTTTGCCCAACGTAAAGCAGGTCAATACAGAAATTAAAATTATTGAAGAGGTAATACAATGTGTGGATTCAACGGTGTTTTTAGGGATCACCTTAGATTCTCGTTTGCAATGGAGACCTCATATTAACACCCTATCGGGAAGACTCAGTTCTGCTGCTTTTGCTGTAAAAATGATTAGATTATTGTCTGATGTTAAAACAGCGAGACTTGTATATTTTAGCTACTTTCATAGTGTTAAGTCGTATGGTTTGCTGTTATGGGGCACAGCAGCTGATATTCACGATATTTTCGTATTACATAAAAGAGCAATACGTTTTGCTACGCGATTCCCTTCGGGAATTATTTAAAGAAATAAATATTTTGACAGTTGCGTCCCAATATGTGTATGAGAACATTATGTACGTTTTTAAAAACTTTAATACATTTCTAAAATGCAGTGACTATCACAATTTATAACACAAGACATAGGAATAGGCTTGCCATTCCAGGTTTCAGACTTCATAAAGCTAGTCACTCATTCATGGGCAAATGCATACAAATCTATATCAAAATTCCACATCATGTGACTGAACTGCTGTTGCACAAGTTTAAACCGTATATTAAGAAAATCCTCATGAAAAAGGCATATTATAATATAAAGTACAGGATTATATAGATGATAGGAATGTGTGGACACACGTTTAAGTTTATGGCCACTGTAAAGTGTGCGACACTAGTACATGTATCATTCGCTCTGTTAATAAAGTTTGTAGTTTGAATAAAAATGCGTGGCAATAATTATGTTTTTCTAGCTCTAAAATTCTGTGTCCTACAGTCACTTTAAACTAAATTATCATTTCATTGCTTTAGTATTTTTTTTGTTTAATAATCAGAAATCATGGGTGTGTCATGCTCACTAAAATGACTCTGCTGTGGTGTCACGTGCGTCGGGTCGTTGCGTTCCCTAAAATATGGTTGAGCGAAGCGATGGCTGATTCATGTGTCATGCCTGTGAACAGGTGCCACTGTCGGTGTCTGGTCAAACTCATGCCTGTCTGATTTGTAGAATTGGCGTAATCAATGAAGTTTTCTTTGGGACTGTATGGTACGGCAAGTGGTGAAGTGGTGAACCTATCCTGGTTTTGTATACTATACTACTTTTTCTTAATTTTATTTTATTAATGTAATATTTTAGACTACTTGCATTTGTAATGAAAAATGTGGTAAACTGCAGAATTTATAACACAGATATTTATTTATTTTTTCTTCTAAAACTTCAATGACGTTGTAGTTTATGACATTTAAAAAAAAAGAAAAACAATGTAAAGGGAGGATAGAAACTTGCTGAGTTTCTTGCCCGTTCTTCTCAGAACAAGGCCTCCTGGTAGTTTTGTGAACGGATGGCGTAGTTTATCGCTTTCACGAAAATTTGTAAACTGCTTTTGACGTTCATAAGCATGTGCAAAGACGCATCTAAATTGAATAAACGATATTGAATTTAAAATTTTTGAATAGTACTATTTACTGTACACGTATTATAGACTTGGTTTATACACTGTACAAGAAAATATTTATAAACATGAACAAAACAACAAGAGAACATAAACTCTTCGCAATAAAGATATTAGACACAGACACCATATTTTAATATTCACAAAAGTACACAAGCATAAAGTACGTAAAAGTCTACATATGCAATCGTGACTGTAGTGTAATAATGTTGAACAAATAAAGTAGAAAAAACAAAGGACGGAAGACATGCAAACAATAAAAGCATTATCAATAATGAAAATAAAAATACAGTTATCCTCTTGGGACAGTCACAAATATAGCATGTTAGGAAAACTCTGAAACAATGGTGCTTTTATATGGTTCACGAATTGTATTTTTAGATGAAAACATCATTTTAACGTATGAACATACCTAATACCTATTCAACTGGGCTGGAAAACTACGTCAGGTCTGCTCGTCAACCATCTGGCAAAGCTTAAGAATGAAAGTTTTTAATCAGTGTGCCCTAGCCGAGATGACCTACGGTGCCGAAACTGCCACTGCATCTAGTCCACCAATTTGAAGTGGCTCAGCGAGCTATGGAGCCTGCAATACTCGGAGGATAAAATCCGCAACGATGTTATCCGACAGAGAACCAGAGTGACCGACATAGCGCACAGAATCAGTAAGCTGATGTGGCAGTGTGCGGGCCATATCTGTCGGAGAATCGACAACCGTTGGGGTAGACGTGTTGGGGTAGACGTGTTCTTGAGTGGAGACCGCGACTCGGCAAGCGTAGTGTGGGACGCCCTCCGGCGAGTTGGAGTGATGATCTGCGAAGCGCTGCAGGCAGATGCTGGATGCAGCAAGCCGATGATAGGGTAAAATGGTGCACATTGGGGGAGGCCTATGTCCAGCAGTGGACTAATGTGGGCTGAAGAGAGAGAGTTACCTAATGAATCTAATTAACCAAACAAATAAACATGTCATCACGCCTTATCCCCGAAGGGGTAGTTAAGTATGTTAAGTCCCCATATAACAGATGGCAAGCCTGTTGCAATGTTCCGGGCAAAATGTAAGGCAAGCAATATTCACAATGAACTGTTCAAACTCGCTACAAGAATCGAATCTGCGATTCTCGCGGCCTCTCAAACGAATTGTGCCCTGTCCGTCCCAACTCGGCTACCTCTGCCTTGTTATGAATCTATTTAAAATTAAATATTTTATTTCTTAAAACGTATAATTATTAGGACAGAACAATCTATTTGAACAAAGGAATGCAAAGCAGGAACGCTGATCAGTTCGCTGATCAGAAATAAAACGCAGCATAATTTCTTTACGTTCTCATTTCTCCGGTATCGACCAAATTATAACCCCTGCCGACACCTTGATGATATATTATTTTATGGAAAAATTACTACATTAATATAAAAATCTTTGATGAAGATTTGATATACCAACGATGAAAAGGGCCCCTATGGTATAGTGTAAGTAGATCTTCCAAATGCAATGAAAGAGACCGTAATTTTTCCATTCGCAACCCGAGTGTGCGTGAGCGTCCATTGGGGCTGGTTAACCGGCCGGACGCGTCGATTCCCGGAATTCGGTGGTTGACAGTAACAAGGGTTGGACGTGCCGCTGGTTACACTTTTGATCTTGTACATTTTTTTAATTTGTAAAGGCGAATGAACTTACATGGTGTGGGCGTTGCAGTAGACACAGTTGAGAATTGATACGAACAAAAACGGTTTGGAATGGATTATGGAATGGAATATAGTGGAATGCGTCTACTGCAGCTCTGATAGATAAAGCATGTAACTATTTCATAACTAAAAACTAATTTACACCTAAATCTGAATCTAAAATTTGTAAAATCATATATAATTAAGATAAGATAAGATGCTATTTATTGTCATTCTGTGTACAAAGGGTTGTTTTACCAGTAACTAGTGTTGCCACCCGTACTCTAAAATAGAGTATTGTTCTCTTTTTCATATAATCTACCGCACTAATAAAATACGCTAAAATACTCTATTTACTTAAAAACTTATTTTTAACTCGCTCGTTTCGGTTTATAAGTACTTATGAGACTAAATAAATTGTAGGGATGGGCCGAATGTTGTGTGAACAGAATACAAACTTCGGCCGAACATTCGGTAAAAGTAAAAAATTCGGCCGAACTTCGGTTCAATTTTTACGCGGTTTTTTGTTGTTTTGTTTAATTGAGTAAGTAAAATTTTATAAGGCTGGTAGTTAAAAGGCCTACTATTTCAATTCTAGTAAACGATTAAGAGCACTGATTGGAATAGGTAGAGCTATTTAGGTTCATTGACCGCAAATATTGATGTTAATATGGATATTCCTCGGGATTCCAACTAATTCTCCGGGATTTGATTTGTAAAATTACGGAATGAAAATGTTAAATAATTGTTGATTCTTGTATAAATATAATTGTTTCATATCCATACTATTCAATCATATGGCAAGAACATAAAATAGCTCTACCTACTCCGATCACTGTTATGAGTATACCAGTCTTATTTTATTTCATTCATATTTATTACATTTGTTTTTTAATCAATATCTATTACGATAGTGCAAATATATTTTGTACAGAATGTTCAGCATTAAAACCGAATTTCGGCCGAATGACAAAGTTCGGCTCGAGCTGCCGAAATTCGGTTAAGCCGAATGTTTAACGAATTTCGGCCCATCCCTAATAAATTGGTATCGATAGCCATAAAATTTGGGCGTGTTTTCTGAACGTCGCATCTAGTGTCAAGTAAAAGACAAATGTCATTGTCAAGGGGATTTTGGCGCCATTCAACTTTGGCGGACGTGATTTTTTGCTTATCCTTTTTTCAGTATAAGTAATGACAAAATTGAATAAATATTTTTTTCTATGCTGTGTACTTTTTTTTGTCCTACCTAAATGAAAAATACTTTATTTGTTATAAAAAAATGTTACATCTAACACAACAACGCAACGTTGCAGACTGATGTCAAAATGACAAAGAAAAAAATACTTAGTAATACTCTTTACCCCTAATAGTTTGTTTCCACTTGTACCTTACTCAATAATTATTGATTCCAAAAGACTTTAACGTCTCGCAATAAATATCAAAATTGCTAAGCAACCTTCTCTATGCGGAGCTCCATAGGTTTTGCTAATTGATCGTCCGGGTCTACGTGCTATGAATCCTAATCTTCTGCTTGTTTTGTGGCCCTGGTACTTCGATGTGGCTTAAAATATGTGACAGTAAGTTCTGAATAATATATTTCGTTAGAGAATAATTTGAATTTTAGGTATATATGTTACTAACTATCTATTTCCCGCGACTTCGACCGCGGTTACTAGTTTTTTAACTATCCCACAGGAACCTTTTAATTTTCCGGAATAAAAAGTATCTAAGAAGTTGACCAGGTATATTATTTTACATGTATCACCATGCAAAATTTCATTGAAATCGGTCCGGTTATTTCGGAGATTAGCCCGTACAAACCAACGAACAGACAGAGAAATAAAAAAATTTTTTTTTTCGGTATTTTCCCTCTTTTCCATCGGACTTGATTTCAAGCATTTATTTTCTATGTACAGATATTTGACCTCTGCAGTTTTATTATATTATATGTATAAATATAGATATAGATTTCAGATACAAGCTGTAACATTCTACTGTATTTATAATAGAATGCGAAAAAACGTTCTTTCACACAGAGCAGCTCGAAGTTTTTTATTAACTTTTAAATAGAGACTGCACGCTTTGGCTTTCGATATCTAAAATAAAGCTACCTTCACCAGTCCTGGGATGGGTGACCAACTTTGTGATCTCGAACTCCTCCGCACTTCGGTAGGCACGTTTTGCCGTCTTGCTATTAACATCGCTTACACACAAACCCGCATTGGGCCAGCGTGGTGGAGTTACGGCAATACTTGTACTCCTCTACTCGTCATTTGTTAGACTATGTAGCAAGGCTAGAGAGAGGTTACACGCTCGTTCTGGTGTCATTCTGGACTGATGGTTCAGAATGATCAGAATGATAGGTATAAACGGTACATTTTGGACCATCATTCCGTCAGTCAACCTGGTTACACGATAATTCTCCCATCATTCTGAACAGAATGATGGCAGAATGACAGTCTAGAATGAGCGTGTAACCTCTCTCTTATGCCCAGCAATGGGAATATAGACTGAGGACGGAGAAGTGGTGCTATATCAAGCTGCAATATTATGCAAAGATACCAAACCTATCCCGTGTTGGTCCAGGGCATAAAAGAATGTACCAACTGCTTTTCTTGCCTAGGATGTCGCTAAAGGCGACTAAGGGCGTATTGGGTACTGGGTCTGTGTTTGTGTAGGCGATGAGCTAGCCACTTGTTACTATTCTTTCACGATTTTTCATCGGACCAAACCCAGTATTTTATGGCTAAATGTCGTCTTAAGGAACACAGTGCTGCTTGGACTCTGCCTACCCCTTCGGGGATTACAGGCGTGATTTTGTGTATGTGTGTATGTATACCAAATGTTTATAAAGATACAAGGACAGTCATACGTATACTGAACATATTATGACAAAAAAAAAATATTCAAAGGGCAAATTCGACCACCTTCCATGTTCGGACATGGGGGTTCGGACACCAATACATTCTTAAATTTCATTGCTGATTCCGCTTTAAAGACGGAGTCCGTCTGACAGCTTTTTTGCTACTACACCAGTGTCGTTAATCGAAATTTGGTCGATTTAGCCCTAAGATTAGAATATAATAGAATAGAAAATTGTTTATTTGGTACCATAACTACTTACTCTAACACATACAAAAAAAAAGATTTTAAAAATTATATATAACCACCGCTTGCTTTAACTAGTAGAATATGCACCAGTTATTGCATAGAATATACGAGAAATCTCCATTTCAAGAGATCGCGAGGTTTAGTGCGAAATCAATTCCAAGTTGAGATATTACAACCCTTGTGCATTACAAAGTAGACGCCTACAAGTGTAATCGCGAAGACAGCTCACTGACTAACAGGTGGCTCAAAACTTCGCCCGTTGATATTAGCACGACATCGATATTTTACGAGCGTCCAACTTTTTAGTTGGCAATATTTCTTGTGAACTCCCCGACTTTGGATGAGATTAATGAATAACTTAAGGCCTACTTTTAAGACAGTCATAGGGCCGCTGATTAGTTGTCGTTACACTCACTGGTTGCAAAATTAAAGATCTTTCAGAGTCAAATATTATTTTTATATATCGGGTCTTGAAGAGTTCGGTGACCTAGTTTTTATATATAATGATGTTTCAAACTGTGTGAAAGGTACAGATGCCGAAAATTATAACACGAGGCATTTTTTTATGTATCTCTCTCTCTCTTGGCGTATTTCGTCTTCTTCATTGGTGGCACGTCAATACCCCATGCACAGCTATTGGCAGCTATCACCTCTACGTAAGGGCCACGCCCACTCAACACTAAAGATAAATGCCTCTACTTATATAAAAAAAAGGAAATCCGCTAAAATACAAATTCCGGAAGATTTCCGCGTTAGCTTTACCGCAATATTTTTTTATAATTCAGCCGTCAGCTTTTCTATTCGATCCGCTTCACTATAATATCTGAATATTGAAACAATGTCTCGTGTTTCTAGAAGAGGTCTTGTTATTTTGTTACTCGTTTGATACTTTATATTCGAGCTTGTTAGCCGGGAATCATGGCCGCATCTGTTTCTATTCTAGAGTTCAATAAGTTCAGTTTCGTTTGGGAAGTATTAAAGACATCTAAAATCTTGGAACTGTAGAAAATCTTATAAAAATATGTGTTCTACGTTTTGGTTCATTTCGGGGAGCACGGTTGGATAGTGGTTCGAATGCGAAAGCAGCTTTCGCCGTGATCAGTCTTTTAAAACTCTGCAAGCACATTAAGCGCTTGCAACCGTCTCTACTCACCAATATGCATTGTGCCAGCGCGATGGTGTTACAGCCCATACTCCTCATGTGTTTCTCTTCAAAGAAAAGCCTGTGCCCAGCAGTGGGACGTATATCGACTGATAAGGATGAAATTAAATTGACTACCTCCATGAGTGGTTAAACGCCGGGTTCAAGGCGTCGGCCCTGGGTTCGTTTACCAGTGGGGTAAATTTTTTGTTTGTTGAATACAGGTTTGTTTTTCAGACATAATAACCATTATGAATTGAGTATAGCCTGATTACCATCTAGTATCCTTAACTTAAGAGATATATTAGGCTTCATTGCAACTACTTTGAACTTACAGTTGTTTGTGTAAAAAACGACGAATCGTTAAATAAAAAATACATGCACTCATTAGTCAAAAACTTCCTTCTCGAAACTGAGTCCAAATTCTCATTGCGACCATGAATTTTGCTGCATGGACCACTTTATGGCTTGGCGACGCGCTGAATTAGCCCCGTCGGCTAATGTGTGCTCTGTCCACGTTCGTTGGAACACAAAGCTCTTGTATTTATGTGCTCTGATAGCGCATGAAGCTCCGTTTCTTGCTCGCTACTATGATTTGTTTTCCACTTCCATACATTTACTAACCTTTGAGTTGTTAATGAAGCATTTGGTGAAATCTAAACTGCGCTAGCATTTATTTTAGATTTGAGTACAATAGAATAATATTTCGTCCTCAGCCTATATACGGCCCGCTGCTGGGCACATGCCTTCCTCAGGGGGAAACACTTGAGGAGTATGGCCGTAACACTACCAGTGGGTTGGTGGGTAGAAATGGTTGCAAGAGTGACCGGAATCAACAGCTTACCGTGCGGAAGCACGAGGAGTTCGATATCACAAGGTTATGGTCACACATCCAAGGCCTGACCATGGCGAAGGTAGCTTTGTTTTCAATATTGAAAGCCAAAGCGTACAGACAGACAGCGTACAGAAATAACATTTACCCCAAATAAATTGGAATAGGACAGAAAATGATGACAGTGAAATCTTTTTAGCCACTGTTATGTAATGTCAGGATGGACAACTCAAGATTGTAAAAAAATATTTATTTTGCACGGAACAGGTTAGTAGACCTTGGCAGATAGCTTGCGTACTTTCAGTTCTTTGCAAGTATTCATTTTCCGAACAATATTAGATTTCAAAAACATTTTCTGTGACTCATTTTTTAAAGCTAAAAATTTATTGATATATACCTACTTATAAGATTTTAATTGTGCATTGACGTGACATTTTCATCATTGATATTAAAACAGAATGTGTTACAACACAAGTTTTATTTCTATATTTTACTATACACAAGAGGTGATCTGACTGATAAACTTATCCAAATTAAGCACAGCCTACGCCGTACACCCAATAAACAGGATAAATCTCCCTATCAGTTGATATTTGGAAGAGAGGTACGAACGAGATTCCAAGCCATGGTCAGGAAACGTATTTATAACCGACCAGAAACTCATCCGGATGTTGCTGCCGGAAGACAATTCAACCCTGAGGACAGAGTACAAGCGCGAGACTATACTGGTCCCAATAAATGGGCGTTTGGTCGGATATCCCGACAGCTCGGCCAGCTTCACTACAAGGTGCTGATGGACTCGGGCGAGATGTAGAGGCGGCACGTCGATCAGCTGCTACCGGCGCCCTTGGTGGCCTGAACCCAATTGCGGTCGAGGGCTGATATATACCTCCATACTCTAATAAGTTTTTCATTGTGCATTGACGTGACATTGTCATCATTGATATAAAAACAGAATGTGTTACAACACAAGTTTTATTTCTATATTTTAATATACACAATATGTATGAACAAGGAAAAGCTGTATTGGGTTGCTAATTTACAAAAATTTCAGCAAGTGACTCATTCACACTTAATTCTAAGTGGTAGATTAGTCGAAGGTAGCTATGTCAACGTAATAAGATTAAAATATGCTTAGCCATCTTTCTTTTAAGGAGTTCACAGACAGCAGCTTTAATATTGGGTCCTTACCTATGAAGTTGGTGTTTTTATTCTGTCTTAGCAATTTGTCCGTAACTATTAAGTTTCAGAACATTCTTATAAAATAATTGCCTCTTCTAAAAATAGACCATATATTTGAGCTTGTATTATCTAATTTCAAAATTTTTTGTAAGTTTCATTGTGTTAAAATTAGACTCAAAGACAATTATTTTTAACTGCCTCCCGAATACACCATTTGATTTGCATTAACATAAAAACGATGAATAATTTTTGTCAAGCGTGTTCACACACATATTGTTAAAGCTTGTCTAATGATACATGCCAAATACGATTATCTCTGGATTTGTCGTTGTGAAGAAAACTGATAAAATGTTAGTATGTAAAATGCAGACATCCCCAAAATCTCCATACAAAACACCAATTTCATAGGTAAGGACCTAATATACATTAATGTATATTGTATGAGTCGTGTGTGGTAGCGGCTCATTAAAAGAATACCACCCACCCAGCTCTTCCCTTGGGTGTCGCAAAAGGTGACTGATGGACTTAGAACTGCACAACATGCAAGTTATAGCGGCGACGGTATCACCACCTGTCACGCTGAGCAAATGTGCAGCAAAGATAGGTTATGCGAAGCATAATATTACTTCTATGATGTGCAGTCACTGCTTAGTGAAGCAGTGGACTGCTTTTGCCTAGTCTCTGATTTATGCTTAGGAGATAATAGTCGTGATTATATGTATGTATGTATAATAAAGCGCAATACATCTATATAATGTATATTTTTACACTTTCATATCTTATGGATGCTAAGACAAATGAACGCAGACTCATGAGGCAAATATATAAAAGGCATACTATTGTATGTAATACAAGGCAATCGAAAGTTATACATCTCGACATGTAATGTACATTAATAATATACATTATATAGCTGCCGTCCGTAAAGTCCTCCACACGTTTGTAGGAAGTCTTGTCATGTCTCTTTTGAAAGAACCCATGATTTAAGGAAATTAACGGTGTCAGTATGGTATTCCATGCTCTCAGTATGCATTGAGCATACAACGCAATGGTCTCGCAATCCGCTATGCGTGCTTCATATAAACGGAAAGGTTGAACATCGAAAACCCCAAAATATCACTGTGTATAAGCAACTAAAATTAGTTAGACTTAGAATTGCACAACCATCCAATAGCTTATAGCGACAACGGACTCACGCCACGTCACGCTGAGCACATGTGGAGTCTTTGATTAAACCTTAGGGGATAATAGTCGTGATTATATGTATGTAACATTTATAAATCAACTAAAACATCCAGAAAAGATTTTTCAGAGCGTTGATTGATCGAAGCTCAAAATAGATACTCGAGTTGGCGATGACTTTTACTGCGAAAGACATGAATTTTTACGAGATCCCGCCGACAGGTCGCCGTAAAGTGCCAGAGTGACGGCAGATTGGCACGCGATATCTGCTACACAGATCGAGGTATCGGCAGTTTCGATCTGAAAATGGTTTTATGGGATCTAGAAAGTCAACGGGTTGGATTTAAAGTCTAGATTTTATTGAGGATCGAAAGGGGTTATTAAAAGTCTTTTGTGCTCTTGAAATATTATTAACTCTTCTTTTTTACACAACTTTTTTATACACAATAAAAATTGTTTTCTACACAATTTTCTTAATGCTGTTTTTTTTGGAAAGCGAATGTACGAGATTTAAAGAGTTCCCTCGACTTCTGAATTTCATCATGAGATCCTAACTTGGTGAATACCTGTGACGTAGGGACCATTCAAACAGAAAAAGAATGCTCCGAATCGGTTCAGGCGTCCTCGAATAATCAGGGAACATAATTAAAAAAAAATAGTTTCCGAAGAATTGTGAACCTCCTCTATTTGAAGGTTGAAATGTTTATATTTGCAAATTCATGAAAATGTACGGCCAATACAAATAAGCCAGCCACTGTATTAGCTGGGACAGACAGATGCATTGCCCTAAGCCCCAAGCGACTATTGGGTACACAAAACTTTTGCAAGTCCAATAAGACCAATTTTGAGATGTTATTTTAAACTTTGGAGACAATATGCTTAGACCTTACCAAAACTTGAAAGTCGCGTTCGAATTTGGAATAATCCAAGACAAATAAAGTTTTCTCTTTACATATTTTTATTTGGAAGCAGCATTTTAGTTTGTATTTTCCAAAAAAAAATTGTGATGGGTTTAAGGTCAACAATGTGCTGTCAAGCTATATGAAGAATTATAAACATAAATTGTAGTTGGTTAGTAACTGGTAAGAATGAGAATTGTTTGGTTCAAAAACAATCATCTCATCATCTTATTCAATGTAGCCATGCCGAGGTAAAATAGCCCCATTTTGCGAGTCACGTGATGAAATAATTCGTGTGTCCATGCTGTTATTAAATGTTTTCTTTCTTCCAAATTATTCTAAGCCAACTAAAGGTAAGCAGTAGATGAGTCTACATACGAAGGTAGCTAGAGAAATAAAAAATAATCATTCTAAGATGCCTTTTCACACCTCTTGAAGGAACTCATATTTTAGGAAGAAGGGAATATAACCGGTATTCATCGTCGGCTCCTGATTTCTAGATTGTCTTAATCTCTGCATTCACCGCTGCATAAGATATTGGAAATCTTATTAATGTTGTATTTCTAGAATTTAATGATTAATAAAGAACATATTTTATCAACATTTCCACCCCATAAAGTCTACCGTAGAATTATTTAGACTCAAATAACTTAGCTTAAAATACTCGGCTTAGATTCAGATTTCGCTCGTTGGCTTCTGTCCAACAAAATTATTAGTATGGACGGTCCTAACTACTTCATAACTGCAGACGAATGTGAACTTAACGCCATAAGGCTTATGGTTGATAGTGGAGTAGTTTAAGGTAAACGCAAGTTATTTGATGTTGAGCCTAAAGAAATAGTGACCCATTCGTATTTTAAGGTGCACGAGTATATCCATTATTCACTGTTAAAAGGACATTTTGAAACGTATGTTTTGGTGACTAAATATGGAGGATGTTAGGTCAACAGTGACTGTGGGCTGCAAACAATCAAAGAAATTGTGTTGGCTCTAGCCTATAAACATTTATTGTGTTAGGACCTATATTATCTTATCCAAAACAGTTTACGTGATTCAGTCATGCGATTCACATGCTTAGATAACGTAAATTTTACTGTTAAGGCTATTTACTAATTACAATATAGTGTGACCGACATTTATACAAAATTGTTTATATACTATTGATGAATTTTTTTTTGTAAAATTCTCCCCAGTTTGGAAAGCAAAGGGAACGAAGCCCATACAGCCACTTCTTCAGTATTTTATTTCTTCAGTAGTTTGCATTGAAATGCTAGTGTATTGCATTTCAATCTAAATCAAACAAATGTCCTCACGTATCCTGCAACCGTCCAGTCTTCAGAAATGAAGCAGACAGGCTATACCTAGGCTTCTTTAAACTGTCTCTTGCATTACCAATAAAAATTATGTATGGGTGACAAGACAAGCGTTACTTGGTTTCAAACGTAGTATTTATAAAAGTTTGCCCAAAAAAATAAACTTATGTTATTATGGCAAACAACAAATAAGTGCAAAAGAAAGAAAAATACAAAATACCACCGCAACCCACCTGTGGGCAAAGCACAAAACTTACATCAAAAGTGTATGTAAAAATTATGAATAATTTAGCACAACGAAACATTGTAACATAAATTGACAACAGTGAAGTCATAAAAATACAAATATATACCCGTTCTTATATATACAATATTATTATATTATATTCTATGTCTTAACATTCAACATTCATCAACATTTCATTTTGGTCATTTAACATTCAATATAAAAATAATAAATATTACGTGTTTAACTTAAACACATTTTCCAAATTTTCATGAAAGAAATTGCATGACCAACTCGATATTTTTCTCTCATCTCGTAGACCGCATCTGCCCGTCCTATCGTCTATTGTTTTTCTTTTTTACATGTAAAGGGCTTCGAGATGAGAAAATTGAGCCATTTAAAAGAGCTCGAAATCAAGAACGATTTTACAATTTTAATATTAAAAAGATGAAATGTTACAGTCCTTCGGGGGAAAGTGATGGGATTATTATGTTATACATGTTTATTTACACTAATTTTAAAATATTCGTATGAGTATAAGTATATATAGCTTGACTATCTTGTACTCTTCATGCGTTCTTTCTGTCACCAACCCCTTTAGTAGCCTATACATCAAAATCGATCACAATTTGACAAATTGCTTTTATGACTATATTGGGTTTCAGGAAGGCTTTTTGGAGATTCGAAGCAATTCATTACTTGGCCTATATGTCCTATTGCTGGGCTTAGAACTTTGGCCTTGAATGAAACATGATGAGAGTTGTTGGGTACAACCATCGTGTTCAGCATACGTCTCACTGCTTGGCATAGGCCTTCCTCGTGGAGAAATATCATGGGTTCAACGGCTTAGCGAGCCTTCCAAAGCACGGAGGACTTTGAGGTCACAAAGTTATGGTCACCCATCCACGGCCTGACCATGGCGAAGGTGGCCTTGTTTTCGATATCGAAAGCCAAAACGTACTAACCACTACGCCACTGAGCTCCTCCTTGCCGCTGACTAAAAGATGGGTAGAGACGATTGTAATGGTAACAGTTCAAAACGGACATAGTAATGATTCACAAAAGAAGCAGACACCTGGGGAAACACACCCTTGACCCAAGTAAAATAAAAACAATCCAAACTGGGAACATCTTATTTTTCTTAGACAGTGCCCACTTGACGGAGCTACTGTAGGGCCTTAAATAGATCTTACATAGGAGGCTGGTCACAATATATCTTATTAGGTCGCAGTAACGCGAATCAGCCCCAATAATACTTATGTTATCCTCGGATTGGGGGCACCGGTGACCAGTTATTATGGGGTTCTCTTCAAAACCTCTTTCTGGCACCAATCTCCCACACACTTGGAAACCTTAGTTTAAATTAAATTAAATTTAAAGTTTTAAAAGTATATTTTGAATTTGCAAAAAAATATGTAGCAGGAATCAGCCAGATATTTGTATTTAAATAAATTGTCTATTTGTTATTTTATGTAATATATGTATTCTGTGTAATATATGTATCCTATGTAGTAATGTTATATATAAATTATAGGTATTCATTGTAAAAGTTTTATAGCATCATTTTATAAGTGCCTTTTGTTTGGTGATGTACTGCCACTGTCTTCTCGGCCCCACAGAATATCAGTGGTCGTGGCAAACTGCTAAAGCCGTCACGGCCGTGTACTGAGTGGGGACCTTTTTGGTTCATTGTAATTAGGTTAAGCTTCATTGTTACTAGCTAGTATTATGATACCAAATAAAGATTTTCTTTCTTTCTTATTATGCGTGTCTATTTATGGAAGATCCATTGTAAGACTAACTGTGTGGGAGAAAATAAACTATTTTTATTATTATTCCACAGAACACCGGAAGAGTTGAAATCTTATCTTGATACGTAAGAGTAAAACAACAAATATTGTATTAGGCACATAAATATCATTAGGGCTAAAACCAAGACGTTTATTTTATGGACCCGAGAACCATTTGTGCGTTTCGATGAAATCTGAAGTATTTTATTGTTCCGAAGTCGTTGCTTGATAAGGATGGCAATAAAATACCACTCCTGAAGGATACGCACCATTTTCCCATAAAAATAAAATCGAAATCATTTCAAAGAGGGACGCCGTAAAAATTTACCGAAGATATAACTTTAATAAGTCGTTCTGTGGTGAATGAATAATGAAAAGTATTTATTTATTGGTTCACTAGATGGCGCTCTGTTTGCGTCTCGATTTTGATGTTTATGCCCTTTCTTATAGTTTTATTAGTGCATTGTTTATTTATTACGTTTTTGTGAGTTCGGACTGATACGACCAGCAATAAAGTACTTTTGAGTAACTGGTGATTTTAAAATTTATAATAATTGTCATAGCGGGATTGGTTCAATTGGTTTTTTGTGTTGAAGAACAAAAATCTGCTCTTTAGCAAAATATCTGTCCTTACCGATTCACATGATGGAATTAATTATGTCGTCATTTGCAATACCAAAAGAATTACAACTCAGTTGCTGGCTTTCAAAAAGGTGTGTGCTCTCTTAAAACACTGCAGATATCCAAAAATACAGTAGAGGGATTATAATTATATTTATTTTGCACGTTATACTATTACCTACTTATTATTAGAGATATACAATAAAAGGTCGACAGCTCAGAGTACGATATAAGTAATAGAAATCACGAGCCGTGTGGTAGCGGTTTATTAAAAGAATACTACCAATCCATCTCTTCCCTTGGGTGTCGTAAAAGGCAACCAATGGACTTAGAATTCTGCACAACCATTAAATAGCTTATAGCGGCGACGGGCTCACCACCTCGTTGATTGCAGTCACTGCTTGGTGAAGCGCGGACTATGGCAATGGACTGCTTTTGCGGTGCTTTTGCCAGTCTCTGAGTAACGCTTAGGGGATAATAGTCGAGATTATTTGTTTGTATATATGTAATAAAGATCACAGAAATATAATAAGCGGGGATTTTGTCTATGATCTATCCTTATTTGTCATTCTTCTTCTTGTGTAGGGCACGCGCCGTGCGCCGGCCGCCGTGCGCGCACCTGTGCGTGCCCGCAGGCCGCGCCGCCAGCGCGTACCGACCGGTACTATCCACTACGCAAACGAGCGAGCACGGTGGCGTAGTGGTTAGTACATTTTGGCTTTCGATCGAAAACAAAGCTACCTTCGCCATGGTCAGGCCGTGGATGGGTGACAAAAACTTTGTGATCTCGGGCTCCTCCGTGCTTTGGAAGGCACGTTAAGCCGTTGGTTGTTTCTAACCACCAACCCGCTTTAAACCAGCGTGATGGTATTACGGCCCTCATGTGTTTCTCCATGAGGAAGTCTGTGCCCAGCTGGAGGACGTTCGCAGCATTTATATTGAGCAGTTGTTTCATTTTACTTCTTCGTCATTAAATTACCCCCGTCCACTGAAGTTACTTTACTTTGTCTTTTTCTTTAGCTTTTATGTACCATTTTTGGCTATAAATATAAATACACGCAGTAGACTTAATTATGTTATAATTTAAACACAAACCTCCCTACACGGAATAGGTTAGAAAAAACTCAATGAGAAAAACCTAATTATTTCTTACTTACGAGCACCTTCGATTCAATGTCTTGGGCAATTCATATAAAGTTTCTACATAGCGCTGAGTGTAAAACAATTAATAGTTAAGTTACTTTTGGTCATTACTTGGTTTAAAACTTGGCACCCGACTGCTCGAAGTTTGGATTTGGGACTCCGATGTGTTATTGAATACCTTTGTTAATTACCCCTCGTGCAAAGTTATGTTAGGTACACATTGGTTTGGTACACATAAGGGGCAATTATAGGTGTAATATTGGCAGAGATATTGATGTAAAAAGTGAAGTGACAAGGAAGTGTGGGTTGAAAGAGGACGTAGTGACAAGAATTGAGAAAGGAATGATAAGATGGTTTGGACATGTGTAAAGGATGGATGAAAATAGATTGACTAAAGGGATATATGTTTCGGGTGTGAGTGGATATACGGGACGAGGCAAATCAAAGACGTTCTTCAGAAGGGCCAGGTTAAAAGTTTTAACTGCCTCTCTGGTCTAGTGGTTGACACCACCGGGATTTGATCCGGAGGTCTGGGGTTCAATTCCTCACGGGAGCAAGGGGTTTTTCTGCTCGGTTTGATTGGTGGTAGGGCTTCTAAGCCCGCCTGGCTAGCTACCACCGTCTTGCCTAAACAACTTAAAAACATCGTTTTACAGCCTGCATGGAAATCTAGCCGGCGCTGTTGGGCAGCTCTGGCGTACCTATGAAACGTCCCTTAAACATGGGAGATGAACACTTGATAAGTCTCTTGTCCTCTTTCAGTATTTTTTAAAGTAACCTTTTAGTTTTTAAAGTAGATGGCATTTTTGATATAAATTTAATTTTAAATATACAATCACATTATCTAAATATATATAACTTAAAGGTGACAGACTGATATAATGATCTATCAACGCACAGTTCAAACCACGGGCTGAAATTTGGCATGCAGGTGGATGTTATGACGTAGGCATTCGCTATGCAAGGATTTTGATTAATGCTACCCAAGGGGATAAAATAGGGGATGAAAGTTTGTATGAAACTGTAAATTTTAAACCGATCGGGCTGACTTTGAAAGTAAATTAAAGGGTTCCTGTGGGATAGTTAAAAAACCATAGTAACCGCGGACGAAGTCGTGGGCAACATCTAGTTCTAAATAAAATAAAAACGCCTGTTTCGGGTAAAGATTAAACAGTTAAACATTCAACAATTTTCATGTGACAATTGTTGAAAGTTTAAAACATCTAAATTTAAGTTTACATTAATCTTACTGATAACTTTAATTTCAGTATTTGTTTTATTAACGACATAATGAAATGTGTTTTTGTTATATTTCTAAAAACTAGTGTACCTACTTCTATTTGTTTTCTGCACCACCCAATGGTTGACTGGTAGGAAATGCTTTTGGCATTAAGTCCGCCATGTACACCAAATGTACTAAAGTTTTAAATAAATAAATAATAATAATAATATAATATATATCACGCCTGTTTCACCAAAGGTGCTACCATCCACATTTCGCCAGATATGTTACGTCCCCAATGTGGAAGCAAGCAATATTCACAATAAACTGTACATAAGTTTCATTCAAAGGCCTTCTCGAACGAGTAGTGCCGCGTCCGTCCCAACTCGGCTACTCAGTCTTTATTAATCAATAGATATTTAAATAGTAGCGAAATAGGTTGATACTCACTGTTTATTCACAAAATCTTGGATAGAGACAACATACAAACATACATACAATCACGCCTGTTATCCCCGAAGGGGTAGACAGAGTCCGAGCACTGTGTTCATTAACCACATTTAGCCATACAAATATTGGGTTTGGTCAATTAAAAAATCGTGAAAGAGTAGTAACAAGTGGCTAGCTCATCGCCTACACAATCACAAACCCAGTACCTAATGCGCCCTTAGTCGCCTTTTACGACATGAATGTACCAACACATGAATGTAGACATATTGCCTAGGCAAGAAAAACAGTTGGTACATTCTTTTTGTGTTCCGGACCAACACGGGCCGGGTCACGGGACGGGACAGAGACTATAACAGCTACAAACTTTAAACTTGGCAGTACCGGTGGGGATCGGTCTATTTTGCTGCATCCTAGCGTGTATTCTGTATTCCGTTGTCTTAAATAAATATTTGTGGTCAATCAACTAGGTCAATTTTCCCAATGAATATGGCGCAGACATATTGAATGATTTCACCGTTTGTTTTTGTGCAACTGAAAATTAATGAGAGTTAAAAAAAAATAAGTTATGTGCTTTTTGGGTGACGCCGCCGCCGTATGTCATTGAGTGTCTAACCAACAATAGGCGTAATCAAGACGTTTCCCCTCTCGCCAAAATTATATCATCAAACGTCAACTTCGTGTGTACCAATATAAATGTCTCTGTGTAGGAATATGACGACCTCCGTGGTCGAGTGGTGTGTACGCCGGTCTCAACGCGTCACCATCTCGAGAGGTCCTGGGTTCGATCCCCAGTGGAGGCAAGTGTTTGGGTGATGAATTTTCAGACATTTGTTCTCCAGTCTTGGATGTTCATTAAATATGTATAATGTTATATAAATTCTGAATAATGATGTGTATTTGTCTATTAAATATATTTGTCCGTCATCTAGTATCCGTAACACAAGCAGCATTTAGTTTCTTAAAATGGGGCTAGTTGATAGATGTGAATGACTGAGGATATTTATTTATATTTATTTATTATTACCTGTGTGCTTAAAGTTTATCGTGTGCGTGCGTTGAGACGGGCAATTCGTGTATTTTTTTTGGGTGCGTCTATTAACCCCTAAGGGTTAGTCAGAGACAAGGCAAAAGCACCGGAAGGCAGTCCGATGCCATAGTGTGCGCTTCACCAAGCAGTAATTGCACATGTGCTGAGCGTGACAGGTGGTGAACCCGTCGCCGCTTTACGCTGATGGACGGTTGTGCAGTGGACCTGCCATTAGTCCCAAGGCCCAAGGGAAGAGACGGGTTGGTAGTACGAGTATTCTTTTAATAAACCGCTACCACAAGACTACCTAAAGCCTAAATCGTGTTTCTAATAGCCTCCTTAACTAAATCAGCTATAAAAAGGTACAAACTTAAATAAGAAGACAGTTTAGTACTGTAGCAATAATCATTGGAAGCATTTTCAAATCTTGTTGTTTCTATTTTTCTTTAAAAATGTTTTTTCAACGAAATACTGCTTACAAATTGGTCTCCTGACTGCTTTTATTATTCTTCCTGTTATTTTTATGAATGTAAATGACTTTATTCCCGCGAGACTCCAGTTTTGGGAAAGAAAGCGAACTCTAATTCATAAGGTAAACGTCAGTACGAATCAAGCTTATGGCGACCTAGATATCGTCTTTATACGGATTTCTTCGTATATTAGAACTTACAAGTGTTAAGTAATTAAAATTGCTGTCATCTTCTTCTCTGTCCTGCCATGTTCCCAATTCTATTTGGGTTCGGCGCAACATGTCTTCTTCTTCCACTCTCTTCTATAACTTGCCAAGTCAACACTTAAAACTTAAAATTAAAGGCCGGCAACGCATGAATGACACCCCTGGAGTTGCAAATGTCAATGGGCGGCGGTGATCGCTTACCGGCAGGTGACTCGCCTGCTCGTTTGCCTGCTATACAATAAAAAAGAAAAAAGAAAGAAAGGACAAATTGCCATCATTTTATTTTTTAATTCAATGATGGCTAACAAGCGGACAGTCGCCTAGAATTCATTTGTATCTTATATGAATTGCAACTCTTACAAGGACCATTACAGCACGTTGTCAACCTCTGTCATTGTCACCAGTATTTTGAAGACCTCGGTGTTTGAGTGGTCTGTCCGGTCTCAAGGCCATCGCCATCTCGACAGGTTCTATCCTCGGTGGGGGCAAATGTTTGTGTGATAAATACAGACATTTTTTCTCTATTCTTGGATGTTTATATATTATTATATATAGTATATAATATTTCGCCTGTACCACTAAGTTAGAATAAAACATATGTACAGTTCATTGTGAATATAGCTTGCCTCACATTGTGCCCGGTGCATGGCAACAGGCTCGCCACCTGTTACATGGGAACATAACATATCTGGCGAAATGTGGGTGCTTAACACCTCTGCCTACCCCTTTGGGGAAAGAGGCGTGATGATATTATGTTGGAGTGTACGAACCACCACGCCACCGAGCTCCACCTGTGACATTTCAATGAATTGAGCTATAGTTCCTCACAGATTCGAAAAAGACAGAATTAAGTCATTGCAGTCATAAAAAGCGTGCTTTTAAACAAACCTGGGGAATATATTTCTATCAAATTAAGAATTTATCACAATTTACCCCTTCGTTCGACTTATTTGACGACCTTCGTGGTCAAGTGGTCAGTACGCCGGTCTCAAGGCGTCGCAAACTCGAGAGGTTCTTGGTTCGATTCCCGGTGGGAGCAGATGTTTGTGTGATAAATACAGGCATTTGTTCTTCAGTCTTGGATGTATATATATATGTATTATATAAAATATGAATATTTTAATGTATTTATCTATTAAATATATTTATCCGTCATCTAGTGTCCGTAACACAAGCTGCATTAGTTGCTTAAAATGGGGCTAGTTGATAGGTGTGAATGTCTGAAAATATTATTTATTACGTTAGGTTGGTGGGTGGCTGCGTGATAGAATCAGAAATGAAGAGATTCGTAGGAGAACCAAGGTCACCGACACAGCCCACAGAATTGCGGGCCTTAAGTGGCGGTGGGCAGGGCACATTGTTCGTAGAACTGACGGCCGTTGGGGCGGAAAGGCGACCACGTACTGGGAGGCGCAACGTTGGTGGACCCACGATCTGACGAAGGTCGCAGGAAGTCGCTGGATGCAGGCGGCGCAGGACCGCCAGGTGTGGCGATCATTGAGGGAGGCCTATGTCCAGCAGTGGACGACAATAGGCTGATAGATAGACGTTAGGTGGCGCTACTATACTAGCGGAACTACTTAATTTATCTATAATCACTGGAATATTTAATATATGAGCTCTCCGTACTAGTTACTTCTTTAAATTTAAACCGTAATTTATTTTAATACGAGTGTACTCTTCAACTTAACTGTTTAGTTCCTAAGATACTTTGCATGCTAGCTGACCGGACGCTTAAAGTTATCCAACTAGGTTTTAGTACTTGTTTAGATCTAGTTCAAGTTCTGCCGGTTTGTTTAATTAAGTTGAAGTCGGGAATAGTTCACACGCGGTGCTGTTTATTAATTACGTTCATTTTGTACTACTGTCGTCACTAGACTTTCCCATTGGAGGGCACCGCGAACACTGGTGTTCGCTAACATATATATTTCTATTGCTATACAGACTAGTGTAAACCAGTAAGCTAATAATAACATTTTTTTTAATAACAACATTTGTTTTCCTAGTTTTGCCATAGCTCAATACATACATACATAAAATTACGTCTGTAATCCCCGAAGGGGTAGGCAGAGTCCAAGGAGCACTGTGCTCCTTAAGACCACATTTAGCCATTCAAAAATTGGGTTTGGTCGGATAAAAAATCATGAAAGAGTAGTAACAAGTGGCTAGCTCATCGCTTACACAACCACAGACCCAGTACCCAATACGCCCTTAGTCGCATTTTACGACATGCTAGGCAAGAAAAGCAGTTGGTACATTCTTTTGTATCCCGGAATAGCTCAATACATTAATTAAAAATGATTTTACAAGCTTATAATGTACTGTCGTTACATTAGTAAGTCTATGTTCCGTTGATACGAAAAGACGACACGTGGGACGCTCAGGCGCGTGAGCCCAACAGACATAAAAACATTCAGAAATTGAAATTATTTTTGTATAAAATTAAAATTTGTCAAATTAACAAAAGGCGTAGAACAAAAGGTGTTATTTAAGACGTTAGCTAAGTAGTATTGCACGGTTGTTGATTCGTTAAGAATAACCATGTATTCGTTCGACGGGGCACACAGGCCGCCCGCCGACGATAACCTAATATCTGTCATATCCATACTAATATTACAAATGCGAAAGTAACTCTGTCTGTCTCACTTTCACGTCAAAACTACTGAACCAATTTATCCAAAATTTGGTACACAGATAGTCTAGAGCAGGATATAGGTTACTGTTTTTCCCGATATTGGAACGGGAACGGGTGCCATGCGGGTGAATGTTAAAAAGTTAAAAACCACCTTCCAGAAAAATTTAGGACAAATTTACGCCACTATGAACTTTGGTTCTAATAAGATTGGTGTAAATTTTCAATTCCACCAGTTGAGGCTACTGTTCCAATTTGAAAAATCTTTCAGTGTTGAATAGTCTATTTATTGAGTAAGGCTTTAAGCTACATACCATCACACTATCTTCAAGTAACTATTCTACGCAGACGAAGTCGCGCGCATATATATATATTTCCTTGGAATTTTCTGTAATGGCGGATTACACACCATTCCGGTAACATACAATTTGGCAGTAGAGAAAACATTGAGTTGCTGCCTAATTAGTTATTTTGCTGACCAATTAGAAATTTCTGCTGTCCATAAGTTGCTGACCGATTAGTTAATAAAGCTGACCATTTAATTTGGTATTTTTTGCTGAGCAAAATTCGGGCACCTATTACTATTTTACAGTTCACAAACATATTTTGCCACAGAAGTGTGATCGGCACAACTTCTGTCACTTGTCAACTCAATGTCCTTTCTTCTCTAATCATACTCTCAACCGACTCATCACCACCTAACTTATCTTAAAACTTTTATAATGTACTAGGTGTGTGAATTCGAATGCCTTATGAATTCGAATATTAGGTCCTTACCTATGAAATTGGTGTTTTGTATGGAGATTTTGGGGAATTCTGAATTTTCCATACTAAATTTTTTTTAGTTTTCTTCACAACGACAAATCCAAAGATAGTAATATTTTGCATCTATCATAAGACAAGCTTTAGTAATATGTGTAATATCACACTTCATAAAAATTATTTATCGTTTTTAAGTGAATGCTAATAAAATGATGTATTCGGGAGGCACTTAAAAAGAGTTGTCTCCGTGTCCAATTTTAACACAATTAAACTTACAACAAATTATCAAAACAAATCAAAAGAGCTCAATAATATAGTCTATTTTTAGACGAGGTAATTATTTTTTAGGAATACTCTGAATCTGAATAGTTACAGACAAAATACTAAAACACCATTTTCTTAGGTAAGGACCCAATATTAGATCGTTGGCACACAGAATTTCCATACCTATTTAGGTACAATTGTAAATTCAAACAAATGATCGTTATTAAACAATTTACATGTAACAACATCTCTGAAAGAACAAAACCGCGCGATTTACACGAAATATAACACGTTACATTACGTACGTGATACGGTGGCCCATAAAAATACGTATCCCTTGTATGTTAAAGGAATTAATAATTTTACGAATGCCCGTTACGTGCGGCTATGGCGCATCGCGGGTTTATTATGTGGGCGTATGGCTTGTGAATTTTGATTTTTATCACCATGATTCTAAAATTTATATTCCTTTACCCTTGCTCATGTTTATTTATTTATATGGGTTATACGCTCATCACTAGGTCTAAACTCAACAAAACTTTCATCCGATTTGAAACTGTAATTGTGTAACGTAGGGATTTAGGATAATTATACGTTTTATCCGCCTTTCTGGTCTAGTGACTCCACCGGGTGTAGGTCGGGAGGTCCGGAGTTCGATTCCCCACTGGACAGAGGTTTTTTCTGCTCGGTTTGGTTGGTGGTAGGGCTTCTAAGCCCGCCTGGCTAGCTACCACCGCGTTACCTAAATTTGTCGCCATAATAACAATGTTAGCATTGTCGTGTTCCGGCAATCAAAGGTAAGATTCCTCAGTTGTTGAGGATTACAGGTGAAGCTCGCTTCCACCTTCGGCCTTATCGTCACTTACCATCAGGTTTTAACCGCCTCCTTGGTCTAGTGGTTCACACCACCGGGTGTTGATCGAGAGGTCCTGGTTCGATTCCCCATGGGGGCAGAAGTTTTTCTGCTACGTTTGGTTTTTAGTAGGGCTTCTAAGCCCGTCTGGCCAGCTACCACCGTCTTACCTAAATTTGTCGCCATAATAACAATGTTTTAAGCATTGTTGTGTTCCGGCAATCAGAGGTAGAGCCAGTTCCTCAGTTGTCGAGGATTACAGGTGAAGCTCGCTTTCACCTTCGGCCTCATCGTCACTTACCATCAGGTGAGATGAAGGCCAAGAGCTTGCCTGTCTTATGTAAAAAAAATAATAAGCTGTCAACAGTCTAACCTAAATTTGTCGCCATAATAACAATGTTTTAAGCAGTGAAGTAAGCAATGTTCAAAATGAACTGTACATAAGATTCAATAAAACTCAGTGGTACAGGTGGTAGATCGAACCCGCGATTCCCCGTCCGTCCCAACGGCCATTAGAACTATATACAGAGGTATAATAAATAAATAAATAAAATAAGTATCTTCAAACATTCACACCTATCAACTAGCCCCATTTTAAGCAACTAATGCTGCTTGTGTTACGGACACTAGATGACGGATAAATATATTTAATAGATAAATACATATAAATATCCTGAATATATAAAAAATATATATAAACATCCAAAACTGGAGAACAAATGCTTGAAAATTCATCACCCAAACATTCCCCCCCCCCCATTTAATTAACGGTATTGGGCGTCTAAAAAGTGTATAATAGATTACGAACGAATTCGAACCCAGAACCTCTCGAGATAGCGACGCCTTGAGACCGGCATACAGACCACTCGACCACGGAGGTCGTCATATTAATAATGATACTATTATTCGGTCGTAGCATTAATATTATTAAAAAAAAAACAAAAGTTTTTGTTTTTGAAATTCTCGTGTTGAAATACGCCGTGTGTATTCATCGAGTAAGAACACAAGAAGAACATGTCAATCGTAAATGAATTCAGGTCTAACCAAATTAACAGACACAGTCAAAAATTTAATCGTAAAATCTATCACATTGTAAGTGTAAATGAAAGTATACCTTACTGCCGAGTGTTTGAGCATCTTTCACCTTTTCCTTAACTGGTAAGCAGAGTTAAAGATCGTAAATGGCATTCAGGGACTTTTCACCGGAATCAACCGTGCGAGCTCAAACAAATCTGAACCAACTTTGATGTTGCATCGTTAGACGAAGCGTGTAAATTGGTTAAATTTTTCAGTGGAACTCCAGTTTTATTTAGGATTTTAGTTTTTAATTTCAGGACTTTAAGCCACTTATCTAATTATAGCGTTTAGGAAGTAGCTGAAAATGACTATTAATATTAAATCGGGTTAAATTTTTTTAAGCATATTACATGAATAAGATTTTGTACTAACTCGTATTGCGCAGCGTGGTGGTGTTCCAGCCTAAACTCATCGTGTGTTTCCCAGGAAAAAGGCCTGCTCCCAGTAGTGGTACATATAGGCAGAGGGGATTGAGGGGGATTGTAAGGGTCAAAAATAGGCAGCGGTAGCCGAATTGGGACGGGCACTACCCGGAATCGCGGGTCGATCACACCGCATGTACCACTGAGTTTGAATAACGCTTATGTACATGTGAATACCGCTTGCCACCTGGTACATGGGGACCTAACATATTGGCAAAATGTAGGTGTTAACACCTCTGTCAGCCACCTGATTCTAAACTGTTGGTTCACGGATTCGATTCGGAAAGTCCCGTCCTGAACATTGAAATACAGCATGAGACATGAAAGAGATGTTGTCTAGTTAAGCCAAGAGATGTCATATTAAATGCGAGGTATTAAATATAGTGACGAAATACGTAAAGTGGTTTTAACTGCCTCTCTGGTCTAGTGGTTCACACCACCGGGTGTTGATTGGGAGGTCCGAGTTTGATTTCCCATGGGGGCAGAAGTTTTTCTGCTCGGTTTGGTTGGTAGTAGGGCTTCTAAGCCCGTCTGGCCAGCTACCACCGTCTTACCTAAATTTGTCGCCATAATAACAATGTTTTAAGCATTGTTGTGTTCCGGCAATCAGAGGTAAGATAGCCAGTTCCTCAGTTGTCGAGGATTACAGGTGAAGCTCGCTTTCACCTTCGGCCTCATCGTCACTTACCATCAGGTGAGATGAAGGCCAAGAGCTTGTCTGTCTTATGTAAAAAAAAAGACAAGCTGTCAACAGAACCAGAAAATCGCAGGCAACTCCTCGGGTGTTGTAGATGTCTATAGGCGGCGGTAATCACTTACCATCAGGTGAGCCGTCTGTCCGTTTGCCCACTGCTAACATTAAAAAAATGCTAATCTTATCGACTAACAAACAAACGGTACACACCTCCACGTCTACATAAAACAATCCCCTTTTTTGTGCAGTGTTTACTGTAGATACAGCATTTATTCCAGTGGGAGTCGGGACAATACGACCTGACCACAACGTGTGTCAACGCAGCCTGCGATCGTTTGATCAGACAAAAACCACAGACGCTCTACAACAAAGGACAAAGCGATGCATTCGAACGCGTGCGTTTTATCAACCTTGATATTTCTCCATTTAAAAGCCAAATAACTACACACATAAATGAGAAAATTTTCATCAGCGTTAAAAGAAAATAATTGCATCTGAAGAAGCTCGGTGTCGTAGTCGTTAGTACGCTTTGATTTCGATATCGAAAACAAAGCCATCTTTGCCATGGTCAGGCCGTGGATGGGTGGCCAAAACCTTGTGATCTCAAACTCGCCCGTGCTTCGGAAGGCACTTTAAGCCGTTGGTCCCGGTCACTATTGCAACCGTTTCTACCCACCATCCCGCGTTGGGCCTGCGTAGTGGTGTTACGGCCCATACTCGTCATGTGTTTCTCCATGATGAAGACCTGCAATGGGACGTTAGGATGAGGACATTATATCGTTATTCACGAAGTAGTGATGAGGCTTTTAAACTCATATTTTGGGTAATATGTTTGTAGTTTCCTATGTAACTGTGGTGTCTTTTTTTGTTTCGATTTTATTCACGAATACCACAGAAACAGGAAAGAAAGGCTACGACTAAATGTACAGTCAACTCCAAAACTATGTAAACATTTTCGGCAGTAAATGACTCACAATAGAAGAAAAAAAAAAGATTGTCTCGTCTAACATGTGTATAAATGATTTTCCTCGACTGTACCAAAACGAATCAGAAAATGAAAGTTCAAAGATGGCCAGATCGCACAATTTTACTCATAACCAGAAATACTGAGAAACAATGAATAAGGCTCCGAGTTTTGCAACGAAAATAGAAATGCAAATATTGTTTTATGTAATCAAATTTACTCAACTAGCTGAGCGGAAAATCTTGCCTTGGGTAAAAGGGAAATATAGCAATATTTAGCACCCAAGAGACACGTTTAACAGGCTTGATAGCGATTTACAATCATGTCAATACAGGAATGACAGGCTCCCTCAGAGCATCGCGGTATTTTTCCACCGGGAGCCTCTATTCGAATTCATATATTGTTACATTGAAATAGAGCTTCAGCCATAAGAAATACGTTTTCATTTCAAATACGTGACACGATTCTGGTGTTCATTGTGATTCGGCTTTTCAGCTTTCATGTATTTAACGAATATTTTGGCATGATTCTCTTTGGTGGAAAATTCCTATAAGCGCAAGGTTTTTACTTGAGAAGGCAAGTATATAAGAGCATACTATTGTATGTGATAATTAAGACAATTGATAGCCTGACGTTATTTTACAACGCTTATTACTAACCTTCGTCATTGAAATGAAATGAAATTCTTTATTTAATTATTTAGGTAACAAGTACTTACACTTATGACGCGCCAAACAATAAAAGTCAAATACATTTCGGCAACGCCCAATAAAACGGGGGGTTTTAAGGGATAATGGCATAAAATATTTTGAATGTGTTTTACTTATTTATTACAATAATCATGTAAACTTGTTTATAAGGTTCTTTTTTCACAAAAATCATTTTCAATCACTTTAACACTCTTTTAATTGAGACCAGTGTTCTTACTCATTTGAATATTTTTTTTATGCCTGAATCTTGAAATATAAAAAAAGTAAACACTTAAAAAATACTACTCATACTTACTTGTAACGAGGCGCCATAGCTATATTAGCGCCTCGTTGCTGTCATTGCGCTCTTCTCTGGCCATTTTTCTTTTAGTTTCCGTTTTTAAATTTGCTGTCTGTCTCTTTTTATTTGTTTTGTTCTCGAAGCTCATTCTTACGAGAGTCAGTGCGTAGAGCGGCTGACTCCCTTCTAACAATAATTGTATATATTTATAAAGTGAATCAATTTTTATAAGCTGAAACAAAGTTACAACAAACCACATTATCAGTTCCTAATTTATAACAAAGACTATATGTTTCTCTAAGGCACTATTCTAAGTAGCCCTACCCTTTCTATAATATATTTAAGTGTTAAATGTGAAATTGTTTTGTGTTCAGTGTAATTTACCTTTTTTATATAATTGTTTCAGTTGTGCCTTAATTATTCATTATAAATATACAATACATAAGTGACGACCCAACTGCATTTTCTTTATCCCCGGCTTCACCCCGTCACATACTCGATTTATATATATATATATATATATATATATATATATATATATATATATATATATATATATATATATATTTATATATATATATTTTCTTTATCCCCGGCTTCACCCCGTCACATACTCGATTTTTATATATATATATATATATATATATATATATATATTTGAAATGAACCGGAATTTGGAATGTGTACGACGAAGCACTTACATACCACTTTTTTGAGACCGTATCATCGGTACGATGAAGGTTAGTGATCAAGGGTTAATTTACACTATAGCTACGAGCCTGTTTCACAGGGCACAATGTGAGGTGAACTATTTACAATCAACTGTACGTAAGTTTATTCAAACTCAGTGGAACAGGTGGTGGGATCGACCCGCGACCAAAGAGTACCGCCGTCTATTTAATGTATGTGTTCTGTATAATGATCCTGTGTACAATAAACTGTTAAATAAATAAAAAAAAACTCAAATCTTTTGCTGCTACTAATCTCAGCTGACCGTTCTAAACACAGCCCTAATTGCATCACGGTCATATTCGCTTGGCTACACGATATTTCTCTAATTTCAACGGCAACTAGTGACAATTACCGCAGCTTAATAGAAAGGTTTTCCCTACGGTAATATTATTTTATAACAGATTTTGCTTTTGACTTTCAGCCGCAAAGCGCTGTAATTGTAGCGGGGATAACATTTGTGATGCTAGGGATTTTATTATTATAACTATAAGATTTATAGTACAGAGAAACAGAAATATTCCTACTACAGATCACCAATACAGTAGGGCGTGATTAACACTCGTACAGATTATTCTATATATCGCGTCTCTACCCTGCCCTTGGGTGCACGGAAATCAACAGCTACAATCATCCTTAGCCTAAATACCTCCCATTGCTGGGCGCAGGCCTCCCTACATGGAGAAACACATGAGGAGTATGGGCCGTAATACCACCACGCTAGCCCAATACGGGTTGGTGGAAACGGTTGCAATTGCAAACGGGACCAACGGCTTAACATGCCTTCCGAAGCTCGGAGGAGTTACAGATCACAAAGTTTTCAGTCACCCATCGAAGGCCTGACCATAGCAAAGATAGCTTTGTTTTCAATATCGGGAGCCAAAGCGTATTAACGATTACGAAACCAAGATCTTCTGCAGCACCAAACTCGCCCTTAAATATATAGATTTTTTGAACAGGAAGAAATCTTCTTATGGACTTTGAATAAGACCTTCCATGATATTGACGAAAGCACTAAGGTTGGAGGCCGAATAGGATGGGTTAAAGGTACACCGGGCAAGACGTCTGCATGTATCTTAGCTATATATTTTTCAAGATGCTAAAAACATCCAGCAATGTGGCAATGGCTATCTGGCTGTCCAAGATATTATGACAACGGGTCGTAGGAGACAGTGGACGCTTCTTTTTATGAAGACGAAATCCATTTTCGGACCTACGGCTGAGTAGGCGGTAGGCGTGTGTAAGACTCGGTCTGTAGCGGCGAAAAATACTCATTGAAGTTCTCTTCGTTCCGTGGGGAAGACCCGGGTCTACCGAAGCTATTCTCCGAGCCGTTTACAGGGCTTCCCGACCTTATCAGACACTAAGTCAGGGCTTGCGATAATGGAGGATTCCCGGGTATTATTATTATATTCAAGAGATCCCAAAGACCCTAACATCGAAACTATTAGGCAATTCAGATCATTTCCTGCCTGATTTCATTTCTTTACGAAACCAATATTAAAAACAGTACACCTTTGAACCATCAATAGAAATTGATAACCAGTATTTCATGGAATCTAAGATTGAGAATTAATCAAGGCGAGTGAATTTGACCAATAAGTGGATTGATAAAGCTTTAAAGCTTTAATTTTTCCCACAACTAAAGGTAAACGCCCACACAAACCGGGAATAGTCTGAATTGATTACTTCCACTTAATACCATATTTACAATTGGACTTAAGTGGAATCCTTGCTCGATTGTATCTGACAATTCCTGATTAAATAACTTGACACTCTGAACAGTTAAACTGGTTTCCCACGGCATGCGATATTGTAGACATTCATTCATGAGACAGAGATTCATGAATAAATTTCATTCATGAAACTGCGACCGTCTGCAATATCACAGACCGTGGGAAGCAGAAGTCACAGACAGTTTTAGAGAGCCGGTCAGTTGTTTGAATGGGTTCCTCTATCAGGGAGGTAAGCAGGGACTTCTAATACGAAGCAGCAGTAAAACATCAATGTGTCCACGGAAGACCAGCGTCGTGGTGGTTCTAAGCCCGACATATGTGGAGTGCTAGGTACTACTAATATCATAAGGTCATCAGTATGTTTGTTCGCTTGCGTCCCTGCTTCCATGTTGGGAGTATAGAGACGCTTTTTCTTTCTAAGTAAGATATAATGTGCCAACCTACCGCAATCGTCGTCGGCTTCCACCGGCTTTTGCTTTCAGTTCCTAAGGCGAGCACTAATTATGTTCGCAATGCACCTGTCTCTCGATTGTTGCAGACTTATAATAATACATTATCTGTTGGTTTCCTTAATTAATAAATAAAATAACCCCTTTAGGGTTAACACGGTTTCAGAAGCGATGCATCTGTAATATAACAAATCATTTTTTTTCCTACACTACTAACATCTATGTATAATCATATATCTTGTTAATTAATTCAACAACAACGTACTTTCGAATAAAAAAAAATCAAAGCTCCAATTAAGACTATAGCATGCGCTGTACCGCTCAATTACTCCCTGTAATGAGATATACTGTTCTTTCGTTTGGTAAACATTTCTATCGATATTAACTTTTTTTTATAAAATCACCCGATGGTCAGTGATTACCGCCACTCATAGACACCTGCAACATAGAAAGGGTTACAAATTGTCAGCTTTATCAGTGGGATTAAGATCTATTCCTGAATGTTTGTAAATCGATCGGATTGGATCGGTCCGGAATTATGATTACAATTATTATTGTAATGCTCGGAGTTATGTGGCGTAGTGGCTAGTACGCTTTGGCTTTCGATATCGAGAAGAATGCCACTTTCATCATGGTCTGGCCTTGGGTCCGTAACCAAAACTTGATACTGGAACTCCTCATTTTCGACATTAAAATTGTGATAGTTTGATTAAATGTATTTGTATGTAGCTTCCAGTTCACTTTAAAATGTTAATTTTCTGTGAATCACGGTCACCATTCAAGTATCTTTGCGTTCTAGGGGCCATCGGTTCCATATTTTGTATTTCGTTATGTGGACTCTTTCGATAATTGTGACTCTAGTTCTCTTTCGAATCACCTCATTAAAATATTTTACAAGAAACTTTAAGCATGCCTTTACAAGTCCCTTAAATAAGTATTTATATTAAAATTACATATAATATTGGTTGCTCGGTATTCGCCCTGTCAGTGTGTCCACTCACATATGCGGCATATGCCGATATTCTCGCTAACGAGTTGCCAACAACAAACTTGTTCGTCGTAAGCTGAATAACTCCCTCTGTTCGTATTTTACATTGTCACAGTTACTTCTTGATCAATGGGATTGGGATTTATACCGTGGGGTAAGGGAGCGTGTCTCGTACTCGCAAATATCTGATTGAAAATTAAAAAGTCCGAGTAACTTCCTCTGTTAAATACTTAAGTTATTCTTGATATGATAGAACTTCGACTGCGATGGTTACAAAGGGAATTACATACTGTCAGACGAAATCGAACGACTAGAGCACGTCCCTAGCGCGTCGTGGTGGGCACCGCACTAGCAGCTGTCACTGCGCCGGATATGAATAAAATTATTGTGGAGCGAAACTCATTATTGCGTTGTTGTATGTGAAAAGTAATTAAATAACATAAATAGGGAAAGTGTTTATTCTCTTATCCATACTAATATTATAAATACTAATATTAACTTTGTCTGTCAGTTTGTCTCACTTTCACGTCAAAACTACTGAATCAGCTTAACCGAAATTTGGTACACAGATGGTCTAGAGCCTGAGAAAGGACATAGGGTACCTGTTATCCCGATCTTCCCATGGGAACGGGTGCCATGTGGGTAAACGAATGAATTAGAATGAATGTTGTTGTTGGTAAATAGAAATATAAACCACTGTGCTCTTCAAGAAAGGAGTAAGTATTATATTGTACTTGTATCC
This sequence comes from Parapoynx stratiotata, assembly GCA_910589355.1. Lineage (NCBI taxonomy): Eukaryota > Metazoa > Arthropoda > Insecta > Lepidoptera > Crambidae > Parapoynx > Parapoynx stratiotata. The sequence continues at coordinate 11,324,388 of OU342481.1, forward strand.
TCGCTTACGTCATCAATATCAGTCCTGATGAGTGCCATTTCGCATTTGCCATTTTTCATTTTAATCTGGTTTTGGTTATTACATTAATAACTAAAACAGACTTGTACAATAATACCCTAATCAATAATATTATTAAAACAGTTTTCTATCCAATTACGTTTGATACTGTTTTTCCGCTACGAGTATAAATGGGAATTCAGAACGTTCTTCATTTAAATGATCCAAACGTAATGACCAAAAAATTTATCTGTTTATTTACGGTAACGGTCACCACAGTCGTAGTTATGCAACGTAATGGCCTTTTTGGGTTAAATGTTGTGCAGAGAAAGATTTACAATAGTTTAAAATGAATTAAATATTTCAGTTTTTATTTAACCAAAGACCTTTTTTTATTCAACGTGTGGACTATTACCTTCACGTGGAAAGTCCAGGCTTGTTTTTACATCTTGAATTAAACACAACAAGCAAACTGCTACCTGATCGTAAGTACCTATATAGATAAGCTCGCCTCGAAGAGCATAACCGGCTGCGAGAATGACTAGACGCGTTTATAACGAGTCGCGCTAGCGTGACGCTTTGATTTTATGACGACTCGCTAATAATCCACCTTGAATACATTACATACATATAATCACGACTGTTATCCCCTAAGTGTTAGTCAGAGACAAGCCAGAAGCACCGTAAAAGTAGTCCACTGCCATAATCCGCGCTTCACCTAGCAGTAATGCACATGTGCTTATGTGTGCATGTGTATGTGCATCTGTCTTGTAAACATCCCTGTAAAAATTGCAAGTATTTGAGACTCTTAAAATCTCAAAAATCATAGTCTACTCGTACGTTGCCTGTGACATAAGATGTTAAGTCACAGGGCTATAGTGCGCGCGGAACTAGTTGGCCGCGCGGAACTAATTGGCCACGCCTTAGGTATGTGAGCGGTGGGACGGAGAGGAGGGGGCGCTTGCTGTCATTACTCAGTTAGGCACCGGACTTCGCGACGGCAACACGCATTGCAAGTTCTGGCTACTTTAATCAAAACGCACATGAGATTGCAATAGCGAGATGAGTCGCCACCTAAGGCGCGGCCAACGAGTTCCATGCGCGCTATAGTAGTTCATTGCCTGTTTGCCTAAGTTCAAGCAGTCGTCGAGGATCTGGAAAGGGAAAGAGGCGTGATGATGTGTTATATTATGTTGTCACTGCTTGTTGCGGCGAATCTGAGAGATACGGAACGGGAACCGGGTTGCGGGTTGGAATCGATACTCGCCTAACACCATGGGTCTTCTGTATGGTGGAACTACTGTTCGTCACATCACCAGCCACTCATACCCCCAGTAACTTCGTAGTCCCCAGTCAATGGCGCCCCACGTTGAGCACCAATGTGACGACGTGGTGGACCGATGATTAGAAGAAAACTCCAACTTGACACTATATTTATAACATATCGCTCATCCAAAAAAATAATGACATAATTACCAAAAAGTCGAAAATGAGTTTTTGATGCCATAACTTCATGTTTTGCACGTTTTATCTACGGTAAAAACGACAGAATTAGTTTCCGAAAGAGAGAGTCATTGCCGTCGTGGTGTTGGCCAATACTTCGAAAGGATACGCGGAAACATCGACAAAGTTTATAAAATGTAGACAGATTTATAAAAATAAAACTAAAATTGAATATAATGTTGTTTAAATTCATGATTTATTCCCATATCCAAACCTAGTTTAATGTCATAATTGTATTATTTGATGTATAAAATGTCATAAATGTACGTCTGGTTTGTTTTATTTCGTTTTTTCAAATAGTAATCTTAAGTTTTCTCGCAAACTTTTAATGTTATATTATTGGTAGTAAAGTAACACAACATAACTATTAAAATATATCAATAGAATGATTGGAAATACACAATATTTTCGATGTCAAACTTTTAAAACGCTCTCCTGAAAAATCGCAAAAACGTAATTACGTCAATATTCTTTTGGATGAGCGATATATATTAAGGCACAACTGGAACAATTATTTAAAAAAATGTTAATTTCACAGAACACACATAAACAATTTCACATTTAAAACTAAAAGATATTATGAAAGGTAGGGCAGGGCTACTTACAATAGTGCCTTATATATATTTATCGATTTTATAAATGAACTGTAACTGGTAAATTCTGAATCCTGTGATTTCTGACTGTTTTACGATAAGCTTATAATTTATTTAACACAATAGTAATATTTAAATTATTGATTGCGAGTCGATCACTATGGACGCTGACTCTTGTAAGAATGAATTTCGAGAACAAAACAAATAAATAGAGACAATAAATTTTAAAACAGAAACCAAGAGAGAAATGGCCAGAGAAGAGCGCAATAACAGCAAAGAGTCGCTTATACTTGTATAGCGCCTCGTTATAACTTCATAGTCCCTAGTCACTTCATGGTCCCCAGATCCTTTTTTTTACGAGGAGAAATCCATTTACGGACCGTACCTACCGGTGGCTAGCCGGTAGGCGTGTGTGGGACTCACCTGCCATATTGGCACTACCCACTAAAACTCCCCGATATACCCGTTCCTGCCCTTCTGTGGGAGCGACCCGGGGTCTACCGGACCAACTCTCCGAGCCGTTCCCAGGGCTTCCCGACCTAGACGGACACTAGGTCGGGGTTTGCGCCAGTGGGAGATTTTCCGGGCATATTCGGAAAATCTCCAGACGTGGCAGCCGGTGATACGTGTGCGTGGAAGCCATCCAACGCACGCAGCTGCTCCCGGGGCAGGTAGAGGGACGGGCTTATGGCGCCCACCTTCTCCTGCCCACCCGTCTACGCCGGAGAGGAGGCGCTAAAGGATTCTCCTCCCGCTCCCTCTCCGCAGCCTCTTTCTATGGTCCCCAGATCCTAGTTACTTCAGAGTCCCTCACTGGACACAGGCCTTCCTACTTGCTGAAACTCAACAGAAGTATGGGCTGCAACAACTCCACGCTTGCTCTATGCGGATTGCTGGGTGGAAACGATTGCTATAGGGATCAGGTTTAACATGCCTTCCAAAGCATGGAGCAACTTAAAATCATAACGTCTGTGCTCCAAATTCGAGCTACTCTAGTTTGGGCGCTTCAGCGCAACTTCTGTTATGTCTTTAAAAAGTCACTGAAGTTTTATGTAATTACGACTTCGTCCGCGTAGAATAGTATCTTGGAGATAGTGTGATGGTATGTTGCCTGCCTGCTTCAATAAATAGGCTATTCAACGCTTAAAGATTTTTTCAAATTAAAACAGTCGCCCAAATGGTGGAATTGAAAATTTACTCCATAGTGGCGTAAAATTGACCTTAATTTTTCTGGGAGGCGTTATTTAAATTATTTTTAACATTCACCCGCATGGCACCCGTTCCCATGCGAATATCGGGATAAAAGATATCCTAAGTCCTTCCTCAGGCTCTAGACTATGTGTGTACCAAATTTCGGTTAAATTGTTTCAGTAGTTTTAACATGAAAGCGAGACAGACAGACAGAGTCACTTTTGCATTTATAATATTAGTATGGATTTGTCGATTTTTCGTTTCGGTCTGCATGCAACCACCCCAAAAACGAACAGCATTGAATAACAGCTTATCTGCCAGATGCAGTGATGTTTATTGAGTTCTGTAAACATGTGGCTACGCATTTATTTAAAAATATAGTGTTTGCGTTGCGAATTTTGGCTCTATTTATTTCGTTAACAGTAATTAATTAACAGGCGCTGGGTGTGAATGTATGTAATATTTTTTATGTACAATTTAATGTAATATATCACGCCTGAATCCCCAAAGGGATGAGCAGTGATATTTAGTGGATAGAAACAGCCGGAACCAACCATATCGTGCTTTTCGATGCGCATAGGAGCTCGAGATCACAACGTTTTGGTCACCCGTCCACAGCCTAACCGTGGCGAAGGTAGCTTTGTTTTCGATCGAAAGTCAAAGCGTACTAATCCACTTCGCCACTGAGCTCCTCAACAGTATAGAGCACAGCAGCAGCCTCGCCCTTTTTGTCATAAGGACTAAAACGTGTCGAACGAAATGTAGGTGTTGGAGAGAGGTCTCTACAAAATTAAATTACGACTACATAAATACAGAATTTTATAGAAGCTAAAATCAAGAACACGAAACCCAGAAGCTTCTCTACAAGGAACCGTAAATAATTCCAGTATCTTCTCTTGATGTGTATTCTTGGCACGTTCCTATTATATCGATAGTTTTTTCGTGCACCACTACATGTAACAAGTAACCAGTGTGAATGGTTACTACGCGTGGCGTGGCCTGTCTACTTCTGCCCTGTTTGTTACTGCGAAGTTGTATTGAGGATGGTTTTATGCAACACTGCGGACGAAAAGAAAAGGGATTTTACTTATTTTGACATGTAATAAGGAGAGAAAAATGAAAGAAAAGATGTGGACTTTAAAGTGGATGGGAAGAGGAAGACCGAAGAATGAACGTATGATGAGAAAGGGTGACAGGCTAAAAAGAGGATAAAAAGAAACCTTTATCCTTTCTTAGACCACTGGACCACTTTCTGGACCACTTTGGGAACTATTGGTCTAGAACCATTAGTTCAACCCTATGGGTCCACGGGAGGTTCGACGGGGGTTCCACCGGAAACAGATAAATTTTGAAAGTGGTCTATGAGAAAAATAAGTCTGGGGACCTCGACTATCTGTGTGCCAAATTTCAATTAAATAGGTTCAGTAGCGTTGTTGTGAAAGCGAGACCACAGACAGAGCTACTTAGAATTATCGCCCAAATTGCTGAGAACTGTCCTTGAGACTTTTTAAAGTTTTTGGACTGGGAAATATAAAATGACATCTACAAACAACAAATTCATGACTTACCTTAGTTTTGCGATATCGTGGTCGCGGCTGTGACCCTGGTCGACCGGGGTACAATTCTTGAAGTCCTCTTTAGATTTTCCTAAAAAGTGGGCCCGAATATAAACATGGAGAAGACGTGTCAAATTGCCATGCTGGACGCTTGTGAAGATTGTGGGCTCCACACTGAAAATTGTAGACGAAAACGTGATTCGACCTCGGCACACATATTATCTTTATGCATATCTATTTTCTTTTCTTTTGTGTTAATCTCTGCTTAGCCTAATGGTTGACTATAACGATATTAGTAATTAAGTCCGCCATATGTACATTCTTATTGTAATAGGTATTAAAGAAATAAAAAACAAACACATTAAATGAATATATAGTTACTGGTTGCCTTCCGCATGAAACCTTTAAGTTACCTCCTTCAATAAAGAATTTCCCACCTTTAGCCAGGATTAAGGTATTAGGAGCTCTGTCGATAGGAATTACGCGGAAAGAAGTATGGTATTAGTTTATATCGAAAACTGTTTCCTATCCTTAATTATATTTGGGGAAGATGTTTGTTCATATTGCGTAGGCGTCACTACTAGAGGGTCTTTGTGGTGTTTTAGTTTATTTGTTAAGGATGTTTTCACTTACTCCCTTTCCTGTTCTAGACATTTATGTTTTGGAGTGATGACATGAACTTTTAATTGTGAAATAAAACAACTTACCTTTGTATTATTAGACAAGCTTTAGCAATATGTGTGATATCACTCTTCATAAAAATAATTTATCGTTTTTAAGTGAATGCAAATCAAATAATGTATGCGGGAGGCACTTAAAAAGAGTTGTCTTCGGTTTAAATTTTAACACAATTAAACTTACAACAAATTACAAAATTACAAAAACAAATTACAACAAAACAAATCAACAGAGCTCAAAAATATGGTCTATTTTAAATAATGTATTCGGGAGGCACTTAAAAAGAGTTGTCTTCGGTTTAAATTTTAACACAATTAAACTTACAACAAATTACAAAATTACAAAAACAAATTACAACAAAACAAATCAACAGAGCTCAAAAATATGGTCTATTTTTAGAGGAGGTAATTATTTGATAAGAATATTCCGAAACTTAATAGTTACAGACAAAATACTAAGGGAGAAAAAAATGGAAATTTCAAAGGTAAAGACCTATTATTTTTGACGACCTCCATGGTCTCATGGTCTGTATACCGGTCTCAAGGCGTCGCCATCTCGAGAGGTCCTGGGTTCAATCCCCAGTGGGGGCCGATGTTTGTGTGATGAATACAGTCATTGGTTCTCCAGATATCCTGAATGTATTTATCTATTAAATATATTTATCCGTCATCTAGTATCCGTAAACAAATAGCATTAGTTGCTTAAAATGGGGCTAGTTGATAGGTGTGAATGTCTAAAGACATTTATTTGTTTTTTTATTTTTCTAACTTATAGAAACTGTCTAATACTGGTACGAACATATTTCTGGTGATACGAAGTTTTTAAGGTATATTCCATAATGTACTCGTTCAAAATTGTATAATAATTTTCAAAGTTAATTTTTCCTAGCAAATATAAATGTTCTCCGAACTAGATCCCTAATCTAAAAATCTTTTCAATACAATGGTGCTTCGATCTTCATAAGTGATTTGGAAGTACGAGAACCTCTCACTGAAAGTACTCGGAAACCCGAATAATTATTGGAAAGCCAGTAAAGAGTATCGCTACTGGCCTCTGGCAAAAAGGAAAAACGAACAACGCTTAGAGGAAAAAGAAACTGGCAACTGGTACCAGTAAATATCGAAAATGGAAATTCAATCCGGTGTCGGAATGTTTCATTCGAAACCCCGTTGTGAATTTTTTCGAGATATTTTCCGATATTTTGAGGACTAAAATTCTACCCTATATACGTCCCACTGCTGGGTCTGTGGGGTGGTAATTACACCACGCTGGCCCAATGCGGGTTAGTGGGTAGAAATTGCATTAGCGGTGGTGGGTACAAATTGCAAGCCCGGTGGCTTAACGTGCAAAAGCACGGAGGAGTTCGTGGTCACTAAGTTTTGGTCACCCATCTAAAACCTGGCCATGGTGAAGATAACTTTGTTTCCGATATATACCAAAGCGTACTTACCACGCCACCAAGCTCCTCAAAAGCATTTTGGTACATGCAAATTCAAAGATTAATTATTCATATCTACAAATAAAGGGCTGATTAAATGGTTACTCGCCGCTTGCTGTTTCCATGTCATGCTTCTATTTCTCAACTGTCCTTCTACAGATTCGATTCGGAAAGGCACGTCTCATCTCGCTCTGATCCGCTGCAATAAAAAGTGACGGGTATAAACATTGACAGTGACAGAAAAAATTAGTAGCAATAGGTTAGCGTGGTATGGACATGTGATGAGGAGGGATGAATATCACATTACAAGAAGGATGCTGAGCATGAATGTGGACGGACCTAGAGTTAGAGGAAGACCAAAGAAGCGATGGATTGAATGCGTGAAGAATGATATGAGGATAAAAGTAGTGGATGCTGACATTTTGTGCCGACCCCATCTAGAGTGGAAAAAGGGCAAGAAGAAGAAGAGGGTATAAAAATTCCGTGATTCGATTGTTTTTCGACATTTAATGGTGTGCTCGATGGAGTTATGGTTAGTACGCTTTGGCTTTCGATATTGAAAACAAAGCTACCTTCGCCAGCCCTTGGGTAACCAAAACTTTACGATCTCGAACCTCTCCGTGCTTTGAAAGGCGCGTTATGTCGAAGTCCCGGTCCACTGTTGCAACTATTTCACAGACCGTGGTGGTGTTACGGCCCATTACTCCTCATATGTTTCTCCATGAGATAGGCCTGTGTCCAGCAGTGCGACGTATATAGGCTGAGGACATATATTTATCCGTTATCTAGTATCCGTAACACAAGCAGCATTAGTTGCTTAAAAGATATTTATTTATGTATAAATTATTCATTCCGTCGTGCCACTGCCCTTAAATATGCTTCATTATTTGCTTACGTCATCTGTACTAATGAAAATGAAAAAGAGAGTTGTCTTCGACCAGTTTTGTGAAGCAGAAAAAAAAAACTCCGTGGATAAAGTCCCCGAGCAAACAGTTTCATCTTCCCGTCTTTTGTTGTTTTTCGTATTATAGAGTAAATACGTCAAACACATAATTATGTATTAAGCCTAAAGCAAGTAGTGTGCTACGACTTTGTTCTTTCTCTTTTGAAGCAAAGGAATATAATCATTCGGCTGGCCTGATGTCGAGTGGTACTTAACTTAATTCCATTACATCTCTTTTCTTCCTATTGACTTTGAAAAGGACGGCGAACCTTTATTTTGTCATTTCTCTAGCGCTCACCCCGTAACTTTGGATGACAGTCGTTTTATTTGCATAACGTTTTTTGTAGGGTGGCAATTCTAACGTTTCTAAACCTCTAGTGAAATGATGCATATAAAGGATTTAATTGAGGCATATGATCTACCTAACTTTATTAGTAATATTCCATGCACTTGCAGATGAATATTAAGCAAAGGCGGTAGCCGAGTTGGAACAGACGGGGCACTACTCGTTCGAGAGGACGCGGGAATCGCGGGTTCGATCCCACCGCCTAGGCCCCTGTACCGCTGAGTTGGAATAAAACTTATGTACAGTTCATTGTGAGTATCGCTTGCCTCACATTGTGCCTGGTGCATGGCAACAGGCTACTTAGCATATCTGGCGAAATGTGGGTATTTAACACGTCTGCCTACCCCTTCGGGGAAAGAGGCGTGATTATATCGCACATCTAGTTTTTTAAAAGTCATAAATGTCCAAAAAATCCAAATCCAATTAACACACCAATACTGATAACCACAGTTATGACAAAAAATATCTTTATAGCGCTCCAGTGAAATATTTTTGAAAATGTCATTTATGACTTTGAAGAACTAGATGTGCTATATGTTATGTTATTATTTAATTTCTTTATCTTTAAAACATTCATTCGTTACGGTATTTAAATTAGATTGTATAGTATAATAGACTAGTTGACCCATTTTTTATTGGGCCATGCAATGATTAATTACTGATAGCCATCACCATAAAAATAATAAAAAAAAAAATATGAAGCCTATAACACAATCAATTTTTAAATTATAAATTATGTTTTTGCTGTATTGTCATAAACGTCCTGATGGTCTATGAATTATCTGTGCCGTAGCATCACGATTATTGTAAACAATTCAATACGCATGCGTGACGTAGCCGACAGTTATGCTTGATGCTGGCGTTTGACGGATTTTGACCATGCGTGGTAATTGTTTACATGAAGCGTTACTCCACTAATTTCACGAACATGGTGGATAGCGTTTTTGGAAGATGAAAAAAAGAGTAGAAATAAAACATAAAGTGAATTTATACAGCAGTCCCTTATCTGTATACTTATTAATCGATCTCGGTACATTTCGGACCCTTGATTGTATTAAATACTATGTGAATGACACATTATTTTCATTACTTTTGATATAAGTAAACTAGCATATTATGTTAGTGCTCGTGACCATTTGAGACGCAAAAACTCAGAATAAAAAAAATCAGACATGTCTTTACAAAATCGAACGCAACTACGCAATGTGTGTATAAATAAACTAACGAAATAATATTTTCTGTGTTGTGAAAAAAACATGCCAATCAAATAAATGCTTTTAATCCGCAAAGAAAACATTTAAAGTTAAAAATTACACTGTCAGTGAAACGTTTTCATAATAACACAATTTACTTCTGACATTTCAGTTTCAACTGAACTCAAAATTACACGATTACCTTTTTGTAAATCGTTTTCTTAATAATAATCTTTATTTGTCATAACATAGGTACAGAACATTGATTTTACAGAAACTTAAATTAGGTATCACTATGCTTCACCTCAAGGGTATACAAATTTATTTATTTTTTAAATTAAATCAATTAAGCACAATACATTTTTTTTGTCAGTTACTATTTAAAAAAAAAAAAAAAGAATTACATGCTCTTTATTATTGAAGAGTTATTTGAATTTAAAACGTCAAGAATTTTTTATAAAATATAAATGCATTTCATTGTGTTACAGAAAAATATACTAAATACAATTCACTTTTAAGCTGTCACACTTGTTATTTATTTCTGGGTCATCTAAAAATTCATTAATTGTATAATAACATTTTTGTATTAATAATGATTTTAATTTCTTTTTGAAACATGTTACAGAGAGATCTTTCCATTTATCAGGAATTTTATTATAAATGTGTGGGGCCATTCCGAGCACACTTTTCCGAACTAAGGCGGTTTTGGATTTATATTCTGAGATTTTTTTCTCATATTGTTTTCTCATTGGTTGAACCCGTACACTAGAAACACTCTTGAATAAATGCATATTCGATTTTACAAAGCAAGCCATTTCAAAAATGTATAATGAGGGCAACGTCAATAAATTACAATTTTTAAAATAAGGTTCACAACTATCTGTAGTTTTAAGTCCATACATTGAGCGAATACAACGTTTTTGTGCCCTGAATAATAATAGTTTGTTTACGGAATTTCCCCAAAAAATTATTCCATATCTTAAAATTGATTCTACTGTACCATGGTAGGCCATCAGAACTGCCTCTCTATTCACTATCTTAGACAAGCTGTACAAAACATAAGCACACTTATTCAAACGGTTACACAAATCCTCGATTTGTGGTTTCCATGATAGTCTGTTGTCTATTAGCAATCCCAAAAATTTTGTTGTGTTAGTATCCTGAATTATCGTTTCCTTGTTAAAGAAAAAATAGGCGTTTTGTTTTGAATGGCATTTGTTTTTCCAAGATATTATTATTCCCTTAGGCTCGTTTTATAGGTACGCTGGCCGGCAAGATTTCCATACATTTTGACGTATAAACTGCAAGATAGACTCGTCTTCTCTGTTACAGTTAATACACTTTGAGGCCCCTAGGATATCCTCACGTTCAACAAATACTTTTTATTGTTCTTATTGCGCCGCGGGTTATGCCCGGAATACTTTTATTAGGCCTTCTTGTATGTTTTACAACAATAATAATTAACAATAAATTAAGCGACATCAACATTTTTCATGTACCTTTAAATGTTTATAAGCGTTTGGTACGGGAAGTAATGGGTTCATAGACAGCATTTGACACTTTGTCTCATAAATGGAGCATTACTATCTTAATTTCCTAATATTGTTGTATGTTTTTAATGGAACTTTAGTTCTATTAGTTTTAATTTTTAAATATAAATGTATATGACTGTTTGCTTTCCTAAATAAATAAATAAGTATTAGGTCCTTACCTATGAAATTGGTGTTTTGTATGGAGATTTTGGGGAATTTTCTGCATTTTCCATACTATTTTTTTTTCAGTTTTCTTTACAATGACAAATCCAAAGATAATAATATTTGGCATCTATCATTAGAAAAGCTTTAGTTATATGTGTAATATCACACTTCATAAAAATTATTTATCGTTTTTAAGTGAATGCAAATAAAATGATGTATCCGGGAGGCACTTAAAAAGAGTTGTCTCCGTGTCCAATTTTAACACAATTAAACTTACAACAAATTATCAAAACAAATCAAAAGAGCTCAAAAATATAGTCTATTTTTAGACGAGGTAATTATTTTTTAGGAATACTCTGAATCTTATTAGTTACAGACAAAATACTAAGAGAGAAAAAAACACCAATTTCATAGGTAAGGGCCCAATATAAGCGCGCGCGTGTGGCTATGAAACCATGTTAGTGGTTCCGTGTACCTATGAAACCACCTACTGTGTGACCGGTGACCTACTTCTTGAGTCTATTGTACCTGGTTGAAATAGCATACATGAAGAAGTATGTATTGTTTTTCAGAAATATTGATAAATGGGTCGTTGAAGACAATAGCTTTTTTAATGGTTGGTAATTTTCTCAAAAGCTCAAGTATATAACAATGCTGAAATGTGACAGAAGATGTTTAGAGACGGGCGTACAGACCACTCGACCATGGAGGTCGTCAATAGGTATCATTATGTGTGAGGTCATTGAAAAAGGCAACTATTTTTTCAACGATCAGAAACGTCTCACATACTGTATTTACAAACGTGAATCAATCATTTAAAAGACAACCATCCGTGGTTTCATAATCGTTTTATAGGTACGCTGACCGCCAGCGCCGGTCACGCGCGCTTTTTACAATTACACCGAACAACTAACAACGTTTCATAGCCACTCGTTTCGCGTGAAAATGTATCAAAAATCTAAATCAAAATCAAAATCATTCAGTTTAGATGTGTCTTATCGCATGCTTATGAATGTCATAAACATATTACAATATTTCGTGAAACAGAAAAACTACGCCGTTCACAAAATCAACCAGGAGACCTTGTTCTGAGAAAAACGGGCTAGAAACTACCCTCCTTTACATAGCAACATTTAAAAAATGTCTTAAACTACATCGTTTGAAGTTGAAAAATAAAAAGAGGATAGACATCCAAGTTTAAAAATAAAAAAAGGATAGATATCAAGTATAATAATTAATAAAATAGTATCTACATTTATGGAAGTCACCTTATTCCTATTACTTTACACAGTTCAAGGTCCATAATTTACTAAATTTTAACTATTAACAAGATAGACTTTGTCAGTACTAGGACTAATCATATGGGAAAGACTTAGCATTAGCTTAAACCCAAGCGAAACTAACAACTACTCGAGTTAATCGAACTTAATGGGCCCCAATTACAGCCCGAATGTATTCGAATCTATTATCGACTGAGCACTTCCGATGAATTCGAATTTTAAACACCTTAATAGTCTTAATAGACCTGTGGATGCTTGTACCTTTACGAGCAATATTTTATGTAATTGATCGTTGATCAGTTACTTAGATAATTTGAGTGTATTAGCGAGAATCTGTAATTGGCCACAAAACCTACATGATTGTATATTTAAATTTGTTGTTTTGTGCTGTTGATTTTCCAAAATAAATAACCCCATTAGGAGTATCGGCCCTAACACCACCTCTTGGCTGGGTAAAAAGGTCGCAATAGCCGGGAACAACGGCGTAACGTGCCTTCCGAAGCACGGAGGAGCTCGAGATCACAAAGATTTTGGTCACCCATCCAAGTCCAAGGTCACTACAAACAACTGTCAAAATGCACGTATTAAATTGTTCAGACTATAATTCTAGCTTGCAACGCATGATCCTCATGACAAGATATATAGGTGCACGTCCATTGCTGCTTCGTAAGTAATATAATAAGTATGGTTTTTCTGTTGATTTATATTAGGTCCTTACCTATGAAATTGGTGTTTTGTATGGAGATTTTGGGGATGTCTGCATTTTACATACTAACATTTTATCAGTTTTCTTCACAACGACAAATTCAGAGATAATAATATTTGGCATCTATCATTAGACAAGCTTAAGCAATATGTGTGTGAACACGCTTGATAAAAATTATTCATCGTTTTTATGTTAATGCAAATCAAATGATGTATTCGGGCGGCAGTTAAAAATAATTGTCTTTGTGTCTAATTTTAACACAATTAAACTTACAAAAAATTATCAAATTTAATAATACGAGCTCAAATACATGGTCTATTTTTAGAAGAGGCAATTATTTTACAAGAATGTTCTGAAACTTAATAGTTACGGACAAATTGCTAAGACAGAATAAAAACACCAATTTCATAGGCAAGGACCCAATATATATTTACATAGATGACGCAAGTGTGCGTGTTCGAAAACCCTGACGAGACGTCTAGGTTAGCCGCTGCGAATTAGTCTGCGTGCGTCCGAATAGCGGCAAAAATGCCTCGTTGTGTGATAATTGGCGAAAGGCATCGGCGGCATCGGTATCTTTCAATCAGTTTGGGTCTACCGTCTCAATATTACGGCTGTGACGTCCGTGTCCGTCATCTAGTGTTCGTAACACAAGCAGCATTAGTTGCTTAAAATGGGGCTAGTTGATAGGTGTGATGGGTGTGATTGCTTGAAGATATTTTTTTTTATATATAGCTGTGCCTGTCACTCATTACCACGTATCTGAGCGAGACGGAACGTGACTTGCCGAATTTAATCCGTGAATGGATATTTGAGAATGAGGTTGGTGCTCTGTCACATTCATTAATAACCTCCATCATAGATTCAGGTACGCAGACAGTTGCAGGAGCTCGGTGGCGTAGTGGTTAGTACGTTTTGTCTTTCGACATCGAAAACAAAGCTACCTTCGCCATGGTCAGGCCGTGGATGGGTGACCAAACCTTTGTGTTCTCGAACTCCTCCGTGCTTCGGAAGGCAAGTAAACCCGTTGATTCCGGTTGCTATTGCAACAGTTTATACCCCGCATTGGGCCAGCGTGGTGGTTTTACGGCCCATACTCCTCATGTATTTAATTCCATAAGGAAGGCCTGTGCCCAGCAGTGGGACGTACATGGGCTGACGACGATATAACAACAACCGCCTATTTTTGGCCTCAAAAATCTCACTACAATCAGATACATTTTCCATAATCCTTTTTTGGTACAAGGACAATATGAATGAGGTCTTCAAAGAAATAGAATATATTGCCGCTATAATAAGCGCAGGGTTCACAGAATGATATCGATCAAATAACAACTGTGAGAAACAAAACAGACTGCAGGTTTCTTAGAATCAGACCAGAAATATTCAACAGTGTGGCAGGGAGTAGCTCGATTAGGGATGACATTAAAATTTGTTTCCTTAATTTTCCTGTACACAACCACACATTGTGGACACAAGATTTGTATTTTTCAACCGCCTCTCTGGTCTAGTTGACGCCACCGGATATCAATCGGGAGGGGTCCGGGGTTCGATTCCGACGGGAACGTGAGTTTTTCGGCTCGGTTTGGTTGATGGTGTGGGGTGCGGGAAAGGTATGCCGTACCCTCAGCGAACAGGGAAGATCTTCCGCCGAGTCAGGTGTACGCTCGGGGACCGCGGTTCGACTATCATTAGTCGGAACTTGTATATATATTAATCTATCTTGGAAACTCTGCCATCGTGATTCAGACTCGCCAATCTTGTAGGCGCCTTATTGTTGTATATATTTCTCGGTTACTTGATATCCTAGGGAACCATTAGGTGGCCGCTACAATGGTATTTTAAACTCCTCTTATTTTGACACCAGTTTATTATATCGTAATGAATTTTACTTAATTAATTCTGGCCGTAATATTATACAACGAACTAGATATCATGATCCAAACACTGGTTATGTCCACCTAATTCGCATTGTTTCAATCCATTCATTTTTTCGAATGAATGTTTCAATCCATTCATTCGAAAATAGGGTCACGTTCCCTCCCATCCCTATTTTCGAATGAATGTTTCAATCCATTCATTCGAAAAAAGGGGCACGTTCTTGGATTTAACTAGATTAAATTAAACGTGTCAGCAACATGGGATTTCGACAATTGTCGTTTTGGTAGCACGGCAGCGGTCGCCGAGTTGGGACGGAAGGTACACTACTGGTTTGAGACCGTGACAAACGCGGGTTCGGTCCCACCGTCTGTGCCACTGAGTTTGAATAAAACATATGTACAGTTCATTGTGAATATCGCCCGGTGCATGGCAACAAGCATGTCACCTGTTACATGGGGACTTAACATATCTGGCGAAATATGAAATGTGAGTACTGACACCTCTGCCTACCCCTTCGGGGAAGGCGTGATGATATGTTATGTATGAACCACTAGACCAGGGAGGCAGTCATTGCTATAACTGCTAGAATTTCATTCCCTTGTCATTTAGATAAGTAGTTCAGTCATTTCTATTAAATCCACATTGCACTCCTTTGCATCTAAGTTGCAAATGTGACTTCTGTGTAACGTCAATAGATGCTCTTTTATTGTCTCGCAGTTAAACTAGCTCTAAAAACGAAAATTCAAAAAACATTCCCAGCTCCAGGTATAAAAGCCAGAAAACACTAGATACTTAACTGACAAAGAAACTCCCGACTTTTTGTATTAAAAAATATTATCCAATATCTAAATTCAACTCCAAGGACCAGCTATCATTTGGGCTCTCGAACGCAGAGATATCTACGCTAAAACGATCATAAACTGTCTTCAAAATATCCCTTCGGGTGGGAGAATTCTTCCATCTGGCATCTGTTGTTTGCTACGCGATTTTGAACTGTAATTCTTACAGGATTAACTTCACGCACTCATTTTTCAACGGCAAAACTTCTTTGGTCCATGTATAGATATAATCTGAAATCGATACTGGGTTAGGCAACGTATATATTAATGTATAAAGTATGTCTTGTCTTATTGATGACTATAAGCTTTCCGTGTTCATATTTTTATTTGCGAAAATGTTGTAAGCACCTGTGGTTTTAATATTACTTAAGTGTTTGTTGCTATGTTCAGTACTTTCGTTGAGGAGGCCTATAAGTTATCAATTGGTAATAAAACTGTGTCTAAAATGTGAACGAACAAAATAATAAATCACAATTGTTGGACCACCTCTGCCGACTGGCTGGATTCAAGGCGTCGTCGCCATCTCTAGAGGTTCCAGGTTCCAACCCTCATGGGGTTTCTTGAGTTTGCCAGTATGTGTGGTAAATGTTCAGTTGCTACAGAAATTTCTTCTCCAGTTTTGTATCATAATATAGGTACTGATTATAACGAATCATCATTTGCTTGCCCTTTTCCCAATTTCATTTCATTTGGGGTTGCAACGACTTTTTGAAAGAGCAGAATGGATTCTGTTCTATCATACGCCATATTGTCACGCTCTGCCCGTGTTAGGCACGTCCAGAGGGCGCCGAAGATGGAGATTGAGAAGTAAAACAAATATATTTGTTTAACTCTATTTATTAAACTCAGGGCGTAGGTAAGTTTTCCGCTTAGTAGTTCTAGGCGACTTAATATGGAACTGCCTAGAAGAAGCAGGCGAGTTAGAGCGACTCAACGTCTACGGACGTCGTCGGAGCAGGTTCAGCCTCGCCGACAGGTTCACAGGCTCAGGTGCACGGATCCGTAGGGTAGGCTACGGCTCGTAGATAGGCAGGCACAGCAGGTACAAAGCAGCAGGGTGGACTGCTGCTTATAGAAAGGTTCCCTGAAAGTCATTTTAAAAATATGAACAGGTGTTTAAATTAATTTGGTAATTTAAGAAGTATGAAAATCTATGAAGCAATTTTTGCCGTGTGGTAGCGGCTCAGTGAAAGAATACTACCAACCCATCTCTTCCCTTGGGTGTCGTAAAAGGCGACTAATGGACTTAGAACTGTACAACCATCTAATAGCTTATAGCGGCGATGGGCTCACCACCTGTCACGCTGAGTGAAATCACTGCTTGGTAAAGCGCGGACTATGGCAATGGACTGCTTTTGCTGTGCTTTTGCCTAGTCTTTGACTAACCCTTAGGGGATAATAGACGTGATTTTGTGTGCGTAATTATTTTACAAGGAAATGCAATTACGAAGGCACCACTCTAAATTAAGTTTTTAGACTTTTACACCTTAATATTTCTGACAGACATTTTAATTTTGCGGTACATTAATAAACAATGAACCAAAAATATCTGGCTTACACAACATCATTAACACGCGCAACAAATAAATTGAGAGGGTCTACCGAAGCGAAGTCGTTTTCGAAATACTTTAATTTGAAATTCCAATCAGATTCCCGTACATTGAACTCTGGGAAAAATATTTGCGGAGCGTGTGCCTGAAGAACATGACTTCATATTACCGCCCACTTGATTACGTTAGTGTAAAGATACTCCTTTCTTTTTGAGTTCAGCGCCCGAAGTAAAAGTTTTCATTGTAAAAATCTTAACTTTTGTAGTTGCGTTAAGAAGCTCAATCTATATCGGAAAGTTGAAAAGCGCCCCTAGCGGAAAACAGCTGAAAGCACGTATCCCATAGAAAATGAGCTACTTAAGGCAACTAACAAAAATAGGTATTTTATAATGATTACTTATACGGGGGTGCAGATTGGTATTATTTTAAGTTTCAAATTTCAACTACATTTAACATTAATTAATATTGGTTAGATAAGTTCTTTAAGATACTTGATTATTAAATGAATCACAGGAGCTCAGTGGCGAGGATCGTTTTGACTTTCAATACACCTACAGAAAACAAAGCTACTTTCTTTTAAAGCCAGTCCTTGTATGAATTATCAAACTGTGGTTCCAGTTGTCGAGTGCTTCGAAAGTCGCGTTAAGCCGTTAGTCCTGGCTGCTATTTTCTACTCACCAATCCGTATTAAGCCAGTGTAGTGGTGTGCCTACACTATACATACTTACATATATCACGACTATTATCCCCTAAAGGTGAATCAGAGTCTAGGCAAAAGCACCGCAAAAACATTCCATTGGCATAGTCTGCGCTTCACCTAGCAGTGTCTGCACTAAGCGTGGCAGGTGGTGAGCCCATGGCAGCTTTAAAGCCATTGGATAGTTGTGCAGTTCTATGTCCATAAGTCGCATTTCACGGCACCCAAGAGAAGAGATGTGTTGGTATTATTCTTTTACAATATTATTATGTTTTTCACTAATCGGTGTTGCATTCTGAAAAAGAGCCAAGTCAGATCCACCTAACACCGAAGGGCATGATATAAGAAGCTAGAAATTATGTGGGAGCAAGTGAAAAAAGTGTTATCGTAGTAAGTGGAAATCTATAACCTCGGTCGCCCCCCCAGGAAGATGAAGTATATAGATACTTTCTTATCCACGAGTCTATCTTATCTCAGCTCCAAGTAAAAACAATGCTCGTCCACAATATATCAACAACGCATTCATTCACATTTCGGTAACACCGCAGAGGCGACGATAGTTTAGTTATAGGAAAAGATCCCGGTCGTTCACAACGAGATGGAGCGATCAAGTGAAAGAACTCGTCGTCGAAACGGTTTTAAGAGACGCGCTAGATAGGAATGAGTGGAGTCAAATTATCCGTTTCAAATGCAACTTTACTGATGACCACATTATGAAGGACCGACTACAGAGAGAATCCATGTTTTGTAATAAGACCCTTGATGTTTACATTTTAATATTTCCATTAAATTTTGTACAATTTCTAGTGTTCGAAGTTTCAAGTCTTTATCTTTATAACTGTCCATAACTTCAACAAAACAAATCATTGGAAGCCTTATTTAATTGGATTAAAGTTTACTCTAGTGCTATCTCTGATTAACGCTAATTGCCTGCTCCTAATTGCTTACAATGGATGTTAGAGTTTAGCTCAACTGATATGCTTATATGTATTAAGTGGCTTTTTAATCTTTTACTATAGGCATCTTTATTTACCAAATTCAATTGCTGTTTCTCTAATGTAGAACTGTAACTATTTTTTGTCAAACAAACTCTGTGTGACCAAGGGAGAATATGTTGTTCTGTTATATTTTTGTTCGTAAATAAGGTTGTCTGTGGTTCAAAGGTAATTAGTGACCAAATCTGGCTTAGTACAAGTGCAATTATTAAGGACAGACCTCTTTACAGATTTATACTTTTTATTTATGTACCTACTTTTTTACTTTTCTTTACTGCTCTCATTTCGTTCCTTCTCTTTCGGTTCCATCCTAATGAACTCCTGAATCACTCTATCTATTAAAACGTACATCAAGATACATACAAAGAGGCAGACATCCGGCAGCGACTTAATTTTAGCTATGTTGAAACCTACCAAAATTCATAAAAAAGTCATAACTGTATTCACTCATTTTTCAGTCTTTTGCGGAGAAGATTAACTTGTTATCAGGACTTCAAATGTAACTGAAGTTTTTTTTCAAGAAATTCTAGATAACTTGAATGAAAACATCTGTGGAAAAGACAGAACGTTCCTCTTGTTTTTCTTGAAACTCTAATATTGACTTGAAAGGCTCGAGTCCCTCCACATATGAATAATCTTTTAGTATCTACAAGTCCCATTAACTAGATTAACTTGAGAATTCACCAAGAAATATTTACATGAGGCCTAACCTGAAGAGTCCAAAAGGTATTTCTAACTATTGTTTCTTAGTTATTTTAGTTCCTTAATATGTAGTTCAGATTTTATGCTAGGAAAACGAGTAGTAAATAGTGATTAATACTTTCGTCATCAATGTTGAAAACTTCATACCGGCGCCAAAATTTGTACATGTGGGCAAAATATTTTTCACAAATCTAGATGTAAGTGAAATCTCGGTGACTTTAAGATGAATGAATAGTATCACGACGGTGTGGACCATTGGAACAGTGCATCATAGAGAGGGCGAGGTTTTGGTCAATGAGGAGACGGAGAGATGGTGAGCGATGTGTATAATATTGTAACTACTGCAGAGTGAACAGAGAACAGTGACTTACAGTTAAAGAAAATGTCCTCATAATACTAAACTGGCCAGCAATTAACATAGGTCGTTGCATCTTATCGTGACGTGACAGAATCTGCTGACATAGAAGACGTGACCACGATTAGATGCTATGATAGTGTGTGCCGCATACCGGCACAGTATACAATAAAGACTCAAAAAACATTTGGTCTACTGGGTATATCCATGATTTCCCTTAGCTTTCCATTTATTTTACTAAGCGGCGACAGAAATGTATGGTATACAATTACAATACCAGTAACCATTTATGTCTTTGTCGTGGCAAAAATATTTACAAACAGAAATATTTCTCGAGACATTTGATTGTTTGTTCTTTGAGATATTCGTTTATCTATATTGTCTGTACCGGCACCAATTTCATTAAGATTTAATTTGTCCAGGGTTAAGTGTATAGGACGGACGAAATAATATTTGCCCAACGTTTGAGTGGGGCTTTGCTTTCGTGATTGCATCGTCAGTATTAAAAATATTTCTGCTACTTCTAAAACCATTTTCAATTATTTATTTTAATTTTAATGTCGATTACAATAGGAGTATACATATGGCGGACTTAACGACTACCATCACTCTCTACCAGTAAACTATTAGGCTAAACAGAAAGTGCGTGGGGGCATCATTCCCCTTTGATTCTTAACGTTCAGCTTTTAAGAATTTGTACATCTTTAACGACTTAATTTTATTTCGAATTCAAATTTAAAATTATCTTATCTCATTTTGATATACTGGTCCAAGCAAGACGCTATTACACATGGTCTGGAGATGATTGTGATTATCTGTTATGAAAAGATGATATACATACCTTATCTGATTCTTAAAGAGTGATAAATAAAGACGTGAATGTACCTAGAACGAGATGAAGATTGAGGAAGCGATGAATTGAACTCCTGAAGTTTGTTAAGAGATACAAGGAGTGGATAAAAATATAACTGTAAAAGATTTTACACTGTAGATTTTTTAAGCTCCATGAGATATGGGGAGCTCGGTGGCGTAGTGGCTTTCGATTGAAAACAAAGCTACTTTCGCCATGGTCAGGCCGTGGATGGGTGACCAAAACATTGTGATCTCAAACTCCTCCGTACTTCAGAAGGAACGTTAATCCGTTGGACCCGGTCACTATTGCGACTGTTTCTGCCTACCAACCCGCATTGGGCCAGCGTGGTGGTGTTACGGCCCATACTCCTCATGTGTTTCTCCATGAGGAAGGCCTGTGCCCAACAGTGGGACGTATATAGGCTAAGGACATAAGATATCTTTTTTGTTATTCTTTTTCAGCAAATCTGCAATTTTTCCGTTTTTGGAGATGTCTGTGGGTGACGGTGATAATGTTTCCCCAAAAGACTCCTAAAATTACATTGTTAGAAATCTTTCTCCAAAGTCATGCCCAATACCTATCCATCAGCAAGATGGGTTAAGAAGACATTGTGTAAGCCCACATACTGGCAATAACTTCTTTTTCCCAAAGAAAAAAGTTTATCTATGAATAGCAAAAATGATGCTGAATCTCCCATTACCGCAAGATGATGAAATCTAGATCTTCGTGTGAAAATAATCTAAAAAAGATTGCACGAAAGGACCCGCACATTCTTTGCCGATATTCGCCGGTGTTGTGAAATGTAAAGCGGACGCTTTTATCCGGACTACGTGATCGTATCAGTTACGCTAAATATGATACGGTTTCACTGACAGTGGGTTAAGGTAATTTTGGATTTGCGCCCAGAAAAATATACCTGATTCTGCTGCGGAATTAGATTTCTGTCATTGAACTCTATTGCAGCAAAAGGTAGCGGTAGTCGAGTTGCGAAGGACGGAGCACTTATCGTGCGAGAGGCCGCGGGAATCGCGGGTTCGATCCCACCAGCTGTACCACTGAGCTTGAATAAAACTTAAGTACATTTCATTGATAGGAGCTCGGTAGCGTAGTGGTTAGTACGCTTTGGCTTTTGATTGAAAACAAAGCTACCTTCGCCATTGTCAGGCCGTGGATGGGTGACCAACACTTTGTGATCTCGACCTCCTCTCTGCTTCGGAAGGCACGTTAAGCCGTTGGTCCTGGGCGCTATTGTGACTGTTTCTACCCACCAACCCGCATTGGGCCAGCGTGGTGAATTTACGGCCCATACTCCTCATGTGTTTCTCCATGAGGAAGCCTGTGTATAAAGGCTGAGGACAACAACATTTCATTGTAAATATCGCTTGCCTCACATTGTGCCCGGTGCATGGCAACAGGCTCGCCACTGTTACATGGGTACCTAACATATCTGGCGAAAAGTGGGTGCTTAACACCTCTGCCTACCCCTTCGGGAAAAAGGCGTGATGATGATATAAACTCTTTTGAAATCACAATGTCATTAAAAAAGCGCCACGTTGATTCAATATTACATACATACATATAATCACGACTACTATCCACTAAGGGTTAGTCAGAGACTAGGCAAAAGCACCGCAAAAGCAGTCCATTGCCCTAGTCCGCGTTTCACCAAGCAGTGACTGCACTCAGCGTGACAGGTGGTGAGGTCGTCGCCGCTATAAGCTTTTGGATGGTTATGCAGTTCTAAGTCCATAAGTCGCTTTTTACGACACCCAAGGGAAGATATGGGTTGGTAGTATTCATTTAATGAGCCACTACCACACGGCTGCAATATTAAGTGGTGATTATGTGAACTAACTTCTTTTTGTCTATTTTTGTTACAAATTGGTAATTGCTAAAATGTTTCTACTGTTTAACTGATGACAAACAATGACCAGGCAATCCAATATTCAATATTTAACGTCAAATTTGGTTAGAGAGTACAAGCAACCACTCATAATGGCAGGTATCAAGATATAATTCGAAGTTTTCTTCATTCTACAAAATTAAATATAAAATTTTTGCAACTGGTTTTTGGACTAGATTCTTTTACTGCTGTGTTGTGGTCCATACTCCTCATGTGTTTCTCCACGTAGGAAGGCCTATGTCCAACAATATCGTACACAGGCTGGTGACGACGATGAAAATGTAAATGATGATAGCGTATGTCTACTACAGAAATTAGATCATTGGATCATATGGCAGGGAAGTTCTTGGCCTTCATCGCAACTGATGGTAAGTAACGATAAGCCCGAAGGTGAAAGTTAGCTTCTGGCTATCTTACTTCTGATTGCCGGAACATAACAATGCTTTATAACATTGTTATTATGGCGATAGATTAAGGATGGTGGAAGCTAGCCAGGCGAGCTTAGAAGCCCTACCACCAACCAAAAAGAGCAGAAAAACTCACACTCTCGTGAGAAATCCAATCCTGGACCTCCCGAACTACACCCGGTGGTTTCAGCTACAACAGCAACAACAGGAAGGCAGCTATTATTAGTATAAAAATATTAGATTAATCTATAATATGTGAGATTTGAAGAAGAAACCATTGTTAATGAACCTATTCGTAGCGTGGACAAAAATCTCACAAATATTTGTCACAAACTAATATAATATGATTTTTGATTACTGATCTGATTTTGGCATTGTGAAACCTCTGTAGTTTATGCCGATGGTCAATGTGCATAAATTTGACAATTTTATGTATTATTTTGTAAGGTGTAAATTAAATAAAACTATACCCGCTATAACTCTCACCCCACCCTATCAATGCAAATGTTCACAGCTCCAAACTTACCGTTATCTTTCAGTTTTCCGAAGAGATTCTTGTGTTTATTTCGCTTTCGGCAGATTCCTTTGTTTCATCTTTACAGGGTATCTCGCCTTGGAGTGGAATATTGAGCTGTGTAGAAACGCTGACCAAACTTCGACAAAGACTTATACTTCATAATTTATGCAGTTGTTCTACCAATCCAGCTCAATGACTTGTGATTTTAACATTACTATTCTGATTGTAGTTCTTCGGAAGTTCGTGGTCTAATGGGTGAAATTTTATATCTTTTGCAAAACAATTGAAGGTAGAAGTGAGAGCTGTTAAATGTTCGAGCTCAGGTTTCCTTGGTGGTTTTTAAAGTTCAGCGTACCAATTAACTCGAGTCTTTCTTAAATAACGAATAAGATAGTAACAGTTGTTTCGATACTTTTTAAGCAATTGTACTTTTTTATTCCCGTATTGTTTTTTATTTCCGTTCCGTTCAAAATGTTTTAGATTGTCGTATCAATATGAAGTGTCTTTTTTCTTTAAGTGTTAATTCTTATTTTTAACTAGCCAGTGACTTCGTCCGCGGTTACCAATGGTTTTTTTAAGTTTGTACGGGATACTCTCTAAAATGGCTGGACCGATTTCAATGAAATTTTGCATGGTGATACCTTATATCCCAAGTCAACATCTTAGATACTTTTTATTCCAGAAAATTAAATGGTTCCCGTGGGATAGTTAAAAAACCATAGTAACCGCGGACGAAGTCGCGGGCAACAGCTAGTCTTTAATTAAAGCAAAAGTCCAACTACCAGAACAGATGTTATATACCACTAAATAGGTTCTCTGCAGTCCGCGTTCACTATCATTTTTATATAAAACAAAATTAGTACCGTACTCTTAGATATTAGTTTAGTTTTATGGCAGTTTTATTCTAAAGCTCATAGCTGGCTGCACCCTGGGTATAAATATATTAGAATACATGTTGTTACAACGTGTTCCTTTACTAGTACAAAGTAGATAATCTCTTTGTAACGAATACTTTACACAAATCTCAGTATTTTTACAGTTTATAAAAACTACAACTAACAACTCTTGTGGTAGCGGCTCATTAAAAGAATACTACCAACCCATCTCTTCCCTTGGGTGCCGTAAAAGGCGACTAATGGACTTTGAACTGCACAACCATTCAATAGCTTATAGCAGCGACGGGCTCACCACCTGTCACGCTCAGTGCAGTCACTGCTTGGTGAACTACGGGAATGCACTGCATTTACGGTTGCCTAGTCTCTGACTAACGTGATTATATGTATGTGAATAACTAAAAATCATAAAAATATCAACATACATACCATCACGCCTGTAATCCTTGAAGGGGTAGGCAGAGTCCAAGGAGCACTGTGTTCCTTAAGACCACTTTAAGCCATACAATATCTGGGTTTGGTCAGATGAAAAATCGTGAAAGAGTAGTAACAAGTGGCTAGCTCACAATCACAGACCCAGTACCCGATACGCCCTTAAAAATATCAAACTGGTTGTAAATCTGTGGAATAAAGAAGAACCTAACTAAACAACCTAACTAATAAATGATAAAATTATTACGTTATAATTTAAAGTTGCCCAACAAACAAAATTATCCCAGCTGAAAGAAAAACAAAAACGCGTTTGCCAAAAATGTCCCATATCCAAAATAAACCTTATCCAAAATATCGAATGACCGTTATATTCATTGATTAATACACCCATATTTGAAGAGTTCAATAATAGCCAGCCAATGTTGGAAATATTAAGAATATTTTTTATTGTTTCATCAATGAGTGGAAATAAACTGTGTATAAAAATTTCCAAAAAATCTGAAGTTATTCCAAACTTTAAGGATATGATACATTTTATGAAATTTTGAGTTTAATTTTCTGATAAACCTGGGTTATCAAATTTTGCCTGGAAAGTTTCATATGGTGTTTGACATAATAATAATGAATGAAATACGTTTATGGGTGGTTTTATTCTAGGTGCAAAAACCATTGTCGACTAGACGGCGCTGTAAGTAGTCTGTGGTTTATTGATTCAAAATTCTCAGTAGCGACTAGAATAGACCGACAGGAGCTTGGTGGCGTAGTGGTTAGTACGCTTTGGCTCTCGATTAAAAACAGAGCTACCTTCGCCATGGTCAGGCCGTGACCAAAACTTTGTGATCTGGAACTCCTCTGTGCTTCAGAAGGCACGATAGGCCATTAGTCCCGGTCGCTATTGTGCCCATTTTTACCCACCAACCCGCATTGGGCTCATTGTTACGGGCCATTCTCCTTATATGTCCACGAGGAAGGCCTGTGTATATACATTGAAGACTGGACTGGACAAGAATATTAAGCCCTACGATGCTAAGGTATAGTACGTCTCAATCCAAGTTGCCAAAAAGGTAAACAAAACAAAGGTAATGTTTCATCTCTAAAATGTTTTGTGACGACTGTAGGTAATTGAATTCAATTGAAACGGACAATAATTGTTGCCGTTAATTATATTTACGTGCTAATGTCCATGTAAAAAGTGTGATTATTGAATAACAAATTCAGTAAGTGGGCTTTTTTGTTTACCTTTTTGCCAACTTGGATTGGGACGTACTATATTAATTATTATTAGCACAGACAAAATACTTTTCGCTGTTTTCAGATGGGAAATGTATGGGATATATAAGGCGTTCGTAAACATATCTAGCATTAATATATCTACTTTGCTTGATGGTTGACTGTTAGAGAGCGATATTAGTAATTAAATCCGCCATGTGTACATTTTTTTTGTAATGAACATTAAATTAAATAATATCAAATTATATTTAGTGATAGCAATATCTATAGCGATTCTCAAAAAGCATTTTGCCTAAGAGCAAAGGAAGCTAAGAAATGAGCATCCACAACTTACACCTCTCTTGACGAAGAGAGCAAATTAGATAGCAAATCCCACTGAAATAAGGTCATTAGGACTTATAAAGAGAGATAGTGAATCCCGGTTTCTGGTCACGTCCATGTAGGACGTCGACGATTCCGGGATTTGGAGACATAATAAATCCCGGGCAACTGACAAATGCTTAGGTTGTGTTGCATTTGCACCATTGTAAGCAGTGAAGGATATCGTTTCGCTATTTTTAAACAGCTTTGTATAAATGCGCGCATTGTATTCTGAGATTCACGGATTCGGAATTTACTATAATAGTCTAGGCAAGGAAAGTTTGATTGTTTTAAAAATTTAATTTTAATAAATAAATATCCTCAGACATTCACACCTATCAACTAGTCCCATTTCAAGCAACTGAATGCTGCTTGTGTTATGGATACTGGATACGGACATATATATTTAATAGATAAATACATATAATTATTGGGAATATACATAATATAAAACATATATAATGAACATCCAAGACTGGAGAACAAATGGTTGAAAATTCATCACCCAAACGCCTCCACTGGGGATCGAACTCAGGACCTCTCGAGATGGCGACGCCTTGAGATCGGCGTACAGACCAGACCACCAGTGTAATAATTGATTAGAAATAAGAATGTAATAATATTTTTTTAGTTTTCCCCAAAATTTAAGGTTTTTTTAAGCTAAGTCCTGTCAGTAGGTACAATTTCAGCCAGTGTGCTCTTAACATTGTACATGTTTAATAACTATATTTGTTTTGGGTCTAATAAAACAAATTCTATACACACAACAATACAAACACGACATTCGTACATCGTGCAAACGTTTGTTCAAAGAGCATATAAATTCCTTCGGAGACGTTTGTATTTCCTTTGCTTTTTCACTGTAATGTTTATTATCTTTGTACAATATAATAACGCGAAATAACAATAATAACGGTAAGTACAGTACTAACAAATCACAGTTATAAAAAAAAGGTAAGTAAAGTTCACACTTTTCTATTATTACGAACACTGATACACAAAGTAACACTATTTAAACTATTGTCGCGAACAGATTCTTTTTAGAGAGTAACATATTTTCTGGCTGTTAAAATTTTATTTTTCAATTACAAAGTGGTTGTGGATTTTTTATAGTGCCAGATAACACCAATAGATATAGTGCCCTATATATCTATTGGTGTTACCGTATAACGTAGGAAAAACGAAACTACTGTCAAAGTATGCCTGTCCACCAACGCGGAGCGAGGGGGAGCGGAGGCTTCGAGCAACGCTATTGGGTAAAGGAGATATCGGATTAGCAAAGCGGAGATTTCAAGCGATGCTATTGGTTAATTTTCGATGGATAGGCAGCCTAATGTACCTCTGCTTTTGGGGATTAAGGCGTTATATTATTTATATGTATGTTGAGTCATTAGGAAGATTGACAAGCTTGCTTGATTCCTGACTATCAGACGCACAAATGCTTTCAATTGAGCTCCTCTCTAATTGGTACTAGACACATATCACGAAACCGAACTAGCTTCATAGATTTAGTTGAAATGGATTTGTACACTGAACCTCTCGTTAGACTATCACAAACTGTCGAATACCGTCAAACATATTTAATCTTTAAGTCTAATATGTTAAGGTAGAGAGTCTCTTCAGGAGTTTTGACTTTTGTATAGTCTATTGTGCTGTAGATTGTAATGGATGATTACCTTTAATTATCTGCATCATTATTAACAATACCTTGTTTGTAGCTAATTAACCCTTTCCAATATACGCCTCGATTACTGGGTTATGAATTGGTTTGATTTTCGATATAAAAAAAACTACTTTCGCCTAAGTTGGACCTTGGATGGGTGACATGTGTTTGTTCTGCTTCGGGAGGCCAGCTGAATAAAAACTCAGCAAATGATTGAGGATCTGTGTGACGTATTACTGGGTACGCTTTGGCTCTTGATATTGCAAACAAAGCAATCTTCGCCACGTTGAGGCCTTGGATGTGTGACCGAAACGTTGTGATCTCGAACACCCTCGTGCTTCGGAAGGCACGTTAAGCTAATGGTCCCGGTTGCTATAGCAAGCGTTTCTACCCACCAACCCGCATTGAGCCAGCGTGGTGCTATTGCGGCCCATACTCTTCGTGCGTTTCTCCATGAGGAGGGCTGTGCCCAGCTGCAGGACGAATATAGGCTTATGAAAAATGATGATAGTAATTACTGGTTTAAGGCATGGCCATTTGTTGCCATGAGGACGATAATGTTACCAAGAAAAGATATGGATATTAAAGTAAATAGGAAATGATGGATGGATTGTGTGAATGGTTCACTATCTGTTTGCATAAAATTTTCAAGCCCAATATGAATTGGCATAATGGACTAAATATACTTACGCATGATTGATTTTATCACACAATTTGATGCATAACTATTTATATTATTACAAACGGCATAACCATCTTAAGGCATAAATAACTATTCGCATAAAATTTTTTGCAATAAATATCAATAAAAAATATCGATTCTGGCGATTCGCCGGCCGCTGCTGTAGCACGCTCGCTTTGCTCGCTCGGCTCGCGCCTTGAGGGCAGAGCTGTTCTACCTAACACTCCTCCTCGCTTCGTTCGTCGTTTCACCTAATCGCCCTTTTTTTATTTTTTTATTGCGATATACTTATTCAGAATAATTTTATGGTCATTAGTCTAAATTATTCTTATACAAAATAAATATTGTGCCAAAAGAAATGATTAAGTTAAGAAAAGGATCCCGTGAATAATAATTATGATGAGGATGGAAGAGAGACAACATTAAGACAGAGTGGAAGAGCAAGACATGTTGCGCCCCAAATAACATTGGGAACAGGGCAGGAAAAAGATGAGAATTACTACAGAATGTCTGAAGAAGAAAATGATCAGAGTAAATAACGGCAGCCTATAGAAGGATGTTCTATAGGCTGCCGTTACGAAACTGCTGACAAAGTGTGGGTATGTAAGAAGGAGACACTAGTATAAAGTGGATGGTTTAAGAAATTGTAATGTCTATTTATTGTGCCTTGTACTTTAAGTTCTGCGTGTGCTTGTGCAAGTGCTATTGTAATTTAAATGAAACTTGTTTTTAAAAAGGTATACATACATACAATCACGCCTGTAATCGCCGAAGGGGTAGGCAGAGTCCAATTTGCACTGTGTTCCTTAAGACCACATTTAGCCATACAAAAATGGGGTTTGGTCAGATGCAAAATCGTGAAAGAGAGTAGTAACAAGTGGCTAGCTCATTGCCTACACAATCACAGACCCAGTACCCAATACGCCCTTAGTTGCAAGAAAAGCAGTGGGCACATTGTTTTTGTATCCCGGACTAATACGGAAAAGGTAAACTAGTAGTTATATTATAAATAGGGTTAAATCAATTATTAATTATTTTTAATACAGCGCAGCGTAGTCAAGGGAAAAATGTAGGTGACCACGGAAGACCAGCGTCGGATGTCTGCGACAACTGTCACATGCTGAGTGGCTCGCCATTTAGTGTCACAATTTATTAGGTATTAAGATTAGTACTAAGGTTGATTCTGTGTCACTAATAAATTATTTTCTTTCTTTCTTTCTTTCTTCTTCTATCATTATGTTCAGTCTATCTCATAAAGACAGGATGACACGACTAAGGGTCAGTTTTTTGATGCGTGGTCAGGTTGACCAATAGGTTAAAATATGGACCAATGACGATAACGTATGATGTCGTGATATGGCAACTAAAATTAAATAATCATAGACAATTTAACCACAACAAGGTGTAACATGGCGGCTGGCGGTGCAGCTGGTGTATATTACTTTGAATTTTCATCGCACATTTTAGCGTTTCATTGTGGTTATCATGACTACGGATCAAAAAACTCACCCTAAAGTAACTCCAAACTGCACCAAACGCTTTCAAATCCACAAAGAAACATCATAAAAGAGTTTTAGCAAAAAGTTTAAAACACCTACTCAGCTTTTCATAAATGCTTGGAAATTGTTTAGGACAAAATAGCTCTTTTTAAACATTCCGAGAATTTGGGTCAGCCATTTGTTCCACGGTTTCACTGTGCTTTTAATTTTTCAGCTCAGTGTTGTATACATGGAGTGTTCACTTTAAACGCTGTCTCTAAAGAGTCCCTCTTCGAAATGTCAGCAGGAATTTTAAAATAATGACAGGTCCAGAAGGGTTGTTTTACAGGAAATCAGAATTCTCAGATTTCTGCAAATGATAATGTTTAGGAACGAGAAGTTAAATTACCACTTAATAATTTTAAATTGATTTATTTTACTTGACCTTTTAAATTTGAGCGTTTGAACCGCGTCATCAGAAAATAAATGGACTTAATTAACTTAGACCTTTTGTTAACTTAGGCCATAACGAATATACCAGCTCAAAAGAAACTTGCTGTTTATCAAAGATTCAATGTCAAGTGATGATTTTCCCAAGTGAGGATATTATTTAACATTCCTACCATATCCTTAATCGTAATGCTGCATGGTTTCAAAGTATAGGCCTCGTTTCAATCTATGTAAAATTGACCCTTCAGTTTGTTCAGCATTTTGGAATTAGACAATTGACAATTTTGTCAAAAAAAGTTCCTCAAAATTTTTTTAAAATGAAATCTGAGAATCGGAATTGGTTTTGTTGAAACTTTTTTACGAAATTCTTGAACTCAAAACTGTGGACAAACACAACAGATTTCTAAGGTCTTACCATTTATTTCAACTTAATTGAAATCTCTTTGAAAAGATATTTCGATATCAGGAATTTATTAAAATTGGTCCACAATATTTTCATCTTTAATTAAGGACTAATAAAGATCAAAAGATCTTTGTGATATATATTTCACCTGACCACTTTCGGTGTTTAGTGAAACAAACTTATTTCAAGTATTGTGTCCTAAATTTAATAAGACAGGCGGTTTAATAGGACAAGCTCTAAGTGTGGAAGGGTGAAAGTCTGCGATGATTTTGGCTATATCACTTTATATTTATTTTCTTGGTATGAAGAAATATTCAGACGTTTCTATTCATTTGGTAAGAAATTGACATCTTTATTAAGTGTTCCATGCTTTTTCACCGCATATTCTACAGGTGGGGTCGTCAGTCTTGCTTATCGTATATAGGTGCTTTTTTTTTGTTAAATAGGCCACCTATGAGGCAGGGGATTTGGATTCTGCTGACTCTTCCAAAGTTTTTGAGGTAGCCTGTGTGTAAAGAATCTAAGAATGTCCTCGTGTGTCTATTGTGTTAGCGATCTCCAATAATTTTGGTGCATTATTTGTGATGTCACAAAA
Organism: Parapoynx stratiotata; assembly: GCA_910589355.1. NCBI lineage: Eukaryota > Metazoa > Arthropoda > Insecta > Lepidoptera > Crambidae > Parapoynx > Parapoynx stratiotata. Next base: position 11,356,394 of record OU342481.1, read on the forward strand.
TTTTTGTTGAACAATTTCAATAGCTACCAAAAATTGTAAAATCCTATCTCCATCAAGCGATAACAACAGCGTTATTCCGAACCAAAATATAGTTACATGAAAACTTTATTCAAATTTGCTTCATCAAAACAAATGCGTAGAGTTTAGATTCTAATCGATATTGGCTCCAACGCGATTAAATCGCTGACGCTAAAAGTATCGAGTGTTCTTAGACTCGTAACGATTGCACCAATGCGATTAGCGTATCGGAGTCGCTGTGAGGTAATTTAGTGAGAATGAGAGGTAGAGGTAGAAATTTAAGCGTGGCACACTATAGCGGGCGGGCGGGCGAGCAGCGAAGCATAGCGATGGAACTATGACACACTAAGGGTGAGTTTTTTTTATCTGTAGTCAGAGTAACCACAATAGTTAAATTCTAGTCTAGACTAATAGCATCAATGGAAACGCCAAAATCAATGACAGAAGCCCAACAAATTGTTAAATTTGATACATTAGCTGTGCCACTAGCCGCCATGCTATTAATCCTAGCACCGTGTTGTGGTTAAATTGTCTATGATTATTTAACTTTTGTTACATTTGAATATTGGACTATTGGACAAGCTGTCATATCAAGACATCATACGTTTGCGCCAATTGGTCCATATTTTTACCTACTGGTCAACCTGACCCCGGATCAAAAGACTGACCCTACGGGAAGATTTGGCGAACAAGGTCCATCATTTGTTATGTTTGCATCGCCACAGTGGCTCCAGTGATAGAGAAGTTGAGAGAAAAGCGGCTGTCGTGGTGTGGACATGTTTTGAGGAGAGAGAATGAGCATGTAACGAGAAGAGTTATGAATATGAGAGTGGATGGTAATGCAGGGAGAGGAAGACCAAAGAAGAGATGGATAGATTGTGTGAATGAGGACATGGCTAGAATGGGAGTGAATGTTGATATGGCGTGTGATAGGGGAGAGTGAAGGAGAAAGACTCGTTGCGCTGACCCCAAATGAAATTGGGAAAAGGGGAAGCTAATGATGCATCGCCACAGTGTGGTCCCGCCATAGGTCATAGGGTTGAAATGTCTATGGTCAAATTATGACTTTATTTGACGAAAGAGAATATACAAATAACCTTTCCACCCTCAGAAATAAAATAAATTGCAGTAAACAAGTAGTGCTCACTGCTCATTTCTTTAGTGATAATTTTCGTACAATTTAAGCTATGCTCTGAACTAATAAATAAGTGAAACCAATTTTATTGTTACCTACTTTATGGTATGATGAATATAATATTTTTTGAGAATTAATCTTTCTTAGGAGCCAGGACCACTGCGCTGACGTAGCTCACCTCTTTATAGTGCGCGCGGAACTCGTTGGCCGCGCCTTAGGTGGCGACTCATCTCGCTATTGAAATCTCATGTGCGTTTTGTTTAAAGAAGCGAGAACTTTCAATGCGTGTTGCCGTCGCGAAGTACGGCGCCGAACTGAGTAATGACAGCAAGCGCCCCCGCCTCTCCGTCCCACCCGCTCACATACCAAAGGCGCGGCCAACTAGTTCCGCGCGCACTGTTGTTCGCGTTGTGAACCCAATAACGAATACAATGTTCGTTTGTTTCGCCCGCCCCGGTAGCAATGTGGCCATCTTAAGTCTAAGTTAAACAGTTTTATTCCAGCTTGCTATTTTACATGCTATTGTGGACCTAAAATTGCCAGCCATTTGTAAAACCCGGGTTTTGTGTGGAATGAAAAGGAATTCTTAAAAGTTTTTCAGTCAGTTTCTTCAAGGAAACTGTTCAAAATAATCCTGAAATTTCAGGGATGCTTTGCGAGGTTACTTCACCTGGCAGTCATTAAAATTCTCAGGTAAATGTTGCAGAGTAATGTTGAAAATCTTCCCTATTTGTCTCAAGGCTTGGTTTTCAGACATAGTAACCAGATTAGATATGGTGTACAGTTTGTTCTTCGATGGGTTTTTAAATAAAAGCAATCAATGCATACATTATTGAATTGCAATTTTACTCTTATATTACCCACTCATATATACGTATAATCATGGATAAATTAATTTCCATTATTTCATCGAGATTTACCTAAAATGTTTGGATAATAATTATACCCTTAGTACGTTCATATAAACCTAACTCAATTGCTTTTATTTGTTTCTATGTAATGTTCAGTTTAAAGAATAGTGTCATACTTGTGTTAAAACTTAAAAACCTCTGGAAATTACCTTGACGGTTGAGACAGTTTACTAACATTCAAACCCAGTGCTCGAGTGGTCTGTACGCCGGTCCCAAGGCATCTCCATCTCAAGACGTTCGGAGTTCGATCGCCAGTGGGGGCAGATTTTTGTGTGATGAATACAGGCATTTGTTCACCAAACTTGGATGTTAATATAAGTATTGTATTTTTCTGAATATTTATAGTATATATCTATTAAATATATTTATCCGTCATCTGGTATCCGTAGCACAAGCAGCATTAGTTGTTTAAAATGGAGCTAGTTGATGGGTGTGTATGTCTGAGGATATTTATTTATTTCTATTATTTATTTATCCAAAAGAATGACACAAGTCTAAGCTAAGATAAGCATCCAATCAACCTTTTCTACAAATTTTAATGAATATCGACAAACCAATCTGACAAAGTTGTAACATCATAAAACATCTTCGCGATGATTAATTCGAGATATCAATTATTCAAACGCTTCTAGAACTATTTCGTAATAGGCTTACATTGTTTCAACTAATAATGAACTCTCCAATTGAGATGAAAATAGTTAGCGAGTAATCGTTGTTTTTAGTGTTAATTTCACTGAGACAAGGGATTGCGGAAAACTACCATACAGAATTTTTTTTTTTTTCACGTAAAGCAGCCATAGCCGAGTTGAGGAATGACAGTACTCGTGGAAATCTTCGGTTCGATTGCTGCGTGTACTACTGGGTTTGATAAAAACATGTGGTTACGCCGATTAATTAAATTACCAAATTAAAAATATATAAATCTGGTACATAGTTCTTTTCCCTCAACTTGCACGCATTTGACGACCTCCGTGGCCGAGTGGTCTGTACGCCGGTCTCAAGGCGTCGCCATCTAGAGAGGTCCTGGGTTCGATCCCCAGTGCAGGTTAATGTTTCGGTGATGAATTTTCAAACATTTGTTCTCCAGTCTTGGATGTTCATTATATATGTATTATATTATGTATATTCTCAATAATTATATGTATTTATCTATTAAATATATTTGTCCGTCATCTAGTATCCGTAACACAAGCAGCATTTAGTTGCTTAAAATGGGACTAGTTGATAGGTGTGAATGTCTTAGGATATTTATTTATTTTATTTATTGCCATTAAAAAAACAGGAAAAAGATTCCCGCTCCACGCGAGGTGAAAATTACATTGCTCGCTTTTATTAAATAATAAAAATAATAACCCGCCACCGCATCAATCAGACATTGAGTTTGTAAATCCACAAATGCGTCGTGCCATCCGCAAATACAATTGAAGAGAGAATTTCACCATCACGCCATCTCGAAGACATTGCCTGGAGAAGAGGAGGGCCCGTCGATACTTCGGTGATAAAGAAGCGTAGCGAGCTTGGACCAAGGCTCCAGCAGGTCAGTGCGTGCATTAACATTTCTCTTACAGTTGTATGTACCACGCAAAAATTCAGTCCACTTTTTTACCATCGAATATTCTTTAGCGTATTGGCGCGATCATTATGAATAGCTTTTTTATGAAAATCACATGACTGAGAATGTGACCTGTGAATGGCAACAGGCTCACCACCTTTGCCTGCGCCGTCGAGGACATAGAGGTGATTTTTTATGTTGAACATTTTCGTAATGTTGCACTTATTTGTTGAACATTTCGTAATGAGGAACTCGGTGGCGTGAAGAGCTCGGTGGCGTGATTAGTATGACTTGACGTGATTGGCTTCTGATCTAAAACAAAGCTATCATCGCCATGGTCAGGCCGAGGATGGGTGACCAAAACTTTGTGATCTCGAGCTCCGTGCTTCGGAATGCACGTTAAGCCGATGGTCTCGGTCTTGCGACCATTTCTACCCACCCGCATTGGGCAAGCGTGGTGTTGTTACGGCCCATAGTCCTCATGTGTTTTTTCATGAAGAAGGCCTGTGCCGAGCGGGACTTAGTAGCCTGAGGACTGATAGTTATTTTAATCAAAAAACATCTCCCCGCTCCACTCGTCGCCGCTTTGGAAGAGCCTAATCATGAGGAACATCAATGTATATGTGCTTCCTATTCAAAGCTTTCGAAATATTCTGGACTTATTTATAAAACCGACAAGCTTCACTACAACAAGCAAGTTCATTTTGAAAATTTGGCGCAATCTACATATGAGCAAATAACCCATTTGGGGCGCGTCCTAATTCAGTCATCGCCAAGTAAATTTCATTTGTCACGATTTGGAACAGTTATGCGATTAGTTACTTTATGTACCTACAGTATTTATGATAGATTTTGAATTGCGACGTGTATGTAAACACGAGTAACTAGTACCTACTCGTAATACATTAAATATGTTTTAGTTTTTCATATTGGTTTTCAGATTTGTGAAAGTAGGTTATTAATATTTATTTTATTAGGTCCTTACCTATGAAATTGGTGTTTTGTATGGAGATTTTGGGGAATTCTGCATTTTCCATACTAATTTTTTTTCAGTTTTCTTCACGACAAATCCAAAGATAATAATATTTGGCATCTATCATTAGACAAGATTTAGTAATATGTGTAATATCACACTTCATACAAATTATTTTTCGTTTTTAAGTGAATGCAAATAAATGATGTATTCGGGAGGCACTTAAAAAGAGTTGTCTCCGTGTCCAATTTTAACACAATTAAACTTACAACAAATTATCAAAACAAATAAAAAGAGCTCAAAAATATAGTCTATTCTTAGACGAGGTATTTATTTTTTAGGAATACTCTGAATCTTAATAGTTACAGACAAAATACTAAGAGAGAAAAAGAACACCAATTTCATAGGTAAGGACCCAATATTTAGTTATTGTTAAATTAAAATCTTCATGTGGCCTTCACCGGTCCACCTCCTGTTGCTTTCGACGTTGTCCCTCCCAGTACGTGGCCGCCACTCGAGAACCATTTCACCCCAATAGCCGTCAGGTTCACGAGAAATATGCCTTGCCCCTGTGTCTGATGGTTGACAATTTTGTGGACCATGTTAGTGACCTGTGGAGTATGTTAGTATATACGAGAGGAGGCAAACGGGCAGACGGTTCTCGTGGTGGAAAGTGATCACCGTCACCCATAAACAACTGCTGCACCTACACATATTAAGTTGCCGGCCTTTTTTATCCATTGTTTTCTATTGTTTTCGTGTTCCTAGGAGGAATCCTCTAGGTTCCAATTCCGCTGTACCGAGGTGGTGTTAACTACTTTAGGCCCGAGTTCACCAATAATTGTTTAACCAACGTTTTAGTGATTGGCCGTTCAATTCCGAAACATCGTTTAAATGACCATTCAATTTTTTACTGTTCACCGTAAACATTTTTACCATGGTTACAGAATCGGACGTTTAACGATGCTTCAGAATGAATGAACGAATATTATAAAGTTACTTATTTACGAAGCAGCGCTGCCATATTAAATGGACGCAATATACGCCGACATCTGAATTTAGTAGCATAACGTAAAATGCTTCCAATTTGTAATGTGCGATGATGTGGTAAGAACGTTTTACTAGGACGTTGCTCTAATTTTGGTCGGATAGCACATTTCGTAATAGTAACTGTCAATGTCAAAAACAAATTCGTGTTGATTTGTTGACATTCGGTTTACATAAATTTCTCAACCGATGAGAAGCGAATTCTTTCGAAATTAGTGCTAAAATACCGTGATGTTATTGAAAATAAACGCACAAACTCCACCACAACTCCATAAAGCTAAATTTTGGTAACACTTTTAATGTCAATATGTAGTAAATGTAAGTAAAACGGAGGTTAAACGTTGCTGTCAGGCTCGGTTAAGTTGATCGGTTGTTTAAGAGCTGTAATCGATGGTTAACGTGTGGTGAACACAAAAATTGATTTAAACAGCTGTTTATCTTATAATCAGTTGTTTTAAATGTTGGTGAACTCGGGGCTTTGGCTCATAATTATAGTGACATCATTTTCTAAGACTTTCTAAGCTCAATAAAATTTTATTCCATGCTTGGCAAGAAGCTGACTGACACACCGTTTTGTAGATTAGCTTAGAATCTTTTTGTCATAATTTCATGTTTTATTTTATAACTTATTCATTTTATTGCATGTGGTGTTTACCTCCAAAGATTGTTGCACTAGGTTATATGAATGCTAGATGTATTGTATATTTTTTGTACCTAATGTACCAGTACCAGACCAAAAGCTAGGCCAAGTTAGTTTAGCTTAGCTCGCATAGCTGACGCAGTTTCCCATGATTGTGTGCAGACCGAAAACTATGCGAATTGTATGAAAAACTGCATCAGCTACGCGACCTAAGCTAAACTAACTTAGCTCTTGGTCTGCAAGTCGGATAATAGTGTGTGAAAAGCTGGTGAAAACTTATAAATAAATTGTAATTATGCATTTCTGTCTTATAATATCCATACCCGTGTTGGTCCGGGACACAAAAAGAATATACCAACTGGTTTTCTTGCCAAGCATGTCGTAAAAGGCGACAAACGGTGTATTGGGTACTGGGTCTGTGATTGTGTAGGCTAGCCACTTGCTACTACTCTTTCACGATTTTTCATCTGACCAAACCCAATTTTGTATGGCTAAATGTGGTATTAGGGAACACAGTGCTCCTTAGACTCTGCCTACCACTTCAGAGATTACAGGCGTGATTTTATGTATGTATTTATTTTTATTTTATTTAATAATTTATTGTACACAATAAAGAAAGAAATATACAATGAAGAAATAAAATTACAATAGGTAGGGCTTATATCTATAAGATATCTCTTCCAACCCACCTGCGACAGGAGAAGTGCACAAAGAGAAAAACAAGTTGCGTGTACCTACTTAAAATTATTATAAGCATAATAAATTATATTATAATAAATAGCCTACTTTTATATATAATAATTAAAATATATACATATATACGTAATATATACTTGCAACTAATATACATATACTTACATACCTACCAACAAAGTACTATATAAAGGATGATGAAAATAACAGAAAGTTAGTCTTAATGAAAGAAAGATAAATAAATATTTATAAAATCAAGTTAAGGATAAATAATATTCTTTTAGCCTCTTTTTAAATTGACTGAGTGTCTGACAGTCTCTAATTGACGACGGTAAAGAGTTCCACAAGCTGACGGCGCGAAAAGTAAAGGAATCCTTGAAAAATTCAGTGCGAAGTGACTGTGATGGCAATCTGAGCAGGGAGCGGAGGTGAGATCTGCAAGGAACAACTGTAGAACGAGCATATTGGAAACGTTCTCGAAGATATGTGGGATAGGTTGGATTATGGAGAATATTGAACAGCAAACAAAGAATCCGGGAATTTCTGCGTAGACGAATGGGAAGCCACTTCAGCTGAGATCTAAAAGTCGAGATATGGTCGTATTTTTTAAGTCCGAATATGAAGCGAATGCAAACATTTTGCAGACGCTCCAGCTTATTTAACAAGTCCTCAGTGACGTCCAGGAAACAAGCATCAGCATAGTCAATGATTGGCTGTATCAAAGACTGTGCCAGGGAAATTCTAGTTGGAATGGGTAGGAAGTACTGGAGGGACCTGAGTGAGTGAAAGGACGAAAAGACTTTGCGGCTTACCTCGTTTACATGCGCTTTCCAGTTCAGGTTGCTGTCAAATATGAGCCCCAAGTTTTTAGCTGTAGACGAAATGGGTATTACTGATCCATTTAAAAGGACAGGCGGAAATGAGTCTGTTTTTACCTGACTTAGCATGTAGCGGCTACCAATAATCATAGCTTTTGTTTTGGTGGGATTAACAAGGAGACCGTACGAGTTAGCCCAGATATTGACCCGCTCCAAGTCTCCATTCAGAACCGAGACTGCTTCATTGATATCGGTTATACTAAAATGATGATATATCTGCAAATCGTCAGCATACAAATGAAACCTAGAAGTAATTACTCCGGCCACAGTGTTTATAAAGCATGAAAACAAAAGAGGTGATAGTATCCCGCCCTGAGGCACACCGGCCGAAAGACCGCACCAGTCAGAGCGGTTGTCATCATGTCGGACACACTGACACCGGTCGCGAAGATACGACTCGAACCAAGACAAGGCTGCACTAGAGACATTCAATGAGCCAAGTACGCCTAGGAGAATATCGTAATTTACAGCATTGAAGGCACTGCTAAAGTCCAAGAGCAGTAGAAGAGTTAATTGCTTGTTTTCCATCGCCAACCTTATGTCATCAGTAACTTGTATAAGTGCTGTAACTGTGCTGTGACCAGGACGGAATCCGGACTGATAAGGATTTAGCAGATTGTTGGAGAGCAAGAATCGTGACAATTGCTTGTGGGCTAGATGCTCAAGGACCTTGGAAAGGAATGGGAGAATTGAAATAGGACGGAAATCTGAAGGGGAAGTGGGACAAGTAACTTTAGGCAAAGGTATGACATGAGCTTGTTTCCAGGCGGAAGGGAAACAGTGATTAGAGAAAGAGAAATTAAAAATATGAGTCAACACAGGAGTTAGTTCATCGAGTAAGAGTAGAATCATCTTGGAACTTATATTATCATTCCCAGAAGCAGCAGACGAAATTGCTGAGACGGACTTCCTGACGTCGTCACACGAAACATCACATAGATCGAAAGAGACAGAGGTAGGGCAACGCACGTCTAAAAGTTGTTGCAGCGTCGCAGCTTTAATATGAGTGTCAACCGAAGAAGGAGGAGATGCAAAGTGTTTATTTAATAGGTTAACATCGACATTAAGTGAACTCTGGGAAGAAGTCCTACCAATGCCCACCGATCTGAGGAATCTCCATGTATCTGAAGCAGACTTACCAGATAAGGAATCGCGAAAGTACCCCCTTTTCGCAACTCTACACATGCGATTGCACCGGTTTCTAAAGAGTTTAAATCGAGCCATATTGTCTTCACTTGGGAAGCGTTTCAATCGACGTTTGGCTCTGTCTCTTGCAGCCATAGCATTCTTAATCTCTTGGGAAAGCCAGGGTGCGGGGTTGTGTCTTACTTTTATTCTTCGGACTGGAGCATGCTTGTCAAATAAATCGACTAATTTTGTGTTGAGTACAATGACCTTATCATCTATTGAAGCATTCGTAAATATTTCCGACCAGTTCAATTGAGATGCATCCAGTTTCAAGACGTTTAAATCTATGGACTTAAAGCTGCGAAACTGACGATATGAAGGCCTGCGCTTAGGTGGACGGATTTTAAAAGATAGGTATATAAGGTCATGGTAGGAAAACGTCGCAGTAAGCTGACCATGAACAGCAACTTTGTCCACAGAAGACACAATCATGAGGTCTAAGAGGGAAGGAGTACAGTTGGGAAAAAAATGAGTAGCTGAGGAAGGTAGAATGTGAAGATTGAATGATGAGACAATATCTTGTAAGAGATGAGATCGAGGATTGTTTTTAATGAGACAGGTATTAAAGTCACCCAATATCACTACGTCACTGAAGACAGGACAATTTTCATTTAGCAATCGTTCCAATGTCGGGAAGTAATCGATAGTCAAATTCGGACTATAAAAAACTCCAAGCAACAATTTTTTGTGATTGACACTAACTTCAATAAAAAGGAATTCAGCAGATTCAGAATAAAGGCTAGGGGAAGAATTTATTATTTTATATGGTAAATCAGCACGAAGGTAAATAGCAACCCCACCGCCGCCCTTACCAGTTCTGTCATTGCGAATCAGAACAAATCCCGGAATACAATATGAGGTAGAGGAAAGTGACGGTTAAGTGTATGTTAGGTTAGTATGTATATATGTATGTAATATCCATACCACGCGGCATAAGCCGCATAATTTGTGCGAAGCGATAGGTGTTAATGTTAGAAGATATTATTTAATGTTATCTTGTTATATCTCCTCTGAACTTTGTTTTCCTGTACCTCGATTAGCAATAAAATGAATAGAAATAAGTCGTCACAAAATGCACACGTAAAATTTTACATCTATCAAATCTGTATCTGATTGAGATAACGCGATGAATTTAAAATTAATCTGGTCAATTTTGTGATCTAAACGATCATGTGGTTTAGTGGTAATGTGGCATTGAATTCATTTGTTATAATTTATGGAGTTTAAACTAATGGCTGGAGTGTGCTATGTCAGTGGCAAACGATTATTTTAACACTATATCAATTTGTCTTCAATATTACTGTGGTGATATCTATCGCCGCAATAATAATAATAGAAGACTTATTATTATCATTGCGGCAATTTTTACCTTAAAAATTGCCGTTTTGTATGGAGATTTTGGGGAATTCTGCATTTTCCATACTAAATTTTTTTCAGATTTCTCCACAACTACAAATCCAGAGATAATAATTGTTGGCATGTATCATTAGACAAGCTTTAGCAATATGTGTGATAATATCAGTCTTCATCAAAATTATTTATCGTTTTTAAATAAATGCAAATCAAATGATGTATTCGGGAGGCACTTAAAAAGAGTTGTATTTGTTTCTAATTTTAACACACTTAAACTCACAACAAATTATCAAAACAAATCAAAAGAGCTCAAAAATATGGTCTAGTTACAGACAAAATACTAAAAGAGAAATAAACGGCAATTTCATAGATAATACCTTTTATTAATAATAATATTTGAATCATAATATGCTGTTACACAAAAACACAAAAACCTACCTAAGAAATTGGTGTTTTTTTTCTCTCTTAGTATTTTGTCTGTAACTATTAAGTGCCTCCCGAATACATCATTTTATTTGCATTCACTTAAAAACGATAAATAATTTGTATGAAGTGTGATATTACACATATTACTAAAGCTTGTCTAATGATAGATGCCAAATATTATTATCTTTGGATTTGTCGTTGTGAAGAAAACTGAAAAAATTTTAGTATGGAAAATGCAGAATTCCCCAAAATCTCCATACAAAACACCAATTTCATAGGTAAGGACCTAATATTAGATTTGGTTTCTGTGTTCAAGCTAACTGTAGGTACACTACATATGTCAGCAGCACTGGCTGTCTACGGCCAACACTTTACTTACAAGCAGATGAGGTCACCATGCATTTTCAATCACGTGGTCAAGCATTAAACTTTAGTTGACATGAAAGACGTGAGGAGCATGGGCCTTAACATTACCACGCAGGCCCAATGCTGGTTGGTGGGTAGAAATGGGTAAATTGCGACTGGGACCAACGGCTCAACGTGGCTTTTGAAGCACGGAGGAGCCCGAGTTCACAAAGTTTTGGTCACCCAATCAAGGCCTGACAATGGCGAAGGTAGCTATATATATTATAATCTTCACGCCTCTATTCACGAAAAGGTAGGCAGAGGTGTTAAACACCCACATGTCATCTGATATGTTAAGTCCCCATGTAACCAGTGCACCTGTAGGCCTAGCACGGGCCGGAGAGAAAAAGTCCCCGGAGACAAAATTACTCAATGCCTCTCGCTTCCGCGCGAACGAAGAAGTGAGAGGCAATGACAATTTTTGTCTCTGGGGACTTTTTCTCTCCGGCCCGTGCTAGGCCTTCTTGTGGCTATGCACTAGACACAATATGAGGCAAGCAATATTCTCAACCAACTGTATCAGTAGCCCTGGCGACAGGGATCGAGCTAGCGACCTCTTGAACGAGCAATGTCGTTTTCATCACTCATCCTCGGAAAGGAGATCAGAAATCCCCAAAACCGGGAGGAAATTAGTACTTTTCATGCTTAGGGACGAAAAGTAACTGACAGCTAGCTGTCTTTATAACCCGTTTTATCGACATTTAACAAGCAACTAGATGGCGCCACTGAACTGATACATACTCTATGAGGAGGCCCAAGGAGCACTGCTCTGTAAAATTGTACACTTCTGTTTTGTCCGCATGTAACAAGTTGGCGCCACTGTAACAAGTTGGCGCCAACCAAGAAGGCCATTGTAAAAAGTATTTTAATTTAAATAAAAAAAAATCTCTTGAATTTTTCTCTGGCTATATTATATATATTTTTTTAATTTCCTCGTATTCGTATTTAAAAGCCTAGTATTTCCCTCGAGTGAACTTATTTAGTCCCTCGACCTAAATTACCACCAAACCCCGTCTCAAGACTAACTAAGTCACTTTCAACAGCTTTCAACCCTTGCAGAACAATGTACTATTTTAACTCGACTATCGCTGCCTTATAATAAGTACAACAATAAAGAGATTAAAAAGTAAAAGTTTTAAACCACACACTGAAAACATTTTATTTCGGACTAGAATTTCTTGAAAAAGATGTTAATAGATTGTAAACTGAAAATTCTTCAGACAAATAAAAGCTCGCGCTGCTCATAAATATATCCACTTCATCGTAGCTAGCACGACACCCCAACCTAAGTACAGTTGGATAAGTGAACTTTACAAGGTATGTTCACAGACACACCCTGTAGGAAAGTTTGCCACGGAAGACACATTGTTACTTGAGAAGTCTTTATGAAATTTAAATTTTCACACAAGATACGCTGGATGTAACTTTACTGAGAGCTTTCCGGAGTTTGTTTTAAAATTGTAGATTAATTAAATATTTTGATGAAAAAATATATATCTATTACTAGCTTTTGCCCGCGACTTCTTACGCGTAGAATAGTTACTTTGTGGTATTATGATGGACTGTAGCCTATAGCCTTACTCAATAAATTGGCTATTTAACATTGAAAGATCTTTTCAAATTGGAACAGTAGCTATTGGTGGAATTGAAAATTTACTCCTACTCTATTATTAGTAGCAAAGTTCAAAATGGCGTAAATTTGTCTTTCATTTTTCTGTGAGGAGTTATTTTAAATTTTTTAACATTCACCTGCATGGCACTCGTTCCCAAAGGAATATCGGGATAAAAGGTAGCATGATAAAATGTCCTTTCTAATGCACTAGACTACCTGTGTACTAAATTTGAGTACTGCCTTGTTAAGAGGTATACGTATTTGCTTGAAAGTGGGGTCGTTTCTCAGGTAACCCGAAGTAAAGGTACCAAAAATCTATTTAAGTGAAATTGTATCCGAGAAATATATTTATACAATAAAAAAAATTTTTTGTTCATTACTCATACTACTCTTACTTTGTTCATACTACTCTTATCTATACAAAGTAACGTATCGTCATCGTCATCGTCAGCCTATGGCAGTCCACTGCTGGACGTAGGCCTCCTCAAATTCACGCCACTTCGATCTATTTTCGGCTTCTCGCATCCAGCTCCTGCCAGCCACCTTGCGCAAATCGTCACTCCACCTGGCCTGAGGGCGCCCTACACTACGCTTGCCGAGGCGCGGTCTCCACTCCAGAACTCGTTTACCCCAACGGTTGTCGGTTCTGCGGCTAATATGGCCAGCCCATTGCCACGTATAATGCCTAGTAAAACCAAACAATAGTTCTACGGAGACTTTCTCACTATTTTCAGACCGGAACTAAGTACTGGCAAGCTCATAAGTTTCACCACAAGTAATGAATTTGTGCCTCGCAGCGCGAAACTTTCGCGTGCGGTTACACTTCACAGTTTTACTGTTCTGGAACGAGCATGATCATAATAACCTATTATATTTTAAACAAGATAGTTACAACAATTTAATATTTCGTTAGTAAGCTCACTGAAAAGTGAACAACTACGGTGTGGTCGTAGGATATAAAATTATTCTCAACTAGCTATTGTGATACTTCGTCCGTGGTTACTAGTTTTTAACTATCCTACGGGAACCCTTTAATTTTCCGGAATAAATAGTATCTGAGATGTTGACCAGGGATATAAGGTATCACCATGCAAAATTCCATTGAAATCTGTCCTGTCATTTCAGAGATGAGCCCGAACAAACAGAGAAACAAAAAAATTAAAATTTTGTTTTTTTGGTACTTTCCCTCTTTTTACATCCCCCTGACTTGATTTTAAGTTTTTTTTTTCTATGTAAAAACATTCGACTTATACAGTTTTATAATATTAGGTCCTTACCTATGAAATTGGTGTTTTGTATGGAGATTTTGGGGATGTCTGCATTTTACATACTAACATTTTATCAGTTTTCTTCACAACGACAAACCCAGAGATAATAATATTTGGCATGTATCATTAGAGAAGCTTTAGCAATATACACGCTTGATAAAAATTAGTCATCGTTTTTATGTTAATGTAAATCAAATGATGTATTCGGGAGGCAGTTTAAAATAATTGTCTTTGTGTCTTAAACTTACAAAAATTACGATACGAAAATATATGGTCTATTTTTAGAAGAGGCAAATATTTTATTAGAATGTTCTGAAACTTAATAGTTACGGACAAATTGCTAAGACAGAATAAAAACACCAATTTCATAGATAAGGACCCAATATGTATAGATTTGCAAGATAGGTCAGTCGAGAATCAATAAAATGTTTTGTACCCCTAATGTTGTCATTGACAAAAACTCAATTTCTATGGGACACGTGAAAAGTGCCCCTAGCGGAAAGTAACTGAAATCACGATTTCCATAGAAATTGACATTTTGAACGCGAGAAAAAGTTGAGTTTTTTTACAATGAAAACTTGGGGTACTTTACCGAGAGTATAAATCTTAAACACAGTTTTCTGCACTACACTGTTGACGATAATTGAATCGTCCTCACCTAAATACGTCCCACTGCTGGGCACAAGCCTTCCTCGTAGAGAAACACATGAGAAGTATGGGCCGTAACACCACCACGCTGGCCCAATGCGGGTTGGTGGGTAGAAATGGTCGTAATAACGGAAGCACGGAGGAGCTCAAGATCACAAAGTCTTGGTTACCCATCCACGACCTGACTATGGCGAAGGTAGCTTTGTTCTCGATCGAAAGCCAAAGCGTACTAAACACTGCGCCACCGAGCTCCTCGATAATTTAATATAATTATGTATAAATAAAAAAAAAAAATTGATTTCAAATCAACATCGTCACATTAAATTTGACATCGACCTTATTAGGTAATTTTAAATAGACAAGACACATTGGCTAAGCCATTCGTTAACATTAATTAATAGTTTCAAATAAATATCTTATAATATAATAGACGTATAACGAGACCTTAAAATTAACCTAATATTTTAATTCGTCTCCTATAAGCGTAATGATTTTATCTGTTTGTGTTGCTAAATTCACTCGCGAATCCTGCATTTGATGCGAGCGATGCTCACCAGAGGGCGCGAGCGCGCCTTTTTATGAATGAACGCGCGAACGCCGTATGAGTACCTACTGAAGGACGCGACGCCACGCGCCCCTCTCTTTTTCTCTCTGTTCGCCCGTAACCGTCTTCTGGGTTACACATGTGAAATACAGCGCATCTTCTTTCCACCAACGTGTTCGTGGAAGTGCTTTATTACACTGGACAGCTGTTATTCATGAGCTAGCGGACATTATTGGTGCATATCATTCACATAGTGAACTTTTCTGTGAGTGTTTAGTGAGAAGATAATTTTCGACTTCATACACGTGCTAGGACTTCCACTCTGGTTTTGCTGCAGGGCCTATACGAGCTAAGGAAGGTGTCTCTAGCATATAATCAGGTTAGTGGGTGTTTTGGTGATGCTCTCAGGTACATAGTCATACGCTGTTGGAGACTTTAAAAAGTTCATTTTGTATTCGGTTACGTTTCCGTCTGGTGTAGCTATTTACACGCCTCGCCTCACATAATATCTTCCACCTACCACAGTACTATCTCCAAATTCACAGCCTAAGGCTGCCTGTCCACCAACGCGGGGCGAGGGAGCGGAGCGGTGGTTTCAAGCAACGCTATTGGTTAATCGAGATATCGGATAAGCAAAGTGGAGATTTGAAGCGATACTATTGGTTAATTTTGACACAGCTCAAGCACCGTTACTCCTCTACGCTCCAGTGGATAGGCAGCATTATAAGCTATGGCCATAAATCTATGAACTTTTTTTTAACATTCACACCTATTAACTGGCCCCATTTTAAACAACTAATTTTGCTTGTGTTACGGACACTAGACGACGCAAAAACATATTTCATAAACAAATACATATAAATATCCTGATTATATTCAAACATCCAAGACTCGAGAACAAATGCATGAAAATTTATCACCCAAACATTTGCCCCCTTCGGGGATCGAACCCAGAGCTTCTCGAGATGGCGACGCCTTGAGACCAGCATACAGACCACTCGACCACGGAGGTCGTCAAACTGAATCATTTGGTTTAAGATTTCGCTGCATTCCATTTGTTTGCGGTGAAAATCAAAGTGACTTCTATTATTTATAAACTCCCGAAAAAGTTCACTGTATCCAACCAATGTAATAAACTGGCCAATCAATTCAAGAGAGGACCCATAACGGTCAAACAAACAAAAGAGGTAAGCCATTCCGAAATCCTTACGACACTGGACACTTCGAGACTTAATAATGAACTTCCAATGAATTAGTAAACCATTATTAATCAACCGGGCCCAAAAGTTTGTGAAATTTAATGTAGCCGCGAATCACAAATAGCCGGTTCCCAGAAATCGTAGGAATATTATCCAGGCTTCACATTCAGAAATTTCATAGAACTTGCTGTTTGTCTGTTAGACAAGTCGATTATTAAACAAAGAGTCAAAAAGAAGTTAAAGTACAAAATAGTATGAATTAATGAACACATTTTGAAAACCATTAAACAGAAAGGGCAAAACTGAATGAGGAATTTTGACACGATGGTCCCTTAATAAGTACAGTCAACTCCAAAAATATGTGGCCCGGTTTATTTGCTGTCCAGTCATACATAACCAAAGCGCACAACCGTGAAAAGTACTTTTGGGTTATTTTACAGTTGCGAGTGCAATAAATTATTATTGAATCAGCAACCACTAGTACGACAATGCCGTTTTCTGAACATTGTTTGTCTCAATACATGAAACAAAATAAATAAATAGACTTTTATTGTGTTCGTTACCATTGAATTACACTCAAACTTCTAAGAAAAGTATGACGGATACGAAAGCCTTGACAGATAAACAATTTAATATGAAACAATGGGTATTTCTTGGCATTGAACCAATATCTGTCTAGGTTCAGAAGCGATGTATCGACAGTATTTATTGGATACGCAATGTCTGAACAGAAATATGTCTTTTAATTGATGTGTTGAACGTACCGATTCGAAAGCTCTGCTTGACGCCATAGAGATGCGATATGTTATGTTCGTTGCTTATGAATTAATAAACAAACGTACCTTCACCATAGTCAGGGCGCGGATGGGTGACCAAAACTTTGTGATCTCGAGCTCGAGCTGCTTCGGAAGGCAAGTTAAGCCATTGGCGCAGTCGCTATTGCGACCGCTTCTACCCACCAACCCGCATTGGGTCAGTGTGGTGTTGTTACGGCCAATACGGTATATACGGTATATAGGCTGAGGACAATCCAAAAATTGTAGATATTGTTGTTGAAAATCAAACTTCTAAGATCCAATCTCCGTACATACAATTTTTAATATTTTCGTCGCATCTCTACCCCGACCACCATTCTAGATGACAAGGAAAACAATATTGTGTTTCTCACACGGCTCGTTTCCCCAAACAGATGACAGTCACAATTTTTTTCGACTGAGAAAAAACACTGTTCTAAATAAAAAAGGAACGTGAATGGAGAATATCACTTACCTATCGACTTTGATCCCCGGGGAACATTTGTTTCGTGTAAGCTTTTTTCGGGAGAGTAAACTTCAATAAACTGATATTTGCGAGCGCTTCAATACAATAGTGAAATCTTTATGCCAGATGTTACAGAATAACCTTCTTTGACTGCTGACGAATAAAAAATAGATGTAAGATCGGTATCCCGTTAAGATTTGTAAGCACATGCGATTCTTACTGTCATGACTGCGGCTGTTATATCTTAAAAACCACTTGAAATTACCTTAATGGTTGAGACCGATTACTAACATTCGACCTCCGCGGTCGAGTGGTGTATGCCGGTCTCAAGGCGTCGCCATCTCAAGAGGTTCTGGGTTTGATCCCCGATGGGGGCAAATATTTGGGTGATGAATTTTCAGGCATTTGTTACCCAGTCTCCTGAATATATATAAACATCCAAGTGTTTATATATATTCAGGAGATTTATATATATTTATCTATTAAATACCTATATTTATCCGTCATCTAGTGGCCGTTACACAAGCAGCATTAGTCGTTGAAATGGGGCTACTTGGTAGGTGTAAATGTTTGAAGATATTTATTTTATTTATTTATTTTATTCGTGACCTCGTGACCTCGTGGTCCCAAGTGCGAGACCTCAGACATAATGACTCCTTGCTCAGTTACGGAAATTCGGCAAAATATTCCACCAATTCACATTGGACCAAAGTGGTTGGTATTACGGCTCATCCTTCTCATTATAAACTTCAGCAGTGGGACATTCTTATGTTTTATATGTTAAGCGGCTGTTAATGTGTTGTGATGTTGTTTACAGCCGTAGTTAGTTTTCTTATATTGCGTCCTTACCTATGAAATTGGTGTTTTTATTCTGTCTTAGTATTTTGTCTGTAACTATTAAGATTCAGAGTATTCCTAAAAAATAATTACCTCGTCTAAAAATAGACTATATTTCAGAGCTCTTTTGATTTGTTTTGATAATTTGTTGTAAGTTTAATTGTGTCAAAATTGGACACGGAGACAACTCTATTTAAGTGCCTCCCGAATACATCATTTTATTTGCATTCACTTAAAAACGATAAATAATTTTTAATGAAGGGTGATATTACACATATTACTAAAGCTTGTGTAATGATACATGCCAAATATTATTATCTCTGGATTTGTCGTTGTGAAGAAAACTGAAAAAATTTTAGTATGGAAAATGCAGAATTCCCTAAAATCTCCATACAAAACACCAATTTCATAGGTAAGGACCTAATATAAATCAACAGGAAAACCATACTTATATTATAAACGCGAAAGCAACTCTGTCTGTATCGCTTTCACGTCAAAACTATTGAACCAATTTAACCGAAATTTGGTACACAGATAGTCTAGTGCCTGAGAAAGGACATAGATATTCCCATGGGAACCGGTGCCATGCGGGTGAATGTAAAAAAAATTAATAACGCCTTCCAGAAAAATGAAGGACAAATATACTCCACTATGAATTTTCCTTCTAATAATAGAGTAGGAGTAAATTTTCAATTCCACCAATTGAGGCTACTGTTTCAATTTGAAAAAATCTGTCAGTGTTGAATAGCCTTTTTATTGAGGAAGGCTGTAGGCTACATACCATCGCACTATCTCAAAGTAATTATTCTACGCGGGCAAAAGCTAGTACTAAGGTTAATTCTGTGTCACTAATAAATTATTTTCTTTCTTTCTTTCTTCTTTACAGTATATTTTCATTACGATAAACATTTTCAGAAATAGGTATTTGTTTAAAATTTCGGGTGCTTCATCTACGAAAACTAACCACGGTCGTAAACAACAACAACAATACAACACATCAACGACCGCTTAACTTAAAAAACATTTCGCACCACATTACCTATTTAAGGAAAGGCAGACATTTAAATACGCAGCGCCCCAACAGCTTTCTCAGAATGACAAATGAAGATGAATCCTCCCACTAACATTGCACGTACCCAGTAAGTGTGTTAAGTGCTTCTATACACAATCCACTTAACTACTTAGGTAGAACTTAATAAAATTTACTTAAATTAGTAGCTCGTATTTATCTATTTGAGAGTAACGAAATGGCTGCAATTGGGCAGTGCCAACGTTCTTTTATTGGAAGGCAAGGGATCTATGTATTTACTTAACTTTATCAAAAATTAGTTATTTCATGTTCAAAACTGGCTTAATACCTTTATATAACACTTTGAATTATTTAATTCGGACATTCCGTTCAAAAGATATCGGGAGTTTAAACGGAAAATCCGTACTAAATGTCGGTTCTACCCTTTGTTGTGGCGTCACGTGCTTTCGCGTGCATCGAGTTAATCGTCGGGGACGCCATAATTTTAATACTTACACGCTTATTCATAAAAACACGTTAATCAACTACTTATAATGCTTAATTGAGCTAATAAAGTTTTTATTAATGCTTAAGATTTTCTTATTCATAAAACAGTTTTAATTAGTATTTATCTTTCACTTTGACAGCCCGTTTGGTGGAAATTCCGTCAAAAAATAACGGCCATTTAGTTATTTACAGACTTTTCTTGAGGTTGAATAGTTTGACAGATATGTCACAATTCAAATATAGAATAGGGTTTTTGAAATCATATTTACATAAACATTTTTTAAAGTCTTGCTTACACTTAAATAGCGTTTATGAATAATATCTTCATAAATAATGATCCGATTTCGATAATTCAAAAAGATATATTATTATTTTGTCATAAAGAATAACGTGCGTATTAGTTATATTTAATTTGTTGAAACATTTCGTATCCTTATTGAGTTGAAATGAATATTTTAAAACGCTTTACTGTGTATCATTACTATTCCATGGCAGGTTTCAATTGATATCAACACATTTCTCACCCTAGAATTTGTAAATCTATTGAGATTTAGTCACGTTTAGTTCTCGAAAGAAATTCACCCCAAGATCTCCGCGAGAGATCCTTATGAGAACACAGAATGTGTTTATTTTATTTTAAATTCTGTATTTGGCGCCAGTGCATCCCTATTTACCTACGTGACAGTCATTGGAAAGGGTTAGGGTTGCCTCTTAACAATAAATTGGAATTTATTTTTTTAATTTTGCGAATAGCTCATCGGCTCACGCCAGAGCTCATTGAGTGAACGTGTTAGAAGCAGGGGCTTATCTTTTACACAATCAATGCTTTCACTTGATTCTAACAAGATAGGTAATGCGCGGGCAGTGCCCAAGAAGTACTTATAGACTATTAGTAAGCCTGTATATACTCGTTTTCACCCTCGTCATTATGTGAATAAAACAGAATTTGGGACTCTGTGTTTCTTTATTAGGTAGGTAGGTACACACTATATATCTTTCTTAAGTTGGCTTTACGAAGTGCAGAGTATGGTTTGACCTAGAATATAAAGAAAATCAAAAAAGCTATTAAAATGCGTGTGTCATATTAGACTTATGCATGTTAATATTATATATCATTAATTTTTCAAAACACAATCTGCTTGCTGCTTAATTTTGCCATCTCGAAAGGTGTGAATATATTTATAATCTGAAGTCCTTTATTTTCTTTTCTGAGAATTGGGAGTGTTCATCCTTACGCTATCGAATATGGCACTAACCAAATAATCACAACCTTACATACGAATGAAGTGGACTCCATTTATTTCGTCCGCGAGGTATATTATTAGCTCTCTCAATAACGTTTCGCATAAGCTCTCCGAAATTCTGGCGCATATCCGATTTATTAAATTGCACTTCATAATTTATGTCTGCGGTGCATTACATACGAAATAGACCAAATTAAATTGGAATGTTCATTTCGATGCGAGGCGTAACTGATACTGTTTGTAATATTATTATAAGATAATTATTATTAAATCATGATAATTGTGCCACCAAATTTGAAAATCATGTACTCTTAGACTTTTGTTCTAGGCGTGTTATATTGGCCGCGGGTTCCATCCCACCTCCTGTACCACGGAGGAATAAACTTAGTACAGTTGATTTGTAAATATCGCTTGCCTCACATTGCTCCCGATGCATGGCTCGTCACCTGTTACATGGGGACATAACAAAATCTGGAAAAATGTTGAGGTTAAACTTTGCTGCCTTCCCCTTTGGGGATAGAGGATTATTAGCACTGAAAACCAAAAACATATCTTTCACCAAAAAAAATATATGATTGTTTCTTTTTGCCCGTAACCTCCGCAAAACTATTTGACCCCAAAGCATCCCAAATTGGACATCACGTTTTGTTATTGTACTTGTCATCAACCCACCCTTTCTAATTAAGAGAGGCTCGAATTGATTAGATCAGTGGTTCTCAATTTTAGCCCTCGGGACCCACTAAATCCCCTTGGTTGACAAAAGGCCTTGGGCCCTCAAGTGAATTGACGATATTCCCAACAACAAAGCATGGTAATTGTAATAAATTAAATTCAATCGACATCGAAATTTACGAAAATATTTTAAAATTGCTTTAGAAAATCAACTTCTGTTAAATTTAGCTTGGCTTCAGTTTGTGAGATAATTGTTTTGCTTGGCTTATTTTGAATATTTTTTTACCTGTCATTCTTGTTTATATTTCTGGAGCATGATTTTAGCTAACCACTAACAATTGAATATAATTTTACCACGTTTTTATTAACTCACATTCTTGTTTATCTTTTTGTCTCTTCGTTTGTCCAGTTGGATTTTTGTAACTCATTTTTGAGGCATTTCCGGACCAGCTATCGGGCTGAAACTTTAGGAATAGTTGAGAACCCGATGACAATGCAGCTTGCTTCCTTCAACTTTCTGCGAGTGCTTTCAGGTCGAAATTCAACAAGGGTTTCAGGTTTTGCGTGGAGAGACTATGTACAGCGCCATCAATTGATTGGTGTTAAACTACCAATCAATAGAAACTACTTACAGCGCCATCTGCTGGGCACAGGCCTACCTCATGACGAAACACATGAGGAGTATGGGCCGTAACACCACCACGCTGGCCCAATGCGGGTTGGTTGGCGCCATCCATTTATTGATGTTAAACCACCGCTGTGCGTTGTTAAAAATAATAAAATAATAATATTAGATTAATATCTAAAAGTTCCACGTTTTTAAAAAGAGCAAAATTACATTAAACAAACCGGGGGACCGAATGAGGGGTCACTCAAAACCTGGGGGCGCATCTTTCTAACTTACACTTACAATTTATGCATACCATGTATTCCAATAAAATCTCCATAATATAATGCATGCACAGATCTAGGTGTCTAGTTTTTATGTCCAAAATTGTAATGTTTACTTCAACTTTTGTAAACCTATATAATTGTGTTATTACAGGTCAAAAGTACCCGAAATCGCCGAGCATGTTTGAGGACTGTAATGAGAGTTGATGAGGCGAAAGAAATATGCAGGGATCGTAGCAAGTGGAAGGATGTAATCTCTGCCTACCCCTGTGGGAAAACGGCGTGACTTATGTATCTACTTTTTTCGAAGGGCTGGTTATATATACATTTTGGGAAGCACTGCACGGGACGGGAAGATTTCGTTATCTTCTAGTTCCGTGTTGAGTGTAACTAATGGCTATAGGGTGACTAAAAGCTGCTTTATTACGGTGAAAATGCCGGTTCTATTGTCTGCTCTGACACAGGTTGTAGATAGATAGTTTTTTTCTAGATGGAATTATACTTGATTATATATCTATCTATCTATAGGATCTGATTGCAATTTGAACCGTTTTAGTAAATTGTTTTTCGCTGAATTTTAATAAAACTTAAGTATAGGTTGTTATGATAGATTGCCTCTTACCTTGCCCGGTGCATGGCTCGCCCCCTGTTATATCGGAACTAAGCATATCAGGCGAAATATGTAACGCACTACCAGGATAGATGCGGGACGACGTAGGTTTTGATATACATTTTTAGATCTCAATATATGTTTAAATGGAAACGATTGTTATGAAATTTAATATGTCATCACTAGCGTACACTAGCAATAAGCGTGACAGGTGTGTTAGAGTTTCGGTTTATATATTTCTCGTAGACCTGTCGTAATGTATGGATCTGAATGTCAGGCAACGAAAGCGATGGATGAAATAAAACTGCACTCAGCAGAGATACGAATGTTGCGATGGATATGTGGAATCACAAGAATGGCAAGATCGGGAATGAGTATATTAGAGGAAGTTTGAAAGTAGCGCTAGTGACAGAAAAGATAAGGAGCGATAGGTTAACGTGGGATAGACATGTGATGAGAATGGATGAATGTCACATTACAAGAAAGATGCTCGAAGGAAGACCAAAGAAGCGATGGATTGAATGCGTGAAGTATGATATGAGAATTAAAGAAGTGGATGCTGAGCTGACGAGTGAGAGAGGAGAATGGAAGAAGAAGACATGTTGTGCTTACCCCACCTAGAGTGGGAAAAGGGTAATAAGAAGTAGATATTTTTCGTGGACTTTTGAAGTCTTGCACCCAGCTGTGGAACGTATATATGTCGTACAATCTGCACGCAGACAGCTTTTCGTAATATACATGTTATCATGTATCAGATGTGTTAACACCCATATTTTGGCAAATATGTTAAGTCCCCATATAACTGGTGGCGAGCCTGTTGCCATGCACCGGGCACAATGTGAGGCAAGCGATATTCACAATCGACTGCTTATAAGTTTTAATCAAACTCAGTAGTCGCTCTCGAACGAGTATGACGTCCGTCCCAACTCGGCTACCGCTGCCGAAAATGGCGCTCTCTGGATATATTATAGCAACAAAATATCATCACGCTTTTATCCTCTAAGGGGTAGGCAGGGGTACACTCTGAACCAATGAATACCCACTTTAATTTAATATTGATTTCCCTTTTTAAATAATCTGCAATAAAATAAAAGAAAAGCGACTAATGAATTAAGCAAACAACCAATCACTTTATTCAATTGAATCACTTTTCGGATTAAAGTCATTAATAAAAATCAATCTCGTAAAATCTGGGATTGCTAACTCAGCGAGCAACGCTCTCACACGGCGTATTATCCATTTAAAGCTAAAATCTTGTTGAACATTCGTCATATTCTACGGCGCGGAAGTACAGATGTGTCGAAAAGTGTCTGTAATTACGTCTTTTTTGAGAAAGACTCGGTACGTACCTACAATTACGAGCATTCATATCTGACACTTTGTGACTCTTATTGAAAAAAAATTAAGCTTCTAAGGGCAAATTCGACCAAATTGAGATCTGCCCTAAGGGCGGAGCCGATTAACTATCCTAGTTTTTTCATGTTTGGCTACACGCGAGTAATATTATTTTAATGGAGTACGCAGTTTTTCGCGCACGAATGTGTCAATGTCTCGTTTGACACAGGGCAGATTCGACCAATCGTTGCAGCTCAGTTTGGTATTACTATTCTCAATTTGGTCGAATTCGCCCTAAGTCAAATTTGTTAACATGTTTTTGCTTTCAACTGTGCTAAGTCTACGTGGGTGCTATCTTACCTTCAGATGGATAGCAACAGTGATTTCGTTGCAATGTACCTGTTCGGTGCAAGCGTGGACGCTGACTTTTGTGTTCTGTCAAAAAACCAACATGGCGGATCGCGACGCGCGCCTTTTGAACTGCTCTCTGCGTGCATGCAAAGCCTTCAGCTTCTGTTACATTGCATGTTACGTTTCACTCGTCTGTACGCACCATAAAGGACAGATAAGTCTTGCGAACATGTGCATAAGGTACAAAGTTACATTACCAAGTAATTGGTTCTTGGTACTGTGACTTTTTTTAATTAAATCTCTTTTTTATTGGATTTAACCTAGACTGTTAGATTTAACATTTAAATTTTAAGCCGATACTTCGAACGTGAGTCTATAATCCGATAAAATTACTTTTAATACAAAAGTCGGAGACCAAACATTTAAGTAAAACGTGGTAGTGATTAAATAGTGTTCGACTAAATAATAAATTATTAATCTACCTCTAATAATAGTTTATCCAACCAAAATAATAGAAGACCTGTTTTTTAATACACCAGTGCTCCACAAGTCTGCAAATAAACACATACTAAATAACTCACTCCCTAAGCCATTAAATTTAGTATGTCATTGCCCAGATACTGTGAAAACAGCTAATCCTTTTAAAAATTTAGTGCTCTTTTTTCTGATATTTTAAGATGAGTTCTAAAAAATTAAAGCTTCGTGTTTTACTTGTTATATAACAAAAACAACGTCCCAAAAGCGATACATATAAATAAACCTAATCGTCGGATTTGCCGTCGTAAAATGTTAAGACAAGTTGGGATGATAAATTTTTAAGTAGCTGTAATATTTACGAATATAGCTCTTATAATATTGGGAGTAAAGCTGAAAATTTAAAGAAATCCATGTTTAGAAACAACAAGTAATACTTATTTATTTATTCGTCTGTACTCGTCGTCTACAAATTTTACTGTGATACTATCACATTGTAACATAATGTTACAAAACTTTAATAAAAAATAAAAAATGAAAGTTGAGCACGGTGGAATAGTGGTTAGCACGCTTTGGCTTTCAATATCGAAAACAAAGCTACGTAATAAGCCTTGGATGGGTGACCAAAACTTTGGCAGAAGGCATGTTAAGCCGTTGGTCCCTGCTGCTATTGCAAGCGTTTCTACCCACCATTATTGGGCCAGGATAATTGTGTCATGGTCCATACTACTCATATACTTCTCAATGAGGAAGGCCTTTTTTTAATAATCAGCCCAGCAAACGACTCAACGCCACCTGATGGTAAGCAGTAGATGAGTCCATATGCGAAGGATGCTAGGGCAGCACCAAAGGATGCAGGCCTAGCGACCTCCACCTCGCTGGCTCTTAAGATGCCTTTTCACCTTCTCTTGAATGAACCCATGCTGTAGGAAGGAGGGAACACTTGTGCCGGTAGAGAATTCCATGCTCTGGATCTACGAGCAAAGTATGATTCCCTAAACCTTTTAGCGCCCGGTAGTGGGACTTATATAGGGTGTGGACATAAATTGAAATTTAATAATATTTGTTACACTTTACCGTTTATCTATCCTTTACTTAGTACGAGAAAATTAAGCACCGAAGGGAGTAATTGTTACAATGTAAGACGAATACTTAATTGTAAATACGAGTGTGAGGAGAGCATTGAATAATTAACGTAAAACGTTTTTGCGTCATTACCAAGTTACTTGTAAAGAAAATCTTTACAACCTAGCTGAGAAACGCGATATTATAATTGAAAAATATAATACATATAATTATATATACATACGTACACACACATTTAATCACGACTACCATCCCCGAAGGTTATATTCAGGATCATATTGATCAAACATAAATGAAAAAACCGGCCAAGAGCGTGTCGGGCCACGCTCAGTATTGCGTTCCGTAGTTTTTCATTTTGTAAAATTTATCAAAAACTGTTCAACCCATCAAGTTCAAAATAATTTTCCTAGAAAGTACTTATAAAGTTCTACTTTAGATTTTTGAACTTATGGTTCAAAAGTTAAAGGAAGGTCTACAAGTGCTCGCGGTAATGAATCTTAATATGTAATATACTTTTTTATTTAATGACATAAATTGTTAATTTTCGAAATTGAAAGATCTTGACTTTTTTAAGTACCAGGCTTGGCCACAGTCCGCGCTTCACCAAGCAGTGACTGCACATCGCACCGTGACAGGTGGTGAACCCGTTGCCGCTTTAAGTTATTACATGGCTATGCAGTTCTATGTCCATGAGTCGCCTTGTACGATACCCAAGGGAAGAGATGGGTTGGTAGTATTCTTTAAGAATAATTAAGAATCAAAATTCATTGAGTAGCATTTAGGACGAATGTGACGTAAGAATAACAAAAAACGTCCCACTGCTGGGCACAGGCCTCATGGCAAAACAATGAGGAGTATAGGCCGTAACACCACCACGCTGGCCCAATGCGGGTTGGTGGGTAGAAACAGTCGCAATAGCGACCGGGACCGGGCTTAACGTGCCTTCCGAAGCTCGGAGATCACAAAGTTTTGATCACCCATCCACGGCCCGACCATGGCGAAGGTAGCTTTGTTTTCAATCTAAAGCCAAAGCGTACTAACCACTACGCCACTGAGAACCTCAGATAAAACTTATAAAGGCCTAAAAGCATAGTAGGTACAAAATAAAAGATTAATGATTGAAATGCTATAGAATTTAATGTTTAAATCATTATCTTGACACAATATAAAATATAGTTTATACACCACCTGCACATTAAGCACGCTTTATTTGTCACGTATACAGGGTATTAAGCAATATTTTATTCCCTAGGGAAATAAAGTAATGAAATTTCCCTAGGAAATAAAGTATTTTGAATTTCGAATGTCATAATATCAACATAAATAAACGTAAAATTTAAACGAGACATGGCGATTCGCAAACACCTGTTTAAATGTAACATAGTTGTAACTTTAGATTATCATGTTCTTGCGAACCTGTATCGCAATCCGAAAATTTACTGTGATTAGCTGTAAAGTGTAAATGTCTAGTCTAAAGGTGCGTACAAACTATGTAACGTGTACTCAAACGTGTGGGCGAACGAAATGGTTATATAGCATTGTTATGTGTTATGTATTTTAAGTTGCAATGTTGGATAACAAGGGTACATTATGTGGACGTGTTATAAAACACAAGTTATATAATATGATATATAGTTAGTACGCACCTTTCCACAATAGTAAAGGTCAAGTTTCAAAATGAGATTTACCATTGTATTATATTTGTCACCGTTTAATTTTTAAAATAAATATATAGGGACCTAACATAAGGCCACTGAGATTAGATAAAGAATACAAGCAATTAGGGACAATATTTTTGACAATAAACTGCAATTAGCGTAGCGGCTCATGAAAAGAATACTACCAACCCATCTCTTCCCGGACTTAGAACTGCACACCCTCCAATAGCTTATAGCGGCGACTCACCACCTGTGCACGCTGAGCACATATGCACATGTGCAGTCACTGCTTGGCTTAGATCAAAAATAGATTACACTAGACTACGGGTCCACGCCTCAAAAACGGCCGAGAACACAAGGCCTCGAATAAGCACCAACATAAAGCCAACATGCTGACCAACATGCGCCAACATGCTGACCAACATGCGCCAACATGCTGACGTGCCACAATTACTGCAATGTGTCTTAAAAAATGGAAATAAATATGTTAAGATATGAATGGACGGAATATTGTAATTTCGCTTAGTAACTATAATTTGAAAATAAAGAATAGTTGATGGCGATTATTTAACAAAAAATTATTACACTTCTACGATTTTGATTCCAATCTACGCGCAAACAATGGCCAATGCTTTTCTTCATAGTTAAGCGAGTTAGATTCTAAATTTAAATACTTTTGAAAAAGATTTCCAACTTATTTTTTACTTCCAGCCAGTAAAATTAAAAAAAAAATTAAATTAAATCTTTTTTTACCCCGTTCTATCATTTATGTTGAGACAAACAAAAACACACGTTATACTATTATGATAAGGTGTAAGTTAGACAGCACTGAAGTTTTTTTTTACATACGACAGGTAAGCTCTTGACCTTCATCTCACCTGATGGTAAGTGACGATAAGGCCGAAGGTGGAAGCGAGCTTCACCTGTAATCCTCAACAACTGAGGAACTGGCTATCTTACCTCCGATTGCCGGAACACAACAATGCTAACATTGTTATTATGGCGACAAATTTAGGTAAGACGGTGGTAGCTAGCCAGGCGGGCTTAGAAGCCCTGCCACCAACCAAACCGAGCAGAAAAACTTCTGCCCCCATAGGGAATCGAATCCGGACCTCCTGATCAACACCCGGTGGTGTGAACCACTAGACCAGAGAGGCGGTTAAAATTACTGAGAGATGAGAGATGGTATTTTATTTCACCTAATGATATAGCATCACGGTCCGAGACTGTGTAATATTTTAGGTTTGTTTTTGTTCGTGAGGCTGCTTCTTGATATATTTCTTCGAAGGTGCTTGGTGAAGCGCGTACTATGGCAGTGCACTGCTTTTGCGGTGCCTTTGCCTAGTCTCTGGGAAAAACTCTCAATCGCGAAAGCATTTTGCAACCGTTATTTCTGACAAAACAAACGCCAGACACGAAGTGCCAATTAATTTCGAATCACAGCGGAACCTTTGTACTTTTGAAAACTATCTTTCCGGTACCAGTATCTACAGAATGACAAAATAACTTGACTAACATCTCGTCATTATGTTTACGAACTAGTAAAGAGAAGTCTCAAGCAATTGTACTGACAGTTTTATCAGTTCCTAATGAAGTTTTAAAGAAGTCCATTTTTTTTTAAATTTCAAATGGTTATTGTAGACCAGAGTCTTACAAAAGTCTTACAACGAAGTTTTTGTGGTGTGAAATATATTATAATAAATGAAATTTAACATATACATTACATACATTTAAATACATGATTATAGAAGTAACATTTGCTTTGGCTATGTAAAAAAAGCAAAATTTTACCTTTTCAAGAGTCTTCTTCTTTGTCCTAGCCTGTTCCTAATTCTGGTACTTGGGGTTAGCGCCTATTTGGGATCTTCTTCTTCCACTCTCTCCCATCACTCGCCAAGGCAACACTCACTCCCTTCCTCATCATACATCATTCACACAATCCTTCCGTCTTTTCTTCAACTCCCGACAAGCCCATCTACTTTCAAATCCATTACTTTCCTGGTGTACTTTTCAAGAGTATCTACAATAGTTTTGACGATATATAAATTATCAATTAACAATATCAATAAAAATACTTTAAGACTATTTTTGAGTAAATTGCTAAAGCAGGATAGGGAAATGTGTAACGGCAGTATCACGGTGACTACTTACAACCAGGCGGTCATGAGCTTGTCTGCCATCGAACAAAGTGTGGTGTCAAGGTGTTTGGCCAATAGCGTTAGCGAAATTTTCATGCTATTTGACGTATAAGCGAGCTCGTGTGGAGCGAAACTCTACTAATATCTGGTGTTATTAAAAAGCGCGCGCGAGGCCGGCGCTGGCAGCCAGCGTAGCTATTAAACATCCGTAACATTAAAAATATACGTTTTCTTTCTTATAACCAATACTTCAAGACAAATTGCTTCATTGTAAAAATGTTACTCTCAGACTCATCAAGCATGGATTGAAAATTCAAATGGAAATTGTCGGGACATGAAAAAAACATGCCTTCACGCCCATCTTTTTGATGGAAATACTTCCATTGAGATTGTTAAGTTCTTTAAAAGCCTTTAACTTACGCTCTAAGGTCACAGTCTATTTGCTGTGAAGCCATTTCTTTCAAAACTTCCGTCAAAGCAAAATGGACCTAATGACAATGTCTCAGGGGGCAAAGAATTAAAAAGTCCCAAGTACAATTACCGGCCGTCCTAATGTTTATTTGTCGAAGTTTTTAAACCTTTTAGGAGTTTCGTAACTCCTAGAAAATTAAACGGCGGGAGTCGCGTCTTGGCCGAAATTAAATTTACACTTAACTTTTTTTTCAGCCTTTGTTCCGTCTCGATTTCCTCCCAATTACGAGACTCCATTTCATACGCTTTAATGAATTTAAATTATGATTTAAGTAATTTGTGACCTTCGGATTTTATAAGAGTTTCTGTTGTGTTTTCCTTGGTGTTGTTAGTAAACAGGGCGGTGATGTAAGAAGGTGACACGTAAAGTACCAATATCACGATCTTTCTTGAAAGTGTAATTGATTGATTATTTAAAACAGATGAACACAGACAATAAGTACCCCAGTAAAAAAATACGTGTTACCATCATCTTGTCCTGTTGGTCTGGGACACAAAAATAATGTACCAACTGCTTTTCTTGCCTAGCATGTCGTAAAAGGCGACTAAGGGCGTATTGGTACTGGGTCTGTGATTGTGTAGGCGATGAGCTAGCCACTTGTTACTACTCTTTCACGATTTTTACATCTGACCAACCCCATTCTTGTATGGATAAATGTGGTCTTAAGGAACACAGTGCTCCTTGGATTCTGCCTACCCCTTCGAGGATTACAGGCGTGATTGTATGTATGTATCATCTTGAAGTAAGTAAAAACGATTTTAGGTAATTAACTGAAGTTAACAAATTACAGCTATAGATCTACGATGAAATTTTTCTTCCACAATTGGTCCGATCATCCACCGAACTTCGTCGGTGAACAACAACAACATATCATCATGAGTTTCCCCGAAGGGGTAGGCGCAGGTGTTGGCGAGCTTGTTAACATGCACCGGGCTGCTTACGTAGTAAGGATCAATCAAAACTAGAAATGGACGCAACCGACATGTAGATATCAGATTTTGATTTCGGAGTAAGCCCATAAAGATACAAGTAGTTTATCATTAACTTAATATTATAGAATTCCAGGTAAATAACAACTGCAACTTCATTTATCATAAGTTGCTAACCTAGACGGATCACAGCTTCACCTCGTTACCCTGCTTCGGAAACTTATATTTATCGGGTATAAAAGAAAAGATTGATGAGAGGGCTTGAAAGTTACTGAGGTCTATAATAACTATAATATCGCCACAGAATTCTGTCAGCATATCAATTTAGTGTCACATTCACACCTTGTTCATATTTAAGTGACTGGTGCAAAATGAAGGACATTATTTTTTTTTCATAAAAATTAAGTAATGCTTTTCTATGCACTGGGTCTCCACAACAGACTCCACAACACAACACAGGAAAACCTAGTGTGAAGTCCAGAGAACTGTTAGACAAAATAAAAATTTTGAATACTAATGTACTTGTGTTATGCAAGACCTAGAATTGTTGTGTATTAATGTTTGTGTACGAAATAAAACATTTTTGTTCATTATTACAATGTTACTTAACTAGGAATTTACACCATTTAGCGTTTCCTATCTTTGTTACACATACTACAAGGAGAGAATTGATCGTAAGTAAGTCTTAGTAGAATCATATAAATGTGTTCTAATCTCTTCTATAGAAAATTGCGTCCCGACGGGGTCCTTAAGTTTAATTCTATCCCAGGTACTTGTACCAGGTGTTTTTTTTTAATTTTTTTTTTTTAAATAAATAAACACCGCTTTTTTTAAATTCATCTCAATTGCACTGTCAGCTTACTTTCCCCTTCACTGACCTTGAAGTGGCGTTTTGCGCCCGTATTTGGCATAGTGCGCAATACGCACGCGCACGGATTTCATATGCAAATAATTCAAAAGTATATAGACGACTTCTTTGCCTATTAATTGTCTTTATTTAGAAATGGAACTGGCTGGCTGTCAGGTTGAAATGTCATGTCCAATGTACGTGTTGAATAAAAAAAAATTAAAAAAAAAAGAAAAGAGGGAGTTTGGCGGCATTTGACTAATGGCGGACGTGATTTTTATTTCGATAATTGTAATATTGTTTCGGAGTGGATCTTGTTACGTAAAATCAGTGTAGTTTTGTGTAATAAGTGTCTGTGAGGATGTGCAATGTGGAGGATTATCGAAATAAGCGTCAAGTGGTGTGAAAAGTGATAAGTTTTTTATCGTGGTAATCCACCTCATCCAAGTAGCACCACAGCGTCTGTCATCGATCATTTGCCGCCAAACTCTCCCAAGCTGCATTGAAATGCATTATACTGGCATTTCATTGCAAACTACTGAAGACAAAATACTGAAGACTTGGCTGAATGGGCTCCGTTCCCTTTGCCTTCCCTGCATGGGAGAGTTTTACAAAAAAAAATGGAGTTTTTTGGCGGCATTCAACTATGGCGGACGTTATTTTTATTTCGATGATTGTAATATTGTACGTAGTGGATATTGTTACGTAAAATCAGTGTAGTTTTGTGTAATAAGTGTCTGTGATGATGTGCAATGTGGAGGATTATCGAAATAAACGTCAAGTGGTGTGAAAAGTGATGAGTTATTTATCGTGGTAATCCACCTCATCCAAGTAGCACCACAGTGTCTGCCATCGATCGTTTGACGCCAAACTCTCCCAAGATGCATTGAAATGCATTACACTAGCATTTCAATGCAAACTACTGAAGAAATATATACTGAAGACTTGGCTGTATGGGCTCCGTTCCCTTTGCCTTCCCTGCATGGGAGAGTTTTACAAAAAAAAAAAAGAAAAATAGAGTTTTTTGGTGGCATTCAACTATGGCGGACTTTATTTTTATTTCGATGATTGTAATATTGTACGGAGTGGATATTGTTACGTAAAATCAGTGTAGTTTTGTGTAATAAGTGTCTGTGATGATGTGCAATGTGGAGGATTATCGAAATAAACGTCAAGTGGTGTGAAAAGTGATTAGTTTTTTATCGTGGTAATCCACCTCATCCAAGTAGCACCACAGTGTCTGCCTTCGATCGTTTGACGCCAAACTCTCCCAAGAGGCATATGTTTTTGACATTTGTCACGTGACCGTCTGCCAAATATGACAGAAGTGCAGAGGTACTGTCTCTGCCAACATAGGGTTACACCTTGGTTACACCGCCACATTCATGAAAACATCCCCCATATTAAGAGGGGACTCTCTAAAATGCCACCTTTTCAGGCTATTTCAGATTTTAAACTTTTTCTTTACAGATAATTATATAAGTCGTTTTAACTATCATAATCCGAACTTATAAAGATACGCAATAAAAGATATTGAGTACACAGCATGTAAAAGTTAAGTGTAAGAAAACTTCAAACTGATATCGAAAGAGCGTCACCCAACGATTATAATCACATTCATATCTTTTTTAAATAAGTTTATTAAAATTAAAACATTGACCTCCAGCCTCAAAGAACTTTGTGAGGGATATAACGGCTTCAGGTTCGGTATTTCCTCGAATAAACTGCAATAAAACTTCCGGAGGAACTCGCTGCGTAGTGGCTAGTACGCTATGACATTCGATCGAAAACAAAGTTACCTTCGCCATGGTCAGGCCGTGGATGAGTGTACCAAAACTTTGTGATCTCGAGCTTCTTCGTGCTTCGAAAGGCACGTTAAGCTGTTGGTCCCTGTCGCTATTGCGACCGTTTCTACCCACCAACCCGCATTGGGCCAGCGTGGTGGTGTTACGGCCCATACTCCTCATGTGTTTCTCTATGAAGAAGGCCTGTGCCCAGCAGTGGGACGTGTATATACCCGAGGACGGACGAAATCTAACGTTTATGACATGATAAAACAAATAATTTTCTTAATGAAAGAAGGTATGATTTTACCTACAGCAGTTGCTCTAATTTATGCCCTTGTGCGATACATTTAGGGGGTCTTAAATATTTCAAAATGGACATCTGCGGTGTATTTAAATTATAATAATAAATGTCTTCAAACGTTCACACCTATCAACTAGCCCCATTTTAAGCAACTAATGC
The DNA here is from genome assembly GCA_910589355.1 of Parapoynx stratiotata. Taxonomy (NCBI): domain Eukaryota; kingdom Metazoa; phylum Arthropoda; class Insecta; order Lepidoptera; family Crambidae; genus Parapoynx; species Parapoynx stratiotata. The sequence continues at coordinate 11,391,451 of OU342481.1, forward strand.
TGCTGCCACTAGATGTCGGATAAATATGAATATGAATAAATATTATATTAAAATAATAATATATTTTTTTAGTTAATATTTTATCATTTCTTCATTAGTCTGTTTTTTTTTAAGTTTAAGCGTTGTAGTTAATGCCTATAATTTCACATGAAATGTATGCTTACTAATGTTGTCGGTTTGAAAATGTTGCCAAACCTAATAAATACATAGAAACATATATAAACATCCAAGACTGGAGTACAAATGCCTGAAAATTCATCACCCAAACATTTGCCCCCGGGATCGAACCCAGAAGCTCTCCTCGGACATTGGCTACTTTTTATCCCGATAAAAAAAAAACAAGTTGCGTGTACCTACTTAAAATTATTATAAGCATAATATAGCCTACTTAGCCTTATTTTGTCATATCAACTTCTTATGTAAATAACTTTAGCGCTGAGGGAATTCTCGGTCATGGTAATGTGACACCGTCCTAAAGTAATAAGAGGAATGTGGATGAATTTTCTGTGCATGATATTAGGTACGAGCGAAATTATTTATTACCACACAATATTGGAACTTACATGCATATGGGCATCATATTGACTCAAGGTCAAATAATAATTATAAATATTTAGTATAACATAACATATCGCTCATCCAAAAGAATATTGACGTAATTACGTTTTTGCAATTTTTCAGGAGAGCGTTTTAAAAGTTTGATATCGAAAATATTGTGTATTTGCAATCATTCTATTGATATATTTTAGTTATGTTGTGTTACTTTACTACCAATAATATAACATAAAAAGTTTGCGAGAAAACTTAAGATAACTATTTGAAAAACGAAATAAAACAAGCCAGACGTACATTATGACATTTTATACGTCAAATAATACAATTATGGCATTAAACTAGGTTTGGATATGGGAATAAATCATGAATTTAAACAACATTATATTCAATTTTAGTTTTATTTTTATAAATCTGTCTACATTTTATAAACTTTGTCGATGTTTCCGCGTATCCTTTCGAAGTATAGGCCAACACCATGACGGCAATGATTCTCTCTTTCGGAAACTAATGGAACAACAATTCTGTCGTTTTTACCATAGATAAAACGTGCAAAACATGAAGTTATGGCATCAAAAACTCATTTTCGACTTTTTGGTAATTATGTCATTATTCTTTTGGATGAGCGATATTATCATCACCACATCATCACCCAAACTTCACCAGATATGTTAGGTCCCCATGTAACAGCGAGCCTGTTGCCATGCACCGGGCACAATGTGAGGCAAGCGATAGTCACAATGAACTGTACATAAGTTTTATTCAAACTCAGTGGTGTACAGCGGTGGGAACGAACGAACGAGGAGTGCCCGGTCCGTCCCAACTCGGATCGCCTTTTGAAATAATATATCTGTATATACATATATTATACCTAGATACATACATATATATTATTGGGTCCTTACCTATGAAATTGGTGTTTTTTTTTCTCTCTTAGTATTTTGTCTGTAACTATTAAGATTCAGAGAATTCCTAAAAAATAATTACCTCGTCTAAAAATAGACTATATTTTCGAGCTCTTTTGATTTGTTGTAAGTTTGATTGTGTTAAAATTGGACACGGAGACAACTCTTTTTAAGAGCCTCCCGAATACATCATTTTATTTGCATTCACTTAAAAACGATAAATAATTTTTATGAAGTGTGATATTACACATATTACTAAAGCTTGTCTAATGATAGATGCCAAATATTATTATCTTTGGATTTTTCGTTGTGAAGAAAACTATAAAAAAATGTTACTATGGAAAATGCAGAATTCCCCAAAATCTTCATACAAAACACCAATTTCATAGGTAAGGACCTAATATTACACCAACATTCCCGAACGGGTAGGCAGAGTTGCGGGACTAACTTTTGATAAAAAAATAATTCATACACTTCCACAGAGAAACGGCTGCATTTGACGATGGCCTAACGTGGTTTCCGAAGCACTAAAGAACTAAATACCAAAGAGGTCACCAATCTAAGGACAGACCATGGTGAACGTAGCTTTACTTTGTATATCGGAAACTTACACGGCACCAAGCAAACCGGCTGGTGACAATTATTTATTAACGTATCTATAGTAGTTAAAACAATAGTTTAAAATGAATTGTTCTTATATTCAGCATGGTAGCTGAGATTGTACGCTTCAGCTTTAGGTCTCGAAAATTAACAGGCCTTGGATGGGTGACCAAAAACTTTGTGATGTCGAACAGTACGGACGGACGGACAGTCCTTGGACAAGTATGGATAGTCCTGGGATGGGTGACCGTCAGCACCCATCCCAGGACTGTCCATGGCGAAAGTAGCTATGTTGACGCAGGCGCATGAACCACTAGGCCACCGAGCTCCACGGAGCTCTGATTACGTCACAAAACCAAAATCCAGCAGTTAAACTATTCTTTATTTTTACTATATCTTATTTTTATTTGAGCACCATAATTGATTAAATACATACATACATATAATCACGACTATTATCCCCTAAGGGTTAGTCAAAGACGAGGCAAAAGCACCGCAAAAGCAGTCCATTTCCATAGTCCGCGCGTCACCAAGCAATGGCTCCACTCTCAGCGTGACAGGTGGTGAGCCCGTCGCCGCTTTAAGCTATTCGATGGTTGTACAGTTCTAAGTCCATTAGTCGCCTTTTACGACACTCTAGGGAAACGATGGGTTGGTAGTATTCTTTTAATGAGCCGCTACCACACGGCTAAGCTTGACTAAATATATTGTAAAAAAAATATCCATCTTATTTATTATTATTAAATTCAACCATGTGTTCAACCGTACAATTGTAGACAACAAGGGTATTCCCGATCGTCGCGATCGCGCTTCGTGCAGTGGTCATTAGTGGCAAAACAAAATTGTACATTGTTTTAGAAAAAAAATTATTATTATTTATGGTAAGCAGTTTAGATGAGTTGTAGCAATAATCAATTTTACCTATAAATACTAAATACTTCATTACGATAAAAACAATGTGACAGAAAACATAAAATTATAGCCTTTAACTTCCAGCTATTGTTGGAAGTAAAATGCTATAAACTTTATGTGCCTGTGATTTTATGTTAACCATTGTGACATCTCGCATATTTTCAACCGTTTAAGATAACGTTTATTTGCTTGAAAAGTGGCGCAAAAGGTGTTACATACATTTTAAGGCACACACAATTCACCAGATGCTGGCATACAAATATATTATATTTAGTGCTTAAAACACAATAAGATAAAATAAAGATTATGAACATAATACATTTTGGTTTAGTCATCATCTTCTAATATAGAAATCCATACATTTCTTAATAGAATAAAAACAGTTCTCGATTAACCAACTTTTTTTGTTTCTGTTTGCATTTATTTATAGGTAAAATCCTGAGATCACTCAGCAAGTTATTAATAGTACCTAGTATAAGTAACTGTCACATAATATAGGTTTTAAAAAACGTTTAATAGTTTCACGCGGGTGTTTTAATTAATTAATTTATTTATTATATTATATTATATTTATTGACATACAATACGAATTATTGTGAAGCCGATACTAGGGATAACAATATAATATACATAAAAAACAAAATCTTCTGTTTTATCATTAACAAGGCTTATTAAATGTTTTTCATTAAACTAACGAACTTAATAACTAGAATAAAAATTATGCGGCGGAGAAATTTATATTCTGAGAGCGACGCATGCGTAGTACGGCGCTATATATCTATAGAAGGTGGGGGTTAGAATGCCTTCCAACTTTAAGGGGGGAGGTTGTGTGTTGCCGTCAGGCAGTTAAGTGAAGTGATAAGTCGAAAAATATGAAGTGAAACTACAGTGAGTGTGAAAGATTTGTTCGTGAAGTGAAATTGTGATGTTCTAAAATTATTTCTGGTGAGTTTTTGTTTTATTTTATTTCGTACTACAACTAGTTTGTGTTTTTCCATATTAACAGCGAAATACTAAAACTTTTTTTGAAAGAAAAAAGCTCTTGTGCTGTTTTGGCACAGCTTAAAAGTTGATTTTATGGTCCAATTTCTCGTAGAACGGTTTTAAAGTGTTACGTACACACGTATATAATAAAGAAAACCGATTTACAGTTAAAAAGTAGTTTTCATTATTAATATTCAGTAGAGGTATTATTGTATTGGTATTTAAATTCTATAAAAATTCCGAAAAATGTGATTTTGATTGCATTCGAATTTGCGATCGTTATTTTAGCACGTCTTAATAATTGGTTTTTACTGGTCTACATGAGTAAATATTCTTTATTGATGACCTCACCAATTCTTATCCCGAACATTATTTTGTTATATTAAGCAATAATTTTAATTCATGTAAAGTTAAAATTACTGTAAATTAATGAATTTTACAATGTAATAGTAGGTATACAATGTTTATTGAATATTGAAAGGGAGCCAAAAATAGTACGTGGTAAGCGATAAGCGTGCTTACTGCAAATAGATATCTCTTCCAGCCAACATGACTATGTCTTCATATAATTAATAGATTTTATGCTATTGACAATGCACGTTTATTTATAAAAACTCGTTAATCAACTACTTAAGCATTACTTAGCTTATCAACTAATTAAGTATTAGGCAATGCTTAAGTTTTCGTTATTCATAAAATAGATAAATATTTGTATTTATCTTTCACTTTGACCACCCGTTTGGGAGAAATTGTGTCAAAAAATAACAGCTGTTTATTGTCCCCCATTTTGTTATTTAGCAGATTTTTCCTGAGGTTGTTTAATATGACAGATAAATGTCACATTTAAAACATAGAATAGGGTTTTTTAAAGTCATATTTCCATATAATTGTTTAAGGTGTTGCTTAAACTTGTTTGTTGTAAAAGGCATTTTACAACAAACAAGTTTAATGTTTAATAATAATTGAACTAAATGCTTTTGAGAAAGTAAATTTATTTCATTTTATTTACTTTAATATAAGTAAAATATTTAATAACTGTTGCAAAAATTATGAAAAAAACTATTATGTTATTAAGTTTCCTTAATTTATTGAAGAAAAACATGTATTACATAAACGAAAAATAACAACATTGTTGAATTAAAATCAACGGTTCAATGTACAGGCTCGTAGCTTAATAATACAGCTAATTATAACTATTATTTCAGTATCAATTTAATTACGACATTCAATCCATACTAATATTATAAATGAGAAATTAACTCTGTCTGTCAATCTGTCTGTTTGTCGGTCTTATTTTCACGTACTGAACCGATTTATTCGAAATGCGGTACTCAGATAGGCTAGAGCCTGAGAAAGGACATAGGCTATTTTTTATCTCGATATTCCAATGGGAACGGGCACCGCACGAGTGAAACCACTAGTAACTTTATATTACGTAAAGTATTATATTTTTGTAATAAAATATTTAATAGCCTGGAACATATTAAATTATTATTATCGTAATGAAAATTCAGGGAAAATTTTGGAATATCACGAAAATTTTATGTTCATTCCTAATTATCTAAGTGAGGAAGTTCTTTTCCGGTAATTAATGTGGATGAGATGATTTGAAAGGAGATATATTTTATAAATTTTTTAATTTATTTATTTAAGCTTTTGTGCATTACAGAAATTGTACACATGGCGGACTTAACGACTAATGTCGCTCTCTAACAGACAACCATCAGGCAAAGCAGAGATCTGGTGGCGGCTTAATTAACATTAACACATAAATAAATTTAATAATAAATTATATTGTATAACAAACATACATATGCAATATAAAATGACATAAATAATTATACATAATATATATGTTTAACAGTAAAAAACATTTTAACAGTAAACAAATAAAAAGGTTTTATCAAAGATAGGAGAAACACTTGAAAGGCGCAAATATCACGCTGATATACCTGCGTGGTAGTGCATTGGTGGGTATATATTTGGCCGTCAGTCTAAAGTGCCTTCGGAAGAACTTCAGATCACAAGACTGTGTTTACCCATCTAGGAACCCACCATGGTTAAAGTTTAGAACTAACATAGTGACAATCACATATTAGGTCCTTACCTATGAAATTGGTGATTTGTATGGAGATTTTGGGGAATTCTGCATTTTCCATACAAAAATTTTTTTATAGTTTTCTTCACAACGACAAATCCAAAGATAATAATATTTGGCATCTATCATTAGACAAGCTTTAGTAATATGTGTAATATCACACTTCATAAAATTATTTATCGTTTTTAAGTGAATGCAAATAAAATGATGTACTCGGGAGGCACTCAAAAAGAGTTGTCTCCGTGTCCAATTTTAACACAATTAAACTTACAACAAATTATCAAAACAAATCAAAAGAGCTCAAAAATATAGTCTATTTTTAGGCGAGGTAATTATTTTTTAGGAATACTCTGAATCTTAATAGTTACAGACAAAATACTAAGAGAGAAAAAAAAAACACCAATTTCATAGGTAAGGACCCAATATTTATTTATTTTTATGTTATGCTCAGTGCACACGGGGATAATTAAATAAATGAGATATTTATCTTCAAACATTCACACCTATCAACTTGCCCCATTTTAAGCAACTGCATTAGTTGCTGTTGCCTGTATTACGGACACTAGATGACGGATAAATATATATAATAGATAAATACATATAAATATTTTAAATAAATATATAAACATACAAGACTAGAGAACAAATGCCTGAAAATTTATCACCCAAACATTTGCCCCCGCTGGGGATCGAACCCAGAACCTCTCGAGATGGCGACGCCTTGAGACCGGCGTACAGACTACTTGACCACGGAGGTCGTCAAAGTCTTTTATAATTGTGGTAGCACAGTGTAGAGTATTCGTGATGTAATTTGTTGCGGAAATCTTAACTTGCATTACATGCCAACGGACTCAACGACGGCTTATACTTTAACACAAACTCTGTCGGCACTTAAGCTCTTTACTTTTATAATTTACTAAAATAATTACTACTCTTTACTAAATTAATTCGCCCTCAGCCTATATACGCCCCGCTGCTGGCCACAGACCTACCTCATAGAGATACATGAGTTATGGGCCGTAACACCACTACGCTGCTTCAATGCGAGTTGGTGGTTACAAAGATTACAAATAGCGACCAACGGCTTAACGTTAACGAGATTACAAAATTTTGGTCACCCATCCAAGGCCTGACCACGGCGAGGGTTGTTTTACCGAATAAAAAAAAAAATTGTTTTTATAAAATTTGGGTGCATGAAATCCTTGAAAATGTTGAACAATTTTTTTTGAACCATAAACGATTTTGTTAATTTAATTGGTCGCAGAAATTTGTTGAAAATAAGCACTAGTAATATATCCTGGTAATTAAAGAAAATGATAATGTAAAGGAAATAGCAGCGGTAGCCTAGTCGGGGCGGGTGGGTCGCTACTCATTCGAGAAGGCCTCGGGGATCGCGGGTTCGATCCCCCGCCTGTACCACTGAGTTTGCATACACTTATGTACAGTTCATTGTGAATGTCGCTTGCCTTGTGTCCGGTGCATGGCAACAGGCTCGCCACCTGTTACATGGGGACTTAACATATCTGGCGAAATGTGTATGTTAACAAACAAACAAAAATAACTTTATTCCATAGGCCAAGCCAGGCACTTAAATAGTCAATATTTTACAATTTGGAAATTCAACAATTAATATAAAAACCGGCCAAGAGCGTGTCGGGCCACGCTCAGTATAGGGTTCCGTAGTATTCATTATGAGATAAAAAAAAATTTGCTTATATGGTTAAGTCACAAATTTAGTTCAAAAATAATTTTGTAAAATTTATCAAAAACTGTTCAACCCATCAAGTTCAAAATAATTTTCCTAGAAAGTACTTAAAAAGTTCTACTTTTGAGAATTTTTTCATATTTTTTTAACTTATGGTTAAAAAGTTAAAGGGGGGGACACACATTTCTTTTAACTTTCGGAGCGATTATTTTAGAAAATATAAATTTTATCGTAAAATGATGTCAAAAAACCCTATTCATTTTTGAATAGCTATCCAACGATATATTACACGTTAGGGTCCAGACGAAAAAAAAATCAGTCCCTACATTACGTGTATGGGCAACCCCCTAATTTAATATTTTATTCCACTTTTGATTTGTGCACTTTGTCTGCGTTATTAATATACATATTTATTCAAAATTCCAGCTCTCTAGTGCTAACGGTCACTGAGATTATCCGCGGACGGACCGACAGCGCTTGTAGCAAGTGCAGCGACAGCACTTTGACTGTGGTTGTAATTTATACAAGCGGCCGGGTTCCAAGAGTAAGGCTTTTCATGAGAAGAATCTGGCAAGAAGCTCATGAGCCACTTTTTTTTAACACCTCTGCCTACCCCTTCGGAGGAAAAGGCGAGCAGATATTTTATGCAATATTATGTTTTTCTAGCCATGTCCTTATTTACACCCATTATTATCATTCTAAATAAGTTTTCTTCGTCATTTTTATATTAGGACCTATGAAATTGGTGTTTTGTATGGAGATTTTGGGGAATTCTGCATTTTCCATACAATTTTTTTTTCAGTTTTCTTCACAACGACAAATCCAAAGATAATAATATTTAGCATCTATCATAAGACAAGCTTTAGAAATATTTGTAATATCACACTTCATAAAAATTATTTATCGTTTTTAAGTGAATGCAAATAAAATGATGTATTCCGGAGGCACTTAAAAAGAGCAGTCGCCGTGTCCAATTTTAACACAATTAAACTTACAACAAATTATCAAAACAAATCAAAAGAGCTCAAAAATATAGTCTATTTTTAGACGAGGTAATTATTTTTTAGGAATACTCTGAATCTTAATAGTTACAGACAAAATACTAAGAGAGAAAAAAACACCAATTTCATAGGTATACGAAATAGCTATTGACCGCGCCTTAGTCCACGTTTACTATGGTTTTTTACTATCCTACGGGAATCCTTTAATTTTTCAGAATAAAAAGTATCCAAGATGTTGGCCAGGGATATAAGGTATCACCATGCAAGATCTCATTGAAATCGGTAGAGCCATTTCGGAGATTAGCCCTCTTTATACATCCCACTAAGTTGATTTTGAGGAAGTTTCTTCTATGTACAGACATTCGCCCTCTACAGTTTTATTATATGTATAGACTAATAAATATAACCTTTTCTTTACTGTGTGCTATCACTTTCGTCACAATTCACTATCACGGTTGACGTTATAGCTTTATCTGCTATTGAAGCTTCTTTCTACAACCCTTTATCTGATAGTTTAACCGACACGTTTCTAAAGCTTAATAATAGGGTACTAGCCAAACGTTCCGAACCATTTGAGCGCAGCTCCCAATAAATTAAGAACCACTGGGACACCAGCTTTATAAATAAGGGATTCGAAGCTCCACCTTTTTCTGAAAAGGAAAATCGTTTACGAACCTTTGTGGATGACATTAATATTTATTTTGATAAAAACTCCTAGTATTTCCTATACAAGCCTTGTAATAACTGAGCGAATATTTAAGTTGCTATAAAAATATTGAGTTAAGTTTGAGAAAGGTGTATTTATAATATTTCTTCCGAATTTCTTGAGCTATGAGTGGTTTTATGTTGTAAATAACTTTAGTAATGATTCTACTTCAATTGGGGATACACATTCTTTAGATTAGCAACGTTTATTCTAACCCACGTGTGGAATAAAAAAATAGAAAAAAAGACAATGAGGAGCAGTACTGACTTTTTATCCCGATAGGTGGCGTAGGAGTAAGTGTACTTTCGTATTCTCTAATCTGTGGTACTTTCTGTAGCTGTCATTGGAAAGTTTGAAAAGTTTAATAAAATCGCAACACACTTGACACGAGAAGTAAACAAGGCACAGACGCAGATTAAAAAGAAATATCTACTATAAAGACCAGTCGTCTAGAGCGCCATCTGCTCCGAGCTTTTAGTATTGCTCCTCATTTGTGTTTGACATTTATACGTCTGCCAGATACGACAGGTCTTCTCAAATATTTCGCCACAAGAGAAGTTATATAATCTATAATCAAGAAGAACACTACGAGTACAATTCTACTCTCATTCTGGGCCTATTCACATTAATAGGGGCATTTCAATACACCTAAACCCTTCTGTTCCCCTTCGTAGGAGAACCAAGGTCACCGACATAGCCCACAGAATTGCGGACCTTAAGTGGCAGAGGGCAGGGCACATTGTTCGTAGAACTGACGGCCGTTGGGGCGAAAAGGTTCTCGAGTGGCGACCACGTACTGGGAGGCGCAACGTAGGGAGTCCCCCAACAAGGTGGACCCATGATCTGACGAAGATCGCAGGAAGTCGCTGGATGCAGGCGGCTCAGAACCGCGAGGTGTGGCGATCATTGAGGGAGGCCTATGTCCAGCAGTGGACGACAATTGGCTAATAGATAGAAACCCTTCTGTTGAACTAGTGTGTTTCCACACAGAGTGAGAGGTGCTTAAATAAGAGCAATATGGAAGTTATTTAAGTCTTTCTTTATTATATCACACACACACTTCACACATTCAATCTACCGCTTTCTCGGTCTACCTTGTTTTTCAGGCTCCAGCAATTTCAGTTTATTGACACTCATCGATTAATTAATAATTGGACTAGTCGAAGTAACAGAGTTGAAAATAAAGTGTGTGTCCATTATATAGAGCGTTGGGAGCTGTAATATTTGCATCAGTCGTAACGCCAGAATGAAACGTATAAACCTATGTCCAAATTTAAATTCAGTAGACAGCTGCAGCATTTCATTGAATTTAAAGGACTAGTGGCGTATATTACCAACCAGACATTTCAACATGAGAATCAAATAAATTTGCTCTTTATTTGAACTCATTTTCTTTACAACTGACTGACTGACACTTTGTTGGTATGAGTGCATAAAGACGGTTTTTGCACATAATTATTTGTTTAATTACTCTTTGTATGTTTTCTTTTTTTAAATGTCAGGGTATTTTTGTTTTTTTTTTAGGAGTTAAGCTGATTTTTTTGGTCTGTTTTTTTAAATAGTAAGTAAGTATTAGGTCCTTATCTATGAAATTGGTGTTTTTTGTCTCTCTTAGTATTTTGTCTGTAACTATTAAGATTAAGAGTGTTTTGTATGGAGATTTTGGGGAATTCTGCATTTTCCATACTAAATTTTTTTCAGTTTTCTTTACAACGACAAATCCAAAGATAATAATATTTGGCATCTATCATTAGACAAGCTTTAGTAATATGTGTAATATCACATTTCCTAAAAATTATTTATCGTTTTTAAGTGAATGCAAATAAAATTATATATTCGGGAGGCACTTAAGAAGAGTTGTCTCCGTGTCCAATTTTAACACAATTAAACTTACAACAAATTATCAAAACAAATCAAAAGAGCTCAAAAATATAGTCTATTTTTAGACGAGGTAATTATTTTTTAGGAATACTCTGAATCTTAATAGTTACAGACAAAATACTAAGAGAGAAAAAAAACAACAAGTAAGGACCCAATACTATATCAAAGGACATACTTCTGACGGAAAAAATATGATAGCAATTATTAAAGTGTCATAATTCGTAGATTCAATTTGAAAGAATATGAATGCTTTGTTTGATGTAACGTAAATACATTGAAAGCAATTTTACAATATATTTCGCGCTACATTACCAACCAGTGAAGTCTGCATGAGCAAAAACTCTAAATTTAATCAAAATGTTAATAAAATCGCCGCCACCGCCGCACAGTGTTCCCTCGCCATACAAAGAGCTCGATAAAATTATTCTACGATTATTCTTGCTTGTTTATAGTTTATATAGTCTAAATATATTAAGAAAAAATATGATCTCCTACAGTTAATACTTTGGAACTCCTCATTTAAAAGAATACTACCAACCCATATCTTCCCTTGGGTGTCGTAAAAGGCGACTAATGGATTTAGAACTGCACAACCATCCGATAGCTTATAGCGGCGACGGGCTCACCACCTGCCACGATTAGTGCAGTCAATGCTTGGTGAAGCGCAGAATATGGCAAAGGACTGCTTTTGCGGTGCTTTTGCCTAGTCTCTGATTAACCCTTAGGGGAAAATAGTCGTGATTATATGTATGTACGTAATACTTAGTATAAAACAAGTTTTATGTCTGTTACTTAAGTGTATTTATTATTTACGAGACGAAAATTATATTTAAATAAATTGAATTTTGAATGATAAACGTACGTTAAATGATTGAATGTAATAATTTCAAAGAGTAAATAAATATAAGGTAAGCTGTTTTTGTCTTGTTTCACAAAAGGTGTAAAAAAGCGCAAAGTTTTTTGTTTCTCGTAATATGAGAATATCTCAAGAATATTTTACTATTATTTTCATAGTGTAGAAATGTGGAGAATGAAACCAATAACCTTCGTAGATTTTTGAAGTCCCATTTACGAAACTACTTTTTCAATGTTTTGTTTGTTATTACTTGCTGTATTATTTTAAGGAAACAGATACATAATTAAAAACTAGAACCATTCCTCATTCATTCTCTTCCTCGTCAATGATGACATTATTTTAGTGATCACTTGAAACCAAGCTGAGAAATGTTTAAGCAAACTTTTTAAGAGAAAAATACAAGTAAAATTAGCAAAGATTAAACTACTCCATATCTTAAGTGTGAGCCAATAACTGTAAGAATATCATCCCGAATAGAGAAATCGTAGTTAATGAATATGGTATGTAATGGAATGACCTTCTGTTGGGTATGAGGAATATTCAAACCAAATTCCTCTTTAAAGTTAAGGTTCGTGAGTATCTTCTGAGATATAGCAACATATAACTATTCACATCATCAGTGTAGTTATTGTATGTTATGTATCATTATAAGTATTATTGTAGCGTATAAAGTAAAAGTAAAAGAATAAGTAGTTTATGATTATTTAATTCATGAACAGTAATTTTAGTTTGATGTTTGTTTAGATTTTAATGCCCCCACTCTGAATCTCTGTTTGGCTCAAGTTTGACTGGGAGAGAGCGATGTATTATTGTTAAATCCGCCTTATGTACAAAATTGAACATTAAAGATTAAATAAAATAATATCGAACGTTACAGCTACCCTCCATTTTCATTTTTTTAATTCTGTCGAGTAACGGCACCACTGTGCGCCGCCTCCTTGGTTTAGTGGGTGATACCACCGGGCGTTGATCGGGAGGTCTGGGGTTGGATTCCCCCCGATTCCTCTCCCCAGGGTTTCGAATTTTTCTGATAGGTTTGGTTGGTGGTAGGACTTCTAAGCTCACCTAATAGTGACCACTGTCTTACCTAAATCAATGGCCATTGTAACAAGCTCATAAACATTATTGTATTCCGGAAATTAGAGGTAAGATAACCAGTTCCTCAGTCGTTGAGAAATACAGGAATGCTTGCACCTTCAGCCTTACCACCAGGTAAGATGAAGGCCAAGAGTTTTCCTGTTATAAAAAAAAACTGCCTATACCCGGACCCGTGCCGTAAATATTCCTTTTCAAAAATTAAGCTCGCCAGTCATGAAAATGGTATCGATTCTGGCAAGTAGCACCTTCTTTGAACCGCAAAAGATTAAATAAACTTTAAAAATGGAATGGCGTTCAATTGAGAATGGCCAAGAATATGCAAGATGTCACAATGGTTTATTGTTTAAAGTAAAAGGCTATAATCTTATGTTTTCTGTCACATTGTTTTTATGGTAATGAAGTATTCATAGGTAAAACTGTTTATTGCTACAAGTCATCAATATGAAAAAAAGGTGTGTAATGCAACTTAGGCAACCTCATTATAAAGAGCGACATCTTCCAGGATTTCCTAGTTCTTTTTTTTACGATTATAAAAACTTTAACTACTATGACGACCTCCATAGTCGAGTGGTCTGTACGCCGCTCTCGAGGCGTCGTCGCCATCTCGAAAGGTTCGATGTTCGATCGCCGCCGGTAGGGGGCAGATGTTTGTGTGATGATGATGATGATACAGTTATTTGTTCTGGATGTTTTGACTATATTCTGGATATTTATATGTTTTTATCTATTAAATATTTTCCGTCATCTAGTATCCGTAACACAAGCATCATTATTTAAAATCGGGCTAGTTGATAGGTGTAAGTGTCAGAAGATATTTATTTATTTATATCCTCAAAATTTCGTGCTACTTGTATTCAGTCGCAGTCAAAAGCTAGTTAGTTAAAGTTAAAGCTAGTTAGTCTAAGCCTTAAAAAAACAGTTCTTTTTAACTCCTAAACAACATTTTTCAATAAATTGGTTTTCAAAGTTAAAGGTACTTTTGACCTGTGTTTGGCCAAAACAAGATGGAATGACTGTGTCTGTAACAGTGATAAAAAAATAACGGGAGATGCGTTGATAACTTAATGGCCCTCTGGTAGTCCGAAATAAATTTCTAGATTTTTCCTCAGCCTATATACGACCCACCGGTAGGCAGGCTTTCCTCATAGAGAAACACATGAGGAGTATTTGGAAGTAACCCCACCACGCTTGCCTGATGCAGGTTGGTGGGTAGAAACGATTGTAATAGCGGCTGATACTAACGCCTTAATGAGGAGTTCGAGATCACAAACTTTTGGTCACCCATCTAAGGATTGACCATGGCGAGGGTAGCTTTGTTTTCGATATCGAAAGCCAATACGTACTAACACTATGCGACCGAGTTTGGAGTCCGATCTTGAATTCTAGGAATCTCAATCCTTCGCTTAAATTGCTATTCAAATATGCACTGAGAGCCGGGACCAGGTCGGTATAGTCAAGAAAGGAAATAGTTCAAATAGTTTTACAAATTAAGTTATTTAGAAACGACGAATAATTTATTCAACATATTCTTCTTTCTCCCGCCCCGTTCTCTATTCTATTTGGGGTTGGCGCATATGGCATAATCCACTCCCTTCTATCACTCGCCGTGAAACTTCATATCTAATTTTAAATAAGCAAATTTTTAAGTCCGTATGTATACATTTATAAATAAATGTTTTCTTGAAGATTCATTAATTTATATTAGCAACCGAGCCCAAAGCTTGAAGATGGCTTCCGCAGTATGGAGGAGAGATCGTAAAGATTAGGTCCATATTGGCTCGCCTAAAGTTGTATCTCCGAAATTGTTACTCCTACCGATTTGTACTCCGAATGATCATTCTTCCGAATGTTTTTATTCTTATAATTTGTAGTACTAGAGACGATATTCATAACGCTCATGTATCTGAAAAATTTATTTCATATTGTCGCAAATGTAATGCATACTCCAAATGTTGTTTGTCCATTTTCATCCCAAAAGATGATTTTCATATTTTAATTTAGATAGGCTGATCATTTGAGTGAAAATTGGACTACCTTAAAGTCGCTTCTGGCAAAAGTGTTATTTTTATATATTATACCGGAAATGTATGATATCTTTTATCGAATACAATTCCTATGAAATGTATAGGTAATCTGATAGATGCTAAGTAGGTTAAAGTTATTTTTTATGACCCATAAAAACAATATTTCATAATATCTACTCAATTTAGACAAAGTGATTATTGACACAAACATTGTTTTTAAGGGTTATTAAAAATAACCTTAACCTAACCTTTTGAGTTATTAAATTACTGGTTTTTGCACGCGACTTCTTCCGCGTAGAATAGTTACTTTGTGATAGTGTGATGGTATGTAGCCTGTAGCCTTACTCAATAAATAGGCTATTCAACACTGAAAGATTTCTTCAAATTGGAACAGTAGCCTCAATTGGTGGAATTGAAAATTTACTCCTACACTAATTAATTTTCCTAAATTTTTTTGGGAGGCGTTATTTAAATTGTTTAACATTCATCCGCATGGCTCCCGTTCCCATAGGAATATCGGGATAAAAGTTAGCTTATGTCCTTTCTCAGGCTTTAGACTGTTTTGGGTACATTCGTTTAGTAGTTTTGACGGGAAAGCAATACAGACAGACCGATAAAAGAACTTTCGCATTTATAATATTAGTATGGATGAATTATGACATTGAATAATAGAGTAGAGACGGTTATGTTGAGAAAATATAGGAATACAAATTATAGGATAATAGATGTTTATTACTACATTATGAAGTTGAATGATTCGGAAATAACATTAGAAACAGAGTAGTTAAGAATTGTGATTGTTATGATTACAAATGTAAGGAAGAACATTTTCAGAGTTCTCATTTTCGAAATTGAAATTTTTGTTGAACTTTGGCGCAGCCAGAGAAAGAATGGAAATAGTCTTGCGAGGCCAGTGAGGGGGGACATTCTAGAAAAGGGCCAAACCACCACAGGGCCACCTGCCAAATCCACCTCAAACTGAAGATAAGCTAGTGATGAGAATAATAGAAGCTTAAAACATGTTTCAGGATCGTGGCAGATGTGAATCGGTACCACATTTTCATTCAATTGTGATAGTATTTTACAAACAATAAATATTTTTATAGAGAGCAGCGTTCTACTGATCTTTATGAATACGCGTCTTAGTTTTAAGATCCCGTATCAAAGGAAAGAATAAATAAATATCAATTTGCGCGAAATGCCATGTTCTAAAGTGTGTTTTCGTGGGATATTCTCAGTGAACTATTACAAGAAAGCAGTTCCTAATCGGAATTTTTAATCACAAAAGCAAAAGAATAAAAGCCATGTTAGGGATTTTAACTATCTTTCCCAAGAATTTCACGATTTTGATAGTACAGTCAAGTTTAAAAATATGCTTACACATTCGATAGGTGATTGTCTTTATTGCCCTCTAATTTGATCATTTTACTATCAAATGTGTATAATTATATTTTAGCGTGATTAATACAGTTTAACACCTTTAGTGCGTTACGAATACTATTTTGGCGTATTTGATTTTCCGACTGTGCGGCAACCCTCTGTCCTTGTTTTACGTCTACTCGAGGGCGATTTATCTACTTTCCTATACCTGTAGGAAAGAAATAATGGTATTCCCATTGCTGTTGCATATAGTAGAACAATAATTTAAAAAAATATGTCAATTGGCCCAAACGTCGCGCTTCGGCCAGACGATACGTTCTAAGGGTGGTTTTTGGGTGTAATAATCTGCGAGCGACAGACATAATTGTGATTATGCGACACCATAGTCATTTATGTAAATTTTTGTCGCAAAATGAATAAGAATAATCAATTTATGAGCCCACTCTAATATAAACATATTATTATTACAGTATAAAGAAATAACCCACTTAAACACACACATATACACAGTTATAATATATATATATATATAGTGGAACACCAGTCCTCTACACTGCCGGTGGGCGCTAATAACTATGTTACAGTTATTTACACATTATTTACACAACTAATGCAGTTGTTATCGTACTGTTATGTTTTGTATCACAAGGATAAGTTCAAATAAAATAAATAAATAAAATAATACTGCAGAACCCAATAGCTTATAGCGGCGATGGGCTCACCACCTGTCATGCTGGGTGCAGTCACTGCTTGGTGAAGCGCGGACTATGGCAATGGACTGCTTTTGCGGTGTTTTTGCCTAGTCCCTGACTAACCTTTATAGGATACAGTCGTGATTATATGTAATCATTTTTGTTACTGACTTCATACTTGTTTAGTTTCGAAAATATTTTAGTCAAAAACAAAAGAGTCACAAAATTGAAAGCATCTGATAATACATCAAAGGACGTCCTACAAAGTACACTTATCTATATTTATTCATACAATTTCCAAGTTTTCCAGTTACAAATTACTTTTGGAAGGTTCTAGAACTTTTGATAAGGAAAAGGTACCGCTTAAATTGTTCTAACGTGGAGCGCATGAGAGCGAACGAGAATTATTTATTGGTGCGATATTGCCGCTCCTTCCCGGCGGTTCTTGCCATGTGTTTGTTTTCTGGTCTCTGAAGAATGAGGAAGAAATTCACGGGAGAGATATAAATTGCGCAATGCCGACATGTCTGAGCAGCGCTTCTTAAAGAGGTATATATTTTACCATATTATTTTTTAACACATAACATATCATCACACCTCTTTTTCCCGAAGGAGTAGGCAAAGGTGTTCAACACCTACATTTTGCCAGATATGTCAGGTCCCCATGTAACAGGTGGCGAGCCTGTTGCCATGCACCGGGCACAATGTGAGGCAAGCGATATTCACAATGAACTGTACATAAGTGTTATTCAAACTCAGTGGTACAGGCGGTGGGAATGAACTCGCGTTTCCCGCGGCCTCTTGAAGGGTCATATATTTTTTAAGATACTTAAAAAATAACCTGTAATCCCCGAAGGGTTTGGCAGAGTCCAAGGAGCACTGTGTTCCTTAAGACCACATTTAGCCATACAAAAATTGGGTTTGGTCAGATGAAAAATCGTGAAAAAGCAGTAACAAGTGGCTAGCTCATAAAAAAAAATCTTTCAGTATAAGTCCGTAAAGACAGTAAATAGTATTATGCCCAGTAGCCGACAGATTTGTTGGTTAGGAGGATGCATCAGGTAGTATAGTGAACCACACGAAGATTTTATATTAGATAATATCATCCACATAAAATATTATGTTCGTTATAATATCTAAACTGGGCATATTATTTACCATAAAAAGTGTTCTGTGCAATCGACTTAGATCGGAAAGGTGGTACTGTGGCCCAAAATGTACAGTATCCAGACTGTTGTAAGTTATACATAGTAGACTTTTACTGTCTACTAAATATAATCTGGTCAAAAAACTATAGCTTCACTTAACAAAGTCATCTAATTATGTTCAATCGACAAAAATTTTAATTTTATGCTGATATTATCCAACAAAATGTAACGGAAAATTCCCAGGAAATGAGCACAAAGTTAATAAGCCCACATGTGCAATAATTTTGATGACTGGGAAGAAAGTGTGAAATCCGGTCCCAATTATGAATATTCAACAACCCGGTTGTGCGATTGTACTGAAAAGAGTATTATAATTATAATATATCTACCGCGACCTCTAAACTTCCACGTCGTGAAATGTCGTCAAAGTTCACTCTTATGAATATGTATTATCGGGGATGGATGGGCATTGTTTCGAGAATTTCGACCTTTGTTTCAACAGAAACAAATTTTATTCCCGAACCCTTGAGAGTTCCTGATTTATATGACGGCGGAAATCTTTGTTTGTACGAGGTTCAAACGTGTTTTAGACAGATTTCTTGTTAAGTGGTTGGTGGTAAGCTTTTTTACATACAGGGCTGTGAACTTGGTCATTCTAATATGCTGAGTTTAAAATTCCTACTGGAAGTTAGGCTAGCTATAAATTGATTGGATATTCTAAAAGTTTTAAAAATGTTGGGCTATGAAAAAGATGGATGAAAATAGATTGCATGTGGGCGACATGCGTATGTTAAGATGGATGCGTGGAGTGACGAAGATTGATAGAGTGAAGAATGAGTATATCAGGGGATGCCTGAAAGTTGCTCCAGTGATAGAGAAATTGAGAGAAAAGCGGCTGTCGTGGTGTGGACATGTTTTGAGGAGAGAGAATGAGCATGTAACGAGAAGAGTTATGAATATGAGAGTGGATGGTAGTGCACGGAGAGGAAGACCAAAGAAGAGATGGATAGATTGTGTGAATGAGGACATGGCTAGAATGGGAGTGAATGTTGATATGGCGTGTGATAGGGGAGAGTGGAGGAGAAAGACTCGACCCCAAATGAAATTGGGAAAAGGGCAGGATAATGATGATGATGATTCTAATAGTTATAAAGAACAAAAATTATTGACATTCAATTTCACTTTAAATAAAATTGTAGTAATTTATTGAATTTTCGTTACACATATTGGGCAAAATAGTAGTTCCGAAAAGAGCAAAGAAGCAACAGCAAACGAAATTTTCAAAGGCTTTTTATTAAACAAATCATAAAAGAAATCATGGTAATTAAATATATTAATACTTATGTCAAAAAGCAGTTTCTTCGGTGTCACTCGAAGCTGTTATTTTTGAAAATCAAACACTATCACAAAACGCAAAATATATTGTATAATTTTTTCCGTTTAGCGATAGAGATATTCAATTGAGAACAGACTATGGTGAACTTTCTAGGGAAGCTACTTTTGCCACTACGCCCCTTGCTTCTCTGTTTAACTCCGTTATATCAATTAAAAATAAAACCTATAAGGTACATTGATAGCCTCAGATAATTATCGTAAAGTACATGATTAATTACGCCAACTGCGTACTCTAACCATTTGGAGCTATAAGCTGCTTGTCAATAATTACGATAATTTACGATCCGCGAGTCTGGTGCGTCCTTCCTGTGCGAATATTCCCGTAAGTACATTATTGGATACATTTGCTAGCGTGACAACTATTTGATTGTTAATACATACTGGTTAATAAGAGTTTAAGCATTCTAGTTGATAAACGTGATTTTACTGAATCTTAGATCTTTTTGTGTTTACTTAGGAACTTAGTTGGGACGAGGTTCAATAGCTTTCTATATTAAACACTATTAAACTTTTACTATCGTATTGTGTGCTCCAGGGAAGAGTCAAAGTTTTCCGAAAATAGTTTTTCCTAAGAATTACAATTCCTATGTACCCTGTTCCTATCAATGTCTAACTTCATAATGTCAGTAACAATAAACATCTATTTATCCTTTTTTTTTTCTATAATTTTTCAACACAAAAAGTCTTTTACTCTATTAATCAAAGTCATTATTTATATTATTATTCATTAACTCAAAAGGTTAGGTTATGCTTATTTTTTATGACCCTTAAAACATTATTTGTGTCATTAATCATTTTGTCTAAATTGATTCAACAGTATTAAATATTCTTTTCAGGGGTCATTTAAACAACTTTAACATACATAATTTATATCAGTTTACCTATATATTTCAATGGAATTGTATAATATGACGGATTTCATACATTTCGGTTAACATTATTATATAAAATAACATTTTTGTCAGAAGCGACTATAAGATAGTCTACTAATTTCCACTCAAATGAATAGATGATTTTTATATTTTAGCTTAGATAGTAAGCTAAAATATTAAAATCATCTTTAGTAATGAAAAAGGTATGACAAACAACATAAGGAGTAGGGATCATGTTAATTGACTATATGACTTAAAAGTTAAAGAAGAAATTTTTTTTGACGAGTTTGGAAGAGTGGCCATTCGGAAATCGGTACAACTTTAGGCGAGCTAATATGGAAACCTAATTTCATTCATCCTCTCTTAAACTGACTAAGCATTCCTTTCTCAATTTTCGTCACTTCATCCCCTTTCACACAGTTGCTTTTAACTATCACATCAATAAAATAAAAAAGAACCATCTATCATCACAGGTGGCGCAACCATCTATATGAAAAGGCAAAAAATCTTTAGGCCGTGATCACCAAATCAAATGAAATCGGCCCAAACCTAAAATCAGATTTTCATAAGGTTCTTAAAAGATTCTCAGTGGAAGCGAGTAGGCTTATGACGTCATAAATTTGACGCATCAACGCAATATCGGCTTTCTCTAATGCGTAGAGGGTCCAAATTGGATAGCGTTAAATAAAACATGTCTCTGGAGGTCCTATTTTAAGAATTTTTTTGGTATAAGCTCTGGGTGTGTGTCATTTATACCCTTTTCAGCGTTATAATAGCTTAAGGGACTATGGTGAGATCGTGGCTTTAATATTAAATCAAAGGTTTCTTCAAGGTTATACTCGTGGGTGACCAAACTAAGTTCCTTCGGACTTACATCTTTGATGACTGTCCGAGCTCATGTTGCTCCATGATGTTACTCCTGCATGGAAGGTAATGGCTGCGGCTGCTATTGCAACCTTTTCTACCTACCATAGCTCTTGATTCTTCGTATAGTAAAGTAAGGATCTTAAAAAATTTCGTTTGGATGTGAGAATTGCATCACCTTGCTTACTCCTACGCTCATATATTATGTTACTCAGCAGTCATGTCATAAAGTGCATTGTAAATTTAATTTTCTGACAAGGTGGGTGCCGATGTTACAATAAAAACCCGGAGATGATGTTACATATTGTATATTTTGAAAAAATGCAAAATTGGAACCATTAATAAAACAAGTAAATAACACAAATCACTGAACACAAAACTTAAAGAATGTTACAAAAGGTAGTGCTTCTTACAATAGTGCCTTGGTAAAGTTATTTGAACATTTATCATTATAGTATGTATTTTAATTTTATTATAAACAATTATATTTATAGGCGTCGAGACAACCGCTCCAGACGCTGACTCTGACAGGAATTAAAAATTGGAGAACAAAGCAATGAAATCGAAACAGACAGTTGCTTTATTTAAAAACAGAAACAAAGAGAAAATGGCCAGAGAAGAGCGAGCGCAATAAGAGTAAAGAGTCGCTAATATTGGAATAGCGCCTCATTACAAAGTCATGGTCCGTCTGTCCTCAGCCTTTATACAGGTTAAGCTTACCCAGTATTTCAAAACAATGGTACGAGAAAAAAGATGCTCGGTGGCGTAATGGTTAGTACGCTTTGGCTTTCGATATCGAAAACAAAGCCACAGGTACTCCTCATGTAGGAAGACCTGCGCCCAGCAGCGGGATGTAATAGGCTGGTAACGACAACCAACGGCGCTCACTTTTGTCAAAAAATTAATAGGTGACAGTAAAATCAATAGAAAACATACAGAAACATACAGAAAGTTATGAGTATGTCGAGAATACTTCTGCTCCACACATCATTAAAGGAATTTATTAATGATCCAAACTTTTGAAAACTCCGTAAATTGTGTTTTTTTTCAATCTCATATTTTTTCTTTAATTAACGAAACGATCCTAATACAACTTTCTTCTCCAAGTTTGTTTTTACTGATTCACGAGTTTTATAGAACTTTTTTTCTCCGTGACTGGATTTTGTTGAATTTTCTATTTATGCTATCAGGAGGTCGAGCTCAGTACTAATTTATCTGCATACCGTCTACCTCTTCGTCATCAGCCTGTATACCTCGCACTGCTGGGCATAGGTCTTCCTGGAGAAACATTATGAGGAGTACTCGTATAACATCACCACGCTGATCCAACAGTGACCAAGACCAACGGCTTAAAGCTGCCTTCCCATGGTCGGTGACATTGCCGACCGTAGCAAAGCGTGCGAATTACTATATCACCGAGTATATCTTATTAATGTAAAATATACTAATAAAAAAATTACAATATTAATTAAATTCATTCTTCAACTTTTTTTTTCATTCATTCTTCAAGGGTCCAAACAAAAGGAACTTGTAACGAGGCCTATACCAGTATTAGCGACTCTTTGCTGTTATTGCGCTCTTCTCCGGCCATTTTCTCCAGGTATTAGGTTCCGATATAATGAAACATGTTTTTACGAATAGTTTCATCGATAACTTAATACTCTTATGAAATGAATGTTCGATACCTTTTTTCTGAGAAACAATACAATTTTAAAAGATTTTCTAGGAATCGTTTATAAAGAAAATCGTGGAAATGTTTTCAATGAACTGAAATTCGATAAACAAAATATGTGTTCTGATAGACACCCCCTATAGTTTTTCTCAATAAATGGGCTAACTATCACTGAAATAATTTTTCAAATCGGACCAGTAGATGTTAGCGCGTTCAACCAAACAAACAAACAAACTCTTCAGCTTTATAATATTAGTATAGTTATAAGAATGGAGCACTAGTAGCTAACCAAGAATTCCGACTATAATGAACATTAATTTCAATTTTATTTTCACAAAAACTAAATACAAAACCATATTACTCATTATAAGTTTTGGATATTTGTTCAAATGCAACCACAAAGTACAAATTTAAAGTCGCCAAGCAAAAAACTGAAGGTTCTGGAAACTAGATGCTTCAGGGCTTCAAGGATACTCGTTGCTTCTTTATGTTAATAATATCAACCGCCAACTTTCCTCATTATCTTGTATTAATTTGGTTCTGTCCGTCCGTCCACCCCAGAGTCTGGGACTCTTCTCGATAAGATGGCCATTGTGCAATTTTCTTTAAAATTTTATGGATTTTGTGCTTTATTGCTGTGACGTAAAGTTAATGTTAAATTTCATCTCTAAAGCAGCTTTTTTAAATAGTATCTTTTATGTTGTGGTTTTACAATTATCGCTATGGTCGGCTTTTGGGTCTTTGACTTAAACATCAACCAATTACAAGGGTGCAAATAAGCATCATATTGTATCCCTATTGTAAGCAATAGTGGATTGTATCTAATCTATATGACGCTTATAACTTGCGTAATAATGACGAGTTGTCTGTCGAAAATAACTGTCGATATTTGTGACAGAATTCCATTTCCCATAGATCCTTCCATATAAAACACGATGGAATTCATAATCTTTGAGTTCGCCAATCGAACACAAATTCCCGGAAGTAAACATAGGATGTTACGTTTCCGTTGTACAGTCACGTCACGTGCAAAACTATGTATTATAATAATAATAATAATAAAAACTTTATTTGTAATTCTGCAACACTAGAAAATACACAAAAAAAAATAACACAAATAATAATTTATTGAATGCGCGTGTGCTGCAGTCTACAAATTAGGCGACAGTTCAGCTTAGTATGCTCGTTAAACCACAAGCAAATAACTGATTTTCAACTGTGACCTTGTACTGCCAAATTGAAATTTGCTTTGTCTCCTCGCATGCCATAAACTAGAATAAATTTTAATGGTGAAGTGGAAAGCATAAATATGTACCCACCCAAAAATTAAACTTTTGATACAGAAAAAAATAAAACAAAAGTAATAAAATTGATTTTATATATTATATTGCCATGTGTCATATATGTATTCGTTTTTGACAGTTGGTGACTCTTATTAGAAAGGAATAAAGACTGTTACCTGTCAAATATGTATACATATTTTTGCACGTGAGTGTACAACATACTCGTATTTTTTTAATAGCTACAACGTGCAAACAATTGGCAATAATAATCAATACAAAAATCGGCGCCGCCGTTTACGGATGAGATACGAGTAAGTTACTGAGCGCTGATTGACTAATCGCCAGCACCAAAGTTATATTTATTTATTAGGTACACCAACAGCTCATATATTTAACAAGGTAATGAATACATTGGAACAGGGTTTCAGTCTGACATGTGGGCCAATTACAGATGAACACAACTTTTATGGACAGAACGTCATATTTTGTGCTCACAATGTTCGAATTATGAACTCAGACTCGAATTCATAATGACATACTTTTTAACACAGATGATAAAAAAATGGAAACTATAACATAATGACCATTATGTAACAGATTGGACTCATTATGCAACACATTTTTTTTAAAACGCACAAAACTATGGCAAATGTTTTCCAGACAGCAAACTATAAATAAAATTGAAAAATATTTTGTTTTATTTCTTTAAATAATGAGTGTAGATAAAGTAGTGTATGTAACTGCACATAACTCGGTATTAAAACACTCGCGTGATACTATTAAAAAACGGGCCTTAGTGAGTGTTTTAATAACCTATATTATGTGACAGTTACATAAACTACAATAATAACACAAACAAAAAAAAGATAAAACTTTTAGGGCTTATATAACGCTCTTGTAATAACGTACGTCAATGATTAAGACTTTGTGACAATAATATGTTTCATAGTTTAGTAGATGCTATGACAGTGCTCTCTGAAGGCTTGGTCAATTGATGTGCATGTTTCACTTTTTAATTACATTTTTCAATATCTGTTTAATGCGTATAAATAACTTAATTGCCATAAAAGGCAGTCCGCGAGGCATAAAAGGCTAGTCGTTGAAAAAACGAAAATGTCCCCCAAAAATAAAAGTTAAGAAATGAATGCTTCTCAAAACTTTGTTTCTTGTAGGAAACGCATTAACGGAATGGTGTCCATTAAAGAAGAGTCCAGTGTGATTAATGATACCAAGTACAGATGACGTCACAGCAAATGTAGTTCTAGTGTTAAGAAACAAAGTGCTTTATTCAGACAGTTTTTGGTTGACATTGTAGAGAAACTGCAAGATAGAAATTGTAATAATATACTTTATAGTGATAAAGTTTTTACTGCTTGTTCAGAGCTGCTTGTAATAAAAGGTGTGACAGATAAGGAAATTAAAATTTGCTTAAAGAATATTAGTGATTTTGTATTTAATTACGACCGGTAGCCGAGTTGGGACTTGGGATGGACGGGGCACTACTCGTTCGAAAGGCCGCGGGAATCGTATAACCGCTTGTATACTGAGTTTGAATAAAATCAAATTGTAAATATCGCCTGCTTTACATTGAACCCGGTGCATGGAAACAGGCCATCTGAGTGTTAACACCTCTGCCTACCCCTTCGGGGTAAAAGAGTGATGATATATGTTATGTATCTATACATATAAAACTCAAAGACTGACATAGTGATGTAACAACGCACAGCCCAAACCACTGGACGGATCGGGCTGAAATTTGGCATGCTGGTAGATGTTATGACGTAGGCATCCGCTAAGAGAGGATTTTGATTAATTCTATCCCCAAGGGGATAAAATAGGGGATGAAAGTTTGTATGAAACTTTGTCAATTTTAAACCGATCGGGCTGAGACTTTGCATGCATTAAGCTACTATTACGTAGACATCCCCTAAGAAAGGATTTTGATAAATTCCACCCCTAAGGGGATGAAATAGGGGATGAAAGTTTGTATAAATACTAATATTGGGTCCTTACCTATGAAATTGGTGTTTTTATTCTGTCTTAGTATTTTGTCTGTAACTATTAAGATTCAGAGTATTCCTAAAAAATAATGACCTCGTCTAAAAATAGACTATATTTTTGAGCTCTTTTAATTTGTTTTGATAATTTGTTGTAAGTTTAATTGTGTTTAAATTGGACACGGAGACAACTCTTTTTAAGTGTCTCCCGAATACATCATTTTATTTGCATTCACTTAAAAACGATAAATAATATTTATGAAGTGTGATATTACACATATTACTAAAGCTTGTCTTATGATACATGCCAAATATTATTATCTCTGGATTTGTCGTTGTGAAGAAAACTGATAAAATGTTAGTATGGAAAATGCAGAATTCCCCAAAATCTCCATACAAAACCCCAATTTCATAGGTAAGGACCTAATATTAAAGCTTAAGAGTTTGTTTGTTTGGTGAACGCGCTAATCTCAGGTACTACTGCTCCGATTTAAAAAAAAATCAATGTAAGATAGACCATTTTTTATTTATCGGCTATATAACATCACGTCACCCCAAAGTCACTATTCCACGCGAACGAAGTCGCGGGCAAAAGCTAGTGTTCTATAAATCAAATTTATTAGGTGCTAAGAGTCTGTGATACACATATAAGATTACTGGCAGAGATTCTGATTTTCAAGTTTCTAAGAAAGACGTGATGAACGTGTAAATTACAACAGTTGTCATGCACAACAGAGGTTAACTTAGTCCGGGACTTAACCGTCAATCACTTGCACGAAAAGTGCCGGTTTTCCAACAGTTATATCTGTCTTCTGGACTGCCCACAATATTTATCTGTTACTTCCATGACAATACATTTAAACAAAGAGTATTCACCACGCCAAGGATTATCTATAAAAATAGAAGCGTGACTGGCAGTAAAAAATGAATTCACACCCACGTGCCAATGCTGAAAACCTTTCAGGACTCCCGCCGCCCCTGAGTGGGTGCCACAGATTACAGTACTTGTGCCCTGAGTGACGGCGGACTGCGGAGCGGATTTATAATAATAATAATATTAATATAATGATAATAATTTATTTCAGGATAAGGTACAAATCAACATACTCCGTAGTTCATCCGTTCCGTGTTCCCACGGACTTGGTGCGCACAGAGAGATTCCACGACTCCTTTATCCCTCGTGCCTCCAACGTTTGGAGCTCGATCCCGGCACACGTGTTTCCTCCTTCCTATAACATGGGTTCCTTCACGCGAGGCGTGAAGAAGCATCGTTTGGTCCAGCTGAGCGGAAGTGGCTGAGACTGTGCTTTTAATGCAGTGTTAGCTACTTTCGTGTTTGGACTCCACGTGCTGCTTCAGATCAGAGTTATTACAATCCCATAATTACCTAACCTAACATATCTGGCGAAATGTGGATGTTGGTTGAACACCTCTGCCTACCCCTTCGGGGAAAGAGGCGTGATGACATGTTATGTGTTTTGTTATGAATAGCTTCACTCTTAACGCCTTAAGATAGAGTCTAAAGTCGAATGAATTAGTCGCCTTCGTGAAATGTAATTTCGTTGGTTCAACATAAAGAGCAAGCCTGTTTTGGTTTGAATTACATAATGGTTTTGGAATGTATGAGGAACTCCGTGGCGTAGTGGTTAGTACGCTTAGGTTTTGATATCGAAAATAAAGCTACCTTCGCCATGATCAGGCCTTGGATGGATGACCAAAACTTTGTGATTCGCTCCTCCGTGCTTCGGAAATATTGTTGTGTTGGTCCCGGTGACTTTTGTAGCCCCTTCCACCCACCAATCCGCATTAGGCCAGTGTGGTGGTGTTACGGCCGATACTCGTCATGTGATTCTTTATGATGATGGCCTGTGCCCAGCAGTGAGACGTATATTGGCTGAGGACGATGGGTGTTTTATGTATGTGATGGTATGTATTTATGTATGTATCTATTATAATCAGTTATATATCCGCCCCGTCTCTAAAACACTCATTGATGGATTTGTCAGTAAATTTTCTGAGGAGGCACTCAACCTTAGCAGAACTCAGCTGAAAATACTGACTAGAACCCTCACCGGGCACTGCAAGCTCAACAAACACCTACACGTCCTGTGAATGTGAGCTTCTGCACAACTACAGGAGCCGGCACTTCGGAGGCCACCTAGTCCCTCCTGAAGAGATCAAAACCTCCTCCCCTAGGGCCATCGTTGACTGCATGATCAGCGTGGGAGTTGAGGAAGTTCTGTAAGCAGGTAGGGGCAGTCACAATAGTTCTTTCAGGTCGCAGTGACGTTGCCAGGGCCTCACAGGCCCTGGTCACCCCAAATATAAAATATATATATATATCCGCTCCGCGGCTTGCCACGCTCGCGCAAGACGCACACTTAATGTCCGCCCTGAGTGCGGTGCCAAGCAAATCGCGGAGCGGATTTATACGCCGATAGTCCGTAGAATCACGAGGAAAAATTTAAAAGTCGCGTACTCATGAGGCGTATAACTAAAATTAGCTATCAACTCCGTGTTCGATTATCCGCTGTGCGCTGTCACTGCACACTTAGCTTGTACAGCGTAGCGCGTCGAATTCAATATAGTTAAATCTACTCAAAATATTTGTACCACTGCATAATTTATTGAATGACTATTGGGATATAAATTAACTTGTCACAAATTGTATTATTTAATATTGCGCTTATTCCATGTTCGCCTCTGATTCCATAATCAGTTCTTATAAATAAAAACAAGGTTATGTTTAGAACAAAGATTAGGGTAAAATGAAATCGGCTATTACACTCAGAGTAAACAGAATGGAGTAGCCATTAGTCAATTTCTCAAACATTTTTTTCTGCCATTTCTTGCGGGGGGTGAGGTTACCACTACACTCAAAGCCAGCCGTTTTTACAAATGCACACATGCATAATTCGACACACAAATTTAAATTTCACGCACACTCACGCTTAAAATAGTCACGTGGGGTGTGCGTTTTGACAACGTCACAGCCGCACTCCCCACGAGACTAGGGTTCGAAATTTGAAAACGTAGAATTCTAAAACATGAAATAATGAAGTAAATAATCATGAAATCTTAAAAATTATAATTACATATAAAAGGTGACACTATCTTTTAGCATACTCGATGTTTTCTATTTATTTTTACAACAAAAAACAGCACAGGCAGGCATTTTTGCGGGAGCTCTGTTCGCCGCAACGTTTACAATGTTATGGCTGCCAAAATGGCGGCTCAACTAGTTTTATTAAACGTGCAAGCATCCGATGCTTGTGCATTTGGCAGAGGGGAATGTTAGACAAAGGCTACTCCAGTTCTGTTTACTCTGAGCTATTACAGTCATTTTCGCTTTTATCGATTACAACCACAGTCAAAGCACTATGTGGATGTACCTACTTGCTACAAGCGCGCACGGCAGTGCATTTTATTAGTATTTTTTGTCGTTTTTATTATTTAAATTTACTTTAATAAATAAATGTGACTATGTTTAATGTTGACTATT
The DNA here is from genome assembly GCA_910589355.1 of Parapoynx stratiotata. Classification (NCBI taxonomy): domain Eukaryota; kingdom Metazoa; phylum Arthropoda; class Insecta; order Lepidoptera; family Crambidae; genus Parapoynx; species Parapoynx stratiotata. Next base: position 11,421,578 of record OU342481.1, read on the forward strand.
TTAAGTGCAGAGTGTAGCCTATATAATATTTTTTTTTTAATTGATTTGATTTTGATTCATTTTTCTTCGATTTATATACTTTTTACCATTTCTTGTACTTGTTTATACCTGTAATTAAATTATATTTTAATTTTAATTTGAACCTTATCTCTTAGTATTAAGACTAAATGTATTGTACAAGTATAGCCGTTGCATTTATTGATTGCGAGTAGCTTCGCTCTAAACGACTTAGAGTCGAAAGTCGAATGATTCAGTCGCCATCGTGAATTGCAATCAACGCCTTAAACAAAAGTTTTAAAGCATAAAAACAACAAATGAAAAAGGAAAGATGGATGCCTAGCACTGTTAGGAATTTCCCTTTTCTTCGAGCATGTGCTCGATCAACTTACTTGTTACAATCTGTACAGATATTTTGTTTCACAGAAATGCCACAAAAAAGTTTGCTACAAAATACTTGTAACAAAATGTTGAATTTGTTTTCAGTTAACAGACCAGTTAATTTTGTAGCTGGGTTCATTAAACTTTCATCCCAATCGTTTTCCGGCCAGGTTTTATGTTTACCAATATAAGAAAACGTTGCTTTTGATCAAGAGCTTTTCGACCTCAATTCCGGTGGTTAACTTTTAAAATGAATACAGCCAATATTTTTACAAATGAGGTATTTGTTGGAACTTCACCGTGAATTGCAACATCGAAAAGGTTTTCGAAAAAAAAAGACTAAGCTTCCAGTCCTGGATTTTGTGCTACTACTACTAAGTAAGTTTAAGAGTATATCATAGGTGGACTGGCCACGCACGCGCACTTATAATTATAAGATGAAATGAAATGGAAATGAAAATGAAATGAAAAATCATCTGCTCTAGTATAATGTAAATCATGGAGTTTGCTTAATGCTTTAAATAAATTATCAGCGTAATTATTATAAAATAATAAACCTAATATCACAAATATATCACATGTTAGGACATAGGCTACCTTTTATCCCGATATTCCCATGGGAACGGATGCTATGCGGGTAAATGTTAAAAAAAAGTATAATGCCTCCCAGAAAGTGAAGGACAATTTACGCCACTATGAACTTTGCTTCTAATAATAGAGTAGGAGTAAAATTTCAATTCCACCAATTGAGGCTACTGTTCCAATTTTAAAAAAAATATTTCAGTGTTGAATAGCCTATTTATTGGGGAGGGCTACCATCACACTATCTCAAAGTAACTATGCTACGCGAACGAAGTCGCGGGCAAAAGCTATTAGGCTATAAAACCGAAGCAGGTGTGTAATTTAAGCCCGATACGAGTGCCAAAACACACTTTGCCAAACGCGATAAAATCCATTGTCGACATAACGATTTACTAAAAATACTTCCATCTCGATAAAGAGAAAGAAATACCGAAAAAGCTGCATTCGTTGAATAGTACAGATGTGAAGTAGCTAGAATTCCAATATTGGAATCTAGAAGAGCGTGTTGAGTTGATTGACTAGAGAATTTATCTTTTGATTTAAATACGAATTAAACTAGACCTTAATATCAACAAGATTAGAGTTAACTTTGATTGGTTAAAAATGTATGCTTGCATTAGGTAGTGCTATAAAAATTGTAGTTTGTTAATAAATAGCTCTTTGATCATTAAGAAAAAAGATATTTTTTACAGAAGCTCCTTCATAGTAACCAGTACAGCCAATGGAAACCTTTTGCTCATTGGTTAACGTCATGTCCTGAAACAATTCACTCACTAGACATATCAAAAACTCTATCATCATCCATCAAAAAACGTCTGATATATAATTTTGGTTAGCTACCGTTTAATTGTCCTGAGAGAACATCTCTCAGGCAATAAAGCAAATTTCATAAAAAGTTGTCAATCGCACATAATTTGGCAACTATAGATATTATTATGTTTTTGCTAGTAGAACATAATTTAAAAGTACGAAATTGTATATGTTTGCATACCTGTAACGGGTTGACTGGAAGATATCCCTATTAGAGATAAGTCCTCCCTTGTATACTTCTGCTTTTTACATTGTTTCGTTTTGTTTATGTGCAATAAAGAGTTTAAGAGTTTAATTGTACGTCAGCATGGGAGTGACTGAGAGAGAAACATAAAATAGGAATATAATTATATTGCGGTTGCGCCTACATAGAGAAGTGATGATAATAATCATAATGGATACATTATTGTTATGTATAACAATTTGAACCTCAAACTGATTTCTAAAGCAATATTAAAACAAACCTCAAAACATTAAAACAGAACAAAAAGCACTGTAAACTTTGTGAAACGCCAACATTAAACTGAATTCCAAATACATCCGAAATGGAATTACTTTATCAGAAAAGCCTCCCAACACAGTTAGGCGAATACAAGTTAAAACGCAATATCTCCGAGTTACAGGAACTAGTTCAAAATTAATTTTCCACTGAAGAGGGATGTTCTGTGGCGCAATTGGGGCGCTTTTTCAAACAGGTTTTTGTACATTTCGTTAAGAGAAAATTTGATTGAGGTGTGCAAATCTGCTGAACTTAGAAATTCTTTTAAATTGACGCTGAGTTTGCACTCTGATGCATTATGGTTTTTAAGATGGCCCAGAATAGTGTATGTAAAATTTTGTTCAATTGAAACACAATATAATCCGATGTACTGATGAACTCAACACTTTGATTTACTTTTTATGCACACAGCACAATGGCAGGCTTAAGGCATTCTCACCAGTCAATCGGAAAGCGGAGTGATGAGAGTTAGGGACGTTTCATAGGTGCGCTGGCCGCCAGCGCCACGTTATACGGAGCTACTGTTGGATAAAAGTAAAAGGTTAAACTTGAAAGTAAACTATATCCACTTCAATACATGAAAAATATAGAATTACGAGTATAAATAAACATACTGACACAAATATAGCTACATGCAGATATTGCATAAATCAATCTACAATAACAAAAAAATAAAGTCAAGAGTAGTCACACGTCTACACTTTTATATAAACACAAATTACAAATGCCACAAATTCTTCCGATTCGACCTCTCCCGTGTGTTTTGTACAAAATAAATTTGCCTGCGCTCATGAGCGAATCCTGAATATTTATACTGCGTAGTGAAATTTATTCGAAACAAAAGAGGGGAAAGTTTTTTTGTTTGAGCCACAGTTGTCCCTGAAATATAGGGCAAATGTAAGTTGTATTTGTAATGCAATTTATGATATAGCAATTCATTTAAAATAAAGTTTTCAACATTCCAATTAAAGTCAACTAATAGCTCTTTTAGTACAAGAGGTAGCAGGTTTAATTGCCATCAGACAAACTGAGCTTAAACTCAAATTCAAACGAAAACGAAAATTAAATGAAACGCGGTCTGTTCACAATGCTGCCAGGAGGCCTTTTCTGAGGAGAACGGGCAAGGGACTTAGCAAGTTTTTATAACAATATTTAAAATAAATAATGCAATTTGTTCCTTCGCAATGGTCAGGCCGTGGATGGGGATCAAAACTTTGTGATCTCGATCTCCTTCGTGCTTCTGAAGGCACATTAAGCTGTTGGTCCCGGTCACTACTGCAACCGTTCCTACCTACTAACCCGTATTAGGTCAGCGTGGTGGTGTTACGGCCCATACTTCTCATGTGTAAACTATAAGGTCCTTACCTATGAAATTGGTGTTTTGTATGGAGATTTTGGGGAATTCTGCATTTTCCATACTAAAATTTTTTCAGTTTTCTTCATAACGACAAATCCAAAGATAATAATATTTGGCATCTATCATTAGACAAGCTTAAGTTACTTGTGTAATATCACACTTCATAAAAATTATTTATCGTTTTTAAGTGAATGCAAATATAATGATGTATTCGGGAGGCACTTAAAAAGAGTTGTCTCTGTGTCCAATTTTAACACAATTAAACTTACAACAAATTATCAAAACAAATCAAAAGAGCTCAAAAATATAGTCTATTTTTAGACGAGGTAATTATTTTTTTGGAATACTCTGAATCTTAATAGTTACAGACAAAATATTAAGAGAGAAAAAAAAACACCAATTTCATAGGTAAGGACCCAATATAACCAAATAATAAAACTTTCACTAATCAAACCATCACCAGAACCTCATTTATTAAATTTAACCCCTGTTTTTGCATCGGGGTTTAAAAGAAAAATATGATTATAGAACCAACCATAGAACACATTCCCAGACTGCGAGAGGAAAGTCCATCTGTGTAATATGTCATTCGTTGAACAAGCATACAGTGTCCCGCCCCCTAGGTTTAGAACTCACACAAAATCTTTATGATGTCCATTCGTCCTACAATAAATGTCATGGACATCTTTTTACGAGATGGCTGTCTGTCGGGAGTAATTGTGAAATTATGATAGTAGATTTATTATACTATCTTAACATAATTATTCAAATATTCACGGCTGTTTCTTTATAGAGGGGTAACAGAGGTGTTACATTTCCTCACATAGGTTTTTGTGTAGCGGGGAGTGAGTGACACTGGTTGCGATCCATAGATCATATAAGGCAAGTGATATTCATTACAAATTACATTTCTCGTCCTCAGCCTGTATACGTCCCACTGCTGGCCACAGGCCTTTCTCATGAGGAAACACATGAGGAGTATGGGCCGTAACACCACCACGCTGGCCTTATGCGGGTTGGTGTGTAGACAGTCGCAATAGCAAAGGTTTGGTCGCCCACGGCCTGACCATGGCGAAGCTAGCTACGAAGCACTACGCAACCGAGCTAAGTAATGTAACATCTGTAAATTAGAACAAATGTTATAGGCGTGATACGAATGTATGTGATTGATGAACCCAGGAGCTCCACGGCGTGAGGAGTTCGGTGGGCGTAGTGGTTGGTTGGCATCTTGGCTTTCGCTTGGCTTTCAAAGCTACCTTCGCCTACTGTTCAGGCTTTGGATGGGTGACTAAATACTTGTGATCCCGAATTCTCGAACTCCTTCGTGCTTCGGAAGACAAGACACTCGTCCCGGTCGTAATTGCAACCGTTTCTACCCACCAACCCATGTTGGGCCAACGTGGTTGTGGAACCACTCATACTCCTCCTCATGTTATCCTCGAAGAAGGCCTGTCTCCAGCTGTGGGATGTTTATAGACTAAGGACGATGTAAATATTATACGTTGGAATTCATCCTCACACGTTAGAACCAAAATGGTCGCGTACCGTGCGTTTTAGGAGAAATTTCCTTCCTCGTACGCTTAGCCTGTGGAATGAACTCCCTGGTGAGACTTTCCCAAGAGACTACAGCATGGAATCCTTCAAAAAGGGCGTGAAAAGGTTTTTTAAGGGTCGGCAACGCGCTGGTGATGCCCTCGGTGTTGCAGGCGTCCATATGCTACGGTGACCTCTGCCCATCTGTGTGGGCCATATGCTTGTTTGCCACCCTGGTAGTATAAAAAAAAAAACGTTGCAATACTATTAAACAATTAAAACCTATCTAATTGCCTGCTTAAAATTTTTAACATATTTTTTTCCTGCCTTGTTAATTTAACTTACAATTTAAACAACAGGAACGACTTCTTTGACGATTGTCTTCATTACAAATGTTTACTTCATCTCTACGTTAGTAAGGTCGGCAATTTCATTTCAATTGTTTTTGAGGCCTAGATGTAGAACTGATTCAATACCGATGGCATTTCCACAAACATAATAAAGCGAGGAACTTCGCAAGAATGCCGTAATGTACGAGTGAGCCAAGAACTTAATTGGCAACATTTCTAATATTGTAAGTCTGAATATCTTTCGTTGAATAAGCGTCTGTTACCGAGGGAAATATTAAATCACAAAATGGACACAAAAACGAGTGAAGCCTACAGTAAAATAACCTTGTCTAGGTTTTTACTAGCCTGTTATTGTCTTAAATAAAATTGATTTTAGCATTTATTATAATAACCCCTTAACCGCTGATCTCTTAGGCAATCCTTGCCACATGATCTCGATCCAACTTGTGAAGGACTGCACTTTCTTAATATAGTATATTTTCATAACCTTCGTAAAGTTCAATCATAAGTTTCAATACATTATTAATGTAAAACAAAAATACACACACATTTAACATTCCGCTGTTCGTATTTTTCAATTAGAGTATTCAAAATAAATGTAAACATAAAATTAAGCCAATCATTTGTTTTGTAATTAAATCTTTCATTTACTTTTTTGCTCAATTTACCATTTATTTGCATGCAGTTAACATGTTAATTTAAATTGCTGTTGTTGTTATATAATTAAAAGCACTCACTCACTGGTTTTACATTTAAATAAGTAAGCATACAAGATATCACATCGAATAAGACAAAATAACAATACTTTTCTGTTGGTCATTTTTGTAATGCGGGAATCTTTCTTTAACTTATTCTACCCACCAAACCGCATTGAACAAGTCTAGTGGTAGATGAATGTGATGAAATACAGAGCTTTAAATTAACTGCATAAAACCAGCCTATGGACGAGTTCGTCCCTATACTGGACCACACACACCTTCTGATGATGAAGAAATACGTGAGAAAAGACCACCGGTTTCACGTGCTTCAACCCAGAGTTCAACTATGGAGAAAGTTGCTTTGTTACCAGTATCGAAACCATTTGAACCAATACGCCACCAACTCTCCAAGATGCAAGGTGATTCGGTGACTTTTTCTAGCTCATTGTATATTTTTAATTCCTCTTGTTTGTCTCATTACTGCATAAGCCCGATCTTTCTGAAGTAATAAGAAGAGGACCATTTTTACACATAGATTTATATCTTCATGCCTTTTTTAGGAAGCAATATGCTATTTGTTATCCCTTATTATGTAGGTTCGTTGCTTCACTCCGAATAGAATTTATTGATATAATGTTTTAGAAAACGGTTCTCTGTGCCAAGAAATGCGTGCGTGTAAAGGACGGGGATATGTTCTACTCCTTATTGCTGAGTTGTCGAAAAAAATAACGTAGGAAAAGAAGTATTGTCGGCCTCGTTTTGTTACGTTAAGTGTATTATACTATTCGTCAATAGATGGCGTTGTGACTAAATCATGTCCCGTCGATTTGCAATCGAAGTTAGGTAGTAAAATTGCTGGGCACTCTGTGACTACATCTTTATGTCATGAATTACAAGCAGATACAATAATCACATGAATCATAATGTACAGTCAACTCCAAAAAAATGTTCCCACTTTTGACAGTATATACTTTTCTAAGAAGGAAATAAAGTAGTAGTAGTAGTTGGTAAGTAAGTAACCTCTAAAATGTGTATACATATTTATGTACTCGACCGTACCTACCTATTCTACGATTATGTAACTTGTTTGTAAGCTGTTATTGAAAAATAATTCAAAAGGTTAGGAACAACTGTCAAACAACCTGTATTTAAATATCGAACAAATAAAAGATGACTATAAATTTTGCTTCCAATAAGCAACTTAAAAATAAAATCTATCCTAGCGAATGAAACCACGATAGGACCAAAAGTCAAATCGGCTCAGAAGGAACAAGACAGTCTGAAGAATAGGAGCCATTCCGACGCTTGAACCCGATTCTTGGGAAGAATGGCTTGAAATATGAATTTGAATTAAACCAAAAAATGTAAGGATTTACCTTATTTCGTTTCTGTTATAAAGCGTAAAAGAAAATTTTTTCTCCTGTTAAGGGTTATGAGCTTTGAAATTTGTCAAGTCACTGATTGTGAGTCTTGTAATATTGAGTAATTTAGATTACTATTATTATTATTAGATTAGACGAATTAATTTAAAAAAGCAAAAACTTTATACATACATACATACAATCACGCCTGCAATCCCCGTAGGGGTAGGCAGAGTCCAAGGAACACTGTGTTCCTTAAGACCACAATTAGCCATACAAAAATTGGGTTTGGTCAGATGAAAATTCGTGAAAGAGTAGTAACAAGTGGCTAGCTTATCGCCTACACAATCACAGACGCAGTACCCAATACGCCCTAAGTCGCCTTTTACGACATGCTAGCCAAGAAAGGCAGTTGCTACATTCATTTTGTGTCCCTGACCAACACGGGAACAAAAAGAACAAAAAGAAACAATAAGAAAACAAGGACACAAGCACAAGACTTTATGCTGATCTCTATTCTGATTGTGAAGGAATTTTTGTGTATTTCTTTTATGGCTAATTGGTTTGCCCACCGGTTTCTCATAGCGCCATATCTGTTGTTTCTGCCATAAGTATAAGTATTAACTCTTCTTGAACCACCTGGGACTTTAGAACCCAGCGAAAGAAAAATCATTGTATATATATATACAAATTTGTGCGGCAACTATGTGCAGTGTTTGAAGTTACGTCAAAGAAATGTTTTAAATTATAGTAAAAAATTACTGTGTTTCGTATTTTTGGTATAAAAATTATTTTAATAATTTTGTTCAAAGATTTATAATAATTTTAATAAACAGGATTTTTTTTATAAAAATATAAAATAATTTCAAATTACATGTGTCCAAATTTATGAAGGACTCTTGAATCATGAAGAAACAAGTAATCTAAGCGTACTTGTCTGTGATAGCAAATCACAACTAACCATCGCAACTAAAGATTTACCTAATAGTCAAGCTAAAAATTTAAAGCATTATAATGCTTCCAAAGTATTTGCTTAAATTTACTTAGAAACCCTAATGATCTCTCAATATGACTTGAAGCGTCCTTGAAACATGCCGTCCCTGTCATACTCAAGCTGATTCTAGGGACGGAGAACTTAAGAACGTTTTGAATTGAAGATCTGTTTAAGTTGGTTAGTAAGACTAGAATAATGAGGAACCTCTGAATGATACCGGCATTACGCTTATCCAATTTCGTTGGTATCTCTTTTCATCTCATTCAGCTAGAATAAGTCAGCGAATAAGTTAAGGCGACCGAACAAATTTAAACACTTAGCAAAGCAAATACTTATTTGATGCTACGTACAGTCAACGTCAAATAGTTAGTGACACTTAGGATATTAAAAGTGTTTCCTTATTGTTTTATATTAATACGGAAGCTCTTTTGTGTGTTTAAGAATATGGAAAGTTTATTTGTACCGATATTATTGACTTTTTGGTAGTGTCTTTTTAATTTAACACCCTGAGCGTCACTAACTATTTGACGTTGACTGTACTAAGCCAAAACTTCAGTCCTTGGCTGAATGGAGTGCTTGGCTGTATTTTAACATTTATTCATTTTATTTCATTTATAGGGAGATCATTAAAGTATGTATGAATGGGTAAATGTGGATAGCTGGGTTGTTATGAAAATGGTCACACAACATATTTAGTGACTGCAATCTTACGGCTGACCCTTAAGACGTGCCCACTCCCAGCATCATGATATTTATTAAGAATTTTTTCGGTGATCAGGAAATAGAGAAGGCAAAGAATAAAAGTTCCCAAATGGTAGCTATACTCTGAGTAGTCAGCAACCCTATTGTTAGAATAAGAATGCACGGATAAATAGTAGCTGGAGCTCTTTAAATGGAGTCCAAATCTTTCCAACCACAGCTACAGTGAACAGAGTAAACCACGCAACTGAACCCCTTGGTGTAAATAAGATTAATTTAAGCAATTTGTTTAATTTCATCTAAGCTGTGAATTTTCAACTCTTTGAGTGATAAAATTAATTCTACTTGGCTGGTTTTACAAAGATATAATATTAAAACCTCATTTCTACACTTCAACAGCCCCACGAGCACTAATAATATTAGTGTTCGTACCATTTTAAACCCGAAATTGGGACTTTCGATCTTATTCAAATGCACTAAGGATGTAATTAACATGCATAATGTAAGAACAAAACCAGCCACGTAAATAATGAACGAAATAATGAAAGCGAATATTATAATTGGGATTGAAATTCGAGACCCTTGGGAGCAAACAGTTGGCTCGTTAGGTGGTGTTGTTGTATAGGTACCCAATTAAAATCCATCTGAACTATTAAGAGAACACGAAATAGCTAAAGCAGCTAACTAAAAGCTCCTTGTAACTCAAGATACACAAAAGCACCGGTACGACGTAGCAAACAATAAGAAACGCTATTGTTACAGCGTAGTGCTTAAAGTTGCTTAACGAAGCAATTTTAAGCAAGAATCCAGGAAATACTCCTTTGGTGAAATCCTAACGAGTTGTTCAAAACTACTTAAAATAATTTCTGAGACTAGCTTATTTCGTAATACAGTTGTAGCAAAAACTTTTTAAATGGAGGTCAAGTTGCGAGATACAAGGACAATTGTTGGACAATCAACATCGCAAGCTAGAAAGCATCACATGGCAGGAGGTAGAAGGCGACTGTGCGCCCGGTGGCAGGTTGAGATTGTGTCCAACGCTGGAAGAGACTTGATGTCCATCGGGTTTTACCCCAAGGGGGTTACCCTTTTACATTACCAAAATTAAATTCGTAAGTAATCTTATTATTACTTACGAATTTATTAATGTGGAATGAAATAAAGCTTTATTATTATTATTATGTTGTAGTAACCAAATTTTTTATTATTATATTGTAAAGGGAGGAAGCAACTTGCTGAGTTTCCTGCCCGTTCTTCTCAGAACAACGCCTCCTGGTAGCTAGTGAACGGTGGGCATAATTTGACATTCATAAGAGTATGTAAATACCTAAACTGAATGAATTATTTGACTTTGACTTTGACTATATGGTATTTGGAATAGTAACGGATGAAAAAAATTCAGAGACTTGAGTGGAAACAAGAAGAAATAAAGAAAATAACGAGGAAGATACAACGGCATAACAATCTGATTAAAAATATGTAAAATTTTATGAGCCCAATAAAAATGTTTTTGAAGGGCAAAGGCTGTAGTAGATATAAAAATATAGAGAAATACTACAACAACATTATCCGAAAGGATGTCAAAAAATTGTCAAATCACACTTCACTTGATATGCATATGCAACTAGATTTAATTTTATGGTGGGATTGAACGTTTTTATTTAAAAAACAAAGTATGGCATTTTTTTTTTTTTTTTTTACCTTTTCAATGATTAGTTATTTTTTTATCTGTGTATATTCAGAGAACGCGCATTGAAACGCTATGAATTTTCCAGACAACATTTCTGTATTCACTGTTTTGTTTAGATTTTCGTGTCTCTATCCAGAATAACATATCGCCACATTACTACAGTTGTACTCGCAGATATGAATGTGAATGGTAATGTTGAGGAACACGAAGATAAGATAGATGGATTATATAAATAAGATATGGCTGAGAAGGGAGCAAGTGGAATGCTCAGACGACGTATGATTTAGGGGACTGGAAAGGGAAAACACGCTATGTAAAACAACCTAATATAATATATAATATATGTGTTTTTCTAAGGTGTTGTGTATTTCTTAGTTAGGTTTAAATTTTCAGCTTTTAATTCTTTACTTATAACATTTTGTATAATCTTTATGTCTTTTTGTTGTTAGTGAAATAATATCTAGTAGTAACTGTATAGCTTGCGTTTTAAGTAGGTAAGTAAATAGTTTGCTATCTCAATAATTTTCAGATTATTGAGATGTTTATATTCTTATCATATCAAAATATTGTCTCCATACAATAGTGGATTTAAAGGTATTTCACACGGAGCATCGTACAACGGAGATTCGCGATCGATTCTTTGAATCCATCGAACACGTAATTAATACGAATTTGGAAGAAAAAAAATTAGACAATTATCTTTGGTATAGTGAAGAAGTGGTGGTAGCTCCGAAGTATTATGATAGATTCCGATGCATTACGAACCCGATGGCTACGTCACGAGTAGAAATGACTTTATGCGTTCTATTGATGTCGAAAAAAAATATTGCATTTCCTTGAATAATTAAATTACAACAATTATACCAGTATCTAGCTTTGCCTGTATTATTTTTAAATGTAATACTAATTGACCTAGCAAACAAACAAAATCTTAAAATTATCTCTGAAGAGATAATTTTACGCGTGCTGATTTTTGCAGATTTTCCCGGTTTACTCGCCTTCCGTTTTAAACTTGTTATTATGGAGATAATAGATTATTTTGTCTCTATTTTCTTTGACCATCTACTTAAATATGTCTATGATTTGAATAGAGTTTTTAGAAAGCGCTACTTATTTGTTATACTCTATAAAACATAATTTTTATCGACTACAACCCAACATAACGAAACTTCGTATGAATTTATTTCTAATTTTATTTTCATTTTTTTTTTATTTCTAACAATAAGTATTTGTATGCTGTGTCTTTCCTTAAAAATAAATAAATAAATATGCTTTTTAGTAATTCCATAATAAAATTACGTTTTCAATTTAAGACGACAGCTTTATACGACTCATCAGAATACCCTTTCAACTTTATCTCATATGTAACGTAACTTAAGATTACTAAAGTAAAATAAAATATTACACACAGTCATTTTAAGGGTCCCATTCCACCCCAAGATTCATCCCTTGGGCTCGACTAACCACAGTAACGTTTAATATCTTAGTCTCATGAACATATAAATATGAGGGAAGGGAAATCGCCCGGAGCACTTAAAATGACGACGTAAGATTCGTTTTAGGGTAGCAATGTCATTTTTGATGTGATTCCATCAGTACAAATAGATAGAAATATTCTACAGTCTAAGGGTGGAATATGAGAGATTAAATTCGAGAAATATCGGTTTGGGATCAAATTGACCCGGTCTCATCTGTTGACAATTCCTCTTAGCGGGATCCTATGGGGCATAAATGAAACGGAAAATTAAAATTGACTGAAAAGGAAATTTTCAAAGTAGGAAAATGAGTTTTTATAATAACGTGTTTCTTGTGGAGTCTTAAGTAGTTCAATCGAATTATATTAAAAAGTAATTCACAACTTTTCTTATCACAAATTCATTATTTTGATAATATCGAATTCATGTATTGATATTGCATTATATTTTGTATCGCAATTTTACATTTTCGGTTAATGATGAAAAAGTATAAAATATTTTCGAAGAAACTTATCTTAGTAAAAACAAAATTTTATCTTCATTAAACTTCGTTAGCGCTCCCAACCCGTGCTGAAATTGTGTTTCCACCAATCCAATCATATTAGATCAAGTCTACAATGACATTGTCATAACAATTTTGTGAAGGCTTTTTTGTTTCCTTTTAGATTTTCAAACCAAGGTTAGTTATTTTGAACAAGCTAACAACATAACAAAATAAAAATCTTCAGTAGAGCTATTAATTAAAAAAAGGTTTAAAAACAAACATTAAGGCCCACTTGCAGGAAATTTAAACCGAGACCAAAATCGAGTTTAAAACTAGGTTTATAATTTCAAGCAATCTAAGATTAAAATTAAACAATTTGTCTCAAACAGCGGCATGCTATATTGGTATACTCTGAAGAGCAGTCCACTGTATTTTTTTCCAGAAATAAAAATACTTCGAATCAATAAATGATGACGACGATGACGACCTCCGTGGTCGAGTGGTCTGTACGAGTATGCCGGTCTCAAGTCGTCGCCATCTCGAGAGGTTCTGGGTTCGATCCCCGGTGGCGGCAAATGTTTGGGTGATGAATTTTCAGGCATTTGTTCTCCAGTCTTGGATGTTTATATATATTTAGGATATTTATATGTGTATATCTATTAAATATATTTATTCGTCATCTAGTATTCGTAACACAAGCAGCATTAGTTGCTTAAAATGGTTGATAGGTGTGAATGTTTGAAGATATTTATTTATTTAATAAATTCTCATTCAACCTTTGATGTATACTAATCGGAGAGCAAATAATTTATAAGCAAAGACTACGGTTCCTTGCTATGTGATGAAAGTGTTAGTGAAATAATTGGCTTTTAATTTACTAACTCAAAGGCTGTAATAACTAATGTGCCTCCATAACTACCACTCAGAGAACATATTACACCGTCACCTAAGTCACAGCTATAAAATGTAACAAACCTATTATACTTGGTCAGGTTTAGGGAGATATTACAAGAAAAGTAGACCATAAAAAAGGTCCAGTAAGCAATAAAGAAGTAATTTCTGGTGCGACCACGATTAACCCAGTCGTTTATTTTTATGTTTAAGTTGAGCTTGTTGCGTATACGCTCGATTATGTACTAGCAAACCTAGCTAAAGACGACAGATTATTTCCAAATTCAAACATTAAGGTGGCGTAAAAAGGCCCCAGAGAATTAAGTCAAACTTTTTGATGGCTCAGGTAGAACCGTAATTTCATGCTCCTAAAAATTTCCAGAGATTTCTTTTGTAACTGCCAGTCTTGCTTTGTTTTTAAGTTAACTTAATGGTACATTTAAAGTTGGCTCGCTAAATTTCATCGTTGTTACCTTAAATACTTCAGGTTCTACTTCTTTATTTTTTAGAATTTATTATAGAAGAAAACAACAAAGAGTGTTGATTGAAAAGATGTGGCTAACTTCTGCGAGATATTTCTTAGTACCCACTCACGACGGGAATGCCTTAAAATTGTTGGTGGTAACATTTAGTATATAAGAAAATCAGACCTCCCGACGTCAGTAAAGATTGCTCCACGTGCTTACATTACTTCGTCTACTGTTATTAATGTTTGCTCGTCGTTTCAATGTTTGTATTTATGATCGTCCTTTCAAACTATCTACTTTAGATCGTCTTTAATTTGGACATTTATTCGCCTATTACGTCCGCTTCTGAATTTCCCATCTTGAAACTCGCCTCCAATACTAGTACTCCAATACCTACAACTTGTATCCATATTCGTCAAATATAAATTAATATATTTTTTATTTTATTTCAGTAACCAAATTGTGAAATAGTGCGTTGTACCACCATCGGAAATGTAATTAATTCTTACATTCTGTGCTAGTCTGTGATTTATAGTTCTGACATTACGAAACTCAGCGTTTTATCGTGAGCCAACGAAGTATATTTTCTAAATAAAATCTAAAAGCAATTTATTAGTCATAATAAATATTATCATTAACTATTTTGAGCTGAAACCTTTTTTCAAATGAATAATTCCAATTGCGGAAAATTTTATAACAGATAATTAGCATGTAATAATTATTTCCAAGGATGCTGTGTAAGAATGTTTCAATCTTTTTAAGCACCAGAAAGGGAAACAAACGTGGAATTTTACCATAATACCTTCTAACTAAAGGATCCGGCAGTAAGTTTGGAGCTATTCCAACATCAAATTATAGAGAATGAAATTAAAACGATCTGCGAAACGACGCGTAATATTTTGGGCAAAATGCTGAAATGGTCGTTTGCCCCGAAAATATTAAAACAATGACAGTAAAGTGGACCCAGTACAGCCATTCTGTGTATTATAAAATTGAAATTAAATACACCTTGAAGATTCAACTCGAATAAATTCCAATTTTAGAAGCTTAAGAGTTTTCGAAAGTTCACTTAGAATTTATCGTGAAAAGAGAACTTGAAAATAAAGTAATTCCCATTGTATCAGCCCGTTATTAATGTAACAAAGAAGGGAATCAAATTGGAAAATGTTTGTTGGGATTGGTGAGGCTTTAAATGGAAGACTACTCTATATTTTATTATATATATTTTAAAATAGGCATAAAATTTATGGGAAAGCTCAACCAACTCAATATCATTTATTCCCAATACCCGATATTATTGGTTTTATAAAAATTATGATTAAAAATATTTATTACATTGTGGAACATACCACATAAACCTTTCCAGAAACATTGTTTTTAGTAATCTTTAAAACAAACTAAGTATGATATACTAATATATTTTCAAATAATGTAACAGCTATTGACATACAATCCAAGGTCAATTAAAAATACAACACAATACAAAAGAATTTGGCAAAACTACCAAAAGCAATTTTTCACTGTAATGATTGATCGTCAGGTAACATGATATTCTAAATTCCATGTAGTAAAATAACCAAATCATCCCTCCATTTTAGATTGCTACAATCACCGGTGTCATCTATATACAAAGTGTAGCTGTACTCACACCAAAATTCAACAGCGGAGCGGGAATTCCGAACTATCAATCATTTATTCGGTACAACAATTTGGAAGTGATTTATAACAACTTCTGACCTGTAATTTTTCCTAGCCCGTTGACGTTTCAGGAAACTCTGATATCGGAATGTATAGATCGCTATTTATATTGTTTTCTTTGTGTTTCTTTGAATCGCGCTAGTATTGCGAAGCTACCAGATTGCTTTCCAATTCATATTCAAAATTTGATTTGTTAAAATTGAAGTCAGCAATTTTAAGACTATTGCTGTTTGGTTTCCAAAGAACAGAACAAAAAGCTATTGACTCGTAAAATTACAAGTTCTCAATTTGAGAACAATGGATCAGAATCTAAACAAAGATCCATCAAAATGCCAGCGGATTGTTAAATCTAATAAAATTTTGCTTAATTATACTTAGCTTGTAAATGTAACCTATCATTATCATTACTTTTAATAGCACTGTCGGAGTAAATTGTCTGTGTAAATAAGAATTTTTTTCAACTTCAACAATGTGCTAAGCATTGTATTAGTAAATAGAACGAGGCTTAAATTATACTATTTACTCAGAAGACTGGACCAAATTATAAACGTTTAATAACATGGAAACTTTGTAGTAGATTAGATAAATAGATAAATAAAAAGGACTCGATTTTTAAAGGACTGTTAGATTATTATCAAAAATATTCAGAAATTCGAAACCAGCAAGCAAAATGATAACATTTCCTTCGTTGTGTCTTTTCCCACTATAAGTAGGGGCGGCACAATATGTCTCCATCTTCCACTCTCCGCGGTCACTCGTCAGCTCAACATTCAATTCTCTTCTATTTTTATCACTCACTCAATTCACCGCTTTCCTGATCTTTCTCGCATTCTATGTCTGTCTAAATCTACATACATCAAATTAAGATATTCAGCTGAAAAACCCCTTACATCATTTTCATTCTTTATAACTGTCTATCACCTACCCTCAAGTGTTGGTATTAGACATTTTGGGTTTAAAGAATTTATTTCTCATACAAACACAGGGTTTACTTATAATGAGATGTACAATTTTCTTTGTTAGTATTAAGATGTATCTGGTACCGCACTGGAGGTCTAGGTTAGACTAATAATAAAACATATTCTTTGAGCTTACTTTTAAACAATTTTTTTGTAGCGCAAAGTTTCAAGTCATCCGGTAGGTTATTAAACAACTGTACTCCCTCAAAAAGTATCGTTTTTTTTCCATAGTTAGTGCGTGCGGAAGAAAGTAGTAATTTGTTAGTGTTTCTCAGATTATATTTCGTCTCTTTTTTATGAAACACGATATTAGATTGGATGGAATCAGTGCTAATATTTTTAACTAACAGACAGGTACAGTATGTATATATTTGTTTTAAATTGAATAGTTTTGTCTTTAGGTACAATTGCTTTGTTGGAGTGTAATAATTGAAATGAAACAATATTTTAATAATTTTGTTTTGAAGTCTTTGTAGGGGGTTCAAATGAATTGCGGCGGCCGATCCCCATATTTCTATTAAGTATTCTAATTGTGATTTCACTAATGAGTAATAAATTATGTTACGTACTGAATTTGGAATGCAGTAAGTAATTTTTCGTAGTGCCCCCAATAATTGCGTTAATTTAGTTTTTACATGTTCTATATGCCATTTCCATGTTAACTGGTCATCTATCCACAGTCCAAGGTATTTTTCTTTGTACGATCGTTGAATTATTACCTTATTAATTTTAGGCGATGTATAATCTGGTACCTTTTTATTTTTAGAACAGAAAATTATATAGGTAGTTTTAGAAGCGTTTACAGTTAATAAATTAAATTTTAACCATTCTGCTAGTATGTTAAGGTCGTTTTGAGCAATACTTACGATGTCATTTATGGATTTCCCAAAATAGAAAAGGCACGTGTCGTCTGCGTAAAGTGTTATGTGCCCGGCCAAGCCTATCTTGGTTATATTATTTGTATATATTAGAAACAGCAAGGGCCCAACTATGGAACCCTGTGGTATTCCATAAGTTATCTGACGTGAAGAACTAGCATAGTCATTGATCCTTACTATTTGTTGTCTATTTTGTAGATAGGATTGGAACATTTTTAGGGCTACTCCAGACACACCTATATTTTCTAATTTTTGCATCAGTTTTTTATGACTAACGGTGTCAAAACATTTTTTTAGGTCGATAAAAATGCCCAAAGCCATGTTTTTTTGGTCAATGTTAGTTTTTATTTTTGTTATTAGATCGATTGCTGCACTAAGAGTTCCTGATTTTGGCCGGAAGCCGTATTGCTGGTCTGTTAATATTTTTTTGTCGGTTACGTAGGTATTTAAACGATCGTACAGAATTCGTTCAAAAATTTTTGAAATGACAGGCAAAACCGATATCGGTCTGTAATTACTGGGATTAAATTTGCTTCCGGTTTTGTGAATAGGGCTAACTTTTGCGATTTTTAATGAATCAGGGAATATTCCTCGTGAGAGGCATTCGTTAATGCAATCAGTCAATCTCTCGACAATCAAGTTTTTAATGCATTTAATCGCCTTAACACTAATTCCATCCACACCAGTGCTCGTATTATTTTTGAGATTATCAATGATTTTGGAAATCTCAGATGTGGTGCATAGTTTAAACTGATTCAATTCTAAAATGTGTGTGTAATTAGTGTCGTACATTAGTGTGTTAGCAGTGTGATCATGGTATATTTTAGGTATATTTCTTGCTAGTTCTGAACCGATTTCAACAAAGAAAGAATTAAATAAGTCACAAATTTCTTTACCTTCCGTTACAGTGTGTCCCGAATCCGATATCAGTTTTGAGGGAGTACTAGCGATCTTGATTTTTTTCGAAGCTAAATTATTAATAAGTTCCCACATTTTTTTTGGTTCATTTCGTGTTTTGTTAAATAGGTTGCGGTAGTAGTTTTCTTTTTGTCTTCTAATCGCTATTTTCGTTTTATTTTGTTGCTTGATAAATTTGCGGCGCAGATTTTCATCAGTTTGGTTGGTTTTAGTCTGACCCCATAAGCTGTTTCGTTCATTTAATAACTCAATAATACTTTTGGATATCCAGTCCTTCTGGAGTGGATTCATGAATTTAGTTTTCTCTATTTTGCTCCTCTTAAATTGATCTGTCAGGAATTTTTCGAAGTAAGTGAAATCATTTATATCATTTTTGTAAGGTGAGTTTCTGGTGTTGCTTATTAGTTTGTCGTAGTCTAGGGCTTGGTACTGCACCTTTTTACTCACTTCAACTGGTAAACGTCCAATTTCGACAAACAATTGCTTGTGATCTGATAGGGATGATTCAATCAACGAGATATTAAATGTATGGTTGCTTATATTTGTGCAGATGTGGTCTAATAATGTTTTTGTTGTACTCGTATCACGAGTACTGTACTTCTTGTCTATTTTGTTTATTATTTCATACCCGGCAGCCTGTATTTCGTTCTGGTATTGTAATGCATAACGGTCTGCAGTAAGCAAGTCAATGTTGAAATCGCCGAACACAATTGATCTTTTCCGGCGTTCTAATTGTATAGTATATTTTTCTAAGAAGTTGCTCATATTTGTATCACCCGGCTTATAGATTGCACCGATATTTAATGAAAGTTTGTTTATTTTTATCCACAAATAATGATTGCCATCCTCGCACACCACCTCCGTCTGTTCATACTGTATACTGTTATGTATATATATTGAGACGCCGCCTCCCTTACGATTCTGTCTGTAATTATATACGTGATTGTAATTTTGAAGTCTGTACAAATTGGCGTCACTTTCAGAGGTAATCCACGTTTCAGTAAATATTAAGATGTGTGTTGTTGTGGGTATAGCTTTCAGTATGCATTTAATTTCATCAAATTTACCTGTTTTGCGAATACTTCTTAAGTTTGCATAGAAAAATCTAAGGCACGACGAGTGAGTAGGGATGTTTTCATATTTGTTTACTATATGGTAATTAAGTTTACTAAATGTATTTGTAATTTTTCTATTTTGTGTTGTGCCAGTTATAGGTTTTTTTGAATATTAACATTTGTTATAATCATTGGTCTTCCCTTTATATATTTAATAATTAAGTTTTTTTCGCCATTATTCTCGCGCTTGGAAAGTTCATCTTTTACAGTTTGTAAAAACTGTCTTTGCGCTGGGGTTTGATCAGAGTACATTTGGATGTTTTCAGGGAGTTTTGTTTTGTTTCTTAATAGGTATCTCGGCGTATTGCGGTCGCTAAAGCATACTTTCAATGACCGATTCTTGTTAGGTACATATTTTCCTAGTCGTATTATTTTCTTTGGTTGAGGACAGTCTTTGTGTAATAATGTTAATAAAGTCATAACTTCCTCTGCATCATGAGCTTGCCTTGCCTTAGGATTTTTATCAATTTTTTCTCGGATACCCACAATCACTACATTTTTCTCTCGTTCACAGCGATCTTTTATTTCTAGGACGAGATTTTCGTGTTGAAGAGGCGGCTGAACTGGTGAAGAATTTTTATTGCACTGTTGTTCCTTAAAAATGATAATATCGTTTTCAATATTTTTTATCTTTTCTTGGGTGATGCTGTTGCTACAGTATATATTTTCTATTTCGTCATTCAATTTATTAAATTTTTGGTCTAGATTTTCAGTGGATGTTTTTATTTTTTGAATCTCATTTTTGATTCCTGTAATTTCAATTTTTATTTGGTTTAAGTTATCATTTTGTTTTTTTCCAAAGTCTTCTAGAAATTTCATAATGTCTGTTCGGAATTTCGTGAAATCTTCTTTATAATCGGTTATTTCAGGGCGTTCTTTGCGCTTCCTTGTATGGATATTTAATAAAGAGTCCTCCTCATAAGTTGACAGGTTTGGCGCGGAACCCATGTTTCCGCTACTTCCTTTGCGCATGGTAGTAGGCGTAGGAGGCGGCGATCTCGGTACACTCATTGTTTGGCTTACGTATCACTTACTATGCGAGCGAGCGCGACAAAAATAGCAACAACACTCTTTGCTCGCGTAAACAGCAAGGTCTTAAGTGCGCACTACTCGATCTTTAATTTTGTACACTATCACTAGCACTGTAAGATCCACTTTATGACGTCTTTGATTTTATTAATTTTAATAATTTACGAGATTTTCTGTACGCGTCCACTTCCAACGGCAACCAGAACACACATTTTCGTTTTATCTACTTTATTTCTCAGTGACGATAACTTCGTTCACTTTCGGTTATTGCTCAGAAAATATCTTCTCATTCCGTATAATTCCTACTTTCTCATGATTCGTATTCCCCAAAGGCTGGTTGGGAAGTTCGGGATTGCATTAGGCAACTTCAGGTTAAGTGATAACTTCGGATAGAGTTTCGTATTTGTTATTGATTGGCATTCACCGTATATTGTCTGTCGGGATGTCTCTTTCGAAACATAATTGTCTTGTTATTTATAAGTTCCTTTGATTTCTTTTTCAAGTTAACAACAGTTATTTACATTCTTTCTTGGATTGTATGTGATAATTATATGATTGGCTATTTTTTAAAAGCGGCTTATGAGTTTCTTGTCGGGTTCTTCTCATAAAAACCTTGCCCTCGGAATCCGGCCGATTGTATCGATTACAACCACAGCCAAACTGCTGTGGATGTACTTGCTACAAGCGCTCGCGGTAATGAACTTTGATGCTATACTTTTGTGAGTAAAATACCGTTTTCCGAAAATAAACTTAGTTAATGTTGACATTATGGTAGCATTTGCTCTATCTAATAATCTATTACTTTGAGCTGTGTATGGTGTTATAGGTATATATTCTATTCAGAATTTATTAAAAAATCTTTGTGTTCCAGTGTGTAAACAAGGGGCACTATCAGATATGTAAGTTTGTGGTGGTCCGTACACATTAATTATGTCATTTTCCACCACTTTATTGTCTTAATTTAACGTAATGAACGCCAACTTTAAACTTTTAATCCGCAGCGCGATGTAAGTAAAAGACAGTTTTTCGACATAGAAATATTTTTATTTTCCTTCTACTTTACACATACTAATTTTATAATTAACTATCTCGCTCACACACAATCTGTCACCTAAATACTATCTTCTCTTTCATGCATGATCAACGTTTCGTTCTTCCATGCCTTCACAATGGCAATGGCAATGGACTGCTTTTTTGGTGCTTTTGTCTAGTAACCCATAGGGGATAATAGTTGTGATTATATGTATGTATTTTATGTAAAATGTTGACGATTTTAAGTGCCAAGCTTGGCCTATAAAATATTTTTATTTTGATTTTTAAGTCTAGACTTTATTCTATCTTCTAAGATTACAGTTTCATTTAGGGCTTTTGTTAAACTTTTTGTTGTATTTTGCTATTCTGAATTCTTCGATTAACATTTTGGTCGTGAACTCACGAGTGAAATGCTCATTAATATTCCGACCTTATTTTAAATTAATGGTGAACATTGGAGGCCTTTTATCGAGAATGAATGCAGGATGACAATGATTCCGAAATATTCGAAACCACGCTATTGATTTTTGTACCTAGATGACACTATATCGTACTTTATTAAACAATAAAACATTATTGTACAAAATATTAACAAAGTTATAAAATTCTACATTGAACAAAAAAAAATGCAATTCAACGATTGTAAATCAATTTAAAAACCAAAGAGTAGCAAGAAAGTCAAAGACAAAAAGTAAGCTGTAACAGTAATAAATTGGCTTAAAGCAACAGCGACCCTCACACGGTATTAAACCTCTGTCTCAGCAGGATTAAAGGCAATCTCAACAGCGAACTTGACTCCACAAAAGATTTAATGATAAAAATAGGCATCCACTGAGTACACTTCATACTCTTTGTTACAATGTCCCGAAAGCTCAGATTGTATCTCACAAAGGCTCACTCCAACAATTACCTCTTAATACTGTGTCAGTAAACTTAAATGCGAAATTACGATACTGACGTCAAAGGATGAAACAGGCCTACAAAGAATAAATTAACATGTCTAGCTGTAACGTGAAATAGCAATTAAACTTCTGTGAACTAGTTATGGTTGTTAAACGGGTTTCACTTTGTTAGATAAAAAGTCATCTCGTATGTTAAACACTCTGGTATGGATGATTGATGTCTTTATATCTCTAGTATCTAGTATTTCATCTGACAGTTCTAAAATATATCAAGCCTTTGTTATTTTATTATCTCCTGGAAATTACGCTTGTGTAAGTAATGTGCAAAATATATGTCTTTTGCCGTGTGTATATTTGTCAACAAACTCTTGATGAAGATACCAATATTCTTCTTATCTGAATACATACATATCACGCATATATTTGCGAAGGAGTACAATACTCACCTATACTTTGCCAGTAATTCTGTTAATTGTATTAAGCCTATTGCCGTTGCCGGATACTTTGTAAAATCCATATTACACACGTAAACATGCTTACAAGAGGAGGAATGTAATGTTGAGCACTTTGTAAAAAAAACAATGCAGTGTTAACAAACACACAAAATCTTTTGTAAACTTTTATTTTTTATTGGCGTTAAATCTATGGTCATGCGAACGACGCCGCGCGCACATCTAGTAGTTATATAAATACATAATCTAATGACATTTTCATTTTCGTTAGACTTGTTCTCTAGAAACATATGTTATCTCTTTTCTTACATTTATGGTTATGTAGAAATAAAACCGGAACGGTAAATATAATGGTAAATGTATTTACTGAAATGGAGTGACTTTCGTTCCATTAACATCTTTGTGAAACCTGTTTTGGGTCTTCCATATTTGTTTTCATTTTATCATAATGTTTCATAAACATAATTCAAAATATTGCTCGCATGCATAGAGCCACTTTCTTCTTTGTGGCTAGCCAGAGATTACTTCTTTCCACTTTTATTATTTTTTTCGCCCTCACATTATTTTTTATTTATTTAATAAGAAACAAACAGTTACGCATGTAATGTGACAAAATAAATGATATACTTAAAAACCTTTAGTTTCCTAAAATAAAATAAAAAGGTAACAGATATTTTTTTAACAACAAAAAAATAAACAAAAACAGTTCATTTAAATAACCTAACATAGATTTTTTTTGCATTTACACATATTTTCTATTTTCTTTCTTTTTTGATACAAAATGACTCAATTAAAATACCTTATTAATACATAGTATCATCAGTTAAAACCCCACAAACAATAAACAGTATGACAAAAGCACATCTCAGCTTTCTGAAGCTAAAATATTTACAGATTCCTTCTTAAAAGATTTCAATTTAAGTGAAATAATATCAACCTCTTGCTGTTTATCATTATATGTTTTACAAGAACGTCTGGTTTATCATTAAATAAGTTTAAGTGTCAGCGGTAAAAATCTAATTTACGTTATGTTGCACGTCCTCAGCCTATATACGTCCCACTCCTGGGCACGGGCCTTCCTCATGGAGAAATTATGAGGAGTATTAGCTATAACACCACCACACTGGTTGGCGGGTAGAAATGGTTTCTATAGCAGCTGGGACCAACGGCTTAACGCGCCTTCTGAAGCACGGAGGAGTATGACATGACAAAGTTTTGGTCACTCATTCAAGGCCTTACCATGGCGAAGGTAGCACTGTTTTCGAAATCGAAAGCCAAAGCGTATTACCGTACCCACTAGGCCACCGAGCTCCATGTTGCATACATAACATAAATTAGATTTTTACATTAAAAATTATTAGCGTAAAAACCGAGGTGAAATTACGAGTTGAGTTTGAACTAATAAGAAAGTTTCCTCGCTTTTTAAGCCACCTAATAATTATGAAAGTCTAACTTGGTAAAGATTAAGTTTTTTATGAAAAAGGAAATAATAATATTTTTCATCCAACCCACCTCCCATTGTTAATAAACATGCCCAATTTAGTCTCAAGGGGAAGTATTAAAATTGGTATACGGTTAATCTTGGGCCTTAAGGGGTGGAAAGTTTACACGGCACCTCAAGCTAAGAACATAATCGCTTGGAAACAGGAGCTCAAAGATATTTGTCGTAAGTTTGATCTAGATAATTGGAGTCGCAAAATAAGAGCAAATGTCTGAGATAGATGTATTTTAGTGCATGAAAAAGCTAATAAGTCAAGTTTGTATGGAAGTTTCTTTGTTTTTAGTCTTAAACGATTTTTCTTCACTATGACATTGTTGTTTGTAAACCAATTTATTGGAGTAATAGTATCAAGGCCTTGTAAAGAAATGAGTGTTTACTTATAGGAATTTACAGGCATAAAATCGTTAGCTATCATAAATAGCTTCGAATAGCTGCGATGGTTTACTGAGGTAGCACCAATGAGGAAGATGGAATGCGACCGGAGAGCCAATCAGCGCCGTTGATGATCACGGATGAGTTGAGACGCTGAGCGCCGATTTGCTAACGGTCAGCTATATGCTGCTACTTATAAATGTATTGCTTCATGGCTTCTGAGTTGCTGTCATGTTGTATGTGTAAAGAATATTGTCTACTGTCAAAGTTAAACAGGACTTTAACAATAAATTTTTCTTTCATCAAATTATTCTATTTCACGAAACGTCTCCAAATTAGCAACATGCAAATGATTACTTGTCACGAACAAAATATGACACTGGAAATTCATGGAAATTTATTTAACGGGTATTTATATAATATTTTTGATTCTTTTGAGAAGTCAAACATTGTCATTTAACTCTTCAGATACCTGACTTCCACACGACCTGGTGGTCGAGTGGTCTGAACGCCAGTCTCAAGGTGTCGCCATCTCGAGAGGTTCTGAGTGTGATCCCCCATGGAGGCAGATGTTTGTATGATGAATTCAGGCATTTGTCCTCTTGTGTTGGATGTTTATATGTATTATATAAAATCTAAATATTTTTACGTATTTAACTAATAGATATATTTATCCGTCGTCTAGTATCAGTAACACAAGCAGCATTAGTTGTTCAAAATGGGGCTTGTTGATAGGTGTGAATGTCTGAAGTTATTTATTAATTATATTTATTATTAATTATTACACATAAACAGACTTAGAAGTGACAAAAATAGAGAAAGGGTTGTTTAGTAGGTTCGGGCATGTTGAGAGGATGTATGAAAGCAGAATCACCAAGCAGGTATATAAAAGGCAGACGTGAATGGGGAATTCGGAGGTGGACGGCCTTGACCAAATCGGTGATGATCTGAAAAAGGGCCAGGTCAAAGCCACCGTAAACCGAAGGGCATGTATGAAGTTAGTAATGAGCGTAGAGGAAGCGAAAGATGTGTGTCAGGATCGTAGCAAGTGGAGATCTGTAATCTCTGCCTAAGTGCCTACCCCACTGTATGTATGTATATATGTAATAAAACTAAGATACCCAGTGGGTTCATTACCTTACCTAGCCAGAGTCATTAATAAAAAAAACTTTTATGTTATCATATTTATTGTTATCTATTGTTGTATTATTTTGATTGTTCTTATTAAAAATTTTGTTTACAATTATTATTGATAACTGACTTTTGAGTTCTGTTTGTTCTATTTGTTCTTTCTGTTTGACTGTTTTGTGAATATAAGTGTATTTTTATTTTATTTTGTATTATAATATGTATGTATGTAGGTCCGGCCAGAATACCAGCGCTGTATCAGCTTCGCCTGATGCAGCATATGCTGAGGTCGGGTCCTAGTTGACCTTATGTAATTGTTTGTGTATTTTGCGTCTTGCTTGTGCTTGTGGTCAATAAATGTTTTTCTTTCTTTCTTTCTTTAAATGCGAACTTAGCGCAACATTACTAGCTATTTCAAATATTCGAACAACAGCTATCAAATCAGTGAGCTCAATCATTATGAATTGTATAATTACCTTGTCAATTTGTTAGTTTCGACTGCAAAGTATGTAACAATAAGGTTAATTGTTTTAACTTCAAAACTAAGCTTGTTTGCCAAGGGCAGTTATTAGTTTCTTGAAAACTAATAATTGGATGGTATTGCTTTACATAGAAACATTGTTCTATTTTTCCTGTAAACTGAATAGAAACAATACTAATAGAATCAGACTTTTGGTTCGCAATCTGTTGCTAGTTCAGTTTCCCGCTCTGCAATGTTGAAGTCACTGTTTCTTTTAAAGCATCCTTTTTTCTGCCATTATTCTCGTTATTTTCTTTACTGTGTACCAATGCAGTTGCAGTTAATATTACTTCGGCATAATGGCTTTGCTGTATATAAATCTAGTGAAAGAGATGGCGGTAGCGATTGCATTCAAGACGGTTCTGGTTCAAGTTGTTTGTAGACGGAGTAATTAGAAAAAAGTAATGTTTGATCTATGTTTTTGAATTCAATTTTTTATTCATTGTATCGCTTTATATTTCTGCATGGTCAGTACAAAACTCTTTTAGTAAAGGACAAAAGTAATTTTGCTTATGCACAGTTATTTTTGTTCTTAAATTATCAACAGCTTCAAAATAAAATGTTGCGAATGTAAAATAAATATCTTAAGAGCTTCTTCTAATTTGTTGTTCATTTCATCGCACACCGGGCAAAGGAACTTTAAACTTATTAAGAGACTTAAATCAGGTTTAGCAGTTGAAATGTAGATGCCGTTTTGTTCTGGATAATTTAATTTAGACTGAAAGATGCTCTTTGGCTGAGCCTTTGCTAGCTTAGTTTCTGTTTAATTAAGGTCGTGTTGAAATTAGCAGACGAAATTCCGTTTAACGTCTGCTAGACTGCGGTACGAAGAACAAGAACCTTGAACTTTGCCTTCAGATGTCGATGACCACAATGACATGGGTTATCACGGGGAATTTGGTTTTCAAGTTGCAGAACAGTCCTATTTTTTAATGAGACTGGAATTTCTGATATTAAATACAATACTTATCTATGGGAGATTACGAACACTGGTATTCGCAAACAATAGATGTTTCTATTATGTCTCGTTTTGTGTTGACAGTTACTACTTTACGTTTTGTGCCCGTTGACTAGTTACCACTTAATCAATATATTGTTCTGTATAATCGCATTAAAAATATACAGTTTTTTGTTCTTTAACCCATCTCTAATTTGCTAGAAACCCCAAAAGAGAAGCTTATACTTTGCACAGAATCTAACGAGATGTTCTTCTCGAATTGCATTTCTTGCCTAAGTAGCCTGCTATTTTTATCAGAACACTGTAAGCAGTGTACAATCAACCGTAAGTCAAAACCGTCAGAATTCAAAATTAATTAAAATAAAAAATATCTTTATTTTATAGGCTTGATATACAAACACTTAAGGGTCCGGCGAACAGTGAATTTTTCATACAAACGTAATACCAAAATCATTTTCAATTTGAGAATATCTGGACATATCATCGCTGTTATTCGGATTAAGAAAGTATTTTTCTATGTTTCTGTTAAAATTAAATAATGATTAATTTCGTTTTTAATATGAAACAAATAAGCGGAAAATATGTCGGAAAACGTCGAAAAATTTACGAAATATAATCACATATATTTATAAGTTTATGAATATTTTGAACAAATTTTTTTAAGTCATTCCGTTCAGTTTTCTCAGTCATTCCAAATTGAAAATGATTTTGGTATTACGTTTGTATGGAAAATTCACTGTTCGCCGGACCCTTAAAACGTCAATTAATGAATAAGTGAATCTACCACTCGCTCGGTGTGGCCAATTATTTATAGATTTTTAATATAATCTTAAGGTAAGGTGAGGTGATGGATACCAAATTCTATGCGGGGAAAATAATGTCATAGTAACATTCAAAAGTTTAGTATTCAGATGTTTTTTCTATGCAAGTCTTTTTGTTATTGTCGTCGTTTAATTTTTGTGCGTTATTATTTATTAATTTCGCACCTGGAAAATGCCAATTATATTGAAGCAGAAATACAAAAAAATAAGTTAAAATATTTTTTGGATTCACCTAAATATATTATAATTAAATTTGTACTTCAATATAATGAAGAATGGTTTAAGCAGTTTTCTCATATTTGTATATTTCTGGTAACATTGTTAACTCGATTGCTTGCGTTGCTATTAGAGCACTTATAGAATCTTTCAATCAGAGTTAATTATATTAAATAAATCATCACACATTTTAATGGATATTGGCACATAAATATAATTAAATGCAACATTAGCTGTCCGTTTCAATCGATTTCATTTACTGCAATCGGAATACATTTTAAAAATGTTACTATTACTTCGTTTTTTTTAATCTTTTGTGGAACTTTTATTGTATTAGTCCCACATTAGCTATAGTCCATAGCTTGGTTATGTTCAGAAGCATGGAACTAAATCAGAATCAAAATCTGCCTATTCAATTGACGGGAGCGTCCTCCTTTTTAATTAAATCGTATTACGCTTTGAATGGAATTAAGTGCTACCCTTGCTTCCTAAGTTTTGAATCAAAGAGAGTTTTCATATTTTTATTTTCGGCGTTGTTTGTTTTATACCTTTCAAATGGTCGGACTTCGGTTTTTGAAAGCACAATAAAGGCGCAAAAGACGAAGTGCTCAATTTAGTTCTTAAAGACGAAGAATCACATTTCAAAGATTTGCGCAGCTCTTGAAAGAAAGAAATTTCGCCTAAATTGATTTTATTTAAATTTGTGCTAAGCTTAACTGAATAAATACTTGCTGGACCACGACATACTTTTGAATTTATTACTCTCTCTTTCTCCGTTTTACTGTTATCATGTAAGAATTGGTCAATAACTGCAACTTTTTCAGATTGCAGGAAATAAACAACAACGTTTAGTACATAAACAACCTCTTTACTCTTTTCTTTTTTGACATCACACTCTAGAACACATACAAGATTTAGGACCGTTCTGAACAAACAAATTTAATAGTTTAATACTTGCTGTTTTCAGAGGTTATCTTCAGAAACGGGTAGGTAATGAGGTTTACTATTGTGGGTAGTGCACGAGGTTAGTTCTCCAAAACACTTGCTCTATCCATACATATAATAAAACTGTAGAGCTCCAATGTCTATACATAGAAAAAATGCTTAAAATCAAGCCCGGGGGATGTAAAAAGAAAGAAAATACCAAAAAAAAACATTTCTTTTTTTTGTTTCTCGGTACGGGCTAATCTCCGAAATGGCTGGATCGATTTCAATGAAATTTTGCATGGGATACCTTATACCCCTGGTCAACATCTTAGATACTTTTTATTCTGGAAAATTAAAGGGTTCCCGTGGGACAGTTAGAAAACCAGTAACCACGAACGAAGTCGCGGGCAACAGCTGGTCTATAGTAAATTTTAATATATGTTTTAAAAATAAAAATAAACCATATTAGTCCAGCTTTGCAGTTCAGAGGTCTTATATTTGAGGAAAAACTACGCTTTTGTAAATAAATAGAATCGTGTCAGTTAAACTCTGTGTAGCAGTGTCCACTCCCATGGAGGCTGTTGTGGCAGTAATAAATAAGGAGAGATTACTTTTATTGGCACTAATACAAGCCGACTTGGGCATTACGCCAGAATCACAATCACGCCAAAACCGTTAATGTATCAATAAAATAGAATGTTGCGTAACTTTCGTAACAACATTATGCTTAGCACTTACACAAACACCAAGCTAATGTATGCTCAGCTCAGTTTATGAAAATGGGCTGTTTCTGAACATTTTTCGTCCCGAGAAAAGGTAAAGCTGTTGTTCGGCTGTTATCGTTGAAATGAATAATATCTGCACCTGGTTTTCTGGCCAATGGCGATTATATAGCCATCAGTTCTCATAGTACATAACTGCCTAGAATTCCAAAGTAGACACGATCTTAGTAGTATATACATTTGTAGTGTTTATCTTCATTAATGTCACTTTGAAGATCAGGGGCTAGCTGACATTAAAAAGTTTAAGTGTACATTCGAGTTCAAAAATCGTTAAATGACTCATAGATATTGGAAGTATATAAAGTCTGACCGAACGAATGCTTTTCTGTGATAGATGGAAATCCAATTTAATAATTTAAAATTTCGCTGGGTGAATGTTCTTTTTTCCAATAGTTTTCAGTATCGATGAATCTATTTACATGAATGGTCTTCATCATTTTCATGAATGGTATCCTGGCGTCAGTATGTTTTTTTTTTATTTATTTATAATCAATAAAAAATTACAAGGAAACTTAACTTATAGCTCATTACAAATCACAAGGATTTGTTTTATGCGCCAGAGCTCGCCAAATTATTATTTTAAAAGTAAATACCTGGTTATGGGTACGAATATCACCCACTTTACAATTCTATGCGATTGTTGCCATACAGTTGCCATCTATGTGAATGAAGATATTATTGGGTCCTTACCTATGAAATTGGTGTTTTTATTCTGTCTTAGCAATTTGTCCGTAACTATTAAGTTTCAGAACATTCTTATAAAATAATTGCCTCTTCTAAAAATACACCATATATTTGAGCTCGAATTATTTAATTTGATAATTTTTTGTAAGTTTAGTTGTGTTAAAATTAGACACAAAAACAATTATTTTTAACTGCCTCCCGAATACATCATTTGATTTGCATTAACATAAAAACGATGAATAATTTTTATCAAGCGTGTTCACACACATATTGCTAAAGCTTGTCTAATGATACATGCCAAATATTATTATCTCTGGATTTGTCGTTGTGAAGAAAACTGATAAAATGTTAGTATGTAAAATGCAGACATCCCCAAAATCGCCATACAAAACACCAATTTCATAGGTAAGACCTAATATTTATTAAATCCAAATTTTATTATTTTTTAAGTTCTTAAGTCCGGGTACGCAGCAATGTTTTGAAAAGACTATTATGCTACCTCCCTTTACGATCAATAAGTGACGTCAAGGAGAATACGTGTAAGGTCTGCAAGATGCGACAAACCACAAAGATGTAGTCTACCACAATTTCTTCTACAAGCTCGAAACTCAGAACACAGTAAAACTGTGGTAACTTACGCATAAGTTTTTAACGGTGGTTCGTCATACCAAGAATCGAGGTCGTAAAACCAGCTTTAAACAATTTCGACTTTGTTCCTTGAGACACAGAGTTGAACATTGTAATTACAGCTGCTAGTGACACAGGAAGACCAAACTTGTAGTAATTAGTGGAACAAGCTTGAGCAATGTTTAAATTAAATTCGTATGTGGCTCTGAAATGTCTTCTGTGGCATGTATACTCAACAATATTATAAATTGTTCTATCGAAAACTTTATTTTTTTAACACCAGTTGAGTTGGGAAAACAGGCAGTCATGCAATTCAATGTTCGTTAATTTTCTCTTGCAAATTGAGTTTATTATAAACTAGCTGTTGCCCGCGACTTCGTCCGCGTTACTGGTTTTTTAACTATCCCACGGAACCCTTTAATTTTCCGGAATAGAGAGTATCTAAGTTGACCAGGGATATAAGGTATCACTATGCATAAATTTACTGAAATCAGTCCTGCCATTACGGAGGTTAGCCCTTACAAACAGAGGAACAAAAATATAAACAATAAAAAAAGGTTATTTGGTATTTACCCTTTTTTACATCCCCTGAAATGATTTAAAGCATTTTTTTTTCTATTTACAGTTATACGACCTCTACAGTTTAATTAAATGTAGATAGATAAAGATATTGCTCTCTGCTATATAGAAACTTAAATTTAGCGAAAACATTATTCACTTCTGTCAGGCTCTTCGAAAACATGGGCGTTGTGACGAGTTATGTATCATGTTTTTGTGTTATTTTGATTTATTTGATTTTATTTTGCCTAGGCTTATAAGTACAGGTATTAACAATGGTGTGCTATTTAAATCGATTATGGCTAACGAACTTTAAATTTCTTTAATTTTTAACAAGCTAGTTTAAATACTGCTTGTAACTCAGGGTCAAGTGAAAAAAATACCCACCGAAGGAATATTTATTTTCTACAAAATTAAAGCGGTTTATTTTTCTTGTACTGAAACAATCACAAGAGCCTTCGGGCTTTTGTTCTGTAACCGATTTTTTTTCATTGTATGTGTAATCAAGGAGAAAGAAAACTCGATCAAATAAAAAATTTGTTCCATAATATATGTGTAATCAAGAAGAAAAAGCTCATGTAAAATTTTGTTTGTTTTCAGACATAAAACTTAGAATCGACATGGCTGACCGGTACAGTGAATAAAGAGGTAAGTAAGTCACTATTACGATAATAATTTGTTTAAGGGCGAATTCGACCAAATTGAGATTAGTAACACGGGAATAGTAATACCAAACTGAGCTGCAACGATTGGTCGAATCTCTCGAAACCACCACGCGGGCCCAATAGTTGGCGGGTTGGTGGGTAGAAACTACTGCGTAGCAAAAGGATCAACGGCTTAACGTGCATTCCAAGACACGGAGAAGTTCGAGATCACAAAGTTTTGTCCACCCATCCACGGCCTACCCATGGCGAAGGCAGCTTTGTTTCAATATCGACAGCCAAAGCGTATGAACCACTACGACACCAAGCTTCTCACATTTGGTACGATTTCACATTTGGTTGATTGTCAGGTTGTAGATGGATCAAGAATGAGAGGAAGATTTAAGGTCGGCGTCCTCAGCCTATACAAGTCCCACTTAAGTATGGGCCGTAACACCACCACGTTGGCCCAATGCGGGTTGGTGGGTTGAAACGGTTGCGATAGTGACCGAGACCAAACGGTTTAACGTGCCTTCCGATGCACGGAGGAACGAAGCAGATCGAGACATAGGATGCGTTAGATTAAATGTAAAATTGATTCTAAAGCAATCATTTTCTTTGTATTCTGTCTATTCAAAATTTGCATAATTGTGCCATATATCCCTTCGTTCATTTCGTATTTCAACACATATATTCCAACCAGATATATCATTGTGCTACAACAATAGATTAGTAACAAAAGGCGGGATTGATCAATCTATTAATATTCATAACACCACTTAGGAAGGTTCGGTAATTTACTCAATACACCTCCAATAATGAGATAAGGATTCTGATTGATTGATATTATTACAAGCTCCGTGTGTGTTGAGTAAACCTTGGCAATTCAAATACGCAAACCATTGAGGGTAAAGTATTAAATCATATAAATATATATTATATATTAGTTGAGTAGCCTGAAATACTTATAACTGTCCCAGTATCTTATAACAAAGTTTTTATTTTCAATTTATTTGCTTTCGGGATCCTTCAAGTTATATTAATGAACTGTTGGTATTTGGTGAACGCATACTTGACTGATATTTATAAATAGTCTCATAAATAAAGTTTGCTTCGGAGCTGTATGGCATGGCAAGTTGTGAAGATACATAATTATAATTATACTAGCTGTTGCCCGCAACTTCGTCGTTTAATTTTCCGAAATAAAAAGTACCTAAGATGTTGAGCAGGGATATAAGGTGTCACCATGCAAAATTTAATTGAAATCGGTCCAGTTATTTCGGAGATTAGCCCGTACAAACAGACAAACGGACGAACTGACAGAGAAAAAAAAATATTTTTATTTTCCCTCTTTTTACATCCCCCTATGTTGATTTTAAGCATTTTGTTATATGTATAGACATTTGACTTCTAAATTTTTATTCAAATCAAATCAAATCAAAAATAATTTTATTTCATAGGCTAAACATAGCACTTAAAATCGTCAACAATCATACATAGTCACATTTATTATACATATAGTAAATTTAAATAATAAAATTGACAAAAAAGACTTAAAATTCACTGCCGCGAGCGCTTGTAGCAAGTACATCCACATAGCGCTTTGACTGTGGTTGTAATCGATACTGTATGATCTAGATAATATTAGTCAACGGAACCTTTGCATATTAACGATATTTTTACGATATTTTTTTATGCCGATGGCGTACGTTTTCTCTTTCACGATTATGTTATCCCTATACGGATAATACAATAATATGAATAAATGCTTTTTCTCACAGAACTAATAGTCCCTTAAAATAAGAGTAGGTAATCATTCATCAATGAAGGAAGAAATTGTTTAAGAGTGTTATTTAAACGATCAGCAAAATATTCCAATTTAGGTCAGTAAAAAAATACAGTTGGTCAAATAAAATACAAATGGGTAGCGAATATGTCTAAATTGGTCAGCAAAATAACAAATTGGGCTGGAACTAATGGGTGGCTAATATTTGTAATTAATCAGCAAAATAACTAATTGGACAGCAAATTAAATGTTCTCTGGGCTGCCAATGTATAATTGTATGTTCCGATGACACAAAATTTAAGGGTCATAATAACTACCCTCAACCTAATATCTATCAGAATACATTTCCTACGAATTGATCCTGATCCTTTTCCTAGATTATATTGGGCCCTTACCTATGAAATTGGTGTTTTTTTCTCTCTAAGTATTTTGTCTGTAACTATTAAGATTTAGAGTATTCCTAAAAAATAATTACCTCGTCTAAAAATACACTATATTTTTGAGCTCTTTTGATTTGTTTTGATAATTTGTTGTAAGTTTAATTGTGGTAAAATTTGACACGGAGACAACTCTTTTTAAGTGCCTCCCGAATACATCATTTTATTTGCATTCACTTAAAAACGATAAATAATTTTTATGAAGTGTGACACATATTACTAAAGCTTGTCTAATGATAGATGCCAAATATTATTATCATTGGATTTGTCGTTGTGAAGAAAACTGAAAAAATTTTAGTATGGAAAATGCAGAATTCCCCAAAATCTCCATACAAAACACCAATTTCGTAGGTAAGGACCTAATATACATTTTGGTAATATATAATAATATTTCTGCCCAATTAATGATTCTGCTGACCAAATAATGTTTTTATGCCCAAATAATTTTTCGGCGAACCATTTTGTTGCTAACCAAATAATTAAATGTTTCTCCAATTAATTACTTCCCATAATTTATATTAAACTGAGATAAGGGAATGAGTAGGAAAGCAGAGTTATGAAAGGGTAGATTGTGATAGATCAATCAATCAAATCAAATCAAAAATATCTTTATTTTATAGGCTTGATATACAAACACTTAAAAACGTCAATTTATAAATTAGTGAATCTACCACTCGCTCGGAACGCAGACATCCCCGAGAAGAGCGAGCCAGAAACTCGAGGGTTGCTCTTTTTTTCACCTTTTTTACAATTCTTGTTTTTTATAAATGTTAGGCTAGTACAATCAAATGGGTGAACATAGATATTATGAACATAGATTTTTAGCATTATAATCAGGAAGAATATATGAGGACTTGAAACAATGAACGATGTTGAAATTCGCTAAGCAATTAAGATAAAAACAAATCAATTAAAAAGCGACTGGCAACATCCCACATTACGAGTCAGCACAATATGTAACAAAGACGTGTCAATCTGTCCACGCATTTTTATCGTCCAAATATTCCTGAACTGTATAGTAACCCTTTTTTATTAAATTTTGTTTGACACATAGTTTGAATTTGTGTAAAGGCAGTTCAGTTAAATTTGGTGGTATTTTATTATAAATGTGTATACATTTCCCCATAAATGACCGACTTGTCTTATGAAGTCTAAAGTTTGGAACAGCGAGTTTATTTTTATTCCTAGTGTTGACATTATGAACATCACATTGTTTTTTAAAAATGTGTAAATATTTCTGAACATATAAAATATTATCAAAAATATATTGGGATGCAACAGTTAATATGTTTATTTCTTTAAACAGATCACTTAGTGAGTCACGTGGCTTAAGTTGGTAGACAGCACGCACAGCCCTTTTTTGCAAAATAAATATATCTTTAATATCAGCTGCTGTCCCCCACAACAGTAAACCATATGACATAATACTGTGGAAATAACTAAAGTAAACAAGTCTTGCAGTATCCACATCACATAAGGATCTGATTTTTTTTACAGCATAAGCCGCGGAGCTGAGTCTTCCAGAGAGGGAAGAAATATGAGGATACCACTGTAATCTTGAATCCAATGTAATACCCAAAAACACTGTGGAATCTACACATTCAATAATTTCATGATTTATTTTAATATGAGGGTTGACCTGTCTTACATTTGGTAAAGAGAATTTAACACATTTAGTTTTCTTTGAATTTAATAACAAATTATTATTTTCAAACCAGCCAAGTACTTTTGATATAGCATTATTTACATCGTCAAAGTCAACTTTATTTCTATTAATTTTAAAAATTAATGATGTGTCATCTGCAAATAATACCGTATCACATAAACATTTTGAGTAGTAAGGTAGGTCATTTATATAAATTAAAAAAAGTAGTGGTCCTAATATCGATCCCTGAGGAACGCCCATACGCATAGGCGCTCCGGAAGACTCAGTTCTATTTATAACAACTTTTTGTATCCTGTCACTTAAATATGATTCGATAATTTTTAATGAATTTTTAGAAATTCCATAATGCTTTAATTTGCCTAAAAGCGTTTTATGATCAACACAGTCAAACGCCTTAGACAAGTCACAAAAGATACCTAAAGCATCCTGTTGATGCTCCCAAGCGTCAAAAATGTGCTTCATAAGTGCAATTCCTGCATCTGTAGTATTTTTACCTTTAGTAAACCCGAACTGATTTTCATGAAATAATTTATTTTTAGTAAAATGAGAAAGTAATTGATTTAAAATGATTTTTTCAAAAATTTTACTAAGAGTGGGCAAAATAGAGATGGGACGGTAATTCGTGGGGTCACTATTATCTCCCGTTTTAAAAAGCGGTATTACTTTACTTAATTTCATTTTATCTGGAAAAACTCCATCATTAATACATTTATTAAAAATAAATGTCAAATGAGGAGTTACAGAATTCATTATTGATTTTAAAAAGCTAACAGACATGCCCCATAGGTCTTCAGTTTTTTTAATGTTTAAAGATTTAAAAGCTTCTAAAATTGTACTACAGTTGATCTCATGAAAATCAAAAGGGGTATAGCATTTATCAACACTTAATTCTAAAACATGTAGTGCTCGCTTAGTACTCGAATTTATTGCGTTAGTAATTTTTATGGGTACATTGCAGAAGAAAGATTCAAAAGTATTTGCAACTCCATTATCATCCTCTACAATACAGCCATCAAAATTTATTTTCAAAGATTTATCAGTATGTTTTTTATTACGTGTTTCTTGATTTATTACAGTCCAAGTAGTCTTCACTTTATTGTCAGATTTACTGATTTTGTTTTTAAGAAAATTTGCATTCGCAATAGTACAGACACGAAGAAGAACGAACTAAAGAACGAACTAAAGAACGAACTAAAGAACGAACTAAAGAACGATAGAATACGAAGAAGAACGAACTAAAGATGATTTGTGTGAGGGTGGTACTATTTTCCATACGTATAATGTATGGAAATTCGGCCGGCGTTGCCTAACAGCGGCTGAAGCAACACAGAATGTGGATGTCCTTCTAGAGAGCCTAGCACGTACCAATTAGAAAAAGTCCCCGAAGACCTTGCTCATTGCCACTTGCTTCTTCGTTCGCGCCGAAACGAGGAGCAATGAGTTTTTCTACCTCCGGGGACGTTATCTCCCTGGTCTGTGCTGGCATATGCCTCATCACCGTCATCATCCACCCCTGTCCACTCCTGGCATAGACCTCTCCTAATACACGCCACCACGATTTTCGGCCGTTCCCATTCATCCCGCTATAGCCAACGTACCCTAGTCACCCTTATCTTGTCACAGGGCGTCCCACACTACGCTTACCGAGTCGCGGTCTCGCGGACTTTAACGACCTTCAGTTCTACGGCTAATGTGACCAGCCCACTGCCATTTCAGTTTGCTAACCCTGTGTGCTATATCGGTGTCTTTAGTTGTCTGTCGAATCACGTCTGCTTAATAATAAATTGTGTGCGGAACTTAAGGCATTATGTTGATTATCCTACAGTCGTTTGTCATACATCAATTCAATTCTATTCTATTTTATTATTCCCTGTGATTATTATGCAATTCATTAATTAAGTTCTTCTGCAAAAAACGTTATGCTTCAAATACGGAGCCTTATAAGATTAAGGCCCGATTTTTCAATCCTCAGATAAAACTATCTGTCAGTCAAATGTTAGCTCTGTCCCTTTTCTTTTTATGACTTTAGAAAGTGACAGTGATAGTTTTAGATGGCGGATTATTTTATCTGTGGATTGAAAAATCAGGCCTTATAAATGGAACAAAAAGTTACAGGGCTATCTCTCGGTAAAGTCTAGGCAGAAGTTTGACCAATCCCTACAGTATAATACTTCCAACCTGTATCTAGATACAGTTGTCTCGAATGAAAGCTTCAAATCAAGATTTACATTTACCAACCAAAACTATTGCAATGCTGACCACGAGGAAATTAGAAGACGTGATCTGGCAGCACTAATCTAGTTTTGGCTTTCACGTTTTAGGTACCACCCAATGGACAACATTGGGCAATTTATGGAAAGCGATTCATTTGTTACCTCATTATTCTAATAGTAGGAAATATCAGGAGCATGGTTAGGGTAGCGTGGCAATTAACATGTGACAAAATGTAACATAGCCAGGAAGAACACTTTGTTTGTCCAGCCTTGAGGAGCCTGGTGTAGTCATTAGTACACTTTCACTTTCGATATCGAAAGCTAAGCTACCTTCGCCTTGGTCAGGCCTTGGATATGTGACCAAAACTTTGTGATCTCTAACTCCTCCTTGCTGTAGAAGGTGCGTTATGCTTGGTCCTAGTCGCTATTGCAACTGTTTTTACCTTGACGATTTTATATGAGATGCTTTCGCAGTTGGGAGACGCGGAAAGCTGAAGATGCTCCATACAAAACAGGTGTTAGAAAACGAACCTCCTTTGTATTGATACTCGTACACTAGCTGTTGCCCGTGACTTCGTCCGCGGTTACTGGTTTTTTAACTATCGCACGGGAACCCTTTATTTTTCCGGATTAAAAATAATCTAAGATGTTGACCAGGGATATAAGGTATCACCATGTAAAATTTCATTGAAATCGGTCCAGCCATTTGGGTTAGGTCCAGCCAAAGTCCAGCCAAGATTAAATCGTACAAACAGACTAACAGGCAGAGAAACAAAAAATATTTTTTTTTGTATTTTTCTTCTTTTTACATCGCCTGACTTTATTTTAAGCATTTTTTTTTTCGATCAATGTCATTGGTTGACGACCTCCGTGGTCAAGTGGTCTGTATGCTAGTCTCAAGGCGTCGCCATCTCGAGAGATTCTGGGTTCGATCTCCGGTGGGGGCAAATGTTTGGGTGATGAATTCAGGCATTTGTTCTCTAGTCTTGGATGTTTATATATATTCAGAGCATTTAGGTTCAGGTTTAAAGATCTTTATTATCACTTAAGACAAAAAAGTTACTTACATGATAATATTATTGGGTAGAAATATAATTATTGTGTCCATTGTCGACATTTTCAAATGGAATTATTTATTTGGGCATAAACAGTTTACCCTGGTATTATATAAAAAAAGACGTGTGGCACTCGGGGACTGCCGCGGTAAAGCTATTGCATAGCATTTTGTATCAACTTATGCAATTATAATTTTATTTATTTATTTTATTCATGCAGTATTTCTTTTTCTTTGATATTAATTCAAGATACACTTTTTGAGCGTGGTGACCGATAAGAAAACAAATTTTTCTATTATTAAATAAATAAAAAAAGTTAATATTGTTTAAAATATTTTTTATTATTTTACAATACATGTGGGTTTTATTATCTTAACGCCGTGTCGAAGACTGCCGAACTGAAACGACGTTAGACGATGCACGGCCTTCAAACCACACCTCCTTGCGCATCGGAGTGGGGAGCGTGAGGTTTTCTCGTTACGGAATTTCTGGATTCGGTCCCCGCGCTCAAGGCCCGCGATAGAAGCTATGCAATAGCTTAAAAATAAATAAATAATACAAAAAAAATCTTGTATTATTTATCTATTTGTAGGGTTTGTAGATTTTTCCACAGTAAAATTTTGAAAATACGTTTACGAAACAGGACCCTGTAGTTATTACATAATTTACTTATGTTGACACTCAGTAACTAGATTAAGACTTACAATTAAACATTTCATCATCACAAACATAGCACATTTACGATTCACGGATAAATTAAAAAAAATATTTATATTTGATGTATTTATTGAATATATTTATCCGTCATCTAGTGTCTGTAACACAAGCAGAAGTTGCTTAAAGTGGGACTAGTTGAAAGGTGTGAATGTTTGAAGATATTTATTCATTTTATTTTATTGTAAAAATATAAGTGTATTGTATAATTGTTCGTAATTTCCGAATAAATAAAATAAAATAAACGTAGGGAATGCACGAAACCAGAGTTAAACACAGCTCTCGAAGAATGGATACGGTCACAACTGTCTTTTATTAATTAACACGCTTTTATTATTTTCACCTGTATGTTTGTATGTATGTAACTGACTCGTTGGGGCTCAATTTTGACCCACTTCCCGATCTTTAATTAGGATGAAATTTTGTACACGCTCTGAGTTTTGATGACCATACATGACTAGCTAAGAAACGTCATTACAAATCGAATATGGCGGCCTCACCAAGATGGCGGACTGGCTTTTCGAAATCCACCCCCATTATATGGATATCAAATGGAAGGGTTTGCTGTCAGGAATATGAAAAAAATAGCCACGTGAATTAAATCCAACACGCTCCACGCTTTCTTTCATAATAAATCATAGTAAATATTGAGTCATCAAAATAAATTTCCGAATTATTTTGAAATTTTTAGTGCGTGCTAAAAGCATATTTTTTGATATGAAAAAGAAGTCGACTTTGAGCTGACGAGTGACAGAGACGAATGAAAGCGGAAGACATATTGTGTTGACCATAATTGAAGTAAGAAAAGTACAGAAGCAGTAGACAATGACAAAATACTAACAGTCTCTTACTCAAAGATAACAGATGCAGGAAGCCAAAGATTACAGACTAGTAACCAATTGGCAGCTCCTTTTTCAGTTACTCATCAAACGAGAAATGTCGGAAAGATATTATATTGTATTATCATTATTCCGATATGGCAGGTGCTGATCAGTAATTCAACAAGTTTTTGTGGATACCCCATTCTTATTCAGGTCAAAATTTCCTTTCTGCTCGTTCTAGGGGCCGCGGGAAACACGGGTTTGATCCCACCGCCTGTACCACCGAGTTTTGAATAAAAACTTATGTACAGTTCATTGTGAATTTCGCTTGCCTCACATTGTGCCCGGTGCATGGCAACAGGTTTACCACCTATTACATGGGACCTAACATATTTAGCAAAATGTGGGTGTTTAACACCACTGCCTACCCCTTCGGGGAAAGAGGCGTGATTATATGTTTTGTTATGTTCTTTATTCTTTAGAATCGTTTGGTATGAACAATCCTACAAACAGAATGTTATAGTTACTTTTTCACAGGTAATTTTCATAATAATGTTTTCAGCCGCAATTACGAGATTTAAAATAATAAATAAATATCTTCAGACATTCACACCTATCAACTAGCCCCATTTTAAGCAACTAATGCTGCTTGTGTTACGGACACTAGATGACGGATAAATATATTTAATAGATAAATACATATAAATACCTTGAATATATATAAATATATATGAACATCCAAGACTGGAGAACAAATGCCTGAAAATTCATCACCCAAACATTTGCCCCCACTGGGGATCGAACCCAGAACCTCTCGAGATGGCGACGCCTTGAGACCGGCGTACAGACCACTCGACCACGAAGGTCGTCTTTTATATTTAAAGTTCGATAGCTTCGAAAGTACACAATGCACAGTGTCACACACGTTTTTCCAGGTGTTATTTATAGACTATTACATAATTTTAGCCACTTAGGATATAGAATTAACTGGAATTTAAATTAATTTTGACAATTTATAATCACTGCTGACTGTGACGTGGTGGATCTGGGTGGATCCCGGAGGCATTGAAACAAACTTCTTGTCACTTATTTGTAAATAATGAAGTCGGGCACACTGAAACAATTTATGAAAAAAAGGTAAATTTTACAAATCACTGCATTAAAGATATTATGAAAGATTACAATAGTGCCTTTGGTAAACTTTAAAACTTTAACATCAATACTTGAATTATAACGTTACTAGTTTTTTTATAATTTTAATATTGTCACCTTATAGTTATTATAATATTTATAATAATTTACGTCGAGCCAACCGCTCCAGACGCTGACTCTGATACTCAGAGTAAACAGAACTGGAGTAGCCTTTGTCTAACATTCCCCTCTGCCAAATGCACAAGCATCGGATGCTTGCACGTTTAATAAAACTAGTTGAGCCGCCATTTTGACAGCCATAACATTGTAAACGTTGCGGAGAAAAGAGCTCCCGCAAAAATGCCTGCCTGTGCTGTTTTTTGTTGTAAAAATAAAAAGAAA
Source organism: Parapoynx stratiotata (assembly GCA_910589355.1). Taxonomy (NCBI): domain Eukaryota; kingdom Metazoa; phylum Arthropoda; class Insecta; order Lepidoptera; family Crambidae; genus Parapoynx; species Parapoynx stratiotata. The sequence continues at coordinate 11,464,789 of OU342481.1, forward strand.
ACATCGAGTATGCTAAAAGATGGTGGCACCTTTTATTTGTAATTATAATTTTTAAGATTTCATGATTATTTACTTCATTATTTCATGTTTAGAATTCTACGATTTCAAATTTCGAACGCTAGTCTCGTGGGGAGTGCGGCTGTGACGTTGTCAAAACGCACACCCCACGTGACTATTTTAAGCGTGTGTGTGCGTGAAATTTAAATTTGTGTGTCGAATTATGCATGTGTGCATTTGTAAAAACGGCTGGCTTTGAGTGTAGTGGTAACCTCACCCCCCGCAAGAAATGGCAGAAAAAAATGTTTGAGAAATTGACTAATGGCTACTCCAGTTCTGTTTACTCTGAGCTCTGATAGGAATGATATTCGAGACAACAAGACATCTCTATATATCTAGACTGCCAACACAGCTACTTTTAAAGCATATTGATAAGTCTTCAAAATTGATACCAAATGGTAATTTTTTAATACACACCCTATTATTGATAATTGTAATGAACGAGTAAAAAGTTGCATATTATTAAGTTAAAATAACATAAACGTGAGCTGATAAAATATTTAATTAGGTATTTATTTTCTATTCCAATAATGGCTCCTGTAATTACTCTCGTATGTATCTGACGCTATAGGTACTTCATTATATTGATATAAGAAGCAATAATGCCATGCTGACACTCCACAGACTAACGAGGTTCAAGATAAGACAAACGAACTCATTAAGATCCCAAAATTAAAACAACGTTTATTTACAAAAGAATACGTACGAAACGTCAATTAGATTTAGAATGACCAATAAAATGTCGCCCTTCTTTCTAATTACTCAAAAATGTCTGACAGTACTGAAAGCGTTCGAAAGTCGTTTCAAAATTTATACCCAGTCCTTCCCAACCCTGTCTGGAGCAAGATTTTGCTTACAACTAAGAAGTCGTTAATCCCTAATGAAATTTTGCCAATGGTTATAATTTTAACTAAAGGTATAAGGTGTTACGTCTGCTTGATTCCTAACCGCCTCTCTGGTTTAGTGGTTCACACCACCGGGTGTTGATCGAAAGGTCCGGGTACGATTCCCCACGGGGGCAGAAGTTTTTCTGCTCGGTTTGGTTGGTGGTAGGGCTTCTAAGCTTACCTGGATATCTAACCACTGTCTAACCTAAATTTGTCTCCATAGTAACAATGTTATAAGCATGGTTGTGTTCCGACAATCAGAGGCAAGATAGCTAGTTCCTCAGTTGTTGAGGATTTATAGGTAAAGCTCGTTTCCACCTTTGGCCTTATTTTCACTTACTATCAGGTGATATAAAGGTCAAAAAGTTGCTCATATGTAAAAAAAAGATAAAAATTTGCAAATATCATCGACTTTTAACTTTTCTGCGACACTGCATGGTGCTGGGTCGAACAAAATGCCGGTTTCCTCACACGTTTTGGTATTACATCTTACCTCCATCAGTGAAAATTTTTACCATTGGTTAACTTTTACTACAAATAAAAAGCATGCCCGAAGACAATTGTGTGCTGATTCATTTTGACGACGAATAAAGCGATGACTTGTTGATAAAAAGGGTTCAGACAAAATCCTACTCATAGAAATGAACATGCTTTCGAGATGTTATTGGAAAACCTTGTTACTAAGTTAGGTGGATGATTTGATAGCTGTGTAGGAACAAACTTTGTTTATTAGCTAGACTTGCTAAGTTTCTTATCTGTTCTTCTCAGAATAAGGCCTCCGGGAATCTAATGAACGTTTTGCATTGTTTTTGACGTTCATAAGTATATTCTAAAATACCAAAATCAACTTAATGATAACATTTCGCTCCTCCCACCGAATAATATCGTAATGCGATATAACAATACTTTGCGTTTTATTGCATATTCGTCTTGTACACATTTTTTTACTCCTTGTCAATTTTTTTCAAATGTTTTCTGTCAGTATTTTAGAAAGTAGCATTTTCGTAATAACTATAGTCTTATTATTCCGTTACAGATTTAACATACTTATTTACGCGAATAACAACATTACAGGCGATTACGGGTCACACTAGAAACAAGATTTTCAATATGTTAACAAAGCGATATTATTCGAGTAAGAACAGCAATCTCGTCTTGTAGTAAAGTTTTATAACAATACTATTCCTGTAGTTATTTTATTAGAAAAATATGGTAATGTTGATTTACCGTTTAAGGATATAAACAAAAATATAGTAATAACTTATCGCTATAGTTTACCGAGGCTTTGTTTAGACTCAAGGTACTATTGCTATAATATTTATTACCGCGAGCCACTAGCAATGCGCAGCGCTTTCTTTTTTTTATAATAATAAAGAAAGGGATAGAATAATACAGATAATTTTATTTAACTATATGTTATACATTTTATTTATAAATATATTCTTACATAAAAAGCAACGCAGAAAAGACGAAAACTGCAATGTGTGATGGAGGGAGGGGTCAAAGATGAAGGAAATGGGTATGGACCAGATTATTAAAGGATGCTAAGGATTGTAATTGTTTGATTGGTAATGGAAGGTTGTGTTCCAGAGACGAATGGCTTGGACAGTAAAGGAATTGTTGTAGAGGTGGGAAGAATGTGGAGGACAAGTAAGGAAGAGAGATTGATATTTCTATCATGAGTGGAATGAAGGAAGTGGAAGCGCTCCTTGAGATAGGAGGGAGTTTGGGGATTAAACAGCACGCTGTACAGTAGCGAGAGAATATGTGCGTCACGACGAAGACGGATAGGCAGCCACTCGAGACGACGACGATACTCAGAGACATGGTCATACTTGCGTAGACCGAAAACAAAGCGCATGCATAGATTTTGAAGGCGCGCAAGTTTATCCAAATACGCCTCCGTCAGGTCACAATAACAGGTGTCTGCATAATCCAAGATCGGAAAAAGGATGGCCTGGACCAGGGCTATCTTGGTGGGTATGGGAAGGAAATTGCGATATCTTCTTAGAGAACCGACAGTAGCAAATAGTCTCTTGCTTACCTGACCAATTTGCGTTGTCCACGTCAGTGAACTATCCATTGAGATGCCTAAATTCCTAACGCAGTCTTTAAAGGGTATGTGGACACCGTTAAAAATTATCTTTGGTATGGAGTTAAAGTCAATCCGAGAGATGTTGTGCTGGCTTACAAATATGATAACCTGGGTTTTGGTAGGATTCACTTTAAGACCGAAGTCCAGTTACGACCGAACTCCACCTCAGAACACTCTCCAAATCCAAATTCAAACTGGTCACCACGTCGACTAACCTATCCACAGAGTCCTGCCGGTACACCTGAAGATCATCCACATAAAGGTGGTAAGAGGATGAAAGGTCATTGGAGATACTGCTAATGAACGTAGAGGAGACAAAACGCTGCCCTGCGGTACGCCAGCTCTTATATCGCACCAGTCCGAGCAGGACTCATCGACACAGACTCGCTGTCGACGACCGTGCAAATAACTGTCGATCCAACTAACCGCTATAGGAGATAAGTTTAGAGAACGGAACACTGCAATAAGAATGTCATGGTCTACATTATTGAAGGCATTACTGAAGTCCAGCAGCGCCGATACTGTAACTTGACGAGAGCCGTGGTGGTGCTATGGCCTGGATGGAAACCAGACTGGAGAGGATTTGTGAGCTTATAGCGGGATAGGAAATTACTAAGCTGATTGTGGACAAGACGCTCCAGTATTTTAGAAAGATAGGGTAAAATTGATATAGGCCGATAATCGGTGAAAGTGGGATGAGGTACTTGAGGAAGAGGATAATAATCTGTGCGTTTTTCCAAATTGAAGGAAAACGATGAGTTTTTGGCGGCATTCAACTATGGCGGACGTGATTTTTATTTCGATGATTGTAATATTGTTTCGGAGTGGATATTGTTACGTAAAATCAGTGTAGTTTTGTGAAATAAGAGTCTGTGATGATGTGCAATGTGGAGGATTATCGAAATAAGCGTTATGTGGTGTGAAAAGTGATGAGTTTTTTATCGTGGTAATCCACCTCATCCAAGTAGCACCACAGTATCTGCCATAGACCGTTTAACGCCAAACTCTCCCAAGAGGCATTGAAATGTATTACACTTGCATTTCAATGCAAATGAAGACAATACTACTAAATACTAGACCACACACAATGTATACGACTGAAGGACTCTGTATCCATGGTCATGAACAAAAAACCAACAAAAAAAAGAAGGAAAACAGCCAGAGGATATGGAGTGATTAAGAATCAAGGTAAGGGTGGGAGCAACAATATCAAGGATGGGGATTATCATTTTACGACTTATGTCATCAGCACCAACAACATTTGAACCTATATTTTTTACGCTTCGTAGGACCTCACTTACGTTGAATAGTCGAAACATGAATGATGGGTGATTCGGAGATGGTTCAGACAAAAACCTGTCCAAAGTTTCAGCTCTAACGGCGTCTTCTAGTTCATCGATGGTAAAAACTGGACTACAGATACTCAAGGCAATAAAATAGCATGGACTAAAACCGTAGAAATAAAGGTATCAAGATCTAATCCCAATATTGTTCAGCTTAAATATAATTATGATGGGCAATACATTGAGTTAAACACTGAAAGTTTTATCAAGAAGTAAAGAAGAGGCAATAGAACAGGTAATGTTGAAGTGAGCAGTTTGCTCAGCTTTTGCAGAACTGAAACCATACCTACCCACAATCGTTTTATGATTCGCTCCAAAGTTGTAATGATAACACACAGTTGTAATGATAACCCTTCGGATTCTGATGGTGATAATGATGATTCTTAGAACTTAGAACTAAATTAGTATTGTAGTTTCTTTTTTGTTTATTTTTTCAAAACAATTGATTTCATTTTTCAACTTATTAATAAAAAGGTTTTTTACGCACAAAACCATAGTTTCATTAGGATTTATATTCCATTTATATTGATAGATAATAATATTACTTTAAAGACGATTGAACGATAAAAGGGTATTTAAACAACACTTAAATTGTAATTGCATTATGTGGGCGAAAAACCAAGCTAAAATCTATTACCTTTAATGTTTGATTGTCTTGATTTAACGAATAACATTGTAGTATGCTATTATTGTGCACGATGTCCTTTTGTTTTAACGCGAATAATATCGTAATGTTGTTTTGCGAAATAATCCTAAGTCAAGCTTGTCCAGTAAAATATATTTTCTTTAATAACTTGATTTTTTTACTATAAAAAATTAATAATTGTACTTAAAATTATTCTACAAAAAAAAAGCTTTCGTTTGATATATAAATCATTCTTTTAGGTTGGACAAAGTTTAACTAAATCTTAAAAAAACACTGTTTTATTTTTCCTGTAAAATTTCAATTTTTCGATAACGATATTATTCGGTGGGAGGAGCGATTTCATCTTTCATCTCAAACGAGTCAAAATAGAAACTTAATTCTTTTGCAATATTTACTTGACTCTCAAATGGTTAAGAAACTCGAATAAAAACTCGAATCATTTATGTTGAATGGTAGTTCCAATATAGTCTTTGAAACCTTGTTGTTGTATAGTATGCCTTCGCCCATAAAAGTCTTATAAACCTTACGTAATGTTAAGAAAAAAAATTGTGTGTAAAAACATTAATAAATTTTCAACTGCACGTTTTAAGTCAAGCCATTACGAATGTTGCAGTAAACTTAGTAATGATTGTATCAAGACTACTTAATTCTAGAGGCGCAATGTAAAGATGTTGCTCTAGGCTTGACCCATGAAGGTATACACTTTATCCCTAAAGAAATGAGGAAAAAATTGCAATTCGGTCGCTACGCAAAAGAATTCTCTGCCAAATGTTTCTCTGACCATTAGCGACCTTTCTCGACAAAAAATGGACATAAGATAATCGAAATCGTACGAGGGTTTGTGTTTTGATTATACACAAAGCAGTACAGTAATGTGTACGCCTTGGATGGTGTGTCAGGAAGTGAGTAAATTATTATCTGGTGAATTTATTCACAATGAAATTTACTAAATAAGTGTTAAGTCCATAACATAATTTTCTGATACAAATAATTTTGAAGTGTTCTTTAGGATATCGATAGATTTATTTTGATATTTCCAAAAGCACGTCATAATTATAAGGCATTACTTTTTATCCAGTTTGCAGTTATTTTGTTCTTAATCGCCCAGGATATCTGATAGTTTTCTAGATGTATTAAATAAGTCATTACTTACTTACTACTACTAACGAAGAAACATTTTACTTTAAGTAAAAGGCCATACTAATTATTATTATTATAAATTTCAAAACTACTGAACCGATTAAATCAAAATTTGGTACACAGGTAGTCCAGAACCTGAGAAAGGACATAGCTTATTTTTATCCCGATATTCCGAACGGGAACCGCGCGGGTGAAACCAAGGAAAGCTAAATAATAATAATAATAATATTTTGTTATAAGCATGTCTTTCTGCAGACTAATAAAACAACAATAAATAAACACAACGTGGCGAACAAGGGACTTGTAACTCTTTTACTTATGGAAATGTCAAAATATGAAAAAAGAGTAGAGAAATTTTTCAAATAGATGCAAGACGTGAAATTGTGTGTCCATATTGTACCTAATTTATGAGAGAGTCGCGTCTCACGTTTCTGTTGTAATATTTCAGGCCAAACATGTACTGTTTATTATGGTATCGAAGCCAATAGTTTAAAGGCGGAGTCGCGCGTGATTGTATGCCCCGATTTTTATTTCGGGAAAGTGGATAAGAACAATAACAGTCGTTTAATAAGAGTTTTGGAAATAAACTGGTTAGTAGTGATATTTAGTAGATAGTTAGTGGATGCTTTTAATATCGAAATAGCTTCCAAACCGCAACAGCACTGGTTTAATAAAAAAAAGTTAATTACGCATAATACCTACAATCCATAATTAAAAAACGAGGTAACTTTCCCTCCATCTTATTAACGTCCCTGGACCGCAGAAAGGTAAAACAATTTACACATAGGTACCCGAAAACCTTGAAACTTTATTCCGAGTTCTGAATAATACAAATCTGTACATTATATACGTATATATATGCATGTATACGTATTGGTAATACTTACACGTGGAAGAGAATGGAGACTAATTATTGGCGCGGAGTTACAGCTCTTGAATAAAATACAGTTGTTAAAAGGATTCTTGGTTTTCTTTGATATGCTAAATTTACCAAATTCTGTTACACAGACGCAGTCTCCTATAGCAGGTTTTATAATATAGGGGTTTTCCATAGATTTAGGATTTTTTAGAGGAACATAAGCGGCTAGGAGACATGACAAAGAAATTAAGTCGTTGTGTTGGTAAATGTCAAATTTCTTCGTCTCGTAGAACGAATTGGGACCCTATGGCCTCTTACTACTCGCGAAAACATAACATTAAATATCAGTAATTCATTGTCTTTCTCTTTTTCTCACGGCCGGTCGGTTTGTTCTTGATCGTGATTAGTAATAAACATACATACATAAATATAATCACGAATATTATCCCCTAAGGATTAGTCTGAGACTAGGCAAAAGCACAGCAAAAGGAGTCCATTGCCAATAGTCCGCGCTTCACCAAGCAGTGATGCACTCAGCGTGACAGGTGGTGAGCCCGTCGCCGCTATGAGCTATTGGATTTTGTGCAGTTCTTAATCCATTGGTCGCTTTTTACGACACCCAAGGGAGGAGATGGGTTGTATAAAAGCTTGTAAAAAATATCACACACAGTCTTATATCTTATCAAGACGTTTACAACTCTAAAGACATATCAATAATTTGAGAAATATTTCAAGTTATTCACTAGGTAGTTCCTAACATTTCTACAATCCCATATAAATACTATAAGATGTATATTCATTCAAAGTACTGGGTACGAAGTCGTTACGTTCACGGAGTACGGAGAGTTACGTTCACGGTAGAAATACCGGTATAATATTGAGCGCTGAAATCAAAAGCAAACTCAGTCTCTGTTCATGTAAGCGTGAGCTGAACTTCCAGAATTGTCGTTCGGTACTTTTGCCACATCAAATATAAGCGGCGATACCGATTCCATTTGTGAAATTCGCTTTATCTCCATATGAACATCGTTTTGAAATCATAACAGTTAATTGTAAAACCCATTATGTAAATATTCGTGGCGTATGACGGATCCAATGAAATTTGATTGCTAATTACTTTACGTTGATTTATTAACTTTGATTGGATTCCGGAAAAGATTTTTATTTAATATTTAAATATTTCAATATATTAATTCATTACAATTACATCCCTTAAAAAGGTGGTAAAAAAAAGAATGATTGACTAGTACCCCGGCAAAATCTACCTCCATTTTTGATAACATTTCAGTCAACATTTAATATATATTATCTCGTAAATTCAAAAATATATATGCAAACAAGACTATGTGAAATGTGGCGTATTAGAGAAGGCTCTCGACGGCCTGTGGAATAATGTGGGATTCATCCCACATCGATGATAATAATAAACTTAATTATTATTTCCTTATTGCCATAAGCACAATAATCTTACTAGTTAAGGTTAAGGATTTGATTGAAAATTATTTATTTTTGCAACAATTTGGGCTCACAATAATCTTGTGGTTGATCTCTCCTTTTAAGTGTAAAAACACTAGTGCCAGGAGAAAATCGCTTTCACTACTTAGGGCGAATTCGACCAAATTGAGATTAGTAACACGGGAATAGTAATACCAAACTGAGCTGAACTGATTGGTCGAATCTGCCCTATGTCAAACGAGACATTGACACATACGTACGCGAAAAACTGCGTACTCCGTTAAAATAATATTACTCGCGTGTAGCCAAACATGAAAAAACTAGGATAGCTAATCGGCTCCGCCCTTAGAGCAGATTCGACCAATCGTGTGAACTCAGTTTGGTATTACTATTCCCGTGTTACTAATCTCAATTTGGTCGAATTCGCCCTTTAAATGATAACATTTGTCCATATTCTTAACTAATAAATTTAGGAAACACTTTGCAATATAAAATGATATTTGTTTGGTGCTTTTGACCAATTTTAGTTACATAATAAATTTTACTAGATATACATTTAAATAATTTTAATTATTATATTTGAGTGAACATAAATTTAAGAGATTGTTTAAAATTTTTTACATAAGGTAAGGTTTACCAAAAATATCTTTAGACGAGTTCGAAATTAGTTAATTAAGCAAACAGGAAGCCTTATTTCTGTTTACATGTTGTGGGTAAATTGTAGATGTGTAATAAGATTGGATTTCAGTCAGCAAATTGTGTCAGAGACGATTCTCAAACTTAAGTTCAGACTGAAATATATTCGGAGCGTCTTCTATTGTCAGTTGGTTAACAACTAAATTGTTAAGACGCATTGTTGAGTGCGGAGTGATTTGATTTTCCGAATTAAGAAGCCGAACTAGCCAAGATTTGGAGACGAGTTTATTTCTGTAACATCTTGCTTCATCATTAATTCAAATCGTGTATCCATTAAAAAAGTTACTAAAGTAAAATTAATTCTGTCACCTTAAATTAATAGAGATGAGTGAAAGGCTGCCATTTCACCAATATGACGTGAATAAACCGAAATCTTTGTCAAAATCTAGACTGTCACTCAACTATAATGAGTGTCTTTCTTACTTTAGATAAAACTGATATTCATGGATAAAATTTAATTGTTTTACATAAATGAGCCCAGCTAATGACTCATCGCCACCTTATGGTAAACAATTGATGAGTCTATAAAAAGGAAGTTAGGAAATCAACAAAAATAAAAGCCTTGCCACATTTATTCGGTTGACCCTCAGGACTCACGCCTTGGTTTCTTCGTCCTCAGCCTATAGTACATGTCCTACTGCTGGGCACATGCCTTCCTCAAGGAGAAAAAAAAAGAGGAGCATGGGCCCGTAACAACACCACGTCTAATGCGGGATGGTGCCAACGTTGGGACCAACGGCTTAACGTGCCTTCCAAAGCACGGAGACGCTCGAGATCACAAAGTTTTGGTCACCCATCCACGGCCTGACCATGGCGAAGGTAGCTTTGTCTTCGATCGAAAGCCAAAGCGTACTAACCACTACGCCACCGAGCTCGAGCTTGGTTTCTTAACCCCTCAAAATGGTCAGAAAATCAGACACAATAGAAACATCTATTGTTTGCGAACACCGGTGATCGCGTTGACTCTCAATGGTTAACCTATATCAATGTATAAAGTATTAATATAGTATTAATTTTATGAGTTATAAAATATTTTTGATGATACTGTCTATCCATTCTTCAAGAACGTTATCTATAAAGAAAAGCTTGATTAAAATTCAATTTTGATGTACAATTCAGACCAAATTAAAACCACTAGAAACATAAACTCCATAATAATATTCAAGTACGAAGCAATTTCGAAATATGATTCGTGAGTTAACAGACTAAATTAATTCCAAAGAATAAATAGGTTTAATTGCAATAGTTGTTAATAAAGATAACAAAGGAGATACGATAATGAAAGTTTGTATAGCGCTTAGACATACACTATTCGGTACAAGAGAATATATCGATAAAACCAATGTTTTGCTCTCGAAGTCTGCAGATAAAATCTGGGCTTATTGTGAAACTTTTGGCTTTTGTTTTGGGAAGCTACTGAGAATATTATGTAGACCAACTTCAAGTAACACAGAAACGTGTGTATTTATAAATACACAAACGAAAGGGCTAAGTCGACATACTCTTAGGAAATATAATTTAACTAAAGTAAGCATGCTAGTATTTAGTTATATAAAATTAGTAGGTACGGACGTAAACTGTGGAGGTTCATTGGAATGTAAGAGAAGTTCAACAATATTGACTTATATTGAAAATAAACTATGGAAGCTCAATCGAAAGATAGAAGCAACTGACCCGTGTATCGAGGACGCCTTTTGAATAGAAATAGCCTTTAAAACGTTTTAAACTAGAAGACATACGGAGAAATAGTTTATTTTTTGTTAGCACATATTATATCTTTAATGTGTACTAAGACTGCTATAAAAGATTCTATTGAAACCCTAAATCTCCTCAATAGAATTTTCAGAAATGTATTTGCTAATGTTATTTTTAGATTGACTCAACTTTATATCGTTATATCAAATGAATGCTCTTAAATTTTATTAAAGCAATATTGGTTTATCACTAACCGTATCAAATCAATGTGGCGTATGAAACAAATTTAAATTCAATTCCATTCTAAAAAGTGTAAATGGAAAAATCTGTAATTTTTTAACGTTTATCTAGATTGTTAAGTTAATGATTTTATCATCGTTATTTTCCAGATAAATTTGAAATAGCATTCTTTAAATTTAAAAATATATGATAATGCTTAATAGTCTGAATATGGCACCCCATCTCATTGGACTACATAGTATGTAGGAATCAGGGAATTCTTCTAACAAGCAACACAATTTACGATAGCTTATAACAATAACATACGTGGCAAAGATTCTGTATCCAACATATTTCGTACTTCAGTACATTTTGCGTGTGGTTTTTCTAACCGAGCTAACATTGCATAGCTTCTAGTATTACTTTCGTCTATTCCCATACAATATTGGGTTCAATGAAATCGTATTTAGTTTAGGAATGCGTATTGACGTTGCTAAAAATAACACATCTAATATGAGTCACGACCTAAGAACCTCCATGCTACTTTCTCTTAAGATTTTATACGGATCGATTTTCACTCTGGATATGACTTCGGCTCCACGTAACAGGATCTGTTCTATAAATTAAATGTCCATGTCCATCTTCATCTTGTCTATGTCTTACTGAATTTAGTAATACTATTTGATATCAGGTGGCTTTAGATTAGCCTTTGTTTTATCTTATCATTTCTTTTATTGTTATAGATAATTCATCTTTATATTTCTTGTTAAATGCACTGAAAATGTACGTTGCAGTAAACCCTTCTTGACTATAAAGTATCACCCCACTATATAATAATACGTCTGTAGGTGTCGTTAAGGACTGGACGGAAGTTTAAACATTCTCATTTCGCTTTGTAAAAGCTAAAAATTATACATAAATTTTTTTGAGCACCTTTAATCGTGCATATGGCATCCGGGCAAGCGATACTTAGAACTTTACCATTTTTTTTTTTATAAAAGTGAATCATAAAAAAATTTGTTCATTTGTAGTATAACGCACCAGTTCTATTTGCAAATGGTGTCAGAGCGTTGAGTCTTAGGTTTAGATTTAAATACATACTGTTTTTCTTGAGCTTATTCGTGATATTAATGGCAAGGTTTTTCTTTAGCCAGACTGAATGAATGAGGCATTCTTATAGCTCAGACAGCCCAAATTGCTTTTCTACATGGCCAAACCTAAAAATGCTAGAAACGGCTGGTATTCCCAGGACAATACTGGGTATTTCTTGATCTGCATTTTTTATGCTTTTTCATTGGTCGAATCCGTTCTAATGAAGGAGTCCTGGTACACAGCCAATTTTTGACCGTGTATGCATCCGACAGCTAACGGTATTACTACACCAATGTCTCTAATCTAAATTTGGTCGAATTCACCCTTCATAAATTTATTAAACATTAATTTTTAGGATAATAATAATATTTTTTTTTTATTTTTTGTATGGCTAATTCAACATTGCACTAAATTTCACTTGTTAAAACTATTCGTTCGTGGTCTGAATAATTCTAGAGTCCACATTTTTAATGATGCTATTGACTAATGTGTTTAACCACACTATTAACTGATGGATAGCTTACTGTTCTGTGGTCTAACGCACAGAGATTGCGGTTGTATATGTCCACGCCTAATGATTTTTGTATATAACGTGATTTTTGTATATTATGTTATATAACGTAACACCACGCCTCTTTCCCCGAAGAGGTAGGCAGAGGTGTTACACACCCACTTTTAGCCAGATATGTTTGGCACAATGTGGGACAAGCGACATAAGTTTTATTCAAACTCAGTGGTACAGACGGTGGGATCGAACCCGTGTTTCCCGCGGCCTTTCGAAAGAGTAGTGCCCCGTCCGTCCCAACTCGGCTACCACTGCCTATTTGCTATAGATGACTTAAAATTCTAAAGTTTTCAGACGGTTAACTGTATTATGACAAATGTAAGGATGTGGAAAATGCTTCAACCATTGGCATCCATGTCAAAAACCATTGATGGCTTAGAACTTCAATATTCAATCGTTTCTTGCGTAAAGACATGTAAAAAATGGAAAAAGTGTTGTCGAGCGAAAAGACAGTTGACGCGTAAATGTCGATGGAGAAATAGGAATTCCATGCTTCTATTTTTGTGCCTACAAAAATGACTGCCTGAACCTTTGTGCACGAGAACGTTTTGAATAAACGTCGCTTTCACATAAAAAAACTGTCTATAAACTTTATTCACTATTTTAAATCCTGGTGTGAAAAATTGGGCAAATGAAAAGCACAAAAATAAAATAAAACAGAATTATATAGCTTTCGAATATTTCAATTGTGAAACGGGCATCGCAATACTGATTACTGTCGACACCTGTTACACTTTTGTGGACCGAAATTTTACAAAATGCAAGAATACAATGTGAAATTCGCATTCATTTATTCATTCATTATTATCATAATTATAAGTAGTTCGTATTTATTTATCATTTCCTCCTACGTCAGCCTTTGTACGTTGACTGTTGACACAGGTGTTCCTCATGGAGGACTAAGGGCCGTAACACCACCACGCTGGCCCAATGCGTATTGGTGGGTAAAAACGGTTGCAAAAGTAACCGGAACCAATGGATTAACGTGCCTTCCTATGGAGTTTTACGTCACAAAGTTTTGGTCACCCGTCCAAGACTAGACCTTGGCGAAGGTAGCTTTGTTTTTCGATATCGAAAGCCAAAGCATAGTACACTACGCCACAAAGCTTCTTGACGATGATGATAACTGATTGAAACCAATTATTACATGACGATTGACCGTTTGTAAGTATTACCCATAGGAAGACATGTTTGGAGATATGACCAAATATTTTTGTGTCATTTGCTGGATGTCAAATTTGTTCGTCTCGTAGAACAAACGGGCCGCTATGGCCTCTTACTACTCGCAAAATCTAACATGGCTCTAATTCATTCGCTTTCTCTTTTTCTCTCGGGCGGTTTTAACTTGATTAGGATTTCTTGCTCCCACGATTCATATATCTTTTTGACATAGGGAAAAAAATCCTAAGTCTAAAGTATTACCATAAGTATCTATTACAGTTTCGCTTGTATCTATAGCAAAGATAAACCTCGAGACTAATACACCTGTATGAAAGAATATATAAATTCCTTCAAACAGGTACATTGTAATACGAACCCAGATTTCTGATAAAAATAGATTCGAGGACAAGGCAACCAACACGATGCCTGAGGCAAAGCAATAATCTAAATCGTGCAATCACTGGAAAAAATACTTTTGGATAATGGGGGCAGGATTTATTTTCGCTTAAATAAAATATTACTGAAAGGTTTCTCAAACCAAATAGACCAACATGTTAAAGATGTCTAAGTATACAAGAACGTAATATCCAAACCTTTTGATCTTTGCACAGAAATAGATTTCTTTTATTTGCCATTAAATCCGACTATCCGGCTTGGAGATGAATAATCAAATTGTGATTCAATAACGGCTGTAAGTATCTAAAAATAATGTCACTAAAAAGCATGTCAAAAAAAGAGCAGCAAATTAATTCTGATTTTTGATAGTTATACGAGTGAAATCCCAAAGATTTCAAGAAAAGCCTACGGCTGACGTTACTACAGTTTCAAAGAGAATCAATAATTTCGACTTTGACTTTGCCGCTTTGATTCCTTAGCCAGAATTAGAATGCGTCCCTTGGGAATGGCCTTAGTAAGGCACTTCATGTCTAGGATATATTGAAACTGATGGCTCATGTATTTAAGATACCTACAAGAATAAAGTTAAAAAAGACACAAATCCCAAAATATTGAAAGTAGGCCGTAAAATAAACTCAAAGCTTCTTAGATCAAAATAAGTCAAAATAATTCCACCGCTTTATAATAAGTAAAAGCTTAGCATATACTTTTATGAACGCACAGGCTTAACAACTTTATTTCGATACACGATAAAATATACAAAACATCGCTTGTAATACTTCAGAAGGGGTCCCGTAATCTCTAAGTGCCGAAGCTCCAATACTTTCCAAGCAAAACAAACACGTATGAATAATGATTGAAAGATTATGCCTACATTTAAGAGACAGAATATTTTACAGGAAGCTTTTACCAACAAAAACAAAACTGAAGGCAATGAAAAGGGATTTAGGAATTTGGAACAGTTTTCCATAATGGGGCTGCGTTATTGAAAGGCGATAATATTATTATCTTTATATTTTGAAGAAGCTAAGTTTTCGCCCTAAGTTTTGAGTTAAAAGTCTAATTATAGGCCTTTATTTATGAAATCGGTGTTTTGAATAGAGATTTTGGGGATGTCTAACATTTTTTCAGATTTTTTCACAAGGACAAATCTAGAGATAATAATGTTTGCCATGTATCATTAGACAAGCTTTAACAATATGTGTGATATTACTCTCCATAAAAATTATTTATCGTTTTTATGTTAATGCAAATCAAATGATGTATTCGAGACGCACTTAAAAAGAGTTGTCTTCGTTTCTAATTTTAACACAATCAAACTTGCAACTAATTATCAAAACAAATCGAAAGGGCTTAAAAATATGGTCTTTTTTTAGAGGAGGTAATTATTTTTGAAGAATATTCTGAAACTTAATACTTACAGACAAAATACTAAGAGAAAAAAAACGGCAATTTCATAGGTAAAGACCTATTATTATAAGCAAATGATTTTCAAAACAGCATTGTTGTGTACTCCTTGGGATCTGTCAACCTTTTTATACTTCATTTTTGAAACGTATTCTATTCTTTATTGTGTACGTCTTGCTCTGACAATCTGACTGAATCAGACATCTGTTACTCACATAGGGTAAGTTTTAAGATCCTTAGTCATAGTAACCACAATAGTTAAATTCTAGACCAATAGCGTCAATGGAAATGTCAAAATCTGTGAGGTGAGCTTGATAAATTGTTAAATTTGCGATGAAAATACAAGCAACATGCATCAGCCGCCAGCCGCCATTATACTAATCCTAGCACCATGTTGTGGTTAAATTGTCTATGATTATATAACTTTAGTTACATTTGAAAATTCGACTATTGGACAAGCTTTTAACCTACCGGTCAACCTGACCACAGATCAAAAAACTAGCTAGCGGAGCTATTGTTATTGCATTGGGTTTCTCATTATTTAATATTGCTTATTTTCAGCTTTATCCACCTTTTCCATGTTCAAATAAGTTATTATACAGTCCACATCTATCCGCATCAAGCATCTTGAGATAGATATAGTATATGAATGTTCAGACAGGTTCTCTTGGAAAACAAAGTCTGACGTCAAAATATTCATTACTGTCCTTTTGTCTGCGGTTCGCTTTAGAAGTTCAATCATTTAAATGTTTTGGAGTCTTCGACAATATTTATGGTCATTAACACGAAGCACCACGATACAAGTTAAATTAAATGACTTGAAATTCCATTGATACTTACTTTGTTTCCGGCACCTCGGAATCTGTAATCCCGTACAATGAAAGAAACAAGAAGTAATTTAAAAAGGTTTGTTTTATTTCAAATTCTTTCAACATTTTTCTTTAAGAAAGAGCATTTGATTTTATTTATGTTAACTGAATTTCTACATAAAGAAAAGAAAACGAAATAGCAATTCCGGGTGGTAAGTTGGTTTTGCTAAACGTGCTTGTATTCAAATTGCTTAATATCAAAGAATATAAGAAATTTTAAGTATCAAAATATCCAATAAAAAATTGGAGCTTTTATCTGCAATATAACAAATAGTGTGAGAACATAAGAATAAAAGAAGTGGATGCCGATCTGACGAGTATCAGAGGAGAATCTATTATATGTATCCCACCTAGATTGGGAAAAGCTAAGAAGAAGAGATGAGAAGCCAAGAAGTCTAAATTAGGAACGAAGATAAATAAATAACCTTTTTATAAAACTTTATAATACTGAAACTCGAGCATTTAAAGAAAGCAACTGCTTATGACGTGTTTACAAGAAATTTTAAATTAAAGCGGAAAAGTTATTCTCTTTACTGACTAAAACAAAAAGGTTTGTAGGCACATTTTGAGTAAAACCCACATAATCAGTTAAAGCTTTCACACTCCCCATAACCATGGATGGCCGATAATTGCTTACTTGGTTCAATAGAGTTGCCACCGATCACTAGATTAATTAATATTTTATTCAGCTCCATTTGGATTGAGGTTTAATAGTACTAAAATACAGTCATAAAATGCTATTCGAGTAACTATCCGATTTTATTTCCCTCACATGATACTAAAATTTGATGAAACAATTCATAAATCATGTGATTTATTGGATTCACATTTCTAATGTAGAGATAAATTTGCTGAACACAAATTTGATTCGAAATACAATGATATTGTCACGTCCATATTAACAATAATATTGGCTGATAATGTCAATGTTAATATGAACGAGCTTAGTCATCAGCCAGGTGTGAATGAAAATGCTATTGAGGTGTTCCACATATCGTTAATCGTCTCCAGCCTGTATTTGTCCCACTGTTGGGTCACAGACCACAGGATAATGGGAGGGAGCTAATCCACGCAGTCCTCGTTGTGGACTTCTCCGCACCGGTCGTCAGTGCTTTGAGTGCTACCACAAGGTACCCTGCCCAACTGACACTTAACACAATTTTGGGCTTTGTCTCTGACCATAGTTCTCCTATGAACCTTTCATCAGGCAGAGAAACTAACAGTCATTAAACTTACTGGAAATTACTACCTCTTAGAACTGAATCCGGCTCAAGGGGGATGCCTTCCAGGGAGAAACCCTCCAGTGGGAGTTCGCCACTACAGGTTAAAGGACCCACCAAAGTTCTCGCCTTTCTAAAAATAATCCGGTGATAGCTGAGTAGCCGTCAGAGGCATCAGTTTAGGTAAATAAAAAAAGGGAAAGAGGAGTGATGATATTATGTTATGCTATGTTATTTTTATACTTTTATGTAATCCCACAGTTAATCAGAGCGTAGTCAATTTCGTATGTCGCCAGAAGTGGCACAAATTACTTTTTTATTTCAATGGGCAATGGTCAATATGGTCATAGTTATTATGAAAATATTTTATTGTATTATCACAAAGAGACAATGAAAAGTGAGGCTCTGAATTTAATTATTTTGAGGATATTACAGATGACTCAGATTGTCGCTATCTTGTTCGTGCTATAATAAATGGATGGGGAGTCCATTTGTCAAATGTCAACGAATCTCATGAAGTTAATAAATGAGGTAATAATTTGATTAAGATTTGAGGTTTTGATAGAAATAGAAAGCTGAAAAATATGTTTAAAAAATTTGTTAAATCTGGTAAAGAATTCTACTACTGGACATGATTTATACATGAAATTAAAGCAAAAAGGAAAGACATCAGTGAAAATTGGAAACGTGAAAAAAGTTTTCCATAACCTATAATTTTGGGTTTGCTATATGGATATAATACAGAAGCTGATTATTAAACTTTTGAGCTTGTAACCCTTAATTTAAAGTCTAAAAAGCCTCAAATTAAATATTCCACTGCAACATCTCAGAGTACCCGAAATCCGGCGACAATTACAAATATATTCTTCATTTAACAGATTTCCATGGCGTCCTTAGCTAACCAATTGCCGAAATTATTATATTTACGGAGTAGCCCTTAAATAAACTCGCTACTTATTTATTCTAGGAGCCGCAGCAATAAATACTGGAACCTTACTCCCAAATTAATCTCTTCTGGGAACAGGTGCCCACAACAAAGGCTGCCTCAGTCGATTTCAGCGATTTCGGCGACCTGAATTAATATATAATTCGACACTCCATTGTTGCCAGGTTCTGATAATTTATGCGGATGTAGAAAATCTCGTGATCAGACCCTAGTTAATGGATGTGACAATTTGACCTTTTGTTAAGAACGAGTAGTTCCTTACAGTTAAATTACGGAAGTCGAAGTGGCGTGCAATCAGTGTGTTTTATGATAACAGTAATGAAAACTGTGCGCAAGAACTTTTTGTAGAGAACATGCTTCAGAAAGTATTGGTAGTTTCAGACTTAGAAAACGGATACAACAAAAATTTTTAAAGCGTTATCAACGCGAGTGAGTAGCTTTTAGTACAGCAAGAATTTTTACGGTTCATAAAAATTATAACGTTATAAATTCACTGTCAAGTCGACACATGTGTTCCCTCCTATTAACAACCCTGGATCTCTTTAAAAATATGGGCCATATGACACATTGCAGAACGACAATGTGTGGATTACTGATGTGGTTTTTTGCTGTTTCAGCATCTGGATTCCATGTTTACGTAGCATCTGGTGAAACTGTTTAACTGCCTCTCTGGTCTAGTGGTTGACACTACCGGGTGTAGATCGGGCAATCCGGTTCGATTACCCACGGGGCAGAGGATTTACTGCTCGGTTTGGTTGATGGTGGAGCTTCTAATCCCACCTGGCTATCTACCATCGTCTTACCTTAATCTGTCGCCTTACTGTTAACATTGTTGTGTTCCAGCTATTAGAGGTAAGATAGCCAGTCTCTCAGTTGTCCATTATTGTCATTTACCATTAGGTGAGATGAAGGCCAGGAGTTTGACTGTCATATTATTATGTAAAAAAACCGTCATGTTATTTCTCTGGTGAACTAGGTATAAAAATGTATCTTCATCACAATCAAAAACAATAAAACTATAAATCACATCACCATGCACATGGAAAATAGTGCGCAGTTTATTGACAAAAATCAACGCCATCGAAATTTTATCTTTATCAAATCTCCACTCGAACACTAAAGTAATCACACCACAAATAACTAAACTAGAAATCATAAAAGGCCCACAAGTCAGTTCAATATACGTATTCACTGAAACCAATCGAGAATGTTTTGTATTACACAAAACACTGGATAACCGACAGCCGATTGAGGTAGATTGAGTTTCATGGGCGCATTCTATCAGTAAGCTTTCAATCGTATATTTAACGATTGATATCCGATCCGTATTGAGTAAACGAATAAAGGTCTTACCTTCAAAATGTCTCTCAAATCATTGTAGATGACTGAACTGATACGGAATTCGCCGTACAGCAATTTCCTTTGGCAATTATTGATTTTATAAGTAGAGTATTCAATATTCAATTCAGTAAATTAATCATTCAATCACGTTTTTATACTGATGACAAGTCAAAGCATTACAAATAACTTAATAGAAATTTAAAAATGGTTATATCACTTCTTTTTTGGCAGTTCACTACCAGGAGGCCTTGTAAAGGAAATACTGGCAAGAAACTCCTTAAGGGTTCCATCGCTTTACTTCTTTTATTGAACTATTACTTAAGTATATACAATATCCTAAGGATCGGATTATTGATCCGTGGTCAGATTTACCAGTTGGTTTAATGGTGTAAACGTATGATGTGATATATTATGACAGCTTGGCCAATAATAAAATTTTCAGATATTTCTATATTTAAATGATAGTGTATTTAACAACACGATGCTGGTATAAGTTAAATAATGGCTGGAGGGAGACTTCCTTCTAAAATGTATCGCAAATTTGACCATTAGTCAAACTGACGTCACTTATTTTGGTGTTTCTGGTATTTTTAGTGTTTTGGACGCCATTGGTCTAGATTTTAACCGTTGATTTGAATATTACAACGGATCAAAAAACTGACCCTTAGTCACAATTGGATTAAAGGGAAAATTTTGCAACAATGACTTATTTAGATAATATTATGTAAGGGATAGATAAAGCAAAAATTATATATTGTATAAAAAAAATGACTTCAGAGACAACCTGTTATAATTCAAACATAGTATAGTGGATTCCAATCAACATTATGATTGTGATCATTTTAAATATTATAATGTAGACATGAAATATATGCAAAATTTTTAGAACCAAATTCCTTTCTACCAACGTCTCCCAAAGGTATCGAGGAATTACCAATTAACTTAATTAAGATAAGAGTGAGATGAAATCATTAAGGATCGTGAGATTAGTGCCGATTGTAGACGCCAGACGGCGCAATCTTAATCACCGTTCAATTAAATTCGGGTGAAGGTTTTAACATAAGTATTTTTGCATTTTTGTGTTTTTTTGTAAATGGTTAAAACCATGTAAAAAGAGGGAACATACCAAAACTTTTTTAATGTTCGTCTGTTTGTACGAGATAATCTCCGAAATGCCTGGACCGATTTCAATGAAATTTTGCATGGTGGTACCTTATATCCCTGGTCAGCATCTTAGATACTTTTTATTCCGGAAAATGAGAGGGCTCCCGTGGAATAGTTAAAAAAACCATAATAATCGCGAACGAAGTCGCGGGTGTTACCCGCGACTTCGTCCCGCTAGTTAGTAATGAACTTTCTAAAGTTCAGACATTTTAACCCTTAACCACTGACGTACATCTGAGTAGACGTAGGCGCGCAATTAAAGTGGTTATATCTTTTTACACCAAACGCGCACGAACTTGTCCTTTCCTGTACCTTCCTACAACTCTGTGTCGCATGCGCAGCAGGGGTGAATGGATGTGCAGTGCCCCTAGATCAGGTAAATATAGCCATCCTGACGTCTGTTAGACGTAGAGTCAGAGAAAATGTATGTTTTATTATTTTAAATAATTTTTGTTTTAGAGTAAAAATGCTTTCTAATAAATACTGAATGACTTTAAGTAAACAGCCGCGTATTAACATAAATGAATAAGGTAATAAGAGTTTGTTCGTAATGAGAAAAGTTTACATCGTGTGAAACTCGAAAAGCGCATTATAATTCCACAACTTTCCTTGGAACTGAAAGGGCTACTCACGCGCATCCTGGCTACAGCTTCAATACCTCGAATGGAGGAAGAATCTGACAATTGTAAGCTCAACATTCGTAAGAAATGTCGTTTATGTTATGAACAAAAAAAACGTCGGTCGTATGTCATGTTTGTAAGAAGCCCGTATGTTTGAAGTGCTCAAAACCGGGTTGTAACACAAGCCGTTAAAAAATGTTAAGCTCCTTTTAATATGCCATTTATTTGTGTTTTAATTAAAGAATACTATCTATATGTTAGGATACTATCAGCTCTGTGATAACTTTAGACTGATAAGTTAAGTTTTTCAGCTGTCTGAAAGAAGGCGTTTTTTGTTAACGTTGATTATTCCAGGGTTGGTAATTTTAGTCTAAGTAAATAATTTCTATGTAAATAACGTATTTTTTAATAAATTTAGTACCTTTGATGCTAAAGTAATGACAAACGGTGAAACAAACAAATTATTAATAATAATACAATAACAAAGACTATTTTAAAAAACTACGTCAGAGTTACGAAAAGTAAATAATGGTCAGTGGTTAAATTGGCAGCTGTTTTTCATGTAAATCATTTTGTGCGTTGCCATTTATGAGTGAGTGACAAGAGTGATTGTGTCTAAGGGATTTAGTACGGTTTTAATTAAGTAATAATTAATTAATTAATTTTAATTAAGTAATTAATTAAATTTCTTTAAAATTGAACATGTTTCAATTAAATGTCTTCTGCAATCCCTTATTTATTTTTATTTAACTTGGCATATATAGAACCCTTGTACTAAATAGTATATGACTTAAACATAATTTTCATAACTTTTGATATGAGTCAACTAGCCTATTTCGCCGTTGTCAAAAATGCAAACGCAAAACCAACGCAAGTCTATTTAAAAGTAAAAAGCCTGGCTGAAAGTAAATTCGTTTCAATTCGGTATGTTTGTGAATACAGAAAGCCGGTTCGAGTAACGTTTTTTCCTTTGTGATGTTCTGTTCTGATTCTGAATTCCCTTTCTATATTGTTTTTGACATAACAAAGCCTACGTAGATACATCCTCTAATTTCTTTGCGGCTACTAAGTAAGGGTCTCTACATGATGAATTATGTACAGGCACTTAATATTAAAGTGGGTGTCCTGAGCTAACAGTAACAACCTATTTTCTTAGAAGATCGGTTACATTCAATATGTAGTAGACGTTGAATGGAAGTAAATTGTTCGGTATGTTGTGAAATTTATGTGATAGGTATCAGAGAAGGCGTGATCTTGACATTGTGATTAAGTCCAATTAATCTGAGAGACTGAAGTGGTGAACCCTGATTAGTACGTGTTGAATGTCACTTGAAAGCATTGTTACTGAATATCTGCTTTGAGACAGATTTGTAGCTAGAGCCAATTGAAATATTTACTTTGTTCTAGAAAATAGAGGATAGTTATAAAGAAAAAATCAAGTTTCATTATTACGAATGGTGAAGATGATCACTGTTTTATTTTAATACTTTTAGCTAAATTGAGTGATTGCAGCAACAATAGCTTAAAGTTTGGTAAAAAGGCGAAGCGAGAAAGTGAGTGTGACCGGAAAAATGAAGACATATCAAAGGAATTAGCTGCGGTAGCCGAGTTGGACCGGACGTGGCACTACCAGAGAGGTTGTACCAGCTTGAATAAAACTAATGTACAGGTCAATGTACAGTTTGAATAAAACTAATGTACTGAACCACCTCTGGTTTATATTACACTGTTGAGATATGTTTTTTTGTAAGATTGTTGTTTATTAAATAAATAAATAAAAAGTTCATTGTGGATATCGCTTGCGTCACACTGGGCCTGGTGCATGGCAACCTATTGCATGGGGACTTAGTATATCTGGCGAAAAGTGGGTGTTAAGACCTCTGCTTACCCCTTTGGGGAAAGAGGTCTGATGATATGTTATGTTATGTATTTTATCAAAGAAACACTAAAAAATAGACGACAGATGAAGAAAGGATGAGTAACGACAAGGATAATAAAGGAGTTAGTGTTAATAAGAAAAGGATGCAAAGAACGGACCACAAACAAAATTGATAGCAATGTAGAATAGAGGTGGTACTTCAATAAGTAAGTCCATTTAACCCCTTTATTTTTCTAAAGGTTCAGAATGACTACTTCATAATAAAACCTACAATAATTAATATAAAGTAAAATTTAAGGTCACGTCTCCAACATTGGGTCCATTAAGTTGATTATATTGTTTGACTCATAATTGCTTTAAAGCAAATGTAATTATGTTGGCTTTTACACTGAACAAGTTATAATAGACATTTTCGAATTGCGGCACACTCCAACTCTACATGTGACAGTGTTTGTAATGTAAGTATGTAATACAATGTTGCGTGCGTCGACGTACTTTGAAAGTAAATTTGTCGAAAGCCTGACTAAACTCTCTTATTGTACGGAAAATTTAAAATCAAATTGGTTAATTTATATTTAAATTGATTTTACCTTCGAAAACAATTGGTTTATTAAAATCAACAGGAAAGGCGAAATTATAAAATTTTAATTACAGCTGACGGATCAGAAAGATAATTATTAGAAAAGAAATTGGATCCACCATTAATGAATCTCTTATTCTTAGTTTCAGTTTTGTTTTTAATTAACCTTAAAGCTGACCGTACAGTTTCGTGTTGTTTCTATTTTTGCTCTGGTAGTGGTAATTTGGAGAATTGTATATTTTTCGGACTTTTTCTGAAATTTCTGACAATTCGTATTGGTTCTTCAAATATTTGGCAAACTATTTGTCTTATTGAATGCTAATGTACGCTGCTGCTGCATGTGTGCTCCAGGCATGTTTATATTAGTAAATGTATTTTAAAGTACATTATTCCCTTAATAAACATATATTTTTCCTTTAAAACATCGACGATAGGGCGAAATGTCGCACATGATTCTACGTCGCCCATCCCATAGGACAAGGCTGTTAATGGTGATGATTTACTTTCTTACCTAGTATTGATAAATCATACAATAAACAAATATTACAAACATATGCTTTTGAGTGACGTGATAATAATTATACTAAAACCAGAGTAAAGAAACCATTTTACAATATTCCAAAACGAATCGATCAAAGACACTCAGATTATAGCGAGAATTTTGAAAATTGATTTATTAAAGAAACATTTCCATCCTATTATATTTATCAGTAATAAGCTTTTTGAATCTAATATCAAGGGGGTCATATTTTATTGTGGTGTCGTTCACTTTGACAATTCTGAAATTAAATTAAGCCTACCAGTTTCTCAAATTTTATAAGCATCGACGCTTTTCAATTTATAGATTATTCAATTAAGAATTCGTTTCTCTTTTCCTTTGATACTATTTTAATAAGAATCACAAGGAGCATGTCGCTTTACTTATAATCTTCATGTTGCTGGGTGACTTCAAATTATATACAATTAACGTTCCTATTTTGGTGTTATAATTACATAAATTTCAGATTTGTATATCCTTCCTTCTATAGATACACTTGCCTTTGATTGACTCAGAAGCGTAGTAATTCGTAATCTTTGGGTTTGATATCAAAAACTATAGAAATTGATATTTTGATCTTGTTTTTTGCTAAAGCTTAACGAACTAAATTATCTTCTTATTCCTGTTCTTATTTTAGACTCTTAGTGGGGTCGATCGGTATATGTACCCCTTTCTTGTCCTCATATCATACCTCATCACTCAACCCACCGCTTGCTTGGTCTTTCTCTCGTCTTTGCTACAATACTCATTCCTTCGACTAAAATATTATCTCCTTCCCACTTAAACCGTGAGGAGCTCGGTGTAGTGGTTAGTACGCTTCAGTTTTTGATATCCAAAACAAAGGTACCTTCGTCATGGTTAGGCCTTGGATGGGTAACTCTCCTCTGTGCTTCGCTAGGCACGTTAAGCCGCTGGTACCGGTTATTACTGCAACCGTTTCTACCCACTATCCCGCATCGGGCCAGCGTGGTGGTGTTATGGTCCGTATTCCTCATGTGTTTTTCCATTACGAGCGCCTGTACCTAGCAGTGGCTGAGGAGGACGAATTTAAAACGTTATTGTGATAACAATCAAAGCGAAGGTTTGCTATTCAAAGCACGGATGATTTTTAAAACAATGTTTCCTTTATTAAAATTAAGCAATTTTAAAGCCATGGAAGGCCATGGCCCTTTCATGGCTTTTACTTTTACTTTAGTAATGTATATGTAGTTCGTCTACAAAATATATTTGAGACATTCTACGCGTCACGCAAATAAAAATACACTTATTTATTTTAACAAACAGTGCCTGATTCTAATAAGCCGTGTCTCCTTTGAAATATGAATATATCTGTAACTGTAAATACAACTCTCCAATAACGTGATTATTCGGTCTTATAATAAAAGACACAGAGCAAACAGATAGACACCAGGTAATTTGAAATAAACGTGGAATATTCTATTTATATTTAATTCTCTACTTCTACGTGCCAAGAGTCTTATTTCATTCACTGTATTGTATGTTGGAACTCGATAAATAACGCGTAAAAGGCAATTAATACTTGTGTTTCTAGGTGAAGCTACCATAGGTGAAATTTCTCCGTGTTTCATTTGGTTACTTTTGTATGGTTAATTATGGAAAATGTGCAGATAAAGTTAAGTTTGTAACTGGCGCTATATAAGTATTAGCGACTCTTTGCTGTTATTGCGCTCTTCTTTGGCCATCTTCTCTTTATTTCTGTTATTTATCTCTTTATTTTATTTATCTCTTTTATCTTTATCTCTTTATCTCTTTATTTTATACTAACCATCTGTGTCTTTTTTCATTACTTTTGGTCTCCAATTCTAATAATGATTACCTTGATGACATCATTTAAAATATATGCGACAACACCCGACACTTAATCCTGGTAGCTAATGAGCGGTTGGCATAATTTTAAACGATGACAAGTCTCAAATACTTAGGACCGAAAAATGAAGCCGAATGATTTCCACTTTGAGAACATGCCTAGAATGGGAGTGAGTGTTGACATGGCGTGTGATACGGGAGAGTGGGGGAGAAAGATTCGTTGCGCCGACCCCAAATGAAATTGGGAAAAGGGCAGGCTAATGCTAATGATGATTTCCACTTTGATTTATCATCAAGTGGTGCTAAATAATTTGGTGTTCTTCACAAAGTCAGGATCTCTCCTCCTTCTAAAGTTGTGTGTCTGTTTTTCGCAGGTGTGGAACCAGCAGATATGTCGGTGGAGGGGCAGCGATGCGTCTGCGTCGTGGTGCTCCTCATTCACACCGTCACCGGCGCTGGCGAGGGTAAGGAATGTTAAACTGACGTCATTGCTAGTCACACTGTAACCGTTAAGTTTGTGGTCATTCAAATAAACATCATGATACGACATATAGACATTATACATTGACATACATATCAACATGGTTCTGTACGTAAAAGAGTGGGCAGAAGCGTGGACATCCACATTTCCCTAAGTCTAAGTCGCCGCGTGGTAACGTCTCATTAAAAGAATACTAACAACCAATGTCTTCTGTTTGTGTCGTAAAAGACGACTAATGGACTTAGAACTGCGCCACCATCCAATACCTTATAGCGGCGAAGGGCTCACCACCTGTCACTCTGGGTGCAGTCACTGCTTGGTGAAGCGCAGACTATGGCAAAGGAGTGCTTCTGCGGTGTTTATGCCCAGTCTCTGACTAACCCTTAGGGGATAATAGTCGTGATTTGTATGTATGTCTAATGCCCGATTTCACCAACATCCTTTTAAACATCACATAGCTAAAAGTCACTTAAACTAAAAGTACCCCTTAACGATCACCTAACTTCACCTTAGATGTCCCCCTAAGTGATGGTGAAAAGGAAATAAATGTTAGGTGTGACCTAAAATATCGTAAGTGACCTAAAAGTTAGGGGTTGGTGGTGAAATCGGGCATAAGTCGTGCAAGAAGGGGTGAGCTTGTTGCTATGAGTCAGCTACATTGTGAGGCAAGCTATATTCCCAAAAACTGTGCAGTTTTTTAATATGTCTTGCCCCCTGAAATACATTTACATAGACGCAAATTCATGCACTGCGCGTGCTTGGAAACCCTGACAAAACGTCGGGGTTGGCCGCTACTAACTAGTCTGCGCGTGTCCGAATGGCTGCAAAAACTAAAAAAAATGCCTCGTGGTGTGATAATTGGCATAGGGGCACTACCCGCGGCATCGGTATCTTTCAATCAGTTTGGATCCCGTCTCAAAATTACGATTGTGACATCACGATTTCCATGCACGCCCGTTTGTTGAAGGTGCTTTTAACTTGATCATTTGTAAGAACTACGATTTTATTGCACGCTCGCCTTGATAGTCCAACTCCTAGTATCCCATTTTTTTTTTTTTTTTTTTTTTTTTCGAGGACAAAATCCATTTACGGACCTACCAACCGCTGGCGAGGCGGAAGGCGTGTGTGGGACTCGCTCGGCATCGGCCGAGAATACCCACTAAAACTCCCCGATATACCTCCTTGCCCTTCCGTGGGGGCGACCCGTGGTCTGCCGAAGCAATTCTCCGAGCCGTTCCCAGGGCTTCCCGACCTAGTCAGGCACTAGGTCGGAGTTTGCGCCAATGGGGGATTCCCGGGTATATTCGGGAGATCCCCAGACGTGGCAGCCGGTGGAATGCGTGCGTGGAAGCCATCCAACGCACGCGGCCGCTCGCGGGGCAGGAAGAAGGAGGCACTTATGGTGCCCGCCTTCTCCTGTCCACCCGTCTACGCCGGAGGGGAGCGGCTAGAGCATCCTCCTCCCGCTCCCTCTCCTCTGCCTCCTTCTGCAAGAGCACGTTCTCGCAAAAGGAGGCGGCAGCCTCCCATACCCTCTTGCTGCCCACCATGGCTGTGACCAGGGTTGGAAGCGAGAGGTATAGTATCCCACTTACATTAACCTCGATTTTAGTAACTACGTTTTCTTTCTCTTACACTAATTTGAATAAAAGACGTCATAATTTCTTTGTCTAATACTTTACACTATTTTTGGAATTCATTTCTTCACTTCTCGGCAAAAATAACATTATAGAAAATACTCTTGTATTTGCAATTATGTATAAAGAACGAAAGAAGCTTTATTTAATTGGACCAAAAGTAAATCATTTTAAGCTGTCACATTTCCGTACAGTCGAGTTCATTAATATGGACGCGCTTTCAGGCTCCAAAAATATACATTTCTAAAGTTCAAAATAATCTGTTAACTTTAAGCACCATTAAATTGCGGTCAATATTTAGTGGCTAGATTGCGTTATTTTTCTAATAAAGCTGTAACTGACGTATAATTCTTGTCATTCAACGATTTGATGATTTCAAAAATTTTTTATCGGACATCAAATTTCTAATAATTTGGATTTACTTGGATTTATTCGAAACTACTGTCATTTCTAAAACAATGTAAACTAGATCTTATTATGAGCGTTTAAAATTGACTTTCCCATGCATGTTGAGATAATTAAGAAAGTAAGCCTGCTCATATATTATTGTAGGATTATAGCTTATTTATTTTTGTTATAATGGTTGATCTTAAATTATTGCATAATGCACAGTACTTATTATTGAATCCTTTATAAGAGGTAATATTTTTGATCTATAGGTAGTGTAGATATTTTTGAGCTTTCCATCGCTCATAATATTTAGAATTCTTGACAGTGCCAATATATTAATGAACTCGACTGTACCACAGACACGGAGGGAAATCTGTTTTTAAGTATAAGCTCGGAACTCCCACGACCAACGTATAATTCATAATGGCATTTATCTGAAAAATAATTTAGCTATTTATAGCTGAATTTTAGGTTTTAATTGCTATTTGTGTGTAGGTAATTAAGGTCTTAAGGCGAATTCGACCAAATTCCGGCCTCTTAAGCAGGGGCTCGTACACCAATAAATGGTTAAATTTCATTGGTCGAATCTGCTGCAATGACGGAGTCTTGCATACACGCCGATGTTTGGCCGTGTGCCGTGCCGTGTTTGACAGCTAAAACATTTTTGGTACACCTGTGGCACTTATCAAAATTTTGTCAAATTCATTCGGTCTTGGTGTGCACATAAAGAAAATATAAATAATGAAATAAAGAGATAGTAAAACAGAACTTTAATCAACTTCAGATCATCTTTATTGTTGTGTAGATACTGATGGACAAATGTTTTTAGAATAAACATATATAGATTCTTATATTGTGATAGACCACACAATTTCAATCCAGATTGTAATAAAAACACTCGCAACAAGATTAACGTCGATTAACGAAAAACCTGATTACCAAAAGACTTTATTTTCAAAAAGATATCAAATGATTATAAGATTTTAAACTTTCGCGTTGCATTGTACATAAAGGTTAGACTAACTGGACTACACGCGACATACATTATGTCGGCTGGGTTACACCCGAGCAGAAGCCGCCGCGCGCCAGTCAGCTCGTGACCAATGTTGTTGTAACCCAGCTGAAACGTCAAGCAGTAAGTAGTATCTATATACTACATAATGTATGTCGCATTTGGTCCCGTTAGTGTAACCTTTATATACCAATCGATTGCTTTATTCGAAATGATTGTAATTCCATATGAATCAGTTTACTTTTACGGTTTATGTGAAAAGTTTTTCTTCTCAAAAGGTTTAAAAATGCTCAACTTGTGAGGTAAAGCACCTTCATAGTCCCGGAGCATTTTCATAAAATTCCTTTTGTGCAGATCTTCTTTTGTCCGTGTGACGCAACGAAGCAAATAATTCGAAGCAAACGCTGCAAACTATTTGCGATTGTTCGACCGAATTTAAAAGGGTTAACGCAGCCATATAACTTTTAAATGAGAGTATTAATGTAGCTTTTAATACTAAAAATAAAAGACAAAACCTAATTTCACTTCATTTTTAGGGATCCGATAGTAAATAATAGGGTCTCATTTTTCCCTTACGGTAAAGACAACATTAAGCCTCCACTGTGCGTCCTTCTGTCACCAAGTCGCTCATGCATCGTGAATTACCCTTTGGCTTTCGATCGAAAATACAGCTACCTTCGCCATGGCCAGGCAGTTGATGGGTGATCTTGAGCTTTTCCGTGCTTCGGAAGGTAATTAAGCCGTTGTTCCCGGTCGCTATTGCCGTTTCTACCCGCATTGGGCCAGCGTGGTGGCGTGGAGAAAAACCTGCACCCAGCAGTAGTTCGTATATAGGCGATACCTACAATTCCTGTAAGTTATTTTACTTGTTTTTGTTTGTTTACAACCGTTCATAAAAAACAATCGTTTTGATTATTTTCGTGACTGGCTGCGAACTATAAATAAGATGGAATACGAATCTAGACTCTTTTACAAATGGAACGCCGACATATCTCCTAGAAACATAAATCCGTACCATATAGCATAGTACCGCGCGGACAAGAGAATCACTTAGAACCTTACCCAAGGAATAATATCATTTGTCTAACAAACCATCGAGTTAATTAAAGAAGTGATTGTTGCTGCTTTGATTTGGTATAAAAGGGGAATGTTCTTTATGACGGAGGGACAAAAGGGTCGATTAGGTGATCGTCTCTAATTAGGTAGCTCGCGGTTGCCAGTTCTGGAAATATATGTGACATTGAAATATATTAGGTCCTTACCTATGAAATTGGTGATTTGTATGGAGATTTTGGGGAATTCTGCATTTTCCATACTAACATTTTTCAGTTTTCTTCACAACGACAAATCCAAAGATAATAATATTTGGCATCTATCATTAGACAAGCTTTAGTAATATGTATTGTGTAATATCACACTTCATAAAAATTATTTATCGATTTTAAGTGAATGCAAATAAAATGATGTATTCGGGAGGCACTTAAAAAGAGTTGTCTCCGTGTCCAATTTTAACACAATAAAACTTACAACAAACTATCAAAACAAATCAATAGAGCTCAAAAATATAGTCTATTTTTAGACGAGGACTTATTTTTTAGGAATACTCTGAATCTTAATAGTTACAGACACAATACTAAGAGAGAGAAAAAACACCAATTTCATAGGTAAGGACCCAATATTTAGGAAGGAAGAAATAGACACAGAACAAGAAAGAAAATTTTTAAATCGCCTAATTTATGTTGAAAATCATAATGCATATTTTTGATTTCGACTCAGTAGTGAGAAAACTACAAGTATTTCTTTCTAATTCTTAAATTAACATTATTTACTCTTGTTAATTACTCTGACAACCTTTACCAATGCACTAGTAGTACATTACTACACTAACAACTATGAACACTGAATGGAACTGATTATAAAAATTGTTAAAATTTTAATAGTAGCAATAGTACTTTACTTCAATGTTAACAAAGGTAAAAGTAACATTTAGGAAAATATGAAAAAGCCACAGACGATGTATCTCTAAACGCATATTATTATAATGGAAATACGAGTAAGTACTAAAATGATTGGTTTCTTTTCTCGAATACAAGTAAGTTGTTTGTACGTAACAGTATTATGTAAACAATATTGAAGACCCTGGATAGCCCTTTGATACACTTCTTCAAAAAGATTCAGATCTTTCGGCTGGTACACACTACATATACGTGGTTTTATCTGTTAGATGTCTATGTATTTCACCGCTGTCCTGTAATGAGTCTCCCCTTTGTTACAAACATCGTTATTTTCTGTAACTACGTTAACAAACATTGCTTTAACGATATTAGAATTTTTATGAGCCTGTTTCCAAACGCGCTGGCCTCAAAATTATAATTAGTATAAATGAATGTTTTCAACTCGATTCAGGGAATAATGTCATTACTTCTGTTCTCTCCAGAATACCAATTGATAAATATTCATACGGTAACTGTTACGCGAAATTTTATTCTCTCCACGTGCGTGTTCTAGGTAATACTACATGAAAGTCAGAAGTATTACATTTCCTGACATTCACCCTATTAACCTAATCTCGACAATGACAAATCGTTCCACCGGTGAACGAGCTTGAGGAAATTCGCAAAGCAAATGTATGTAAGTCACTTTGGTGTTTTGTGGAGATATATAAACGTTTTATTCGGGGAACTTAATAGATGGAATCCATTAATGAAAAAGGTATATTGACAGTAATTTCAGTTAGGGATGTAACTGTTGCGATTTAGTTATGAATTCGGTGATGCGATAAATTGAGTTGAAATTTTAGGAAATGACAATGTTTCATTAACAAGGACCATTGTTCCTGATTCGTCTTGTTCTTAATTCGTGTAATGATTAATGAATTATGAAAAATTATATATTTTTCAGCAAATCTTCCTTCGCATATAAAATATTGATTCAAAACGTAATACAGCTTGTTAAAACACAAGAGTGTTTTAAGAGCCTTGTCAAATTTTTAATAGCATCACGCGAGAGTTTCAATACTGAGCTCTGTATGGATATGTAAGTACTATATTCATCGATAGCATTTATTTTATTTATTGCTATTTTATTTGCTATAGAGAAACTAAAAATTTATTTATAAGAAAAATTACTGTTGTAAAACATTTGCCTTTAAGAATTTTGTTTTGTTTAAAAAATATGCCCTTATTGTCCTTTTGAATTCGTAATTCAATTTTGTGACACGTGTATCTGAATAGAATTTATTAGGCTCCTAGTTATTAATTAATAAACGCGGTTTTATTATTCAATATTGGTGGTGTCAAACGTTTTGCAAATCAAACAGTGAATTATTAATGAACAACATCATTGATATTGTGTTTGCAATGCTACATTATGATCTGTTAACATTTAAATAGAAAAGATACGATTTTGATATTTCGTAATTTACTAACAAATACTAGATGTTATTAATTATCGATATTAATAATTAAATTATAAGAAAACAATGAGGAGCAATACTAAAAGCTCGGAGCAGATGGCGCTCTAGACGACTGGTCTTTATAGTAGATATTTCTTTTTAATCTGTGTCTGTGCCTTGTTGACTTCTCGTGTCAAGTGTGTTGCGATTTTTATTCATTTTCTACGAAAATACGTTTAAAATGTATTTCTTTTTGTCTCTACGTGAGTTACAAATTGAACTTAAAAAGAGAAATGCGTCGGTAGCTAGAAAAGAAGCTGATCTGGTAGAAAAGTAATATTCTAAGTATTATATCATATGAGTTGTTATTTCAATGATTGTTCTGTGATTTTCGCTGTGAAAATATAGTTTTTTTCTTTTAGGTCAAAGGCTTATGATAGAAAACAGAACTTTGGTTTGAGTATTAATACGCAATAAGACCAATCGTATGTTTGCCCATTCACCTGATAAATACAAAGACGTCAATGCTGATTTGCCGCTTCCAAAAATATCCAGACTTAGTATACAAGATTATTTCCAAAGGTAAGCTATTAAGTGCATAAAAACATCACATAATATTCATTTACATTCAAATGGTGTATAACTTACTTATATTTTTTGCAGATTCAACACTATTGATAGTGTTGACCCAATCGAAGGGTGTACTTCTCTATGAATCGCGACATCTTTTATCCGCTCGGTTCTGTTTCAAAAATAATTATACGTATTTACGAGGGTAGTGCAAAGCGAGCATGAAGAAAGTGGTTTATTTATTGGACATAAGAACTAGCCAAGATGATCTTATTAAAGAATGTCACTGCGAGTGTTCAGCTGGAAGTGGAACCTAATCTAGCTGTAAACATGTTGCTGTTTTGTTGATAGGTGTTATAGTTGATGAATAAAGTTTATCTATGTAATAAATATATTTGATACTGTTGATTCACTCACAATAAAGAATTTAACAAGTTCGGAATTACATTTATTCTGCCTTAATTTCATTATTGTCAAAAAAAATTGATCCTCTGCTGATAAGTTTATTACATTGCTATGATGATATTGTTTTAGTGAACCATAAGCCTAAGAGTTGAATATACTAGATGAAAATTTTTATAGGATTCAAAACCAGTATAAAAATAAAATTGTTTTGTCATCCTTTTTATACCTATTTATCCAATATGCACATGATCAATCTGAGTGCTTTTTGAGGCATTTTCTGGTAAAGGTATTATACTGTGTACATCTGCACATATTATTTGTTCCTAGGTCTATGGGTAAAGCCAAATCATTTATATTATTTTGTGCATTGCTAGTTGAAGGTTATGATTGTGAGTCTAATGAGTCTAGTTCCTGAAATAACTTTTTCTGTGTTCTCTTTTCAAGACAAAGTTGTCGTTCAAGAGATGCAGGAGTTTCTGGCTTTACTTGAGTAAAATAAAATATGCCCGGTACCACTGTTTTCTATACAAACTTTGCCAATGGTTCATGACCTAAAAGTAATAAAAATATATTTTTTGGTATTGGTACAACACCAGTAGTAGAAGAGTAAAAAGGTTACTACTTATTATGTATGAATACTCCTCCCAAAATAATCACTTTCTACAAGATGTGCTGCACACAATCGCGCAGTATTATTTGCCTTGAAATGTTTGATGCGCAAAGCATTTTCCCACTTTAACTTCGTTTTGGATCCTTTGGAAATATATAGACTCCAAAATTTTTACAAAATTTTGCACAACATTGGGCCATTTTGTGAGTAAAGTGTTTAACTGAGATGTTTACAAAACTTTTCAAACTTTCCAATGACAGCTACAGAAAGTACCACAGATTAGAGAGAATACGAAAGTACACTTACTCCTACGCCACCTATCGGGATAAAAAGTCAGTACTGCTCCTCATTACATAATGTCGGCTTTGGTTTTTTGTACATATTAAAACAAACACATATTATTATACTGAATATAAATGAGATTAAAAAAGCCTAATTAGATTAATAGTCAAATCTCAGTATTTATAAATAACAAAAGCCATATTCACGCTACAGCAAGCGCATAAATAATAGTTCTCATACGTAATAAAATTCGAGTTATATTTCGATACATTGCATCACAAACACTATAATAATATTTCAGTTCATAAAATTGGCCGGAATCTCCCATGTTGACATCTGAAGTGCTTTATCGAATAGCCATTCCATATAAAATATTATCCTAGATTTAGTTAAAGCAAATAAAATAAAAAAAAAAGTGTTACAACCAACATTTTTATGTAGAATACAAACTAATTTAAGTCTATCATCAGTATCGTTATCTTCGTGGGTTTAAATATTAACCGTACTATTAAGAAGTCAAATTGATAAATTAATTCTAGGTATTTTAGAACACTCTTCTTATGAATACCCTATTAAAGTTTGCTAGCTACCAGCTACTACTTTTTTTGGGATTATATTAAATTATTTATTGGCCATTTGATTTCAAATGGTCCTAAGAAAGGAAACCTTTAGCCAAAATGTGATTTCTTAGCAAATTTTTTTGTAATAAACGTTTTTATTTGCAATTTTCAGATCTGGTCTATTCTACGATATTATTATGACCACAATATTTGCTTTAAAACAAACATAAATACCCAATACCACTAACCGATATGATATGATTACTAAGCTTGTCATCGTGGAACCGAGGCACAGGGGCTCGGAGACTTACCGCAATCAATCCTTCAACCACGAGATATGAGGGCTAGGCACGGGATTAAAGTTTGTCGATGGATACATACATATTTACATAAATTATTATTTCGGTTTTCAAGTACAAATCATTTTTAAAGTATACTACAAAAATCGGACATTAAAATAAAGTAAGCAGCTGACGCATGCAATGCACTAGTCAGTGTAGATAGATAGATAACTCTTTATTGTTTACACCATTTAAAAAATATCACAAACCGGAATATTTAATTTTATAATATTTTGGGGCATACTCGCAATCAGTGTCGACACTTCTAATCATGGCAGAGAGGGATAAATAAGATGATGATGAATTCTATTGGCACAATAAATAACACATGTCATCACGCCTCTATCCCCGAAGGAGTAAGCAGAGGTGTTGATCCCATATTTCGCCTTATATGATTTCATGAATTGATAATAAAATTATTATAATTATTATTATCTTCGTTATTATTTTATTTTTCTTTTGACATTTATATATAATCATTATGTAATAATGT
This sequence comes from Parapoynx stratiotata, assembly GCA_910589355.1. Lineage (NCBI taxonomy): Eukaryota > Metazoa > Arthropoda > Insecta > Lepidoptera > Crambidae > Parapoynx > Parapoynx stratiotata. The sequence continues at coordinate 11,501,661 of OU342481.1, forward strand.
ATATGACTTTACACTGAGGAATCATATTTTATTAATATCTTGAGATTAAATTTTATTATGTGACAATATTATGAACTCTTTTATACCATTTCTAATGGATACATTGTAAATTTTTTTTTGCTATTAGATTACAAGATTCAAATGTACATTATTGTGGACGATCACTTTTTCCAATGCATTTTAAAATTCTTAAATGTGCTTTTGTGTTAAAATGAAATATATTAATCTAAATCTATGTTTCCATATATTATGTTGGTGTAAGCTCCTATAAACAGGACATAAGGTGCGGCAAGACATAATCAGAAATAATATAAAAATAATTTGAATTGCTAGCGAATTATATTAATGCAGGAGGATGGAACCCTTGCAGAGTTTATTGCCTGTATCTTCTCTAGACAAGGCCTCCCGGTCGTGAACAGGCTGAAAAAAGTAGTGGTATTACTTGTCAATAGTGTATTTGATGACAGCAATTTGATTAAATGACTTTGAGTTTTTCATTCATTCATTTTGCATTCATTACCAATATTAGAACCCCGCAACTCAAGAATTGCGACTCCTTGAAACCTTAAAAAGCACTCAGGCTCAAAGGTCGACACGTTTAAAAAGACGTCTTTAGAAGAAAATTCAAAACGAAAAGAATAAAATTAACGAACGAAACAACATAAGGTAAATCATATGCTTGTTACACAAGGGCAATAAAAGGGCCTGATAACAGGTCTTCGATTCTTTCAGTTAAATAAGCGAATAACTCCTAAGTGTTCCATTGAAACCGTTACTTAATATATTCGTTTCGTAATATCGAGTAACATCGTAAATCGATAGCAAAACGGGCCTACGAATAATTTCAGGGTGACTTATCACCCCTTACCTCCATCCCCGAATGTTGTTTGGGCGTATAATCGCGCCAGGCGTTAAACGGTTAGAAAGGAATGGCGGTATGCTATTTCACATCAGTCTGTAGTTTTAGTGCTGGAATATGTAGATGACTTGATAGTATCTTTTGAATGCGTTACGGTGATTCATGAAAATACTTTGAGTGCTTCTTGCTTTGCTTAAAATCCTTTGCTTTAACGACAAAATTTACAAATTCTGGAGCTGTTGACAAGCATAATGAATGAAATGTTTATTAATAATTCCGCTGTATTTCATTACCGTTCCTGTGTTTTATTCTCAATTTAAGTACCTTTTATTTGGCAACAATCTTCTTAGAACAGAATCAATCATAACAACGTCGCGCATTTGTATCACATCGCGCATTTGTATATAGTTTTTATTCATATTTTTAGGAGTAAGAAAAAATAAAAATGTTCAATGTTTATTTTTTCTTAAATTTTTTTTAATAATTTTAATTTATTGTGCACTGGTTTCGCTCATGCCTCAACACGAGATCTCACACACCTGTGACTGGTTGGCTGGTAGAGATCTCTACTACAGAAAAAAAAAGATAAAAAAAGTATGAAAGGGAGGACCCCTTTCATACTTTTTTTTTACCTGTATTTTTAAATTTTTGGTGCAATAATGAGTTTGATCAATTAGTTTGCTACCTAACGAAACAATAACCCATTTACTAAACATTCCCAAGCATTCTCAGTCCCAGGTGATTTCCATACTGTTAACATATGAGGCATCCAAATGTAAACCTTTTCTAAGCAAATAAAAACAAAACGTCCGGCGTATCCAATCTCCAGACAATTTCACGTGTGGCTTGGTCTGAGGTATAGGATTAGCGAATTATCACGTGTGACGACTCGAATTCGTGTCAATCTTCTTTTATAAGCCCATAAGATCTATTGACCGTGATATTCTGAAAACCAATTTGTGTATATTTTATACATAATATATCCACGAAGGGGTAGGCAGAGGTTCATAACATACCCACATTTTACAGTCATTTTGCTGGTCTACATTTTGCGGTTACCAGATACAATAGAAAATTCAGTAATTCAAACCTTAATTCCAACTGCCAAAACAGATGTCACTGCAATGTCATAATATAATCACTGCAATTAGAGCAAGGCTCCTATTATTACGATTTTAAAAAAATTCCTCACTTGGAGTTCCACTAAATTATTTCCCAAAAGTTTCCTTCGGTAGTTTCTTCATCAAATACTATTTTACCGTAAATATAAACGTTTAATGTTTCCTATTAGATTGATTGATTTGCAAAAATCTTAACGAAGATTGATTTTCTGAGAAAACCAGAAAAAGTTTCACTAGCAACTCACACAATTACGGAAAAAACTACTTTACGGCCGTTCTCCCAAGAAAGTTTTATTTACTCAGTACTTAATTACAATAACTAGAGGTTATTTCCGTAAATTTTGCTCACTACGGTCGGCCGTAGAATATAGCACTTAGACTCATTAATTCAAGAAGCCTTTGAACTGCTGTGCCTAAATTAAATATTTATTTTTGAAATTAAATTCTGTAGTTTGGTAGTATTAGGTTCCAAGTTCATCCATTTGCATCGTCTATATTTTGTTTTCCTTTTTATCTATACATATTCTCATATATAAAACTGTAGAGGACCAAGTCAAGGGGATGTAAAAAGGAGGAAAGAACCACTATTTTTACACTCCTTGTTTGCTGTTTGTACCTAGTTCTAAGATAATTTTAATGTTTTTTTTTTGTTTTGTTTTTTTTTACGTTATTTGTGCACCTATAAAATCTCTTCTCAGCTCTCCATCGACAGGTTGTCTGGGAGATATCGCTGCCTAGCGATAAGACCACCGATCCGACATCTAGTCTTAAGTTATCTATTGTAATTCTTTTTTAAATGGTGTTAAGAATAAAGAGTTATCTATCTATCATTTAAATACAATTTTTATCATATAACTATTATAAATATGTCCGCGAACTGGATACATTGATGTTCCGTGATATCATGAATTTGTGGTTATACACCTAGAATAATAGAGGGCCTAAAACACTTCCTTGTGGAACTCCTAACCTATTACAAATTTAAACAACGCAACATACATCAGTGTAGCACGTAACCGACCGAAACCCGCCCAATCCGACTTATGTCCACTGCTCTGTGGACCGTGTCATCGACGCTTACCGAATAGTTGGCAGGTTTACTTAATAATACCTTTATTTATGCAAAAAGCTAACATTTTCATGTATCATTTATGCCATTTTAATAGTATTATATCCCTGGTCAACATCTTAGATACATTTTATTCCGGAAAATTTAAGGGTTCCCGTGGAAATTAAGCCATAGTAACCGCGGACGATTGCAGCCATGAATCGAACCCAATGCAAAACACATACTATATCGTTCCACCACTAAGTTTCCCGTATATTAATAACATTACTTCCCAGAACTTGATCCTTATTAACAACACTATTGAATAGTGTAATAATATAGACATTTTTTCAAAATCATTGGGATTTCTGGCTAGAATTAATGATTTTTCAAAATCCAATGATGCAGTATTTGTTTTCATCAAACTCGGGCTCACGACTCCTTTGAACATTATTCGATATTCGTTATAGTTAAGGATTTAGCCCTGAAGGTCCACATTAAAAATTCACCTTGTAGAAATCGAACAAATAAATCACATATTGAAACTATCAGATTTGTTGAATAAACAACAATAAGATAAAAATTACTTTACTTTTCTTACTATACTTCTAATCTTTATCCATTATAAATTTAAAAATAATATTAAAAGCAAAGCAGCACTTCAAGTTATTGGAGCGTAGTGGTCAGTGCGCTTTGGCTTCGATTGAAAACAAAGCTACCTTCGCCATGGTCAGGCCATGGATGGGTGACCAAGACTTTGTGATCTCGAGCTCCTCCGTGCTTCGGAAGGCACGTTAAGAAGTTGGTCCCGGTCGCATTTGTGACCGTTTCTACCGTTTTTCTATACCGTTTTTCTACCAACCCGCATTGGGCCAGCGCATGTCCCAGCAGTGGGACGTATATAGGCTGATGACATCAAGTTATTGTCAACAGAATTTAAATGGTTATTTACGTTATTATTTTTCGTACGTATCTTATAGTAAGGTGAGTTATCTAATGAGTTTAAATTATGTTTGTTAGCAAAAGTGGTTCAAAGGAAACCCCTGTGGAATTTTCAAAGTCAATTTAAATTATGGCTATGGTACTTTGAAAACCCGCCTGAGATTACGAAAAGTTTGGCTGTTAGGATTATGGGTTTGCAAACTATCGGAGAACAAGGTGAGCGAGTTGCCTGACCTTAACTCCAAACTCAAGAAAAATTACAAGGAAATAATCTGTGTTCCGATTTTGCTGCTGTTTATACATTTGGATATGCTCTTTAGAATGAAAGTAATTAACGTGACATACTTAGTGAAATTCACTACTAAATAATCTCTATTTTCAAAGCTCCTAAATTTATGGCTCAAACTTTCTTCATTAAAGATACACGATACGCAAAAGCTGATCACTTACACTTCAAAGTTAAACATACGTTACGACCAAAGCAATTTCAGTTTGGGAGCGATACACAGAAATTATCTAATTAATTTTTTGGCGACGGATTTAGATTTTTCCTCGTACCAAATTGATTGAGGATTCCCAATTTGAGAGCCAAAGGCAGTTTTGGAGTGCTTTATAAACATACTTAACAGGGTGGTGAAAAAGTGTTTTTGTCAACTTAATTATTGCTGAGGGATCTTTGTATATTTGTCGGGATAATTTAGAGGCTTGGGTAAAGGTAAAAATGAGGGTCGATTTGTATACGGGGATTATTATATCCGCAGATTTAGATGTTAATTCTAAAACAGACGGATAAAATGAGTAAATACATTGGTGTAAAATTATATTATTTTTAATTCCTCGATAATTTTATTTTTCTTTTAGTGTTACCAGACTATCCGTGTTAGAAAATTTAAATAAAATTCAGATTTTCGTTCAAAATAACTCAGAAGCTCAACATTCATAATCTCATTAAAAATGAATAGGGTTTGCCTTATTTATTCAAATTAGGATCTGACTGACGACGAACCCCGAGCAAATCTCACTATTTTTAATAGCTGTAATATTTTAGCGGTAAGTAAGGTCTGCAAAGATTAAGGAATTTCGTGAGAGATAGTAGTCCTTTTCGCGTACACAATATTTTCTGAATATACATCTAAATGGTCATGATTAAGCTTGACAACTTGTTTCAGTGCTTCAGGCAATGTTTGAGGAGCTCCGTCCTTATTTAAACCGTCTAAAGCCTGCCAATTTTAGTTCATACTGTGATATTATAAGACCTATCTCCGGATCTACCATCCTACTTAGTATTCGTCGGAGCGATCCTTTTATTTCAAACCTAGATTTTCTTGTTCCTTTTGGTTTGATGCAGACTAAACTAATCCTTAGGTTTACATAACACGTTTGCTTCCAGATTCCCCCAAATGTATGTTACAATTTCTTGAAACTTCCGCAACCTTGTTTATTTATATTTTCTTTTGATGTATTGAATAAACAATTTTCATTTACACATTGGCGGGTTCTTGGAACCACGCGTCTTATTTATAATTTTATTAATGACATTTAGAAGACGTGAGACAAAATTACTGGCAAAATGTAGGTAAGCAATACATGTCTGCCTACCTCTTCAGGTATTTAGACAATTAAATGAATATGAACATGACGTGAGTACGTACGTATAAATTTGGAAGACATACATACATACATAAAATCACGCCTGTAATCCCCGAAGGGTTAGGCAGAGTCAAAGGAGCACTGTGTTCCTTAAGACTACATAAGACGAGGACACAATAATAATACATAATAATAGAAGACACAAGACATAATAATAGTTATTCCGATCATTGTTTCATATAGTTCGCCTGTAGACTTAAAAGAATAATAAAACCTTTTTCTAGAATTCATTAATACGAGCGCAAGTAAAGACGGTTAGAAACAAAGCAGAAAAATACGGAACGTAAATGCATAACAGAATCTTGTTCTTTTTGCCCTTTTCCCACTCTAGATGGGGTCGGCACAACATATCTTCTTCTTCCATTCTCCTCTGTCACTCGTCAGCTCAGCATAGACTTCTTTTATTCTCATATCATTCTTCATGCATTCAATCCATCGCATCTTTTGTCTTAGGTCCGTGACCTAGAGTGAGAAGAAGACCAACACATCCATGCTCAGCATCCTTCTTGTAATGTGACATTCATCCCTCTTCATCACAAATCAAGAAACTGATACTATAAATCAATATTGATTTTATATGTCAGTGTGAGTTCATTACTGTATAATTTGAAATAGATAAGTACTCAATTACAGTTTTAATTGATGATTATTTGTAAATATCGTATGTATCAAAAGTACGTAAAAGTGTGAAGTACTAATGACGCGATGACGTAGTAGTTAGTACGCTTTGGCTTTCGATATCGAAATCAAAGTTACCTTCACTATGGTCAGGCCTTGATGGGAATGGGTAACCAAAACATTTTGATCTAGATCTCCTCCGTGCTTCGGAGGGTACGTTAAGGTGATTCTACCCACCAACCCGCATTAGACTAGCGTGGTGGTGTTACGGCCCATACTCTTCATGCGTTTGATTCAATAAGGAAGGCCTGAGCCAAAGGGACGTATAGGCTGAGGACGATTAATATTTCCTGCTTCACTGTCTAACGATATATTTGTTGCAAATGAAATTGGGTATTATATATATGTTCGAGCCACAAACCGAACATTGGACTCCGACAACAGCGCAGTCAGCAGCGGGCCAACCTAAATATCATAATAACAGCAGCATCGTGCACCTTCGGCACTTTATACCGACGAGTCACATTTAAAACCCTATCATGTAATAGAATTATAAATACCAAAACATTATCAATAATAAACTAGATTTCAACCGTCCGTGTTGGGTCTCACTTTCACCTCCCGCTGCCGCCCAGGGCTACTCTCTGGGGTAGCTCCTCTAACACCATCGTGCTGCCGCCCAGGGCAGCACTCTGGGGTAGCTCCTCTAACACCATCGTGCTGCCGCCCAGGGCTACTCTCTGGGGTAGCTCCTCTAACACCATCGTGCTGCCGCCCAGGGCTACTCTCTGGGGTAGCTCCTCTAACACCATCGTGCTGCCGCCCAGGGCAGCACTCTGGGGTAGCTCCTCTAACACCATCGTGCTGCCGCCCAGGGCTACTCTCTGGGGTAGCTCCTCTAACACCATCGTGCTGCCGCCCAGGGCTACTCTCTGGGGTAGCTCCTCTAACACCATCGTGCTGCCGCCCAGGGCAGCTCTCTGGGGTAGCTCCTCTAACACCATCGTGCTGCTGCCCAGGGCTACACTCTGGGGTAGCTCCTCTAACACCATCGTGCTGCCGCCCAGGGCTACTCTCTGGGGTAGCTCCTCTAACACCATCGTGCTGCCGCCCAGGGCAGCTCTCTGGGGTAGCTCCTCTAACACCATCGTGCTGCCGCCCAGGGCAGCTCTCTGGGGTAGCTCCTCTAACACCATCGTGCTGCCGCCCAGAGTAGCTCTCTGGGGTAGCTCCTCCAAAATGTACTTATCATGCACGTGCAGGTCGCGGCGCCTTACAAACGCCCGCGGTCTGCCCGTACAATATCTATGTACAACATTCTTACAGATATCACAATGAATCCTAGACGCACTTGACCATCAGGTGAGCAATTTCCTTTTTTGCCAATACAAGAGTATTGTGTTCGCGTTGGATGTATTTTGCGATAAATAAATAGCCATAGTGCCACCTGTCCAGGCTCGCCGGTAACCAAATTACATCTAAAGCTGCGTAACCTTTATCAGATTGTAGGATAGTAATAGTATGTAAATGTGGTATCTTGTCACGAGTTAACACCCAACACAGAACGTAGGCGGATTGTTTAAGCGCGTAGCTGAGTGAGGACGTAATTGCAAAGCTGTCCCTTGTTTACTCTGAAGTTTGTTCTACGTCGTAATTTTTTTTTTTAATTTATAAACCGCCTTCATAACATACCTGGGAACTAAAAGTCGGTATTCTGTAATGCCCCAGGTGCCTAGTATTGTTTTTTAAATAAATTTGCTGGACACCGACTTCACATTTTTTCGCTTAAGGTTTGAAGTATTTTTAAGGCGGTCTTTTTAACCCGTAACATAACATATCATCACGCCTTTTTCCCGAAGGGGTAGGCAGAGGTATTAAACACCCACATTTAGCCAGATATGTTAGGTCCTCTTGTAACAGGAGGCGAGCCAGTTACCATGTACCGGACACAATGAGAGGCAAGCAATATACATAAGTTTTATTCAAACTCAGTGGTGGTGGCGGTGGGATCGAACCTGCGTTTCCCGCCTCTCGAACGAGTACGTCCCCGTCCGTCCCAACCCGGCCACATATAAAAGAACAAAATTATGCTTTCGACCTTATGTGGGCTATGGGTGAAAAGGGTTGCAATAGCGACCAGGACCAACGGCTAAAATTGCCATCCAAACCACGGAAGAGTTCGAGATCACAAATTTTTGGTCACCTATCCAAGGCCTGACCATGGCGAAGGTAGCTTTGTATTATTGAAAGCAAAGCACAATAGCCACTACGCCACTGGGCTCATGACAATCACAGAGTCCATTATAACAACATGCTAGTCATCGTTATCATTTACTCGTAAGAAGGTCGGTCTTTGTAAGAAGACGGAAAATGGATTTCTAAATTCCTAGAAAAATTATTGATGTTCAATCTCACCGATAAATTTTAATGAGTCCTGTTTTACGATACATTAATCCGCGCTATACTGAATGAATGAATATTTTCGATATTTACATATTATTTGAATAGGAATTATTCGTCAATAGTAAATATTACTCCTCATGTGATTCTCCAACGTCGCCTTTGTAAAAAAATATCATCTTGCCGAGGTATCTCATTTCATTTCTGTTGGTGGGTGGGGACGGATTTGCTCATCATTAAATTATAACTTAAGGTGCTTCAATTACTTCTCCTTATAATTTAAATTGGTTCATATTACTCTTTTATTTACTTTAATCAAGTAATGGACTGGATTAATTTCAATCTGTTCACAAATAAATACTGAATAATATCGTAAGTGTGTCGATATTCAACGATAAGAGTTTCTTGAAATAATTTCATTTATTATTTTAGATTATAGCAACACAGGGTAAGGCACGCTTTGCGATAGACCAAAACAAGATGGTGGACGGAAACGTCAATAGTCTAGTGTTGCTATTATCTAAGAAATATCGCAGAACAGTGTAATATTTTACACTAGATAAACAACGATAAATGTAATCTAAGAAACTTCTAGCACAGAATCGGGATCTTCAAAACTCATTAGTCCTTTTTTCCCAGGTACCGCTACCCCATCAACTCCATCTCCAACAGTTAAAGCAGACCAGAACGAGCTCACCGTCTCGTTTCCGCCTCTCGAAGACCTCTACAGCAACACCCCGGAAAAACACTTCGGTACAGAAAACAACACTCTCGTCACGTCACAGACTGGTTCAACTGCGCTGTTGCCATGTGTGATTAGGAACATCGGTGATGGTATTGTGAGTAGCATTTCTTTTTATATTTTATTACTATTAGACGAAAGCTTAAAGCAGGATGCGTATCGAAAACACTAGTTATCGTTAAATAGAATTTACAGGAAACGTACTTACGTTTGCCAGTTTTCAAATAGAAGCAAACAGGATTTTCCGTCTAATGTTGGTTTAACTATTATAGATAGCGATTATTAAAATGCGTCAAAAATAGAACCCCAGAACAGGAAAAGAAATAAAAATAACCCGAAGGGTCTTTGAAGTCTTTTTAAACTCTCTAAAACTGTGGAAATAATTTAATCCCTATTACCTGGGAGGTTACAATGAGCTCAAGCTAAGATCATAAAGACCCGTGGTCTTTAAATAAACTATGCATTTTATTAGCAGATGTTTCACGCTGCACCTCCTTAATCAACCTGTCCTATGTCCTGTCCTAATCAACCTACCTATCACTGTCCTATTAAATATTCTATTAATTCTTGTCATTGCTCACCACTTCTTCAAATTCTCACCATATCATCAAAAATAATCTCGACCAGCCTATATACATCCCACTGTTGGGCATAGGCCTTCCTCATGGGAACAAACACATGAGGACTATGGGCCGTAATATGCGGGTAGGGAATAGCAACCAGGCCAACGGCTTAACGTGCCTTCTGAAGCAAGGAGGAGCTCGAGATCGCAAAGTTTTGGTCGCCCATCCACGGCCTGACCATGGCGAATATAGCTTTGTTTTGGATCGAAAACCAAAGCTCACTAGCCACTTCGCTAAATAGCTCCACGAAACTATTTTAAAAAATCTATCTTTGATAAACCTTCAATCTATCACAATTTTTCCTGAGTCTTCTTACTAAGGAAGAAAACTTATGAATTAGTTTCGAAAGCTTTCACGTTTCCTATAAATTACTTCAAGCATTGGTCTCTATAGGATACCTCACCTAACCGAGCGGAGGTAAAGGAAAATTCCTTCCTATCTTATTTATTACACTAATTAGCGTTCAGCTTAAACGGATACCGCTTATTTGCTTATCCAGCCCGCTTAATTTGCATAGACGTCTATTGAGACTAGGATAAAGAAACGCGGGTTCGATCCCACCGCCTGTACCACTGAGTTTGAATAAAACATACGTACAGTTCATTGTGAATATCGCCAGCCTCATATTGTGGCCGGTGCATGGCAACAGGCTCGCCATCTGTTACAAGAGGACCTAACATATCTGGCGAAATGTGGGTGTTTAACACCTCTGCCTACCCCTTCGGGGAAAGAGGCGTGATGATGTGTTATGTTATGGTAAAGGGCCCATACGCGAAACCCAAGGAACACATTGATACTAGATGACCTTAGTGAAGAAATACAACATACAAACAGAGATTGCGTTCAAGGTTAGGCTAGCTGCTAGCTTACTCTAGAACGCAATTTCAATTAAAACTCATTAAAAACACTCTTCTTCTTCTTCTTGCCCTTTTCCCACTCTAGGTGGGGTCGGCACAACATGTCTTCTTCTTCCATTCTCCTCTGTCACTCGTCAGCTCAGCATCCACTACTTTTATCCTCATATCATTCTTCACGCATTCAATCCATCGCTTCTTTGGTCTTCCTCTAACTCTAGGTCCGTCCACATCCAAATAAATATAAATACATCCAATATAAAACTTATTAAAAACACTGTTCAAGAACAAATAGTGCTTATAAAATATCCATACTTAAACTTCATGGAGACCTAACATTATTTTGCGAAATGTGGGTGTTTAACACCTGTGCTTGCCCCTTCGGGGAATGAGGCGTGATGATCATAATATGCTATGTTATGATATAGGAACGCTCGTGATGATACCATAAATATTGCTCTATTCCTCTTTTGGCACAGCCCCTAACGTTTTCGCAGCAAATTCCCGGCTTGTCTAGTCAACTAGAACATTTCCTTTCGTCAAATACTGCCCTAATTTCATAGGGGAAATTATTTCCCCTGAGGCGGAGGACGCAGCGTCGCAGGCTCTACATTTACCACGAGAAAAACACTGACATTTCCACACATATTTGTGCCAGTGAAATGTCTGGAATGTATAGCTCATATGAGGTTTTTCGGAGGGCAGATTTTAATTCTGCGAAAGGGGAATTATGTGAAATATTTTTAATGACACCGCCATTTAGACGCCTTTCGAACACGCGGTACGCTAATTCTTCGATTCTCCTTATCGTGTAACAAATTATACGGATGCTCGGTGGCGTACTGGTTCGCATGCGTAGATTTTCGATGTTGCAAAGCTACTTTCACTCTGGTTAGTCTTTGGATGGGTGACCAAAACTACGTAATCAAAAATTCCTTCGTGTTTCGGAAGACGCGGTAATCCGTTAGTTGCGCATTTGCAGCCGTTTCTACCCACCAATCCGCATTGGACCAGTGTGCAGGGTGGTGGTTTTACGGCCCATTTTTCTCATGTGTTTCTCCATGTAGGAAGGTCTGTCCCCAGCACTGGGACGCATGATGAGGACATAGTAAAAAAAATTAAAAATGTCTATTATTTTATTGTGGGCTGTAAATTTAAAAAATGCCATAGTGTTTTTAGTTTCTAAGAAAAATTTATGCAACATATTGAGCCAAATATATATTTTAATATCTTAGAGCTGAACTACTTAAATCTCAGCATCCAATATCTTTCACTCTGATTCATTACTTGGACTGTAATAGAAAATTATGACCCTCATTGAAGTGGAAATAGAGATAAAAATCCAATATTTCTGCTTTTATAAGACTCATAATCACTTACATTTAGAATTAGTAGGTATCCAATATTGTATTGTCTTAGAATGTGTTTAACCTCCACGAACAAATAAAATAACTATCATAGAATAGTCGAATATTTGACTGTACGATGACGAGTTAGGAAAATGACGAATCAGGAACAAATCCATAAGATTTTATTTTATTTCCTTAATTTTTTTAATGTTCTAATTATACTATTCTAAAGCTTATTAACAGAAAGCGCAGGAATCTCTAAGACTAGCTACACACATTCTATAGAAAAAGCTAAAAACTCGGAAGAAAGATTTAAGCCTTTAATAAATTAACTAAAAGGGTATATCTTCATCAAGAGCACGCCTCGAAATCGTTTGAGATAAAGAGTTCGCAGGCTCCAAGCATTCTGGTGAACGTTTGAATCAATAGAAAAGGCTTTCAACTTAATACTTTACCTTTAAGACGTGTGATTAACCGAACGTATATGAGATTCCTACTTGGATTTCATTTGATGTCTTTATTTCCCTTTTATTTTGTTGTACAACAAGTAAGGTAGAATAAAATGGATCACCTACATAATGGTTTAAGTAGTTCTGTTACTAAATAAAAGAGTTTTGTATAGGGCATTCTTTTGTTAGTTTAGAGTCTGATTTTTGATCCGTGGTCAGGTTGACCAGTAAATATAATGTCGTGATAAAATGACATCTTGTCTAATAGTCTAATTTTCAAACATAGCTATGTATGAGGTTAAATAAACATAGACAATTTAATCACACCACGATTCTGTGATTAGTAAAATGGTGGCTGGCGGCACAGCTGATGTATATTTCTTCGAATTTTCATCGCAAACCTAACAAATTGTCAAGGTGACGTCATACATTTTGGCGTTTCCATTGACAATATTGATCTAGAATTTAACTATTGTGGTAGACTACTGATAAAAAAAACTAACTTTTAGTGTGCAAAAACACAATGCCGAAAATTACTGACCACACTATGCCGAAATTCGCGTTATAGCGCACAGCCGAACTCCGGTCGGGCGTAAGTTCGGCAGTCATTCAACAGCAAGCAAAGTCAAAAGACAAATTATTTATTTATTTACTCTTTATTGCATATAAAAAACATACAAAATATGGTAAAAATAAACGTTTGCAAGGGCGGACTTATCCCTAACAGAGATGAGACAGTCAACCCATGAAAGGTAATCATAGAAATCACAAAGGGTAGGCGACACAAATGCAAAAAAAGACAACATTCTAGTGAAAAAGAAACAAAATATGTTGTATAAATAGTCACAAATTATAGGTTATTAAAACACGAGCGTGGTTTTAAAAAACGAGTTTTTTAATAGTAGGAATCACGCGAATGTTTTAATAATGAATTATGTGCAGTTACACACACTACTTTACCTAAACTCATTATTCAAAGAAATATAACAAAAATGTAATTAATTTTATTTATTGTCGGCTGTCTGGAAAACATTTGCCATTGTTTCGTGCGTTTTTAAGAAAAATAAGTGTTGCATAATGAGTCCAACCTGTTGCATAATGGTCATTATGTTACAGTTTCTATTTTTAAATTTTCGTTTTTATCATCTGTGTTAAAAAGTATGTCATTATGAGTCCGAGTCTGAGTTCATAATTCGAACATTATAACATGAGTGTAGATAAAATACATTATTATATATACCTACTTAAATATATGTTATAAAATAAATAAATACATACATACATTTGTAATCATATTTATAAAATAGACATGATGGGATTACATATCTCTGATTAAGCCATAGTTTAAGATAATTATATAAAAGTGCTTTTTTAGTGAATAGAAGGACTGTACTGGATAGAAGCTGGAAGACAGTTCCACATCCGAGCAGCGGAACGTAAAAGAGTGTAGCAGAAAAGTGGAATTACATTTGGTGGAAGGTCTGGCATCTTGATGACACAAAGACGCTTAAGACGAAAGGGGGTTTCCAGTTGTCACAACTGGAAACGGGAATTTATTGCATTTCATAAGTAAATTAGTGCTGACAATAACTTTGTATGTATCAAAAAGAACCTTGTATGGCACAGCAATTTTAGAGAGGAACATTATTATAAAATTAAACACAGCAACACATTATACGCGACCGAAGTATTAAGAACACAAATTGCGCAATTGAATTTCGGTCGTGTAAGTTCGGCTCTCATGGCGTAAGTTCGGCACTTATATCAATCGAAAACGTCGGAACGTAAAATCAGACGCGGAAATTCGGTGTATTTAGACACTGCCGAACCGACAAAGGTAGCTTTTTTTCGAAACTTTTATATATTGCTATTAGAAAACAAGATAACATAGCTAAGGAAGAGTGGCATCTTCTGACACAGGTGCGTCACTACTTAATAGAGGAAGTCAACAACTAACTTCTAAACCTTATTGTGAATGAAATACATACATACATACAAAAAATCACGCCTGTAATCCCCGAAGGGGTAGGCAGAGTCCAATTAGCACTGTGTTCCTTACGACCACATTTAGCCATACAAAAATTAAGTTTGATCAGATCGTGAAAGAGAAGTAACAAGTGGCTAGCTCATCGCCTACACAATCACAGACCCAGTACCCAATACGCCCTTAGTCGCCTTTTACGACATGCTAGGCAGATGGTACTTTCTTTTTGTGTCCCGGACCAACACGGGTGAAATAAACATCTATTTTTATTTTTTTTGTTGCTCATAACTAAAATAGCATTTATGAATAAGAGTGTAAGAACATAAATGGGTCTATGAGGGAATTCTAGAAGGTAGCGCCAGGTTTCTGGTGAGTCCTACACAAGCTTACCGCCTTTCCAGCGGTAGGTATGGTCCGTAAATTTGGTACACATATACATACCATACCAACGCGTCCATCCGAAAAAAAGGCTTGTCCTAAGGCAGTTTTTAAGTCAATTGTACTATATAGCTACGAATATAAACCTTGAAAAGCTTTTAAGATAATGGATCATAATCGCATGTCTGTATCCTTCATATACGATTTTTTGTACCGTGACGGCAGATGTAGATTGTAGATATGTCTCATAACGAAATAAGGCTTCATCGCTCATTTATTTAAAAATGGGTTCTAGGTTCGATCTCGGTGGGGGCAAATTTTTGTGAAATGAATACGAGCATTTGTTATATATTTATACATACAATCAATCACAACTATTATCCCCTAAGAGTTAGTCAGAGACTCGGCAAAAGTACCGCAAAAGCAGTCCACTACCACAGTCCGTGCTTCACCAAGCAGTGACTGCATATGAGCTCAGCGTGACAGGCGGTGAGCCCGTCGCCGCTGTAAGTTATTGGCTGTGCAGTTTTAGTTATTCATTACACCCAAGGGAAGAGATGGGTTGGTAGTATTCTTTGGATATTTATAATTATGTAATTATCTTTATATATATTTATTCGTCATCTAGCATCCGTAACACAAGCAGCATTAGTTGCTTAAAATGGGCTAGTTAATAGATGTGAATATCTGAAGTTATTTATTTATTGATTTACCTGTAATAAAAATGCGAATAGAAGCAACAAAAATTAAATCTTCAAATGGAGTACGGAACGACGCTTCAGATTAAGCCCCTGGCATTTCAAAGGGGAAAAAAAGTAATTAATTTGTATCCAACAAACAGAACAAACAATAACCGGCGACTCAAGCTAACAACTCCATTCTGGAATCACAAACGAGACGTCTTCGCATTGTGGAGATATCTTTGTTTTACGACGTTCTTAGAACTTGCAGCAAAATTTTCTTCGTACAAACGTTTATGGGAAGTGTCAGGCGGGGTTCAATGTTGTTGCTAAAATGCTGTTTAATTGTTCGTAGTGTAATTTAATTTATTAACATGTTAACGGGAGAATGAAATAAAAGATAATTTTATATATATCCGTGTTATCCGTACCACTGAGTTTGAATATAATTTGAGTACCTACAGTAGTTTATGATTGTCTTTTATCTTATATAATATAGTATATATACGCCTCTGCTACTCCTTCGGGGAAAGAGGCGTAATGATATGTTCAGATTCAGATTCAGATTCATTTATTTTTTTGTTTATGTGTTGTACAATAAAACTTTATTATATGTTGTACAAAATGTGGCCGTATTTCCAAGAACGATATCTCCCAGGCAACCTAAAGATGGAGAGGAACATCTTTAGGTTGCCTGGGTTACAACAAGTTTTTTTTATTTTTACATACGACAGGTAAGCTCTTGACCTTCATCTCACCTGATGGTAAGTGACGACAAGGCCGAAGGTGGAAGCGAGCTTCATCTGTAATCCTCAACAACTGAGGAACTGGCTATCTTACCTCTGATTGCCGGAACACAACAATTCTTAAAACATTGTTATTATGGCGACAAATTTAGGTAAGACGTTGGTAGCTAGCCAGGCGGGCTTAGAAGCCCTACCACCAACCAAACCGAGCAGAAAAACTTCTGCCCCCATGGGAAATCGAACCCGGACCACCCGATCAACACCCGGTGTTGTGAAAAAAGTTACAAAAAATACAAAAACAATATATAATCAATGATTAATCAGGTTTGCTGGATGGGGAAAAATTCTTCCTACTGTTCGTTTAAGAGGTCGCTGATATTCGAATAATAATGTATCACTTGCGATATACAAAAAAAACACTATGACTATGACTCCATTATTTTTCTAGACAAAGGACTTAGGGCAAATTCGACCAAATTTCGATTAGCGTGATGTAGTAATACCAAAAATGCTTTAGTTTCAGATGCGTACACGGCCAAAAATTGACCGTGTACGCAGAACACCATTACAGCGGATTATTCGCTGTAAGGGCGGTTTCGACCAAATTTCGTGTTAGTACACTGACGTACACCAATAAATGCTTCAATTTCATTGGTCGAATCCGCTGTAATGTCGGTGTTCTGTACTCGGCCGATTTTTTATCGTATACGCATTTGACAGCGGAAGCATTTATTTATTATTTTTGCACGACGTACAATGACGGACTTGAGGTATTCTCTCTTCTCTTAAAACGACGGTACAATAAAAGTAAAAAAAAAAGACGTGTGGCACTCGGGGACTGCCGCGGTAAAGCTATTGCATAGCATTTTGTATCAACTTATGCAATTATAATTTTATTTATTTATTTTATTCATGCATTATTTCTTTTTCTTTGATATTAATTCAAGTTACACTTTTTGAGCGTGGTGACCGATAAGAAAACAAATTTTTTTATTATTAAATAAATAAAAAAAGTTTATATTGTTTAAAATATTTTTTATTATTTTACAATACATGTGTGGGTTTTATTATCTTAACGCCGTGTCGAAGACTGCCGAACTGAAACGACGTTAGACGATGCACGGCCTTCAAGCCACACCTCCTTGCGCATCGGAGTAGGAACGTGAGGTTTTTTCGTTACGGAATTTCTGGACTCGGTCCCCGCGCTCAAGGCCCGCGATAGAAGCTATGCAATAGCTTAAAAACAAGAAAGAAAGAAAGAAAGAAAATAATTTACTAAGGGTGAATTCGACCAAATTGAGATTAGTAACACGGGAATAGTAATACCAAACTGAGCTGAAACGATTGGTCGAATCTGCCCTATGTCAAACAAGATATTGACACATTTGTGCGCGAAAAACAGCGTACTCCATTAAAATAATATTACTCGCGTGTAGCCAAACATGAAAAAACTAGGATAGCTAATCGGCTCCGCCCTTAGGGCAGATTTGACCAATCGTGTAAACTCAGTTTGGTATTACTAGTCCCGTGTTACTAATCTCAAGTTGGTCGAATTCGCCCTAAGAAATATAGACAATATAATATTTTTGGTGGTATGGACATGTGATGAGGAGGGATGAATGTCACATCACAAGAAGGATGCTGAGCATGGATGTGGACGGACCTAGAGTTAGAGGAAGACCAAAGAAGCGATGGATTGAATGCGTGAAGAATGATATGAGGATAAAAGAAGTGGATGCTGAGCTGACGAGTGACAGAGGAGAATGGAAGAAGAAGACATGTTGTGCCGACCCCACCTAGAGTGGGAAAAGGGCAAGAAGAAGAAGAGATAATATTTTTGGTGTTACTACGCCAGTGTAGCTAATCAATGGTCGAATTCGCTCTAAGTCGAGTATTCGAATCCGCAGGAGGAGAACAATCATTATTTTGTTTTTATTTCGAATATCAAAACTTTCAACTATAATCTTGATGCTATGGGAGGCAATAACGGCGTTGCCGAGCTCGGATCCCGTTTTAAAATTACAGAACTTCAAGCGACTAACAAACAAGATACAACTACTAACTAAACCCATTTTCTAACTTGGATAGTAAACAAACGTGTTTAAGATAAAGGATTTTATGATCGGATCACTTTTCTTTGTGACTACACAATAATATTTTGATCATTATCAAAAGAGTTTATTTTATACAAAGCTCAGCAAATGACTCCACACTACCTGAGGATAAGCAGTAGAGGAGTCCTTAAATGAAGATAGCTAGTGCAGCATACTGACATACTGCCCTAGCCACCCCCAACTTGCCGGCCCAAAAAATGATTTTTCACGCCTCTTTTGAAGGAGCCCATATTGTAAGAAGGAGGGAATACGTGTGCCAGCAAGGAATTCCACGCTTTAGCTGCGCGACAGAGAAAGGAGTCACGAAATCTCTTAGTGCGCAACGTAGCAACAGTGAAAGTGTGACTCCGTAAACCAGCACGCGTACTCTTGTGAAGGAAAGGAGAGGGAGGGATAAGGTCAAAGAGTTCTTAAATATTATATTGTCAGAGAAATTGAATAAATCACTTGAGTTTAATTTTGAGTTTCTGGCTACGTATGATACGAGTAGAAACAATAAAATTATTAAGTAATGAGTATAGAGACGTGATAATAATATCGCATTAAATGTTACACCAAATTTTTTTTCTGTTCCAAAGAGGAAGGTTCAAAAGTTGGATAAGGAACCCCATGGGACGTTTCGTAGCTACGCCGCCCGCCAGTGAGGCCATGCGCGCGCTTACGATAACACAAGATAGTAGTAGCGTTTCACAGCTACACACGCGCGCATATACGTCGAAATATTAGGTCCTTACATATGAAATTGGCGTTTTGTATGGAGATTTTGGGGAATTCTGCATTTTCCATACTAACATTTTATCAGTTTTCTTCACAACGACAAATCCAGAGATAATAATATTTGGCATGTATCATAAGACAAGCTTTAGCTATATGTGTGATATCACACTTCTTAAAAATTATTTATCTTTTTTATGTGAATGCAAATCAAATTATGTATTCGGAAGGCACTGAAAAGGAGCTGTCGCCGTGTCCAATTTTAACACAATTATACTTACAACAAATTATCAAAACAAGTCAAAAGAGCTCAAAAATATAGTCTATTTTTAGACGAGGTAATTATTTTTTAGGAATACTCTGAATCTTAATAGTTACGAACAAAATACTAAGAGAGAAGAAAAACACAAATTTTATAGGTAAGGACCCAATATATTGCGTACTCGCACAGAGTAAATACCTACTCACAAACAGAAACCATACTCAATACTCAATACTCAATATTTATTGCATTCCATAATGTACATTAAGATGGTAGTTTTTAGGATTAGGAACAATTATGGACCCTGGCGGGCACAGCACAAATTATTCAAACAATAGGAGAGAGGAAGAAATCTTATAATAATGTTATACGTTTTTGTAGCCCTTCCTATAGTTCAAGTATTACTAATTATATTTAATCGTATTATGTTAGATTTATTTATTTAAAGTAATTTAGTAGTTTATCATAATATATTTAAAAACTATCATAAATGTTAGAATACCTCATTATAACTACCTATTATTATTATTTAGAATTTAGAAGCACAATAAAAAAATTATAATATAACGTTATCTTTATAGGCTTACGTTAATATTTGTTTATTAGATAGATGAATGAATGAATTGTATTAGAATTGTTATTTTTTTTTTAGATTTTATTTTTACCATTTTATATTATATATTTAACCATTGGTATATCACGTAGATTTTAAGTTTTATCTTCCAGATATTCTTTTATGCTGTAGTAGGTTTTGTTGATTAAAAAGTGTTTTAGTAAATTAGTGAATGTATTGGATTTTTTCTCACTTCTTATATATTCCGGTAACTTATTATATATTTTTATTGACATAACTAAAGGACCGGATGAATGCATTGCCAGCCGAGAAACTGGTAAATGTAATATGTTTTTATGTCTAAGTTGGTATTTTGTTTGTATGTTTTCTCGTTTCGTATAAAATTCTGGATATTTATGAACAAATTTACATATTTCTAAAATATAAATGGAGGGAAAAGTTAATAGGTTTAGTTTTTGAAAATGGGGTTTGCAAGAGTCCGTTTGTTTAATATTTACCAATATTCTGATTAATTTCTTTTGTAATGTAAATACTGTTAATGCATCGGTACTATTTCCCCACAAGATTACACCATACGTGAGCCACGAATATGCATAAGCGTAGTAGGTGACTAGAGCAGTGGATAAATCCGTGGCCTTTTTTATATATTTTTATACATTAAGGCATAGGTGATTCACTGTATTATCTTTTTATAGGAATACAACTATCATATACACATGTTTTTTTATTATTGTTCATATACAATTAACACCAAATGAACTTTTCTGACTCCTTCTGTCACTTTCATTGGCATTGTATTTACATAACTCGTGATTTGAGTAAGTTGAGTCTAGCTTATGTTTTGAAATGTTTGTACTTAAAATGTAACCATCGCTGTTGAGTTTATAATGTCCAAAGTATATAAACTGTAAAACTATTGTTGAAATGAGATTGTAAACTTGTTTGTGGTTGAAATAAAGAGAGAAAAAATATATATCAAAATGTAGGTCAGCGTACCTATGAAACATTTCTCAGAAGCTTATTTTGAACACACAGTACTTACTACATTCCCAACTGCCTTCAATACATATTTATGTATTCCACTTACCACCAAGCCTTAATAATAATTAACCAGCTTACGTTTATGCTTTGTATATTTGATGAGGTATTAGCATATAATATGGTTACACATATCAATAATTCTCTTACTCCTAACTCCTAACCAACATATAGTAAAACTAACTTTTGCCCGCGACTTCGTCAGCGTACAATAGTTAGTGCGTTGAGCTAGTGTGCTGGTATGTAGTCAACGGACGGTAAATTTTCGGTAAAATTGGTTCGGTAGATTTGACGTGAAAGCGAGACAGACAGACAGCGTTACTTTCGCATTTATAATATTAGTAGTATGGATTAGAAATATTAATATTTCATTCAGATCAAATTTGGCTCAAATTCTGACTTTTACTTCGCAAATATTCGAGTATTTTATATTTCTTTGATGTGTAATATATATCCAATTTTAGATATACTTTACTCAGAAATACACATTGATTTGGTAATGGTAAACATAATTATTTTCCTTAGATAACGCCCGTCGTAATATATTACCTACGCTCTGACTAATTTCAGAGTAAATAAAATAAATGCCATTTATTTCGCATATCTATTCGCTAGAGAGTTGTACGGGAAAATTCATTTAACTTTTGTAAGACTTCTTCTAAAAATGTTACGTGTAATTGATGTTTTTTTGATGAGTTCGGAAAAAAACCGTCTATCGCTTGCCATATGTTAATAAAAGGCACTGCTCTGATCTGCCTACCTTTAAGGAAAATAGTTGAAATGATTATTATATGTTGAATATTTTTTTAAAACTAGCTGTTGCTTAGGACGTCATCCGCGGTTCTATGATTTTTTAACTGTCCCACGGGAACCCTTTAATTTTAAGAAATAAAAAATATCTGGGATATAAGATATCACCGTGCAAAATTTCACTGAAATCGGTCCAGCCATTTCGATTATTAGCTAGTACAGACAGAGAAAAAAAATTGAAAAAGCATTTTTTTTTACAGCCCTGATTTTAAGCCTGTGTCCAGCAGTGAACGTAATAGGCTAAGGACGGACGGACTATCTTTGGTGATGATAACATTACTGGTATACACACCCCACTGCTGGGCATAGGCTTTTCCATATGGAGAAAGACATGAGGAGTTCGGATTCGGTTTACTGTGTAAAAATGGTAGTAATAGCGACCGGCGACCGTCTTACTTAACGTGAAACTGGAGATCACAGATGGCGAAACTAGCTTTGTTTTCGGGAAAGTCAAAGCTTACGAATCACTCCACGACCGAGGTCCTCCTTGTTAATAATAATATTATGGAAAAGAAAACATACAATCCTCTTACACTGGCGAGGCTCGTCTCGAACAATATTTTAATTAATTAAAACAGGTACTTTCAGCTGACCCCATAAATTATGTTGATATTGCGTGGGCTGTGAGGAAAATCGCTTAAAGCCACTTGATACTATTCTCACCACTTACACTCCTCTTTGAAAATTATTTAATCTGAAACTGTAGACGTTGAATGTCTGTTTATAGAAAAAAAAATGCTTAAAATCAAGTCAGGCAGATGTAAATTAAAAAAAAAATCATTTTTTTTGTTTCTCTGACTGTTCGTTTGTTTGTCTGTTTGTACGGGCTAATCTCCAAAATGACTGGACCGATTTCATTGAAATTTTGCACGGTGTTACCTTATATTCCTGATCAACATCTCAGATACTTTTATTCCGGAAAATTAAAGGATTCCCGTGGGATATTTAAAAAAACATAGCAACCGCGAATGAAGTCGCGGGCAACAGCTACTTTATTTATAAATTTATCGTGTTGTCAAACATTCAAACTATGTTGTTATTAATGTATGCCATAATTATTAATTACGACTGGAGAACAAATGCCTGTATTCATCACACAAACATTTGCCCCCACCGGGAATCGAACCCTAAACCTCTCGAGATGGCTGTGCCTTGAGACCGGCGTACAGACCACTCGACCCCGGAGGTCGTTGAAAGTTTAAGTTAATTTACCTGTTCCTAACTAGCCACGATACAACACATGGTTCCGTACCCTTAAAACTCGATCGCACGATAAAGTGTGACACTGGATCGGAAAATTATGTTCATTGTTTTTGTGTCAGCTATTTTCTATCCGAGGTTTATGGTACAGTCCGATTAGAGTACCATAAATAAAGGCGCGAACGTTACACAACATTTGGCAAACGGGTACAGTTAGGGTTGGCACCTGGTGGTAATTTAAATGGAGATTTAAATAATTTTGAGTTGAGATACATTTTGAAATTTTAATTTTATGTTTTCAAACATTTTACAGTTTTTTTTTGTTTTTGTGATCATCTGCTACTTAGGAATATTAGGCCTGTGTTAGAGGCGACATAGACGTATTTACGTTTTTGTTTATTAGATCAGACAAATTCTTTAATCTCATCTCATCAAATCTTATGCGGGTTCTAATTAATAAGGGAAGATAGTAAGGCGAAACTAAGTCACATCAGTAACTACAGAAATTTGACGACCTCCGTGGTCGAGTAGTCTGTATGCCGGTCTCAAGGCGTCGCCATCTCAAGAGGTTCTGGGATCGATCCCGGTCGGGGCAAATGTTTGAGAGATGAATTTTCAGGCATTTGTTTTCTAGTCTTGGATGTTTATATATATTTACGTATATTCAGGATATTTATATGTACTTATCTATTAAATAAATTTATACGTCATGTCATGTCTGTAACACGAGCATGAGTTGCTTACATAATTTAAACTATTTGTAAAACAAACCTTAATTAAAAAGGCTATTATAATGTCCAAGATTATTTTGATGATAACCAGGTCTGGAAATGAATTGTTATATTGTTGGACTGTATTGGTGTTTGTTAATTAAAACATTTCTTTAATGTTGTGTTGGAGGATGTCATTAGCTGCATGATTCGATGATGAAATTTTCTGGAAGTCGTTCTTTTTCATGAGTAATTTTGTCATTATAACTTGTGACATCTTATTCATGTCACTTTGGCTTGCCTGTAATTTGTATAACGTAAGACAATTTTGTATAAAGGGAGGATGGACCCCTTGCAGAGTTTCTTGCCTGTATCTTCTCTTGACAAGGCCTCCCGGTAGAGAACAGGAAGACAAAAATGTAGAGGTAGACCAGTAGAAGTGTAGAGTTTGTTTGTAAACTTTTATTATTATGACTCGTCATAAGTGTAACTACTTACTGGTTACCTAAATGATCAAATAAAGAATTTCATTTCAATTCATTTCATTTTAATAGGGCTAGTTGACAGGTGTGAATGTTTGAAGATATTTAATATTGGGTCCTTACCTATGAAATTGGTGTTTTTTTTCTCTCTTAATATTTTGTCTGTAACTATTAAGATTCAGAGTATTCCTAAAAAATAATTACCTCGTCTGAAAATAGACTATATTTTTGAGCTCTTTTGATTTGTTTTGATAATTTGTTGTAAGTTTAATTGTGTTAAAATTGGACACGGAGACAACTCTTTTTAAGTGCCTCCCGAATACATCATTTTATTTGCATTCACTTAAAAACGATAAATAATTTTTATGAAGTGTGATATTACACATATTGCTTAAGCTAGTCTAATGATAGATGCCAAATATTATTATCTTTGGATTTGTCATTGTAAAGAAAACTGAAAAAAATTTAGTATGGAAAATGCAGAATTCCCCAAAATCTCCATACAAAATACCAATTTCATAGGTAAGGACCTAATAATATTTATTTATTTACGTACAAAAGACAATCGTCGCTCAAACATACCTCCCAGCAAGATTATTTATTGTGCTACATGCAACTTCAAGAATGGAGTAACGAGAGATTATGTTGCACTTCATGTAAAACAGATAGAGTATAGATGTTCCCATAGTCTCTTTGATTACGAACCATATTTAAACAAGAGAGATTCCTAACATTTACGTGTATTTATATACTAGAGATATGTCTATTTGTAACACAACAGAAGGATATTTTTGTTAAAAAGTCCAAATCAATAAACAATATACGTTCACAGTACAAGCATAACCTTTCTGTAGCAAATTCTTCAAGCTACATAGTTGACAAGAGTACATATGTCGTTGGAATCAAAATATTCAATCACTTACCATGGTATATTAAGTCCCTAGAGGGGAGACTATTTAAAATAAAATTAAAAGAATGGCTAATAAATAAATGATTTTATAATCTAAATGAATATTTTAACTTGAGTCATGAATAGAATCAATAAAACCTATTTGTATTAAATACCTATTTTTGTGTAAACTTAAGTATGTGTCTAATGTAATAATTAAAAATTGGAATGTGATTTTATTTTATACGAATTTTAAATGTAACACCCATTGTACACAGAATGACAATAAATTTTTATCTTATCTTATCTTATCTTTGAAGCACCTTTTTTGAGGAGGCGGATTTCACAAAGGTTTCATTTAATTTCTCAGATGAAAATAATATAAATGAATCTTCTACAATAAAAATACAGTACTATTTTCGTCGCGATATATTTTTTAAACATACATTAATATTGATAAAAAATTCTTCTTGCGAAATAAAAAAGCTCAAAGCATACAGTTTATTTTATCAAAGACAACCCTGCCACCTATATGCCGTGTTTGTTTACCAGGACAAATTCGTTAGAGCAAATTATGTGGAAACATGTTTTTTGTGGCGGCAAACACACATTTTCAACTTTATACCGGTGGGATAAGACGCAAATTGAATTGGTTGTCCTGTGGCGTTGTGTTTGACGCGTAATGGAATTCTCCCTCGAAACCGTTGGAACTGCTTACTTGATTAGATCGTAATATAATTTTTGGGCAACGTTAAGAATAAAACAAGACAAGTAATGAAGGATCATTACGTGTCTTGTTTTATTCTTATTACATTTTTAGGTTTTGATAGACAGTAAAAACTTTTTGGAGCTTCTTAAATTAATAAAGAAGTAATCTTTTTTTTTAATTTGAAATGTGGAACATCTTTTTTGAGTGTAATAAAAACAAACTGAATCAAATCAAAAACGTTTATTCAGTTAGCACGTGCTTATAAGTACCTATCTAAAACGTTTAACACAATTTCATGAAAGAGAAAAACACATCCATCATGGAAGAACCCAAATTTTCGCCTAATATGAATACTTAAATAAATAAATAA
This sequence comes from Parapoynx stratiotata, assembly GCA_910589355.1. NCBI lineage: Eukaryota > Metazoa > Arthropoda > Insecta > Lepidoptera > Crambidae > Parapoynx > Parapoynx stratiotata. The sequence continues at coordinate 11,527,976 of OU342481.1, forward strand.
TACATAAATATCCTCAGACATTCACACCTATCAACTAGCCCCATTTTAAGCAACTAATGCTGCTTGTGTTACGGACACTAGATGACGGATAAATATATTTAATAGATAAATTAAATCAAAATCAAAATCAAAATCAAAAATAATTTTATTTCATAGGCCAAGTTCGGCACTTAAAATCGTCAACATTTAACATTTTACATATTATGTATTTTACAAATAAATAGCTTATTGTAAATTATTTTAAATTAAAATTATTATTTTAAATTACAGTATTAAATTATACTATTGTTTTTAATTTCATTACCGCGAGCGCTTGTAACAAGTACATCCACAGGACAGTACAGGTACTTCGTTGACTGTGGTTGTAATCGATACAAGCGGCCGGATTCCGAGAGTAAGGCTTTTCATGAGAAGAACCCGGCAAGAAACTCATGAGCCACTTTTTTAAATAGCCAATCATAAAATTTTTGTCACTTTTAAATATGTTTTTACATTATTTCTTAATTCCTATCAGTCCATCAAAATAACATGCATAAGATAACAGTATTTATTACATAACTATTTCCACACCATTTTATCTTCAAGATAATCTTGAATTTTGTAATAGCCTTTTTTCATTAAAGTTTTTTTAATATAGGGTTTAAATTTATGAAAAGGCAGTTTTGTTATATTTGGTGGGATTTTATTATAAAACTGTATACATTTCCCCATAAATGACCGATTTGTTTTACGCAGTCTGAAAACAGGCACAGCGAGTTTATTTCTGTTTCTAGTATTTACATTATGATAGTCGTTATTTTTCATGAACGTGTGGTTATGTTTATAAACATATACAATATTTTCATAGATGTATTGGGAGGCAACAGTCAATATATCAATTTCCTTGAATAATTCTCTAAGTGAGTCCCGTGGCTTAAGTCTGTAGATGGCTCGTACAGCTCTTTTTTGTAAAATAAAGATAGTCTCAATATCAGCTGCTGACCCCCACAATAACAAGCCGTATGACATTACGCTATGAAAATAGCTAAAGTAGACAAGTCTCGCCGTTTCAACATCAGATAAGAGTCTGATTTTTTTAACTGCAAAGGCAGCAGAGCTAAGTCTTTCTGCTAAGGTTAGTATGTGCGGATTCCACTGGAGGCGTGAATCTAGTGTAATTCCTAAAAATAGTGTGGAATCAACACACTCTAACACTTGTTCGTTAATTTTTATTATTGTATCGACTTGTCTTACATTTGGTAATGAAAACTTTATGCATTTTGTTTTCCTCGCGTTTAAACATAGGTTGTTATTATTAAACCAAGTGATCACTTTACTAACGGTGCTATTAACATCGTCACAATTTTTTTCATATCTATTAATGTCAAAGATTAGTGATGTATCATCTGCAAATAGTACCGTTTTACATAGATCTTTAGTATAACACGCCAAATCATTTATATATATTAAGAATAACAGAGGTCCTAGTATTGAACCTTGAGGTACGCCCATCAACATCGGGGTCCCCGAAGACTTAGCTTTATTAATAACAACTGTTTGACTTCGGTCGCTCAGATATGACTCTATTAATTTTTGTGAATTTACTGAAACACCATAATGTTTTAATTTAGATAATAAAGTTTTATGGTCAACACAGTCAAAAGCTTTGGACAAGTCACAGAAGATCCCTACAGCATCTTTTTTACTCTCCCATGCATCAAAAACATGCTTCATTAACGCAATCCCGGCATCTGTTGTGTTTCTACCTTTAGTAAATCCGAACTGTGAATTATGAAACAATTTGTTTAGTGTAAAGTGAGCTAATAGCTGATTAAGCATAATTTTTTCAAATATTTTGCTAAGAGATGGTAGAATTGAGATAGGTCGAAAATTTGTTGGATCACTCCTATTTCCTGTCTTAAAGAGAGGTAAGATTTTACTACATTTCATCAAATTTGGAAAAACTCCCTCATCAACGCAGTTATTAAAGATAAGAGTCAAGAGTGGAGCTATAACATTTATTATAGATTTAATTATTGTGACGGAAAGACCCCAAAGGTCTTCTGTGTTTTTCATATTTAGTGATTTGAATGCTTTTAATACAGTATTAGTATCTATTTTTCGGAAATTAAATACTTTATCACATTTCTGAACACATGACTCTAATAACTTTATAGATTGCTCAGTACACGAATTTAGATCACTTGTAATTTCAACAGGTATGTTAGAAAAAAAAGACTCGAATGTATTTGCAACCTCTTTATCGCTATTTATAATTCTACCGTCCATGCTTATTTTATATCTTTTATCACAATTTTTTGCCCTGCCAGTTTCTTGGTTAATTATTTTCCAAGTAGTTTTTATTTTATTATTGGCATGTTTTATCTTATTACTAATGAAGTTAGCTTTAGCTATATTGCATACTTTTTTAAATGTTTTGGAATAATTCCTAACATAAGAAATAAAAGCCGGATCAGAGGAGATTGATTTCTGAGAATACAAATCATATAATTTTTTCCTACTTATATGTATACCAGGTGTAGCCCAGTCACTAAATTTCTTTTTAGAATTTATAGAGATTGTTTTTTGAGTAAACACACTATCAAACTCCTGCCTTATTTGGTGAAACAAGTCTGCATATAGTTTATTGGGGTCATCATTATATTTAAGGTCCGCAAGTCTATTTTCAATATTATTTTCAAAATTCTTCATGCGACTGTCTGAAATAGTTCTAAGCGTGATTTTTTGAACACTGTTAACATGATGGTGCTCAATAGTAATTTTCTGTCCACTATGATCCGAGTTCACACAATGTATAATAGATTTATGAAGTATCTCACAGTTACAGAAAATATTATCCAAGCAAGTAGCTGTTGTGGGTGTAATTCTCGTAGGTTCAAAAAAGGTGTTGTATAGATTAAATGATCTAAATAAATAGATTAACCTATTCGAGTAATTGTTTGTTATTAAAATGTTTATATTAAAGTCGCCACAAACAACTATCTTCTTGTTGTTGTTACAAATAGTATCCAGTACATTTTCCATAGCAGATTCAAACAGATCATAGTTTCCAGATGGGGGTCTGTATACACATACAATAATAATTTGCTCAAGTTCAACGCAAGATATTTCTACTACTCGTTCTATAGAATACAAAGTTATGTCTTTTCTTTCTTTATATTTTATATCATTTAATAATATTATTAGAGATCCACCCCTGATGGCAGATTCTCTGGTGAAAGCACTTACAATATTATAGTTATCAAAACATGTTAACATCTCACTTTTTTTTAGCCAATGTTCTGTCAGACATAGCACATGTATTTGCTTACTCTGCAGAAAAAGTGATATTTCCAAGTCTTTACCAGAAAAGCCTTGAATATTTTGATGGACTATATTAATCTTGTTTGATTTTATTCTTAGAGATTGCTTGCCAGAGACTGCCTCTGTTGTCTTAACTACTAATTTAAATTAATTGGTATACATTTCAACATACCTTTCAAATTGTCATTATTGACAAGCTCAATAGGAGCTTTGTATTTTCCCTGCTCAATAAAAGCAGTTTGTACAGCCAAGTTCTTGGCTAAGTTATATAGAACGTGGCCTAGCAATACAGCTAATTGTTTTTTATAGTATCTTGGTAGAAAAATTCTACCCCTGGTCAAAGAAAAATTATTTTTTACACATGTCAATTTATTAATGTCTATTAGTTGAATTTTTTCATTATAAATACATATAAATATCCTGAATATATAAAAACATCTAATACTGGAGAACAAATGCCTGAAAACATCTGCCCCCACCGGGTATCGAACCTAGATCCTCTTGAGATGGCGGCTCCTTGAGACCGGCGTAGAATAGATCTTTACGTAGTCGATAAGAGCCAGTTCCCATGTATTTAAATTGTGTAAGACATGCGATATCTTAATTTAAAATTAAGTGTACCAGACGGTTCTTCTTCGGTTTCTCCGGATCTGCCTTGTTGACAAAGTGGCAAAACAGTCTTATATTAACTTACAATTTATATCAGAACGTTTGAGGTATTTCTTTAGAGCTAATCTATACTTTATTGTGTGGTTTCATAAGTCGCTTTTTATTTACTTTCACGTTCTCAGTGCTGTAAAATATTTTTGCATTGAAATCAACTTTATCTAGACACTAGTCAGTCTCACTTAATTAAATTAAAACCTAAAAATGCGTCTGACAATAAATAAAAGAACGTGAAAATGAACACGTGAGATGTGCAACTTGGAAACAATCCAAACTAAAACCTAGCTAAAATTGTAATAACAGTTTGAATCTTCGAGGTTTTCATTATAAAAAGCACTCTCACTTCGAGCTGCATTCAGAAATGTCAAGAATGATTTGCATAGGAAACGTGAAAAGCGCCCCTAGCGGAAACAAGATGAAATCACATTTCTCATAGAAATTGACATTTTTGACGTTCTTAACGCAACTCAAAGTGAGAAGTATTTTTACAAGCGGTGAAATCTTGCAACTTAATTTTGAAGCAGCTATCTTTAACCGATTGAGCTGAAATTTTGCATGTATGTGTAAATCGGATGCCAATGCAATATTATTATGACTTCCAGCTGATCTGATGATGGAGCTGGAAGGCCATAGGAACTCAGTAACTCAATGCCATCAAGTTTGGGCGTTTGAATTGCCTTATCGAGTATTTTGGCTTAAACACTAAAGTGAAATAAAATAATAAAAACTGCTTGGTTAAATAAAAGATTTTTAATTTACAATGCAAATTGCTACAGTGCACTTAACCCTTAATTAAGATTTTGCTCTGTTTTAAAGTTTTTCAGGTTGTAATAATTGGAAAATAAACAGTTTTTAAATATTTTTTTTTTATAAAACTTAAACTAGCAGTAGATCAGGCACTATAGGATATTAAACATTTAAAAAAAAAATAATTATGCGATCTCCTTGGGATATTGCGTAAATTAAAATAAATCGGTTTGAAACTAAGGCCATAGTTACTTGTATTCAGTTAAAAAAATATCTATTCAAAAATATAACACACATAGCTATTGGAAGGTGGCACCAGGATCTACACAAAGGCGTCTTACTTTTATGTTTAATAAGGAATTACTCTGAATAGACTAAAATTTGAACCTAGACGCCATAGTAACATTTTATTTTAAAGCCAAATAAAATTATAAAAAAATAAAATAATTAAATTAAATTAAAAAAATAAAAATTAAATTAATTAAAAAAATTAAATTCACTACACTTCACTTTTTAAATTATGGCAATCGGTCGCTCAGGGAACAACCATTTTTGCCAAACCAAAGTCAAATTATTTATTGCATTGTACTATGTGACTAAAAATTTTACTTTGACTTTGCTTTTTCGATCAAAATAATAAGTCGATAAAAAATTTTACTTCCAAAAATATTGAAAAAAAGTTTTGTGTTGTTAACTAAATAACTATCCACAGTGAGCTTTTAGCATAAAACTTGCATTGTCATTCAGTTACGAGAATATGGCGAATTTATTTATATAAAAAAATCTTCAATATTACCAAGGCATAATAGGAAACTGGTAATGTGGTGTAACAATCTACGTCAGGGCTCATTGCCTAGGCTTTGGGCTATGATGAATGGTCTATATCACGCACAATAGACGTAAATCCTTGTATCAATGGGATAAGGTATTATTTTGCTTACTCACTTTCATCTGACACAGCCTGTAGACTATAGCGAGCTTAGCTCAGTTTCATAGAACTAATAATTATACACATAAAGGTACTTACATTTTATAAAAATAGCCTCCAGCGTACATATGTATTACTATGGTATTGTTAAGTATATACATACATAAGTCACGCCTTTTTCCCACAGGGGTAGACAGAGATTACATCCTTCCACTTGCCTTTTGCATATTTCTTTCGCTTCATCAACTCTCCTTACAGTCCTCATACATGCTCGGCGATTTCGGGTACTTTTGACCCGACCCTTCTCAAGAACGTCTTTAATTTGAATCGCCTAGGTCTGCTAAGTATATAAATTAATAAAATAAATAAATAAATATCTTCAGACATTCACACCTATCAACTAGCCCTATTTTCAGCAACTAATGCTGCTTGTGTTACGGCCACTAGACGACGGATAAATATATTTAATAGATAAATACATATATATATATATATAAACATCCAAGACTGGAGAAAAAAATGCCTGTATTCATCACACTAACTGGGGCCGGCGTACAGCCCACTCGACCAGGGAGGTCGTCTCATACATGTAGGAGTATAGACAGTAACTCTATCTCTAATATATATCTCTATTTCTCATGTGTTTCTGCATGAGAAAGGTCTATGCTCAGCAGTGGGACGTATATTGGCGGATGACATAGACAGTAACACCACCACGCTCACATTTGATCGCTATTGATCCATATGTTAACCTACTAATCAACTTGACCACGGATCAATAAACCAGACGGAAGTAGAACAAATTAAATAACTATCTAAACTTATCTTAATTCGACCTCGACACACTACCCTTCTAAAAGCAGTTAGAGTATAACACCATAACACGTAAACATGACATTACAAGCTCATTTTGACAAGATAAGGCCGTAACTGGCCGTTTCAGTATAATTAAGCTGCACACACACATAATTATCACTAATTATCTCGAATACCGAAGGCCTTGAGTCAATTCGAGTGAAAATTCGCTTATTGAATTATAATATGCCCACCGCCTGTACAACTTTGACTTTAAGTTTGAATATGACTTATGTACAGTTGATTGTGAATAACACTTGCTCCCCATTGTGCCCGGTGCATGGCAACAGGGTCGCGGTTACATGGGGACTTAAATATATGAGGCGAAACGTGGGTGTTTCACACCTCTGCCTAACCCTTCGGGGATAGAGGCGAGATAATATGTTGAAATTAAATTACCGACTAGCCGAATACGCCGAAGCCAACCAAATATAACACACCGCCGAGTTAAAGAGCATTAAAACTGGCTACGATTTGCTACGGAAATCTGTAGCAGTGATCACAAAATAAAATTGCTACATTCGTTATGTCTGTAGCACCTTGAATTTTCGCAGTATGACTTGAACGCATACTTTCAACTTTTCTTTGATACAATATATTATTGTTGTTTTTATGTGCTGTATTAAAAAATAATCTTTTTGTGATACCACATAATATGCTTGTATTTAGGACAGTTATGCATTGAGAAACAATCAGAGTAGACTTGTCCATTATCGGATTATGAATTTAGAGACTGTAGCAAAATGCTACGACCTCAAGTTGCGCTACGACACTTGCTACGGCTGTGTCTAATATAAATGCTACGACCTCAAGTTGCGGTACGACACTTGCTACGGCAGTGTCTAATATAAATGCTACGACCTCAAGATGCGCTACGCCACTTGCTATGGCTGTATCTCAAATAAATGCTCCGACCTAAAAATGCGCTACGACCTCAAGATGTGCTATGACACTTGCTACGATTGTATCTAATATAAATGCTACGACCTCAAGATGCTCTACGACCTCAAGATGTGCTACGACACTTGCTACGGCTGTATCTAATATAAATGCTTCGACCTCAAGATGCGCTACGATACTTGCTACGGCTGTTTGTAATATAAATGCTACGATCTCAGGATGGGCTACGACACTTGCTACGGCTGTATCTAATATAAATGCTACGACCTCAAGATGCGCTACGACACTTGCTCCGGCTACGGCTGTATCTAATATTAATGCTATGACCTCAATATGAGCTATGACACTTGCTACGGCTGTGTCTAATATAAAAGGCGCCTTACAAATCAATGTGAATCGATATTAGACTCAAACTCAAACTCAAAGTCATTTAATCAAATTGGTATCATCAAATACACTTTTGACAAGTCAAAACAAACAAAATAAATTATAAGTATCCTTAAATTGATAATACCACTATTTTTTTTTCGGCCTGTTCACTACCGGGAGGCCTTGTCTAGAGAAGATACAGGCAAGAAACTCTGCAAGGGTTCCGTCCTCCCTTTACATCAATATATTCTACAACCTAATAAAATTTACGTGTATTATATAATACTCTTAGTCACAAATGTCAAAATTGAATTGGAAGGAAAATGCTCCAAAAGCGACGTATCAATATATACAAGTGATTGTAATAGTTATACTGAAGTGGTTAATTAATTGTCATGTCTATTCGGAACACTCTCCTGGCCAAAACAAAAAAAAAATTATATCTAATATGAATGGATACAATAATAATACCTATGTTTCACAAAAAAGTTTTGTGTTAATATAATAGAAAAAAAAGGAATTTATGATAGCTAAACAAAATGTATAATAAAAAAGTAAACATTTCAATATACAATCATGAAAGTGACCAAATGTAAGATTGCAGTGTGGAGCAAGCAATCTATATGTCCCATGCTTGACTGTCTCGCTAATCAATGGCACCTTTTACAGTCTTTTACAGTACTGTATAATCACAGGAAGATATATAGATAATTTACGATTTCTTTCATCTATTATATAAATGTATAGATTCAAAGGAATGCTCCTGATTGTAAATATAATGCTTTTATTAAAGATAAGAAATTATATTGATGTTAAAATTCAGAAGAATAGAAAATCACTATCTGAACTTATCTTATAATGATAAGTAAGAAAGACAATATTAAGCCCTCAAATGGAAATAATATAGAAAAAAAATAAAAAAAATACATCACAAGGTCAATCATGGCTTTCATACGAGAATTTCGAGGTATATTTTTTAACAATAGAAAGTGTTTATTTGGCAGTCTATGTCACAAGTGTGTCTATGTGTATATAGGCTAAACTAATGAAGCGATTTCAATAACTGAGGTGTCTTCAGATTTGTAATAATGACCCGTGTTATATACGCTATGTAAATATTTACAGTAAATTAATATTTTTTCACGCTGTACGCTGGCGTCAGCGCCGACACGCGCCTGCGCTTACAGTTCCACGGAGCTACTAACATCGTTTCGCAGCCACACGTACGGGCTTATACGTCAAAATATATGGAAATTTCGCGGGCGCTGTTCGCCAGCCCTGGTGGCCAGAGTACCTATGAAACGTCCCTTATTTTTACTTGTTGATAAAAGAGGACTATAATTTTTTTTTGTATTATACATATTATACATACATAATAAAATCACGACTATTATCCCCTAAGGGTTAGTCAGAGACTAGGCATAAGCACCGCAAAAGCAGTCCGCTGCCATAGTCCGCGCTTCACCAAGCAGTGTCTGCACTCAGTGGGGAAGAGATGGGTTGGTAGTATTCTTTTTATGAGCCACTACCACACGACTCTATTGTATTATATGTCACGGTTCTAAAACCGTCTTACATTGTTTTCAATACTTATGTTGATTTTTGATATAAAATCCATACAAAAAACATAGCATCACATAAACAGCAATACCTCTAATTAAACATTCTCAACTAATATTAACTATTTACTTGCTTTTAAATACAAATATAAACACATATAATCGTTGTTATTGTGATTAACTTATTTTTCATCCGTCTACTAATGACAGCTAATGTATCGGTAACGCCGGTACTTCTGAATCTTGTGATTTCTCAAAATGAGGGTATTTTAACATAAATCGGTTGGTATTCTATTATAATTATTTTAAACCATAAACATTAATTGTTAATTAATTAAATAATTAGTATTTTCTGTCATAGAAAAATACGTTGATTATTTTAATTAACATTTTAAATTATTCTTTAATCTAAGATTTGGTTGCTTGTTTTGACCATAGATAAAACTACATACTTCTATATACTATATAATACATTATGGTACATGATTCGTGATATCGAAGCTCCCACTATAATTCTGGGAGAACATTCTGGAAGAATTGTGGTATATAAGCGGTAGCCACGAGAAAGCAGACCTCTTCTGTTTTCTCTGGCTATTGTTAATTCTTGCTGTAAATCTTACTTAATCTCGGTGCGCGATCCCCGAAATAGGGGATCCTATCCACAAGCAGCCGTCTACCCTGCTGCTCCGTGCCTGAGCATCTTGCACATTTACGATCCTATCTACGGGCAGCCGTCTACCCTGCTGCTCCGTGCCTGAGCGTCGTGCACATTTACGATCCTATCTACAGGCAGCCGTCTACCCTGCTGCTCCGTGCCTGAGCGTCGTGCACATTTACGATCCTATCTACAGGCAGCCGCCTACCCTGCTGCTCCGTGCCTGAGCGTCGTGCACATTTACGATCCTATCTACAGGCAGCCGCCTACCCTGCTGCTCCGTGCCTGAGCGTCGTGCACATTTACGATCCTATCTACAGGCAGCCGCCTACCCTGCTGCTCCGTGCCTGAGCGTCGTGCACATTTACGATCCTATCTACAGGCAGCCGCCTACCCTGCTGCTCCGTGCCTGAGCGTCGTGCACATTTACGATCCTATCTACAGGCAGCCGCCTACCCTGCTGCTCCGTGCCTGAGCGTCGTGCACATTTACGATCCTATCTACAGGCAGCCGCCTACCCTGCTGCTCCGTGCCTGAGCGTCGTGCACATTTACGATCCTATCTACAGGCAGCCGCCTACCCTGCTGCTCCGTGCCTGAGCGTCGTGCACATTTACGATCCTATCTACGGGCAGCCGTCTACCCTGCTGCTCCGTTCCTGTGCTTCGTGCTGAGCTACCAGCCGAGGCTGAACCCACGCAAACCACGCCTGTTGTCGACGTGTCCGGTTCCTGCTGCTACACTCCTTATCCCCTTCAAGCTAAGTCCTATTTTATCGCGTGAGAACTACCGAGCGAGAACCTGTGTAGTGTGTACTTACCCCCTGAGTGAAATAAATTGAGTATACTTTACCCAATTTCTTTTATTTATCTCTTCTGCTCTCTCTGGTCGTGCTACCCACGGCCTGAGCGTGTCATTTATAATAAAATAATATTTAAAAATAAGCCCTAAGAAAAAGGTACTTCCCCATATTATAACCAATTCACCTTCGATAAAGATAAAGCAACAAAATTTACGCCAAGCAATGTGGTACTCGTAGTTTAGTAAATTAATTACCAATTTTACCATCTACTGAGGCGGTATAAGCAGATTAACTGCCTCAATTTACTGCCACTAATAAAATACAGTACCTCCGATCGTTCGTCAGCTGTAAAGACGTTGTTAATGAAATGAAACTTTTTGATGTATGTTTTCGGGAGTTGGGAAGTAAGGGGTATATTCGTGAGGTTTACTTCATAATAAATAAGAACAACTAGTAAAACTAGCGAACTCCAGACTTTTTTTATACAAAGGATTCTTGCACTAATACTACATACATATAATCACGACTATCCCTTACATCATAAATAGGTTACACTAGATTTCGGGTCCACGTCTTAATAATGGCCAGGAAAATAAGGACTTAATAAGCACCCAAATAAAATTGGCGTTTTAGTTCGCTTTCGATTGCGCCAACATGCTGACGTGCCACAACTACTCCAATGTGTCTTAAAAATGGGAATAAATAATATTGGGTTTTATAACCTATGAAATTGGTGTTTTTTTCTCTCTTAGTATTTTGTCTGTAACTATTAAGGTTCAGAGTATTCCAAAAAAATAATTACCTCGTCTAAAAATAGACTATATTTTTGAGCTCTTTTGATTTGTTTGGATAATTTGTTGTAAGTTTAATTGTGTTAAAATTGGACACGGAGACAACTCTTTTTAAGTGCCTCCCGAATACATCATTTTATTTGCAATCACTTAAAAACGATAAATAATTTTTATGAAGCGTGATATTACATATATTACTAAAGCTTGTCTAATGATAGATGCCAAATATTATTATCTTTGGATTGGTCGTTGTGAAGAAAACTAAAAAAAATTAGTATGGAAAATGCAGAATTCCCCAAAATCTCCATACAAAACACCAATTTCATAGGTAAGGACCTAATATCATAATATAATTTGGACGGAACATTGTAATTTAGCTTAGTCCATTTGACAATAAAGAAAAGCTGATTGCAATATTTTACAAAATTTTAATAAAATTACATTTCTACTATTTTGATTCCAATCTACGCGCCAACATTGGCCAATGCTTCGCTTTAAGATGCGTCATGAGATTCTAAGAAATACTTATAAAAAAATTCTTTCCATTTTATAACATAAAATAAATACATACATATAATCACGACTACTTTCCCCTTAGGGTTAGTCAGAGACTAGTCTTTTTTGCCTAGGCAAAAGCTTCACAAAAGCAGTCCATTGCCATCGTCCGCGCATCACCAAGCAGTGACTGCCACTATAAGCTATTGGATGGTTGTGCAGTTCTAAGTCCATTAGTCGCCTTTTACTACACCCAAGGGCGGAGATGGGTTAGTAGCATTCTTCTACAAAATAATTTGAATTTATTACGTAAAATGAAAATTAACTTTAAAATAAATTTCTATTATTTTTATCCCTTTCTGTCATTTATGTTGAGGCAAACAAAAGCACACGTTATACGATGGTAAAAAGGTGTAAGTTAGTCAGCACTGATGTTATTTTATTTCACCTAATGATATAGCGTCACGGTGCAAGAAGGTGTCATATTTAAGGTTTGTTTTAAGCTGTTGCATAGTTTCTACCGCGGGCCTTGAGCGCGGGGACCGAATCCAGAAATTCCGTAACGAAAAAACCTCACGCTCCCCACTCCGATGCGCAAGGAGGTGTGGCTTGAAGGCCGTGCATCGTCTAACGTCGTTTCAGTTCGGCAGTCTTCGACACGGGCGTTGTGTGCGTGCGATTAGTTTATTTATTTAATAATAGAAAAATTTGTTTTCTTATCGGTCACCACGCTCAAAAAGTGTAACTTGAATTAATATCAAAGAAAAAGAAATACTGCATGAATAAAATTAATAAATAAAATTATAATTGCATAAGTTGATACAAAATGCTATGCAATAGCTTTACCGCGGCAGTCCCCGAGTGCCACACGTCTTTTTTTTCGTGAGGCCCGGCCTATAGTATAATAATGTCAGGTTGTGCAGTTCTAAGTCCATTAATCCCCTTAACTGCTGCCCACAGCTGCTGTCGCACTAATACTGCTGCTCAATAACATCGCAAACGAAACATTTTTTAACGCAAACGACTATAAAGAACAAAAACGTATACCGAGAATGCTTAAATTTTAGAAGTAAAACAAATATAAATTATCCACTTTGAAATGGTAATTCTGACCTACCGAAAGTTTCTGGGGCCCCAAGTCTGGCAATTACTGTGAAAGTTGCGGCAAAACTAACTTCGTACAAGTTTTTACATAAACAAACAAAAAAATACCTTTTTCTGCATTTTAGATAAAGGAATACCACGAAACGTTATCACTGTGTCATGGCCCGAAGTTTGAATTCTTTTCACAGAAAAATTTGATACGAATTTTAAGAAATCTCTTTTAAAAAATAAGGGTGGTTTCATAGGTAGGTGGTTTCATAGCTAGATAGATAGATAGTTAATTCTTTATTCACTCAAAAATTCTCCATCACACACAAAAATACAAAAACAAAGAAATACAGATAACAACAAGAACAAAATTTTGTGTGTGCTACAGAAGAGTAAAAAGGTCGTAGCTCAGTGACTGTTTTCACAGCCACACGTGCGCTTATACATCAACATAACATAAATCATTACGCCTATTTCCCCGAAGGGGTAGGCAGAGGTGTTAGTACCCACATTTCTCCAGATATGTTAAGTCCCCATGTAGCAGGTCGCGAGCCTGTTGTTACACCGCGGACAATGTGAGGCAAGCGATATTCTCAACTCTGTGGTACTGGCGGTGGGATCGAACCTGCGAGTGCCTCGAACAAGTTATAGTCCCCGTCCGCCCCAACTCGACTACCGCTATCCTTGTATGTAAATTTCGCCGGCGCTAAACTTAGTACATTACATTTTTATATTTTAAACGTTTTTGAACTACTTTCAAACATTTAAAAGAAATCCCATGTGTCAAAGGAATAACTACAGAAGTGTTAAATTGTAGGTTTCCCTCGTTCATTAGTACCCATGTTACTAGAAGGCAATCCTGGTCGGTACAATGTAAAGCAAAAAATACATGGTAAACCGGTCTTCAGAATTAAATGTACTAGGTTTTAATATTGGGTACATCTCTTGGGTACATCATTGGGTATTGGGATCTCGGGTTCAGGACAGATTGGAAAATTGGAGGCAGAGATTGGAGAGTGTTGGCTTGAAAATAAGCAGAACCAAAACCGAATATATGTACTGTGATTTCGGCGGTCTCTCAAATCCTTAGCCCGTTGCGCTTGATGGAGAGAATCTTCCAGTCTGTTTGGAGTTTCGTTGTTAAGGTGGATGTGTGGTGTGACAAGAATGGATAGAATGAGGAATGAATATATATTATTAGGGAAAGTCTGAAAGTTGCTTCGATTGCTGATAAACTGAGAGAAAAACGACTTTCTTAGTATGGACATGTAATGAGAAGGGAGAATGATCATGTCACCAGGAAAGTTATGGACTTGAAAGTGGATGGGCGTGTGGGGAGAGGAAGACCAAAGAAAAGATGGATGGATTGTGTGAATGATGATGTGATGAGGATGGGCGTGAGTGTTGACTTGACGAGTGATAGAGGAGAGTGGAAGAGGAAGACATGTTGCGCCGACCCCAAATAGAATTGGGAACAGGGCAGGAAAAGGAGGGAGGGGGGGGGAGGTTTTAATATTGGGTACAATGACAAAGATGAACATTATACTCTTTTGAGCAAAAAACTTCTATATTTATGTATTGAGAAGCTCGGTGGCTTAGTGGTTCTAGTGCGTTTTGGCTTTCGATATCGAAAACAAAGCTACCCTCGTTTAATTTATAATATTTTCGCAAATTTATAATAAAATTCCTAATATAATCAAAAATCTTAATGATTGTTTATTTAAAAATGCTATTAGAAAACTGTTGACTGAGAAGTGTTACTATAACTTAAATGATTTTTTGATGACAACTATTTCAGTTTGAATTGTTTAAGCAATATTTTCACGATGTTATATAACATATTTATATTTATATTATTGTAAAATACGTATTAGAATAATTAAATAATACTCAACAATTTTCTTCTTATTTTATTTCCTCATCATCTTTGGTTTTTTTTTCTAAGAAAATACTGAAGGTAGATAGGTATTACAATATTTTCACGTATTGTAGTAGACAAAATTAAATTTTCACTTTAATCCTCGTCGCCAAATTGTTATATTTTTATATTATTGATACACTAATTAACACTTTAGCAATACTACTTATTATTATAACAATTGTTTTTTTTTTTTTTTGTAAAATTCTCCCGTAGGGAAGGCAAAGGGAACGAAGCCCATACAGCCATGTCTGCAATATATATATCTCCAGTAGTTTGCATTGAAATGCTAGTGTAATGCATTTCAACGCATCTTGGGAGAGTTTGGCGTCAAACGATCGATGGCAGACACTGTGGTGCTACTTGGATGAGGTGGATTACCACGATAAAAAACTCATCACTTTTCGCACCACTTGAAGTTTATTTCGATAATCCTCCATATTGCACATCATCACAGACACTTATTACACAAAACTACACTAATTTTACGTAACAATATTCACTCCGTACAATATTACAATCATCGAAATAAAAATCACGTCCGCCATAGTTGAATGCCGCCAAAAACCCCTTATTATAACAATTATTGAAATCAAAAAGTGACAACTTCAAACACAGATAAGATAAACATAACTTAAAAGTACAGATTAAATGAGGTTCTATAGTTGAGGTATACAACACACGATATGATTTTTTTTGGTAACGTGGAATTTGACATTTGTTCACCAGAAATGGTTAAACATGTTGATACTTAATGTTAACTGAACATCGTTTAATGGGTACTATATAGTGCTCTTTAGTACAAACTTATCTTAATTACAAATCTTATATTATCTCGCCATGGTTAGGCCTTGGATAAGTGACCAGTGCAAAAGTATTTCATTTAAATCTAATAGCTGAATAAATGATTTCATTTCATTTTATTTGAAATGAAATGAAATCATTTATTCACCAATACTTTGTGATCTCGAACGCTTCCGTGCTTCGGAAGGCACGAAAATCCGTTGGTCCCGTTTGGTTTTGCAACAGTTTCTAATCACCTACCTGCTTTGAGCCAGCGGTGATTTATTACGACCCATCCTCCTCATCCTCAGCCTATACACGTCCCACTGCTGGGCACAGGCCTTCCTCATGGAGAAACACAGAAGTATGGGCCGTAACACCACCACGCTGGCCCAATGCGGGTTGGTGGGTAGAAACAGGCGCAACAACGACCTGGACCAACGGCTGAAGCACCGAGGAGCTCGAGATCACAAAACTTTGGTCACCCATCCACGGCCTGACCATGACGAAGTTAACTTTGTCTTCAATCGAAAGCCCAAGCGCCACCGAGCTCCTCATCCTCCTCATACGTAACATAAAAAAATTCCTGAGCTTCTTGTGTCTTAGCACAAATAACCTCAATATAAAAATCAACGTGAATAAATGGTCCTTTTTCATTTGTTCTAGGTCTCATGGATAAGAAGAAAAGACTACCACCTTCTGACGGTGGGGCTCACGACGTATAGCTCCGATCAGAGGTTTCAGGCCATACACCTACAACATTCAGAGGTAAGATTGTAAAATATGTTGAAACTGAAAATTTACATACATCATCATAACTTTATCATTACGCCTTTTTCCTGAAGGGTTAGGCAGACGTGTTGTCACGTCAAAACACGTCTGCCAACCCCTTCGGGAAAAAAGCTGGATGCCGGAGATAATAAAAGTCTTGTGTCGTCACTTATTATTGAATATTTATTCATAAAAACTAAGGCACTCTGAAACAATTTATAAAAAGGTAAATTTCAGAAATCACTGAATATAAAACTTAAAGATATTATCAAAGGTAGGGCTACTTACAATAGTGCCTTTGAAAACTTATTTAAGCTTGAACAATTAATATCGTTACAGATTATTAAATAATAATAATAAATAAGCCAATATATATAATAATAATAATGAGCCAACCGATCCAGACGCTGACTTTGATAGGAATAAAAATTGGAGACCAAAAACAATGAAGAAGAACTGATGGTTCGTTTAAAAACGGAACCAAAGAGAAAATGGCCAGAGAAGAGCGCTTAGCAAAGAGTCGCTAATACTGATATAGCGCCTCGTTACAGTGTTAACACTAACATTAACATTTCGCCAGGTCTATTAAGTCCCCAAGGAACAGGTGGCGAGCCTATTGCCATGCACCGAACTCAATGTGAGGCAAGCGATATTTACAATGAACTGTACATAAGTTTTGTTCATCCTCAGTGGTACAGGCGGTGGGATCGAATCCGCGAGTCCCGAGGCGAGGCGATATTATTATTTGAAAAAGTAGGCAACAGTGTTGACATCAACACTCAGAGTAAAAAGAACTGGAGTAGCCTTTGTCTAACATTCCCCTCTGCCAAATGCACAAGCATCGGATGCTTGCACGTTTAATAAAACTAGTTGAGCCGCCATTTTGACAGCCATAACATTGTAAACGTTGCGGCGAACAGAGCTCCCGCAAAAATGCCTGCCTGTGCTGTTTTTTGTTGTAAAAATAAATAGAAAACATCGAGTATGCTAAAAGATGGTGTCACCTTTTATTTGTAATTATAATTTTTAAGATTTCATGATTATTTACTTCATTATTTCATGTTTTAGAATTCTACGATTTCAAATTTCGAACGCTAGTCTCGTGGGGAGTGCGGCTGTGACGTTGTCAAAACGCACACCCCACGTGACTATTTTAAGCGTGTGTGTGCGTGAAATTTAAATTTGTGTGTCGAATTATGCATGTGTGCATTTGTAAAAACGGCTGGCTTTGAGTGTAGTGGTAACCTCACCCCCCGCAAGAAATGGCAGAAAAAAATGTTTGAGAAATTGACTAATGGCTACTCCAGTTCTGTTTACTCTGAGCATCAACATGATGACAACACTGTCGGTCCCATGTAAAAGGGACGATCTATTAAAAAGATTTTTTATTTTATTTTATTTCATTAAGAAAACCAACTGCGTAACAGTAACATAGTTTACAGTCTAATACTTAATTAGAAAGGCTAATAACAGGTTTCCCTTAACGTGACTTATTGTATTGGACGTGAAACAAGTTAAGTAACAATAATAGTGAAACACACAATAAATGAACAATTTAAGAACCTTGACCAAAACTAAATCAAATTAAATTAATTTTACACTAATCACATACACAAATATCGCTTTTTAAGAATGTCTGTTTCTAATTTGTTTCTATGATTGAATTACACATACGTTTGAGAGAGTTGGAATGAGTTGGAAAGTGTTCTGTGCATGCCAGGCATTATGTTATGTAATGGAGTACCGACTTTAAATACAATATTGATATTTAAATCAGTTCATATCGCCTCGATCGCTTAAGTGTAGACAATTCCCTTAAGCGAAATAACGTAATCCATACTAAATGTCTATATTAAGGTCGTTAGATCTACATTGTACTAATTGAAACTCGTCATTTGAATATGAAACGTACAGCTTTAGAACTTAGAACACAATTGATTTTGAATCAAATTTCAGAGGATTGAGCATGGACTATTGGAATTTATAACGTAGTGCTTCTAATTTAGGGTTCAGAATTGAAATGAGGTGACAATCGCAATTGTTCGACTGTATATAGTATACAGTCATCAGTCTAATTTATGACTGGCTGAAAAGGACAAAATTTTGCTAAAATAATAGACAATATACACTTCAATGTGACCACAAATATAACATTTACTTAAATAGCGTAAATATAACGATTTGTAATGAAATCAAGCGTGTAAAATTTTTAACGTCTACTGTGACGTTAAAGCCGTCAATTTTGAGACGGGAGACCCAAGCTGTTTGAAAAATACCGATGCCGCCGATGCCCTACCGGTAATTATCTCACAACGAAGCATTTTGATGTGAAAAAAAGTAATGTTCGCAACGTATAGAAGAACAATAAATTTAGACGCGGCAATAAGCGGGGGAAGCGGGAGTAGGGGGAGGGGGTAGGAAATGTTTTGAAGCACTTTCTTGGACTTTTATGACATTTATATTACTTTGTTAACGAAAAGGAGTGAACTGTAATTCTGAAAAGACATTTTTTATATTGAATCGATACAGACCGGTCTTGTGAATACGGTACCAGTGTAAGTTATCATTGTAAAAAACTTCACTTTTTTTGTTGCGTTAAGAATGTCAATTTCTATGAGAACGCATACTCAACGCAACTAAAAATACTCGTATATCGTGGTTTTACATTATACTTACTAAATTGTATACAGTTCATAGAAATAACAGGATATTGCTAAAGCCAACTTAATACGTAAATAAAATATAATATAGTAAGGCATATCAAGTGCAAAAGATCTTTCGCGGATTTATTGCGCGCTATACAGACATTTTGTGTGCCGCAGACTCGATCGCACGAAAAGTGTGTCGTCAGCGCTGCACCTTAAGTGTATTGAATGGTGGCATGAAATGGAATCTTTTTTTGAAAACGAACTAGTTTTGTCCTTGTAAATGAAGATGTATGTCATAATAAGTCACATATGTCGGGCATGGAAACAGCTAGTTGTCTTCCGTGGACAATACATTACAAAAATACCTTCGTATAATCACGACTATTTTTATTATATTATTATCCATTAGGAGATAGTCAGTCAAGGCAAAAGTACCGCAAAAGCAGTCCAGTGACATAGTCCGCGCTTCACCAAGCAGTGACTGTACTCTGTGCTCAGCGTGACAGGTGGTGAGCCCGTCGCTGCTATAGATGTTTGATGGTTGTGCAGTAACAAAAATAAAACACTAAAATCATAGGTGTTAATCAAATTCAAATTCATGTCCTTTCTTGTTTGTTTCAGGACTGGACCCTCAAAGTCCGGTTCGTGCAAAAGCGTGACGCAGGCATCTACGAGTGCCAGGTGTCATCGCACCCACCCACAAGTATATTTCTAAGGCTCGACGTCGTAGGTAAGTCAATCTGAATTCACATCATCATTACCAGCAGGAACGCTCACTGCTGGACATAAGCTTCTCTCTAGTGTAAAGGCCTCTCACTCACGCCCCATAAATCAGAGGCAATATCGCCAACATCGGGGTAGTGGTGGAGAGCGTGCTTCATCGCCTCCTAGATCACCTCGTGTGTAAGCAAATCGTAAGTCGACTTTAGAGCCGATTTAAGGGACGTGGGTAGACCCCTTAAGAATGTGCGAGGATCCGCTATCATCGATAATCGTCGGTCGCCGCCGCCATGAACGCGCGGGAAGCGGGGAACCACGCGTCTTCCATGCAGAACAGTTTTCTTTCTCTCGTCGATAAGAGCCATTACTCTTTCACATTCACATTCAAAAGGTGTCCATAACCATAGGTCTTAAGCTGTCGTGCCTGCACAAATTAAAACATTTTCTACATTGAATAAGTGATTCTATGTTCAGCAATGACCGTCTCCTCAATGATTATAATAATGATGATTTGTAAATGGTGACAATAATTGGTGTTTTATCAAAAAAATATATTGGCAAGTTGGCACTATTAAGCAATGTTTTGAAACCTTCGCCATGGTTAGACACTTGTGCATTTGCCCTTAGTTTTCTTTCCCTGCAAGTGCACCCCATGCATGTGCAAGGGTGACAATTTTTTTGTAAGACAAGTCCCACGATGTTCCAGAAAACTTCACTTCGTTATTGTACACTGATCCACTTAATGATGTATTGGCTCATATTCCAAATAATGTTAATATCATCTTGCGTGTAGGAATTCTCTTTCTGTGTATGACAAGCAAAGGTCATAAGTCAGTCAGGTCAGTGGAAATTAGTAGACCGAGAAAATTTTCAAACAACACAAACACGTTCCTGGAATACTAAATTCGTCGTCAATAATAACCTACTTACGTGTCGGATTTAAGATTTAGGTGACAATTCGGAGATAGGCTCTGCCAGATTAGCATATAGAGCATATTTCATTACGTTTTCGTTACTGTCAATTCTTTGAATGAAGGACGCGTTATCAAATACTGTCTTAAAATTTCATTATTACGTTTCATTGCTCACTCAGTCTCGACTGTGTATGGTAATTCTTCGTTCATACTTTTCACGGTAATTTATGAGCAATTCAGAACATTTGAGAAAAAAATTGGAGTGCTGCAATTGAAGGAATGGAAAAGATTTTGATACTTTTGAATAAACCTTTCTTGATTCGTGGTGTACTTTAAGTTCTAGTTGGACTTCTGACACTAGTTTCCACCATAGGTCGAGACCAAGAATTTTGTACTGTAAGATGGATACCAAACTCCCATACAATAGCTAGAGGCAATGTTCTGTCTCGATCAGTAGGTGTTCCCTCTCATTCTATCACTTTAATGAATGAGTTTGTCATTTCGTAGTAAAGCTTTCTATTACTACAAATGACGTCACACAAAAATACACACAAATTTCTCAAACTCTCATTTAATATTTGATTTTTGACTCACCTGTGAATTGATAAGGTACATCCAGGATATCACTCACTTACACAACATAAAACAACGCACCTCATCACCAGTTTTATAATTTTTTATTTAAAATACTGAATTACAAAAATTTTTAACAATTTTCAGTCTAGGTGTCAAAATGGCGTAAATATAACAGGTGAGACGGAAACTATGGATAGAAAGAGAGGAAGAGGATATCTCACGGATAGCCTTCATTCATAAAATAGTGATAGAATGAGAGGGAACACCTACTGATCGAGACAGAACATTGCCTCATGCTATTGTATGCGAGTTTGGCATCCATCAACAGTACAAAATTCATGGTCGAGACACCGATTCTGATACAGTTCTCAATTTAGTTGGTGATCGAAGGTACACCTTAATGTTACAAATCCGTGATCCACTTTGATGAATGAATCACATTAATTATACCTAATACCAAGTGGGAATTGAACTAGAATACACAGTTTATCCCAACAGGCTTACATGATACAGAGTTAAATAAAATTTAACTTGACGTCATTATGTTTCACTGTCAGCTATTTGAATCCGAATATTTAACGACAATTTGTTCAACAATCTAAAAGAGGCAATACTTTCTGAAGAAAGATTAACATAAGTAGCGAAACCATTTTAAGAATATCAGTGTGAATTTCTTGTAAATCGTTTTATTCATTATGACTATTATTTAGGAAGAGTTTTAAAAATAAAGTTGGTTAATTTAAATATTAATTATTTGATTCAAGAAATCTCATAATAAATATTAATAAAATATATATTTGAAAGATTTCAATTTTGAAAGTTTCTACCACGACAGTATAGCCTAATTTTATTGTCCAGTGGTATATTTTTGTCTTTAGTGCTTAACGATCTTTGAATTCTACGAAATGGCTGTAACCTACTTGGGTACCCATAACAGTAGGTTTGGGAGTGGCTGAAGTGACGCAATGAGCGTGTGGGCCACCCCTAACTCGCTTACATGTTTATTTTACATGCAAACAGAAGATTACCTAAACTTGGCTTGGCTTGGTAATAATTCTGCATACAAGTAAGCGTAGCTGGAGAGGAATATGGACTAACGTGGATTAATGATAATGATGAACTATTCAAAGGGATGTGTTGAGGAATGAACTGAATTTATCTCAATAAAAGCACAACAATTAACCATCTAAAGATATTTATTTACCACACTAACACACACTAACTGACTGACAATAACACAAAATACAAGACAAAGCTATCAAAATACAAAATAGTGTCAAAAGGTAAAATAGTATCAAAAAGGTTAAAAACAAATATAAAAGAAGGTCTGTCGCCAACAGGATGGCTATAGATATATAGATAATTTTACAGTATATTTCTTAAAACTAGATGACTCAATTGGCGGTCTTATCGCAAGGCTTATCTTCTCCAGACAACCTGTTGATTGAGAGATTAATAGTAATACAGGTGCACAACATAACAGACAAACAAAAAAACACACAATTTTACAAAGTAATGGCAAAAATACATTATAAAAATTCATGATAACAGTAAACACAAAAATTATTAAAGATGGAGTATGAATGCAGCAATCAACAGTTCGTCAGGTAAATTTCCTTAACCCGTGTGATAAAGCAGGTGATACTCTGAGCGAGTCTAATGAGATGGTTATTAACACTGATTTAGCTCTAAAAAAATTATCAAATGTCAATATCGCTCAAAACTAGCTTAAAATTATAGTCCATTATAAAGAATTTGAGAGAAAAGTCATTGCTAAAATATTGGGTCCTTACCTATGAAATTAGTGTTTTGTATGGAGATTTTGGGGAATTCTGCATTTTCCATACTAAAATTTTTTCAGTTTTCTTCACAACGACAAATCCAAAGATATTTTATTGGCATCTATCATTAGACAAGCTTTAGTAATATGTGTAATATCACACTTCATAAAAATTATTTATCGTTTTTAAGTGAACGCAAATAAAATGATGTATTCGGGAGGTACTTAAAAAAAGATTTGTCTCCGTGTCCAATTTTAACACAATTAAACTTACAACAAATTATCAAAACAAATCAAAAGAGCTCAAAAATATAGTCTATTTTTAGACGAGGTTATTATTATTTTTTAGGAATACTCTGAATCTTAATAGTTACAGACAAAATACTAAGAGAGAAAAAAAAACACCAATTTTATAGGTAAGGACCCAATATAAACTTCACAATGCAAACCTCGTCACTAGAACACGCCTACAAGGTAATTGAAACTCGATAATTCTATCCATCTCAAAAAGTAAAACACAATGAACAAAATAGCTGACATCGAACAGGAAAATTAGATTGGACGAACGAAACAGAGGAACGATTGTACAAAGCAAACAAAGAAACGATGGGACGACAAATTACTAAAGAGAGCAAGGCAGTCTTTTTGGTTTTGGACCAAATTGGCTTTAAATTTCCTTGATAAATGCCCAATTTCGTAATCAATGCCAGATATTTCTGTGAAGATAGAACATATTGATTGTATGCTGGCAGATGCAGGGTGCAGCAGACTAAATACAGTGAGAAGAAAAGGCCACTATGATATTACCATTGAAACAGCAGCAGGATGAAATTGTTACAAGCTTTTAAATTTCATTAAGATCTGTTAATAATCGCAAATTTCTTATAGACTAGCTGTGCCCGCGACGTCGCACGTCGTTCGCGTGGCTATTGATTTAGCGCTGGAAAATAGTTGACAAAATGTTTTTGTTGGTATAATTAACACAGCAATATTTTTTTTCAAAATGCTTAACATAACATTCCTACCTCTTTGTTACTGATAGCTCAGGTGTAGGTGTAAATGGGTGAGTAAATGTAGGAAACGTAGAGAACCAGAGAAAAACACTGCTCCCGAAGGATGGATACGGTGACAACTAACTTTTATTAATTTGACAGATTTATAGACAGGAAAATAGAAAAGTAGAAAAACAGTAAAGAGGTAGTATCAAAACAGAATAAAGATCAGTCCTGCACACTCTTATTTAGTAAAATGTTGACTATAAATAGTTGAAGCAAAACCTCTAAATAATAATATTAGTCATCTGATATATGATATCACACATCACATCTGATATCTGTCATGGTAAATGTAAATCTCTGTTGTTGTGTTATTATTTTACAATGCCGAGAAATTTTAAAATTCGAAATGAAATTACATTTTGACGAATTACGTCACCTAATACTCGGTCGAGCAGATATTGATAACCGCGGTTGCACCCGCGATATCGGGATAGCCTATGTACTTTATTAGGCTCTAGACTATGTGTGTACCAAATTTCGGTTAAATTGGTTTAGTAGTTTTGACGTGAAAGCGAGACAGACAGCGTTACTTTCGCATTTATAATATAAGTATGGACTAGTTTTTGTTTTACCCTTCACCCTTTAAATCTCAGATGGCATCTCGGGATGCCACGAACAATAGATTTAGCTATTGTGTCTCGATCTGGAGTCTGGTATCTGAAGAGTTAAATCAATAATTATTATGGTGCTGTCTTTTATTTTTAGTTCTAAAGGATACCATTGATAAGTTAACGTGACAAAATACGCAATACAGTTGTTCCTATAAGACAAAGAGATAAGTAATGAGAATTTCGTCAAATTGAATTGCAGTGCTCTCCAAATCTCATTAATAGGAACGATGCTGTTGCTGCGCTTTTCTCTTTCTCTATTTAACAGTCTTACAGTTGCAAATTAACGGATTGATTTTAAATTGCAATTTATTCACAAATTCTTAAATCTCTAACCTTTTCCTTATTCAATTTAAAAAAAGCTGCTTTCTACGCTACGCTCGCCAAATCTCGCTTGACTTATATTTATTCACGGGAATAGGATATCAAAAAGAATATAATATCAAAATATTATTATAAAAAGATCAGGCAGTAAGCAACAGGTTGCTTTATTATCAGCACCGGAATTGTTGCTGAGGAGGAAAATGTGTTTACATATCATTCTGCGGGATGTCAGACTGGAGAGGATGTTTAAGCGGTAGTCGGAAACCTCTAAGAGCCCCTTAAAAGCAATATACACGCCTCGTAAATGCAGTTTCTATTTACGTACCTTCGAACATCGAAACTACGCACATCGTTATCACATCTACACTTCTACACTAATATTGGGTCCTTACCTATGAAATTGGTGTTTTTATTCTGTCTATCTGTAACTGTTAAGATTCAGAGTATTCCTAAAAAATAATTACCTGGTCTAAAAATAGACTATATTTTTGAGCTCTTTTGATTTGTTTTGATAATTTGTTGTAAGTTTAATTGTGTTTAAATTGGACACGGAGACAACTCTTTTTGAGTGCCTCCCGAATACATCATTTTATTTGCATTCACTTAAAAACGATAAATAATTTTTATGAATTGTGATATTACACATATTACTAAAGCTTGTCTAATGATACATGCCAAATATTATTATCTCTGGATGTGTCGTTGTGAAGAAAACTGATAAAATGTTAGTATGGAAAATGCAGAATTCCCCAAAATCTCCATACAAAACACCATTTTCATAGGTAAGGACCTAATATTATAAAAAGGAAAACTTTGTTTGTTTGGTTGTAATGAATAGGCTCAAAAAGTACTGGACCGTTTTTAAAAATTCTTTCACCATTCGAAAGCTACATTATCCACGAGTAACATAGGCTAAATTTTATTTTGGAAAAATAGGGTTCCGTAAGATATTTGAGTTTTTCGGACACAAGGTGTAAAAAATCAACCAGAATCGTTATTTATTTAGCGTAAGCTGCCTAAACTATAAAAGATAGAACCATAAAATTTTGAAATGAATTGTAGATATTATAAATATCTACAAAAAAGTCCGCAAAACACAATACCGATCTATGTCGAGTGAGGCACAACAACCATTTTTCTATTTAAAAATCTTGAATTTTTTTTGGACTTCATTTAAACGTATTTATTTTACTCATGCTATTATTCCTTTTGAAAATAAATTATTTCATCACTAAGTACAGTATATGTAGATAATATTTGGTCTATGAATGATTAAAATTCGCCGTTTGGTTTTGAAGTTATGGCGAAATTAAAATGAAGTGAGCGTCAACAAGGCGGGGTGCGCGTGCGGGAGTTTAGATCTATGAGTAAGGTACCCGCGCGGCTCAGCGAGGTCGGCTCCCTACGCAGCGGTCGTGCGTGAAGTGTAATAATTTTCGTGCGATTTTTTTTAGATTTTTTTCTTAAAACTACACTTACGCAAAAGTTCTTTTTTAAGAGTGTCAAAGAATTGACCTGGGAATCATTTTCCTGACCGTGTCTTTCCTTGGTAGGCTTTTTGCAGCGGTAACCGACATCCACGCGGGCGGAGCCGCGGGCGACCGCTAGTCTTGTTATAAAATTTAATTCTTATTTAAAAAATAGCTTTTGCCCGCGACTTCATCCGCGGTTACTATGGTTTTTTAACTATCCCACAGGAACCCTTTAATTTTCCGGAATAAAAAGTATCTAAGATGTTGACCAGATAGATAAAGTATCACCATGCAAAATTTCATTGAAATCAGTTCAGCCATTTCAGACGAACAGACAGAGATTTTTTTTTTACATTCCCCTGGCTTGCCTGTACACTTTAATTATATGTATAGTTTGAAAAATTATCTACACCTTCTTCACAAGAAAGAGGATGGTCATCCTCCTACTTTTGCATTGATGAAGTTATACAACAGCTGCCCTACTCTCGCTCAGTTGCACAAAGATTTTTTAAAGACGACATTTAGTAATGAGACATTAAAACTTTAAAGTTCATTAAATTTAAAATTGGAACACAAAATAGTTCTAGCTAATGTCTCTTTAGCATTGATAGGGTGCTAATGTCGTTTTGTGCAACGTAAAAACTACGCTAAGGTGTTCTTTTGACACTTCAATCAATAAATTTAATGGAGCATTAGGGATAATGCCGACATTAAATTTTAAAGTTCGTTTCTGCAACTGGGTGTCTGTGACGTAATGTTGACAATATTGATTTAATGCAACGTCATATCCAAGAATTTTGTACTTTATGATGGATGCCAAACTCCCATACAATAGCATGAGGCAATGTTTTGTCTCGATCAGTAGGTGTGCCTTCTTATTCTATCACTTTAATGAATGAGTTTGTCATTTCGTTGTAAAGCTTTCTATTACCAAAGAGTATACAATAACTACGTAAGAAGAGACGGGACTTCCATAGAGAGAAATTTATCCGAAGAAATGTCAAAACGGGGTTACCTAAAAGTAGCCAACCTAAGAAATGTTAGGCAGAGTTCTGCCAACCTAAAGAAAAAAATAGAGATGTGCCACCAGCTATTCAAAATTTTATCGATATCGACGAACGCATCGACCTGCGCTTTTAAATAAAGCGCAGGTCGACTAATTTTAATTTTTATATTGATACACTATACCTCGTTTTTTAACTTTAAAGTACTGAATCAAGCAATTACATTTTAGTAAATAAATTATCAAGGCTAAATATATTCTATAGGCAGTACTTCTTATTAAAAAAACGGAGTATGCGTTCACTTTGATATTATTTTATAAAAAAATCATAAAGTCAAAATTTCTTTATTCGTTTAGGTACAATTTGCACATTTATGAAAGTCAAATTTAATGCCATCGGTTCAAGAGTCTACCAGAAGACAATAACATGGTTTTCAGAGCCTTAAGAGTTAATATTGTCAAATATTTTTAGTTTCTGTTGCACTGTTTTTAACCTATGTTTGTATTTTGTTAATTTTGTTATTTTATGAATAAGTTACTTTTTTCTAGGTCTTAACTTCATGTTACAATTTTTAGAATCAGGCTTGGGTCTTCGCTTCCTTACAACTGAAATGTAATAAATTTATATGATTTAATAACTATATTAATTACCAATAATAAATATTTTATTTAAGATGTTAACTAACCTTGCAAAGCCGTAACTCTTTTCTCGCCTCAACTTGTTTCGATTCATCTTTATCAGAAATAGTGCTCGAAACATCTGTAATGAAATTTTTTTTTTTATTTATTTAAATTATATTGTTAAGTAGGTATTGCTTTGATAACATAGAATGAACAAGTTATTATGTAAAATTACCAATACTTTGCTAAAGTTTATAGCTAACCTTTTAACTCTGCTTTCTCATCTCAACTTTTCTTGATTCAGCGTACTTCTAATTTCTCATCTGGAAGTGGTTTAGCATTGAGTCGTATTGATGGAACAGCACTTTTCTTTAGCTGAGTTCTTTTTTTTTAAATCCTTGTCAGTGAAATGCTTTTCAGAAACAAATTTTAACTGGTGGAGTTTCTCAACGAGTATATACGCTAGATCTTCTTTTCCTGTCATCTTCATCTTTACAACTAAAATTAAAAGTATCGATATCGTTTTTTCATGTGATCAAAACACCTCTATTTTTGTAGAGGTTGTTGTTTTGAATTAAATTAATAATATTACATCCAAATGCATCTTAAAAAGTACATACGAATATTAAATTGATAATCAACTACTCATGCTCATCATACCGATGCTCCTCCAGGGGAAAGCGAGCCATAAAAAACTGCTTTGTGTCGTTTATTCGTGCAGATTTTAAACCACAATTTCACATTTTTTAAACTTCAGTTGTAGATTATGATTCACCTTAACAGAAGTTTATGAAACACTCTTTCAGAAGCCAATTTGCAACAACTTTAAATGCCGATCAACACAAATTAATAATAACTTGATAAATTACTTTATGACCATTGCGCTGACAGATGAATGACTTGACATTGACTTTTCATAAAAGAATGAGAAAGGTTGAAAAATAGAATGAGTCAGATATAGTCGCCATTAAAATTCACCCCCGTTTCATATATCGTTTTCTTTGTATGAAGTTGCGACAGACTGTCTATTACTACTAATGGCGTCACACAAAAATACACACAAATTTCTCAAACAAATACTCTCATTTAATATGTGATTTTTGACTCACCTGTGAAATGATAAGGTACATCCAGGATATCGATCACATACACAACATAAAACAACGCACGTCATCACCAGTTTTATAATTTTTTATTTAAAATATTGAATTACAAAAATTTTTAACAATTTTCAGTCAAGGTGTCAAAATGGCGTAAATATGACAGGTGAGACAGAAACTATGGATAGAAAGAGAAGAAGAGGATATCCCACGGTTAGCCTTCATTCATAAATAGTGAAAGAATGAGAGGAAACACCTACTGATCCCGACAGAACATTGCCTCATGCTATTGTATGGAAGTTTGGCATCCATATTAAGTATAAGATTCTTGGTCATATCCTTTGATAATTAGAAAAAAAGTGTTCGCAATGACAGAAATCCTGCCATATCCATAGAAATTTGGTTTGAGAGTAGAGCAGCTGACCAGAGTTATTATTCGGAAAGTCAGGTCCCGTCTCGCTCTAATTCGCCGCAATAAATAGTGACAGGAACAGAGATTCCGTGATTCGTTTAGTTTCAGACACTGTAGAATTAGAGGTCTGAATAAGTTCTTGTATTTTCAAACGACTTTAAGAAAAGTGGAGTTTAATAGGCTAGTTGACTCATATCAAAAGTAATGAAAATAATGTGTCACTCCGAAATATACCAAGTTCGATAAATATAAATAAGGGATTGCTGTAGAAATTCAATTTAAATATGTTTTATTTTTACATCTGCCTAAAACGCTATCTACCATGTTCGTGAAATTAGTTGAGTAGCGATTCATGTTAACAATTACTACCCATGGTCAAAATCCGTTTAACGTCAGTCGCAACCAATCAAGCATGCCTGTCGGCTATGTCACGCATGCGTATTGAATTGTTTACAATAATCGTGACACGTTGGCACAGATAATTCATACACCATCAGGACCGAAGGCGTTTTTGACATCTAAGCAAAAACGTTATTTAAAATTTATTGTGTTATAGGCTTCACAATTTTTTTTATTATTTTTTATAGTGATAGCTATCACTAATTAATCATTTGGAGCCCAATAAAAAAAGGGTTAACTAGCCTATTCATTACCTTACAGCTTCTACACGTTCATAGTCTGTAGGCTTTGTGATTATGTAATATCACTAACAATGTTTCGTTGTGTAACATAACACACATTGTATATTGATAATAAACTTGATTACTTAATAGTTTGTTAGCTTTGATCGTTTTATGTGTTTGTTGATCTCAACACATAACAGTAGGATTTTGTCACATCTATTACTAAATGTAAATTACTCGTACATTCTTGTACCTATTAAAATTTATGCCATATTAAGAGGTTTATGAGACAACCGTTAACAAACTAAGTTGCGACTGTGAACGTTATCAAATTATTACTATTAAAGTAACTTAAAGCGAATCTTAGGTATTAACAAATAAGGGTGGATTTCCGCTAAGATGCTCTTAATATGCTATAATTAAATTAAGAAAAAAATGTATCAACGCTGTATTCCTGAAGAGAATAGGAACAATATAAAAGACACAGATAAAAATATACAGATTCTTGCCATTTCCACTCTAGATTGTGATAGCACTACAATTCTCTTCCTTCTGCACTCTCTGTTCTCACTCATTCGTTCAGCATTCACTTCTCTTCTTATTATACCTCACCTCACACACTAAATCCCCCACTTTCTTCATCTCCCTAGTAGTCTCCGTAGATAGAGATCTAGGTCTGTCCACATCTATACATCACATACGCATATTGCCCATATTACGCTAACCTATTGCTCTTTATTTTTCAGCATTCTAAATGTATGGCATACATCTTCTTCTTTGTTCTGCCTTGTTCTCAATTTTATTTGGGGTTAGCGCAACTAAGTGAAAGTATTTATTCATTTCGGTATTTACATACTCTTATGAATGTCAAATTATGCCAACCGTTCACTAGCTATCAGAAGGCCTAGCACGGGCCGGAGAGAAAAAGTCCCCGGAGATGAAAATGCTCATTGCCTCTCGCTTCTTTGTTCGCGCGTAAGCGAGAAGCAATGAGTAATTTGGTCTCCGGAGGCTTTTTTTTCGGGCCGTGCTAGGCCTACTGGAGGCCTTGTTCTGAGAAGGACGGGCAAGAAACTCATCAACTTGTTTCCTCCCTTTACAATAAAATATTTCATGACAGATTTTACATAGTGCATACATCATAAAATATATATATATCATAAATGTATATCATACAAATACCGTTAGATAAAAATATATCCCAAGAATTGTAAATTGTTACAAAATTGTTAAATACAATAATATTTATATTTATTAAAGAGATGCTGAATTTTTAACACCCTTCCGACAATTCCATTATTTTTGTTTATTATTTGGAAATACATTGTCCAAATAAAAGACACACTATAGTCTATCCATTTGGATCTGAGACAAAAGATAAACAAAGAATTTGTGGTTCTCAAACTTTTTATCCAATTCTGGGACAAAAAAATATGGGCTCTAATATTTTCTAATAAAATAGGTAATGGTATATCCATTCTTATTATCATTATACAAATATCGTTATTGAATATAAACATTATTATTTTTTTAAATGAAGTACCTCATGTTTTACAGTGTATTAAGTATAAAGTGTATTTAAACACAAGCTATATTGCTTTCATCCAAATGATAATAAATAAGGATGAAAATAAAACAATGAGGCAATGATATTATCATAATCTTAGTTCACGGTATCATGAAAATGTCATGATTTTTTATCTTCATTTGGAAGTATTTTAAATTCATAATAGTTTGAGAACACCATTCGTTTTATGTCTTTTTAATAGCAAATATTAATTTAGTAATCTAAACTTCCATTTAAAAAACATAACATTAATGTAAATATACCGAAAATGATTGAAGGTGACAAGTAATTGCTTAAATAACTTAATTTAAAAAGGCTGTATGAATAACATCTTGAATAGTCGTATATTCGTATATTCGTATCGTCGTATATTTTGACAAAATCTTTCGGCAATGAAGTAATGACATCATGAAGAACCCTTTTATGGTTTGTTTACCTTTCGTCTCAGATCAAAATGGATGGACTATAGATTCTATGCAGAAAAATGTAATAGTTTTTGAACCACTAAAATAAATACCCTTCAAACTACCACCGTACAATCACGTCAAAACCCAATCTGATGAATTTCAGATAAAAATCAATTTACCAAATATTCTTTTGTACAAATATGAGTGCTAGCCAGCTTTAAAATACAGAATGGCTAACAAAAATTTGGAAACGAAGTTGATTGTTTAGATTACATAGTTCGAACCTTTTTTATTGGGTTACAATTACAAACATTTTAATTAAACGCGTTTCAATTTGTACCTGTTACTGCAAACTGTTATTTGTGCTGATTGAACAAACTAGAATATTAGTATGGATAACCCTGTAGGTTATCTTGGTGTTTTGTATGGAGATTTTGGGGAATTCTGCATTTTCCATACTAAAATTTTTTCAGTTTTCTTCACAATGACAAATCCAAAGATAATGATATTTTTTCGGGAGGCTCTTAAAACCATTGTCTCTGTGTCCAATTTTAACACCATTAAACTTACAACAAATTATCAAAACAAATCAAAACAGCTCAAAAATATGGTCTATTTTTAGAGATGATAGGTAATTTTTTGTTAAGAATGCTCTGAAACTTAGTAGTCACAGACAAAATACTAAGAGGGAGAAAAAACGCCAATTTCATAGGTAAAGACCAATAGGTCTTTACATCTAATTAATTACAGTAAAGATCAAAATATAACCCTCAAAAACACATGAAAAAATCAATATCGGACTTCTACAAAGATCTCGCCACTGGCCATTTAAAAAACAACGACTTTGTCCAGCCTTTGACACCAAAGAATGGGGCGCCATTGGTGTTCTTGTAAATTAATAATGGGCACATTTACATGCAAATGAGACTGAGACGGGTGTTAAAATATCATCGCTAAGCCTGGCTAAGTCAGATGAGTTTAAAAGTCCATCGCTGTCCGTTTTTAAACAAAAGGCTTGTTTATTCTGAACACTGTTTAATTATACAGACTGCTTTGTATTAGTAGCTTAAGGCCTTAGCAACTGAGTAACGATGGAAGTAAAGTTTAACAAGAACTTGAAAAAGATGATGAACAGCAAAATTGTACGATGTCGTCCATCGTCTTCAGCTTATATACGTTCCACAGCTGGGCAGTCTTTTTTCATGGAAGCAAACACATGAGGATTATGCGCCGTAACACTACCACGCTGGCCCAATGCGGGTTGGTATGCAGAAACTGTTGCGACCGAAACCAACGGCTTGAAGGTGCCTTCCGAAGCACGGAGGAGATAGAGATCAGAAACTTTTGGTCACCGCCTGACTATGGGGAAAGTAATTTTGTTTTCGATATCGAAAGCCAAAGCAGTACGCTTAGGCACAAACACAACGTCACAGCTCCTGTATGATGTAATGGCTCGTAATTTTTTGCGCTATATCGGTGTCCTTAACTTACCTCCGGGTATTCTCACTCAGATTCAATCACGCAGAGTAACTCCAAACTTTCCATTACTCTGAGTCTTCTTATAAAGCCTGTACAAAGTGGTCAGGTTTTGATGCCTTAGATCGGGCGGAAAAGTTCTCGAGTGGGGGCCATATTTAAAAAAATGGTAAAATGATGTTATTCTTATAAGTACAGTTACGAGCACGACCATGTAAACACTTTTGACAGTTAATGACTTCTATTACACAATCTTCTATTATTTCTATAAATAAGCACAGATAACTTAAGTAGTATAGATCGCAATTCTCATAATTGGGTTTTTAATTCGTCTAAAACTTATTATTGTTGCTTGTATCCCTTCGTTCGACTTATAACGTTAGGTGGCGCTACTATACTAGCGGAATCATAGATAAATTAAATTAAGTAAGTCCGCTAGTATAGTAGCCACCTAATGTAATAAGTTGAATGAGAGGGAATAAGCAACAATAATAAGTTTTAGACGAAATAAAAACCCATGTTTGTGAATAGCGATCTATACTACTTAATTTATCTATGAAAGAAGGAGACATTGAAGGTAATTGATCAAAAGCGTACACCATGTTCAAACCTGTACCTGTCACATATATTTTCCAAGCAACCAGCAGTGCTTGCATCGTAGTCTTCAAGGTAGACAGTAAAATTACTGTCTATAGAAATCACACGTGACAAAGAACCCTCTGAGGCTGTGAAAAACATTTTCTAGAAGAATCAGCTCATTTATTCTTGTTACCACTTAGCACCCAGACACCAACTACTTTGTTCACTTCATTGGACAAATATTAATTCGAAATGTAAATTGTAAAAGTGGAACCTTCATCCTATTAAAATAACAAAAGAAAACGAACTAAAACAATCGCCCTTTTCATTCAAGATCCAATAATTGGATCGGGAATTCGTAGATTGGCTAGAACAGAAGGATTTTTCAATCACCTGAATCGTTTTTTTCTAATTATTGGCATTTGTTAAGGTCTTTGAGATGCTAATAAAATTGGAACTCGACGCAATTGTGAAACTGAACAGCAAATGTAGGATAGGAATTTGGGTTACCCGCTATAAAACTAAACGATTTTGAAATAAAAGCTTTTTGAAGAGGTTTCCCAGAAGGTTATCAGCATTAAGTTTTTCAAGAGAGGTGGCAATATTTTATCAATAGACAGCAACGCACGTGTGGCAGCCCCGGTGTTTGCTAGTGTTTTTAGGCCAGTTCCAGAAAGTGTGAAGCATATCAGGGAAGTCCTATGCAAAGAAGTGGCCTTCTCCTCCATTGGGGTGTGGATGGAGCCTTGGCTTTGGCTTTCGATATTGAAAACAAAGCTACCTTCGCTTTGGATAGGTGACCCAAACATTGTGATCTTAAACTACTCCGTTCATCAGAAGTCACGTGAAGCCGTTGGTCCCGGTTGCTATTGCAACCGTCTCTACATAGCCATTGAGCCAGCGTAGTGGTGTTATGGCCCGAAAGGGTGGACGGAGCCTTAACGATATCTCCCCAAAACTTTACCATAGAAATAGCAGTTGGTAGTAATCATAAATTTGATAAAATATCCCATTCATTGCAGCTGAAAAAGCTAGAGTGTATTGGTATCCATGGTGATTTGTTGCGTTGGTTACGTTCTTACATCCGCGACCGCACTCAAGCAGTAGCTGTAAAAGGTTATTGCTCAAGTTTTGTCCCTGTAACTTCTGGAGTTCCACAGGGCTCTCATCTAGGGCCCTTGTTATTTAATTTATTTATAAATGACATTAGCCGTACATTAAGACATAGTAACATTTAATCTATGCTGATGATATGATGATTTTTAGAGTCATAAAATCTTCTTCAGATACATTGTTGCTTCAGGAAGATCTTGATTCTCTTTGTGTTAAGCGGACTTACGGCGATAATGATAGGCCAGATGGTCTCAATACATTGGTTACTGCGTTAGTAGTAGACAGTTTGGATGGAGAAAGGCTTCTGTTCAATAAGCTCACTAAAAATTATTCTACTTGGCTCGTATCCAGTTGCCCGCAATCTCCACGAGAACGTCGGTCCACATTGGACGTCTGCCCACTCTACGCCATCCGGTTTGTGGTCGCTTCTCTATCTTTCCGCCCCATCGGCATCGGAACTATGTGAAATATGGCCCGCCTTCTTCCTCCCTTTGACGAGGAATGTGACCGTTCCTTATATAAGCAGTAGGTGGGTGTGGGTCTTGCCCAAAAGAAAACAAGTTGGTATCCATTGAAACAGA
The DNA here is from genome assembly GCA_910589355.1 of Parapoynx stratiotata. Lineage (NCBI taxonomy): Eukaryota > Metazoa > Arthropoda > Insecta > Lepidoptera > Crambidae > Parapoynx > Parapoynx stratiotata. The sequence goes on from OU342481.1 coordinate 11,564,191, forward strand.
ATTACAAATTCTGTACGCTACCACCTACGTGAACTCTGCATTCCTGACATATGCCTGACATATGGCTAAATAGCATGAGAAAGGTTCAAGACATGTTATTTAACACATTAACTAATGTGTACCAAGGTCACGTTGATCACCTTATCTCTCCAACACATCTGGTGAATCAGTTAACTGACATCTCAGGAAGATTACCAAGAACGTTAAGACTACCAGCAGAAATTTGTGGCACTTTCTCGGAAGCTAATCAGGTTCTACAGAAGGAATTCTCAGTTCCAAGGTAAGAGGCAGGCGTATTTTGTTATGTGCGTGGCCGGCGCTGGCGGCCGACGTACCTATGAAACTTCCCTAAAACCCTTTGACGCCAAACTAATCTAGCTCTAATTATACATAAACATAAGATCCGAGAGTCGTGTATTGTCCAGAGCTGTTTTTACCAAAGCTTTTAGTCCGTTTGACCTAGAAAAACAAGTTCCAGTATAAATATTAAAACACCGCGTGATACGTGAAAAGAATTTGCATTTTGTAAGCGAGATCGGTTTACACGCGGTGCCAAAACAAACTGGATTTTAGTTACATGAAAAAAAAATTAAATTCTGACTTAACAAAGGGTTTCTTTTTGTTGTGTCCTGTTCTGCTATTTCCATAGATTTAGACGTAAAGCGCGCGCGAGTAACGCGCGTGTGGCTGTAAAAGTGTGAAATGATATTAGGTATCTCTTGTTATTGAAGCGCGCGCGTGTGGCCGCGCTGGCGGCCAGCTCACCTAAGAAACCGCCTTTAAAATACTGATGTAAATATGCATTACAGGTCTTGTTGGTCATCAACTCAGTATTGCAATATAGCTATTTATATAATTTTATAATTATTTCATCATTATTTATTGTACACACACACAAAAAATACAATAAGCAATACAAAAGAAAACAGGTAACTGAGTACAAAAGGTAGGGCTTATTCATTATCTGTTTTTTATCAACAACGTTATTGTCTTCAGGCTTCTAATCGGATGAGGTGATATACACCCTTATTTTACTGGTTTAGGTCCCCATATAAAAGGGGGGAACGTCCACCATGCCCCGGGCACAGTATACTTAACCTAACATATCATCACGCTACTTTTTCCCGAAGGGGTAGGCAATGGTGTAAACACCCCTATTTCGCCAGATATGTTAAGTCCTCATTTAACTTTTTACCTGTTTCAGTCCATTTTTAGGGACGTTTCATAGATACGCTCGCCACTTGCACTGGTCAAAAACGCCGGCGAGATTTACATTTTGACGTATAAGCGATGTTAGTAGCTCCGTGTAGCTAAAGCGCGCTCGTATCTGATGCTGGCGACAGCGTACCTATGAAACCACCTTCAATTAATCAAAATGTCAACACGTCCCAATCTCCGAAGGGATAGCGAAATGTTTTAAGCGCACATTGGGTTAGCAATAAAAAAAATTCACTAGTTTCTTAAAAACAGCTTAAAGTATTTATTTACTCGAAAAATGAGTTTCCCCAACTTCATTTTGCCCAAGACTGAAAGGTCAACACCGCCCACGGTAAAGTCCATTACTTTTAAACGGAATATTGTATAAAGATATATTTTCCTTGTTACATCAAAGAAACATTGTAATATGTGAAAAAGCCCTTCTCATACTTATTTTGAGAATACACCCTATTATATGTCCAAATACAGGACTATAATTTCACTAACATTGACGATACATTATCAAGTATATCGCTAAAAGAAACACAATACAAATTTATTGATATTAATATGTCGAGAACTGCCGCGGCTGTCGTGGTGTGGACATGTTTTGAGGAGAGAGAATGAGCATGAAACGAGAAGAGTTATGAATATGAGAGTGGATGGTAATGCAGGAAGAGGAAGACCAAAGAAGAGATGAATAGATTGTGTGAATGAGGACATGGCTAGAATGGGAGTGAATGTTGATATGGATCGTGATAGGGGAGAGTGGAGGAGAAAGACTCGTTGCGCCGACCCCAAATGAAATTGGGAAAAGGTCAGGTTAATGATGATGATGTCGAGAACACAGAACAATGATAGTGAAAATATCCCACTATTTTTGACAGAAAAATTTCATACTAACACAACCTGTACGGATCTTTGTCACGAAACCACAGTTACAAAACATCAATAAAATGAAACAAGGAACTGAGAGCCTTTGATCTCTGAGCCACGCTTCTCATGATGAGTGATCCTCATGTAACTCCCTCCCTCACGATGACTGATCTTCATGTGGCTCCTGTGAACCACTCTTCCTTCCAACCAACAGTAAATTCCTTGTATTTCTACCTATCTCCTCTGATCAACATCCAACTTAACACAGTTTGATATATCACAAGAGAATCTCAACTAAAAGTCACAGGCAGTCACAATAATCCAGTTGGCGAGACTATAAATTTAAGAAATAGTACGAGTATTTATATTTTAGGATTTAGGATAAATAATTATAAATAAATAGATACCCTTACTAGGCACCTAACCACTAGACACAGCCACACGCAGTTACAGAGCGACAGCATTGCAGCAAGGACCTTAATTAACTCTGGGTACACTCATTGTCCGCCTCCACAAACTCAATGGCACACTCAGCCCTCACATACTGCCACTATACAAATGGCTATTAGATGAACAGCGACATACTGACAGCCACCAGTCAGACGGCCTCCAGCATTACCGCCAGACCTTACTCAACGATGACTAACCGCAAATTGAGTTTGCCTTTCCGAACGCCATATTTATCGGATCACTCACTACAATAAATGGAGGAAAAGTGGGGCCACTGCGTATAATATCGTTTCACTTGTGAAATCATAACGGGAAATGACAATTCTCACTACTAGATGACGCTACTCACTTCTGTTATTACGTTGTAAATGGCGTTGTCTCGTTGACGTGCCCACCGCGTGGTGGCGCTGATGTCACTATTATAACGATATTGAACTTTTAATATCATTGTCTTGATGCAGATGATTAAATGAAGATTTTTATCCGCAGAGGCTCGAGCACAAATATCAGGGCCGACTGAGAAGTACCTGAAGCCGGGGTCCACGTTGAGGCTTCAGTGCTCAGTGGTGCAAACCACAGAAGCGCCAGCTTTTGTATTTTGGTAAGTCATCCTTATAATAAATCACAATCAAATCCAGTTCTAAAGAAGGACCAGGTCAAAAGCACCTTTAGCAGATGTACTTGAAGGCATATCATTGAAAACTAGAATCGTAGCTATTGCAGAGTCAGCAGTTAAACTTGAGTAACTGGGTAAAATTAATATTTAATATACTGTTCAAAACATACAAGAGCAACAAAATATGAATGTATTTCGAGAACAAAACAACGAGAGATAAAAAGAGACAGACATTAAATTAGAGACAGACAGACAGACAGTATTTAAAACAGAAACCAAAAGAAAATGGCCGGAGAAGAGCGCAATAACAGCAAAGAGTCGCTAATACTGCTATAACGCCTCGTTACACACTCTTATTTTCTCGAATTTGTACTTTTACGAGCAAGTAGCTCCAATAAGCTCCAGCAATAATACATCGATAATAGAAAAGCACTAGCAAATCTCTTAGGGAGTTTAAACAAAAACAATTCATATTACCCGAAAAACAAGATCAATAATCCAACAAACATTACAATTAACTAACACCATCCCAATTATGCACTCAAGATCGTAAATTTACACTTAGTCCTCCCAAAACTTAATTAACATCCCCAAAGTCTGGCATTGTCAGAATTTTTTGGCAATGCTGCACTTGGCTACAGTGGAATTCAAATTGACAATTAAACATTTTTACTGGGAGTGGATAGAGTAGGTAACAAGCTCGAAATCTAGTAATTCGATTGCATACTTTAAGCGGAAACTTGACGTTACTACGTCTTAGATAGATTGTGTTAATGAACAATTGTGTGATTTGTCACAACATTCTTTTTTCATTTACGTGAATATAATATTAACATAACATATCACTCTAACTATGCCCAAGAAGGGGTAGGCAGGGGTGTTTTATTGCTTAAATGTTTGTTATTTGTAGATTTTAAAATAAAATAATTCATTGTGATAAATTGGAGTACATGTATACTCATTTTCTTGAAATATACAAGCAAATTATTTCCAAATATGATCAGATAATAAATTTTAAAATTACGAATATTGTATTGTGTTGGAGTCCAAAAAAACGATGGATGGATTGTGTAAATGATGATATGACGCGAAAGGGAGTGAGTGTTGACTAGGCGAGTGATAGGAGAGAGTGGTAGAAGAAGGAAACTTGCGCCGACCCCAAATAATAGAATTGGAAACAGGGCAGGATAAAGAAGACTAATATAATATTGTATTCGTGAAAAAATTGGTTAGTTATTTAAGCCATTCAACATAGCTTTGACGCTCAAAATTACCTTAAACAAATGGAAGCATCCTACCATGAACACTACGGAAGAATATAAAAAGGATGGCGGTTATAAGGCTTGCCTTAAATTTAACCTCTTTTAAACTTGGGTATGAAAACTTTCTCAAAGTAACATGGATGACGACGGAAAGTTACAAATAATGTGAAGAAGTTTCCCTCTTTAAATATTTTGGCTTACATTTTTTATATACATATAAAATGTACAAGAATAATTGTAATACATAATTTGTCTAGGAACCAAATAACTTATTGAGCAAAAATCTAAAATTTTTGGTCATAAATTCTTATAATCCTCTAAGGGTTAGCCAGAAACTCGGAATAAGCACCACAAAAGCGAAAATGAGCCAAACGGCCATTGCCATAGTCCGCGCTTCACCAAGCAGTGACTGCTCTCAACGTGACAAGTAGTGAGTACGTCGCCGCTATAAGCTATTGGATGGATGTGCAGTTCTAAGTCCGTTAGTTGCATTTAACGACACCCAAGGTAAGATGGTTTGGTAGTATTATATAATGAGCCGCTACCACAAGGCTTTTTCAGATCAGCTTGCAAATAATGTTAAACCCCAAAAATAAAATACGAAAAGCTTCAAGAATTCCTTCCAAAAGATGCGACGAAACTAATTACGAAACTTACTAGAAAATTAGGGTCATTGATTGTCAACGGCTAAGCATAAACTATTATGACTTCTCTAAACAGATCTTGATAGTGAAAATCCCATTAGATATCGAAGACAATCTAGATCCAACTATAGGTATTATCCAATTTGGATACAGATACAAAGGTTGGAGCTCAATTTCTGAACTCAATAAAACATTGAAGCTGATATTTCATAATAATATTTATTATCAATGATTTAGATGAGACGAGATGTGACTACAAATGTCTCCACACAAAAATAATTCCTAGAGCAGTCTCTAGACATCATTACAGAGGAAGACATAGAAATAATATCTATATTTCAGTACTTTTTTAAGAAATACCTAAAAATTAGGCTAGTAACTAGGTGATATCTGTTATTACTACGTCGTCTGAGGTTATTTTTGATTCATTAATTTTAAATATGAACTCATTTTTATTTTTCTGATTGTTATCAGATTATTATCCAAATTTTAAAATTAATTCTACTGTTTCTTTATTCCGTTTTATGTTAAAATTTTTTCTTTACAGTATATCAAAGCTATAAAATCTCATATTAAATGCTAGAGAGATAAATGATAACATAATATAACATATCATCTCGCTTCTTTTCTCAAAGGGGTAGACAGTATGCTGAACACCCACATTTCGCCAGATATGTAAGGTCCCCATGTAACAGGTAGCGAGCCTGTTGCCATGCACCGGGCACAATGTGAGGCAAGTAATATTCACAATAAACTGTACATAAGTTTTATTCCAACTCAGTGTTACAGGCGGTTTGATCGGACCCGCGTTTCCCGCGGCCTCTCGAACGAGTAGTGCCCCGTCCGTCCCAACTCAGCTAATATCTAATAATGTGCTGATTCTATTTATCTTGATTAGCTAGAACTTTAATCTTGTTCAACTCTGCCATGTCTTCTATAATGCTATAATTTGGTAGCCTAAAATTCTATTCCATTTTAAAGTGTTAAAATTTTGACATGCCCTATACGGAGATTAAACGAGTTGACAGAGTGCTTCATCAGTCAGAGTGTCAACCAACTTTTGTCAAGGTCGAATGAACGGGCCACCGACGAGTAACTTTTAAAACTCATTAGTTATCTAAAGTGTTGGAATTTATCAGCACCGCAAGGGTTTAGGTCGCTTTTTATGCTGCAACTTTATTTGTGTAACTCAAAGTTTGTGTAGGAATACGATAATGCTTCTACCTATATCTGGAGATGACCTATATATTTTGACTCCATGCTAAATCGAATAATGCAGGTAAAGAAGGTTACTCTTTATAAGTGGCAGTATGTGTTCTGTCGATATAAACGGTAACAACAATTGGATAAACTTGACTCGTGGCATTTTAGAAGACGATGATGTATAATAAGCAAACTAAAAATATTTAAGTTAATCTTTTTGTGCCAATACTTATAGTTCAGTATTGCGCAATTTACAATATGAAAACAGAGGCTGCTCAGGACTTCTTTCTTTCAGCAGAACAAGGAGTTAAGATGATGATGGACAGTTTAATACTACAAATAATACGTACAAAGTTGGTTTAAAATTATGTTTGACGGTGATGCCAGAATATTTCCTAGCCAAAAAGCGTCGAAAACTGAACCTGGACGTGGTTTTAGGTTTAAACTTAGAGGAATTTAATAGATAGACGATACTTAGTTGTATGAAACATTAACTAGACTAGTTATCTCTCATGTCAGTTGACAGAAAACATAAATAGAGAAAAGAAAATAGACTTAGCTTTTGTCTTCCGTGACATGAGATGCTTCTGCACTAGAGCAGTAACTAAGATCCGAATACAACAATGAAAAATGAAACGCCTTGTGCAATATATCATGTAGAATAAACCAACTAATCTAAGTTCGTATTTTTCTTGGAGCTATTTTTCGGGAATGATCAAATACTCTCAAAACTCATTTATCATCTCGGCATAAAGTTGAGGGATATCTTCTCTCGGGAGGTGTTGTTTTTCTATTTTTAATAAAGTACAAATTAATTTTGTCATTCGCCATTATCTTTACTAAGAGCTTTTTCTGTTTATGAATAAATTATACCAAAGGGTAGACTGTTTTAAATTTCAAATTTTACAGAGACAGAGTTGTATTAAAAATAGTTTTCACATAGTAATATGATTGGAAATTAAAATCGCCGGTGCTGGCGGCGTAGACCTTAAGGAGAATGAACCAAGAAAAAAAAGGCAAAAACACTTTATAAAATGCTGTAAATGTGTGAAATTTAATTATCTTGGCATTTGAAAATTCTTACTATATTTTTAAAGAATATTGTCCACGAAATTAAAAGTATTTTAAGTTTTAATATTCTAAATTTGACTCAAAATTAAACCTTCTTAACTTTTTTCAAGTTCAACATTTTGGTATTCAATGAATGTGTTCAACTTTTATTAAATGCAATATTTTGCAAGTGCGACTTCCTGCAGGTTTTTTGGTTCTCAAATTCTCTACTTGTTATTCTTAAGGTGCGTACAAACTATGTAACATTATTTAATAACCAATCATTACACATAACAATGCAATATAATAATGTTAAATAACCATTGTCGTTGGTCGTTCTTCAGTGCTATCCATAACGTGAATAGTTATATAATATTGTTGTACATATCAACAACATGTTTAATAGCATTCAGTGTCCACATTATCTGGAAAATGATAATTAACAATGTTGTATAACATGTTATGTTACATAACTGAAACCTTTATACTAAAACAGAAACCAGTATAATACCAATTTGTGAAATAAAGTCTTAAATTGCAGAGCCAAGTAAAGCGGATCAGGTAGTATTATGAAAATGACCTTGTAGACATTTACCGTCTTACCACAAAAGACAAATTGAACAGTTTTCTATCACTTGTTTAACTAAACACTATTTAAATTTTAAGTACGCGTTCAACGCCTGTAAAATTTTTGTTTAGACGATGTTTAAGCCGCGTCTAGCTCTAGACAATCGTAAAACACAGTCTTGTGGTAACGTTGTTTTAAAACACTTGCTTAACAGATATTTAAGTATTTTGTGGTAAAACGGTTAGCTTGCAAATTATTATATCGCTTGATCTAAAAGGGCCACTACATGGCAGAATGAGCAAGATGACGAAAATGTCTTTATAGGAATCTACGTAATCCCAAGGGTAACAAAACAATTAACAGTTCATATGTCTGTGTGTTTACTGTAAGCAAAGCTGTTTTTAGAGGAAATGTGTATAAAATTTGATAATTTAAAGAAGCTTATCTTCCTATAATCAGGAATTTACGTTAACACCACGAAACTTAATGTTCCCATAATATCTGATGATGTTACAGTCTGGAAAGGTGTTGTTGAAATGATGATGTTGACATTGACAATTTCTTCGTTCTCTTGACAATGTATACTGTAAAATCTTTCAAAAACAATTATTATATTGTAAAGGGAGGAAACAACTTGCTGAGTTTCTTGCCCGTTCTTCTCAGAACAAGGCCTCCTGGTACCAAGGCCAAGCTAGTGAACGGTTGGCATAATTTGACATTCATAAGAGTATGTAAATACCTAAACCGAATAAATTATTTGACTTTGACTATCTATCTATAAAATAATTACGTTTATCGCTCTGTATAATAGCCAGGCAGATCGTAACAGTATCTAGTGACATAATGATGCCATTATACAGAATCTTAACAAGGAAGATCCATTTTCTAGTACCGCAAATGAACTAGACTACTTGAGTTCTATCACCCTTCTCTATTCAATGTTGATTTCAAATCGTTGAGATTAGTCTAGCCTTTAGTTTCCACTTACAATAGAATTACAACGAATCAATTTACCTATCAAGTGGCACTTAAGGTGTAGACATAATTGTATATCCATTTTCATGCATATATTAAAAATATTTTAGCCTTCATGTTTATTGAATATCTAAAGAGATTTTCAAATTAAATATGCTTCATTTAGCTGATCCGAATTTAACTATTTAAAATATTTTAAAGCAATTATCTTTTAACATGAGAGTGCAATGTACTCGATTTGATAAACGTACATTTAGTCTTTCAATTTCGATCAATTAACAGCGTTCATGTGTGTATATAGAATTTTATTACACTATGTATCTCAATACGACGTCTTTATATCTACAGTTGTTTATTCTTATGGAACTAATATTTTCCAGTGAAATAGGCCTTTCAATAGAATAGGCGCCTTCATCTTACACTCAATGAATATCTTTTTGCAGTGGTGTTTTCACAGTATGAGTAGGGTCGTCTAATTCTTTCAAAAGCATCGGGCGAGTTACAGGAAAACTCATCTCATTTTCAGAAATACATTCATCTGTTTAGGGGTCGTTGACATGCGTTGTTACATATTCATGTATAAGAATAGTCTCTATTTCAAAACTATGACCCTTGTGAATGTAGGAAGAAAATATCAATGTTACGTAAGAAATCAGAGCAACTCATACAATGTTTCGCTTGAACTCGCAATAAGAAAACTTTATTCATCTTATTATTGAGATTGTATCCAAACGGCAGTCATCCATTCTTCGCATTACATGTTACGTAACGTAAAACTTAAGATATTTGTGTATCACATGATGTTTTGTATTTTGACGACAATTCATATAAAGAAGAATATTCGCCGAAATTCACTTTATTTTCGGACTGCATAAATACGACCATATTTCACATTTTCGATCACAACTTAAGTGCTTACCTATTCGGCTCCGATAAAATTATCGCATTCTTTCTCTACTGTTCAATATTTTGCATAACCATTTCTATCCTTCACAGCTTCACTAGCGATTTCACTATGCTCGCCCAACTGACGTTCCCTGCAGAATATATCTCCGTTCTCTACTAAAGCTACCGCCCCAGTCATTTCTCACCGATTTTTCCTGGATTCCTTCACGGTTCGCGCGTATTATCTCTGGAACTCATCAGTACGAGATTGTCAAACACTCACGATCTTTAAAAAATGGCTTTACCTTTTAAAATTCCGGATGGCATCCACGACCAATAGATTAAGCTCTTAAGTCTGATACGAGTATCTGAAGAGTTAAAGAACACTATCTCAATATTTCTTCTTTTTTTATATTTATTTAATTGTTACACTTTAACTGGTTCTCAATTTACATAAAATTAATTTATTTATATGTCGCAGTATAATAGATGTAGTAGCCGCATGTTCGCGGACAAGCATGCTATAGTCTTCTTATTTGACAGTTTAATTGTGTCGCGGATGCTACCGCATTCCAAGTTGATTGAGTTTTTTGTCAGTGATGCTTGAGCAGTTGCTTTTTCCATGTAAAATAAACGGAGTCTATTCCTTACTGTCACTGCTGATACAACCACAAATCGCTTACTGTCACATGTGACCATTCCTACTCACAAAGAAAAAACAATGCTTACACTACATCTACCCCGCGTGGTCGCGTATGCTATAGCAGGCGTCAAATGTATTGCGGCATCCTATACATTTGACGCATGCATGTTGTATCGAGACGGAAATGCTATAGCAATCGCAAAAATCCCAACCAAAAAATAATGCTAAAGCAGGGTGACTCACAGTCCGTGAACATGTTAAGAAAATAATTATAAACTGGAACATAGTTATACGAGAACGATTCATTAATTTTCATAAATAAATGGATCAGTTTTTTACTACTTTATAAGAATTGTTGTCAATGCAGCTATACTACCAACCCATTTCTTGCTTTGGGTGTCGTAAAAGGCGACTAATGGACTTGAACTACACAACCATCAAATAGCTTATAGCGGCGATGTCGGTCACCTGTCACGCTGAGTGCAGTCACTGCTGGTGAAGCGCGGAATGCGGCAATGGACTGTTTTTGCGTTGCTTTTGCCGAGTCTCTGACTTACCCTTAGGGGATAATAGTCGTGATTATATCTTTAAATGGCGCTCCTGTAAACCTGACCAAAATGAATTACAATGTTGTTGTTTTCGTGTGTCGACATTAAATATTGGGTAAGAATTTATTCATTAGCTTTAATTTTAACGTATGCTTACTTCTATCTATTACTAATAAATTATTTAGTCAAAATTTTCAATTGACTAGTTGACCCTTTTTTTAATGGGCTCCAAATGATTCATGAATTATTAACATTACAAAATAATATAATTTTATTGAGGCCTATAAATTTTAAAGTATAAATTACTTTTTTGCTTAACTGTCAATAGCACCGGCCACGATGGCATGAATTATCTGTCCCGTAATGTCACGATTTTGGTAAGCAATTCTATGCGCATGCGTGACGCAGGCTGACACAACCGATAGACATGCTTGATTGGTTGCGACTGGCGTTTGACGGATTTTGACCATGCGTAGTAATTGTTTACATGACTACTTCATTAATTGATAGCGTTGATAGCGTTTTTGGCACACGATAACAAAAAGTAATAATAAAACGAGTTTAAATTTAATTTCTACAGCAATCCCTTATTTATATTTATTGAACTTGTATATTTCAGACCCTTGTACTAAATACTAAACGTTATTTTAATTACTTTTATATAATATGATATACTAGATATGAGTCAACTAGCTTATTACCAGTTGAAATTTAAATGAAAATATGTACTCGTAATATGAAGAAACCTCCGTGCTTTGGAAGGCACGTTAAGCCGTTGGTCCCGGATGCATTTGTGACCGTTTCTACCCACCAACCCGCATTGGGCCAGCGTGGTGGTGTTACGGCCCTACTCCTCATGTGTTTCTCCACGAGGAAGGCCTGTCCCAGCAGTGGGACGTATATAGGCTGTTGACGAAAATGAAGAATAAATTTTAATACTAAAAAGATGATTATAACGAGTCATCACTCTGGCATTGACGACTCTATAAAACACTTGCTACAATTTTAAGTAATAAATTTTCTGTGTCTTTAAAGTCTTGAAATTCTTGTAACTGCTCAAGAAAAAGCAATACAATGACATGCTAGACGCATTACAAGCAATGTTCTCGTTGAAAGCAATAAGTAAAGTAATTTTATGATACTTTAAGAAGACAGAAGCTTTTCACATATCAAAAGGACTAATGAAATGAGAAAAGTAAAAGAACAAAGAACAAATTTCTTACAAATTCTGTTGCATTTGAATCCTCAGTCACAGCTACCAGAAATTTGAAATCTAATCCACGGTTGCAAGCTTTGCTCTCTATAGGATTATATTCCAACGCATATTCCTTCGACTTAGAAACCCTCATGTGTCGTCACATAAAATATACAAAACGAAACGTGGCTTTCACGGCCAAATAAGTGAATTTAATAAAAAGTCCTTCCCAATCCGGGATGCGACTTATCCCGACACTTTTGAAGAGAGAATTGGAATTCTCTAAGGATAGCTAGGAATGCTGAGAGATTCTTTTTGGTAAAGCGTTTTATATTTCCGCTGAATCACCGTGTACGCTAGTAAGCAAATTTTACCTTTACTTGATATTTATGATACAACACTGTAAGGTTTTTGTCAAATTGGAACAGTAGCTTCAATTGGTGGAATTGAAAATTAACTCCTACTCTATTATTAGAAGCAAAGTTCAGAGAGGCGTAAATTTGTCCTTTATTTTTCTGGGAGGCGTTATTAAATTTTTTAACATTCACCCGCATGGCACCCGTTCCCATGGGAATATCAGGATAAAAGGTAGCCTATGTCCTTCCTCAGGCTCTAAACTATCTGCGTACCAAAGGCGTGAAAATATGTATGGATTAAACTTTTTCAACAAAAAATGTTTACAGTTTCATGAAAAGTTTTCCAAGTAATTTTTTTGCCAGCAAATAGAATTAATTAGCAACTAATCAAGCTTTATATCTGCAAAATTAGTTATATTAATACTATAAAATGACCTATATTATTGTTATATTTCTTATTGAAACAATCAGATAAAATTAAATCTCCTTCTTTTACAGACTATTCAGAAACTATATGAAATATAGTAAATAAAATATTAGTAAAATAAAAAAGTGAACTGAATAAACTCTTCTTTCCTGTTTTATAATACGATTCAAAACTAAGGCTATTCAAATCATTTGCTTTATTGGAACACGTTGTGACGTAAAAATAAACGTATTTTTATTTTATTCCAATTATCTAGAAAAAACCCACTCTGTTTTTGTTTCCGTTCTTATTTTATCCCAGAAAAAGCAGTTCCTATAATATTATGTTTGTTTGTATTCTGGAAATCGTCGGGAGGCGTTTCCGTAGAATTATTGAATTGGAATAGAAATTCTTGGAACGCTTTTGTAAATATTTGTTATAATTTTCATAATAAGTGTGAATAATATTAGCTCAAACATTATACTCGTAGTCTTGTAACGAGTAATTCCGTTAAAAAATAATTTTGTGAATCTATTTTTTTATTGATGAAGATGTTATATTATATGTATACAATTTAATTATCTAAATTATAAGGTAGTCAAATCTGATAGTCAAAAATCTGTACATTTCCAGCGATGGATATACTTGCAGACGATTTTTTCATATTCTATTTTTTTTGTATTTTTTTACTATATTTCTGAGTTTTTATTAGTTGCAATAAAGAATTTTATCTATCTATCTATCTAATATATTTTTTTGCTTTCTTTAAATTTACTGTCAAATTTAGTTTTTTTTTATGTTTTCACATACATACATACATAAGTCACGCCTTTTTCCCACAGGGGTAGGCAGAGATTACATCCTTCCACTTGCTACGATCCCTGCATATTTCTTTCGCTTCATCAACTCTCATTACAGTCAGTCAGTCAGTCTCATTACAGTTTATGGACATAAGCTGTTTTATTGTTTAGTATTTTTTCTTTTATTATGAATTCTATAATAATTAATTTACCGAGTTACTTAAAAACTTTCACTTTTATTAAACATCTTTCATTAAAGATCAACTTTTTAAGTAAAACATGCCTGTAACTGGATAAAACTGCAATATTTCTACATACCTCGGTAATACAGCTGTAGATTTTTTGCCTGCCTGCAGAATGCCTGCGTTTACCTTATTAGGCAATGAAAATAGAAATTTAATGGATAAGGCGATAATTTAACTCACAATAAAAGAATTTTAAAAAGCTACTGAAGAATCTCAGGACAATCTACAAAGTCCAAAGGATTAAAAAACGTAATATTATAATTATCGAATATTCAATTTAAATTGCTGTTCCAGTTATGAAGAAAAGAGAAATTTTGCATCATTTAACTTTAAATTTAAATATTAAGCTTTTATGTGACTCTGATATTACAATATCTACACTGTCAGATTCAGTAGGTACTACTTATTTGTTTAAGAATAAAACTTGTGGTTTAATCGAGGACGAAACTTGCGATTGCCTTTTCGGCCCAGTCGGTACACGGGTGATACCTCTTTTATGACCCGAACCAACTCCTAACTAAGTTTGTATCTAGCAATTTAACTTAGATACCTTAGGGGAGCAAGTTGTGTCGGAACAACAGAAATGACTGGGTGTGGTGTGAAATTGATTAAATCTACTTCAACGAGTTTGAGTTAAAGAACCAAACGCGAATATAATGTTAGTTGTATGTAAGAAACATTCGAGCGGATTCTATACTTAACTAAAATGCTGTCTGTCCTTCTCTTCTCCATATAGTTAGAGAAGGATAGATACACAATTAAGATAAGTTTAGTTTAGTTTGTGCCTACGGAATCGGCCCTATTATTGCGTACCGTAGTGAAGGCTAAAGTAACAACCTTCATCTAGTATCTGAGGAGCTGGGTGGCGTTGTTATAAATTTTTCTCCATTTTGTTCTTATATTTAAATGTAAATTCAATAAGCAAAACTCTCAATCTTCATTACAAGTAGTCAAATCTTTTTAAAATCAATATTCGTTATGTTCATAAAACGAATCACAGATATACCTAGCCAGTTTCTTTCAAGGGCACAATCGACGAATCCGAAGTATGATTTCAATGGCGACTCCGATGAAAAAGCGCCAGGACATAAAGTGTATATTCGATTCATAAAATTTTCCGGTAGAGATCTTTTAAATTTCCTCCTTAAATAAACACAATGGTCTTCTTTATCACAATGTGTTTATGCCTCGGCGCAGTCTCACAAAATGTCACGATAAAGTAATAAGAGGAAAATATAATATTTTTACATTTTATTTACAACAGTAATGTTGAGCACGTGACCGAAAATATTTTTACACAGCCATCATCTTTGAGATAATATTGTATTCTTGTTGATGGGGAAAAGAAAAAAATGGTCTGCGTTACGGAAACGTATAAAAACAGCGCTTTCTGAACATGTTGACGCCAGATTAATATTCAGTAATGTTGTATTATTAAATTTATCATCCGTGGAGAAGTGGTTCGTATCTAAGCTATGACTGTTAACTATGTATATGCATGTCTATCCGTTAACCTCGTTCCCATAACACCGGATTATTTAATTTATGGTGCATAATTTTGCATTAACCTATCCCGAAGTAAGCACTGTGAAGCCTATACTTATTATTATAGTATACGAAAAGTTAGTTATTATTGTATTATTACAAAGCCCTAAAGTATTGGCTTTTCCACCTTCAATGAAAGACCTTTTTAATTCAAAAACGATAAATATTGTAAATTCTATTGTTTGCAAATATTTACACTCACAATATTAGACACACAGATATTATACAATATTATAAACACATTTATAGAAAACTTAATGTAGTTTTGAGCTTGTCACTTAAGAGAATGTAGTTGATAGAAAATATTTATTTTTAACAACAATGTGATGACAAACAATGAAAAACAATGTGTGTGTGTGTGTTTTGATGACCTCCGTGGTCGAGCGGTCTGCGCGCCGCGCCGGTGTCAAGGCGTCGCCATCTCGACCAGGTTCTGGGTTCAATCCCCGGTGAGGGGTAATCTTTGTGTGATGAATTTCTCTCCTTGTTCCTTTGTTCTCCAGTCTTGGATGTTTATATCTGTATTGTATATTTTCTAAATATGTATTTTTCTATTAAATATATTTATAGATCATCTAGTATCCGTAACACAAGCAACATTAATTGCTTAAAATGGGCCTTGATGATAGATGTGAATGTCTGAAGATATTTATTTATTTAATGTCGTCTATATAATTAAAGTTCTGATAATATTCGGATGCCGTTTTAGAACTGTTTTTGGATTTGTTCTTTAGCAACAATGGGGTGTTTTTTAGACCAAAGTCCATAAAATGACTGTTTTTTCAACAGGTACCACAACAGCAGGATGATAAACTATGATGCGGAACGTGGAATCAACGTCACCACGAACCCCACAGAGAGGTTGTCAGATCTACTCATTCCTGCTGCTGGCGTCTCTCACGCTGGCAACTATACCTGCGTACCCAACAACGCGGTACCGGCTAGTATTTACGTGCATATAATTAATGGTAAGTCTTATGTTGTTGTCTTATGTCGTGATCCTAGCATATCGTAAAAGGCGACTAAGGGCGTATTGGGTACTGGGTCTGTGATTGTGTAGGCGATGAGCTAGCCACTTGTTACTACTCTTTCACGATTTTTTATCTGACCAAACCCAATTTTTGTATGGCTAAATGTGGTCCTTGAACTCTGCCTACCCCTTCGGGGATTGCAGGCGTGATTGTATGTATGTCTTATATAAATGTAATTTATTGTTAAAAAAGAACTCAATGTTGTTATAACGACAGTTTAAATAAATGGACTTGCAACACATATTGCGTTAAGCTAAAGTACAACTTAAAACATAGCCTGATGCTATCAAAATCCTGTTGAAGTTCTTTCTATAGTCACTAAAGAGTACTTACCATCAAAGGTCTATTTTTCGTAACGATGCCGTGCGGTAATCGTCAAAAAGGCTGTTAAGTCTGGTTGGTTAATTATTCAATCTACTTCAAAAAGTTAAATGACAAATATTTCGTAGTACAGCAAAGGCAAAAGAAACAGACTATAGCTAAGGCAATTACAACACAGAAAGACAATGTTTTATTAAATTCTATACAATTTTGTTGTATAAATTTAACTTATATTGCGAAATACTACAAAGTAATAATTTTTTCAAACTAATTACAATAAGGCCATACAAGTAAGGAACATTTCCAAAAATAGCTTTCTAGAAACCTAGACTTGTTTGGCGTTACACATTTTCTTAAAGGGCAATAAATATCACGGATTTTTGAGCGTCGTGTATTTTCAATCTTCGAAAGTAAATTAGTAAAACAAATAAGATAATCTATGATTTATTGCTCATCTACTGAACCACTCCAATTAGTCGTCAAATTAAATCTATTTTCAGCCCAGATTTCACTCATTCATCCGTAGTAATTATTTATATAGACACACCATTCCTTTTTCCTAATGATTCATTAGCTATCTTGTTTGATGTTATAATTGGTGAAATAATTACTTGGATTTTTCTGTTCATTAATAAAAAGAATAAAAATTTTTACGAATGCTCATATTGAAATTACGAGTATGTCTGATATTTGGCCCAAATATGAACTAATTAGTAGTGGCTATAACAAAGATTTCTGATATTATAAATGTGTGTGTGATCTATGTAAATTTTTCTTTCCATTCCGATTCATAGTCATAACTTGAACCAAGTGATATTGTGATTGCATAATAATCTTTATCTGTGTAACTATTTCGAAGATCAAAAGTAGCATTTGAAACCAAAACTTTGGACTGAATTCTTTGGGCGAAAAATTTTAATCTATCCAAAAACTCAGACACTACAACTATTCAACCAATCCTTGGTAATGGCCAACGGTCGGCAAACTGACAAATTTAATTACTTTGATATCTTTAATAGCAAAATAATATTGGCAAAATAAAATAGTATTAGCAAAATATAACAATAATAATATTATTGTTATGTTGCTTGAACAATGAAGTTTTATCTATCTATTTACAAAACAAGCGATGCGCTTCTTGATATAAGTTCTATAGAAATAACAGAGGACATAGTTCTCAAACAATTTAATTCCTTAGATACTAATAAAAATGCTGGCCCTGACGGTATACCACCTTTATTTATTAAACACTGTCGTTTTTCCTTATCGCTTCCTTTAACTATAATCTATAATAAATCTATACACTCGGGCTATGTCCCTAAACTATGGAAACAAGCCTTAATTACCCCCATTCCGAAAGGTCCTATTTCAGGTAACATTGTGATGTATCGTCCTATCTCGAAACTTTGTCAATTCGCAAAGATCCTAGAAAAAATAGTTACAGTTGTGGTTATTGCATCGGTACGTAGATTAATTACCCCAGATCAGCATGGTTTCTTTAGAGGTCGTAGTGTCGATACTAATCTAGCGATTTTCACTGATACACTTTTGTCTGCTATGGATGACAAGTTTCAGATTGATGCTGTCTATACAGACTTTGCCAAATGTTTTGACAAAATATGTCACAACACTTTATTAACAAAAATTTATAAGTTGGGCATCCATGGTGATCTTTTTAGGTGGATCAAGTCCTACATAGAAAAAAGGAGCCAGGCCGTAGTTTATGCAGGTTACACTTCTTCATACAAGTCAATTACTTCTGGAGTACCCCAAGGTTCCCACCTAGGACCCCTTTTATTCATACTATATATCAATGATATAACAAATAACCTTTTAAACACTGAATGCCTTATTTATGCAGATGACACAAAAATTTATAAAATAATTCGCAATAAGGAGGACTGTCTACTGATGCAAAATGACCTTTTAAAGTTTGAAGCTTTCTGCAATAAGAACAGTCTGCATCTAAATGTTGATAAGTGCCAAATTATCACTTTTTGCAGAAAGGCAAACCCTATAATTTTTGACTACACTCTAAATGATAAAGTCTTGAAAAGAGTTTCCGAAGTGCGAGATTTGGGTGTGACACTTGATTCCAGATTGACTTTCGTTCCACATGTAGATAAAATTATCAATAAGGCTTTTAAGCAACTTGGCTTCATTCTAAGGGTTACCAAACCATTCAAAAAACCGATAGTCTATAAAATATTATACAATGCATATGTTCGAAGCCACTTGGAGTTTGCTTCGGTTGTTTGGCAACCTTGCTTCGACAAACATGCAAACAGAATTGAAAGGGTTCAAAAGAAATTTGTCAAGGCTTTGGATTTTCGAACTGGCAAAACGTATACTGACTATGAAACATCCGCAAAGTCCCATAACATACCGTTACTGAAACACCGTCGAGAACTTAGCGATATATCTTTTCTTTATAAGTTAATAAATAACGTTATTGATGCCCCTAAACTTTTAAAGAAAATCTCGTTCAATGTCCCCAATACGCATAAAAGGTCCTGTCGTAAAAGAGTTTTGTTTTCATACCCGGTTGCTAAAACATGCTACGGACGTAACACGTTCATTAGACGATCCTGCAAAACTTACGACGATAAGCTGTGTGAAATTGATATATTTAACTTAAATATAAAACAATTTAAAAGGGATTCTTTGGAAGTGTTATCTTCTATAAACATGAAGTTGTGCTGATTGTTATACGATTATGCTTACATTATGTTTTTGGTGTTCATTTTCCCATGTGTGTTTTTTTCTGCATTTTTTATAGACTGGTTGTGTAGTTTTCAAGATGTGCATATACATTACTATGTATTACAGACATGAGACATTTTATGGAACTCTAGGTTTTTAAGTGTTCAATATTGTTTTTGTGAAATTGCTTTGTAAAAAACTGTTTGTTCCAAAATAAAGAGAAAAAAAAAAAAAAAAAAAAAAAAACATGAGTGTTTAAGTGATAAAATGATTTTCCCTACTGTGTAATGTTCGAAAATCTTTGATGTCAGCCTCAAGTGATATGCTGATACGAAATGTATTTCAACGTCAAAGCGTAATAAATCAGTAACGTCTGTGTTGAGTATATCTATCATAAAAGGAGCTATTACGAGAATGCTCCTTGAAGACTCAATTCAATCATATGTGCAGTGAGCTGTGAATTTTTAAACGGTTTTCATGTGAGTTATACCAAGTAATTTTGTTCCTTAAATTAGTGGATTTAAGTGCTGCTGTAGTAGCTCAATGGAAGTGGATTAAAAGTCTACTGGAGAATGTTAATGACAGTTAGTTATGGTTAATATATTTCGCTAAAGCTACTAGTGCATTATATTTTAGCTGTAAACTTGAAAAATAATTTTTAATTTTGCAAAAAATAACAGACTTACCAAGTCTAGATACCGCTGTCAAATAAAACAATGCTCTCCATCAACGACATTAAAGCAGAAATGTCATAAACTAAAATTGTTCAATATTGAACAAAAAATAGCGCTGGGATACGGGAAAAGGTTGAATTAACTAGAGATATAGCAACTATTCTTAGTGCAATACAAACAACAACTCGACTTAAAAGCAACCAAACTCCTGGAAGTGCCACTGCTAGATTTATTCAAGGAAAAGCAGTCTCAAACTAATCTCAACTTGAAATCGAAATGAAACGCTGCCAGTTTTACATTCTTTCTATAAACTAAGTAAACCGAGACGATTCGATTAAGTTTGTTTCAGAGTCGTCCTGCTCTTGCAGTGTTCTCGTTGTGTGGCTTAACCTATTGTGATTGGTATTGGGATAAACAGAATTTTACGTTTTTTGTAAGCTATTTTACTGACAAAGTGACGAGGAAGTTTTGAGTGGAAAGGTTTAGGCTCATCCCTTCTTCTTATCTTAAGGAAAATGAAACTGAAAGTGTTTTCTTGAATTGATTCTAAAATCCCCAAAATCCATTATTATAATTGTAAATACGAAAGTAACTCTGCCACAGAACAGATTTAATCGAAATTTGGTACTCAAATAGTCAAAAGCCTGAGAAAAGACATAGTCTACCTTTTATCCCAATATTTCCATGCAAACAAGCACTATTAGAATATAAGCATCAAATGCTCGAAATACTAAAACTCCTAGGACTGACAATACTAAGATTCGTCACGGTCACGAGACTAAGTTATTTCCAAGACTGGAAGCCTTAATAGACATGGAAATATTTCAAAGATGGCGGCAATATTGAAATATATTCCGCAGACTGACCCATTAAAATTACTTATGCATGACGTCAATCAGGTCACCAATGCTATACTCAAATGCCGTCGCTCTCCATACCTACGCGATTCATCTAATGAAATACTATAAACCAAACGGCTCATAGTTCAATTAAATATCAAACATTTTGTTGCTTGTAGTGTCGCTATTATTGTCAAGAAAGAAAAAATTAGATCCCTCTTTAATTTTTCGGAGAGAAGGCGAAAAAGACCTCCCTTTTACTAGATTTCTAGAAGAGTGATACAATTAAAACTTTAAGTAGCTCGTACGATGCAAGCTAATTACACTTTATTGCTATGAACCTAGAGGAGTAATTTATATGAGATTGTGTTAAAAGTGAAGTATCTGTACAGTCGAGTTCGAAAAGATGTATGCACTTTTGACAGTAAACGACTCTTATTCGAATGGGAATGATGACTTTCACCTGTCAAATCTACAGACGTAAATTTGAACTTAACCGTACAAGTTTCTGCATTTATTTATATGTATAAGCTGTGCCCGTGACGTCGTTCACGTAACGCATTGACTTAAAGTTACCTGTTTAAAATCCATCGCGTAGTTTTTAAGTGATGCTTGCACAAACATACATACAGACAGACAAGATGGTGGTTGGTGATTTGATATTTATAACGATATCTAAACATACCCCTAAATATGCGTTAAAGTTCAAGCTTATGTACATGTTACTGTATTTATTTATTGCGTGGTGTTAGCTATTCTAAAAGGAATAATTTATTAGACCACTAGCATCAAAACAATCATCGGAAAAAATGTACGGATTAGTTTTCAAATTGGTTGGAATGCCGGGAAACCGATTTGCGAACAGAGATATTCTAGCATGATTCGACGCGAACGATACATTGGTGTTGTTTTTCGATTTTTAAGCTCGCAATTGGAAAACCTGGATATCCGATAACTATTGTGATGTGGATCAAGTTATCGATACAACGTATATCGATTCATGTGTGACAGAACGTTACTTTTGTGCATGGAATACCCACGTGGAATATATTGTTAATCTAACTGCAGTCGCAACTACAGCTAAAATAAATAAAAAAAAATTATTTAAACCAATTTCAAATTCCAGCCAGAGCAGACATTGCTAAATAGAAACTCTGCAGTCCGAATTATGATTTTTGTGATAACTAACATTCATCAAAAAAATGGAATTGGTCGGAATTACAGCGTGAAACTAACCCGGTAACGACAATAAGCTTACCGCTTACGAAACCCAACGAGATTCACTTCTGCCTCCTCTTTCGATAGAGGCGTGATATGTAGCCAAATCACTACCTGTTTAGAAGTCGCGGGTTCGATCCCACCGCCGGTACCACTGAGTTTGAAAAGTTTACGTACCTACAGCGGTTTGTGAATATCGTTTGCCTCACATTGTGCCCGGTGCATGGCAACAGGTTCGCCACCTGTTTCATGGGGATTTAACATATCTAGCGAAATGTGCGTGTTAACACCTCTGCGTAGAAAGAGGGGTGATGATACTCAATACTCAATATTTATTGCATTCCATAATGTACATTAAGATGGTAGTTTTTAGGATTAGGAACAATTATGGACCCTGGCGGGCACAGCACAAATTATTCAAACAATAGGAGAGAGGAAGAAATCTTATAATAATGTTATACGTTTTTGTAGCCCTTCCTATAGTTCAAGTATTACTAATTATTTATTTAATCGTATTATGTTAGAGTTTATTTATTTAAAGTAATTTAGTTGTTTATCATAATATATTTAAAAACTATCATAAATGTTAGAATACCTCATTATAACTACCTATTATTATTATTTAGAATTTAGAAGCACAATAAAAAAATTATAATATAACGTTATCTTTAAGATAACGTTAATTTTGGATATGTTTTGTATGTAAATGTATAACCTACCATCCAATAGCTTATAGCGGTGATGGGCTCACCACCTGTCACGCTGATCATTTTGCAGTCACTGCTTGGTGAAGCGCGGACTATGGTAGTGGGCTGTTTTTGCGGTGCTATTGCCTAGTCTCTGACTAACCCTTAGGGGATAATTGTCGTGTTTATATGTATGTGTGCATGTATCTAACAATTATTTATTGTATCCTCTTTTGTCCCCAGGTGAAAACCCTGCAGCGATGCAGTCCTCATCGCCCGGATTTACTCGTCTGAGCCTTAATGACTTTTTATTACCCACTCTCATATCTTTCCACGTCATACGGTGACAATACTAGCCGAAAACAACATCTATCACTGTAGACTTAAAGTCCATTGTCGTGGAGCTATAACTTTTATGGATCCTGAGATTGTTTTTGGTAACGGCAATAGACTCAATTAATACTGGACTTTATGGATGTGACAAGTTTATCCTCGTTGCGACTTCAAATTCACCGCTATTCTCGTTGCGACTTCAAAAGCACCTATGAAACATTGATGCAAAAAATTCTTGCATCAATGTTTTATTATAAACTTTTTAAGAAAATCGCTCGATGTAGTATTATTTTCTTTGATATCCCTTGGCAATTAATGACAATTTTAAATCCTAAGATTAGCCTTTGAAAGATCGATAATTCTGATTTAGTTTGATTTGATTAAAGATTGACTATAATGGAATCGGTTAGTTGCTGCATTATATACTGCAATAGATTTAAATACTATAACATTATATACATTGTCTGTTTACAAAACAACCACATTAAGTACCTTAATTTCTGACACAAAGGTCATTTTGAATTCGCAACGACAGTTACGTTACAAATAAACAAGCAATTTTATGTATGACATTAAGGCCCGATTTTTCAATCCTCAGATAAAATTATCCGCCATTTAAAACTATCACTGTCACTTTCTAAAGTCATAAAAAGACAAGGGACAGAGCTAACATTTGACTGACAGATAGTTTTATCTGAGGATTGAAAAATCGGGCCTAAAACAGTTACGTTGTAACTCTTGTATATATATATATATATATATATATATATATATATATATATATATATATATATATATATATAATATGACTTTACCATCGCATTCATTACTATTTTTTACTTTATTTTGTTCATCTGTCTGTCGCGTAACCGTAAACAACTCATTTCCAAACGCGGAACATTGTAAAAATGATTTTAATGATCTTTGTAAAATAATAATAAGGGCTGTAACTGAACGGGATTGAATGAATGAGATGTGTGAAGTGAACTAAACATTCCTTTCATGGTTTAAAATCAATGGTAATGAAACACCAAAGTTTTTATGTATAAAAAGAGTTTAACAAATTCTTGAATTATATAACATTTTCTCCTTTGATTTTTTTTTATTATAACACAGTTATCAACGGACTATTATACACCGAGGGCGTATTGGGTACTGGGTCTGTAATTGTGTAGGCGATGAGCTAGCCACATGATACTACTCTATCACGATTTTTCACGCAGGAAAGTGCTCCTTAAGGAACACAGTGCTCCTTGGACTATGCCTACCCTTTCGGGGATTACGGGTGTGATTTTATGTATGTATGTATGTAATCAACCCATTAAAATATCCACTAGCGCATTATTGTGAGATGTGCAAATGCAAATGTCTGTCTGTCTCCTGCAGAGATTACAGTGGGTGTTGCCAGCCAATCAATACACTAACCATATCCAGGGCGTCTTACTTAAGACAATAAAGTGAAAACTAAGATGTGAGTAAGACAGGAGTGTAGATATAACTATTGCAAATTCCTGAATGGAGCACAAAGGATCTCCTGATCATAAGCTTTCGGTCATCCATCCTATTCCCAACCAAAGCTAAGGTAGCTTTGTATGTAAAATCAAAGTAGAGCTTATAGGTACTCAAAGCTCTGAATAAATGTTTCTTTTCAGCTTCTTGCCAGCATGTTCGTAATTGTTTTACGTTAGTATTTATTGAGTTACTAAAATGTTAATTGAAAGGAATTTTTAGTTCATAAATCTATCTATATAATAGTAATTGTCACATTTATAATTTGAATGTCTAATAATATTGTAATATTAGAAGTTTATTTCGTTATCTCAAAAGAGAAAAAATATCCTCTTGTTATTTGAGTGCACTGCAGTGTTGCAGCCAAGTCGTGTAATTCACCTCAGAAACATTCTGTTATTAAATTTTAGAACACGGTAGCGGCTAAGCCAAGTTTGGAACACTTTCGCTATGTATCTTTGACACTATGGATTATTAAATGTTACCAAATTTTTTAAACACATTTCTTTCAATAAATTTTTTATTATAAATTTTCTATAAAAGCTCTACAATAATCATAATGGCGAAGTTATAAAGCCTATACGAGGACCGTCCATTTTTTTCTGTGAAAATATAAATAAAATCCAAGATTCTAAAAAAATCTTTTTTTTTTTAATTAACAAAGGAGTTTTGAACTATTCGTCATAATTCAGAATTCATAATAAAATACTTTTATAAATACCGAGTATTTGTCATCAGCATAAACTACCATAATGTAACCTGAACTTAACTTGATTAAAAATAATATTGTAATTTTCATTTGCTAGAAAGACGGGACGAGCGGGGGTAGAATGGTACCCGCACCGTACCATAAATACCTTTCTGTATAAATATCTTTTAAGTTTCATTGTAATTGACATTATTGTGTCAAAGAAATTATTTTCTATTCTATAAATGCGACTTACCATTTCGCTGATCCCTCGCCGCTAAAATTTTGTCCAGATAATCTGTAAGAACTCTTATAAAAACAATCTTCGTTTCAAAGTAATAATTATGAATTATTCCGAACTCCTTTGTTATTAACATAAATATTTTAATAAGTTTTTCCTATTTCGATATTTAGTTCATATTTGTGATGTACATTGTGTTAATTATGAATCACTTTTTACATTTAAGAAATCATTTGAGTGCATGGCAGCGTTTAAGCCAAATTCTGTTACTATATTTAAACGTCATGTAAATTGAACTAAAAGTAAAAAGTTAGTAATTCAAAATTTTTTTACAATTGTTAAGTAAAATGTATAAAAGTATTTGTTCACTATAAATAATCGTGTAAATATTATAAAAAATAGTATTATTTGTGATGAACACCCCCATTTTGTCGATGTAATTGTAAATAAATAGCTAAGCGGAACCACATTTAAAGTATACATTACTGTTCATTTCTACATTGGTTTTATTTCTTCGACCTACCCACAAAATACAAATAACTGACCATGACCTAATAGCAAATAGTAGGTGAGACCATATGAGGAGGCAGCTAGAGAAACAATAAAAATGAAGACTGGATCTTAAGGGACCTTCGCCTGGAAGTAGGACGTACATAAGCTGATGACGATGATACACCATCTAAGTTATTTTGTTTTAGTGCCTATGTTCCTGCATCATCTACTGCAAGCTTCGGAGCTTTGCTTACCTTGAACAGGATCACCAGCCCAGCCTTGAACATTGAGAAATTAAGGCCCAATTCTACGATCGAGAGTTAGCGCCTAACCCAGGGTTTGCCCATATATTTGCCCCAGGGTTAGGTGCTAACTCTCGACCGCGCAATTGGGCCTAAGAGTATTGATGGCATTTTTGTGTAGAAACGGATGCAATAGCAAGGACCAACAGCTTAATATGCCTTGTTTAACCTCTCGTCTGTGAGCTCAGCAGAAACGCACCAAGACAATTCATTTTCTAGTGTGTCTACAAACGTTACAGATGATGAGCAATCTTATTGATGGTCATGATTACCAGAATTTTCTGTCAAATAAGTTTATCGTTAAATACTCGGGGATGAGGAATATGTTTCGCTTATGTAGGTATCCGCTTGTCCCACTGTAATCTATACAATACGAATTATGCTACTGGGTTTTATGAATCCAACTCGTAGAGCAAATAAAGCTAGGTAAGTTTAGTTTTACTATTCTTGCACGTGGACCCCGTTTTGGAACTACGGTTAATCTTAAGACTTAAGAGTAAGTCTTAGGATTTACCGACATGAGTTGGTAAATGTAAGTATTTCTGAATATGGGACGATTTTTTCGAATCGCAAACCATTTTTGGACATTAACCATTAAGTATTGGTACATCTTAGGTTTTACTGGTAAATCTTAGGATTTACCGAAGTTCGAAGTGACATAACTCCTGGACTGACAGTACTCCTGTTTTGAACGAGACACAGGTTGATTTTGGTTTGTATCAGGTGGGGCGTTAACTATAGACTTGCCTGGCTCGGACGTATGACGAGGTGGGAAATGTGAAATAATAAAAAAAATTCTAAATAATTCCATCCACACGATGGAACTAGAATGAGAGGCCGATGAAGCGATGGATCGACTGTGCAAACCTGTAGATTGAAGTAGATGTTGAGTTTATGAGTGACAGAATAGAACAGAAGATCAAGACGATTGGTGACGCCAATAATAAATTTTATAAATTAAAAATGGTACAACAATGACCCTATCCCTATCCCTTTCGCACTACCAAAATACTATTACACCGTCTGCGCCGTGTAAATGAAGACATCACGCTTCGAGTTGTCGCTATACCACCGCGCCGCGAACGAGTGACAATAAGCTCCTCGTGTAACTAAACCGCTAAAACCCCGGACATTGCGTCCTAGTAATTTACCGAATGTGTCGTGCCTTTCGCGAGTATTTCAAAGGTGGAACTGAGAGGATCTCACCTTTAAAGACCTGCAGGAGAGCGGTTATCCTCGTTCCTGAAGGTCAGTGCGTGCACATCCTTTCTTTCCCAAATTTGTCATACGTACCATCTGTATGATGGTCCACTTTGAAAATTCCATATATTTTACCATCTAATACATTGGCGCGACCAACGATGTTGTACGAGAAGAAGACTTAACAGAATAAGCGCATAATTACTACGTCTATATTATAAATGAATAATTAAAAGAAACATCAAGCGAAGTAAAGTATTTTGTCTGGTTTAAAAAAAGAACCTCGAAACTATTATTCTCTACTCTTACAAACATAGACTTAATTTGCTTAGTATTAACATAACAGAACAAAGAGCTGCTAAACTGTTGTTCGAGTTATTTTTCAAAACGGAAATGTGGACTACCTTCTTAAACAGGGACGTATAAAAGCATAAATTCTATGATATAACTTAAGGGATAAAATAACTTTACTTCAAGCTCAGGGGACTCCATTAATTCGACGAGACGCACCATAAATCTTCTGGAACAATGACTTTAAATTGAGGAAAACTGTCTAGGACGAAATATCGTGCGAACGAGGTTGTTAAATCCTATCGTTACTAAATGCACCTGATATGGGCTTTATTAAACTCATACCTGCGCGAAGTGTTAGAAATTTACTACACTTTTACTATGTATAGAATTTAAGGTCCTGCGGTGAGTAAGGTTGCCAGATCTCATTGAGAAAGTGGCTAGAGTTTTAAGCGACCAGGGTTTGTGATAATAAATAAATATCTTCAAACATTCACACCTATCAACTAGCCCCATTTTAAGCAACTACTGCTGCTTGTGTTACGGACACTAGATGACGGATAAATATATTATTATGTTATAGATAAATATATGTAATAAATATATAAAAACATCCAATACTGGAGAACCAATGCCTGAAAATTAATCACCCATACATTTGCCCCCGTCGGGGATCGAACCTAAAACCTCTCGAGATGGCGACGCCTTGAGACCAGCATACAGACCACTCGACTTAGAAGGTCGTCGATGTGATCAACTTGACCTTAGCTCTACGTAGGGATTTACCATAGTACCATAATACCTCTGCCTCTTCGAGTTGTGACGGACGAGGCATTACACGTTCGAGAGGCCGCGGGAATCGCGGTTTCGATTCCACATACGTTGTGAATATCGCTTGCCTCACATTGTGCCTGGTGCATGGCAACAGGCTCGTCACCTGTCATCGTCGTCGACAAATCACCCCTTTAAAAAAAGTTTTGCCATCCAATATGATACGAAGAGAGTTTTCAGTTTCCTCACATTACGACAATAAGAGAAAACTGTGAATTATTTGTTTTTTTGGGAATTTTAAGTTGTTTTAAATTTAAAAAGAAGAGGTTAATTTAGCTGAGTCTATTTTATTAAAATCTTACACAATTAATCCAGTATAAGTCACTAATATTCTAAACCACATTCCACGTCTGCTCACTCTGGGATTATTTTCTATTCTTGGTGCGTTTTTCCTTGCTTGTTATATTTCGACGTGAAACTTAATATCTAATTGAAAGGTAAAATATGAGTACATAAATTATAGTAAAACACCCATTAGGATTATTTGGGGTGCGTACCGTAATATTAAAACAGACGACGGAGTCGTATTTTAAGGAAAGATGAAAAAAGCTTTTTTTTTATAAACGCAGTCTCTTGTCTTGGCGAAGGCCACTACTATATATTATATTACCGTGCCACTACTGTGGCACTGATTTGTTTTGTGAAAACAGAAATTTCATAATAGGGAGAGTCAAGTTTTTAAGACAATGAATGTTAAGAATAGTTGATTACCTTGTTTTGTTGTTTCTAGTAGAAATATATATTAGGTCCTTACCTATGAAATTGGTATTTTGTATGGAGATTTTGGGGAATTCTGCATTTTCCATACTAAATTTTTTTCAGTTTTCTTCACAACGACAAATCCAAAGATAATAATATTTGGCATTTATCATTAGACAAGCTTAAGTAATATGTGTAATATCACACTTCATAAAAATGATTTATCGTTTTTAAGTGAATGCAAATAAAATGATGTATTCGGGAAGCACTTAAAAAAAGTTGTCTCCGTGTCCAATTTTAACACAATTACTTACACCAAATTATCAAAACAAATCAAAAGAGCTCAAAAATATAGTCTATTTTTAGACGAGGTAATTATTTTTTAGGAATACTCTGAATCTTTATAGTTACAGACAAAATACTAAGAGAGAGAAAAAACACCAATTTCATAGGTAAGGACCCAATATTACAAATATCTTATGAGTTCCAAGTGTATGTCCTCCTCCTTACGTCGGATTCCTCACTGATGAGGGTCGTGACCTCCTTTCTGGATCACTTTCCTCCGTACGATGTTTTCCAGTAGCATCTGTTTCCAGCGGCACGGAGGGCTTCGTGCACTGGAGTATCAAGTGTGGTGCGGATTTTGTAGGACCAACGGACTGGGCTGCGTCCACGAGGCCTTTGCCTATAAATACTATGTGAATTAAACATTATTTTCATAACTTTTGTTATGAGTCGACTAGCCTATTCCTAGTTTCGACTTGTGAAAATAATATTATAGTTTTATGGACTTGTGAGTAAAGAACAAGTACGTATTACGGTAAATAGCATACCATTTCCCGTATTCATTAATAAAATTACTGAATTGCAATTACGAAATTGGGAAGACACAATGTAAGGGAACTATGAACGTGTAACGGTGGTGGATGTGAATTACATGTAATATACTAATTGTGGGATATTATAACTAAAGAAATTCGCAGAAAGTTGACATTCGACTGATACGGAGATCCTTGCCTGTGTCCAGCTGTAGGGTTGTCTAGTCGTGATATGCTGGGAATATGCTTTATGCTTTGAGGAGCTCGGTGGCGTAGTGGTCAGTGTGCTTTGGCATCGATCGAAAACAAAGCTTCCTTCGCCATGGTTAGGCCGTGGATGGGTGACCAAGGCTTTATGATCTCGAGCTCCTCCGTGCTTCGGAAGTCACGTTAAGCCGTTGGTCCCGGTCGCATTTGTGACCGTTTCTACACACCAACCCGTATTGGGCCAGCGTGGTGGTGTTACGGCTCATCCTCCTCATGTGTTTCTCCATGAGGAAGGCCTGTCCCAGCAGTGGGACGTATATAGGCTGATGACGATATGCTGGCATGTCATCGATAATTTTCTAAAATTGTGAATTATTTTCCATTTAACACGTGTTATAGAAACTTTTTGGGGTTTTTTATGTTTATTTGAATATTTTTATGTTGACATTTTATGATTTTTAAAATGTCGAAATTTTTTCTTAGTGTTACAAGGTCATTGATATTTAGTGAAGCCGTTTTCTCTTTCTTCTAAATTATTCGCTCCAGAGAACCCATAATCATAACATCTGGCGACCGTGACAGGACTCAAACCTGCAATCTTTTGTAATAAACCAAATAAGAAAAACAACAACAATCGTGTCAAATCATAAACAATAATTTCAATATTTTTTTTGCATTTTAATTAATAATAAACAAACATTTTTTTAATTACAAGGAAAACCAAAGATTTTCTATACATATCTAAGAGGCATTATTGTTGAGGAAAACCATTAAGGCCCACTTGCAGGAAATTTAAATCGAGATTTAAAAGTTAAATTTGTAATTTTTTGACAATTTTACTTACTATAGCTCTGACATCACCTGCAAGTGACCCCAAAGCTCAAAATATACATCAATGTCAAAAATAAAATATCTACGTCAAGATTAAATCGCAAATATAGGCCTTAATCGGAAATATTAAATCTAAAGGCACAGAAATTATGAAACGAGCCCCAAGAAATATTGCCTTAATCTAACAAAAATTCGGCTTTTCCCAAAAATTATGCCGTAAATTTGAAATTTTTCGCTGACAATGACATAGTTCCTCTCCATTACAAATCTCTGGTCTATCTTGGAGGCCCTCATCTAATTTTGTTGCAAAAGTGATGTTATTGATTGGGCTGATCACGGAAACGTGTCACGTAGGAGGGGAAGGTATGGTGCATAGTATAGGGAAACTCAGTAATATAATAAATAAATAAAATATCCCCAGACATTCACACCTATCAACTAGTCCCATTTTCAGCAACTAAATGCTGCTTGTGTTACGGATGCTAGATGACGGACAAATATATTTAATAGATAAATGCATATAATTATTCAGAATATGCATAATATATATAATAAACATCCAAGACTGGAGAACAAATATCTGAAAATTCATCACCCAAACACTTGCCTCCACTGGGGATCGAACTCAGGACCTCTCGAGTTGGTGACGCCTTGAGACCGGCGTACAGATCACTCGGCCATGGAGGAGCCAGTATATATTCCAGATTCCATAAATCTTAGTTTTTAATTAACTAAAAGCTAGGGGGGTTAACACTTTGTTTATCTTTTTCCTCTTTACCTATAGTTAATTCATTTAAATTGATTTTTACTAATGTCCAAAAATAATATGAACCAGTTGATGGTGAATATCGCTTACCTCAGTTTGTACCCATTGCATGGCAACGGAATCGCCACCTGTTACATGAGTACTTAACATATCGGGCGAAATGTGAGGGTTTACACCTCTGCCTACCCCTTCGGAGAAAGTGATGGTATGTTATGTTGTGTTTGATTCCCATTTTACATGGCGCTCAAAGTAACCCAACAAGTCAAGAAGTATACCAATTTAAAGTTTCGGCCTTTGTCACTAAATATCAATAAATATTCTTTATGCTATCAAGTCTGAATTAAATTATAATAGGACCAACGAGACGAGATAAAGAATGTCAACAAGCGGACCTTTATTAAGTTACATTGCGATACCGAGCGATTGCTATCTGGTACCCTTATCCCCTATTCCATAAGTTTTCGAGGACAGCTGTCGTTTGGGAGATTCGTGGTACAGGAAGCGTCAGAGCCGCAGTTGTCAACATTTTGTGAAAAAACTACGATAACTTCATTCAAAATAAATTATCATTGGTTATTTAAAGTTTATTTATGTGTAAGAATGAAAAATAATTTTATTTGTTCTATAGCGCTGGTGTACAATACCTTCGTCTACTTTAGTTCTAGTTCTACTTTAGTTCTACTTTCGTCTGGTGTCACGGCAGATCAGCGAGATGCCTTTGGGCGTCTCGATATTGTGATGAGTTAATACCATTTCACAACTGCTTCTGTAATATTAGTTTGTCAAGTAAACAAATACGAATTTAAATGGTATGGATAAATACTTTCTATTATATCCTTTCATTGTTCTGCTCAAGCTTAGTCTACTGCAATCCTCTGCACTGTGTTGGAGTTAAGCCGTCATATTTAATGGTAATTTGACTGGAGGTCGCTCCATGGGAAAGACCCGTGCTTATCTCATAACACTACGAATGTTTGTTTAACTCGCTTCATTTCTTTTATTGTGATCTTGAAGCTTAGTCTTGCTGGATGAGTCTGTCAGTGAACATAGAAAAGACTTGAGTCTACTATTCATACATTTTTTTTATAATAGCGAAAATGATTTATGATGTTGTTGTTGTTGTAGTCTTTAGTATGAACGAAGGAAAGAAAGAAAGAAAAACATTTATCGACCACAGGCACAAGCATGACGCAAAATACACAAACAATCACATATAAGGTCAACTAGGACCTCAGCATATGCTGCATCAGGCGAAGCTGATACAGCGCTGGTATTCTGGCCGGGCCTACATACATACATATTTAAATATATACAGGTGTCCAAGAAATAGTGCGACATACTGTAGGAGGTGATAGCTGGGATCAATACCTGTATATAATACAAAATAAAACAAAAATACACTTTAATTCACAATACAGTCAAAAAGAAACAACAAATAGAACAAACATATTAATAAATAGAACACAAATTAAAAATAAGTTATAAAAAACACAGTCCGGTGACAAACATCATCATAATGTTTTTTTTTCGCAAACTTCATCCTAAAGCATCAGTTATTGAGGAAGAAAGGTGAAACTCGCTACCACCTTTGGCTTCATCGCCACTGAGGTGAAATCAAGAGTTGTCATTGCCATAAAAAAAAACATAAAAATAAGCAGCAATCTGATGTTACTAATTCATTTTGGTACGTTTCTAAATGTATATAAGCAAAGTCAGGAGTGAAAGCATGTAAGCCAATACATAAATTGTCTGCTGACAAAATTAAAACGGATTGACGTTTGAAAAATAGTTCCACATTGCGTAGTGTTGTACCATATTCGAGTCTAATTTTAAAAGAACTCTGTATTTAAATTATTTATTGTAGCTCACATAATTATGAGGAGTTAGCACGTTGAGGGCCTCACGAGGTAGACCGACGATCTAATGAAGGTCGCTAGATGCGGGTAGATTTAGAAGACTGTCAAGCAGAGCGTGTCTAGCAGAAGTAACACGAAGGCGGCAATGGAGGAAACACGTGAGAGTCTGTAGAAATGATAAGAATTGCAAAAGAACGGTTCACAGAGTTACATTTAAGAATAACAAACCTATCATGGCAGTGGTCAAGGCGCATCCCTCTTAGAATTGACGAGATGGATCTAATAGGTTACTTCTAGTGGTAAGAATGATCTTGGAAATATCGGCTATGGGTAGGAAGGCGCTAGGAGAGGGCAACCCAAACCAGACCGATGTAGAGATCCTTGATGGAAGCCTAAGTCCAGCATTGGCTTGACTATCACTCAGCTAAGATGATGGTGATGATTTACGCTTGCCTTATCTCGCAAAAAAAAAACTTCTCTCTCTCTCTCTTGTAAAATAAATCCCTAAACCTGTTCTTACGTGAATAAAATTTTTGTATCATAACAGATTCTTCTCTGGCATGAATGATAAATTCCTTTTCCAATTAGGATCTCGGTGGCGTAGTGGTTAGTACGCTTTGGCTTTCGATATCGAAACGAAGCTACATTCACCATGATCAAGCCTTGGATGGATGATCAAAACTTTATCATGTCCATTATTTACAACCGTTACGGTGTTCTGCCCATACTCCTAATGTTTCTCCACGACAAAGGCCTGATTCAGACGTGTATAGGCTAAGGACCATTATTACAATAACAAAGTCCTTTGAGTCCTAAAATCTCTAGCTTTTACTCCATTACATCACTATGTCGCTGTTTGCGTTTCATATTGTAGCGGTGACTGGTGAAAAAGATTTATTGTTCCAGATGTTATGTAACCGAACAAATACGTTTGAACCTTGAATGGCTTTTCGAGTGTAGAATCGGGAAACATTCTTGTCTGAGTTGATATTTTTAATTACTTTTAAATGGCAAAATGTGTAATTAAAAAATAAAAAGTTGACTAGTGATAGGTAAGTGGATATACCTAATTATCTACAAGAGTGTAAAGTTTTAACTCTTTTTATTTATGGATAGAAGCCGGTTTAATTACTTGATTTGGTAACTTCCAAATCAAGTAATTAAACCGGGTTCTAACATTTCTCAAATGTTCCCCTAAACAGATTATGAAACTATGAATCGTCGCTAAGTTTCTTGATCGTTAGAACAAGGCCTTTATTTTCCTCATCAAATTCCGTATGAGTGATCATAAGAAAATTGTCATAACTACATACACAATGCTACTTAATTTAATATATTTCAGTATTAGATAGATCTAAATTAAGGGTAGTTTCATAGGTACGCTGGCCGCCAGAGTCAGCCACGCGCGCGCGACAGAGCTACTAAGATCGTTTCACAGCCACACGCGTGCGCTTACACGTCTAAATGTATTGGTGGTTACATAGGTACGCTGGTCGCCAAACTACGCGCCACGTAGCCACGCGCCACGCGCGCGCGCTTTTAATTACACGGAGCTACTAACATCGTTTTATAGCTACACGCGAGCTTTACGTCAAAATGTATGGAAACCTCTTCGGTGCTGTTGGCCGGCGGTGGCGGTCGTGTGTCTATGAAACTTCCCATAGAGGTCAGGGCATTGCAGCCCACGCTTCGTTATTTAATGGAGTATGTATTGTGTTTTCGTGGGTGTCACCAGAAATAGATGTAATTTAATAATATTGCTTGTTATATTAATTGGCAGTGGGTTAGACTTGCACATATTGTATTAGCAACACAATTAATCATGAAGTGTGATCTACGCCTGCTATGTTATCTTTTATTTTTAAATCTCTTATTATTAGATCTTTCTTTTAAGATCCTTTTATTTTTTGTGCAGAAGGAGGGAGCGGGGGGAGGATGCTCTAGCCGCTCCCCTCCGGCGTAGACGGGTGGGTAGGAGAAGGCGCGCGCCATGAGACCTGCCCTGCGAGCGTGCGTTGGAAGCCATCCAACGCACGCTTTCCACCGGCTGCCACGTCCGAGGAACTCCCGAATATACCCAGGAATCCCCCTTGGCGCAAACCCCGACCTGGTGCCTGACTAGGTCGGGAAGCCCTGGGACCGGTTCGGAGAATTGCTTCGGCAGACTCCGAGTCGCTCCCACGGAAGGGCAAGGAGGGTATATCGGGAAGTTTTAAAAAATCTAGGAAAAGGATCAATGAAAGATCAAGGATCAATTCGCAGGAAATGTATTCTGATAGATATTAGGTTATAGTTATTTTTTATGACCCTTATAAACAATATTTGTGTCATCAAAACATATATTAAAAAATTTGGCAGCACAGAAAACATTAATGTTGCTGCCCAATTAGTTATTTTGCTGACAATATAGAAATATCTGCTGCCCATAAGTTGCTGTCCAATTAGTTATTTTGCTGGCCAATTTAGAAATATTTACTGCTTATAAGTTTCTGACCAATAAACTATTTTAGCTGACCAATTGTATTTTGTGCTGAACAAAATTCGAATATTTTACTGACCGTTTAAATAACACCCATTAAAAATACACCTCTCACAACATCAACCAAAGCAAAACAAAATAAAGCTTCTGAAATAGAACAAAATAATGTCAAATAAGGTCTCGTTGTAACGATTACTCTGGTCTCCAGACGCTTGTGACATACCAATGATATTGCTCCAGACGTATTACTGTTGCTCTTGTAAACAGAGACAGTTTGATTTGGTACTGAGAGAGTTAGGTCCCAATGGTACGTAGAAAAGGAATATTTTCTAAGTTTACCCACTGGAGGCAGGTTTCGCTGGAGTTATATTAAGGCCCGGTGCACATTATCGGCATCGGCAAGGAAAGGAATCCTTCTGCATCTGTTACGGACTTTTTGAAGATAGATCAGCGACCATTGACTATGACTACTAACTGACTGACAGACTTGACTTCCTCGTTCAGCCAAACGCGCCGACAGTGAGCTCTGGATGCGAAGCGCAAGGCTGCCGAACAACTGGCTGATCTCGAGAGGCGTAAAATCGAGCTGGAGGAAAAACTGATACGAAAACGAATGGATTTTGAATTGGAAGCATTGGACATTGAAGACCATGACGGTGAGATATTGGACACACATTCCCTACGACGACCGACCGACGACGACAATAAGAACAGTCGTATAATAAAGTAATATTTTATCAAGTCAACAAGACCTTTTAATTCGACCTTACAGCTTCCTTACATGCAAGCGCACACTGTTGGCAACTATGCCTTGGCATGCTGCAACGTCCTTAGGGATGACGAAGCGTCCTTATGCATGCCGTACCGTCCAAACTCCGTCCGTCCGAGTGTTGCCTTGGTGCGGTGGATGCCGAAATATCCCGGAGCATCCTCAAGGCTGCCGATGCAGCAGCCTCAAGCATACCGAAGCGGTATTTTTGTTACTACGACCATATATCATGGTAATTTCTACTTTATTGCCCTGAAGTTAATGTTTAATGCTATTACTCACCTAAAATCCTCAGCCATGCCGATGCCGATAATGTGCGCCGGGCCTAAGGGATCAATACACGTGGGACGGCTTTCGTGGTTGATTGGTCAGTGAAACCATTGTAGGCCTAGTGGTCTTTTGAGATATCGTTAAAAATAAATCGAAGATGTTTTTTCATTCTCACCTAACCGCCTCCCTGGTCTAGAGGTTCACACCACCGGGTGTTGATAGGGAGGTACGGGTTCGATTCCCTATGGGGGCAGAAGTTTTTCTGCTGATGGGTGGGAAGCTCGGTGGCGTAGACAAAGCTACCATCACCATGGTCAGGTCGTGGATGGGTGATCAAAACTTTGTGACCTCGAGCTCCTCCGTGCTTCGGAAGGCACGTTAAGCCGTTGGTCCCGGTTCTAGCGACCGGCTATTGCGACCGTTTCTACTCACCAACCCACATTGGGCCAGCGTGGTGGTGTTACGGCCCATACTCCTCATGTGCTTCTACATGAGGAAGGCCTTTGCCCAACAGGGGGAAATATTATATAGGCTGAGGACAATGGATGGATGTTTTTATTTTTATTTATTTCTTATAATAAGCCTTTTATCCGTATTTGTTTTTTAAACAAATCGTTAAATCGTGAAGTGGTACGCATATTGACAAGGCTGGAGAATAATTAATGTCTAATAGGTTTTCAAGGACCTCGGGTATTTAATGGTTGGAACGGTGTGGTTTTCATATAAAGTAAAGCAACATAATTATCATTATAAGGGACGATGACAATGTGGTTAATTTGACGATAGAACTACCCGAAATGAAACGGGGAAGACGCCGGCCGTCCGGCACCTGGTGGACAAACATGATCCGAACAATAAAACATGTCAAACTAGACAAACAGACAATCCAGAACAGAACTGTCTGCCGCAAATTAATCAGGAGAGCCCCCACATAAAGTGGAAGAAAAGGAAAAGACAAAGAAGAAGATAGGTACTAATGTTATAGCAATTTTTTGGTTAAATTAAATAAATAGAACCCTTATTAAGAGCTTGAGGGAAATTGCTTTGAGTAAATACAGTGGGACGACTCCTTTGATCTCGGGGTTTACCGAAACGTCACGACGGCAAAAAAATTAAACAAGTCTTCGAATATCCTTCGTTTACAAACCTATTTAAAGGTATGTTATAATTATGTTGCTGAGACACTAAGGGAGTATCGTCAGCAACCTATATACGTCCCACTGATGGGCAGACGCCTTCCTACCTGGAGAAACATAATAGCAGTACAGTCTGTAAGCCTGTAACACTGGCACCGCTGGCCCAATGCGGATTGATGGATAGAAACGATTGTAATAACGACTGGGATCAACGGCATAACGTGCCGTCCAATGCACGGAGAAACGCGAGATCACATGGTGTTGATCACCCACCCACGTACGAACCAATATACCACCGAGCGCCTCTTAGAAAAGATTGTAGGTATTATTCACAATAATTGCCTTCAATCGATCCCTATAATACACCCACGCAATACCTAAAACGTCTATTGGGCTCTTATGACAGTTTGTTGTTACAAGAAACGAAAAAACCTCTCTACGTTGGGACCGTAAATAATTTCACCTTGACTTGAACATCTGTTGACCAGGATTGGTTTAAGATAGAGGCGGAAGCGTGTCTTGAAACTAAAACTTAAGACGTCAATCCGTATGACTGATCACAGTAAACTATGGTTCTTACTTAATTTCGACCTTCTCTCTGGTCTAGTGGTTGATACCTCTGGATGTTGATCGGGAGGTCCGAGTAAGATTCCCCACGGGGCGTTGGTTCGAGGGAGAGAGTGTGGTGGCTGTCGAGGTGGCACTCATCGTGGGAAGCGTGGATAGGGCTTCTCGTTTCCTTGTTTTTTAAAATTATTACTATGATTCTTTAGGATGACATCTGTTGGTATGGGTACAAAGCCTGACGTAAGTATAGGTGATTGATATATAAAGCGTCTGATTCAAATAACTATTCGAATTATAACAGTCTCGGCCCATCTTCCCGACAAGTTTATTCCAGGAAGTTTGTAGGTAGCGCCAGTGACAGAAAACATTAGGAGCAATAGGTTAGCGTGGTATGGACATGTGATGAGGGTGGATGAACGTCACATTAGGTGAAGGATGCTGAGCATGGATGTGGACGGACCTCGAGTGATAGGAAGACCAAAGAAGCGGTAGATCGAATGAGAATAAAAGAAGTACCGACCCCACCTTGAGAGGGAAAAGGGCAAGATGAAGAAGAAGAGTTAAGTAAGGCGTCGCTATAATGTTGTATCTTGCGTCTACTATTGTTTTATTAATGCTTTAAAAGGTTGTGGTAAGCTAGTAAGAAATGGCATGAAAATTTTACCACATAACTCCTATGACTTAAGCCCTCAGTTAAGTGAAACGATAGTGGGCTAGGTCCCTAGGGAGACCCATCGCTTACCTGTGCCAAATCCCAGGTCGTTCCGACCCACCTCGCAATGTTTGCGCAGCAAAATAGGGTTAACCGTCTTCCCCTTTGACGTCCGAATGAGCAATGTGCTTCTGGTCTCGACTGGTTTCACTTGGCATTATTACGGAATCGAATTGATGTGACAGATTGTATTTTATTAGTATTGTGCTTACATCCTAAGGCTTAAGTTTAAGGGACGTTTTATAGCTACGCATGCAACCAGCGCCGGCCACGCATGCGCGCATATAATTATAGTAGTAGCGTTACACACCACACGCTCGCGTTTATACATCAAAATCTCGCCAGTACTGTTGGTGGCCGCCGACATGGCTCTTGAACCACACTCAACACTTCCAAATTGCTTAAGTCACTGTAGTAACATAACATATCATCACGCTTCTTTCCCCGAAGGGGTAGGCTGTGGTATTAACACCACATTTAATGACATCATTATAAGCAAATATCGACGCAATTACAACCAGAACATAATACTGTTTATCATATTAATAATAATAAGATCACATAGGTACCCAGTTAAGCATATTGGGTGTGCGAAGCCTAGGCATTTCAAGGTACAGGATTATTTTGATTAAATTTCGCACTTGATTACATTAGACGTGGCATTCAAAATCCATTAATTCTCTACATCAAAATCCTGTATTACCTACTCAGTAACAAGATGAATTCGAATTACTCACTTAAAAAATATGGCTTGAATATTTTATACGCAATAATGGACTCAATAAAAGGGACTCGAGGAAATATGAACCAATCAATCTTGTGCGAAAAATCAATCTTAATTTGTTTTTTTTTTTTCAATTTCTCGGTAAACAAGTAGAACGCTCACCTGATCCCCTAAGGGTTAGTCAGATAATAGGCAAAAGCACCACAAAAGTAGTCCATTGCTATAGTCCGCGCTTCACCAAGCAGTGACTGCACTCAGCGTGACAGGAGGTGAGCCCGTCGCCGCTACAAGCTATTAGATGGTTGTGCAGTTCTAAATCCATTAGTTAATGGTTACTGTTGCCTTTTTTATTTACGGGGACAAAATCCTATGGATCCTACATGCCGCATAGACCTACAATACTTTTAATAGATAATACGTACAAAAAAGCAATCTCGTATATTTACGAACTTCACTTTCTTATGTACAACGGTCGGCAGTCACGCTAAGGTCTTAAATATAGGCTTATCGTACACAAGAAACTATAGTGGTAAATAATGGTCTCATCTATACATGTTGATGCCTGATAAACAAGCCTGCCAATTCATAGATAACACTAGTAAAACGTTTTGTATTGAAACCAATCGTGTCAACTTTTTAACACAGTCACAGCTGTATTAAGGTATTTGTAAGTTACGCATTGCATCGCGCGTAAACGTTAGCGCGATGCAACACCGTGCAGCGCCATCTATTGGCGACATTGTGTACTACTTTATTATGGAACATCTTGTATGCATTATACGCTCTTGAACACCTAGCATTCTTCGCAAATGGACTTATCTACTGCTTACCATCAGGCGGTGTTAAGTCATTTGCTGGGCTGACTATAAAAAAAAATCTGTGAACCACCCATTATGTGCGCCGTTTCACTTATCCTCGGTTTGTCACATCCAGAATCTGCGGGAAGCGCTTCGAATATCATAACGTTGTATAAAACGCTTCCGACAAAATGGAGTCACCAGCCCATATACCTACACACGTGCTGAGTAATAGACTAAGGCCCGTATTACAGAACCAAACTCAAGCGTAGATCTCTGCTTGAGCGCAGTTAAAAAGGGATGGCACTGTGTGGAATCAATAGCGCCATCCCTCTCTAACAGTGCTTGTTCAAGAGCAAGTGCATGTAAAATGGTGTATAACAAAGTTAGTTCCGAACGTCGCCAAAAGATGGCGCTGCACGGTGTTGCATCGCGCTTACGTTTGCCCGCGATGCAACGCATATATTATTTGAGGTCAATATTAAAGTTGTTACTGATTTAGAACAATTAGGTTTAGAACAGGTAGGTTTTATTTTGAACCTTATGAAACCCCATTAGTACAGAGTAACCACCCAGTACAATGGTCCAAGCATTAGTCCAATCAGTGCTCAAGCAGAGATCTACGCTTGAGTTTGGTTCTGTAATACGGGCCTTAGTTTTGTTACATGGAGAAACACGGATGGTTGGGTAGAATCAATTGCATTGACTACCGTGACCAACTTCATAACGTGATTTCCAAAGCACGGAGACAAGCATTCCTATAAGACGACGGAGCATAGAATGGAATAGAATAGAATACAACAGAACAGAACAGAACAGAACGGAACAGAACAGAATAGAATAGAATGTCATATCTTGAGGCCAAATGAAACAAATCATAAGTACCTACATTTTACCAAATTACTTGATTTTTTTAGCCTGATCAGAAGCAGTTTATTTTCAAGTTGTATGGACTCAACTATCATTCATGATTAGTGGTATAATTACCACATTAAACGATAATAATAATATGTTATTTAAGCACTACCACGGTCTTAACTATCATTTCTTTCTGGAAATATTATGAAGTTAGGATATTATCTGGGGTACCTACATGAGGAGTATATAATACCTAAATGGAAAATGTATGGGATTCACTTAAACTCAACTCTCTTACAATTCAAAAGCTATCAAGAAATCTGATAGTACCTACTTAATATTTTATTTTTTTGCTATGACGTTGATTAATAAAACATTTCGTTGGCATGCCCAAGGGTAGTATCGGTCGTCGTCAACATTTAATGTTTTTACCCGGATATTTTTTAAGTTGAACAAACAAAAATTTTCAGCTATAGCAATAACTAGCTGTTGTCCGCGACTTCGTCCTCTTTTAAGTATCCCACCTTTTAATTTTCCGGAATAAAAAATATCTAAGATGTTGACTAGGTATATGAGGTATCACCATGCAATATTTCATTGA
Organism: Parapoynx stratiotata; assembly: GCA_910589355.1. NCBI lineage: Eukaryota > Metazoa > Arthropoda > Insecta > Lepidoptera > Crambidae > Parapoynx > Parapoynx stratiotata. Next base: position 11,607,104 of record OU342481.1, read on the forward strand.
AATCGGTCCAGCCATTTCGGAGATCAGCCCGTACAAACAAACGAACAGAGAGTAAAACAAAAAATTAAACATTTTTTTTTTGTATTTTCCCTCTTTTTACATACCCCCCAACTTGATTTTAAGCATTTTTTTTCAATGTACAGACATTCGACCTCTACAGTCATATTATATGTAAGTATGGATAAATGCTGAAGTACCTACTAAAAGCGAAATAAAAATGGCGTGATAATTGTTTTGTTTAAGTAGGTATCAAAGGGTGAGTCTGGCGCGGTCTTCTGCAAGTAAAAAACCTCCTTAACTATTGCGTAGGTATTATCCATTACCTGCGCAGTTCTCTATTTATTATTCTTTTCACTTAAATTTAAAAACTTTTGAAAAGGATTCATTAAAAATTCAGAAACACAGATATACATTTACATAGATAACGCCAGTATAACGATTTGTATTGAAACCAAGCGTGACAATTTTTTAACGTCTAAACAACGACGGAAGATCTAAACTCATTGTAGATACCGATGACGCCGATGCTTCTCCACTGATGATATTATTTATGTATTATAAGGTATTATTATACATCACGATACTTAATAGGTATCCACTCAGCATAGTCGATGCATCTGAAAATGCTCCGACGCTGGTCTTCCGTAGATGCCAAGAAAAAAAAAGAGAAAAAAATATGTATGTTCTTCAATTCTAGATAGTGCACTGCTACTCTCATATACCATAAAAGATAAAAATACCTTTAGCATAAAGACATAAATAAATAATCTAAATAATATTTAAAGTTATTTAATGAATGTACTTGAATCATGTGTTATACTTTGAATCATGTTGTATTAAAAATAATCTATATATGTGTGATATCGATTGTATACATCACTAGTAGGAGGTCCCCTCCCTACACACAACTATCCAATGACACATTGATACAAGATGGCAAATAGAAAGCATCAACTAAATAACAGTCTTTTATTTAAACCAATATAATACATGGTGTCAGGTGTAAAACACTTTAATAAAATAATAAATAAAGTTCTTGTGTTCGTGCGATAAGAAAAATAATAAAGGTTAATAAATAATTAAAAACATGGAAGGCCTGAAATTACCACGTGGCTTAGTTCTCTCAGGAGATCAGAATAATTTTGAAAAATTCAATCAGGCATTTGAAATTTATTTAATGGCATCGGATCTTCATAAGGCGGATGAGCAAAGAAAAATAGCCTTATATTTAAATGCTGCAGGAGAAGAAGCATTGGATGTATTTAACTCTTTCAAAAAAAAATATTTGAGCCTTGAAGAACTCATTAATGATTTTAGAACTTATGCTCAACCCAGGAAAAGCATTATAATAAATACATTCCAGTTTTTAAATTTAAAACAACTAGAAGAAGAAAGTGTGGAGCATTTTATCACTAGGTTAAAAGTTTTAAGTAAGCAGTGTGAGCTGGGTGAGCTTGAAAACAGAATGGTTACTATGATGATTATAATTGGAATCAAGGATAACGCTCTAAAAGAAAGTTTGTTGAGAATTGAAAATATAGAGTTGGAAGAAGCTATTAAAATGTGCAGAGCTGCGGAAGAGGGCAGAAGACAAATTAAAAAGCTAGAAGTGAAAGAAGAAAATATTTATTTATTAAATAGTAATGACATGCAGAAGTTGATAAAAAATCATCCATTAAAACAATGCCCTGCTTATGGTAAGATCTGTGCGGTCTGTAAAAAAATGAATCATTTTGCCAAGCAATGTGGTACTAAGAGAAGGGAACAAGAAAATCAACAATTAAAAAAGAAGAGAGAAAACTATAAAGTATATACAGTGGAAAACAATGAAGAGGACACTCAGCAGTTTAATTTAGATAGTGTAAGTTACATTCATAATATAAATAAATTACAATGGAAAGAAATCGTAGAAATAGACAATATTCAAATTAAATGTAAGTTAGATACCGGAGCTGATTGCAACACTTTGCCACTAGAATTGTTTAATAATATAAATAAAAATAATACATATGTATTAATGAAATGTAATAAAATATTAGTAGTTTACAATGGTCAAAAAATTTATCCCAAAGGAAATATAGAATTAAATTGTGTAGTTAGAAACAAACAGTATAAAGTATTATTTACAGTGATAGATATAACAGCTCCTCCAATACTAGGGTTGTCAGACTGTGTCAGATTAAATTTAATCCAGAAAATAGATGGTATTAAATTAGGTCACAGTAAGGAAAAGGAACAATTTATTGAAAATAATAAAGATGTTTTTTCAGGATTAGGGTTAATTGGGCAATACAAAATAGAAGTCCAACCACACTCACAGCCAGTAGTGAAACCCATAAGAAGAATCCCAATAGCTATCAAAGATAGATTAAAAGAAACTTTAAAAAGTTATGAAAAGCGTGGTATAATAGAAAAAATAGAAGGGCCAACTTCTTGGTGTAATCATTTGGTAATAGTAGAAAAACCAGATAAGTCTCTAAGACTGTGTCTAGACCCAAAGGAGTTGAACAAACTTATTCTACGGGAGAAATATCAAATTCCTTCTCCTGAAGAAATTTATAACAATTTAGCTGGTAAAGAAGTATTCAGTGTTTTAGATCTTAAAGACGGGTTTTTTCAAATACAACTATTAGATAATAAAAATTTGTGTACGTTTGGAACTCCTTTTGGTCGATATAAGTTTTTACGAATGCCTCTTGGCATCCCGTCAGCTCCAGAAATAATGCAAAAAATAAATAATGATATCTTTGGTGACATAGACTTTGGATACATCATAATATATTTGGTGCAAATATATTATGATGATGTGATTATTTCGGCTCAGGATGACATTTCCCATGATAACATATTAAAAAAGGTAATTGAAAGAGCACGAAAACATAATGTTAAATTTACTGAAAAAAAAATTCAGTACAAATTAGAAAAAGTTAAATATGTAGGTCTTATAGTGTCAAAATCAGGAATACAGGTAGATCCAGATCATGTAAAAGCAATATCAGAGTTAAAAGAACCAACAAATGTTAAAGAATTACAAAAGTTTTTAGGCATGTGCAATTATTTAAGTAAATTTATTCCTCAATATAATAAAACTACAGAGCCATTGAGACAGCTGCTAAAAAAAGGTAATGAGTGGTGCTGGTATGAACCTCATTCCAAAGCATTCTTAGAACTAAAAAATAAACTTTGTTGTGCCCCTACCTTAGGTATTCTAAGCAGCAATGGTTCAGTAACAATACAAACAGATAGCTCAAAAGATGGGATGGGTGCTTGTTTATTGCAAAATGGAAAACCAATCTCCTTTTACTCTCGTAGTTATACAGATTGTCAAAAGAGATGGGCACCTATCGAAAAAGAATTGTCTGCTATATGTGCATCTTTGGAAAAATATCACCAATTTGTATATGGACGAAAGATTATTGTTGAAACTGACCACAAACCTCTGGTTGCTATAATAAATAAAGATATAAATAAAATAAGTGCCAGGCTTCAGCGTATGGTTTTAAAATTAATAAAATATGAATTAATTGTTCAATATATACCAGGACCAAAAATGTACATAGCTGACTATTTATCCAGAAACTTTTTGAAAGATAATGCAAAAGTTGACACAAGTTTGGTAGAGTTAGTACATAGTTATGAAACAGAGTTAGCAATATCAAATAAAAAATTGTTTCAAATACAAACAGAAACTTCATTAGATTCAGATCTGAGTAAAGTTATAGAGTGGTATAAAAATGGCATCCCAGGATATAATAAAAGCATTGTGAGTAAAGAATTAAATAATTACATTAAGTTGTGGCCTGAGATACATGTAAAAGATAATATTGTTCATTTTAAGGATAGAGTTATTATACCAAAAGGTATGAGAAAAGAAATTTTACAAAAAATACACACAGGACACTTGGGAGTTATAAAATGTAAAAAGAGGGTCAGAAATATGTTGTATTGGCCAGGAATTTCAAGAGATATTGAAGAATTTGTACTTTCATGTAGTACTTGTGAAAAGTATAGAGTCTCAAACAGCAGAGAGCCTTTGATTTCCCATGAAATTCCTGACTTACCATTTTATAAGATAGGAATGGATATAGCTACTTATGGAATGTGTGACTTTCTTGTTGTAATTGATTATTACTCTAGATGGATTGAATTTAAATTGTTAGAAGACAAAACAGCTGATACTGTAATTGATAGGCTAAAAACCATATTTGCAATTCATGGCATACCAAAAATTATTGTTTGTGACAATATGCCCTTTTCTAGTTTTAAGTTAAGACAATTTACTACCTGTTTAGATATACAATTAATACATTCAAGTCCCAGATATCCACAATCAAATGGGTTAAGTGAGAAAGCTGTAGGGATTGTTAAAGGAATGATGAAGAAATGTAAAGATAGTGGTACTGATATATATCTAGCTTTATTAAATTATAGAACGACTCCAGTTGCAGGATTACAATACAGTCCTTCACAGTTGTTGATGAGTAGAACACTTCGCAGTGATATTCCTTGTTCTGAAAATTATTTGAAACCTAAACTTGCTGTTGATGCATATGATAACATGTTAAAATTAAAACAAAAATCTAAAATTCATTATGATAAATGTACTGTAAATAAAAAAGATTTTGTAGTAGGGGAAAACGTTAGATTGCAAAATAAGCCAGATAAGATGTGGTATCCGGGTCAAATAGTAGAACAGCATGGAACTAGATCTTATTTAGTAAAAAATGAAAATGGGAATATAGTCAGAAGAAATCAAAAACATTTAATTCATAGTAGAAATAAGTTTGTTGTAAAACCGGTAAGAGAATATGGAGTAGAGTTGCAAAACTCTAACTCTACTTGTAAGGTATTACCTAATATGACCCAGGTATTACCTAACAACTATAATATAATACATAACAATGATAGGACAGTTACCAGAACAGGCAGGATAATTAGAAGGCCACTCAAATTTAATGATTATGTTGTAGAATAGTAATAAGGTAGTTTTATGATAGGAAAAGGGGGGGATGTGTGATATAGATTGTATACATCACTAGTAGGAGGTCCCCTCCCTACACACAACTATCCAATGACACATTGATACAAGATGGCAAATAGAAAGCATCAACTAAATAACAGTCTTTTATTTAAACCAATATAATACAATATATACCATTGAATTACTCGCGTATAGAAGCGACACCGCAAACAAGAAAAGAGGTCCGTGCGTTGATGCTCCAGAGCAACAACTCATTTAGTCGTTTGCCAACGCTCGAAGCAACTGCTTGCCGAAATTGTGGCTACAAAACGATTTAAAAATGCCTTCTTGCGTGTTAAAAACATGGAAAAACGAATCAAGAACACATTTTACCTTAGAACTCAATGATATATATTAGGTTGGGGAAAAAGTCTTTTCGCATTATAGTATGTATAAACTTGTAATAAAATCTCTTTGGCTATACTATTTGTATCTGGCTGGTTTTGGTACCATTGAAAGTTTAAATTTTAAAGAACATAATTCCAAATTCAAATTAGGAAAATGTGTGATTTTCATTTGTTTTTCGTACCGCCAAGATGAGTGAATCTAATGAAGAAATTCGATACATTTTAAAATTTTACTACAAAAAAGGTAAAAATGCAACGCAAGCCGCGAAAAAAATTTGCGATGTTTATGGACCAAGTGCAGTGTCTATGAGAGTAGCACAAATTTGGTTTAAGCGTTTTCAATCCGGAAATTTTGATGTCAAAAATGCACGTCGCTCTGGTCGCCCTATTACAGATAAAATGGATGCCATTTTTGAAAAAGTGGAGCAAGATCGGCATGTCAGTAGTTACGACGTAGCTGAAGAACTGGGAATTGACCACAAAACAGTTTTGGCGCATTTGAAAAAAACTGGGTACACAAAAAAGCTCGACATTTGGGTACCTCACGAGCTCACTGAAAGAAACCTAATGAACCGTGTACTCATTTGTGATTCTTTATTACGACGTAATGAAACCGAACCATTTTTGAAGAAGCTGATAACTGGTGATGAAAAGTGGATCACGTACGACAAGAACGTGCGAAAAAGGTCGTGGTCAAAGGCCGGTCAGGCTTCACAGACTGTGGCGAAACCCGGGTTAACTCGCAACAAGGTGATGCTGTGTGTGTTATGGGATTGGAAGGGCATTATTCCTTATGAGCTGTTACCACCAGGCAGGACATCGATTCTGAACTCTACTGCGAACAACTGATGAGATTAAAGCAAGAAGTTGTGAGAAAGCGGCCGGAATTAATCAACAGAAGGGGTGTGGTTTTTCATCATGATAACGCTAGATCTCACACATCTTTAGCCACTCAGCAAAAATTAAGAGAGTTTGGCTGGGAGGTGTTAATGCATCCGCCGTATAGTCCTGACCTTGCACCTTCAGATTTCCACCTGTTTCGGTCTCTTCAGAATTCTTTAGGCAGTGTCAGGTTAACATCACGAGAGGACTGCCAAAACCACTTGTCGCGGTATTTTGACCAGAAGTCCCAAAATTTCTATAGCAATGGGATCATGTCCCTACCTACAAGATGGCAAAAAGTTATCGAACAAAATGGTACCTACATACTTTAGTTAAATGTAAATAAACTATATTGAAATTTTTTTTGAATTTTCTTAAAAAATGTGAAGAAACTTTTTCCCCAACCTATTACTTATATATTTTTAACAACCAAAAAAATCATTTAGGTACCTTTTTAACCGACTTCGAAAACAGGAGGAGGTCAATTCCACGAAAACTTATGCTTTTAATTTATTTTATTTTAGGAAACTATCGGTTTTTAAGTTTATTATTTATTTTGTGGGGATTTTATATGTAACTGTCTGTTTCTTATTAAATAAAAAGTCTTAGCTAGTAGGTACCTACCTAGTAACTTTGCTACGCTTTGATTCCTTGCCCCGATCAATTAGGTACAAGAAATTATAGTAGGTACGACAAAACTTGTCGAGTGTTATTATTAATTATTACCTATACTTGGGAAACTTCAAATTGCTTATTGATTCAAATTTTATCAATTTCAGTTCATCAAAACTGCTTAAATGTTCTGTACCTACTTGAACAAATAGTTATAAAGTTATAAGTGGAACTTAAAAATAACTTAAATTTTCAAAGCTTGTAATAACTAATATGTTAATAACTTGTAAACTTCATCTTCATCTCTTTGGATGTTAATTCTTATTTCCGTTGAGAACCTATACCTAAGCAATTGTTGTGTTCTGGCAATCAGAGGTAAGATAGCCAGTTCCTCAGTTGTTGAGTTGAAAAAAAAAAGAAACTTTCGTCCTCAACCTATATATACGTCCCACTGCTTGGCACAAGCAGGCCTTCCTCGTAGAAACAAGCACATGCAGAGCATGGGCCGTAACACCACCCCGCTGCCCTTATGCGGGTTGGTAGGTAGAAACGGTTTCAATAGCAACCGGGACCAACGGCTTAACGTACCTTCCAAAGCAACGAGGCGTTCGAGATCACAAAGTTTTGGTCACGCATCCACGGCCTGACCATGGCGAAGGTAGCTTTGTTTTCGATATCCAAAGCCAGAGCCTACTAACCAATACGCCACCGATCTCCCTATGAAACTATGAATGTGAAAATAATTTCTGAGCCTTTAGAGGCACCCTCAGGACGTCTGCCGATCCCCGAATCCGGCTCGAGCGCCCTGGAGACTCCCTGGAAGCGGGACCCCCTAGGGGGTATGCCTTTCAGGGAGAACCACCAGTGGTGGTTCACCACTACAGACTTAAGTACCCACCAAAGTTCTCGCCTTCTTAAAAAATAATCCGGTGATAGCTGATTAGCCGTCAGAGGCATCAGTTTAGGTCATATGTCTAATTATATATATTAAATAAACATTAAATATATATTATGTACCTATGACAATAAACAAAAGATATGAATAAAATATAGAGAAGTGAAAAAAAAAAATTAAATTGAATGATGTTTGTAAAGTTATGAAGTGATGCTCGAAATGGGATTCGAACCCAGGACTTCAGATAATGTGGACGACGCATTGAAAACCGTGCCAATCAATTGGCGACGACTGCGGCTACCATTCATAGCAATAAGAAAATATAATTAAACTAATTGTCAATGTAATATCATTGCTAAAAGAGCAACCCTCGAGTTTCTGGCTCGCTCTTCTCGGGGATGTCTGCGTTCCGAGCGAGTGGTAGATTCACTTATTTATAAATTGACGTTTTTAAGTGTTTGCTTGATATAAGCTTATAAAATAAAGATATTTTTGATTTTGATTGCTAAATTAACAAAATGTAGGTGGTAAAAATAAATTCCTATTACCGTAAAAGAAATTAACAAACCAGAACAAAAGATTTCTTAGAAACAAAACGAAATTATATTTCTAACAATTATACTTAACCCAAAAGTTATAACACCGGGACAACACGCGACGTACATAATGTAGTATATAGATACTACTTACTGCTCGACTTTTCGGCTGGGTTACACCAACCGTGGTCACGAGCTGACTGGCGCGCGGCGACGTCTGCTCGGGCGGGCCCGTGAATCTTCTTCTACCCGCACATTATTAATATCCCAGTCACTACGGCATACCACACTAACAGTATCTGGGTTGTTTTGTAAAGGTACAGTCCGCGGCGTACACTTGTTAATCACTGGATTCCACGCTGATGACAATTTAAACCCGTCCTCCCGATTGAAATTCTTATATTTCTTTATCTCAATCGCTTCACGAACTATTCTTTTATGATAGTGACGATCATTGGAGAGGATTTTCGGATCATGTAACTCCATCCAGTGGTTAACTCCACATTCAAGTAGATGTTCAGCCACCGCGGACTTATTCGTCTGTCGATTTTTGACTGCCGAGATATGTTCTTTAACACTTTCAGCTAATGACCGCTTAGTTTGTTCTATATAAGAACTACCACAGCTGCAATCGATTTTATATACACCCGGTGTTTGAAATGGGATATCCTTTGGTGTTCGCAGTAATTTTGCCATATTGCACAACGGAGTAAATACAGTTCTAAGAAAAAACGGATTAATAATAATGTGCGGGTAAAAGAAGATTCACGGGCCCGCCCGAGCAGACAAAGCCGCGCGCCAGTCAACTCGTGACCACGGTTGGTGTAACCCAGCCGAAACGTCGAGCAGTAAGTAGTATCTATATACTACATTATGTACGTCGCGTGTAGTCCCGGTGTTATAACTTTTATATACAATGCAACGCGAAAGTTTAAAGTCCTATATACTTAATCCATTGGAGAGCCGCGAACACCGGTGATCGCAAACAATAGATGTTTCTTTTGTCTCGTGTTGTGCCCGTTGACTAGTTAATAATATATTAAAAAATAACTTGTAAGTATAATTATAAATTATTTGTAATTATTATTTACTTGTTTAAATTTATTATTATTATTATTGACTATCAGGCAGGCAGTTGGTGCAACTGATAATGTCTGTATCTAAATATACATTATTAAATTTCTTAATTTTTTTAATGTATCTGTCTAGCCTGTTTTTAAGTTGTTTGGTATATTTAGCCGACAATATCCCGTGGGAGTCAATTTAACATTATTTATTAATAACACTTCTTATTACTAGAAATTAAATTATTATATTCGAGTCTGTAACAAATAAAATCAAATTCAACATAATTAAATCTTCTCAATTAATTACTTTCAATTTGCTTTTTAAATATTATGCCTAATCAATCATCAAATCAAATCAAATCAAGCTTATATTTACTCATTGTGATTACAAATGACTGCATCTTATAATAACACATACTATTCTATAAGGGAAATAAAAAAATATTATGACATAAACACATTTATTACTCAGATAAACCAGTGCCCTTAGTTTTGTCAATCCTAGTGATTTTCCCTTGCATTTCCCTTGGAATACCATGTCGCTCTGTTAAATGTCTTCTTACCGTTGCTATCTTTGCATACACAGTATCACACTTATCACACAAGAACATATACTTTCTTTCATGCACACTATTAACATGCGATAGCATTTCGCTGCGTCTGTAAAACTTACGGGAACAGTGCAAGCAAGGTACTGTTTTTTCTGTGTGGTATATCAAGTGCTTCTTCCAAATAGCTCTTCGACGGAATGTTAAGCCGCACTTATCGCATGTATACGGCCTTTCTCCAGTATGCAACCGCTCATGTTCAATCAAATTGTGTGGTGTAGGAGCTTTGTAATTACAATGCTTGCATCTTAAGTACGGCCCGGTGTCATGTTTAGTCCGCTGGTGTAGTAGTAACTCTGCGTAAACCGGGAAACCTTTGCCGCAGTGTTCACAGATGAATTTACAACCGTTGTGCCGCTGCATATGGTAACGATAAGTGTTGTGATTAGCCAAATCCTTATTACATATTGTACAAACAAAGTTTGCTTTCAAATTCTTTTGTGCTGGAGTTATTTTGAATTGTCGTTTTTTTGTTTCTATTCTATTTTTTAAAAAAGCAATTTGTTTTATTTTGTAATTAAATGGCTTCACGTTTACATAATCTGTTAAATTATTTTCCATTTCGTTTAATATTTCATCATATTTGTCGACAGTTGAAGAGTTTTGAGTACACTCATCAGCACTTTGCATTGAAGAGTCATTGTTATTATCATTATCATTAATATCTTCATTGGTTTTATTGTCCGACTTCTCTAAACATTCCCCATTTGAATTCTGATTAGTTTCTTCTGGAAAACACTGCATGAACATAATATTTTGCACAATAACTTCTTCGAATTTGTTATCGCAGTTACCATTTGATTTGTAAGTTTTAGTCCAATTTCGTAAATGTTTTTCACTATTTTCACACTTCAACTTAAAGAATATGGCTTGTTTGAGTAATTTTACACATTCAAGGCATATAAGTCGAGGTAGATTCGATTCTTTGCGGATAACAATGTTAGCAAACGATGTCACAGCTTTCCCGTAGATACTTAATCCATCTTCACTGTTATTATCGGTCAAATAAATCTTGTTATTAGTTTCTTTGTATGATAGACAAACTCGGCAGATATTTTTATACGTTTCTTCGTAATTATTCATAGTAATATATTTAGTATAACTGCAATTTAGCAGCAAAATATCTTCTTCGTATTTATCCGGCTGACAGCACACCAATTTTGACATTTACAAAACATTTTGTTGTTGTAAAATTCTCCCATGTAGGGAAGGCAAAGGGAGCAAAGCCCATACAGCCAAGTATTCGGTATTTTTATGTCTTTGCTATTTTTATTTATTCAGTATTTATTTGCATTGAAATGTAAGTGTAATACATTTCAATGCGTCTTGGGAGAGTTTGGCGCCAAATGATCGATGATAGATACTGAGGAGTTACTTTGATGCACGATAAAAAACTCAACATTTTTCATCATCACAGATACTTATTACACAAAACTGCACTGATTTTACATCACAACATCCACTCCAAACATATTAAAATAATTGAAATAAAAATCACGTCTGCCATAGTTAAATGCCGCCAAAATCATCCCTTACAAAACATCATTTTAGCTATCTTTACGGAAAAAAGCAAAGAAATCTTAGTTCATACAGCCATACCTTAGTGATTCTAAAATATCTTTTATACAATAATGTATTCATAATTCATAAGGAGGGGCTCGGTGGCGTAGTGGTTAGTATGCTTTGCCTTTCGATCAAAAACAATGTTACCTTCGTGATGGTCAGGCCCAAAACTTTTTGATCTCGAGCTCCTCCATGCTTCGAAAGCCACATTAAGGCGTTGGTCCCGGTCACTATTACGACCATTTCTACCTACCAACCCGCATTGGGTCTGCGTGGTGCTGCTACGGCCCATACTCCTCATGTATTTCTCCACGAGGAAGGCCTGTACCCGGGACGTATATAGGCTGAGGACGAATTCATGAGGACTAAAGTATTTTTTTAATCAATTATGTATTGCTTATGAATCCACGTCATCCTCTCGTGTGTTAACGGCCATTTTAGCCATTATGGCGCATGTGTCAACCTACTTCGTGCTACTTCCGGCCACTCATAAAATTACGATTTTCATGAATTTTTGTATGTAGACTATATAATATAAACTTATATCATCACAATCATTATTGAATAAGATCTCTAGACATGTATAATAAATTATAGTTTTATGTTGAATCAAGTTGGAAATTGAAGGCGGAAGTAAGAAAAGGTAATTTTTTTCCATTTCTGCATTAAAAGTGTAATAATAATAAATAAAGCCTCCAGTCCACGATTTTTTGTTTAATTTACATTCAGAAATACATCCAATACAACCTCGCCATACAATTAACTTTCACTGCGAAATTCGCGCCCGGACAGAGCCTTATTAAACGGTTAAAAACTTTACGGTCGTAACAGAGCACGATTTTAAAATAAAAGGCTTCGTATTTTGTATATTGTTTTTTTATTTTGACACCTTGGAGCATAATATTAGGTCCTTACCTATGAAATTGGTGTTTTGTATGGAGATTTCGGGGATGTCTGCATTTTACATACTAACATTTTATCAGTTTTCTTCACAATGACAAATCCAGAGATAATAATATTTGGTATGTATCATTAGACAAGCTTTAGCAATATGTGTATGAACACGCTTGATAAAAATTATTCATCGTTTTTATGTTAATGCAAATATTCGGGAGACAGTTAAAAATAATTGTCTATGTGTCTAATTTTAACACAATTAAACTTACAAAAAATTATCAAATTAAATAATACGAGCTCAAATATATGGTATATTTTTAGAAGAGGCAATTATTTTATAAGAATGTTCTGAATCTTAATAGTTACGGACAAATTGCTAAGACAGATTAAAAACACCAATTTCATAGGTAAGGACCGAATAGTTACGTCTTTGTCCCACTTTAATAATAAGGCAAAGTATAAAAGTGGATGATACTATAAAAAAAAAAAGGTTTTACCTCGGTGCACTATTTCATAATTTTCATCCAAAAATTAATCTAATCAGAGCATAATATTGTCCATACTCCTCATGTGCCCAGCAGGGGGACGTATCTAAACTGAGGACGACAGATGGTTGAAAATATATTGCAGGAGGCTGAAACACTTATGTTTAGGTGAATGTAAGGGGAAGTCACCATATTGTACCTACCAATGACAAATTAATTGAAAAGAAATGAAATTCTTTATTTAACCATTTAGGTAACAAGTAGTACTGTTACACTTATAAATAAATATCTTCAAACATTCACACCTATCAACTAGCCCCATTTTAAACAACTAATGCTACTTGTGCCGAACAAGAAACCGGTAAAACATCATTCAAAGATAGCTCTTTTGAACTTAACATTGATGGAAAATTAATAATAACAGACAAAGCTGTTGCAAATGCTATGGAGTCTTTTTTCTCAGAAATTCCCGCGAAAATCACAAGTAACCTGAATTCGTCTACAGAATATGCACTTTCACTTTTAGAATGTAGTGTCAATAAATTTAATAGTCCTTTTGATTTCCATAAGATTACAACTGATTGCATAATTAAGGCATTTAAATCCTTGAATAAGAAAAAAACTGAGGACCTTTGGGGTTTATCAGTGGCAGTTATCTCAGGAATAATTAAAAATATTTCTCCTTGTTTAGCGGTTATTTTCAATAAATGTATTGACGATGGGGTGTTTCCTAATCTCATGAAATATTGTAAAATTATTCCATTATTTAAATCTGGAGACAAATCATACCCCTCAGATTTCCGCCCTATATCAATATTACCAACTTTAATCAAAATATATGAAAAAGTAATTTACAATCAGCTGATTTCTCATTTAAGAATAAATGAATTATTTCATAATAGGCAATTCGGTTTTACTAAAGGTAGATGTACTACTGATGCGGGTGTCGAGCTCATGAAGCAAATGTTTGATGCCTGGGAAAATAAGCAGGATGCGTTAGCTGTCTTCTGTGATCTTTCCAAGGCCTTCGACTGTGTAGAACATAAAACATTGTTGGGAAAATTACACCATTATGGCGCCTCAGCAAATGCGATAAATATATTAAAATCATATTTAAGTGATCGCTTACAAAAGGTGATTATAAATAAAACTGAGTCTTCAGGGGCTCCAATTCTAATGGGCGTACCTCAGGGCTCAATATTAGGACCACTACTATTTCTTATTTATATAAATGATCTTCCATCCTATGTAAACAACCTATGTGAGTCGGTATTATTTTGCAGATGATACATCTCTTATCTTTAAAATCAATAGAAACGTAGAAGACTTTGACGATTAAAACGATGTAACTAACACCCTTTCCAAAGTAATGTGTTGGTTTACTCATAATAACTTATTATTAAATTCTGAATAAACAAAGTGTATCAAATTTTCTTTGCCTAACGTAAAGCAGGTCAGTACAAAAATTAAAATTAATGAGGAGATAATTCAATGTGTTGATACAACGGTATTTTTAGGGATCACCCTGGATTCTCGTTTGCAGTGGAGATCTCATATTAACACCCTATCGGCAAAACTCAGTTCGGCTGCTTATGCCGTAAAAAAGATTAGATTGTTGTCGGATGTTAAAACGGCGAGACTTGTATATTTTAGTTACTTCCATAGTGTCATGTCGTATGGTCTGTTGTTATGGGGCACAGCAGCCTATATTCACGACATTTTTGTATTACAAAAAAGAGCAATACGTTCTATTTATAAACTTAAACCTCGTGATTCACTACAGGAATTATTTAAAGAAATAAATATTTTGACAGTTGCATCCCAATATGTGTATGAAAACATTATGTACGTTTATAAAAATATAAAAACATTTTTAAAATGCAGCGACGGTCACAGTCTAAACACAAGACACATGAACAGGCTTGCTGTTCCAGGTTTCAGACTACGTAAAACTAGTCGCTCATTTATGGGAAAGTGCATACAAATATATAACAAAATTCCACAACATGTAACAGAACTGCCGTTGCACAGGTTTAAACCGCATATTAAGAAAACCCTCATGGAAAAGGCATATTACAAAGTTCACGATTATTTAGATGATAGGAATGTGTGGACATCCGTTGCTTAATCTTAATAATGTTTAGTTTAATTTGCCACTTTAAAGTAATGAGACGTCAATACATGTATCATTCATACAAGTTAATGTAATAAGAGATAACAATGTTTAATCTTATTTTGATTATATATTGACATATAATTTCTAATTGTAAAAAATGTAACACTGTGACTAATAGATTGTATGATTGGCTATTTAAAAAAAGTAGCTCATGAGTTTCTTACCGGGTTCTTCTCATGAAATGCCTTACTCTCGGAATCCGGTAGCTTGTATCGATTACAACCACAGTCAAAGCGCTATGTGGATGTACTTGCTACAAGCGCTCGCGGCAGTGAATTTTAAGTCTTTTTTTTGGCAATTTTCTTATTAAAATTTACTTTAAGTAATATATAATAAATGTGACTATGTATGAATGTTGACGATTTTAAGTGCTATGTATAGCCTATGAAATAAAATTATTTTTGATTTTGATTTTGTGCTACGGTATTATAACTATTGCATGTAGATTTTCCTTTACATGCTCAATTTCATAATGTCTCAATACGAATACACTACAAGTTAATTTTGTTATGTTTTAGAAACTTACACAAGACATCCACAAGGTGGGAATGACGGTTGTTACAAAAGATTGAAATGTGACAGTCAAGACAAAGTCAGGTAATCTCTATCTTTTTTTTAAGTTCTTAGTTTACACTAAGAACACTAAAATTAACAGAAAACATTGTAACAAAAACAAAACTATCTGCTTACGTAGAGAACTTCTCACAAATTGTAAACTAAAAGGCGAGGACTAGCAAACTAATAAGTGTTCAACATTTTGTAAACAAACAATTGATGATTTATCGGCCCAACTTAGTTGAAAACAAGAAGTTAAAAATATCTAGAAAGTTTTGATTTCTTACAAATTGTTCCATATTTCTCGAAAGTTTCGTGTCAGTTTAAGCGTGGGGAATAAAATCATTTCCACTGCGTATGGGAATAGTCGATATTTTAACAAGGGTGTAAAATGGTAGTTTATGTAACTGTCACATAATATAGGTTATTAAAACACGAGCGTGGTTTTAATAACCGAGCCTTGGCGAGTTTTTTGATAGTAACGCGAATGTTTAAATACCGAGTTATGTGCAGTTACATACACTACTTTATCTACACTCGTTATTCAAATAATAAAACAAAAAAAATATATTAATTTTATTTATTGTTGGCTGTCTGGAAAACATTTGACATAGTTTTGTGCGTTTTTAAGAAAAATATGTGATGCATAATGAGCCCAACCTGTTGCATAATGGTCATTATGTTCCAGTTTCCATTTTAAAATTTTCGTTTATATCATCTGTGTTAAAAAGTATCTATGTCATTATAAGTTCGAGTCTGAGTTTATAATTCGAACATTATAACATGAATGTAGATAATACTATTTTTACGGCGACGGCACTAATTTAAATCACGAGCGAAGCGAAGGATTCTAGAATAGAATCCCGAGTGCTGCAAGGGATTTAAAGTGATACCAGCCAGTAACTCATACAATTCGTGTTCAATTTTGATTAATGACACCATATTCTAAATTCAAATTACCGTCAAGGGATAAAAAAGGGTTTTCATCCCTTCTATTCGAAATGTTTCGTTTTGCTCCTCGATAAGTGGGAGCAAAGTAGCTCTTTTCTGATAAGACCTTGTCAGCGGGCGGGAATGAGATTTGAATTTAGAACATGTATCATTCATAGAAATCGAACACAAATCTGCCGTGTACTGATAAGTAGGTAGAAAAATTCGCAATAGGTAACTCGAGATCAAAATGTTTTGGTCACACATTCAAGGACACACCATGGCAAAATATTTTTATATTCTTATTATTTATTTTCTATCGTTGTTGTCCTCAGTTCATATACGCCCCACTGCTGGGCACAGGCCTTCCCCATCGAGAAACACATGAGTATGGGCCGTACCACCACCACGCTGTCCCAATGCGGGTTGGTGTCTTCCGAAGCACGGAGGAGTTCGAGGTCTCAATGTTTTGGTCACCCATCCAAGGTCTGATCATGACGAAGGTAGCTTTGTTTTCGTTATCGAAAGCCAAAGCGTGCGACCTCCAACTTCTGCAGGTATCTTGTGCGTGGGAATAAGCTCAGCCATGGTACCTGCTTCGTGGTCTCCATCCCTGGTAAACAACCGAATCATAGGCTACGGCATCAGGCGTCAGTTCTTCGCAAAACATGCCTCCTGATAGTTTTGTTATTTTTTTAATGTTAAAAGGGGGCCACGTGCAGACGACTCATCTGATGGTAAGTTTTTTCTGTTTAATGTTCATGACCATGGATACAGAGTCCTTCAGTCGTATACATTGTGTGTAGTCTAGTCTTTAGTAGTATTAAGTTTTCATTTGTATTAAATTGTAAGTGTTCGGTCTCAACCGAACAGAAATGTGATGTCATCAATTCCCCGTAATTGCACATTATAATATTATTAATTGTATTAATGTAAGAACAGTACACGATCGTACAGCAAGCGTTCCGCGTGTGCGAACAAACAAACAAACATCATTTTTAACATCCAGTCATCTTATCATCTTTACATAAAAGGTGTTTACAATCCTTAACAGTAAGTGTTATACATTTCAATGCATCTTGGGAGTATTTGGCGCCAAATGATCGATGGTAGGCACTGGTGGTGCTACTTTGATGAGGTGGATTACCACGATAAAAAACTCATCACTTTTCACATCTCTTGACGCTTATTTCAATGACCCACTTTCCACATCAGACACTTTACACAAAACTACACTGATTTCACGTAACAATATCCACCCCGAAACAATATTACAATCATCGCAATAAAAATCTCGTCCGCCATAGTCAAATGCCGCCAAAAACCCTCCTGATGGTAAGTGATCGAGATCACCGCCGGCCATACACATCTACAATACCGGAAGAGCTGCAGATGCGAATATGCTCCCTTTTTATATTGTACTTATGTTGCAGTAAAAACCCTTTAACCAGTCAAAAGTACTTTTGATTTCCAAAATCAGTCAAAATTACTTTTGACTGAACAGATTGGTCAAAAGTGGTTTTGACTCAAAATTAATGGTTAGAAACGCAGTTACGCACGCGGTATGCATAAGGGCCACTTGCTGGAAATTTTAAACCCACATTTAATTCTCGATTTAGTCATTTTTTGACATAAAAGCCATAGTAAAAATGTCAAAATCTAATAAAATCGAATTTTAAATTTCGATTTAAATTGCCTTCAAGATGCCCTAAATGATTAAGTATATTCAAATTTTGCGTTAGATTAAGGTTATTTTTTTTATGACCCTTAGGCCCAATTGCACGATCGAGAGTTAGCGCCTAACCCAGGGTTTGCCCATATATTTGCCCCAGGGTTAGGTGCTAACTCTCGACCGCGCAATTGGGCCTTATAAAATTATATATTGGGTCCTTACCTATGAAATTGGTGTTTTTTTTCTTTCTTAGTATTTTGTCTGTAACTATTAAGATTCAGAGTATTCCTAAAAAATAATTACCTCGTCTAAAAATAGACTATATTTTTGAGCTCTTTTGATTTGTTTTGATAATTTGTTGTAAGTTTAATTGTGTTAAAATTGGACACGAAGACAACTCTTTTTCAGTGCCTCCCGAATTCATAATTTTATTTGCATTCACTTAAAAACGATAAATAATTTTTATGAAGTGTGATATTACACATATTACTAAAGCTTGTCTAATGATAGATGCCAAATATTATTATTTTTGGATTTGTCGTTGTGAAGAAAGCTGAAAAAATTTTAGTATGGAAAATGCAGAATTCCCCAAAATCTCCATACAAAACACCAATTTCATAGGTAAGGACCTAATAATATTTTTGAGTGTCAAAAAAAGAAAAAGCTCAACTTAACATTTTCAGTCAAAAGTAGTTTTGACTGGTTAAAGTGTTTTGACTGCAGCATTTATATTTTTTATTTCTAAGCTACCTTATCTTACTTTGTTACAGGTTAATTTGCTTCGCTTTTTGCAAACAACTAACTGGCTACCCATTTCACTTTAGGCAGTTCGCATACGTGACAGGGGCTAACGAATAAATAATTTTAAAAATACTTTTCATACTTAAAGCAATTCCGCTACTGAATTCTTAGTAATACATCTTCTGACATTGGCACCTATCAATAAGCTGCATTATGCAGTCTGCGTTATGGAAACTAGATGAGAGATAGATACATTATACTATAGAAGATGAAAATTTCAAAAACCATTTTGGATATAAAAGCAACTTTTTTTTTTAAACTAAATTTGAGTGCAGTTGCTAAAAATACAATAATTACTTTATACATATTTAATGTTCATAATAAGCTTATTAAAACAAGCTTATTAAACATTGAAAACTCGAGATTTCTGCGTCTTGATACCGGCGGCGTACAAACTACTTTACCTCGAAAGTCGTCACTTTTGGACAATGTCCATTTTGTGTGTGACTTTGGCCCAACGTGGACAATCAGTTACAGCAAATGTTTACACTAATTTATTTCTTGGTAATTATAAGTAAAGGAATATGAACATGATTTAGTATCGAAGTGATTTTAAATTTACTGCATGGTCAATCAAGTCAGTCAGGGGTTATTTACGATTTTCTAAGGAAAGCTCTGAGATTGGTGAACAAAATTTTTATCAACACACAAACCAATGGCTATTTTATGTTTTTCAATGTAATTCATAAAAGGAATCGCTAATGTCACCATCTTAGACCCATTCCATTGGCGGTGTAATACGTTTTTTATTTTGCTTACCTCCAGCTTTATTGAGTTGGAATGAAGTGTTTTTTTATTGGACTTGGAAAGGGAGTGGGCAAGTGGAGACATTTTTTGATGGATATTCTTTATACTTAAAAGACATAGAATTCTTTTAATAACCAAATTATTTTTTATATTAAATTTTATGCATTTTATATTTCACCCCTGTCTATAAAGACAGGGGTGAAATATAAAATGCATAAAACGAGTAGCTTTTTAGTTTTGGCTAGTTGAGTTGCGTAGAAGTTATTTCTTTGTTTTAATTAATTATACCAACTAGTACATATGTACAAATGCTCGCTGTCATCACACAAACAAATGCCGCCACTGGGATCCGAATCTAGGACCACAGTAATGGCGATAATTTGAACCAACGAAAGCATAACTTCTCGGTCACGATGGTCGATAAAATGTTATCATTGTGTATTGTATGAGCATCATCACTAATATAATATAGGTTCCAGGCCTTCCTATCATCACGCCTTTTCCCCGAAGGGGTAGGCAGAGGTGCTAACACCCACATTTCGCCAGATATGTTAAGTCCCCATGTGAGGCAAATGATATTCACAATCAACTGCAAATAAGTTTTATTCAAACTCAGTGGTACAGGCGGTGGGATCGAACCATTTCCCACGGCTTCTCGAACGAGTAGTGCCCCATCCCTCCCAACTAGTCTCATCGCATTTTAATTTGTTTTTTACATACGACAGGTAAGCTCTTGACCTTCATCTCACCTGATGGTGAGTGACGATAAGGCCGAGCTTCACCTGTGATCCTCAACAACTGAGGAACTGGATATCTTACCTCTGATTGCCGGAACACAACAATGCTTAAAACATTGTTATTGTGGCGACAAATTTAGGTAAGACGGTGGTAGCTAGCCAGGCGGGCTTAGAAGCCCTATCACCAACCAAACCGAGCAGAAGAACTTCCGCCCCCATGGGGAATCGAACCCGGACCTCCCGATCAACACCCGGTGGTGTGAACCACTAGACCAGAGAGGCGGTTAATTGAGAAAACACTTATTAAACTTTAAATAAATAATCTACATAGTAGACAGCTACACGAATATCACCGACCTTTAATAGCATTGTACCTAAATAAAAGCATTGTAATAAAAGCATTGTACAAAATAAAAGCATTGTACCTCCATAACGACTTAATTTTAACGCTTATAACCGCCGGTTAAGGTTCAATTTGAAGGCTTCCCAGGCCGTTAAGAAGAAATATAAATATTGCTCTTCCGCATTTAAAATACGTGAAACAAGGAAGAGCGGATATTCTTTATTCTTCCGGAGGAACGGCGGCGGATCGGTTAAGCATTCCGCTCTTGCACACCACGCTTAATGTTTCCCTTTCGTTATGAGAGTTCACAGAAGTTTATCGTGTGCACTAGTTTTATAAGGTATTCATTGAATAGGTCAGTTTATTTGAGTGGCTTAGTTGTTAGTACATTTTGGCTTTCAATATCGAAAACAAAGCTAGTTTGGCCATGGTCAGGATTGTGACTTCGTGCTTCGGAAGACATGGTAAGCCATTGGTCCCGGTCGCTATTGCAACCGTTTCTACCCAATTGGCATTGGGCCAGCGAGCGTGGTGGTGTTACGGTCCATACTCCTTATGTTTCTCCATGAAGAAGACTTGTGCTCATTAGTGGGACGTATATAGGTTGAGGACGAAATCTGTAACGCCGCATATATAGGACACTCAGTTCAAACGTTTCGAAAAAATTCAACTTTCGTTTATTTTTCAACGGGAAATTTTTGAGCCATGAATCCTATTTTACGAATTTGTTATACAGTCCAATTATAAGATAAAAGTGTCATATTTATGTAATTCTCTGATCTAACTTATTTTTTGCAGATCACTCAGTTCGGACACGTAATGAATTGAGTGACTCATTTAATCCGACATTAATCTGTAACATCGCATGCTAACAATGTTGTTAACGTCTTAAAAGATTTAAGGGATTCTTAACTGGATTGTAAAATAAAAATTGTTATCACAGAGCTAGTACTTCCTGAAATTTCGACCTTGCAAATTTGTTCAAACGTCTGGATGGAGTGTTTCAGTTTTTTGGCCATAACCGATTTTACTCAAGTTTAAGAAATTTTAAATTTGATGCTTTAAGTTTTTACTATTTATAACTAATTTTCCCAAAAATTTCTCGTCTTTTACTAAAATTAACTATATCGTTAATGATTACCTAGAAGACAAAAATGCGTGGAAATAGTTTTCATTGTGTTTTCCTATTGTAATGTAGATACTTTTATTTAGACTATCACCGTACATGTTTGTAATGAAAAATGTGGTAAACTGCAGAATATTACTCAAATTAGATATCTATCTTTTTTATTTTTAAACTTCAATGACGTAGTTTATGAATTTTTTTAAATGTTGCTATGTAAAGGGAGGGTAGAAACTTGCTGACTTTCTTGCCCGTTCTTCTCAGAACAAGGCCTCCTGGTAGTTTTGTGAACGGATGGCGTAGTTTTTCTTTTTCACGAAATATTGTAAAATGTTTATGACATTCATAAGCATACGCTAAGACGCATCTAAACTGAATAAATGCTTTTGATTTTGATTTTTTTTTTATTATTTTAAAAGTTGAAAAAAAGACGTTACGTACGTTCATAAAAATATTTATCAAGAAGAGCCATCTCGTATTAGGGGGTCTACAATATCGCGGCAGTTGTAGTAAGCGCCCTAAATCGCCTCCTAAATCGTCCTGTGTGTAGTGTGTAGAGTAGCACCAGATTTTAGAGCCGATTTATCACAACCACTACTGCCCGATATTGCCTCTGATCTGAGGAACGTGAAGGACCTTTAAGTGTTATGAGAAAATAATGAGGTCCTATAGAGACCAATGCTTGAAGTAATGTATAGAAAACGTGAAAACTTTCGAAGCTAATTCATAAGTTAAATGAATGATTATGGGAGAAGACTCAGGAAAAGTTATGATACATTATGTAAAAGATTAATTTTAGGTAACAACATTATTTTTATAATAGTTTCGAAGAGCTCATTGGCGTGGTGGTTAGTACGCTTTGGCTTGGGATATCGAAAACAAAGCTACCATCGCTATGGTCAGACCTTGGATGGGTAACCAAAATCTTGTGATCTCGAACTCCTCCGTGCTTCGGAAGGCACGTTAAGCCTATGGTCCCGGTCGTTATTGCCCCATTTCTACCCACCAACCCGCATTGGGCCAGCGTGGTGGTGTTACGACCCATACTCCCCACGCATGCGTTTATCCATGAGGAAGGCCCGTGGTCACCAATGGGTCGAAAGTATTTTATATCATTGTCTAGGGTTTTGACCTACCACAAGTATATACTTACATGGTACATTATTTTTGATTTTATTTTTAAACTTACATTCAAAAATTGATTCAAAATCAATTTTTCGTTACGTACATAAAACATGCCAAGTTAGATACAGTTATTTATTTATTTAAAATCATTATTGCACAGTAAATTGTACAAATGGTGGACTTAATGCCATCTCTCTCTACTCTACTCTACCAGTCGACCAGAGCAGAAAGTATGAAAAGTTAATAAATAGGGCATGAATAAGAATAATAATTATTTATTTGCTATTTGAAAGAAATAAAACAAGTAATACAACATAACATTTTGTGATGGTAAGTAGCTTCGCTTTAAGATTAAGTATTATGAATTGCAATATCTATACCAACAATATAAAGATTAATCTATATATAGGAGCAATTTCATAAGCCTTTAAGAACAACATTACAAGCATACAAGGCTTTTACGGACGACAAGAAAAGTACAAGAAAATTAAAAGTATTTTTATAGATTCTAAAGATTCTCGATATATTGGGTCCTTACCTATGAAATTGGTGTTTTTATTCTGTCTTAGCAATTTGTCCGTAACTATTAAGTTTCAGAACATTCTTATAAAATAATTGCCTCTTCTAAAAATGGATCATATATTTAAGCTCGTATTATTTAATTTGATAATTTTTTGTAAGTTTAATTGTGTTAAAATTAGACACACAGACAATTATTTTTAACTGTCTCCCGAATACATCATTTGAATTGCATTAACATAAAAACGATGAATAATTTTTATCAAGCGTGTTCACACCTATATTGCTTAAGCTTGTCTAATGATACATGCCAAATATTATTATCTCTGGATTTGTCGTTGAGAAGAAAACTGATAAAATGTTAGTATGTAAAATGCTGACATCCCCAAAATCTCCATACAAAACACCAATTTCATAGGTAAGGACCTAATATATCCGAAACTTTTATCGTCTTCTGGCTTGTACTGAGATCGGCTAAGTCATTAATATCATTCATACATATCATCACACCTCTTTCCCCGAAGGGGTAGGCAGAGGTGTTAAACACCCACATTTCGCCAGATATTTTAGGTCCCCATGTAACAGGCGTCGAGCCTGTTGCTATGCACCGGGCACAATGTGAGGCAAGCGATATTCACAATGAACTGTACATAAGTTTTATTCAAACTCAGTGGTACAGGCGGGCGGTGGGATCGAACCCGCGTTTCCCGCGGCCTCTGGGACGAGTCCGTCGCAACTCGGCTACCGCTGCCAATGCGATGTCATTTATTCCGAAAATAACGTTTAATTTCACTGTTTGCGTTACGGGACCCCACACAGACTGCTAATTGGTATTGGGACTGTCAGCACAGTGAATTTGCTGTGTATTTCATTTGATTACCAGGAACGGAAAAGAATATATATGAGGACTGATAAAATAGTATTAAGTATCCGTGTATGGTTTTCTTGATTATAAGAAATAACAATCCGACGTCTGACTCAAACGTGAATGGACTGAGGAAAAATACGATGAAGCCGATATTTATTTATTTATTAGGTCCTTACCTATGAAATTGGTGTTTTGTATGGAGATTTTGGGGAATTCTGCATTTCCCATACTAAAATTTTTTCAGTTTTCTTCACAACGACAAATCCAAAGGCATCTATCATTAGACAAGCTTTAGTAATATGTGTAATATCACACTTCATAAAAAATATTTATCGTTTTTAAGTGAATGCAAATAAAATGATGTATTCGGGAGGCACATAAAAAGAGTTGTCTCCGTGTCCAATTTTAACACAATTAAACTTACAACAAATTATCAAAACAAATCAAAAGAGCTCAAAAATATAGTCTATTTTTAGACGAGGTAATTATTTTTTAGAAATACTCTGAATCTTAATTGTTACAGACAAAATACTAAGAGAGAGATAAAGCACCATTTTCATAGGACCCAATATTTAATAGCAAACTTTACAGCTTATAAATTTCACATCATAAACTTGAACTTAAATGCTTACATAGCCAATTAAAAAGTTTGTCATCTTAAATTTTGATTGATGGGCGGTATAAAGTAAACAAGTTGTAACTACAAAGGTGCTGATAGAATAAAAACAAAAATTATTGTTCTATCCGTGTGTGTAATGTGTGGGTATGTGTATATGTACGCGTGCATGTGAATACAGTGTGAAGTATGAAGCTCTGTTTACTGGGGTCGACAAAGTGTCCGAAATACTTGCGACATAAATTGAGAACGTGTCGTGTGAACCTTAAATTAAGAAAATATTAGAAGACTAGTACTTCACAACAAGGTTTATTTATTATATACACTAGCCGGGCCCGCGACGTCATTCGCGTGGCTATTGATTTAACGCCGATAAAAGTTTACAAAAAGTTTTTGCGTGTTTGTCAACACTGCATTGTATTTTTATAAAGTGCTCAACATTTCATTCCTAGCTCTTATTAGCAAAATTTTAATTGTTAATAATTGAACTAAAACCTCCAATTATTAAAATATAATGAAAATTATATTTCTTGACAGCGTCATCTGAATAATTGTTGTCATGGTGATAAATCTCTGTTTATCGTGTCATTATTTTACAATGTCGAAATGAAATTACACTTTGACGGAATATGTCACTAAATACTCGGTCGAGCAGATATGGATAACCACGGTTACACCCGCACGGTACCCGTTCCCATGGGAATATCAGGATAAAAAGTAGCCTTTGTCCTTTCTCAGGCTCTAGACTATCTGTATACCAAATTTCAATTGAATCGGTTCAGGAGTTTTGTCGTGAAAGCAAGACAGGCAGACACAGAGTTACAGGAGTTTCCAATGAAATGAAATAAAAAAATCTGAATCTGAATCATAGCAGGAAATAAATACATTTTAATACTTGTTTCATTCTAGGAACTTTCAGAAGTAGTTTAAATTAGAACTGAGTTTGAACTAGATAAGTCCATTGTCGTTTAATGTGTTCAGGGAACTTTATGAATAATTTATTATTTAGATTTAGACCTAAATATCTAGTTGATAAGAGACAAATTGAATTTTAATGTCTAACGAAGTATGTTAGAACTAAGTACGATGTTATTTCCTCGTTGTTTTCAAATGTACAGTCAAGTGCAAAACTATGTATACGTCTTTGACAGTTAGTGACTCTTATTAGAAGGGAATAAAGACTGTCACCTGTCAAATGTGTATACATATTTTTCCGCGTGTCTGTACTTCTTTTGAGAAAAATAAATTCCTTATTTGCAAATTTTTTATAACGTTAAAGAAAAAAGATTACACTTTACTTTTATGAACAAATCAACCAGCTACTTCTTTCGCCAGATAATCGGACCATCTTATGGATGTATATATTAGGTTGGGGAAAAAGTCTTTTCGCATTATAGTATGTATAAACTTGTAATAAAATCTCTTTGGCTATACTATTTGTATCTGGCTGGTTTTGGTATCATTGAAAGTTTAAATTTTAAAGAACATAATTCCAAATTCAAATTAGGAAAATGTGTGATTTTCATTTGTTTTTCGTACCGCCAAGATGAGTGAATCTAATGAAGAAATTCGATACATTTTAAAATTTTACTACAAAAAAGGTAAAAATGCAACGCAAGCCGCGAAAAAAATTTGCGATGTTTATGGACCTAGTGCAGTGTCTGTGAGAGTAGCACAAATTTGGTTTAAGCGTTTTCAATCCGGAAATTTTGATGTCAAAGATGCACGTCGCTCTGGTCGCCCTATTACAGATAAAATGGATGCCATTTTTGAAAAAGTGGAGCAAGATCGGCATGTCAGTAGTAACGACGTAGCTGAAGAACTGGGAATTGACCACAAAACAGTTTTGGCGCATTTGAAAAAAACTGGGTACACAAAAAAGCTCGACATTTGGGTACCTCACGAGCTCACTGAAAGAAACCTAATGAACCGTGTACTCATTTGTGATTCTTTATTACGACGTAATGAAACCGAACCATTTTTGAAGAAGCTGATAACTGGTGATGAAAAGTGGATCACGTACGACAAGAATGTGCGAAAAATGTCGTGGTCAAAGGCCGGTCAGGCTTCACAGACTGTGGGGAAACCCGGGTTAACTCGCAACAAGGTGATGCTGTGTGTGTGGTGGGATTGGAAGGGCATTATTCATTATGAGCTGTTACCACCAGGCAGGACCATCTATTCTGAACTCTACTGCGAACAACT
The DNA here is from genome assembly GCA_910589355.1 of Parapoynx stratiotata. NCBI lineage: Eukaryota > Metazoa > Arthropoda > Insecta > Lepidoptera > Crambidae > Parapoynx > Parapoynx stratiotata. The sequence continues at coordinate 11,634,433 of OU342481.1, forward strand.
GATAAGATTAAAGCAAGAAGTTGAGAGAAAGCGGCCGGAATTAATCAACAGAAGGGGTGTGGTTTTTCATCATGATAACGCTAGACCTCACACATCTTTAGCCACTCAGCAAAAATTAAGAGAGTTTGGCTGGGAGGTGTTAATGCATCCGCCGTATAGTCCTGACCTTGCACCTTCAGATTTCCACCTGTTTCGGTCTCTTCAGAATTCTTTAGGCAGTGTCAGGTTAACATCACGAGAGGACTGCCAAAACCACTTGTCGCGGTATTTTGACCAGAAGTCCCAAAATTTCTATAGCAATGGGATCATGTCCCTACCTACAAGATGGCAAAAAGTTATCGAACAAAATGGTACCTACATACTTTAGATAAATGTAAATAAACTATATTAAAAAATGTTTTGAATTTTCATAAAAAATGCGAAGAAACTTTTTCCCCAACCTATTATTTTCGGAAAAGTATGTAATCCGTCATTATATACAATTCCTAGGAAAAGTGTAATCAGATAGATACTTTAAGGGTTTTTTATGACCCTTAACTAGTCGACATACACGAGATACAATAGAATAATCTATTGTTTGCGAATACCGGTGGTCCTTGTGGGCACAAGGGGTCAAAAACAATATTTGTGTCAATAATCACTTTGTCTAAATTAGTAGACATTAGAAATGATGTCTGAATAGCTAAGACATATTTATTACTTTGGCTGTAACTACTGTTACGAGGCGCTATACCAGTATTAGCGACTCTTTGCACTTTCTCTTTGTTTCTGTTTTTTAATGCACTATCTGTCTGTTCTGTCCCATCTTTCGATCCAAAGAAATATTGAGTATGACAATTAATGTATATGTGCAGTTTTGATGATTATTTAAATTAGTTTTATGCCCTGATTAATGAAAGCAGTTTTTATAAAAAGTACCTTAACAACATTACCAAAGGCACAATTGTAAGTAGCCCTACTTTTATAATTATCTGTTAGTTTTATGTTCCGTGTTTTTGTTATTTACCTTTTAAAATTAGTTCCAGAGTGCCTTAGTTATATATATGCCTTCTTTATATAAATATACCGATAAGTGGCGACTCGAGGCTTTTATTTATCCCCGGCTTCACTAAGTCACACTACATATCCTAGGAATTGTATACAACTCCTACGTTTTATACATTTCCGGTAATATAATTATGTAAACTTCAGAACATCAGATTAAGACTCGTAAGTTCGCAAAACTACTAGAAGACCTTGAGCTAGAAGAACTAAAACTCAGCAAGTTTTCTCTTTTCCTTAGGTAAACAATTTGGGGCTTTAGCTATTTATAACTTATTATCTAGTTTGTCTAGTCAAGTAGTAAGATTTTCTTATTTTCTCAAAACGTCACATATTCTTTAGGAACTGTCTAAGTTATTGAATTTATAAGCTGGATCTTCAATCCAATATAAAAAATATTACAAAGAGATATGTATGGGAAAGAAGCAATAAAAAGAGTTATCGAAACATCTCAAGAACGTAAACAAACTGGGAAATAAAAATGGCGTGATCTTGTTTCCCCAATGGCTACCTAATAGCAATATGTTACCTCTGAACACAGTTACGAGAAATTTCCATATATATGGGAAAACTCCGGATTCGCTTGATACCAAGTTTCTTATTGAATTGGTAAAATATTTTGTATATTTTTTTTATTTTCTTTAAATTATTTTTGAACCCGGTCCCGTGTTGGTCCAAGACACAAAAATAATGTACCAACTGCTTTTCTTGCCTCGCATGTCGTAAAAGGCGACTAAGGGCGTATTGGGTACTGGGTCTGTGATTGTGTAGGCGATTAGCTAGCCACTTGTTACTACTCTTTCACGATTTTCCATCAGACCAAACCCAATTTTAGTACGGCTAAATGTGGTCTTAAGGAACACAGTACTCCTTGGACGTTTTATATTGATAAATGCATTACTTGACGTACTTTCACGAAACACTTTACTGTCTCCTCTTTCTGATGTCATTATTATTTATTTATATTATATAAAATTGGGTTTTATTTGGGTTCTGTGCCCATGACCTGTTGTTATAATTTAAATATAAATTAAAGACTTCTGTTCAGAGAGAGAAAATTTTGTAATCATACAGATTAGGTAATTCACAACATTTTTCTCTGGAGAAGTTCGAAGCTGCAATGACGCAACACGAGTAGGTTTTTTTATTTATATTTCTAATAAAACGTAATATACAAAATCAACAGTAATATTTATGTTTTAAAGATTTGGAGAAATATTAATTCCAATTCTTTAGGGACGTTTCAGACGTAGGCTGGCCGCCAGCACAGGTCAATAGCGCCGGAGAGATTTCCATACAGTTTATTTATCGGCATTCATGTTATAATGTTCGAATTATGAACTCAGACACGAACTCATAATGATAAATAGTATGTCATTGACACACCGATGATAAAAACGAAAATTTAAAAATGGAAACTGTAACATAATGACCATTATTCAACATATTGGACTCATTATGCAACACTTATTTTTCTTAAAAACGCACAAAGCTATGGCAAATGTTTTCCAGACAGACAGAATAAAGAAAATTAATTACATGATTTCTATGAATAATGAGTGTAGATAAAGTAGTGTATGTAACTTCTACTATTTGACGACCTCCGTGGCCGAGTGGTCTGTACGCCGGTCTCAAGGCGTCGCCATCTCGAGAGGCCCTGGGTTCGATCCCCAGTGGAGGCAAGTGTTTGTGTGATGAATTTTCAGACATTTGTTCTCCAGTCTTGGATCTTCATTATATATGTATAATATTATGTATATACTGAATAACTATGTGTATTTATCTATTACATATATTTATCTGTCATCTGGTATCCGTAACTCAAGCAGCATTTAACACAAGAATGTCTGAGGATATTTATTATTATTATTTATTCATTATTGCATTATAATGTACATACATGTCTTAACAGGTATATTTTGACAACATTATGAACCCGGTCGGGCACTACAAAATTGACAAAAGAGGTGAGAGGGGGTACTTTCCATTGATAATATTATTTTAACATTTATAAGTGGTAGGACTAAATACAATTTGCATTGATATTTATTATTTGTACATTCAATTATTTAATTGTAAAGAAAAGTCACCACTCTCTTAATCAACACTATAATTAAGTGTGTTTTTAGTGTATTTTTTTATCATTTTACATTATCGACTTTTTGTTCTCATCTGTATTAATTTCACAGTTTAGGCATAGTATTATGTATTTATTTTTATTTATATATGTTATTTGTATTTATATTTTATTGAGTTTATATATTGTTTAATTATATATCATTTTATTTGTTTAGTAATGTATATGTTTGCATAGATTTCTGTTTTGTCTTGTGCACTGGTGTCGCTTCTCTCACATCTTGAGATCTCACACACCTGTGACGGGTTGACTGGAAGATATCTTGTATACTTCTGCTTTTTACATTGTATTTTTTTTGTTTATGTGCAATAGAGTTTAATAATTTATAATTACATACAACACTTGATATTTGAATACTTAATTGGACAGCGTAACATTCCGCGATATGAATAATTCGATAGATTCTTCAAAAGTGAGCTGTCAATCTATTTTCCCAAGCTTCCTTCGAACTTAAGCTTCGAACCACCACCTAGCGGTGGGAACTCGACGTACCGGCTAATCAGAAAAACGAACGCCGGCTACCGGTTCATCAGCCAATCAGAAGAACGTGCAGTGCTGCCATCTAGCGGTAGGGATTCAACGTAGCAGCCAATCCAGATGGAGTATAGCGACATCTGGCTCCGTAATAATTTAAAATTGAACACGACGAAAACATAATTATTTTAACTTAATATCTTGTACTGCGACTTTTGTGCCCGATAAATGGCAATAGGCTCGCCACCTATTATATGGGCCCTAACATAATTGGCGAAAGATAAGTGCTAGTCTGCCTACCCCTTCGGGGGTAAGGCGTGATTTTTGTATGTGTACGTATGTAATATCTTAAACAGAATAATATTATTTTAAAGATTTCCATACAGTTTGACGAAATGCGCGCGTGTGGCGCTGTGGCTGTGAAACGATGTTCTAGGCATGTGACGGGGTGAAGCCGGGGATAATGAAAATGCAGTTGGGTCGTCACTTATGTATCGTATATTATATAATGAAGAATTAAGGCACAACTGAAACAATTATATAAAAAAAGGTAAATTACACTGAACACAAAACAATTTCACATTTAACACTAAATATATTATAAAAGGGTAGGGCTACTTACAATAGTGCCTTAAGGAAACATATAGTCTTTGTTATTTATTAGGAACTGATCATGTGGTTTGTTGTAACTTTGTTTCAGCTTATAAAAATTGAGAGAAGAGCGCAATGACAGCAACGAGTCGCTAATATAGCTATGGCGCCTCGTTACAACTGAAACCTGATTGTCCTTTTCCTTGATTTTTTTCTGTTAGTCGAAATTTAATCTTATGTTAATTATTATCTATTGTTGTAATATGATGTATTTGCCTATAAGTGTTTGTTACACCTAGCTTAAAACAATTATTTTTTGTTTTCAATGTAATACAATGTAATAGTGTAAATTGATAAAATGTTAGTATGTTAAATGCAGAGTTCCCCAAAATCTCCATACAAAACGGCAATTTCATAGGTAAAGACCTAGTATAAGTTTAACTTGATTTAACTTTCACATATCGCTGTACGAGTGGCCTTTTTGGTCACGCATACATCCCCGATACGATCGGCCCACTTTGGTCAAGCATACATCCCCGATGCGATCGGCCCACTTTGGTCACGCATACATTCCCAATACGGTCGGCCCACCTTGGTCCTGAACCGTATATCTAGCGCACATGCCCTTGTGAGTAGGCAGCGCCGCACCTCTCCCTTTCCTGAGGGAGAGGGCGCATTCATGTTATGATTTACCAAGGCTTAAAGCACAGGTGGTGTTTAATCAGTAGGAGTCCGACATAACCCCCGGCCGGCGGGTATCCAATGAGGGATTCACCATCTCCTCCCCCCGCATGGGAAGGTAAAGACCCTCCATCAGAGGATCGAGAAAAAAAGAACTAGCAACCTGTTTATTTGCAGTCGCAAGACAACATACCTTCTATATTTATTTATTTATCAGAAACAAACAGTCACGTACATAGTTGTATAAAAATACATTATACATAAAGACCTCGAGTTTACTACATTTGTACAATTGTCTAAACAATTTTATATGATATTTAATAGAGTGTGCAAAACTACATTAATTATTGATTCTTAAGAAAATTTGTTACATTTTTCTTAAATGAGGCAAGAGACGAGTATGAAAAATAATCCAAGGGACAAACCTTGTTGTCTACATTTGTAGACAACAAGCTATATCCCTATATTTTAAGTTATGTGTATTATTTGCTATTCGTTGCAAATGGTAATTAATTTTCTTCATTTGTATGTACGAGTACCTACGAGACTACACGAATAAACATATTTTCTTTCTTTCTTCCAAATGTTTACAAGTATACTAGTGTTGGTTATAAATGAAAGGACTTTTAATAACTGACCATACTCGTATGTTATCCTTTAAAGAAGCATGAAATAAAAAAAGTAAATTAAAAATTTAATAACCTTAGACTATTTTTTTATTAAACGCGTCGTCGGATACTTCTCTATACCCAACATGGAGATACCAAGGCGTGGGCATAGCGGACTCCCGACGAGACAATAATAATAATAATGTTTTTTAAGATCAAATAGTGCTTAAAAATGTCTATAGGGAAACTATATCCGAAAGTCACCAAGAGATGGCGCTGCACGGCGTGTTGCATCGCGTTAACGTTAGCGCGCGATGCAATGCATATGTATTAGAAGGTCACATTAATAAATTGTAACTGATTAAGAACGATTTCTTTGGTTTTATTTTGAACCCTATGAAACCCCATTAGTACAGAGTAACCAACCACCCAAAACATCGGTCCAAGCATTAGTCCAAGCATTAGTACAATCAATGTTTATTTATTCAAGTAACAAGACTAGCGATGGGTCATACTTCCTAGGGATGGTACGTATTTACGCGACCAGGTTTTAAAACCTGGTATTCACCTCTAAGTACGCGCACCAGGTACGAGTCTGAAATACTTGCAAGTCTTGAAAGTATTTTACTTGATCGCGCCCTCCGGGCTCGCGGGTCAACGCACCTCGCCATGAACGAGGTGCCGTTATTAAAAAATAGACCTTAGTGTAATATAAATAATAATTAGGCCTTATTTCCAGCAATTAGAGTCTGATATTCTCGGACAACAAGTTGCATTGATTTTTGCTTGTTATTGGCTAACCCCGTGGCCGAAAGGATTTTGCGCCACGGTAACATCTAGTAATTTCGGGTTCGAATCTTGGTTCAGCTGAAATTTTGTATGATGAATACAGACATTTTATCTTGTTTTTGTTTATCCTATAATTATTATGATTTATTTGTCATCTTGTACCAATCAATAACACAAATTATGAAATTATATTATAGTAAAGGTACATGCAATATGAAGTTAATAATTACAATTCAATAAACAAGAAGTATTTTTTTAATTATCTATTGATATTACATATTGCCATTTAAATGTTTTTTAAATTCATTTTAATATTAGCAAATTATGTATTATTCATAATAAACTGAAAACATATTGTTCGAGAAAAAATGCTTAATCAAAAAACATTCGTCTACACTTGGGATCGAACCCTGAATCTCTGAAGATTAGGGAGACGTCGTCGTACGTAGTCGAAGACGCACTCACGCACCCTGCGAGCCAAGTCTTTTATTGAAGTATTTTATACTTGTGTGCAATGCACGCCATAATACTTGCTGGTATTTTTCGGACGCACACGGCGCGGCCGCGTCGCGCCCCGTTCGCCCTGTGAGTCCAAAAACCAGGTATTTTGTACTTGTTAAAGGAGCTTCACGCCATAATACTCCTAATGGTGAAAGCAATACGAACGAATTATCTATGAAAGTATTTTTATTCTGGTATTTCATTAGAAATTCGTTCTCACGTTAATATAGTTAGGGTCTATTATTTTATTAGCAAAAAAAACTTGAATGGCTTGCGAGTTTCAGATTAACATACAAAGTTTTCTACGACTTCGAATAGTGTTTAACAATTGTATTTGCTTATTTTATTGTATTGTAGACTATGATTTGATTTTTATTACGTAATTGTATTGTTGATGTAGACTTGTGTAGCCCTAACTAGTAGATTTACTTTTTTTTTTGTCTAAAATACTTTTAATTAATTATATCAAATTCTAAAAACAGTTCAAATTAAGATTTTTTTATTGTATTACCTACATTAATTACAAGTAAGTAGGTAGGTGACTTCATCTTCAAGAATATCTTAGTATGTACTTACTAAGGAGAACTTGTACCTATACGCCGGGAGGTTTCAGGGCGTCACCGTCCCCTCTAAAGGTTCGATTCCCGGTGGGGCTAAAAACTTTGTGTGATTGAGACAGTAATTTTTATTCTTTTTGCTTACTTTAACTGTTTTGTGCACATTTGTGAATGTTGTGTTATTTTTGCATTAATTAATAAATTAAAGAATGAACTAACTTAACTTTTAGACAGTGGTAGGTAGGTGGTATGTACATCATAGGCTTTGTGCGTTCGTTTGTCCCGTGTTTGTCCCACTCCGTCCGTTGCCTCATAATTACCAATATACATATTTCGTATGTACTTTTACTCATCTACCTACATTATAATATATACAAATAGGTACAATCTCTGCTTAATTCTTGTTCAATTACATGGGATGCTTTTTTCAAATATGTACCTCTTAGATTTTGGTTTCTTTTTTCGCTAAAACCTACCTATTCTTTTATATCCAATTAGGCTAATAAAGACAATATAGAATGATTACAAAACAATGTCAAATAATCTGCTCGAATCGAAACCGTAACAATTATACTAAAACTATGCAAGGAGTTTTTAATGTGATCCTTAAAGTCTAGACACCAAGGTTTATATTATTTTATTATAAATAATATGTCTCCGCTCGATCGTTTCGTGAAATTGCACTGTCCTTGACCCCTGATTACTAAAGTCATGATGCTTGAACACATTTCACGCCTTTTTTAAGTATTCCTAATTCTCATCGGTTAGTTTTTCTCTAATTAGACGGGTTCGATTCCTGGTGTGGCAAAATATTTGTGTAATGTATTCAGACATTTTTTCTTCTTTTTCTATGTACTATAATTATGATGCATTTTTTTTTAATCAGAACACAAAATATTGAGAATTATAGATTTTTTTTCATTTGAGTTTCAAATTATCTATATATCAATATAATTATTACAAATCATTCAACAAAAAGTAAAATTTTAATTACCTCGAAAAAGTAAAATTTTAATTATTTTATCGATACCGATCTAATTTTCGCAAAACCTCAAAACATCGGACGTATTCATATTCTAAGATATATTTTAAATATAATAAAAAAAATATTTGAAAAAAGACTGGAGAAAATGCTTATATTCATACATTTGATCTCACCCGGATTCGATCCCGGAATCTCGAAAGCGCGAGTAGCGCGACTGCGAGTCGGGCGCCGAAAAACCAGGTATTTATACTTGTTGCAGGAGCTTCACACTATAATACTCCTAATTATGAAGGCCACACGGGCTTATTATCTATGAAAGTATTTTTTTATTCTGGTATTTCATTAGGAATTCGGTCTTACCCCAATATGATTAGGGTCTATTATTTAATTAGCAAAAAAAAAACTTTAATGGCTTGCTGGTATTTTACGGACGCGTGGCGCCACGCGCCCCGTTCGCCCTGCAAGACGAAAAACCAGGTATTTACTTGTTGCAGGAGCTTCACGCCATAATAGTCATAATTGTGAAGGCTATATGGACTAATTATCTATGGAAGTATTTGTTATTCTGGTTTTTCATTTGAAATTCGTTCTTACCACGATATAGTTAGGGTATGTTATTTTATTAGCAAAAAACTTGCATGCCTTGCTTGCTGGTATTTCGGATGGGATTTGGATTTATTAATTTATTGTGGATTTGTACGACTTCGATAAATTTTATAGTGTTTCATAATAAATAATAATTGTTTTTAATAACATATTTTGAAAATTGTTTGTTTATTGTTGTAATTTTTATTTTCATTTATATTACAAAAGGTACGATTTATAATTTTATTGTTGATGTGGAGCTATTAATTATCAATGCAATGATTTACCTACAATTTGTTTTTTTTTGTCTAAAATACATGTAAAATTATTTTACTCACATTTTTTCAAAAAAACTTTATTTAATTTTATCAAAGTCTATAAAAGTATTTATTAAGTAATTTTTTTGAATTAGTTCGTTGATGTTTCACGTGATGCCGCCACGTGGTCTTTAATTCGCGCTAACGTTTGTTTTTCAATGTTGTCCTAATACTTAGAAGTATTTAAAAACCTGGTATTTGACCCTGGTATTGGTACATGGACGTACTTGAAAGACTTGGTATTCAATATTGGAAGTATGACCCATCGCTAATACTTCCAATATTGAATACCAAGTCTTTCAAGTACGTCCATGTACCAATACCAGGGTCAAATACCAGGTTTTTAAATACTTCTAAGTATTAGGACAACATTGAAAAACAAACGTTAGCGCGAATTAAAGACCACGTGGCGGCATCTAGTGAAACATCAACGAACTAATTCAAAAAAATTACTTAATAAATACTTTTATAGACTTTGATAAAATTACATAAAGTTTTTTTTTTTAAATGTGAGCAAAATAATTTTACATGTATTTTAGACAAAAAAAAAACAAAATGTAGGTAAATCATTGCATTGATAATTAATAGCTCCACTTCAACAATAAAATTATAAATCGTACCTTTTGTAAAATAAATGAAAATAAAAATTACAACAATAAACAAACAATTTTCAAAATATGTTATTAAAAACAATTATTATTTATTATTAAACACTATAAAATTTATCGAAGTCGTACAAATCCACAATAAATAAATAAATCCAAATCCCATCCGAAATACCAGCAAGCAAGCCATGCAAGTTTTTTGCTAATAAAATAACATACCCTAACTATATCGTGGTAAGAACGAATTTCAAATGAAATACCAGAATAACAAATACTTCTATAGATAATTAGTTCATATAGCCTTCACAATTATGACTATTATGGCGTGAAGCTCCTGCAACAAGTAAATACCTGGTTTTTCGTCTTGCAGGGCGAACGGGGCGCGTGGCGCCGTGCGTCCGTAAATACCAGCAAGCCATTAAAGTTTTTTTTTTGCTAATAAAATAATAGACCCTAATCATATTGGGGTAAGACCGAATTCCTAATGAAATACCAGAATAAAAAAATACTTTCATAGATAATTAGCCCGTGTGGCCTTCATCATTAGGAGTATTATAGTGTGAAGCTCTTGCAACAAGTATAAATACCTGGTTTTTCGGCGCCCGACTCGCAGTCGCGCGCTACTCGCGCTTTCGAGATTCCGGGATCGAATCCGGGTGAGAACAAATGTATGAATATAAACATTTTCTCCATTCTTTTTTCAAATATTTTTTTTATTATATTTTTCATTTAAAATATATTTTAGAATATGAATACGTCCGATGTTTTGGGGTTTTGCGAAAATTAGATCGGTATCGATAAAATAATTAAAATATTACTTTTTCGAGGTAATTAAAATTCTACTTTTTGTTGAATGATTTGTAATAATTATATTGATAATATATAGATAATTTGAAACTCAAGTGAAAAAAATACTATAATTCTCAATATTTTGTGTTCTGATTAAAAAACATGCATAATAATTATAGTACATACAAAAAGAAGAAAAAATGCCTGAATTCATTACACAAAAATTTTGCCACACCAGGAATCGAACCCGTTACTTCTAGGGAGAGAAAAACTAAACGATGAGAATTAGGAATACTTTAAAAAAGGCGTGAAATGTGTTCAAGCATCTTGACTTTAGTAATCAGGGGTCAAGGACAGTGCAATTTCACGAAACGATCGAGCGGAGACATATTATTTATAATAAAATAATATAAACCTTGGTGTCTAGACTTTAAGGATCACATTAAAAACTCCTTGCATAGTTTTTGTATAATTGTTACGGTTTCGATTCGAGCAGATTATTTGAAATTGTTTTGTAATTTCTTCTATATTGTCTTTATTAGCCTAATTGAATAAAAAAGAATAGGTAGGTTTTAGCGAAAAAAAAACCTAAATCTAAGAGGTACATATTATTTGAAAAAAGCATCCCATGTAATCGAACAAGAATTAAGCAGAGATTGTACCTATTTGTATATAATGTAGGTAGATGAGTAAAAGTACATACGAAATATGTATATTGGTAATTATGAGGCAACGGGCGGAGTGGGACAAACACGGGACAAACACAACATTCACATATGTGTATTCACATACAGTTAAAGTACACACAAAAAGAAAAAAAATTACTGTCTTAATCACACAAAGTTTTTTGCCCCACCGGGAATCGAACCTTTAGAGGGGACGGTGACGCCCTGAAACCTCCCGGCGCATAGGTATAGTAAAACCAAAATAACTAAGATATTCTTGAAGATGAAGTCACCTACTTACTTTTAATTAATGTACGTAATACATAAATCTTAATTTGAACTGTTTTTAGAATTTGATATAATTAATTAAAAGTATTTTAGACAAAAACAAAAGTAAATCTACTAGTTAGTGCTACACAAGTCCACATCAACAATACAATTACGTAATAAAAATCAAATCATAGTCTACAATACAATAAAATAAGCAAATACAATTATTAAACACTATTCGAAGTCGTAAGAAAACTTTGTATGTTAATCTGAAACTAGCAAGCCATTCATGTTTTTTTTGCTAATAAAATAATAGACCCTAACTATATTAACGTGAGATCGAATTTCTAATGAAATACCAGAATAAAAATACTTTCATAGATAATTCGTTCGTGTTGCTTTCACCATTAGGAGTATTATGGCGTGAAGCTCCTTTAACAAGTACAAAATACCTGGTTTTTGGACTCGCAGGGCGAACGGGGCGCGACGCGGCCGCGCCGTGTGCGTCCGAAAAATACCAGCAAGTATTATGGCGTGCATTGCACACAAGTATAAAATACTTCAATAAAAGACTTGACTCGCAGGGTGCGTGAGTGCGTCGTCGAATACGACGTCTCCTAATCTTCAGAGAATCAGGGTTCGATCCCAAGTGTAGACGGATGATTTTTGATTAAGCTTTTTTTCTCGAACAATATGTTTTCAGTTTATTATGAATAATACATAATTTGCTAATATTAAAATGAATTTAAAAAACATTTAATTGGCAATATGTAATTTCAATAGTTAATTTAAAATTTACTTCTTGTTTATTGAATTGTAATTATTAACTTCATATTGCATGTACCTTTACTATAATATAATTTCATAATTTGTGTTATTGATTGGTACAAGATGACAAATAAATCATAATAATTATAGGATAAACAAAAACAAGATAAAATGTCTGTATTCATCATACAAAATTTCAGCTGAACCAAGATTCGAACCCGAAATTACTAGATGTAACCGCGGCGCAAAATCCTTTCGGCCACGGGGTTAGCCAATGACAATGCAAAGATCAATGCAACTTGTTGTCCGAGAATATCAGACTCTAATTGCTGGAAATAAGGCCTAATTATTATTTCTATTATACTAAGGCCTATTTTTTAATAACGGCACCTCGTTCATGGCGAGGTGCGTTGACCCGCGAGCCCGGAGGGCGCGATCAAGTAAAATACTTTCAAGACTTGCAAGTATTTCAGACTCGTACCTGGTGCGCGTACTTGGAGGTGAATACCAGGGTTTAAAACCTGGTCGCGTATATACGTACCATCCCTAAACAAGACTCATTTTTAGTTAGTAAAAATTTGTACTTATCGTATGTTAATAGCAGTAATATTATTCAAATGATGCATGCAATTTTAATTTTAATTTAAGTCCAAAAATAATTTAACATTAACAATGATAAAAAAATGAAGGAAAAAAACACCAATGGGATTGTTTCTTTTGACGTGACTCGCAAAATGGTGCCATCCAATTGGTCTATTTTTTCTAGTGGAAAAGAAGAAGGTGGATACCCTAAGAACTTTACCAAGCAAATTATCGCTTCACTAATAACACTCTTGTAATAGGCAAACGTCTTCGGACTACAAACTGCTTATATTTTTCTATTTTTATCGCTTGGTTCCATAATCTCTTATATCAGGCGAGCAATTCCCATTTTTATAGCACAAGAAAAGAAATTGTATTAATTTTAATACGTGCCTAAGACTCTAAATTGAATCCAGACTTGTATTAAGCTGCTGCTTCGGTGTTTCTTATTCCTTAAGATATAAGGCTCAAAGTCCTTGTACACGTGATCGCAAACGTTCACTTTATAGGAACAATAATGTGCCTATAAACTTTCCCCATTTTAATTACGCAGTGAACTTCTTTTGTTTATTGTTCTTGTTTTTGAATGAACATTTAGGAATCTTTTTTTTCGTGACAGTGAAATAATTTGATTAAACAAAGTGTGAGATGTAGTTCATTGTCTGATTCAAAATATTTGTTCAAGTATTGACTATAGGTTATCAACAATGCATCTTCTTTCGTCTCCCAGACGGCATTCCGGCATCTCAACAGAATAGAATTGGCTATTGTGTCTCATTCCTGGGAATGGAGTGAATTTACTGTAAACTTCTCCTTTCTGCTCTATCAGTCGCCACATTCCCACTCATTTTTATATAACGATTGATAATCCATCCTTTTTTTTACAATCAAACCATTCCAGCGCGGTTTCACCTCAACCAAATTATATTCATTGCCTACTTTCCTGGTCATACGCATAATTCTTTCAACTAATTACATGTCATTTCTAGAACTATTATTTATAATCGTCCTCAGTCTATATACGTCCACAGGCTTTCCTTATGGAGTACACCTCTTACTTCTCATACATACATACAATCACGCCTGCAATCCCCGTAGGGGTAGGCAGAGTTTAAGGAACACTGTGTTTCTTAAGACCACAATTTGCCTTACAAAAATTGGGTTTGGTCAGATAAAAGTTCGTGAAAGAGTAGTTACAAGTGGCTAGATTATACACAATCACAGACGCAGTACCCAATACGCCCTTAGTCGCCTTTTACGACATGCTAGGCAAGAAAGGCAGTTGGTACATTCTTTTTGTGTCCCGGACCAACACGGGACCACGCATGCTTACTTCTCATGTTTAACATAATACCTCCTTATAATTTCAAGGTTTTCGTCATAATTTCAATGTCAGACGGGATCTAACTTACAGTGGATCATCAACCATCCTATAGACACAATTTCTATGTACACTGTTGGATTTAACGTTTGTTTGCAAAAAATAATCATTTAATATAAATAGTGTTTTTATTGTAATTAAACAGTGTTAAATGATTAAAGAATAATGAAGTAATTCAATTGATTATTCTCAATCAGCAGTTCATTCGATGGCCAATCATTCGTTCATTCTCACGCTTCACCCGATGCAAATCACTTCCATATTATTATCGATTCTGCTGTGCTAGGAGTCAGTCGTATAAGCTTCCTAGTGAAAGTATTGAGAATATACTTTTCGTCGTCATAATTCCGTATTTTAATTTAGCCCCTCTGACCTATAAAAATCTACATACACTAATTACATGTGGAGGGTAGTTATGTGATCGTAATTACTCGAAGCGGTCCTCGGACGGGAGCTCCGCGTCAAACAATATTTGTTCTAAGAATATTGTAAGGGCGGCTGCGCATCAGTGAATGTGGGAAGAGAATATTCTACTAAATATTTTGTCAGCAATATAATTATTTGGTCAGCAGAATAATTATATAGGCAGCAAAATATTAGTTGAGTTGGAAAATAATTATATGGGCAGTAATTTAAATGTGACCGGACATGAATAAAATGTAGGAAAAGGATCAATTCCTAGGAAATGTATTCTGATTGATATTAGATTAAGGTTATTTTTTATAAACATTTGAGTTGCTGCCCAATTTGTTATTTTGCTAACCAATTAGTTATTTTAGCTGCATTGAATGTTTTTGTTGTCAAAAATTTTCCTAACAGTTGGTATTTTTTAAAAAAATATCTATCAATGAATAAAGCAACAATTCACGAATAAATTGATGTAAAAATTAAATCTAGAAAAGGAATATATCACTTGGTAAAAAATCTGTTTCAAGGTAAGGATTTTTCTTAATTACG
The DNA here is from genome assembly GCA_910589355.1 of Parapoynx stratiotata. Classification (NCBI taxonomy): domain Eukaryota; kingdom Metazoa; phylum Arthropoda; class Insecta; order Lepidoptera; family Crambidae; genus Parapoynx; species Parapoynx stratiotata. The sequence continues at coordinate 11,649,716 of OU342481.1, forward strand.
GAAAATTTCGTATAACTTCAAAAGCACAAAGAAGCAAAAAGAATGTACCAATTGCTTTTCTTGTCTAGCATGTCGTGAAAGGAGACTACTCTCTCACGATTTTTCATCTGACCAAACCCAATTTTTGTATGGCTAAATGTGGTCTTAAGGAACACAGTGCTCTTGGACTCTGCCTACCCCTTCGGGGATTGTAGGCGTGATTTTATGTATGTATGTATGTCAAAAGTACAAAATATCGCTGAACGCATAGTATGTTATTTTGGTAGATATTGATCTTAGCTACGAGTATCGCCTCGTGTACTCGTAGAATGTCGTACTATTTCTTGGATTGGAATTTATATATAACTACTTGTTACCTAAATGATTATATAAAATTTTTTATTTAAATTTATTTTATGTTATGTTGTGTCGTGTCTTGTCATGTCATGTCATGCCATGTTATGTTGTGATATTAACTAGCAGCGGCGCCTCCATCAGCCACTATTAAGTATAGAACTGAAATAAATGTGTGAAGCAAAATCGTTTACGATTGTCCTATCAAATCTCATACTATGGGCAGTCAGTAATCAGTCGCTCGTCTGTATTCTCCTTCGGTCAAATGCAAACAAGCTGGCTTACAATTAATTTATAGGGCATGTACCCAGCCCGACGTAATCAAGGCTGCATTGTATGCATACTCACTTATAATAGGTCTTTACCTATGAAATTGCCGATTCGTATGGGGATTTTGGGGAAGTCTGCATTTTACATACTAACATTTTATCAGTTTTCTTCACAACGACGAATCCAAAGATAATAATATTTGGCATGTATCGTTAGACAAGCTTTAGCAATATGTGTGATATCACACTTCAAAAAAATTTTTTATCGTTTTTAAGTGACTGCAAATAAAGGATGTATTCAGGCACTTAAAAAGAGTCCGTTTCCGTGTCCAATTTTAACACAATAAAACTTACAACAAATTATCAAAACAAATCAAAAGAGCTCAAAAATATAGTCTATTTTTAGAGCAGGTAATTATTTTTTAAGAACACACTGAAACTTAATAGTTACAGACAAAATATTAAGAGAGAAAAACAACGTTCATAGGTAAAGACCTATTACTAAGACTTTCAGAATATTGTGGTCGCAAATGGAATATTGAGAAATAAGGATTATGTCCTTAGGTATTGAAATGATGTTGAATTATGTTCGGGTGCAGGTGTGTTGGGAAGATCGTTTCTGTACTTAACTGTGCTATTATATTATAATGGTAGTATATTGCGCGGTTTCACCCGCGCGGTACCCGTCCCCATGGGAATATCGGGATGAAAAGTAGCTTATGTCCTTTCTCAGGCTCTAGACTATTTGGGTAATACGATTAAATTAGTTCAGTGGATTTGACATTAAAGCGAATGCAGACAGAGACAGAGTTGCTTTCGCATTTGTAATATTAGTATGGATTTAAGATAATTAGTTGGTGAATAAGGCAATGTAATTGACAATGAACTGGGTTATCTCCGTTAAGCTAATACAAGTCAGATTAGATAATAATTTCAAATTAAATTTCAACGCATTGAAATCGGATTTCTGTCATTGAACACTGTAGAAAGCATACCGTGTTATTCAAAAAAATATTATAGGCTTAATAAACCTATTTTAGATAAAAAGTGATTTGTCACTTTCCTTCTAATTTAGATTTGTGTTTGAAAGTAGAAAAAAAAACACTCTGTAACTAAAATAGGTTTATTAAGACTTTATTTTTTTTTAAAGAATAACACTGTTAGAATACACTGACGTATCATCATCATTATCCTGCCCTTTTCCCAATTTCATTTGTGGTCGGCGCAACGAGTCTTTCTCCTCTACTCTCCCCTATCACACGCCATATCAACATTCACTCCCATTCTAGCCATGTCCTCATTCACACGATCTATCCATCTCTTTTTTGGTCTTCCTCTCCCTGCATTACCATCCACTCTCATATTCATAACTCTTCTCGTTACATGCTCATTCTCTCTCCTCAAAACATTTCCACACCACGACAGCCGCTTTTCTCTCAACTTCTCTATCACTGAAGCAACTTTCAGGCATCCCCTGATATACTAATTCTTCACTCTATCAATCTTCGTCACTCCACACATCCATCTTAACATACGCATTACACTGACGTATAATCCTGTTAAAATCCCCTGTCCCTGCTTAAAATTATGTTCAAAAAACCCTTTTAGACATCCTACAACCTCCCTATATAATGAAGCAAAGGTCCTCACCGTTCGTCAACTAGTAAAACCAGCCACCAACAACTAATAAAATTTATAAAAGAAATTTATAAAACACTTATAAAAAAACGAGTTTTTAAAATCCCTATACCAACTGTAAATTCTCACTTTGCAAGCAGATTTGGTGACTCAATTAGAGCACGAATTTACAATGCCGTAGTGAGTTTCTGTGACATTAAAAATTGTTCGGTTCTGACAGCAAAGTCAGTTGTTGCTGAATGGTTGCTTTCTCTTGACAATATATCTACAGAGGAGCTAGTTAAATGATATGTATTATTGTACTAAAGTTGTTACTTAAAATAACATTAAATAGTTAATAATAAATAGAAATTAAAACATATGAATGTACTCGTAATATATACACTATAATTTAATCTATATATTATATATACCTACTATTAAGGATAGCGTCACTTAACATCGTTTTGTTAATATTGGGTCCTTACCTATGAAATTGGTGTTTTTTCTCTCTCTTAGTATTTTGTCTGTAACTATTAAGATTCAGAGTGTTCCTAAAAAATCATTACCTCGTCTAAAAATAGACTATATTTTTGAGCTCTTTTGATTTTTTTTGATAATTTGTTGTAAGTTTAATTGTGTTAAAATTGGACACGGAGACAACTCTTTTTAAGTGCCTCCCGAATACATCATTTTATTTGCGTTCACTTAAAAACGATAAATAATTTTTATGAAGTGTGATATTTTACACATATTACTAAAGCTTGTCTAATGATAGATGCCAAATATTGTTATCTTTGGATTTGTCGTTGTGAAGAAAACTGAAAAAAATTTAGTATGGAAAATGCAGAATTCCCCAAAATCTCCATACAAAACACCAATTTCATAGATAAGGACCTAATATTATGCATAAGGAAAAATTGTAAATCTTAGTTTAAGATATACACGTAAGTGAAATACTCCTATTTTCACCTCCAAGTTGGTTTGCCCAAGATACAGGCAAAACGTAGTTAGGGGACCTCTGCTTATTTGTTTGTGTTAACGCATTTCTGCAGTGCACTTATTCTTGCTATCCATATTTTGTGAACAAATAGGTTTTTATGTGCAAAAAATAATAATTATTATTATATATCACCTGACAGTTCAAAAATGCATTGTCCTCAGTCTATATATGTTCCACTACTGGGCACAGGTCTTCCTCATGGAGAAACACATGAGGAGTATCATTATGGGCCGTAACACCACCACGCTGGCCCAATGCGGGTTGTTGGGTACAAATAGTCGCAATAGCGACCGGGACCAACAGCTTAACGTGCCTTCCGAAGCACGAAGGAGTATAATTGTGTCCAAACTTCAATATTCAGCAATAATAATGTTTGCCAATTTTTTATCGTAAAATCTTTTCGTCTCCATGAAAAAGAAAAATATAAGTGTACAAATTGATTCTAAATAAAAATGCTCTGGGTTCTTATTTTTAATTATACTACGCAGCAATTCAAGCATTATTTTAATGCATGTAAAATATAAAAAAGCATTAATTTTCGATTGTAGTAATTCAAGATAAACATCGATAATAATGTCGATAAATTTGAGTCAAGCACTAATATATAATCCCAGGAATATGTGGTGGACCATACTTCACAAAGTCGATCTATAAATACATTTTTCAATACACAAAATAGCGTCCTATTTATTGTTTTAATACCTTTTTAAAGAATTCTAGCAATATATAATAATTAAAATTAAGCTCTAAATAACCTTTCAGCTTTCAAAATATCTCAAAAAGGATTTCACAGAAGCGTTTCAAAAGGTTTTGGATACGTTTTTGAGAGATAAAAGTATTTTTTCACCAACACGAAGACGTCTCGATAATTAAGTTTCAGAATATCTGAATGTGCCTCCTTTTTCATTACAGCTCGTTTGTATTTCAGAGAATAAAAATTGTGAATAATAAGTTGATTTCATTGTTCCGTAACATTTGTGAAATAAATCAAGGCAGGTGGAACAAGGCTGAACAAGGTGGAACAAAAATAAAAAGTTACTAGTTTCTTTAAGTGTTACTGTTGACGAGAAAGAAGATATAAAAATGAATAACTATTTGAAAATTCTTGGTTATAAGCCGCAAAGGCCAAAAGTGATAAAACTTTTCACGATAAATAAGGACATAGGTTCAATGAACGTATGTATTCATATACACACTGCTGACTAAAGCTTTCTAAAATTATCCCGAATACATAACCTTCGGAATCTATACATATAATAAAACTATAGAGGTCGAATGTTTGCACATAAAAAAAAATGCTTAAAACGGGTATGTAAAAAGAGGGATATTTTACATTTAGTTGCTTCTGTCTGTGTGTACGGGCAAATCGAATTTTTTGATTTCAATGAAATTTTGCATGGTGATACCTTATAACCCTGGTCAACATTGTAGATACTTTTTATTCTGGAAAATGAAAGGGATAGTTAAAACACCGTAGTAACCGCGGACGAAGTCAAAGGCAATAGCTAGTCATCAATAAGAACAGACAAAAATAACAAAACAGTGATAATAGAAACAGTTTTACAAACTGTTTTAATGACAAAGCTTATAGCTTTATAATTATAAGAATTTTTAGGTTCTAACTAAAGAGACATTTTGAATCGCATTGAACTTCATTTGATGTCCCGATATTAATAATAATAATCATTTATTTTCAGACAATTTTACAGTCCATTTTGTTAGTAACAATATTCTTAGATCTAGGTTAGTAAAATAGGCACTAGGCTTAATTTCTATGTAGGATTTCATCGGCCCACACAATTTATATGTAAGTCGAAGAATCTTTTGTATAAGGCAGAGTCCAACCTTTCGCTAATCATCCTCAGAATTTTGTTGCATATTGGTTATACAAGAGAAACAAAGCTGACAAAAGTCCAAGAGAAAAAGACAAAAAATGGAAATAAATTACAAAAACGTTGAAAGCATGCATGTAAGTGAGTGATGGATTCACCTTTTCACCTTTTCAAGTCCAGGGCAGTAATTTACAATGAAGAAATATCGCTGCTATTTGTTAACATACGGGCCGAAAATTAGATGAAAGTGAATATTTTGCCACGGCATAGTTTTCATGTGACATACGAGTATTCCGTCAAAATGTAAATTCATTTAGAATTTCAAAACTTCTCGGCATTGTAAAATAATAACACGACAACAGAAATTATCACCATGACAACAATTAATCAGATGACACTGACAAGAAATATTATTTTCATTATTTTAATATTGGGTCCTTACCTATGAAATTGGTGTTTTTATTCTGTCTTAGCAATTTGTCCGTAACTATTAAGTTTCAGAACATTCTTATAAAATAATTGCCTCTTCTAAAAATAGACCATATGATTGAGCTCGTATTGTTTAATTTGATAATTTTTTGTAAGTTTAATTGTGTTAAAATTAGACAATTATTTTTAACTGCCTCCCGAATACATCATTTGATTTGCATTAACATAAAAACGATGAGTAATTTTTATCAAGCGTGATCACACACATATTGCTAAAGCTTGTCTAATGATACATGCCAAATATTATTATCTCTGGATTTGTCGTTGTGAAGAAAACTGATAAAATGTTAGTATGTAAAATGCAGACATCCTCAAAATCTCCATACAAAACACCAATTTCATAGGTAAGGACCTAATAATAAGAGGTTTTAGTTCAACTATTAACAATCAAAATTTTGCTAAAATCTTTTTGTAAACTTTTATTGGCGTTAAATCAATAGCAATAGCGAATGACGCCGCAGGCACAGCTAGTTTTAAATATTTTTCTAGGGGAGACTACTAAATCTTTTACTCAAAACTGAATGGTCCATTTAACCTCTTTGCCGCAAAGCAAATCTTGCATTTCTGCAAACCAAACCTTGTTTTTCCCTCTTTCAACCAAGACTTGGTTTTAAGATTTGTTTTTTTCTATGATTAGACATTGAACCTCTATAATTTTATTATTATAGATTAAACAATTGAGCAGCAGAGAAAACATTTGAGTTGCTGCCTAATTACTTATTTTGCTGACCAATTTAGAAATATTTGCTGCCCATAAGTTGCTTAATTGTTTTTTTTGCATACCAATATTCGAATATTTTGCTAACCTTTTAAATAACACCGATTTGTAATGTACCTAACATCAGTCCCGTGCGAAACGGCGGGTTGCTAGTATCCAATGAAAAAGGGTCTTCCAATTGTTATTGTAATTAAGACCATTAAAGCGAAGAAAACTAAGGTGGCATAGCAATATTAAATCGAATGGTAGCTGATTTTTATTTATTGGTGTCAATATTTATCTTCTAAGGCTATAGAGATAAGTGAAATAGAATTTTTCTGAGATGGAGTTTTCTCGCTAATTTTAGCATTTTATCTCACATCGGTGTCAGAATTTGTTTCTTGCCCGGGTATTTTATTACGGTGGTTGGGCTTTCACCAAATTGGACGAAACGGGAGGGCTGACTATAAATCATGTTTGTAGGATGATAAGAGAGCTGTAAGATGTAAGCGGGAGCGGGTAAAGCGTAATAAGTGTTGACAGAAGTGATAAATTTAGTTAATTTACGTAAGTTAATAAAGCGTTGTTAATTTGGGACGTTCCATAGGTACGCTGGCCGCCAGCACTAGCCAATTGCAGCGCTGGTGAGATTTCCATATATTTTGACGAATAATCGCGCTCGTGTGGCTGTGAAACATTAATAATAACTCCGTGTAATTTATAAGCGCGTGCGAGTGGCCGGCGCTGGCGGCAGCGTACCTATGAAACCACCCTCAGATTTATTATTTCCGTGTTCTTCTTTATCAAAAACTAGCCTAGCTTTTTGTTGAAGATGAAAAGTTATGATTAAATTGAAACAGAAAATTTGTCTTCTGTCGTCATATTTATAATAATTTCTTTTTAATTACTGTTTCTTATATTTAACAGTTAGTACAAACATACAATCACGCCCATTTTCCCATAGGGGTAGGCAGACATAACTTCTTTCCACGTGAGATTTAGTGTTAATAGGGAAGAGACACTAGTGCGAGAAAAAAAGTAAAGATTTTAAAGACTACAACTAAAATTAAATAATAAATATATAATATGCATAAGTATAAATAAATAATGTACTTACAAGTAAACTATAAAATAGGAATGCAGATAAAAAAATAGATTTTCTAATATTTAATTTAACAAAAAAATATGTATTGATTAGTGAATTTATTTTACGCAGTTCTCTCAACGACTGGTTGTTATGTGACTTTCACGATTATTTTTTAAAGAAAAATCATTATCAGCGAGTTACGCAGGATAACATTCAAAAATTTACTGTATATTGGAAAAAGGTATGAATTTTTTTCGGTAAAAAAAAGTTTAATCCTCTCCACTGTAAAGATACCAAAAAGGCGCTTTGACGATTTTACCTTTCCACCGTCGATATATTCTTCTGTGCCTTATTTAAATAAACGGACCCAGAATAAACAGACTATAGATCTACAATAACTGACATCTATACATACATACATACATATAATCACGACTATATCCCCTTAGGGTTAGTCAGAGACTAGGCAAAGGCACCGCAAAAGCCACATAGTCCACTTCCATAGTCCACACTTCACCAAGCAGTGGCGGCACATGTGTTAAGCGTGATAAGTGGTCAGCGCGTCAACTTTTGGATGGATTGTCGACATCTATAATAGACACTTAAAATTTTATTTCTATAGATAAATTACTTTCACAGTATTTTCGGCCCATTCCCGCTATCTCACATACCTTAGACCCTCAGGCAATAAGGGATGAGGCCTTGGAGACTCCGTTAGCCGATATGATACCGGCAAGCGGGTTTAGATTTCTCAGCATCCCAGATTAAGATAATAGAGTTACGTGCGGTGTTATCCACTCCTAGCGCCTTTTAAATACTGCCTTTCACGGGATTCAACTATTGAGGTGATGTCGAAGACTTTGATATTCCGTTTGAAGCGGATTTTTAACAGTTACCGCGATTTCAGCTCTTTTGTTTTGACTTACTATTTTTAGAAATTTCAAAGAACGCGGCTTAAGAATTTTTTGTTTGATAATTTTTTTCGTTACATCGGGGGTATGGGAAGACCTGAATAATTGTATAATACTCGTAGTTTTATTGAAACTTTTTTTTGTAACATTAGGGATTAACAATGTATGGGTTTAATGAGAATAGGCTAGTTGACCCTTTTTAATGGGCCCCAAATGATTCATCACTGTTAGCCATCACCATAAAAACAACAATAAGTTTTTTTGAGGCTCTTATCACAATAATTTTATATTACGTTTTTGCTTAACATGTGTAACACAGGCTGACTATCCGAAAAATATGCTAGATTGGTTACGACTGGCGTTTGACGGATTTTGACCATGCGTAATAATTGTTTACATGATGCGTTACTTCACTTCACAAACATGGCGGATAGCGTTTTTGGCAGATGAAAATAAAGTAAAAGTCAAACATGTTTAAAAATTGAATTTCTACAGTAATCAGTACACAATGTTCATTACTTTTGATACGAGTCTACTAGCCCATTGTGATAAAGTAGAAAATATACCTAAGATTATCCATAGCGTTGTGATTGTTTGGCGAATAGGAGAGCATAGCGTATTTTGACAGTATTAGGAGTGTTGGTGATAATATATGTATAAAAGATTTCGACGGACCACATTGGGACGGACGGGGCAATACTCGTTCTAGAGGCCGCGGGATTCGCAGGTTCGATCCCACCGCCTGCACCGCTGAGTTTAAATAAAACTTATGTAGGTACGCGGGAGTAGGCTGTCTATTTTAATTAATAAAACTTATGACATTTCATTGTAAATTAATTCATTACAACTACACTATTATTCATTTATGAAATAATGAGGCATGTTCGATATGTAAATGAAAGTCGCCCGCAGTCAGAATTATGAAAATATTGTAAACTAGCTTTTGCCCGCGACTTCGTCCGCGTAAGGTTACTTTGAGATAGTGTAACGGTATGTAGCCTATAGCCTTCCTCAATAAATAGGCTATTCAACACTGAAAGATTTTTTCAAATTGGAACTGTAGCTTCAATTGGTGGAATTGAAAATTTACTCCTACTCTATGATAAGAAGCAAAGTAATACTGGCGTAAATTTGTCCTTCATTTTTCTGGGAGACGTTTTTTATTTTTTTTACATTCACCCGCATAGCACACGTTCCCATGGGACTTTAGACTTTCTGTGTATCAGTAGTTTTGACGTGAAAGCGAGACAGACAGACAGAGCTACCTTCGCATTTATAAAATTAGTATGGATTAATTAATAATTTGCTAGTATAGTAATCCTGAACCAATTAAATTTTAAAAAGCGACCAATGAATAGCTAAAGTTTTAATTACTATATAAATACGAAATACGGGTAAGCGTGAAACACACGTGTGTAAAAAAGAGACGGCGATTATCTTGCTAGGGTTTAAAGTAGTCTTGATTTCTTTACGTGTAACGTGAACCTCGTAATAAAATTTGAGATGTGGAATGTTATAACAGGTAACTTAAAGTCCGCTAACTATTTAAGAGATAGATATATAGATAGATAGATAAACTCTTTATTTGCAATAATTACACACACACATACTTACAAACAAATATAGGTATAACATACAAATTTGTTATATATTACACATAACAATAAAATAATCATTACAGAACAATAAACAAAAGGTGGTAAGTAACATGTGTGCAAAGAATGCAAAAGGGCGATAGCTCAGATTATGGTATGCTCCATGAGCAACCCACTGATTTTCAGCTATTACCCAATAAAAAGGAGAAAAGGAGATCATCTTAGGTCAGGTTTTTCAACCGTCAGGTTGACCAGTAAGTTAAAATATGGAACAATTGCGAAAATGAATGATGTCGAGACATGACAGCTTGTCAAATTGTCGAATTTTCAAATATAACAAATGTTAAATAATCATAGACAATTTTAGCACAGCTGATGTATATTGCTTCAAATTTTCATCGCAAACTTAACAATTTGTCAAGCTGACGTCACACATTTTGGCGTTTCATTGACGCTATTGGTTTAGAATGTAACTATTGTGGTTACCATGACGGGTGTAAAACTCACCAGTAAAGCGGTTGTAGTCGCAAAAACGCTCTGTATGTTCCAAGTATAACAGATTTTCCATTGTTGTAGCTATGAAGTTGACACGTTATTTATTGCGCTGCTTAGCTCGCCAGCTTTTTTAGATTATAGCTATAATTCTAGCCGAAAGCCGTCTGTTAATTTATACGGGGAGCTTAAGCGGGATAAGCAGACACGCTTATGAGACTGCGGTTGATTTCTTGCGCCGCTTAAGCGGCCGGTGTACCCACAACAAGTTTTATTTACAGAATTAAAAGCGGTGAGAAGCTTAATCAATATGTGTTTCAAAATTATCCATAAACTACCAATGTAGCCGTAGCCGTGTGATAGCGGCTCATTAAAAGAATACTACCAACCCTTCTCTTACCTTGGGTGTCGTAAAAGGCGACTAATGAACTCAGAACTCCAAAACCATCCAATAGCTTATAGCGGCGACGAGCTCACCACCTGTCACGCTGAGTGCAGTCACTGCTTGGTGAAGCGCCGACAATGGCGATGGACTGCTTTGCGGTGCTTTTACCTAGTGTCTGACAAACCCTTAGGGGATAATAGTCGTGATTATATTTATATATGAATGCATTCTTCCATCTCCCGTTCCATTTCATACATTGAATGTTACATTCCTTATTTTTTTGAATTTTTCAATTTACTATCAAATTTCAATAACGTTGGTCCTATATGTTTAACTATTTAGCTTGAAGCGAGTTCACATTCATCTTTGAGATAGCGGTTGCATGATGGCGGATTTAACCGGGATAAATGCAAAAGTTAAACTATTCTCGCCATTGTTTCTAAGCCCATGGGTCCATATGGGCACAGAGTAGGCTGAACCTCAGTATACTAGAGTTGGGAAATAAATAAGAGTTATTTTTAAGTGTTTTCGCTTATGTAGTGTCGGTAGGTAGTTTTTAGACCGCTTCGGCTCATAGACAAGATGCTGTTTATTCAAAATCTAAAATATTTTTATTTCATTGGATAAGCTGAGCACTTAAAATTTTCACCTTATTCGTAATTACGTATGTCACAAAAAATTTGTTAGTAAAAATGCGAAAAAAGAACTAATTAAATTCACTGCCGCGAGCGCTTGTAGCAAGTATATCCACAGCGCTTGGACAGTGGTTGTAATCGATGCAGAAAAAAATGAAAACAAAATTAAATGACTCCATTTCCTTTGATATTATGTCAGAGTAGGTCCAGAAACAAGGATAGCTGATGTGGCAAGGAGGGAAGTGTGAATAGCTGATAAGCCAGAAATTTGCTCAGCATCAAATAAACGTCAAAGTAATGAGAAAGATGCCTTCGTCAGTATTGTTTCCCCTTCGATGAATCAATAGTCCCCATCCAAGAAGACAACATGCTTTTGGGAGAATATATATAAGATTACATTACAACTAAACAGACCATCAGACCAGTTATACTGTAAAAAGCCTACACTGTGTCTGCAGCTGCGCTGGCCGCTTAAAATCCAACGTACTGAGATTAGCTAAAAGGTAAACTTGGATCGCGGTATTAACCTCGTCTATGAGGTACTGGAGACGAAAGATTGGTGTCCTTTGTGCTTGATATACGGATTTTAACATTGTATGCTGCATATTAGAGATTGTTTTATATTGAACAGTTCTCTTTATTGGTCAGCATAATAATATGTTGTGTCCGGGACACAAAAAGAATGTACCAACTGCTTTTCTTGCCTAGCATGTCGTAAAAGGCGACTAAGGGCGTATTGGGTACTGGGTCTGTGATTGTGTAGGCGATGAACTAGCCACTTATTACTACTCTTTCACGATTTTTCATCAGACAAAATCCAATTATTGAATGGCTTAATGTGGTCTTAAGGAACAGAGTGCTCCTTTGACTCTGCCTACCCATTAGTAGCGTGATTTTATGTATGTAGCTAATACTGATATTGCGCTTCGTTAAAATACCCCCTTTCCCTTGGAAGAAAAAATCCTGGGTAATTATAAGCGCACGCGCGTGGTTAATGCCAAAACATAAAGGTTTACGCCCTATCAAGAAATAGGTAAGTACCTTTCTCATTTCCTCGCTAACAGTGTGACACCGCCTTTAGCTTGTGTAAAGAGTTTATAAACCTATGTTGTTGTAAACGAATAATGGTAATGAAGCGAATACAAGCAGTTAAGGGTCCGGAGTTCGATTAATATTTAATATCCTTTATACTTACACTATCTGTTGGTCCGGGACACAAAAATAATGTACCAACTGCTTTTCTTGCCTAGTATGTCGTAAAAGGCGACTAAGGGCGTATTGGGTACTGGGTCTGAGATTGTGTAGGCGATGAGCTAGCCACTTGTTACTACTCTTACACGGTTTTTCATCTGACCAAACCCAATTTTTGTATGGCTAAGAGTGCTCCTTGGACTCTGTCTACCCCTTCGGGAATTATAGGCGTGATTTTATGTATGTATGTATGTTATAGTATTTAAGGACTGCTTACCCATTATAATCATTATGGACTGCCACCAGAGATACAAGATTGCCACACTCAAGAAGCATTTTCTAGCGCTTTCTTCTTAAAATGGTATCTACACATTTTCTCATTTCTCAATACAGACATAGTGTATAGTATGTATTATATACTTTATATATTTTTTATATCTTAATTTTTTTCTCTTTCGCACTGGTGTCTCTTCCCTTTCAATACTAAATATCACACACCTGTGATGGGTTAGCTGGCAGATATCTCTATTAGAGATAAGTCCTCCTTTGCATACTTTTGTTAAAAATGACCTGTATTTGTGTTTATTGGTGCAATAAAGAGTTTAATTATAATCTTCTTCTTGCCTTTTTCCCACTCTAAGTGGGGTCGGCACAACATGTCGTCTTCGATTGTCTGTCACTCGTCATCTCAGCATCCACTTCTTTTATTCTCATATCATTCTTTACGTATTCAATACATTGCTACCCATTATAACAGAATATATTATAGATCTATGTGATTGGGGAGTATTGGTTCGTACACTGGCTTTTGATATTGAAAAAAAAGCAACTTTCGCCACGGTCAGTCCTTGGATGTGTGACTAAATGTAATCTCGAGTTTCTCCGCACTTTACAGCTCCTTCATGCAGGAAGGCTCCCAGAGCAAAGTAACTAGACCATCATGCTTGTTGAGAATAGTAAAACTGCACAACTGCTTCTCTTATAGTAGATTTATTTTCCTTCAGCTCACATTAAAGGATTTTATTTCTTTATAAAAGTCTTAGAGACACTTCCTCTTTGTCCTGCCCTGTTCCCAATTCTATCATTTGTAGGAGCAACGTGTCTTCTTCTTCCACTCTCTCCTATCACTCGCCAAGTCAACTCCCTTCCTCACCCCTTTCCTCGTCATTCACACAATCCATCCATCTTTTCTTCGGGCTTTTCCTCCTTACACGCCCATCTACTTTCAAATAATCAGTTGTTGAGGAATTCAGTAGGTGTAGCTCGCTTCCACCTTCGGCCTTATCGTCACTTCTCATCAGATGAGATGACGGCAAGAGCTGGCCAGTCATACGCGAAAAACATAAATTTCCAGGTGACTGATCATTCTCTCTCTTTATTACATGTCCATACCATGAATGTCGATTTTCTCTCAGTTTATCAGCAATCAGGGCAACTGTTAGACTTCCCATAATATATTAATTATTCACACTATCCATTCTCGCCACACCATACATCCATCTCCATCCAAGATTAAGATTTTTTTGTGTTCGCTAGGAGATAAGCTGTTTTTTTGTTTGTTTTTAATTTTTTAAATGTTAATTGTAATTAATATACATATTTCATTGTCTACACCAAGCAAGAATGAATATAATTTCAAAACCTCAACACTTACCCTTAAGAGCTTTTAATTGTAAAGTTACAACGTCTGGTTAGAACAGAGGAGCGTGTAACCACAATGATTGATCACTACAACACATGCCAATAAAAACACTTGGGCACAAAAGGGAGGTAATAGCGAAGATGGATTAGGAAATGTAAGTAAATACGCTGAAAGGAGAGCTTGGCGAAAAGTTCCAACTGAATTTTAAGTTCGGAGGTATGTTATTGAGTCTCTAACTTTTTCTTAGAATAAGCTAGTTGACTCATATCAAAAGTAATAAAAATAATGTGTCATTCACATAGTATTTAGTACAAGGGTCCGAAATATACCAAGTTCGATAAATATAAATAAGGGATTGCTGCAGAAATTCAATTTAAATATATTTTATTTTTACTTATTTTTTCATCTGCCAAATACGCTATCCATGTTCCTGAAATTAGATGAGTAACGCTTCATGTAAACAATTACTACGCATGGTCAAAATCCATCAAACGCAGCGCAACCAATCAAGCATAACTGTCGGCTATGTCAGGCATGCGTATTGAATTGTTTACAATAATCGTGACGCTACGGCAGAGATAATTCATAGACCATCTGGACCGAAGGTGACATTTAAGCAAAAACGTAATTTATAATTTAAAATTTATTGCGTTGTAGGCTTCAGATTTTTTTTTATTATTTTATATGCTGATGGCTTTCAGTAATGAATCATTTAGGGCCCAATAAATAATGGGTCAACTAGCCTATTGTCTTTTTGATGGTTCACAATTGAAAGATATTAGAAACTTGGGAATCTTCATATTTAGTTGCCCTTGTAGACCTAATACGACTAACTGCTGTGTTTCTTGCCTGTTCAAATCAAATCAAATCAAATTATTTATTGCATTCCTTATGTACATTATAGTTGACATGGTTTACTTAGTTCTGAAACAATAAGGACCTTGTAAGGCACAGAAATAATGAGAGGAACATTGTTATACAATTAATATGTACTTAAAATACTAATAATCTATATAAAATAATTATGTATGAATTAATTATAATAACATTTTTTATTTTTCTAGACATCAATAATTATTATGGTAATTCTATAAATTATGATAATTTTATATCACAGTATTTATTATTATTTCAACATTCACAACATCACAATAACTTTTCACACTTATAATTTATTACAATTTTTATTAGGAATGATACTGTTGTTTAACAATTTATAAGTTAGGTTTATGTGATGGTGGCATAAATTCAATAACTTTAAATATATAACAATTATTTTTTAATATTGTGTCTTGGGAGACTTACTTAGATTAGGTATATTTTAGATTATAATTACTATTAATGATATCAAATTCATTGTATTTTTTTTCTTCTCAGAACAAGGCCTTCTGGTTTTCTGAACGGATTTCTGAGAGAGCAAAGACCCTCAAAGGAACTGTAAAATACTATTAAGGCAATATTCATTAGGTAACATGGTTGAAAATATATTCCAAAGGTTATTGACCTTCACAGCTAAATTATTACTGTCAATGTCAACTCTTTACGAGGTAGACCCACGTCACAGTAATATATTCATCACACACAGACGACTATTATCAAAAAATCTCATCTTCTTGATATGACAGGAAACAAAAAGTGGGTAAAACAGTGACGGATTAAGGGTACCAGGTATTTGTCAAGTTTATGGTAAATAATTTAGATTATATTCGTCTTATATGTCAACTCTTATACTGGACCGTAAAAAAATCTATAGTTATATTTTATTTTTATTTTTTGATGGCACATATATTGTTTTTTAGGGACATAAAAAAACCTTATCCTAACATCTATCATAATACATTTCCTAGGAATTGATCCTTATCCTAGATCTTATTCGTTTCGGGTAACATATGCTGTCCAGAAAATGATTTTGCAGCTCAACTAATTATTATTCTACTCAAATAATTATTTTACTGACCAGCTAATTATTTTGCTGCCCAAATGATTTTTCAGCTGACCTTTTTGTTGCTGACCAAATAATCATAATTGTCGTCCAATTAATTACTTCCCAAAAAATAATGGTCTTTAAATAAGAAAATGACGATTAAATAACAAAAAATATGTCATATGTTAACAGATGTAAAACCATTATTACCGCTTACCATTATTACAGGCGTGATTGTATGTATTTATACGACCGCTTGACAAAACCGCATGTCCACGAAAAAGAATTTATTCGAAAATACCTTACATTGTGCCCGGTGCATGGCAACATGGGGACTTGATATATCTTGCGATATGTGGGTGTTATCACCTCTACCTACCCCTACGAGGAAAGAGGCGTAATGATAACGATATGTTTGTTGCCAGTTTGTTATGAATATGCTCGATAGCAAACGGACTCGCCTCTTTTACATGGGAACTGAGACATACCAGGCGAAATGTGAGTGTTCAACACTTAATTCTTAATCTACCCCTTAGGGTTTAGCGGCGTGATGAATTGTGATTTGTGTAAAATATACTAATTTAATAATCCTTAACGCACTTAGGCCCAATTGCACGATCGAGAGTTAGCGCCTAACCCTGGGGGAAAATATATGGGCAAACCCAGGGTCAGGCGCTAACTCTCGATCGTGCAATCGGGCCTTACAGTACCTAAGTAAGAAAATATTTAAGCTTAATTCAATAATGCTATTGTGACGTGGTGTGGTTCCAATACCGAGAATCAACGTGGTGGACCCGGTGATAAATGAAAGACGCAGGTCGTCACTTATTGGTAGTATATTTAATTAATAAAAACTAAGGCACTCTGAAACAATTTATAAAAGGTAAATAACACAATACACTGCATATAAAACTTAAAGATATTATCAAAGGTAGGGCTACTTACAATAGTGCCTTTGAAAAAGTATTAAAGTTCATTGAAAACAATTCTCTTCAACATAAAGTCTTCTTTGGACACAGTATAACAATTTATAAATATAATATAGTATTATTATTATATTACTTCGAGACCAAAACAATGAGAAAAGACAGATGGTTCGTTTAAAAAAAGAAACAAGGAGGGAAATGGCCAGAGAAGAGCAAAGAGTCGCGAATACTGCTAAGTGCTAAAGCGCTTCGTTACACTATTCAATAACAGGCCCGGTCAGAACACCAGCGCTGCATTAGTCTCTGATGCAGCATATGCTGAAGCCGGGTCTTACTTGACCATTTTGTGTATCTATTGTATCGGGTATTATTGTATCCTGTGTCTTCCTTTGTTGTTTCTTCACTTTTTATGTTGTACCAGCTGTTGCCCACGACTTCGTCCGCGGTTACTGGTTTTTTAACTACACCACGGGAACCCTTTAATTGTCCGGAATGAAAAGTATCTAAGATGTTGACCAGGGATATAAGGTATCACCATGCAAATATCATTGAAATCGGTCAAGCAATTTAGGAGATTAGCCCGTACAAACAGACAAACAGACAAAGAAAAAAAAACGTGTTCTGGTGTTTTCCCTCTTCTTACTTCCCCCTGGCTTTATTTTAACCATTTTTTTTCTATGAACAGACATTTGACCTCTACAGTTTTATTGGGTCCTTACCTATGAAATTGGTGCTTTTATTCTGTCTTAGCAATTTGTCCGTAACTATTAAGTTTCAGAACATTCTTATAAAAAAAATTGCCTTTTCTAAAAATAGACCATATATTTGAGCTCGTATTATTTAATATGATAATTTTTTGTAAGATTAATTGTGTTAAAATTAGACACAAAGACAATTATTTTTAACTGCCTCCCGAATACATCATTTGATTTGCATTAACATAAAAACAATGAATATTTTTTATCGAGCGTGTTCACACACATATTGCTAAAGCTTGTCTAATGATACATGCCAAATATTATTATCTTTGGAGTTGTCGTTGTGAAGAAAACTCAAAAAATGTTAGTATGTAAAATGCAGACATCCCCAAAATCTCCATACAAAACACCAATTTCATAGGTAAGGACCTAATTTTATAATTATGTATTAATTTGTTAAAAGGTCAACAAATGTGTCTCTTTCTTTCATTCTTTCTATTCTCTAGAGTTTGTCGACAGTACCACAAGATTGAATGCATCGTTTTACTGTCCCTTTTATGCTTTGATGATAATATAGAAGGTATAAACCCTATTTTTATTGGTACTAAACGCTGGCTTGTTTGCCGAGCATTTGAAAACAATGACATTATTTTCGTGACGTACCTTTTGTATAACATGGCATAATAAAAAGTTAAACAATATTAAATCCTATTCCTCCTCCTTTCCTATTTTAAGTGTAGCCAACGTGCTGTTTCCTTCTCTTCTATTATCTTCGATTTCTCGTCAGCTCAGCACCGAACTCTTCTACAAAGTATAAAATAAACTCGTTTCCTCTGTCTGTTCCCACACTTTTCCAAGCCTATATACGTCCTGCTGCTGGACACAGGCCTTCCTCATGGAGAAACATGGCCCGTATATCATGGCCCGTTACACCACCACGCTGGCATAACGTGGGTTGGTGGGTAGAAATGTTTGCAATAGGAACCGGAGCCAATGACTAAACGTGCTTTCCGAAGCACGGAAGAGTTCGAGATCACAAAGTTTTTACCCTTACACGGCCTGACCGTGGCGAAGGTAGCTTCATTTTCGATCGAAAGTCAAAGCGTGCTAACCACTACGCCACCGATCTCCTCAAACGAGACTTCTCAAACGAAAGAACATAAAATCACAAAATTTGGTCACCCTACGATGTCGAACTTTGCCGAAGGTCACCGATCACCATGCCCATATTTCAGTGCTTCCCTAAATTCTTTTTTCCTCACCAACCAAAATCAATAATGTACTCTTATCTCTTATTTATAACACTTAGAACCCCTTAGTCCAACTCTGGCCAGAAACAACTTTGCCCTTATTATCGGTACTCAGATAAATCCTCGTTTTCGGGAAAAACAAAGACGGTGTGAACGATACGAACACGTGTGACAGGTGGACTAGTGCGGGGACATTGTGGAAGAAAGGCGGTAAAAAATACACATAGTATTTTATTTTCCCGACTTAATAAATGTCATCTGCAATTTTTTTTTAGTTTAATTGTCTAGTTTATATGTACGCCATCTTTTTCATGGGGACTTAACTTGTCTGGCGAAATTATAAAGGGGATAGAGGCTTGATGAGTATGTCAAGCTAGTTTCTACGTCACCCTGATGTTGAAGAGATTTAAATGAGATTTTATTGCATCAACAAATATATTTACTGAAAACATATTGCGAATGTGTGGTGTGACGAGAATGGATAGAGTGAGGAATGAATATATTAGGGGAAGTCTGAAAGTTGCCCCGATTGCTGATAAACTGAGAGAAAAACGACTTTCTTGGTATGGACATGTAATGAGAAGGAAGAATGATCAAGTCGCCAGGAAAGTTATGGAGTTGAAAGTGGATGGGCGTGTGGGGAGAGGAAGACCAAAGAAAAGATGGATGGATTGTGTGAATGATGATTTGATGAGGATGGGCGTGAGTGTTGACTTGACGAGTAATAGAGGAGAGTGGAAGAGGTACACATGTTGCGCCGACCCCAAACAGAATTGGGAACAGGGCAGGAAAAACAAGAAGATATTGCAAATGTTCCACGAAAACTATTCTACATTTAGTAGGTAAGTAAATAGAAGTTTGAAACATGTATTAAATCTTCAAATTTACAGTGCAGAAAGAACATTCATAGCCAAACAACATCGCAATTTTTTAAGGTCGCTTCTTTTATCACAAAATATAAGTGACACACTCAACTTGTTTCAAATTCACAACCATTTAATACATTATTCTAGCTAAGTCAGTGCTGTTGACCACATAAAGTAAATTCTATAATTAATTTTATCGATAAAACCATCGACAGTGTTTATTAAAACAAACAGAAGACATCACTACTTACAGATACTTAAGAATGCGAGCCCAGATGCCCAAACTCATTTGTAACGTGTCAGGCCCAGTATGTAGATAAGATTTTCTTTCTACCTAAGGCTGTAACGAAATTGAAACCATTTTACAGCTGTTTGGATGACAAAGATTCTTCAGCGTGCAATATGCTGACGTCATGAATAGCCTCAATTTATATGTTATGAAGGCGGAAGCAGTAAAGGAATTTTCATTTTGTACGAGTTCTCCATATTTATGTTCCAAATGAGAGTTATTGATCGGCGCTGTTTAAGGAGAGATATGAATTTGAAATATCGTTTAACGTTATCGTTGGTGAAGTCTTTGCGATAGCCTTAGTTGATACCTAGAATGACCGAGATGGATAATGTGTTTGATGTCAAGATTCTTCGTTTTTTTCAAAAATGCTGAGCACAGGTCATCCTTATGGAAAAAAATATGAGGAGTACGTATAAGCCGTTGGCCCAATGCAGGCCACGCTGGCCCAATGCGGTGGTTAGAAACGGTTGCAATAGCCGGAACCAACGTCCCTTCCGAAACACGGAGGAGTTCGAGATCACAAAGTTTTGGTCACCCGTCCAAGGCTTGGCTCGTGTCGCTAGTTTGAAACTCTAATACACTTCAGTAACTAACTTTTGAAGGATACCCTATGTCAACGAAGATATGAGAGTTCCATTATTAGCCCATCGGCTGAAGCGCAGGTCATGTTGCGGTCGGGCGGATGAAGCATATGATGGAAACTATGACAAACTGAGCGAAACTTTGGCGAACGAAGTAAAAAATGGCTTCTCTGGGATCGTTACACGAGATAGTAGTAGGTTTACGCTTTTACGTCAAACTGACCAAATAATTAAATGGCTGCCCAATTACTACCCTTCTTAAAATAGGGCTTTAATATTGGGTCCTTACCTATGAAATTGGTGTTTTTATTCTGTCTTAGTATTTTGTCTGTAACTATTAAGATTCAGAGTATTCCTAAAAAATAATTACCTCGTCTAAAAATAGACTATATTTTTGAGCTCTTTTGATTTGTTTTGATAATTTGTTGTAAGTTAAATTGTGTTAAAATTGGACACGGAGACAACTCTTTTTAAGTGCCTCCCGAATACATCATTTTATTTGCATTCACTTAAAAACGATAAATAATTTTTATGAAGTGTGATATTACATATATTACTAAAGCTTGTCTAATGATAGATGCCAAATATTATTATCTCTGGATTTGTCGTTGTGAAGAAAACTGATAAAATGTTAGTATGTAAAATGCAGACATCCCCAAAATCTCCATACAAAACACCAATTTCATAGGTAAGGACCTAATATTATCTACTGTAATACGTTTTTACGTTACAAGCCTATAAGATAATGAAGACCATCAGAATCTAATTCCATCTGATTTTGCCAATCCAAACCAAGTTTGGTCCAATCGAACTATTAAATAAATTCAAATCCAGCTTGAGTGAACGTCACAGCTCCCTTTGAGATTTCAGTCAATGTTAGCTGAATAAATAACTTCAGACTGGCAACTCCTATGATTGTGTGGTAAGGACAAAGGCTTAGGAGTTCTAATATTTCTATAGCCACCTGAAACTCGACATTGACGAACAAATCTTTTTTTGGAGAGTTGTGGATAGTGGCAAAATTACTATTTATGCAAAATGGTGACAATTCTTTTTTCTTGATAGCATAAAACAAACATCTTCCTTAATTCATTTTAAATTAACAGTAATTTTGCATGTTCCTTTTGGAACTTGAGACATATTATGTAAAGGGAGAATGGTACTATTGTAGAGGATATCTTATCTTCTTCCTTATTTTCTTTATTTCCGCTTATACCCTGTCTGGTGTTTAGTAATAGGCTGTTAGGTAGGGACATAGTTATACAGGTCTTTAAATCTAAGCTTGTTACGTGGTGGGTCCCGGAGTTAATACTTTTTAAACCGCCTCTCTGGTCTAGTGGTTCACACCACCGGGTGTTGATCGGGAGGTCCGGGTTCGATTCCCCGTGGGGGCAGAAGTTTTTCTGCTCGGTTTGGTTGGTGGTAGGGCTTCTAAGCCCGCTTGGCTAGCTATCACCGTCTTACCTAAATTTGTCGTCATAATAACGATGTTTTAAGCATTGTTATGTTCCGGCAATCCGGTAAGACAGCCAGTTCCTCACTTGTTGAGGATTACAGGTGAAGCTCGCTTCCACCTTCGGCCTTATCATCACCCACCATCAGGTGAGATGAAGGCCAAGAGCTTACCTGGTAAAAAAAAACATCAATACTTGAATTATTACTAGTTTTTATAATTTTAATATTGTAACCTTTATAGTTATAATATTTATAATGATTTACGTTGAGCCAACCGATCCAGACGCTGACTCTGATGGGAATGATATTTGAGAATAAAACAATGAAAGAAAAAGGAAACAGACGGTAAATTTAAAAACAGAAGCAAAGAGAGAATGGCCAGAGAAGAGCGCAATAACAGCAAAGAGTCGCTAATACTGATAAAGCGCCTCGTTACAGGCTGTTACAAAGGGACAAAGTTATACTAGTGCTTAGCAATAGGTTGCTACATAAGGACCTAAATGGGCCAAATGTGGATGTTGATCATCTTAGAATTCCATGATAAAGAATAAAAGTATGCACTGAATCCATCATTGAAATGGATGGATTGCTTTCAGCGATTAGTCCACCTATCTGTATTTCTGTATTAACAATACGTAAACCAAACTATAAATATTTCATTCAGACCTCACTTACTTGCACATATTTTTTTTTTATTTTTATAAAAAGATCAACAAATGACTCCACACTACCTGATGATAAGCAGTAGAGGAGTCCATATGTGAAGATAGCTAGGGCAGCATACTGATACTAGCCCTAGCCACCCTTACATTATTATTATCAAATTTTAATTTAATCATCATCGTCATCATAATGTGGGCTACATTAGCCCACTGCTGGACACAGGACTCCTCGAATGTTTATTTATCTCATTCTGTCTTCGGCTTGTCGCATCAAGCATCTGCCAGCAGTGCTTTCCAGATCATCGCTCCATCTCACTGGAGGGTGTCCTACATTATGTTGGCCAAGTCGTGGTCTCCCCTCAAGGAAATCATTTAATTAAGTTTTAGTTAACATCGAAATAGTAGTTTATGTAACTGTCACATAATATAGGTTATTAAAACACAAGGGTGAAAGGGTTAATAAAACACAAGTTTTTAAAAACGAGCCTTGGCGAGTTATCACGCGAGTGTTTTAATACCGTTTTATATTTATAAGTAGTGTATGTCTACTTTATCGTTATCTACACTCATTATTCAAAGAAAATTTCTTTTATTAATTTTATTTATTGTTGGCTGTCTGGAAAACATTTGCCATAGTTTTGTGCGTTTTTAAGAAAAATGAGTCCAACCTGTTGCATAATGGTCATTATGTTACAGTTTCCATTTTATATTTTCGTTTTTATCATCTGTGTTAAAAAGTATGTCATTATGAGTTCGAGTCTGAGTTCATAATCCGAACATTATAACATGAGTGTAGATAAAGCAGTTCAAAATATCGATACAAAAAAACCGTTTTCCGATTCAAACACAGCGTTTCCATAAATAAACGATCTGTCCCATCTATCTAGTTAATGTTTACTCACCGCTGGGACAGTCACCCCATTAATTCGGCACCTCGTGCAATTGATTTATCTTCTCTTCTTAATTACTTGCAACTGACTGTACTGTTTGATGTTAAGTCTTGCTTTATTGTCTCGATTGGGCAAGGGACTGTCCCATTGTCCTGTTTTGTTGAATTATGCAGAATCTGCAATTAAATTTACTTTGAAACGTTCAGATTACGGACTTGAGAAATTAATGGTCTGATTTATCATAGAAGCTATCTTTAACTGCGTTTGATTTTTTTTTTTCCTTGCATCTTGCGTGCGACCTGCAAGCGAAAGCTGGAGTAGTTTTAGAGTCACGCCGGTAGCCGGCATCTGTCACAAGCGTAGCAGATAATCTTTATTTCTTCCCCACAGGATAGGATCTACCTAGTGTGTCACTAATTATTTTCATTCTTTCTTTCTTCAGTGCTACCGTTGGCAACAGTCTGTAAATCCTGCAGTGGCCGCAATCTTTCCTAAGAAATTAAATAGAAACACATTTTGAATATGAGCCGTAACACAACCCAGGCTCAATGCAGTTCGACGTCAGTAATAGGAGAAAAAAGTTATTAATGTTATCAAAATAGCGAATTGAACAGTTAATGAATTAAGATATTCTATAAGCAAATATTGAATCAAACATTATTATTCTAACTCTCAAAGGAAACTTCAAATTTGTTTTAATTTGCTTATGTTTCGAGGCTTTCCTACTCATTGTTTTATTTCAAAATTGAACTAACGATGTTGATATTAATCAAATTATGATAGGTTTGTTCAGCGAAATCTGTTTTCATGTTATTTGAATGAAAGAGATATGCCGTATTTTGAAATGGGACGGCCAAGTTCACCACCAAACGGCCTTAAACCTGCACAATCATCCAAAAGCTTTTAGCGGGTTTACCACCTGTCACGCTGAGCACATGTGCAGTCACTGCTTGGTGACGCGCGGACTATGGCAGTGGATTGCTTGTCCGGTGTTTTTGCCTAGTCTCTGACTGACCTTTAGGGGACTATAGTAGTTTTTATTTACAAATGACAGGTAAGCTCTTGGCCTTCATCTCACTTGATGATAAGTGACGATAAGGGCGAAGGTTGCAACGAGCATCACCTGTAATGCACGACATGCATGACATCTGAGGAACTGGCAATCTTACCGCTGATTGACGGAACACATAACAATGCTGACAACATTGTAATTGTGGTGACAAATTTAGGTTAGACGGTGGAAGCTAGCCAGGTGAGTTAAAAAGCCCTACCACCAACCAAACCGAGCAGAAAACCTTCTGCCCTCGTTATCAACATCTGGTGGTGTGAACTACTAAGCCAGAGAGGCGTTTATTATGTAATTATGTATGCAAGTTCAACACCTCCAGATAGTCACTATACAACATTGTAAAACACACGAGTAGTATTGAGCCGTAAAACCACGCTGGCCTGTTGCGGATTGGACGTGAGAAACGGTTGCAATACCGACCGGGACCAAACGGCTTAAAGAGCAAGAAGCACGGGAAATTCGAGATCACAAAGTTTTTCCCACCCATTTAAAGACTGTCCATGACGATAGTTGCTTTGTTTTCTTTATAGAAAGCGTATTACGCAGAGCTTATAAGTGATGAAATGTCTCAGTTTCTAAATAAACCTATCGAGAAAACAATCCATTAGGGCATGATAATAATCCTTTGTACCGTGTATTACAAGCTATCTAGATAATTACACAAGACATGTCATGTTTTCTTACTGTCTAAGCCAGTGTATAGACGTATCTTTCACTACAATAATTAGTAGAATAATTTGTAAATGTCATGGTAAGTGTGAAATTAAGCTTTGGAGATATTTTACTGATTTTCTAAGATCTTAGGGTTTCAGAGCAACGCCGGCGGACGGAGCTGGCCACGCGCAAGCGTAAACATTGTATCGGAATTTTGACGACCAGCGCGCGCGCATGGACGTGGCGTGGCCGCCGGCGTTGCTCTGAAACGTCCTTCTCTATCTTTCTCTTGCCCTGTTTCCAATTTTATTTGGGTCGGTGTAACAAGTCTTCCTAATCCACTCATAGAAGACTCACTCGCCAAGTCAACATTCACTCCTTTCCTCTTTCATTTCCATTACTCTCCTTGTACAGTCGAGTACTCATTATTACTTTCTAATAAGAGTCATTACTGCCAAAATGGCTACATGTTATTGGAGTCGACTGTTTCCCAACATGGATTTTTACATAAATATAATTACATAAGCACTGCTTGAAACAAACTCAATTTTTTTAAACTTCAAAGACGTTGTAGTTAATGACATTTTTTAAATGTTGCTATGTAAAGGGAAGGCAGAAACTTGCTGAGTTTCTTGCCCGTTCTTCTCAGAACAAGGCCTCCTAGTAATTTTTGTGGACAGATGGCGTAGTTTTTCTTTTTCACAAAATATTTAAAATGTTTATGACATTCATAGGCATGCGCTAAGACGCATCAAACTGAATAAATGCTTTTGATTTTGATTTTGAAATGTTCATATAAAATAAACACTAAGCTGTGTACCTAATCAGTGATCGCGATTTTGTAGTAACCAATGTTTTACTTCATTAAATGTGTATAAAGGTTCCTTTCATTTTATAGTAGCGGTAATATACAGTTTCAGGTTGCATTTTGTCATTATTTAATTAAAAGCGCCGCCTGCATCTTCAGCTTTAATTTTATTTAACTTAACCTAATAATTTCATATCCCATTATTTTTAACGTGCACTTAACAATTCCGTTTATGTTTGTCTCTTTTATAATAGCGGTTAAAGTATGAAATTGCCGTTTTTTCTCTCTCTTAGTATTTGGTCTGTAACTATTAAGTTTCAGAGTATTTTTAAAAAATTATTACCTCAATATTTTAAAAAAATAATTAAAAAAGACCATATTTTTGAACTCTTTTGATTTGTTTTGATAATTTGTTGTAAGTTTAATTGTGTTGAAATTGGTCACGGAGACAACTCTTTTTAAGTGGCTCCCGAATACATTATTTGATTTGAAATCACCTAAAAACGATAAATAATTTTAATGAAGAGTGATATCACACATTGCTAAAGCTTGTCTAATGATACATGCCAATTATTATGTCTGGATTTGTCGTAGAAATCTGAAAAAAATTTGGTATGGAAAATGCAGACTTCCCCAAAATCTCCATACAAAACGGCAATTTCATACTTTAACCCCTAATACTACAAGAAAATAAACGAAAAAAAATTTAGAAGCAAAAAAAGAATGTCCTCTCCATCTCCGTTCTTACTCCTTAACTCTCGTCGGAATTTCACCGACGCAGCAGCGTCATTACGGCGAAGGTACCTCGCTTTATTTCACGAGCCTTAATAGTTTTAACGAGACGATTCTAGACATGATATAGACGGAAAGTATCTGTTAACGCCCCGGGTTCAATATCCGACTGTACCAGTGAGAATTAAATTTAAGTTTTGCTAAGGAATTGTGGTTGTACGTTTTGGATAGAAATATTGAAAAGAAAGCAAAATTCGCCATAGCCTTTGAGTGGCCTGATCGCCCTTCCTCAGCCTATATACGTCCCACTGCTGGGGCCTTCCTCATTGAGAAACACATGAGGGATATGAGCCTTAATACCACCTCAATGCGCCTGCATTTTTGGTGGGTAGAAAAGGTTGCAATAGCGACCGGGACCAACGTCTTAACGTGCCTTCCAAAGCACGGAGGAGTTCGAGATTGGAAAATTTTGGTCACATCGAAGACTTGATCATGGCGAAGGTAGCATTGTATTCGATATCCCGCTACGCACTAGTCAACTTAGGGCCAGCGTGATGGTGCTACGGATTACGTATAGGATTGTGACAAAGAGCTCCTTTAAGTATAGCATCTGCTTGCAATATTGAGGTGTTTACAGATATTGAGATATAAGATATAAAGACACGATATCTAGTAATTTCGTTTTTTAGTTTTCGACCACGTTCGTCCTCCTAGTCATGACCTACGGTGCCGAGACGTGGACACGACGGCTCGACTAGTCCACCAGTAAAAAGTCGCTCAGCGAGCTATGGAAAGGGCTATGTTCGGAATATCTCTGAAAGACCGTATCAGGAATGATGTGATCCGACAAAGAACTAAAGTCACCGACATAGCCTACCGGATCAGCAAACTGAAATTTAACGGCTCGAGTGAAGATTGCGAGCGACTCGGTAAATGTAGTATGGGACGCCCTGCTATAAGATGGGATGACGATATTCGTAGGCTGGGTGGAGTGGGCTGCATGAGTACAGCCGAAAATCGAGAGCGGTGGCGTCCAGTAGGGGAGGCCTACGTCCAGCAGTGGTCAGGAGTGGGTTGATCATGATTATAACCAAGTAATTTCACTAATTAAATCAAATCAAATTCGTTTATTGCCTTCATGTTGTGTTTACAGATATTAAAATACATTATTATTTTATGACTCAAACATGAACTCTGTAAGGGCACTGCAAAATTAGACTTATTCACAATAATAATAATTATAAAATTAACATTTTAAACGAAATTACAATGAACACAATTATTAATATAGTCACCGTTTCATTAGAAGTATTCCTGAAAAAACTCTGACAGCGAGTAATAGCATTTGTTTATTAAATATTTTTTTAACGTGTTTCTAAACTTATTTATGTTGTCTTCTCTTTGAAATTCTTTTGGAATATTGTTGAACACTTTCACACACATACCGAAAGGCATACACATACTAAATGTCTTAGCTATCAAAGAAAAATATATAGCAATGCAATCAAATTAAGTTACTGACTAACTTCGGGCTTCTACCAATCTACTTAAAAATTCTGGTATTCATCAGACCAACTCTGTTCCAAACACTAAAGAATGGATTCCGTAACCTCACAGGTACCTCTTCTTATCATAAACCACTAATAATAAAAATTTTGCTTTATGAACATTATCATTATTTATTTATTTATTTTAAGGAGAATCAGTAACAGTTAAAATAATTCGCTATAATAATATATATCATAATAACCACATAATAGTACCTTAAAAGTGATATGTGACCATTCATACACATTAAGCACATAAATGATTTGAGACTGTCATTGAAAAATTAGAAGCTATATTAATTGGTTCAAACAATTTATCTTAAGAGTCGTGAGGTAGAGGCTCCTTAGAAGAACACTACAAACCCATATCTCCTTGGGTGTCGTAAAAGGCGACTAATGAACTTAGAACTGCACAACCATTCAATAGCTTGTAGCGGCGACAGGCTCGCCACGTGTAAAGCAGAGCACATGTGCAGTCACTGTAAGGTGTAGCGCGAACTATGGCAGTGGACTGCTTAGGCGGTGCCTTTGCCTAATCTCTGAGTAACCCTTAGGGTCTAATAGTCGTGATTATATGTATATATGTCCAACAAATTAGAACTCCAAAATGCCCCAAAAATATTTCATCAAATATTTTCGTCTACATAATTTATCACTGGGTGCTTTAAGCTTAATGTTTGTGGACTCATTAAGCAGAAAGTTCGTATCGAAAAATAGATCCTAAATTTCCGGTCAAACTCAACATAAGCCCATAAACCCCGAACTCGAATCTATAAGCCTCGTTTTAATTAATGATGCCGTTTATGGTAACCGTGGGTTTTAACGTTGTGGGCAGTACAGTATCTTGGCTTTGTTTAAATAAGAGGTTTGTTGGTAAGCTTGCTTTGGCTTTCAATATCGAAAATAAATCTACCTTCGCCATGGTCAGGCCGAGGATGGGTCACCATAAACTTTGTGATCTCGTACTCCTCCGTGCTTCGGAAGGCACGTTAAGCCGTCCGTCCCACCAACCACCAACCGCATTGGGTCAGCGTGGTGTTGTTACGGCTCATGTGTTTCTCCATGAGGAAGGCATGTGCCCAGAAATGGTAGAAATTCGTCCTCGTCTTCAGCCCAGAAAATAGGCTGAAGACGAGGACGAACGATACTATAGTCTCGGACTGAGCTTGCCTGCATGGCAAAACACTCGCCCCTTTTAGGAAAAAAACTTCAATACCTGGTGTATTGAAGTTTTGCAAAATAAGGATCTAAATAAAAACTCAAGCTTTTTTTTTACTAACCGAACGCACATAATTATCATCGTCATTATTTTATTTGGGTCGGTGCAACAAGTAAGTATTATTTTATTATCAACTAGCTTGCCCATACTACGTCCGCGGTTACTATGGTTTTTACATATCCCACGGAAACCCTTTAATTTTCATTCAAAGTCTCAGCCTGATCGGTTTAAAATTGACAATGTTTCATAAAAACTTTCATCCCCTATTTTATCCCCTTGGGGGTAGAATTAATCAAAATCGTTTCTTAACGGATGCCTACGCCATAACATGTCATCTATCTGCATGCCAAATTTCAGCCCGATCCGTCCAGTGGTTTGGGCTGTGCGTTGATAGATCACTATGTCAGTCAGTCACCATTGAGTTATATATTTATCATTATCATTCGATATGAGCACTTATTCATATCCTCATTATCAGAATCAATCCATCTTTTCTTCGGCCTTCCTGGCAGTGGTAGCCTAGTTGAGGCGAATGGGGCACTCGTTTGATAAGCCGCGGGAATCACGGCTTCCATCCCACTGTACCACTGAGTTTGAATTATTAGCTGAAACTTACGTACAGTTCATTGTGAATATCGTTTGCCTCACGAATCGCCCGGTACATGGCAACAGCCTCGCCATCAGTTACGAGTACATGGGGACTTCACATATCTGGCAAAATGTGGATGATAACACCTCTGCCTACCCATTCGGGAAAAAATGCATGATATGTGTTGTTCCTTAGATAACAATCCACCCTCAAATTCCTATCTTTCCTGTCATCACGCCTATATCGCTGACGGGTTAACAGCAATTAAATAAGTCACAAAGCAAAGAATTGTCTAGGCACAACCGTAGTCGGCTCGGAGAATTACTTCGGCAGACCCAAGATCGCTCAGAAGGGCAGGAACGAGTATATCAGGGACTTTAGAAAGGTATTTTCAGCGAGCAGCCGAGCCAACCCCAGACCTACCGGCCAGCCAGTGGTAGATACGGTCCGTGTACAGGAATCCTCGACAAAAAAGGCACAACCCTAACTATCTCCTCAGCTACTGGGCACATGCCTTCCTCATGGAGAAACACATGAGAAGTATGCGAGGTACCACCACCACCCTGGCCCAATGCGGGTTGGTAGAAAGGGTTGCAATAGCGACCGAGACCAACGGCTTTACGTTCCTTCCGAAGCACCGAGGAGTTCGAGATCGGAATATTTTGGCCACATCGAAGGCTAGATCATGGCGAAGGTAGCTTTGTATTTAATATCGAAAACCAAAGCGTTACCACTACGCCTCCAAGCTCCTTGACCCCTTGACCCTAACTAACCTTTAATGCTCTGTGGACTGATCTACTGAAGCCGCCTACACTGTGACCACATGTGTGGTTAGAAACTTGCGTAATGTAATATCTTGAGTTTGTCAATACAAACTATGGATGCGTTATGTGAATAGGCTCCTTTGTGGGATGCAAATCAGTATAATGGTTTAAGTTTTGGGAGGTCGCATCTGGGGCACGGTGAGGTGAATAGGTGCTTAAGCATCCAAAAGAAAGTGACTTTTTTATGAGCGTATTATATTGGGTCCTTACCTATGAAATTGGTGTTTTTTTTCTCTCTTAGTATTTTGTCTGTAACTATTAAGATACAGAGTATTGCTAAAAAATAATTACCTCGTCTAAAAATAGACTATATTTTTGAGCTCTTTTGATTTGTTTTAATAATATGTTGTAAGTTTAATTGTGTTAAAATAGGACACTGACACCCAGTTGCAGAAACGAACTTTAAAATTTAATGTCGGCATTATCCCTAATGCTCCATTAAATTTATTGATTGAAGTGTCAAAAGAACACATTAGCGTAGTTTTTACGTTGCACAAAACGACATTAGCACCCTATCAATGCTAAAGAGACATTAGCTAGAACTATTTTGTGTTCCAATTTTAAATTTAATGAACTTTAAAGTTTTAATGTCTCATTACTAAATGTCGTCTTTAAAAAATCTTTGTGCAACTGAGCGTGAGACAACTCTTTTTAAGTGCCTCCCGAATACATCATTTTATTTGCATTCATTTAAAAACGATAAATAATCTTTATAAAGATTGATATTACACTTAGTACTAAAGCTTGTCTAATGATAGATGCCAAATATTATAATTTTTGGATTTGTCGTTGTGAAGAAAACTGAAAAATGTTTTAGTATGGAAAATGCAGAATTCCTCAAAATCTCCATACAAAACACCAATTTCATAGGTAAAGACCTAATATTTAACTGAGGAAACGATCTTGTATGACGTTTGCGTACACTCTCTGATGGTTTTCTCATAAAAGAACACAATACAGAAAAGCCAATTATTTTTGTCCATAACGAGTCCATAAAAGTTGTTTGAAATTTTCATAATTCTTTTTTTCTTTATTTCTTGGTAAAGATACATGATAACAAAGATCCATAATTTATTTAGCAAAATACTTTTTAAATAAATTTAAAAAATGATAATTGAGTAGAAAATTTTAACACTTATCTTTAATGGGTAGCAGTACATTGCTATTGTAAGGTGGTATAAGAGGAATCTTATACCACCTAGCAATAGCAATGTACTGCGACTTTTGTACCCGATAAATGGCAATAGGCTCGCCACTTATTACATGGGACCTAACTTAATTGGCGAAACGTGGGTGCTAGTTCACCTCTGCCTACACCTTCGGGGATATAGACGTGATTTATGTATGTATGTATATTTTTGTAATTTAATTTACTAGTAGTAGGTTTGATCCCTCCGCCTGTACCACTGAGTTTGAATAAAACTTATGTGCATTGTGAATATCGCTTGCCTCACATTGTGCCCGGTGCATGGCAACAGGCTCGCCACCTGTTACACGGGGACTTAACATATCTGGCGAAATGTAAGCGTTTAACACTTCTGCCTACTCCTTCGGGGAAAGAGGCTGTTGTTTTGTTATGTTATGTAATTTATAACCAGGTATCAACAAAGAGATCCGACGTTGGACCAAGGTCCAAGATAATGGCAAGCGTATCTTGAGACTTATGTGGCAGTGGGCAGGATACTTGGCGAGGTATGAAGACGACAGGTGGAGTAGGTCCTTAACAGAATGGTGGCCAAGGCAGAAAAAGACGACGAGGTCGACCTATAATGCGATGGGTCGACGACATCGAGCGAGTCGCGGTGAAGACCTGGGGACGGATCGCGCAGGACCGGAAAGATTGGCACAAGAGAGAGGAGGCTTATGCCCTGCAGTGGGCGGTAATGGGCTGATATGATGTTGATGATGATGACCAATTAATCACTTTTTTAAATGTACTAGGTACTTAATTTAAAAACAATAGACAGCATTTATACTCCTGATTTTACAATTTTAGTACACCGATCCTTAATAATCCTTTTTCAATATTTGTCCTATTTCACCCCTTTCAATCCCATTAGAAACTGCTAACCCAAAACAAAATGTAATGATCAAATAATTCTGCAAACGAAATGTAAAACGCAAAATAACAATTTAAAATAAAAATTTAATTAACCCAGTAAACGAATCATCAGAGCGGAGGATTGTTTATTTAGGTTAGATCGAAGGTCGCTTTACACCGAGGCGGAGGTTTTCAGGTAGAAACGCTGAGGTATGTGTAAGTTGAATTATAATATCTTAATGAAGGTGTTGGTTACACCGCAGCTGTGTTGTCGTAACTTGCACTATTTTTAGGCCAATTAAGTAAGTAAACAACTAGTTTTATTATGGGGTTCTAATTTCAACCCGGAATTGGCGGCCCACACTCCTTATGGTTGATTCCATGAGGAAGACCTGTGCCCAGCAATTGAACTTATATGGGCCAAGGACTCAAAATTCTTGACGAACAGCCACACCTATGATGTATTACTTTAATAATTTAAATTTATTTTCTTTATTTCTTACTTAATTAGCAATTACTACTTGGAATTATCAGAAAATATTGTGTGTTAATAAACCACTAAACAGTGGTAATAAACCACTGTACCATAAAAATAAAAAATACCAGCGAACCCCTTGTAAGAAATATGTAAATGCTTAAGTAATTTATTCATTTTTATTTTAAACACTAGCAGATAGATAGATTTAATACACACTTATATAGCTAAAGCTTATATAGCTTATATGGGCTGGCCACACTAGCCGCAGAACCGACAACCGTTGGGGTAAACGAGTTCTGGAGTGGAGACCGCGCCTCGGCAAGCGTAGTGTAGGGCGCCCTCAGGTCAGGTGGAGTGACGATTTGCGCAAGGTGGCTGGCAGGAGCTGGATGCGAGAAGCCGAGAATAGATCGAAGTGGCGTAAATTTGGGGAGGCCTACGTCCAGCAGTGGACTGCCATAGGCTGACGATGTACGATGTGAATGCTAAAGTATACAACAGTTTCATTCAAGATGCTATCCTAAAATAGTGCAATAGTTACAGCATGACAGTAAAACACAGCTAACAAACTCTTGGGATGAAATTTTACATGATCCTAACTTAATACTTTCTGCGTACGTATTATTGCTTGTATTTTATATAAATTATATATTAGGTCCTTACCTATGAAATTGGTGTTTTGTATGGAGATTTTGGGGGTGTCTGCATTTTACATACCAACATTTTATTAGTTTTCTTCACAACGACAAATCCAGAGAATAATATTTGGCGTGTATCATAAGACAACCTTAAGCGATATGTGTGATATCAAACTTCATAAAAATTATTTATCGTCTTTAAGTGAATGCAAATAAAATGATGTATTCGGGAGGCACTTAAAAAGAGTTGTCTCCGTGTCCAATTTTAACACAATTAAACATACAACAATTTATGAAAATAAATCAAAAGAGCTCAAAAATATGGTCTATTTTAAGAGGAGGTAATTATTTTTTAAGAATACTCTGAAACTTGATAGTTACAGACAAAATACTAAGACAGAAAAAAAATACCAATTTCATAGGTAAGGACCCAATATTTAATTCCAACACTCCAATCGAAATGTACGAGGAATGTGATGAGAGTTTACGGTGTAAAAGATATATGTAAGGATCGTAGCTAGTGGAAAGAAGTAATCAATGCTCATTTAAATCATCGTACTGTCCCGTGTTGGTCCGGGCACCAAAATAATGTACCAACTGCTTTTCATATCTAGCATGTCGTAAAAGGCGACTAAGGGCGTATTGGGTAGGTACTGGGTCTGTGATTGTGTAGGCGATGAGCTAGCCACTAACTTCTCTTTCACTATTTTTCATCTGACTAAACCCATATTTTTGTTTGGCTAAATGTGATCTTAAGGAACACAGTGCTCGTTGGACTCTGCCTACCCTGCGGGATCACAGGCGTGATTGTATGTATGTATGTATGTATGTACAGTCCTGTGCAACGCAAATGACGTGCGGGCACAGCTAGTACATTATAAATTGATTTCTAACATTTCTTTTAGTCTTCTAAAAGAAACAAGATGCGATAGCAAGATTTCCTTTACAAAAAAATGTTGCTTCCGTCCTCTCCATGAATTCGCTGTGTTGTTTGTTCGACTGACGAAGTTGTTAGTGCCACTGCCGTGATCAGCCGAGGCCCTTTGTCTCGACTCCACTCATTTCCAACACTCAAACGAGGTCAGAAAGTCAGGTTTTAAGTATGGTGCACGACATTCATTTGTTTGTTCGGTTTCTTATAAAATGTGAATTTTCAAAAAGGCCAGGAGCCTTAAAAATAATCATCAAGCCGAATTTTGCAGCTTACTGGTGACGAGTCGGAAAAGTTTTGGTTTATGGGGAAACTGGAAATGGGGATGTAATTTTGGATCAGACATTGCTTTGGAATTGATTATCTATTAGTTTTAACAGGTAGGATTCGTATTTGTTAGTTAATTTATCAAGAAGTTATTGTTAAGACCTCCACCGTGAGGATAGGCGTAGTGGTTAGTACGCTTTGGCTTGCAATATCGAAAACAAAGCTATCTTCGCCATGGTCACTGGTCAGGCATTGGAAGAGTGACCAAGACATTGTGATCTATAACTCCTCCGTGCTCCGCAAAGCACGTTATGCCGTTGGTCCCGGTCTTGAAAGCGTTTCTACCTACCAACCCTCATTGGCACAGCGTGGTGTTATCACGGCCCATACCTACTCATGTATTTGTTTCCACGAGGACGGCCTGTGCCCAGCAGTGGGATGTATTTAGGCTGAGGATGGGATGAAAATGAAAATGAAAACCTGTTTGACCTGTTTGACGACCTCCGTGGTCGAGTGGTCTGTATGCCGGTCTCAAGGCGTCGCCATCTCAAGAGGTTCTGGGTTCGATCCCCGGTGGGTGCAAATGTTTGGGTGATGAATTTTCAAGCATTTGTTCTCCAGTCTTGGATGTTTATATATATTCAGGATATTTGTATGTATTTATCTATTAAATATATTTATCCGTCATCTAGTGTCCGTAACACAAGCAGCATTAGTTGC
Organism: Parapoynx stratiotata; assembly: GCA_910589355.1. Classification (NCBI taxonomy): domain Eukaryota; kingdom Metazoa; phylum Arthropoda; class Insecta; order Lepidoptera; family Crambidae; genus Parapoynx; species Parapoynx stratiotata. The sequence continues at coordinate 11,685,955 of OU342481.1, forward strand.
TTAAAATGGGGCTAGTTGATAGGTGTGAATGTTTGAAGATATTATTATTATTATATTTCTAAAAAAAAAAAATATCCTCAGCCTATACACGTCTCACTGCGGGGCACTGGCCTTCCTCATGGAGCAACACATGAAGAGTATGGGCTGCCAAAAATGAAAACATCGAATGATAATATCAATCGAAGATTAGTTTCTACCTATCCTATTTACACTACCACAGTGCACATCTCATTCTAATGGGCACTATACGAAACAATGCTGTTTTATAACTTGTAGGTAACATCTAGTAGGTCGCTCTGTTTTCCTGTTTTTAATTTGTTTCATTTTTTTGTACGACGTAGACCACCTGATGTTAATCGGTTACAGAGAAGAAAACGTAAAATTGATAGTCGTTAGTTGATAGCATAAAAGGCGAGCTTTCCTGCTCCGAACATAACGCAGTGAAGTGTTTTTTTTTAACGGTAAGTGACGGTAAGTGACGATAAAGCCGAAGGTGGAAGCGAGCTTCACCTCTAATCCTCAACAACTGAGGAACTGGCTATCTTTCCTCTGATTGCCTGAACACAACAATGCTATAACATTGTTATTATAGCGACAGATTTATGTAAGACGTTGGTAGCTAGCCAGGCGGGCTCAGAAGCCCTACCGCCCACCAAACCGAGCAGAAAAACTCCTGCCCCCATATGGAATCCAACCCCGGACCTCCTTATCAACACCCGTTGGTGTCAACCACTAGACCAGAGAGGCGGTCGCAACCTTTTTGACGGCCCGCGTGGTCGAGTGGTTCAATTCCCGGTAAAGACAAATGTTCGAGGCACTTGTTCTAAAATGTATAATTATGTATTATTTTTCCGTCATCTAGGTATCCAGCGGTAGTATCCAGTAGGATGCTTACTAAAATGACTCTGCTGTGGTGTCGTGTGCGTCGGGTCGCTACATTCCCTCAAATATGGTTGAGTGAAGCGATGGCTGATTCATGCGTCATGCCTGTGAACAGGTGCCACTGTCGGTGTCTGGTCACACTCATGCTTGTCTGATTGGTAGAAATTCTCTAATTAATAATATTTGCTTCGGGACAGTATGGCGCGGCAAGTAGTTAAGATAGTTATTTATCGATATGTAGATACTGCTTTTTTAGATTATACTTTAGACTATGTGTACATGTTTGTGATGGAAAATGTGGTAAACTGCAGAATATTATTTAAAAAATTTATTTTTCTTTTAAACTTCATTGGCGTTGTAGTTTATGACATTTTTTAATATAATGCTAATGTAAAGGGAGGGTTGAAACTTGCTGAGTTTCTTGCCCGTTCTTCTCAGAACAAGGCCTTCTGGTAGTTTTTGTGAGCGGATGGCGTAGATTTTTCTCTTTCACGTAATATTGTAAAATGTTTATGACATTCATAAGCATGCGCTAAGACGCATCTAAACTGAATTTTGAAAAATGATTTTGAATTTTGAATTTTGATGGCGGGAGTCAAGTTGAGACGGTCGGGGCACTACTCGTTCGAGAGGCCGCGGGACTCGTGGGTTGTATCCCACCGCCTATACCATTGAGTTTGATTAAAATTTATGTACAGATGATTGTTAATATCTCTTGCCTGGTGCATGGCTGTGCCCAGAGCATGGCAACAGGCACAACCACGAAGGTCGTCAAAACTACGTACGTTGGTACTATGTACCTATACTATCCCGGTCATAAATTGTTGGAATTAAAATTAACAATGTCACGTGGGTATTCCCGTGAAAATTTGTTCCCTTGCTAGTGGCGGTTTAAAAGACAATCTATCCATATTTTGATAGCAATATAACGTCATGTTGAAGCTAGAATTTAATCAACGAAGGTCATAGCACAGGCCAGCTAATGAAATTCCTGTCGTTTTATGTCTCAATATGCTAAGCAAATATCGACTTTAAGTCTTTGTAGGCACTAACAAAATGAATAGAATTGAGTTAGCAGCATAATTCTAGTTAAGCTTGAAAGCTTTACTTACAAAAAATGAGTTGGTGGGCTGGGAGACATTTCTGTTAGGAATAAGCCACACCCTTTGTACTGTCTTTGTAATTTGTTGTTTCGTTGTTATGTTTTTCTGTGTACAATAAATTGTTAAATAAATAATAAATGAGTTTATGGAGTTGACGTTTTTGATGTAATAATTAATTTTTTAATGCACCAAAAATAAAGATAAATACAGTTACAAACAAAAGTATTCAAGGGAGGACTTATCCCTAGAAGAGATCACTGCCTGTCAACCCGTCACAGGTGTGTGAGATCTTATTTCGTGACAGGCGACATCAGTGCACAAAAAATAATAAATATAAAATATTTATGTTTAAAAATACTAATAAATATGCACTTTCATCTAAAAACATAGATAAAAACTACAAAATAAATGATTGTTACGAACTGGGCCTTATTTTATAGAGTAATTACCTTTTCTAAGTCTTTTTCCTCTAACTTGTCACTCTCTTAATGTCATTTAAACAAAATTACTTATAAATTCACTAGTGGTTGTGTCAAAGCCCTACGTATCTAAATTACCTTCCCAAATTCCCTTAATTTTCACTCTTTAAATAGCTATCGATAACATGATAATATGCAATATATTATTTATATAACATAGAGTATATAAAATTATAAAAATATGTGAAAAGAAATTATTTTACATAAAAACATTGAAGAACACTACTGAAGAATTGCACCGATGCACTGTTGGACTTAGGGCCTGTTTCACAATCGACTGGTCAGTTCTGAGTAGCTTACTTAGCAGATCATTTGACAGTTGTAATAGGAAATTTATGTCAAATGAAATGCCAAGTAAGCTATTCAAAACTTACTCGTCGATTGTGAAACAGGCCCTTAAAATTGAAATATTACTTACAAAATAAGCACGATCATCAACAAATACTATAATAAGGCCCGATTTTTCAATCCTCAGATAAAATTATCCGCCATTTAAAACTATCACTGTCACTTTCTAAAGTCATAAAAAGAAAAGGGACAGAGCTAACATTTGTCTGAAAGATAGTTTTATCTGAGGATTGAAAAATCGGGCCTTAGTTTTATTATTTTTGATTACAAACTGCCAATATACACTATGAAAAAAATTAAGATTGCCGTTTTAATGAAAGCAAAGAACGCAGGTACCATTGATAATTCGAATAAAAACTTTAAATATCGTTTTAATATACTTACAAGGTAGTTGGTCACTATTGCTACCTTTTATTTATTTCATAAGAAAAACCAACAGTTAATATTAGGTCCTTACCTATGAAATTGGTGTTTTGTATGGAGATTTTGGGGAATTCTGCATTTTCCATACTAACATATTATCAGTTTTCTTCACAACGACAAATCCAGAGATAATAATATTTGGCATGTATCATTAGACAAGCTATAGCAATATGTGTGATATCACTCTTCAAAATAATTATTTATCGTTTTTAAGTGAATGCAAATCAAATGATGTATTCGGGAGGCACTTAAAAAGAGTTGTCTCCGTGTCCAATTTTAACACAATTAAACTTACAACAAATTATCAAAACAAATCAAAAGAGCTCAAAAATATAGTCTATTTTTAGACGAGGTAATTATTTTTTAGGATTACTCTGAATCTTAATAAATTACAGACAAAATACTAAGACAGAATAAAAACACCAATTTCATAGGTAAGGACCCAACAACAATAGTAACACTAACAATGGACATACAAAATTATAAAGCCAATAACAGGTTTCTTGTTCATCACAATAAATTTAGAATTCAATACGAACGCGTAACAATTAGACGATTGACAAAAATAGAGCAGATTAAGTACCAGTTAAAAATAGATTACTTAAATATAAATAATTCCTAATTTAAGTGGATGCTTGCTTAAGAATATAGGAGCTATACATATATTTACATTACAATAAATCCAATCCGCAATGGGCCAGCGTGATGCGACCCACGCTCCTCAGGTGTTTGTCCATTATGAAGGCCTGTGCCCAGCAAAACGTATGCTAGAGGCGATATGTATACGTATAGTGTGTATACAATTAGGTTGACAATCTAGCCCTTAACTACTAACATTTTTACTGTTATACTAACAACGATTGTCAACTGTAGTATATAACAAATAAATAAAAATGTATATCGTGTTTCATTGCTCATATTATGAGGCCTGTTTAATTTATAAATAAGGAAACTCACATGCTCTATAAGCCCTCCTTGTAGTATTCTGAACGGATGGCGTAGTTTTAGTCTTCAAGAAATTTTGTATAATATTTTTTCATTCAAGCATACGTTTAGATCTATGCATCTAAACTCATTAAACGTTTTTGAGTTTTTGATTTTGTTTTATCAATTGAATACGATATTTCTAAAGTCAACCTACATTTCTCCAAATGCAATTTAGAATCTAGAGTTATTTATTTATTTATTGCATCATAATGTACATACAATAGGTTTTAACAGGTACAAGGAAAGAACATTTATAACGACAATAAACGAATACTGTTGGTATTAGTTTTCTGGTATTGGAATAGAATAGGTCACATCATTAAGGTTATTTATTCTGATGGTCTAACCCCGCTAAAGTTTTATTGCGGTAAACCATTACCAGTCTTTGAGATTTGGCATCTAGTTGGTTGTTAGCTTGTGTTACCTCCGAAACCCATTGCGATCGCACTTCTAATAGTTTTATAGTTACTCACTTAGGTTTTGTTCGCACTGCGATTTTTGTCTCACTTCTGAAATACATTCTAGATTGAAAAATAATCGCGCGAACACATTGAATCCAATGAAAGAATCCATAAGGGCGAAAAAATAATTACTCGTATAAACGCAATTTTGATATGCGGTGCTGTTTTTCCGCGCGCTACCATACGATAAAGAAACTAAAAAATGTTTATAAAAGAACACTATTTATCTATATCTACATAATATTTATAACCACCTATTTATTATCTCTTCTTCTTCTTCTAGCCCTTTTCCTACTCTAGGTGGGGTCGGCACAACATGTCTTCTTCTTCCATTCTCCTCTGTCACTCGTCAGCTCAGCATCCACTTCTTTTATCCTCACATAATTCTTCACGCATTCAATCCATCGCTTTTTTTGTCCACCACCACCTATTTATTATCTATGTCCAATTAACTAATCATCAAACCACCTATTATCTCATCAACAACCTCTGCTCGTCCAGTGCTGGACATAGGTCTCCCCTAATGCACGCCACCGCTCTCGATCTTCGGCCGTTCTCATCCAGCCCACTCCAGCCAACCTACGAATATTGTCATCCCATCTTGTCTTAGGGCGTGCCACCCTGCGTTTGCCGAGTCGCGGTCTCCACTCAAGAACTTTACGACTCCAACGGTCGTCAGTTCTACGGCCAATGTGACCAGTCCACTGCCACTTCAGTTTGCTAATACGGTAGGCTATGTTGGTGACTCTAGTTCTCCGTCGGATCATTCCCTACCACCATACCTACTATCGTTCCACCTATTATCTATGTCTAATTAATTTGAGTAAAAACGAGAAGAAAATACTCCGCTGTAGGTCACATCTTTCCTATCGCATATAAAAACTGCGCAATTGAAAATCGCAGTGCGAATAAAGCCTTAACTACGGTTTATGGGCAACCTTAGGACTAAACGCGATTCCATATTCACAAATGTCGGCTTTCGCTTCTAATGTTATACTTCCTAATGTCTTATTGAGTCGACGATTTACCTCCATTGACTTTAAACGCGGTTCTAAATGGAACTAGTGAATGTATAGAAAAGGCCGATTTGGTATTTATGAAAGCTAGGCTACTTCAACTTAACTGTGTAATAAATTATAATAATAATAATAATAATAATAATATCCTCAGACATTCACACCTATCAACTAGCCCCATTTTAAGCAACTAATGCTGCTTGTGTTACGGACACTAGATGACGGATAAATATATTTAATAGATAAATACATATAAATAACCAGAATCTTCAATTCAATTCAATTCAATTCAATCTAAGCTTTTTACAATACCTACTCTTACAATCCCAACTGTCATTCTTTAGATAGTGCCCAGTTGATGGAGCAAATGTAGGCCTTAATAAAACATACACAGGAGGCTGGTCACAACAGATCTTATTAGGTTGCAGTGACACGAAACAGCCCCGAACCACTGTAAATAATAATACCTACTCTTGTTAACGTCAAAGATATAAACCGTTTGATTTCCAGGAGACTGTTTTTGAGAAAAGTACGCATGAAACTAAGCGAGTTTTTATTACATTCATTGTTTTTTTTATCAATGAGATATAATGGAACTAAGTTATATAATATAAAAATTAAAAAGCTTCTTCATCATTAGTAGTCACTAGGTTTACTAGAATATCTTAAAGAAAATTCGTCATCAGCCTATATACGTCCCACTGGTGGGACAGGCCTACCTCATGGAGAAACACATGAGGAGTAAGGGCCGTAACACCACCACGCTGGCCCAATGCGGGTTGGTGGGTAGAAACGGTCACTAATGCGACCGGGACCAACGGCTTAACGTGCCTTCCGAAGCACGGAGGAGCTCGAGATCACCAAGTCTTGGTCACCCATCCACGGCCTGACCATGGTGAAGGTAGCTTTGATTACGACCGAAGCCAAAGCGCACTGACCACTACGCCACCGAGATCCTCTTAAGAGAAAGAAAATTAAATAATGTTTTTTTTTTCACATAATAAAATGACAGGTAAGCTCTTGGCCTTCATCCCACCTGATGGGAAGTGGAGACGTGGAAGTGGAGACAAGATGGAAGCGAGCTTCACCTGTAATCCTCGACATCTGAGGAACTGGCTATCTCACCTCTGATTGCCGGAACACAACAATGCATATAACATTGTTATTATGGCGACAAATTTAGGTAAGATGTTGGTAGCTAGCCAGGCGGGCTTAGAAGCCCTACCACCAACTAAACCGAGCAGAAAAACTTCTGCCCCCATGGGGAATCGAACCCGGACCTCCCGATCAACACCCGGTGGTGTGAACCACTAGACCAGAGAGGCGGTTACGTCGGTTATGTCGTTAATAATAATCAAATATTTGAACTCAATTTATATCCGACAAAAAACATAGTCAAACTCGGATTCTGAAAGGTTTTCACAAGTCGGGGGTAGCCCCCAAATGGTTCATTCAATACTATGAAAAGTTTGAGGGTTGTAAACTTACCCTTAAGTGCAGTTAGGGTAAATTGTGACTTCTTATCTCTGGCACTTTGGACGCCATCGGCTTTTAGAGAGGTAATGTATCGATGTGGGTCGAATAAACAGACATTAATCAAATTGACAACACGAGAAATTGTATGTGAATATTATGTAGTATTGCCTATATACATGTCGTCATTATTATTATAATAGTTTTTGTAGAGAATCCTTGCGAGATTACCTTTCGTTATGTCTACTCTATGTCAACATTATTTAAATCTCTTCACGAGTCCGTTTTTCAAATTAAAAAACGGACGGTCCGTCGTTCAAATTAATGTGACCACATCGTCGAATTGATCATTTTATGATGTGACCTGCCACATCGTAAAAAGTAATACGTACTTTTAAGGTTTCTTGGCGATGTGTAAATTAAATAGCAATATATATTATTGCTATTTAAATTAAAGTCTTTTCTTCAACATTGTAATGTGTTGACAAATAACCTGACAAATTCTATCTTATGGCCACGACATAACAATTTAAACAATTTTATGATTATACTTCCACTTTAAATGACATGGTTTGGTACTACTTCTTGTAAGTTTAATTAAAAACCTGTGTCAGAAGAGTACGCTCCTTGCTGTGGTGCTTTTAGTGCGAAGATTATTTATTGATATTTAGTAAAATAAAAAAAATAAAAAATAAATAATGAATTTAAACAAACTCAAAATCAAAAGTAAGTGTAAATGTTGAAAAAAGATCAAAAGTAAGTGTAATGTTGAATACGAGAATATAAGTGCATATGTAAATATTTGAGTATGATAGTGTGTGTGTGTGTGTGTGCGTGCGTGGGTGTGTTGTGCGTGTGTTATATTTATCAAATGTATGTGTAGACTTTAGCGTGTGCATCCGCGATAGGATTCGGAAAAGTTAAGTATAGATATGCATGTGCTTGCGAAGTAGTGGGTTATTTATATTTTAGTTTTGAGTTAATTAGATTTTAATGGATAGTATACATAAAACTAAGGTATAGTCTGCATTATGAAAACACAAACCCCTAAAGACCAAAGTTGAACCGAATTAGTGCAGTTAGCCTCAATTTCTGAGAGCTGCAATAACAAATGGCTTTTCAAACTGCTGGAGTAACAAACGGGTTGCGGTCACCGCTCGTGTGGTCGTGGATGTTACTGGCCTTTGTGGACTTACCCGTGCGGGCAACGGGTTAAAATTAAATAAGATGTGTGGCCAGAATATTATACTGCTACTGTTATGACTACATTTTCAGTTTAATTTATTCAATTCAATGCTCTCTTTATCTTGCATAATCTTTATTTATTTAATAAATATTAGGTATTAGGTTTGTCAACAGAAGTCGCAATGTGCATACATTTTAGGGTTTTTTTTATGAGAATAGCTTATAGATACTATTATATATTTCAGCGCTAATGTCTACACTGAAATATATAAGATTAATATTATATTGAGGTATGTTTATTATAGTTATTATGTAATGTAAAGTTTAAGAAGTACATACTTTAACTGTATTTATAAACTTAAATATATATAATACAATATGTGCGATGATAAAGGTGAGATTTTCCGATATTTTATGTACTAACGGATGATTAGATTGCAACCTAACCAAACCGTTATTAACAGTGATTAAATTTTAGTATTTGATTTGTATAAAGTTATATTTCATGGTATTCTATAAATATATATTATTTTTGATCTATTTATTTTTATTTTATTATATTATTGTATTTGAATTTTAGTTTTTTATTATCTTTATATTTTTTTTTCCTCTTTTGCACTGGTGTCTCTTCCCTCTCCTTACTAAATCTCACACACCTGTGAAAGGTTGCCTGGCAGAGATCTCTATTAGAGATAAGTCCTCCTTTGCTTACTTTTTGTATTTACTACAATTTTGTTTATTTGTGCAATAAAGATAGAGTTTAATATATAATTGTAAAATTGTATGATCTGTTTGTATAATTCTGGTGTATAAATTAATTTATTTTATGTTTTATTGTGTGTGTGTTTCTTCATGAAGAAGGCCTGTGCCCAGCAGTGGGAGGTAACTAGGCTGAGGTGGATGTTCTTTTGAATGATTTAAGATTATTAATTATGTATGTTACTTGTTTTTAAAAGATTGAGCGCCTTTCTTTATTTCATATAAATATATATAATATTGCTTAGATCTAATTATGCTACTTATTACAGACAAACACCGCATGCAATACATTTTTTTTAAAAAAGATTGATAATGTTCCTAGCTGTTGCTGTTGTCCCGTGTTGGTCCGGGACACAAAAAGAATGTTCCAACTGCTTTTCTTGGCTAGCATGTCGTAAAACGCGTCTAAGAGAGTATTGGGTACTGGGCCTATGATTGTGTAGGCGATGCGCTAGCCACTTACTAAGGCAGCAATAATTTTTTTACTTTTGAGTTATTTTGGTTAAAAAAATGTTTGAAAATATCAAAGGACATTTAACGTTGCATTAAATCAATCCGCTTAACAGGCCAACATTCATACATGACGACAGGTCTTATTAACAGATATAAATTTTTTCCTTCCATTTTAGGGTAATACAGTCAGGTAGTCACATTCTACGATTATCAGATTTTCAGATAATTAAGTGGTAACGTCAAGTGGACGTTGTGAGAATTAAACAGATTTAATTGGAAATCGAAGTCCTACTCGACTTAAGAACTTATTAATCTAACGCGCCAGCTTAACGTAGCGCTGATGTATTTTTAAACATACACACGCTTTAATATCCGACCTAAGAGTTATATACATTATAATATATAACACGGATATGCATATAAAAAAATGAAAATATCGATTCGACCACAGTTAGACATTTACATCCTCTATTGTGGCAGAGATATTTGATAGGACCTCTTTCCTTTGTCGTATTTGGCAGAACTGTCACGTGACAAATGTCAAAGATTATTTTTCTTTTTTTTTTCGTATTTTTTATTCTACACGTAGGTTGGATATAAAATACCATACAGCCAGCCAGATTCATTTCTAAATATACATAAACGACAATTAATTGCGTTTTTTGGTATGAAATCCAACGTTGTAAAAAGTTGACACGCTTGGATACATACAATACAAAAGTATTGAATCCTAGCGTGTCAAAGTTTAAACGTCTACTGTGACGTCACAGCCGTAATTTTGCGACGGAAGGACCAAATAAATTGCTTTCAATTAGTTTGGTTGTATCGTACCGCCGATGCCGCTTTGCCAATTCTTACATAACGATCCAAGCTAATGATAATTTAATTATCATTAGCTCAATTTCGGAAAATGCAATTGTGATGTTATTCTACCTAATGAGCGACTTATGTTTCAGCCAGCCGAGGATTCAAGTTGGCAAGAGATATCTACAGCACGTTGTTCAAAAACTATTTTTAAAAAGGATAATTCCCAAAATCTTCAAAAACATACATTCATACATACAATTGTCCTGATCTCAGCCTATATACGTCCCACTGGGCACAGGCCTTCCTCATTGGACGCATGAGGAGTACGGGCCGGAAACCACCACGCTGACCCAATGCACCCGCATTGGGTCAGCGTGGTGTTGTTCCGGCGTGGTGGTGGTGGGTAGAAACAGTCGCAATAGCGACCGGGACCAACTTAACATGCCTTCCGAAGAACGGAGGAGCTCGTTTTGGTCACCCATCCAAACCCTGACCATGGCGAAGGTAGCTTTGTTTTCAATCAAAAGCCAAAGCGTACTAACCACTAGGCCACCGAGCTCCTCAATACATACTTACATACAAATAACAAATACAATACATACATACAAATAATCACGACTATTATCCCGTATGGTTTAGTCAGAGACTAGACAAAGGCACCGTAAAAGCAGTCCATTGCCATAGTCCGCGCTTCACCAAGCAGTGACTGCGTGACAGGTCACCACCTGTCACACTGAGTCGCCGCTACAAGCTATTGGATAGTTGTGCAGTTCTAAGTCCATTAGTCGCCTTTTACGACACCCACAGAGACAGGAGCCCGTCACGGCACATCAGAAACGTTTATAATTATCATCTAATTAGCATTGTTATACAAAATTAAGTCTTAATGAACAGTACATAAAGTAATAAACAGCTTAGACACACGGGAAAACGTGATAGAACTAGTCGCTACGGGCTTACGTCGCGAGGGGTAATTGTGTGATCCCGTTTAAAAGTTTGTAATAATCAAATACACAGTTATTTTGTTTGACCTACATTATATACCTTCACATTTCATCAAATTGTCATCACTTTAATAATTTGATACAGTCAAACCCACAGATATGCTTTTACACAGATAACGCAAGCTTAACGATTCGCATAGAAACCAAGCGTGTCAACTTTTGAACGCCTACTGTGACGTCACAACGGTAATTTTGAGACGGGACATACAAACTGATTGAAAGATACCGATGCTGCCGATCTCCCTCCGCAAATTATCACACAACGAGGCATTTTTTTTAGTTTTTGCTGCCATTCGGACGCGCGTAGACTAGTTAGCAGCGGCCAACCCCAACGTTTTGTCGGGGTTTCGGACACACGAAGTACATTATGGCTGTTTAAAAAAGGCTAACTGTTGAGTTTCTTGCGGCACTTCTTCTCAACAGGCCATTCACGTCGAAGTGCTAGTAGGAAAAAAAATATTGACGTGCAAAAGTATTTCATGTAAATCTAATTGCAGAATAAATGATTTCACTTCACTTCACTTCACTTCACTTCACTTCACTTCACTTCACTTCACTTCACTTCACTTCACTTCACTTCACTTCACTTCACTTCACTTCACTTCACTTCACTTCACTTCACTTCACTTCACTTCACTTCACTTCACTTCACTTCACTTCACTTCACTTCACTTCACTTCACTTCACTTCACTTCACTTCACTTCACTTCACTTCACTTCACCTCACTTCACCTCACTTCACCTCACCTCACCTCACCTCACCTCACCTCACCTCACCTCACCTCACCTCACCTCACTTCACTTCATTTCATTTCATGCATTTGCGTCATCTATGTAAATGTATTATATATCTGTGCTCACACCTATTGTTGTAGGTAAATCTCTTTTTTGCTGTTCTAGTCGTAAGTTCCGTAAGCGTCCTTCACACGGAACGGCTCAGAGTTTTTCTATTACGCTTAAAATAGAGCTTTGTGTTATTGCAATAAAGTTCATTTTTTCGTTTCACTTTTTTGATTCAGCATTCAAAATAGCAAAAGGAGTGAAACATGAAAATAAACCGTATTGTGTGAAAGAACGCCTAAAGTTCTTTTTGGTTTTGTTACATCAAAACTTTTTGTTACATCAAAAATTACATCAAAATAGGCTAGTTGACTCATACCAAAAGTTATGAAAATAATGTCTAATTTACATAGTATTTAGTGCAAGGGTTCGAAATATACCAAGTTGAATAAATATAAATAAGGGATTGCTGTAGAAATTCAATTTAAACATGTTTTATTTTAACTTTTCTTTCATCTGCCAAAAACGCTATCCGCCATGTTCGTGAAATTGGTGAAGTCACGCGTCATGTAAACAATTACTACGCATGGTCAAAATCCGTCAATCAGTTGCAACCCAACAAACATGTCTGTCGGCTGTGTCACCCTGTGTCACGCATGCGTATTCATTGTTTTCCAAAATTGCCACGGCACAGACAATTCATAGATCATAATGGCCGACAGTGTTTTTGCATCAAGCAAAAACGTACTTTAAAATTTATTATGATAAAGGCTCAATTGATATACTTCATTTTCATTTACAGTAAATGTAGAACCCTTGGCAACAACTGTATAGCTACAATGATTATTTTAATGATTATTATGTGAGGTTCAAAATAAAATCTCTTATAATAAGGTTCTTCTTTCATTCTTTTTAGGCCACTTGATTTACTTAGGGTTATTGCTTTATTTTAATATTTTTTGTATGATTCCGTCATCTTGAAATTATTTCTAATCATAATTTGACAGCTGCTAGAAAAAAAAATTCTATATTTGCTAAGCTTGCTAAGTTCCAATAAATCCACGAACGCATAACAGAAGTTCTGATGTATCTCGTATGTAATCGGAAAATCATTAAGTGCTCGTTGAAAGCAATTTGTATTCGCACACCGTATTCGTCTTTGTAAAGTTGGGCCTTTACTAATCAGATTTAGAGATTGTGTTGTAATTATGCTGGTAACATTTCACGCTGGGTACGTTTTCACCGAGCTGGGGGAGCTCGGTAGCGTAGGTGTTAGTACGTTTTGGCGCTTTTCGATCGAAAACAAAGCTACGCTTGCCATGATCAGGCCGCGGATGGGTGAAAACTTTGTGATCTCGAGATCCTCCGTGCTTTGGAAGGCACGTTGTGACGTGGTGGACCGGTAATAAAATAAAGGCGTAGGTTGTCACTTATATATTTTACAAAACTTAAGGTATTCTGAAACAATTTTCAAAAGTTAAATTACACTCTCACAGTTATGAATTTGACCACAATCGCACGTGGCCCCTTACGTATCCTCTGTAGTACTTAATGTTTATCTAGCCACTATTCATCGGAAACTAAGTGCCGAAATAATAATGACCGGCCAAGGGTGCCGGGGTGTAGGTAGCCTGTTTGGAAAAGTATCTCTTATTATGATTATGTTATTATCTTCTTTCATCTGTTTATAGGTTTATTTTATAATATTCTATTTATTTGACAGTTGAACCATTTTATAGTACAACAATATCTTTGTATTTTAAAATATAAATTTTAAATTACAGAGATACCTGCAATAATTTATAAAAGTAGATTTGATAGTATTTGCTATGTAGTTTTAAAAGGAATACACAGTATTCAAGCTTTATAATGTTTGAATAATATGCCTGGTTATCGTAGATACCAGACTAGTATTTAATTAGAAAATTAAGACACGAAATATTATCACTCGGTTTCGAAGGTATCCTCACAAACTTTAACTTTTTTTACCGTTACTCCGACGGTTTAATGGGGCATGAGCATAATCATGTATGCCCGATAATCCACGTAGGACGTACGTAAACACTGAAATTGCTTGAAAGAAACACTTGAAATGTCTAATTGCTGAAAACGCAAGTCACTGACGGTCCCCAACGAATCGCACACTTATCGCAGTTTGCGTGCACGAGTTCACCACTTGACGACCGTACGACGTATTTACTATGCCTTCCAGACACGTAGCACTAAAAAACAATATGATTTCCACTACAAGGAACGCGTAAAATATTAAAGACTCGAACGGGGAACGATCCCAATTCGAACCCCCTTTCACTGACAAACCAGGATCTGACAAGCCCTCCTATTGGTTGACCGAATCTATCTGTGGGAACGCAAAGGAATCTAAGACATACAGCCTTGCCGGAACTCACATTCACAGTTATAATTTTAGTTTTGTGGAAAAACATAATGAAACGTTAAGTTAAAAACAAATATGACCGTTGTATAGTAGGAACGACCCAGGTTCGAACCCACCTTAATGAAAATAGCCTTATGTGGCGAAAAAACTTTTAATTGTGGAAAACCCAAAGAATGAAGACCCAAACTCATATCTTTGACCCAACTTTTTAAACATTAAAACATAAAATTTGCGCTGTCATTGTGACATTGACGACACGTCAATGCACGACGCTACAATATCCCCCTTCCCGGGTAAGAATTCACGTAGTGAATTCGCCTTTGACGCCCACGTCAAACCCGAATCCCTCTACGCAATACCAGCAAAGGTAAAGGTAAACAAATATAAGCTACCGCTCAGCGTGTAACTTTGTATAAAAGCACCCAAACTGTGCAAAATTTTCCCGCAATGAATTGAGTAAACAAACATATTATATGACAACACAATCTCCCACTACACTATGGAGCGTGTCCGCCAGGTGACATTGCGAACCCTCAAACACCCCATATTAGATATTGCTTGTCCTCCCGAATCCACGCATAAAACAGACTTATCCAATTTTACCAGAAATATGCTAATGAAAACTAGACTACATAAACTCTAGCTCTAATAGCATAACAATCCTACATACTGTATTATAGAACATTGACGTGTTGAAATTGCGTCAACGAACAGTAGCATGCTTTTAAATAGACAAAATAAACAGAATTATTTTGCCGTTAAACAATTATAAAAGAACCTTAACACGTTTATATAGTGTTAACGAACAACGAATGTAGTCGGAAAAAAAAAACGATAGAACGTTGGGAGAAACAAGCAATAACGTCACTATCTGATGACATTAGTGTAACCTATAGTCGGTTTTTACGACACACCAGGTGGAACGGTGGGGTGGGTATTCTACAGCCGCCAGACCCACGGCGAGCGGATTTTACATCAATCCGATGACACATCTAAAATTTTAAAATCCTTGATATGCCATTTACCGATAGACTTGCCATTTTCGTTTTCAAGCTCATATACCAATGGCGAAAGCTTCCGAACAATTTTACATAATTCATATTTTGGCGCTAATTTAGCAGAAAAATATTTATTGGCGTCGCTATTTCGATATGTACGCTTCCATATGTAATCGCCCACATTATACGAAATATCCCGCCGTTTTTTATTATAATTTTGGACGTTTTGCTGGTGCGCCTTGAGAAGCGAGGACTGAACTTCCTTAAAAATGACATTCAAATGACCCAAATTTGACTGGAAAGCTTCACGTGGTGACACGATAATTTCATCCAAATCACAAAATTCGCCATAAACATTGCCATCTGCAACCGCCTCCCTACCATGGACGAGCATAAACGGCGTATATTTTGTCGCCTCGTTCACGGAAGTGTTTAATGCGAATTGAATTTTATGAATGTTTACGTCCCACGTTCTGTGATCGTTCTCTACGAAAGAGGCAACAGCCGTCATAACCGTCCTATTGTATCTCTCCACGGTATTTACTTGGGGACAGTATACAGGGCCCAAATGCACCTGCGGAATATTATATTTTTCATACAACGCCCTAACCTCCTGACCAACAAATTGAGAACCGTTATCGGACATGACAGTCTGCGGGATACCAAGAATAAGAAAAACATTATCCTCCAGGCGCTGCGCAATCACTTTTCCCGTAGCTCTACGCAGAGGAAACAACATACAGTATTTGCTGAATATACAAACAACGACCAACAGAAAGGTATTTTGTTGACGGGACAAAGGCAGTGGACCAACCAAATCAATGCTGATGCACTGGAAAGGACGACAACAAATTTTAGGTTCACCCATAAAACCGGGTGTGGACAGATTACTATGTTTGAAAGCGTTACATGTATTACATTTTTTGACAAACTCGACCGTGTCTTTGTACATATTAGGCCAAAAATATCTTAACTTTAATTTCCTATATGTTTTTGCGACGCCTAAATGAGCCGCCGTAGGCACAGAGTGGTTTTCAACAATTATGGCCTCCCTGGCCTCTAATGGTACTACTTCTTTCCACTGAAAATCATTAGAAAGTTTATTTTTACTTTTAGTGAAGCGCAACAACTTGCCTTCCACTAATTGGAAATTTGGGCAGGCAGTAGGCCTATTAGTACAACGCTGAACAATATTGTTGTACCAAACGTCGTCAGAGGACGAAATATTTAATGCAGCCACAGGGACTGCACGCGAAAGTGCATCGGGTACGATATTTTGCGCACCGCTACGATGCTCAATAGTAAAATTGAACTGCGAAAGTCTACAACCCCACCGCGCTAAGCGACCTGTAGGGTTTTTGAGGTTTAGAAACCATTTTAAACTTGCGTGGTCCGTTATAATTTTGAAAGGACGACCATTATCTAAATATGGCCTAAAACATTCCACAACGTGTACAACTGCTAACGCCTCTCTCTCTGTGGCTGAATAATTACGCTCCGTTTGCGACAAAGAACGACTGCAAAATGCGACTGGATGCTCTAAATTGTCATCCATAATCTGTGACAGCGCGCCGCCGATACCGTAATCAGATGCATCGCAATGCACAATGAAATCTTGTGAAAAATTTGGACAAGCCAACACTGGGGCAGAAGACAGTGCCGTTTTCAACTCATTGAACGCTTTATCAGCCTCTGGCGACCATCTGAACGGCGGAGCACTCTTTTTGGTCGACGTGAGCGCATTCAAAGGACCCGCGGTGTTACTGAAATTTTTTATGAAGCGTCTATAATATGAGGCAGTTCCTATGAAGCGTTTTAGCTCTTTTCTACAAGTGGGGACGGGAAAATCGACAATGGCCTTCACCTTGCCTGGATCCGTACGCAAACCATGCTCGTCAACAACATGACCCAAATATTTTAATTGTTTACGAAAAAATTGACACTTTGACATATTAATTGTGAGGTTAGCTTGCCTCAATGTCTCTCTAACTTTGTGGAGAAGGTCCAAATGGTCATGGAATGAAGAGGAAATGAGAATCAGGTCATCCAAATATACAAATACTCTATTATTGTTGACATTTTTATCATTAGTTTCAAATTTATTGAACACTGGACCAACGAACTCTGGACCAAACAAACTGTCCATCAAACGCTGCTGAGTAGCAGGAGCAGAAGCAAGACCAAAGCTCATGACCTTGAATTGATACAAACCCCTACCCGGGATAGTGAAAGCAGTCTTTTCCCTTGAACTCTCTTCCAAAGGGACTTGAAAGTATGCAGACTTCAGATCAATAGAAGAGAGGTACTTAGCATTCCTGAGTTGATCCAGGATATGGCTTATATAAGGCATTGGGTAAGCATCATGCTTTGAAATAGAATTAAGCTTTCGGCTGTCTAAGCAAAACCGAGAAGAACCATCAGCTTTCATGGCCAGAGTGACAGGGCTATTCCAAGCACTGCTGCTAGGTTCCACCACATCATCCTTTAACATCTGATCCAAGTGCTCATTCAACACTTTCAACTTGGCTGGAGAAACTACATAATAACGCTGTTTTATTGGTGCATGATCGCCTGTATCTATTTTGTGGCTGACCAAATGAGTTCTGCCTAGACCCCTCACCTCGGCAGAAATCTCTTTATATTGAGATATGACCTCCATAGCCTGCGCTTGCTCAACCCCAGACAATGTGCTCAAATCATGCAAAGCTTTCTCACAAGCCACAACAGTATGCACTTGCTCACTACTGGACAAAAATTCACCACCTTTCAACAGTGACAATACATCTGGAGCAATATTAAACTCCTTCCAGAAATTGAGACCAAAAAGCAAATCTGTGGACACATCAGGAACAATGAAAAATTTTATGACACAAGTTTTTTCATCAACTGTTACCGGCAGATACATATAACCAGTCACAGGAGAAGAAGAACTATTAGCTGTTTTAATATATTGTAAATTATTTGATTTATGAATTTTTGCCAGACCATTAAAGAATTTCATTGCGTTGTTTCCTATTATTGAAATCTCAGAACCTGAGTCTAACAAACCTCTGAATCCCAAATCATATATTTTTACTTTTAGATAGGGGCGAACATCCCCTTTTATTGTGTGAACTGTAGAATAGCCACCCTTAGAATTGAAGGAATGAATATTTTTGTTATAAAAAATCCTTGTTTTATATGTTTTAAAGGGAACTTTTTTATTAATATTAACTGTATTTCTATTATTTGATTTCTTACAGTTCACAGTTACAAGTTTTTTGAATTTTTAATAAAATTTTGTTTAGTATTAGAACAATTTGGACAATTTTTGACAGTTACGTCCCTTTTACCACAACTATAACAAATTATTATCTTAGGAGCCCTACAACCTTTCAGAGTATGCCCATTGACACGACAACGAAGACAAAAATCTTTATTTATTAATACTGCTGAAACTTTATTTTGATTAAATTTCTGTTTATTATTGTAACACAAGTCTGGAGCCAAAGAGGAACATGGAACAATGGGTGGTTCACTGAAATTACTACACCTTTCCCTTGCACCTTCAAGAAGTCTACATTTCCTCTTTAGGTCCAACCAGGACTCCACAGGATTCAAAGCCAACTGGGAAGTATAGAAGGGTCTGATATTGAAGAGAACTATGTTTAATTTTTCCTCATCAGTAATAGGCTTAGACAAACGACTGAAATAGTTTTGCATTATGCTTAGATAATTTATTATACTCTCCTCAGAGCCTTGGGTGCGAGACCTAATTTCTTGCATCAACCGATGGTCAAAATCAGTTGGTAAATATTCCTCTAACAATAATAACCTCAATTCCCCCCAATTATTAACCTCTGATTTAATACTCCTATACCAACACAAAGCCTCGTTAGTAAACAACTCTGCCGCTGAAAAGTACAATTTAGTGTCTGAGACACCCCTAGACAAACATAGCTCCTCTAGGCGCTGTAAAAATGATTTCACACAAGATTTCCCATCATATTTTACCCCAAGCTTAAACACAGCTGAGCTACCTTCTGAGGATTGTACATCTACTGGATTAGATTGAATAGGCTGTTGACCAGCTGGTTCAGAGAGACTACTTTTGAAAGTAAACATAATTTTGTCTATTTTTACTAATATATTACCTAAACGGCTTTGGAAAGAGCTGTATAAGGTAGAGAAATTGCTGTCTAAATCATCGTCCAAATTGAGACGACCCAGCCTATGGAACAAGTGATGAGCTAAAGCCTGAATTCTATTTAAGGATTTAAGGGAACCAGCCCTTGCCAAGGAAGAGGCTATCAGCTTGTCCAAGTCATCCAACTTTTTGTGAATAACCTTCAACTCTGAGGAAACATCCTCATCAATACTTAAAATTTCATCAGAGGGAAAATCTTTATTAAGAGCTCGGACTTGAGCTTTTAGAGCCACGACAGTATCTGCTGGTTTATCACCTCTAACCCTCACCTCATACTCCAATTCATCTTTTAAAAGCAAATTAAAAGTTATTGGTCTTTGTTCCATTTTTGTTTTGCAAAAATAAAACCAAAATCAATAAAAAAATATCTTAAAATACAATGTATCACTTTGTATTTTTATATTTAAAATACAATGTACTACCCTGCACTTTAATATTTTAGAAATTAAACCAAAATCAATAAAAAAACAAATATCTTAAAATACAATGTATTACTTTGCTTTTTTTTTTTTATTTAAAATACAATGTACTACCTTGCACTTTAATATTTAAGGAAATAAACCATTGACTTTTATAGTATATCACCCTAGTAGACAAAACAAACTACAGGGATTACTATGGCAAAACAAAATAAAAATAACAAAATATAACAAAATTTTTTTTATATTTTCTTCAAAAAGGCGGAAAGCATACAAACAACAGCAATAAAAGCACTTAACACAGTACAAAGCAGCAAAACTTATGTTGAAACACCAAATAACATCTGACCGTACAATAGAGATATTCATACAACAATACAATAATCTGAGCGAAAATAGACCAGACTATGGGTATAAACCACAGTGCTACCACTCAAAATGTTCGGGCGCCATGTAGTACTTAATGTTTATCTAGCCACTATTCATCGGAAACTAAGTGCCGAAATAATAATGACCGGCCAAGGGTGCCGGGGTGTAGGTAGCCTGTTTGGAAAAGTATCTCTTATTATGATTATGTTATTATCTTCTTTCATCTGTTTATAGGTTTATTTTATAATATTCTATTTATTTGACAGTTGAACCATTTTATAGTACAACAATATCTTTGTATTTTAAAATATAAATTTTAAATTACAGAGATACCTGCAATAATTTATAAAAGTAGATTTGATAGTATTTGCTATGTAGTTTTAAAAGGAATACACAGTATTCAAGCTTTATAATGTTTGAATAATATGCCTGGTTATCGTAGATACCAGACTAGTATTTAATTAGAAAATTAAGACACGAAATATTATCACTCGGTTTCGAAGGTATCCTCACAAACTTTAACTTTTTTTACCGTTACTCCGACGGTT
Organism: Parapoynx stratiotata; assembly: GCA_910589355.1. Taxonomy (NCBI): domain Eukaryota; kingdom Metazoa; phylum Arthropoda; class Insecta; order Lepidoptera; family Crambidae; genus Parapoynx; species Parapoynx stratiotata. Next base: position 11,707,030 of record OU342481.1, read on the forward strand.
TAATGGGGCATGAGCATAATCATGTATGCCCGATAATCCACGTAGGACGTACGTAAACACTGAAATTGCTTGAAAGAAACACTTGAAATGTCTAATTGCTGAAAACGCAAGTCACTGACGGTCCCCAACGAATCGCACACTTATCGCAGTTTGCGTGCACGAGTTCACCACTTGACGACCGTACGACGTATTTACTATGCCTTCCAGACACGTAGCACTAAAAAACAATATGATTTCCACTACAAGGAACGCGTAAAATATTAAAGACTCGAACGGGGAACGATCCCAATTCGAACCCCCTTTCACTGACAAACCAGGATCTGACAAGCCCTCCTATTGGTTGACCGAATCTATCTGTGGGAACGCAAAGGAATCTAAGACATACAGCCTTGCCGGAACTCACATTCACAGTTATAATTTTAGTTTTGTGGAAAAACATAATGAAACGTTAAGTTAAAAACAAATATGACCGTTGTATAGTAGGAACGACCCAGGTTCGAACCCACCTTAATGAAAATAGCCTTATGTGGCGAAAAAACTTTTAATTGTGGAAAACCCAAAGAATGAAGACCCAAACTCATATCTTTGACCCAACTTTTTAAACATTAAAACATAAAATTTGCGCTGTCATTGTGACATTGACGACACGTCAATGCACGACGCTACACCTCCTAATTTCGTTTGGCTACTCTAGTAAAGTGTATAAAGTCAGCACTGTCCGGCTTGAAGCCTATTACATCAGCACACTGTTGTTAAAGACTATAAAAATTTTCGTTTTGACTATCCGGGACTCCTCTTATTTCAATATCGGTCTCAAGAAGATTCGGCTCCAGTGTATGAACGCGTTCGGTCATTTCTGGAAGTGATGTATTCAGTGCGCTGCAGGTGGTGGTTAACTGAGCGATTTCTTTGGTTAGGATTTCGATCGTACCACCTGCACCAATGAATTTGTTATCAAGCTCGTAAAGTGACTTACGAAGTTCACGCAGTTCGCTCTGTAAAGGTGCTAGTTCCGACTTCACAGCTGCTGACAGGATAGAAGGTAACTTAGTTCTCAGAGCGATGACCACTTGGTTACGGATAGTTGTTATCAAACTCTCCTCTAATACTGCGGTGTGATGCTGACGTTGCGCGACTTGTTCCTTGGCAATTGATTGTGGACGTCACGCGCTCATTGGTCACGGGTTGTGATACTTCTTCTGGAGTCGCCATCATCCTCTTCTTCACAATCTTGACACTTCCATGACTTTTTGTCAAGCTTCACAGAGTAAAATATCTTCGAACAAATATTAGCGCGGAGCAAGTCATACGTCAAGCTGCACGAATAACACTTCAAATATTCCTTTTCCTTAATCACATTAGGATATCTGGCGCTAATTAGTGTTTTACTTTTATCCGCCATAGCCATACAATATTTATAAGTATCGTGGTAAAGGTGTCGCTACTAATAATCGTTTCGTGGTAGCAGGCATGTAATGATCGACAATTATCGTGGTAAAAGTATCGCTGGCTATTATGGGCGAAGGCTCGAAGCACTCAAAAGAAAACCGTTTCCAATAATTTTATTTAAAAAATATTTAAGTACGACACGTCTGTCCTTAATGGATTACTGCGAACTACTTTTTAATAATTATTTAAATTGTAAGATAGTTATGTAAAATTTTGACGATTTTCAGTGCCAATTTAAGCCTATGAAATAAAATTTGCTTTTGACATGATTAGACGTCACACTTAACAAATTCTAACATATTCACATTATACTTTTGTACATTTCAACAAAACCTCGGGTTATATTTCAACTTATTACATTATCCAAGTCTACGTTCTCTAAAGGGAATTTTAGAACTGGTTTTAAATCCACTTTGCGGTCTGAGTGGTTCTGAAGAAACGCATCGTCTGCAAGGTTCCATTTGATTACTTTTGTATAACGCGGATTGAAAGCTGGATGGATTGTTTAGTGGAAAATGGGAATTTTAACTAACATTTTTAGAAAGCCTTTAAAAGATTTCTAAACATGTGGTTTAGACTTGTTAAGTAAAGGTCAAAATTTTTATACCCCTAATATAAGGCAAAAAATTTCGAAAATCGCAATTTTTTTTCCATATCCCCTTGTCTGCTCTGTCCGATCAACCCCGCTCTCAAAAAATACTAGGGATGGGCCGAAAATCGGTTTACATTAGTAGGTTTAACCGAATTTTCGGCCGTTGAACGAATGCCCAGCCGGCACAGAAACACCTGGCCGTGCGCCGAGTGTAGGAAGGCGCAATAGGCTATTTGACCCTTTTTTATTGGACCCAAATGATTAATTCCTAATAGCCATCACCATAAAAAAAATAAAAAAAGTCTGAAACCTATAACACGATAAATTTTAAATTACAAATTACTTTTTTGTGTATATGTCAAAAACGCCTTCGGTCCTGATTATCTATGAATTATCTGTGCCGTAGCGTAACAATTATTGTAAAAAATTCAATACGCATGCGTGATACGCCCGCCCGCCGGCAGTCCGCCTTATAAACAAAAGTGTTTTTTTTTATTTTGGACATTAAAGATTAAATAAATAAATACACATACATAGCCGACAGTTATGCTTGATTGGTTGCTACTGGCGTTTGATGGATTTTGACCATGCGTAGTAACTGTTTACATGAAGCGTTACTCAACAAATTTCACGAACGTGGTGGATAGCGTTTTTGGCAGATGAAAAAAAAGTAAAAATAAAACACATTCAAATTGAACTTGTACAGCAATCCCTTATTTATATTTATCAAACTTGGTATATTTCGGACCCTTGTACTAAATATTATGCGCATGACACATTTTCATTACTTTCGATATGAGTCAACTAGCCTATAAGCAATAACGAAGACCGAGTTAGCGCATAAACAAGACTCTTGTCTCTCCCCAAATATTGCGGTAGAAATGTGGGTGTCTACACCTGTGCCTACCCCTTCGGGGCTGCCGAAAGGGGCGTGATGATAAAAATACTATACGTTAGGTGTTGATACTAAAATGTCATGGAAGGAGTATTTATGGGCCATAATAAGCAATTTCACCAACCCATTTGGGCAGCGTGGTGGTGTTAAGGCCCATACTCCTCATGGGTTTATTTCCACGAGGAAGGCCAGTGCCTAGTAGTATATAGGCTGAGGACGATAAGCAATTTGACATGAATATTCCTCAGGATACTGAATATTTGTTTATAGAAGTACGGTACAAGATTATATGATATAATAGGGGTTAAAGTATGAAATTGCCGTTTTTTCTCTCTCTTAGTATTTTGTCTGTAACTATTAAGTTTCAGAGTATTTTAAAAAAATAATTAACTCCTCTTAAAATATACCATAATTTTGAGCTCTTTTGATTTGTTTTGATAATTTGTTGTAAGTTTAATTGTGTTGAAATTGGATACGGAGACAACTCTTTTTAAGTGCCTCCCGAATACATAATTTGATTTGCATTCACTTAAAAACGATAAATAATTTTTATGAAGAGTGATATCACTCATATTGCTAGAGCTTGTCTAATGATACAAGCCAACAATTCTTATCTCTGGATTTGTCATTGTGGAGAAATCTGAAAAAATGTTAGTATGGAAAATGCAGACTTCCCCAAATTCTCCATACAAAACGGCAATTTCATACTTTAACCCCTAATACAAGATCTGAGTATACTGTCCAGTATTACTAAGAATACTTGTGTAGAATACTTCAACAGACGGAGAAACGTTTAGAAACCTCTGCTACAGTCTTATTGTGTAAATATGATTTCTAACCATCTAAACGGCCCGGATTATACTACCTACTTACTTAAGCAACGCACGTAACCGTCGTCCTTATAAGCGTTTAGCCGAACGGAAGCCGAATAGCAAATAGTGTGAGCGAAATAAATGTGTTTTATTTCGAGGTTTACAGCGTTACATCGGAAAAAAGTTTTCCGATCATAAAATACTTATGTTTCGTCCTCAGCCTATATACGTCCCACAGCTGGGCACAGGCTTTGGAAACTACCACATGAGGAATATGGGTCGTAACACCGTGGGTAGAAACGGCTGCAAAGCTACCGTGACCAACGGCCAACGTGCCTTCCGAAGCACCGAGTGTGCAAGATCACAAAGTTGTGGTCACCCATCCACGGCCTGACCATGGCAAAGGTAGTTTTCCATGTCGAAAGCCAAAGCGTACTAACCACTACGACACTGAGCTACTCTGAAGAATCATGATACATTCTATTATTGATAGAAAATTGACGTTAATCATTGACATCACACCGCTAACCTCGAAGAGGCAGACAGAGGCACTAACATTTAGCCTATACCACTTTTGATTTATAAAGTCCCCCTGTTAAAGGTCTGCCTTGTACTGGAGACCTGTGTGGCAAGCGATTTTCACAACTAATTTTCATCAAACTATCAGTGCAGGCGGTGACGATCGATCGAGCTATGATCAGATTGATCAGTAATAAAGAATTTATAAAAACACTATGATATAACAGGAGCTCGGTAGCGTAGTGGATAGTACGATTTAGCTTCCGATATCGAAAACAAAGGTACTTTCGCTATGGTCAGGTTTGTACAAGTGACCAAAAACTTTATGATCTCGAACTCCTCCGTACTTCGGGAGGCACGTTGGTCCCGTTCGCTTTTGCAACCGTCTTGGTCTCTACCGGTGGTGTAACGGCCCATACTCCTCACGTGTTTCTCCATGAGGAAGGCCTGTGCCTAGCAGTAGGACGCATACACATGAACACTATCAAAAATACGATGGATAAAACCGTCATACTGAAATTTTCCCCATTCAATCCTCACCTCGGATTGAATGAAAGTGAAATTCTATATTTTCTGTATTTTGGTTGCCTTGCATTGTGCCACCTGTTTCAAAGGGACTTAAAATTCTTTTTTCTCAGGCCTTGCCATTCTATGGACCTAATTGCCTTCCTCTTCCTTTGAAACGATGAACAAATTTAACTGTTTTGTATCCGCACAGCAACAAAATAAGGCATCAGGTAACCAGCCAATTATTCGTTAAGCGACGAGGACACGGTCCACAGAGCAGTGGACGTTAGTCGAAATAGGCGGGTTTTGGTCGGTAAGGCATGCACTAAAGTAGGTCGCGTTGTTTAAAGTAATTAGTTTGGGGTACCACAAGGAACTGTTTTGGGTCCTCTGTTAGTCCTGATCTAGGCTTATTCATAATAATCTTGATATAAAGGCGTATTAACGTATTGTGTTCGCGAACGACATGTTAATAATAGTTACATGACATAATATCATTACAATGATAATATTATAAAAGGCATAAATAATACATGACAACGTTAGCTTTTTGTATAAATAAAGGTGCTAAGTAAACCTGCCTAAATATTCGGTGGGCGTCGATGACACGGTCCACAGACCAGTGGATATAAGTCGGATGGGGCGGGTTACGTGTAATAAGTCGGTCGGTTACGTGGTGCACTGATGTATGTTGTGTTGTTTAAATTTGTAATAGGTTAGGAGTTCCACAAGGAAATGTTTTAGGCCCTCTTTTATTCTAGGCGCAGAAATACGAATTCATGATATCACGGAACATCAATGTATCCAGTTCGCGGACATATTTATAATAGTAACATGTTATAAATTGTCTTTAAATGATCTTTATCGTTAACACCATTTATAAAGGAATTACAATAGAATAACTTAAGACTAGATGTAACAATCGGCGATCTTATCGCTAGGCAGCGATGTCTTCCAGACAACCTGTCGATGCAGAGCTGGGACACCATTTTATGGGTGCACAAATAATGTAAAAAGTAACAAAACAAAAAAAAATCATTAAAATTAACTTAAAAGTTGGTACAAACAGCAAACAAGGAATGTAAAAAACAAATTAAAAAAATGTATGTTATAAAATGATAATTTAAATGACAAAGATATAGATGCATTATGGCACTAACTTATTGAACAAAATAAGCCATTAGTTTAACCAGCCACTTATTCGCTAAGCGACGACGACACGGTCAACAGAGCAGTAACAGTTGACGTTAGTCGAAATGGGCGGGTTTTGGTATCCGTTAAATATGATTTTGAGTAAGATCGCACGCTGAAATTCTCGAGTTGAAACAGAACGCTTAATCTTATTATCCTTCTTGTAAGCAGCTCAAGCAGCTTACTTAATGCTGGGAATATGCTTGTTTGGTGTGTTTAACAAAACGTGTCTTCATAACATAATTATGTCACACAACGCACCCTAAAATTCCAAAAGCCACCAATAATGATGTTATAATTTTCCTTCGGTTGCAAACTTCACTCAAGTTCATTTCCTCGTTTATTCTCGAGTATCCAATTAAGGAGATTCGCGTTTGAACCTAATACGGCACTTAGGGAAATATAATATCCATAAGATGTATAAAAATATATAATAAAGTATAATTTAAAAAGTATGGGTCCTTTTTAATAAGGTTCGATTGAGTGAAGAATATGTTTTCAAGAATGGACGCCTAAAAATTTGGGAGTTGAATGTATTGTTTTGAAGAATATATTTGTAACATTAGCTTATAAATACAAACACATATATACAATCACCTTTTCCCGAACGGGTAGGCAGAGATTACTGATATCCACTTGTTTCCAAGCTGTTTCCAACTTTTGATTTCTCAACTTTCATAACTATCTTTAACATGCCCTTCAATTAGCTTATATTGCCGAGCATCTTAACTTGATTGTTCAATGATATGTTTAGGCCCCTAAGTAACAAGGGCCGCGCCTATTATTATGCAGTGGGCAGTGTAAGGCGAGCGATGTTCAGAATAAGATAAGCCGTATTGAAGACGAACCCATCTTCTACTGATTTTATGGATATATTTTGTTGTTCTCCATAAATTGATTATTATGATAATTTTTCATTCTCATAGATGAGCATGCGTGTAATATTTTATAAAAATATTCCTTTGAGTTGTCTGTTGAGATTGTTTGATACATAACTACGTATACATTTTTCCCACGGGGTTTTAAAGAGATTACTTGCTTGCATTTTTCTTTCGCTTCTTCTTTTCTCATTAAAGTCCCAGAATACATGATAATTCCATTATCTTCCTCTGAGGGTATTGAATGTCTGAGGATATTTATTTGTATTTATTTATTTATTGATCGACAATTATATAAAATACAACGATGGTTGTGAACCTCGCATGATGTGGTCTAAGAGGGAAACCGAAACTCTAACATTACATGTCCGATCTTGGCTTGAAAATCCCCATATTTATATGTACGGAAACATGGACGCAGGAAGGTTATTTACATTCCTTTGTGAGTTGCATGAGGACTTAGAGGCAAATCGTTTGGTACGTAAAGGTGTAGCTGCCTAATATCGACCACATGTGGATTAAAGACACGCACCACGTCGCGTCATCTGATGGTGGAACTGCACAGCTGGAAAACATTTACCACATACGGATAAACACTATCATCACATCGGGAGATGTGACAGAGCTGGTGGAATCAAAATGTGCAATCAAAACCATTTTCATTCAACATATCCGGTACATATACAAGTCAAAACGAATATATGTTTAACTGTGCCTGTTGTGCTAAAAGACCCAAAGGTATCTTGCAAGTGTCGAGTGCGCGGTAACGAGTTGGGTTCAGATCCCAGTCGAGAGCGCCGTAACGACCTCTCCAAACTAGGAACAGCAGATCTTTGCCGCTTCAGCTATTCTAGTAACAATGATGCGAAATTATTGCAAGGGTCTGTTTTGAAAACCTTCCGAATATTTTCTTGCGTTTTTAAAAAACTGAAACAGAAAATGTCAGTGTCCTCTTTTGAAGGAACTTAAATTGGTATTAGGTTGTAGGTCTGCCATGATTTTTTATAGGGCACATTCTACGTACCTATAGAATACAACCAACCCATCTCTTCCATTGGGTGTCGTAAAAACGACTTTGAACTACACAACCATCCAATAGCTTATAGCGGCGACGGGCTCACCACCTGTCACGCTGAGTGTATTCACTGCTTAGTCAAGCGGGGACTATAGCAATGGACTGCTTTTGCGGTGCTTTTGCCTAGTCCTTATGCGTATGTATGTTATACATACATATTTCCAAGACTACCAGTACGCGCTTCACCAAGCAATGACTGCACATGTGCTCAGCGTGACAGGTGGTGAGCTCGTCGCCGCTATAAGCTATTCGATGGTTGTGCAATTTTAAAGTCCATTAGACCCCATGAGAGAGTCCATTAGGTCCGTTAGTACCTATTACAATGTGTATTTAGATAAACAACTCGGCTATCGTTATCTTAGTGCTGTCGTATGGTACTTCCCATTGCATAGTGAATGTAAGCCACAAAATATAAAAAAGGAAAAATATTTCTACACTTTATTTCCATTCGGGACTGAGTAGAAGAACGATGATCAAATTTTATCAATTAACAACACTTAAACATTATTCTGCGTCTATTGCGTTTAAGTTATAAGCGACGGCGACGATGGTATTACTTTATTCTGATTCACTTATAAAGTGAAAAATATGCCTTAGAGTCTAAAGACCGTTTTAAAGTGATTAATATCGGCTTGAGTTAAAGCGCTATTCTACTTTTAAATATCACCGTGGTTTTGCTATGGTGCGAATGCCGAAAAAATGCTTTGGTGTTCCAAAGAGGATTGGTTCCTTACAAAGTTGCAAAGGTCACATGTCTATTGCCGCAAAAAAAAAAATGTTACTTGCTAGATCTTGGATCCTATCTTACCTAGGGAACTATTATCTATTCTTCAGTCTTTCTTTTCTTGCATATATATCTACTCTCATGTTCAATGATCTCTCGTGACCACATGCCCATTCTCTCGCCAACATTAAAATCTTATTACCATAACTGTCAGCCTCTGTTTGTCCACTGCTGGAGATAGATTTCCCCTGATACATGCCACCGCTCTCGATGTTCGGCCGTTCACATCCAGTCCACTCTAGCCAAATTACAAATATTGGGTCCTTACCTATGAAATTGGTGTATTTATTCTGTCTTAGCAATTTGTCCGTAACTATTAAGTTTCAGAACATTCTTATAAAATAATTTCCTCTTCTAAAAATAGACCATATATTTGAGCTCGTATTATTTAATTTGATAATTTTTTGTAAGTTTAATTGTGTTAAAATTAGACACAAAGACAATTATTTTTAACTGCCTCCCGAATACCTCATTTGATTTGCATTAACATAAAAACGATGAATAATTTTTTTCAAGCGTGTTCACACACATATTGCTAAAGCTTGTCTAATGATACATGCCAAATATTATTATCTCTGGGTTTGTCGTTTTGAAGAAAACTGATAAAATGTTAGTATGTAAAATGCAGACATCCCCAAAATCTCCATACAAAACACCAATTTCATAGGTAAGGACTTAACATTGTCATCCCATCGCTTCACAAGGAGTCTTACACTACATTTACCGGTTTGCGGACTTCACGCATAAACTTAACGACTCCACGACCAGAAAAATGCGAACTAATCGCTACATCCTTTTCCGTTGACCGCGCCACTATAATCAAACGGAGAGCGTTGTAAAGCGGCGGTGCCGCTAAATTGACAATTTGCCGATATTCTCACCGCACAGTTGCGGAGCAGCCGAGTCTGTTCTCAGCGCTTTTAGCGTAGTAGATATCTGCGTATTTGAGGTCGAAATTGAAGCTGAATTCGGCAGTATGGCAATGATCAGAACAATATAGCATTGTCTCAATTTCAAGTGATATTTTATCTATATCTTATTCTTTTCAAAATGCGAGAGGAATGCTTGGTCATCTGCATGGGCTCCTCTATTTCACCATTCTGTCACAAAATAGCATAATAAGCCATCACCAGCCTATTTGTATACGTCGAACTGCTGGGCACAACTGTTATACATGGTAAAACACGGAGTATGGTCTGTAGGAATGTCCTTTAAATTTGCCTGATGAGTTCATTTGTCTCAGCATCCATATAATATGAAAATGTAAAAATATGCATTATGGCTGCCGTGTGTGCTATCGTCGACCTCAGCCTATATACTTCCCACTGCTGGGCACGACCTTCCTCATGGAGAAACACATGAAGAGTGTGTTGTGAGATGTGTGTGAGGTGTGTATCGTGCTACAATATACGTTGATGTGACTACATTAATGTATATTATAGCTGCCGTCTGTGAACTGCTTTAGTGGGTACAAACTGTTGATTGCATTGCCTTTTATTTTGAAGCGTTACACTTTACATCCTATACCACAAATTGAAAATGCTTTGCTTGGGGTCTTACTACTCCTATGGGAATTCCAGTCCCAGGCTTCCCAACGGTTTTCTTGCAACCTTTACGTTATCATCTTGGTTTGCCTATAGGCACTTTATTATACAATATCAAAGACCTCTGACTAGTCATTTGTTGTGACATCAAAAAGCCATAAATTTAACACTTGGAGAACTTATGCCCCAAAATTTTGCATCGATTAAGTTGTCATTGTAACAACCAATTAAGTAACTTCATCGGTAACGTCACAGCAGATCTAATTAGGTCACAGTGACTCGCAAGGCCTGTCACGACCCTCAGCTCCCTTCTTAAAAGTTTGGCGCAAAATGTTACAAGGACAAAATTAAATAACAGGTGCACGTTTCTGAGCACGTTTTAAGTCTTCCAGCTTGAAGTGTGAACAGTCTATTCGAACTGACACAAAAATCAAACATAATAACCACATACAATCCAAAAACATCATTATGAAGTTGCATAAAGAACTACAATACCTCTTTTGACGACCTCCGTGGTCGAGTGGTCGGTACGCCGGTATCAAGGCATCGCCATCTCGAGAGGTTCTGGGTTCGATCCCTAGTGGGGGTAAATGTTTGGGTGATGAATTTTCAGGCATTTCTTCTCCAGTCTTGAATGTTTATATATATTTATATATATTCAGGATACTTATATGTATTTATCTCTTAAATATATATATCCGTCATATAATGTCCGTAACACAAGCAGCATTAGTTGCTTAAAATTTGGCTAGTTGATAGGTGTGAATGTTTGAAGATATTTATTTATTTATTATTTATGGTCGATTGGTTTATACTCCGGTTTTGAAATGTTGGGGCTAATATTTGTGACATAAATCATCATCATCATTATCCTGCCCTTTTCCCAATTTCATTTGGGGTTGGTGCAACGAGTCTTTCTCCTCCACTCTCCCCTATTACACGCCATATCAACATTCACCCCCATCTAGCCATGTCCTCATTCACACAATCTATCCATCTCTTCTTCTTCTCCCTGCAGTACGATTTGCGACATAAATATAGGCATTAATTTATCTCCAATTACTATTATAAATATCTTCCATCTAGTATCCATAACACAAGGGGCATATTAAGCTGCTTATTTGGTCTAGTTGATAGCTGTGGAGATGTTTGTTTACTTATACAGCCAGTAGAACTACAAGAGCATATACAAGTAAGTCTAATAGCGATCTCAAATAACCTGCCTGCGAAACTTGGACCGCCCGTTTGAACCAGCTTAGCTGTTGCCGGCTTAACCACAGGACTGTATCTTGGATATATGTTTACTCCGCGGATCGTATATGATTTATTACGAAACTTTCTCAGGTTCGATAGAAAAAATACGAAAGACTAACGGTTAAACAGGATGCTACACAGACGGGAAACTTAAGCTTTTGTCCGGTGAAAGGAGAGCCTTGAAAGGATTGGACATTTCGAGATTTTGGATATTGTTATCTGAAAATAAATTTGAGGGTGGACATAAACGCTGAAATATATAACAGTATCTATAATCCATTCTCATAAAAAAAATCCTACTTTATTTTCTATTGCAATCGAAAACCTTTTAAATAGTCTTGTCTCATTTTTACAAGATTGGTGGCATAGTGAGCTCGATGGTGTAGTGGTTAGTACGTTTTGGCATTGAAAACAAAGCTACCTTCGTCATGGTCAGGCCGTGGATGGGTGACCAAAACTCTGTGATCTGGATTTCCTCCGTGCTTCGGAAAGTCGTTGCTCCCGGTCGCTATTGCGAATGTTTCTACCCACCAACCAACAATTTTTCCCGGTAAGAAAGAAAGAAAAATATTTATGAACCAACAAACATTACTGAATAAAAAAAAAGAAAGAACACACAAGCGCAGAGTGCAAGAACATTTAAGAACATGTAAAAACATTTTATTATATTGGTTAGGAACGTTTCAGAGCAACGCCGGCAGCCGGGCGGGCGCCGACCACGCGCGCGCGTTTTCACGTCAAATTTCAACGGATCCATTCTCTTATTCACAATGAGAGTCAAATTATGTTCTTTGATATTACAAAAATATTACACATTTTATTAACTTTTAGCACATGTTTCTTTTAATTAGCAATACTTACAAAATTAAATTGTTTCTAGCAAACACATCAATCTAAAATGAATCTAAATTATAAGTATGAATTATGTTACAATAACAAATTGTTTTTCAACCGTTTATTCACTTTTTTCATATCTATCTTAACCGAAAATAAAACCTAAAATAGTTTATGATACAGTTAAAACTATGAAAGACAATAAACCAAGATCAAAACCTTTCGGTCCAGCAAAAGTCAAATAAAATTTCAACTTGCTTCACTGAACGCCTTACAGAAGGTTGACTTTAAGTTTCGATTGGTTAAGGACCCCGATATATTTGAGAATTAGGGCAATGACATCATAATACAGACGTGCCTTCAATGGGTCAATAGTTTAGGGAAATCTAGGGAATATTGCCCCAATGACCCGCTGGTGAAAATCAAGGATTTATTTTGCAAAGCCGAAAATGTTTTTGGAACTTCGACTAACTTAGGGCGAGAAGTTTTGTTTTATTATTCTATTGCTCTATTTTGAAAGGGTGTTATTTAAACGGTTAGCAAAATATTCGAATTTTGGTCAGCAAAAAAATACAATTGGTCAGCTAACATAACTAATTGGTCAGCAATTTATAAAAAATATTTCTAAAATGTTCAGCAAAATAAGTAATTGGGCAGCAAGTGAAATTTTTCCTCTGATATAAATTTTTATTCCAAATTATGTTTTGATGAAACAAATATTGTTTTTAAGGGTCCAAGAAAAACCTTGACCTAATATCGATCAGAATACATTTCCTAGGAATTGATCCTTGATCAATTGATCATTATTTTGCTGACCAACTAATTATTCTGCTGACCAGATAATTATTTTACTGTCCAAATAATTATTTTACCGCGCAAATAATTAAGTATACACATACATACATATAATCACCACTATTATCCCCTACGAGTTAGTCAGAGACTAGGCAAAAGCACCGCAAAAGTAGTCAATTGCCATAGTCGCGCTTCACCAAATACTTATAATGCTGAAAAAATATTTCTTTGCTGCCCAAATGATTTTGCCCGGCTGACCTTTTTGTTGCTGACTAAATAATTACCTACTTCCCATTTTGAAAATGTTCTATTAAATATACTAAAATGTGTGTTTTGGTGATCTTCTAGGAGACATCCAAGAGCCTGCAGTATAAAAGTTGATCCTCACGTAGTAGACGTAATCCCGCTCTGTACGCGTGGCCTTCTGCTCGCATGTACAGACAAACATGACCCATACGGTCGGCCCACTTTGGTTCCGATCGTATATCTGGCGCACATGCCCTAGTAAGTAGCTAGCGCAGCGCCGCACCTCTCCCTTTCCCGAGGGAGGGGGCGCCATTCAGGTTATGCTTTACCAAAGCCCTCAGTGGCCTAAAGCAAGGTGGTGTTGAGTCGGTAGGAGTCCGACACAACCCCCGGCCGCCCGGTGGGTATCCAATGAGGGATTCACCACCTCCTTCTCCCGCATGGGAAGGTAAAGAGTCCTCCTTCAGAGGCTCGAAAAAAAAATAGTAGACGTAAGTAGACGTTACAAGCATATATCGGGTTACCCACCTTCAGCAAATAGATGGTCCACGTTGTCTGAAGCTGCCCACGCTGCGTCTTCTGCTTATTTTTTTTTTTCGTTTTTTAACCAGCTCTAACTGGTTTTCGCCAAATCTAAGACGTTCTTGAGAAGGGTCAAGTCAAAAGTACCCGTGATCGTTGAGGACTGTAATGAGAGTTGATGAAGCGAAAGAAATATGCAAGGATCGTAGCAAGCGGGAAGATGTAATATCTGCCTACCCCTGTGGGAAAAAAGCGTGACATTATACATACACATACATACATATAATCACAACTATTATCCCCTAAGGGTTAGTCTCACTAGGCAAAAGCACCGCAAAAGCAGTCCACTGCCATAGTCCGCGCTTCACCAAGCAGTGACTGCACTCAGCTTGACAGGTGGTGAGCCCGTCGCCGCTATAAGCTATTGGATGTTGTGCATTGCTAAGTCCATTAGTCTCCTTTTACGACACCCAAGGGAAGAGATGGGTTGGCAGTATTCTTTTAATGAGCCGCCTTTTCTTTAAAAGTCGAGTAGTAACTCGACTTTATGTATGTATGTATTTTTAGTAATAGTCACAAGTCAATTCCCTACCGCCCCCCAATTAGTATCTAGTTCCTAAGCCCATCCTCATCCATCCATCAAATGAGCTAAGCATCAGCTATAAAGTCCACTGTACTGGATAGAACCGGATCACCGAATCACCGGCAACTTCAACAAGCCGAGCTGTAAACAAAGTTAAAACTTGCCCGTTAGACCGGAGCGGTTTTGTTGACATAAACTTTTGACCTGAACGGCAAAAATAGTTGAACCCACCAAAGAATGCTTTATCGGGCACTTAGCTTTGTTTATGTTGTAATAGTTGGTCTTGTCTGTGTATATCAAGTTAAAAACATTCTACGTATTTTATGTACAATGGTGTCATCTTCATCATTAGCCTGCCCTTGTCCCAATTTCATTCGTGGTCGGCGCAACGAGTCTTTCTCCTCCATTCTCTCCTATCACACGCCATATCAACATTCACTCCCTTTCTAGCCATGTCCTTATTTACACAATCTATCCATCTCTTCTTTGGTCTTCATCTTCCTGCATTACCATCCACTCTCATATTCATAACTCTTCTCGTTACATGCTCATTCTCTCTTTCCTCTTTCCATACCACGATAGCCGCTTTTCTCTCAACTGCTCTATCACTGGAGCAACTTTCAGGCATCCCCTGATATACTCATTCTTCACTCTATCAATCTTCGTCACTCCAAACATCCATCTTAACATACGCATTTCGGCCACATGCAATCTATTTACATCATAGTCCTAATATCTTTTGACGACCCCCGTGGTCGAGTGGTGTATACGCCGGTCTCTAGGCATCGCCATTTCGAGAGGTTCTTTTGATCCCCATTGGGCAAACGTTTGTGTGACGAATACAGGCATTTGTTTCTCCAGACTTGGATATTTATATGCACTTTATCCATCAAATATATTTATCCGTCATCTCTTATCCGTAACACAAGCGGCATTCGTTGCATAAAAATGGAGCTAGTTGATAGGTGTGAATGTCTGAGGATATTTATGATTATTATTATTTATTTAACCAATTAAATCCCGGATGGAACCTCGAGATGCTAGGAACAATAGATGAAGCTATCGTGTCTGGAAGTCTGGTAACTGAAGAGGTAAATAATATAAAATCTATAAAATTATGTAAAAGTAATCAGATGGTGACCACATAAAGTGCGACAAACTTTAGATGACCTTTCCAAGCAGCTTACGAATTTTTTTTTGTTTTATTTGCATTAATGTTTGGATAAATTAGTGAATCAAACAAGAATTGGTTTGTTGGTTTACACTCGCCAGTTTATTTAATTTTAGTACTTGACAATTACTGTTGGCTAGTTGACTATCACTTAGTAAGGCACATTCTAAGAATACTACCAACACATCTCTTTCCGTGGGTGAAATCGATCCAGCCAGTCCGGAGCTGTCTCGTCAATCAGTATAAATTTCTCAAAAAACTTATCGGGTCCTTGCGACCGTATACCGCGCCAGAGATAAAAAAATTCATCTAGTGCGGTTATCGGGTCTTGGAGACCCGATGACTCATAGGAACAACATGGCATGGATGTCCTTGTGTTCTATCAATAGGAGCACGAACCCGAAGGGGTGGGCTATATGCATGTTTGCCACCCGTATTCGTAAAAGAGGAATACCAATAAAAACTTTCTTATCCACCCTCACCAAACGTATTCTTAATAAATACAGATCTCTTTATGGTCACAGTTTGTGGGCACATTTGTTGACGGAGGGACAGTGTCCACGAATCGTGTCACAAATATTATTTATTTTTATTCATCAGTCTGAAGAAAGAACAGAGGCTGATGACGAGGAGGAAATATATTGCTAAGGACACCAACATTAAGAATAATTTGACGACCTCCATGGTCGAGTGGTCTGTATGCCGGTCTCAAGGCGTCGCGATCACGAGAGGTTCAGAGTTCGATCCCCGGTGGGGGCAAATGTTTGGGTGATGAAATTTCAGGCATTTGTTCTCTAAGTCTTGGATATTTATATATATTAAGGATATTTATATGTATTTATCTATTAAATATATTTATCCGCCGTCTAGTGTCCGTAACACAAGCAGCATTATTTCCTTAAAATGGGGCCAGTTGATGGGTGTAAATGTCTGACGATATTTATTATTATTTATTAATTAAACACAGTGTCAGGCATCAGGAAGGTTGCATAATTGTCTTGTAATTGAACTGAAAGTAATAGATAATATTGACTTGTTTAAAAATTAAATTGAAACGTATCTTGTTAAAAAAATGCTTTTTATATTAATTTATTTATTTATTTGGTATATACTACAGTTGACAATCGTTTTTAGTATAACAGTAAATATGTTAGTAGTTAAGTGCTAGATTGACAACCTAATTGTATACACACTACATGCTTATTGGCCAACAGTACCCACGAATTGGCGCGATACAGAAATTATAACGTTGCACTCAGTGAAGAGAAAACATAAATTTAACTCTAACTTTTAATATTAAGGCTACCACCTTTGGCGAGACAGGCTGTGGTTTAATGGCGATCTTAATGCATTCCTGACTTGGTAATAGAATTTTTTAACATTTGACTCAAAAACATCAATATCAACATCACGAAGAAGTGACAGATCATTATATAATCTGCACATGTGTACCATAGGATTATAAAACAAGGTGTTATTTTTAAAAATTTTAAGTTGAAACACACGAGGATGCTTAAGATTGGGTTTTGTATTGAAGTTAATAAGCGAAAGGAGATATGGTGAATCGAGATTACAATGTATTATTTTGTGGAGGTAAATCAAGTCCTGTCGCTGACGACGAATGTCGAGAGTTTCCACCCCGAATTGGATAAGTCTATCATTATATGATGTTAATCTACGACCAAAGCCAAACTTGTATGTTGCAATCTTAAGTGCCTTCTTTTAAACCTTTTCTATGGTGTTCGAGTGAACCTGGTAGCATGGCGACCACACAATTAAACCATATTCCAAAATTGTTCTGATGAGGGTATTAAAAAGATAAACGAAGCTTGCTGGTTTGCTGAAAGCTGTGGTAGATCTACAGCTTTTATGATATTAACGAATTTACTGGGCCCTGTATTTAATTTTGACATTTCTCTTTATTAAGATTCTAATAATTTTATTGATATTTTTGTGATAGTTGTATAGTAATTGTTGGTATTGACATGTTTGATTTTTAGATAATTTTAGAATTATTTTAGATTTTGTATGTCATATTATTATTAGTAATTATGTATTTCCAACACAATTAGTTTGTTCAGGAATAAATAAATAAGTCTATAACGTCCGTTTAATTAAATTGCTTCCATATAAGATAATATACCTTCGCCAAATTGTCGGTCGCACTCGGCTATCTCTACCTTATATTTATTTAAAAAATCTCCTTAAGCGACCATGCCAAATCGTCGGTCCCAGCTATCACTGACTTATTTAAACTTATCAGTCCCCTGAAGTATGAAAGTGAGTGAGATCAAGCACCCACCTCACGTCTGACCACCGAACTGGCGACCCGAATTCAGGGCACGTACTGCCTTGTATTTCCTCATCTCTTGTCTCTTGTTAAGTTTTCGATTGACATTGCTGGATTATTATACAATACATTTTTTTGCTCGGTTGCGCAGTGGTTTACGCTTTGGCTTTCGATCGAAGACAAAGCTACTTCATGGTCAGGCCTTGGATGGGTGAGAACTATGTGATCTCGAGCTCGTCCGTGCTTCGGAAAGCAGGTTAAACGTTGGTCCTACAACCCGGATTGGCAGCGTGGTAGTGTACAGCTCATACTCCTCATGTGTTTCTCCATGAGGAAGGTCAGCTGGGATGTTTATAGGCTGATGACAGGAACAGGACATATTTTATGTTTACGATGTAGCCCTACTAATTTTCGTAGAGGTTAGTAGTCTGTTTGGTAGGTGTTATTGAATTGGCGTCAGATCTTTAAATCGATCCACCAGCCTGTAGACGTCTTCTGATGGACATAGGCCTCCTTAGAGATCTCCACAACGGTCTTGCGCTGCTCGCATCCAGAGCATTTTCAAAAAGACTTTGTTTTAGTCTTTTTAGTACTATCATAAAAAAAAATTGTGGTATAGATCGCTATTCCCATACAAAGGTTTTTTTTTTATAATCAGCCCAGTAAATGACTTAACACCACCTGATGGTAAGCAGTAGAAAAGTCCATTTGCGAAGTATGCTAGGGCAGCACCAACATGCAGGCCTAGCGACCTCCACCTTGCTGGCTCGCAAGATGCCCTTTCACGCCTCTTTTGAAGGAACCCATGCTGTAGGAAGGAGGGAACACGTGTGCCGGTAGAGAATTCCATGCTCTGGATGTACGAGCAAAGTATGATTCCCTAAACCTTTTAGTACGCGCGGGCAAAGAGGTCACCGTATATGCGTGGCTCCGCAATCCCGACGCGTGCTCCTTTGCAGGAAAGGGGAGGGTGGGACAAGGTTAAAAAGCTCTTCAGAACATTCCCCGTGGAACATCTGGTAAAAGGCGCTTAACGATGCAACGATGCCCGTTTTTTTTTTAAAGCATTAGCTATTATTTAAGCTAGTTAAGGCAGAGCGCTTTTGACTACGCTCAAACTTTAACTGCGTGTTTTTATTTGTAGTTACCAAGTGATTTTATTGTTTGCACGATGTTTTATCGTTATTTTGTATAGGTTTTTTGTACAATTTTAGCTACGTTTTAATGTGTACTGAATTATCTAACGTTTTTTATTTGTTTAATTGTTGAACAATTACTTGTTTAGAACTTTTTGATGTGCATAAGAAAATGAAATTAAATATAATTTAAAGGTTAAATACATATATATTTTTATTCAAACATAGATAAATTTAGGTATTGTTAACTTTTTTTAGAATAAATACAAAGTTGTCTATGTGTTTCAAAAATAGTTAACGATGCAACGTTTAGTTCGTCTAAAACTCATTATTGTTGCTTGGACCCCTTCGTTCAACTTATTACGTTAGGTGGCGCCACTAAACTAGCGGAATTACGTAATGTTCTATGATTCAGCTAGTATAGTAGTGGGTGATGTGGTGGTACAATAGGTTTAGACGATTAAAAACCTATGTTTGGGAGTAGCGACCTATACTACTTAATTTATCTATGGTATTATTTAGCTTGCCTCACATTGTGCCCGGTACATGGCAACAGGCTCGCCACCGGTTACATGGGGGCCTAACATATCTGGCGTAATGGGGGTGTTTAACACCTCTGCCTACCCCTTCGGGGAAAGAGAAGATTATTGTAGTCGTCATGAAAACAGTGTACAATTTACTCGGCCATTTTGTCATCTGGTTCAATAAGAAATAAAGACGGAAAACATTTTAATTTGGCAAAAATAATTGTCTATCTGGTCACTAACCTACACTCACGACCCTCGGCTGTTCTCATCCAGCTCACACCATCCAACTTACGAATATCGTCATCCCATCATCTCGGTGCGTAGGTACAGTCGAGTACAAAAATATGTATACACATTTTTGAAGTAACAATCTTTATTTCCCTCTAATAAGAATCATTGACTGTCAAAAGTAGTTACATATTTTTGGAGTTGACTGTACCATTTCCGATTCGCGGTCTCTACTGAATAGTTTTTCTTTGGTGAACTTCTGAAATCCTTTTACTGTATTCAAAGTTATTTCTGCACGCTAAAATTCCATGTCAATCAAAATAGCGGCATGCAAGCGCAGATCGTTGTCGCCTAGCAACATAATGTTTCCGGGCGAGCGCGCCAATATCAAGTGACGCCGGCTGTCGCCCGTCAAAATGACAAATTGTTGCCAGCGCGACGTGACGCCTCAGTTATCTTTGATTTCACGCGCAAGACCCTACGGGCTCACGGTCTACTGACTTTCTTACTTCGATAGTTATTGAAGTGTGAACATATTTTACGCCAAAAATGGCGTGGACATGCATAAGTGACTTAGGTCGAAGATTATTTTATTACACTTCAACGGCTTGAGAAAAAAAGATTTTGTAATACTATGTAGAGCTGTAAACAGTGTAGGATCCAGTTTTTATTGTAAATTACAATATTAGTTCTGGAGAACACATTCTTATCGAATCTCTTTTTCTAAAGAATAGTTGCGCAAAAACAGAAAAACTATTCAACTACAACACCGCTATCTCACCTACACAATTTGTCCTCAGCCTATATACGTCCCACTGCTGGGCACAGGCCTTCCTCATGGAGAAACCCATGAGGAATATGGGCCGCAACACCACCACGCTGGCCAAATGCAGGTTGGTGGGTAAACACAGTCGCAATAGCCGGGACCAACGGCTTAAGGAACGGCTTACAGACAAAAAATACCTACTCACAGAACAAAGCACTAAAACTGCTATGGAATACACGAACCTGCGGATTATGCGCGATGCTTGAGGAGAAATCAGATTCTTCGGGCTTATGTATTATTACTAAGTAATATCATTATTATCATTACCATCCCCATGACAAAATGTGTCCTTGCTCAGTGATCTTGCAAATAACCTAAAAATAAAAAAAGACGTGTGGCACTCGGGGACTGCCGCGGAAAAGCTATTGCATAGCATTTTGTATCAACTTATGCAATTATAATTTTATTTATTTATTTTATTCATGCAGTATTTCTTTTTCTTTGATATTAATTCAAGTTACACTTTTTGAGCGTGGTGACCGATAAGAAAACAAATTATACAAACTGTTGGTAGTTTACATATACATTATTTCGTTCGGATCACTTATAAGTAAATTAAATCATAAAATAATTATCTAAAATAAATGTTTATAAACTAATTAATAAAATAACAAAACTCATAATAAACAATGTGTAATAGTTAGCTTATAAATAAAACTAAAGTGGCGTCTTTGTTAAAATTAGTTCTATGTTGTATCACTAGATGGCGCCACCTATCCTTTAAAACGCACTATTGTTTACTCTCATAGACTTATATGGTCAACCGATGTTAATTAAAATTTGTATTCGCCTTGGACACGGTGTTTCATTTTGGTAACCACCTTGGGTTTTAACATGCACGGCCTTCAAGCCACACCTCCTTGCGCATCGGAGTGGGGAGCGTGAGGTTTTTTCGTTACGGAATTTCTGGATTCGGTCCCCGCGCTCAAGGCCCGCGATAGAAGCTATGCAATAGCTTAAAAAGAAAATTTAGAAATATTACTCCTGTGCTTCCATGCTAGTTCTTGCTGTTTGAGATATGGTTCTGGCTGTGCAATTAATAACATCACAAATACTATGTACCTATTTCACACATTTGCTGACTGCCAGGTAGTTGCCACGCGTCGTAGTACATGACGCAAGAGCAGGGACACGTCACTGCCCTTGTTGGAAAATTCTCCCATTTTGGGAAGGCAAAGGGTACTAGGCTCATACAGCCACGTCTTCGGTATTTTATGTCTTCAGTATTTGTGAATTTGATTTTTATTATTATTTAAATTTTTAATTTTCATTTTTGTATTTAATTTTGATTTTAATTTTGATTTTTATTCAATAACATACGCACCATTGTCGCGTGTCTGTTTTGCCAGTCCAGAGTCTGTGGAATGCTAGTTCTGAGCGGAACAGACGCGCGGCGCGGCAGGGTGTATCGCTGAAAACTTTTCTTCGAATAAAAAACTTTTCTTTCTTTCTTTCTTTAACGGGCCTTACGAAGCACGGAGGACCTCGAGATCACAAAGTTTTGGTCACCCATCCACGGCCTGACCATGGCGAAGGTAGCTTTGGTTTCAATCTACTGATAGCATAATAACCACTACGCCACCGGCTACTCTATAGTTTCATTATATGTATAGATATAGATTTGTCCCACTGATGAGCACAGGCCTTCCTCATGAAAAAACACATGAGGAATATGAGAAAAAGAAAACGCTCGAATACTGTAAAATGCCTGGGTCGAAAAAATAATTTAATTATTCACACTAACACCTATTGAGACTCGTTATTCTCTCAAAATCCTGAATTTTATCCAAAAAAGGATCGCTACTGCCTGTTTACTTATCACAGCGAGCAGTTCCAAGGGTTTTGTGGCAGCATTGATCCCTAAACAGAATTAGCGGCATCCACCCCTCCGCCCTAGTTGCCGGGATAAAACAATGATATACGGTTATTAGATCTGTTGGCCGCGGCTTGGGATACAGCGGCGAGACTAGCTTAAGCGGTAGCGATTTGATTTCAACAAATTAGTTCAAATCCAATGTTTTATTGGAACATTGGAACTGAAAGTTCAACCGCCTCTCTGGTCAAGTGGTTCACACCACCGGATGTTGATCGAGAGGTGCGTTCGATTCCCCATGGAGGCAGAAGTTTTTCTGCTCGGTTTGGTTGGTGGTAGGGCTTCTAAGTTCGCCTGGATAGCTACCACCGTCTTACCTAAAATTGTCGCCTTAATAACAATGTTTTAAGCATTGTTGTGTTCCGGCAATCAGAGGAGGAGGAGAAGATAGCCAGTTCCTTAGTTGCTGAGCATTACAGGTGAAGCTCGCTTCCACTGTCGGTCTTATCGTCACTTACCATCAGGTGAGATGAAGGCCAAGAGCTTACTGTTGGAGTGATACTGCACAATTTTAGGTAAACTATTTATAAATAAATTAAGTGAAAGTAAAAGACATTTTTCTGTTTCCTAGACAACCATGACGGATATCAAAACCGACAAGTGAATATTCTTTATCTACACATCATAGACATCTATTACAATAATTTACAACTAAACAAAACAATTTTAACCCAACCCTTACCTGTCATATATAAAAAAAATATTTTTTATGGCGTTCTTCGTTCATGCATTTTGACTAATAAGGAGAGTACGACTCTTTAACAGTACGACTTAACCTACTTGCAGTAAATTTTAAGACTAGAGTTTCATAAGATTTAGTCATAAAATATTTTTTTTCTTTGTGTTAATTAATTATTTTACTGATTTAATAATATCTCTGCACCTGGGGTTTAAAAAAGAGTTGTATACCAATGATAGATAGATAGATAAAATTCTTTATTGCAAAGAAATTCTATTAAAACATGTTTTATTTTTACTTTTTTTTTCATCTGCCAAAAACGCTATCCGCCATGTTCGTGAAATTGGTGAAGTCACGCGTCATGTAAACAATTACTACGCATGGTCAAAATCGGTCAAACGCCAGTCGCAACCAATCAAGCATGTCTGTCGGCTGTGTCACCCTGTGTCACAAAAGCGTATTTATTGTTTTTCAAAATCGTGACAGATAATTCATAGATCATCACGGCCGACAGCGTTTTTGCCTGTCAAGCAAACACGTAATTTAAAATTGAAAATTTATTGTGTTACTTATGTGCCTCTATTATTATGCCTCATAAATCTAAATTATTTTTTAAAAACTAATAAAAAGCACAGAAATATAGTTAAAAAAAATGCAACACAGGCGGCCTTATATCTAATAGCAATATTTACTTATATGCTTTATATCTTCCAGGCAACCTTTGGGCAGAGATAGAAGATGATGTTAATTAACAAATTATCTATGATATTGTTTTTTCCATTTAATCTTATGAGTGGATAACATTGTAACTATAGTAGGTCAGTTCTTATGAAGAGCGTACAGTCATTACCACCCCGCTCTCCCCATACCCCGTCCTGTATCCTATCGTGCACCCTCAGACACGATAAAAGATATTTCACACGAGGCTAATTTTCCGGGCGGCGTGAGAAATCGAGATTAAAAATTAAAACGGTTTCCTAGATTTTAGTGGAATCGTGAATGTAATACATTGCGCGGTCACTGAGATTGCTAGAAAAGAGAGAAGATAAAAGACGAGCCGTGGAAATAACGTGACACGGTTTTATGCTGATATTAAGTGATATACACATTAGTAACTTTAAACACTATAGTAGAAAGAAAAAAAGAAAAATGTTTATTTTGTAATAATAAAAAAAAATACGTGTGGCACTCGGGGACTGCCGCGATAAAGCTATTGCATAGCATTTTGTATCAACTTATGCAATTATAATTTTATTTATTTATTTTATTCATGCAGTATTTCTTTTTCTTTGATATTAATTCAAGTTACACTTTTTGAGCGTGGTGACCGATAAGGAAACAAATTTTTCTATTATTAAATAAATAAAAAAAGTTAATATTGTTTAAAATATTTTTTATTATTTTACAATAATAGCAGTATTATATTTTCAATTCAAAATTAATACTGCATTTGTGATAATAATAAAATGTATGTATATAGAGTACTCACTCATTTTCTTTCATCATTTTTTGGTGACTTTCTTCATTAATAATAAATGCACTTTGTTCATTCATATTCACGCACACAACGCCGTGTCGAAGACTGCCGAACTGAAACGACGTTAGACGATGCACGGCCTTCAAGCCACACCTCCTTGCGCATCGGAGTGGGGAGCGTGAGGTTTTTTCGTTACGGAATTTCTGGATTCGGTCCCCGCGCTCAAGGCCCGCGCAATAGCTATAGCTTAAAAACATAATTAAACATAATAGTGCAATAGCTTAAAAAAATATTTTTTTTTTTGGTTTTTGGTATCACCCGATGGTAAGTGACGATAAGGCCGAAGGTGGAAGCGAGCTTCACCTGTAATCCTCAACAACTGAGGAACTGGCTATCTTACCTCTGATTGCCGGAACACAACAATGCATATAACATTGTTATTATGGCGACAAATTTAGGTAAGACGGTGGTAGCTAGCCAGGCGGGCTTAGAAGCGCGCCTTATTATTTTAAGTGCATAATTGTATAACAATGTTCCTCTCATATTGTTGTGCCTTACAAGGTCCTTATTGTTTCAGAACTAAGTAAAATAGTTCAACTATAATGTACAGTAGCGATCAAAAGTCGTCATCCAGTATTTTAGAACGGTTGCGTGAAGCGTTATTGAGGATTTACGACGTTTGTCTATTGAAACATATCGCAAGTTCCTGTATTTCTCACACACACATCAACAACTATGGACGTGCACGCAAAATATACTTGTTAAATTTATCACTATAGTACAATACCATCTGGTAGAAACGGTGGTCGAGCCGATGATTTTCTTGTGGTTGCGAGTTCGATTCTCAGAGAAAGAGGCAATTTTATTTTAATTTTTATAATCATTATTGTGTTCTACAAGGCGAACAAACATTCTTATTTCATCGACATTATGTATGGAAATATTCCAGAAAAAAACCTAACAAAATTTTATGTTTTCGAGGAAAAAACATGAGGGTAACTTTAAATAATATTATTATACATTACTTCTCGTATAAGTTTCAATGAGATTGAATAATATGACGTTGTTGTTAAGCGAACTTTGTGACGAGCGCTTCTGCTATTACAAGTTGCATTATTTTTAACAAATTAACTGAAATGCCAGCAAATATTAAAATCCAAGACAGGGCGAATATTGTGGCCCTTTATAGGAATGGTTATAATATAACCAAAATTTCAAATGAAACCGGGGTGACGGTAAGTTGATGTTTAATGTTTAATATTTGCAGCTCAAGTTTATTCTGCTATATTTTTTTTATTGCAAGAAATTAAAACATACTTTATTTTGTTTATAGAGGCAGACTGTTCGTCGGTGGATAAAGAGAGAAGAAGAAGAAGGGACATTAGCTAGTCGCGCTCGATGTGGTCGGCCACTAGTAATTAATCAGACCCAGAGACGGTTAATGGTGGACGAAATGAATTTAAATGGTTTCACACCAACTAGACGCTTTGCCGATTTATTCGATACCTCTTTGCCCACCGTTCGTCGAGCACTTCACGCTGAAGGTTTACATCACCGGAGACCAGCTAAAAAACCATTTTTAACGCAGAGACATAAAGACCAGCGATTACGCTTTGCTCAAGAATATTTAAACTTCAATTGGGAGACTGTAATATTTTCAGATGAGAAGACTTTCAAGTCTAGTCAAAAAGGAAGACTTCATTTATGGCGGACAGACAATACTCGCTGGTCTGAACGTAACATTATTCCCAATACTGAATCGGGCCGAATAGGTGTTAATATGTGGGGGTGGATTAGTGCTCAAGGACCAGGTGACTTAGAATTTATACCTACGCGTGCTAACAGCTCAAATTATGTAGAAGTGTTAAATGATGTAATGCTACCTACTGTGCGTGCTGTTTACCCCTTAGAAGACCTACAAGAAATAAATTTTGTCCATGACAATTGTCCAATACATCGTGCAACTAATGTTTGTGAATGGTTTAACCAACATCCGGATATAAAAGTGATCCCGTGGCCAGCTCGTTCCCCTGATCTCAACCCAATAGAAAATATATGGGGTTTAATGGTGCAAAGGTGGAAAGCAAGAGATGAGAGGTGTCCTGAACAACTCAAGTCCCATTGTATGCAGTTGTGGGAGGAATTACGAGGCACAGACATATGTGCCAATATTGTGGCCTCCATGCGTCAACGTCTTCTTAGCTGCATAGAAAATAATGGAGGTCATACAAAATATTGAGTATAAATAAATATTTGGGAACGTGTTGGCCGAAATTGTAATATTTTTATTTTTATGTATTATATTAAATTGAGGTTTAAGTTTCAATCCTCTTTTCTTTTTGAAAATGAAAACTTAAGCTTTAACCTCAACTCATTAAAGCATTAGGTCCTTCTTAGCTAAGACATGGCTAATAAATATTTTCAGATAAGTTTAAAAATTAATAATAACCTTTAATAATACAACTATTACGAATACAATTGCAGTATTTAATCTTTTACTAAGGATTTAAGTAATACATTTTGTATCTGTTATGTGTAATGTGTCTTTTGTTGGCCTAAATATGGAATTATTTTAAGCCTAAACAGTGTGAAAAAAAGTTTTTTTACAAAAAAAATATACTTACAAACCAGGATTTAAGGACCTAATGATTGTATTAAAAAATCTATACTTATACAGTATTTTATTTAACGTGATAGAAAACTAATGGTTTACCAGTTATCCAATTTTGCACTGTGCCTTAACTAATAAAGTAAATAAATGTTTTTATGCAAATATCCTAATATTTTATTTCTTTACCTATACTGCCTCGTCACAATGAAAAACTGAATATAAACAGAACATTTACAGAATTGTTTATGTATTCTCCATGTTTCATAAACTTTTTAACATTATTTTTGTGTAAAACAATAAAAATTGAAAAAAAAACAAAGTAGTTTTTTCGCAACATAATAAGGATTCGAACCCAAATTGGTTGAGAAAGTAGTTCATTTATCCATCTTTTACAGTTTCGCCATCAAGTCTTATTTTGTAATAATAAATTTTAACATTAGTTTCAAATCGCTTGAGCCTAAACAAACAATCATCACAAAGGAAACGGAAATATTTGCTATCTTTATCTCTTATAAAACATACTCATACCAATAATATACGTAGATAAAGAGTGGCGTACCAAAGTGTGCGTTAAACTGGTTAAACGTAACTCGCACGGCGATGTTCGGAGCAAGCAAATAAGACCTCTAGAGTGGATGACCACTTTTGATCTTTTACTGTACATAAGGAATGCAATAAATAATTAGATTTGATTTGAAGCCCTACCACCAAACAAACCGAGCAGGAAAACCCCTGCCCCCTGGGGAATCGAACCCCGGACCTCCCGAACTACACCCGGTGGTGTCAACCACTAGACCAGAGAGGCGGTTTAAATCATTACAAAATAAATTTAAATTTACATATGCCTAATTGCCAAATTGGTCTCCACTCAGCGTGTGTCGAGGCATTAGCCGCAACGCTGGTCTTCCGTGGATGCCAAAGAAAAACACATCCCCCTCAGCCTATATACGACTTACTGCTGGGCAACAAGCCTTCTTCATGGAGAAACACATAAGGAGTATGGGCCATAACACCACCACGCTGGCTCAATGCGGGTTGGTGGGTAGAAACGGTGGCAATAGCAACCGGGACCAACGGCTTTACATTCCGTCCGAATCACGAAGGAGTTCGAGATCATTCATTTGAACCATAAAAAATTTGGTTATTAATATTATTAAGTACGAGTACCCTATAAATTTTACTGTCATAATAATAGGGGTTAAAGTATGAAAATGCCGTTTTTTTCTCTCTTAGTATTTTGTCTGTAACTATTAAGTTTCAGAGTATTTTTAAAAAAAATTACCTCATCTTCAAATAGACAATATTTTTGAGCTCTTTTGATTTGTTTTGATAATTTGTTGTAAGTTTAATTGTGTTGAAATTGGAGACGGAGACAACTCTTTTTAAGTGCCTCCCGAATACATCATTTGATTTGCATTCACTTGAAACGATAAATAATTTTTATGAAGGGTGATATCACACATATTGCTAAAGCTTGTCTAATGATACATGCCAACAATTATCTCTGGATTTGTCGTTGTGGAGAAATCTGAAAAAAAATTTGTATGGAAAATGCAGACTTACCCAAAATCTCCATACAAAGCGGCAATTTCATACTTTAACCCCTAATATTATATTCAATTCATGAACTTTAAAAAATGTATAGTACTTTTTTTTTTTTTTAAATATTCTTAAGCACTTTGCGACTCTATAATCATTACGCGGAGTCTGAGCCTGCTCGGTAGGCATGGAGAGAACTTTTTCGAGTCTTCATTGTATCCTCTTAACACCACTGCCCACCCCTTCGGGGCTAGAGGCGTGATAATATGTTGTGAATATAAAATTTTACTATATACTTGGTCGTTCCCTCTCTACTGTAGTATAAAACTAAACATATGCTCGCAATTACGTTCAAAAGCCAGCTATTTTCGAACCAAACTCTCAAGATATTTTCTGCGGACATTTCTTTGCATTTCCAAGCGTATTCGGCACATACGGCTACAAGCGACATCACAAGATTCTCCACAAGTTGCGTACCAAACCAGCCTTATGGTCTAGTACTTAAAGATTACTTTTGCTTTAGAATTGTTACCTTTAACGTTTTGCTGTTAGTACACAGGTTGCATACGTTTGTGCAATCAAGACTGCCCGGCACTGACCGTTCACTTTGAACGTATTTGAATAATCACATCTTTGTAAAGGACGGAGCGAAATTTTCTTTTTAGTGCTTATTGCACTACAAAATATTACGTACTAGCTGTTGCCTGCGACTTCTTCCGCGGCTACTGGTTTTTTAACTATCCCCGGGGAACCATTTAATTTTCCGGAATAAAAGTATCTCTAAGTCGCGTGAAACGCCGACCAAACGTCGGGTCAAAATGTAATTGAAAAAATTGAGTTACAAAAATCCTAACGGACAAACAAAGATACAAAAAGACAAACCCCTTATCACCGAAACTTGATAAACATAATATTGGGTCCTTACCTATGAAATTGGTGTTTTTTTTCTCTCATATCTTAAGATTCAGAGTATTCCTAAAAAATAATTACCTCGTCTAAAAATAGACTATATTTTTGAGCTCTTTTGATTTGTTTTGATAATTACTAAAGCTTGTCTAATGATAGATGCCAAATATTATTTTCTTTGGATTTGTCGTTGTGAAGAAAACTGAAAAAAATTTAGTATGGAAAATGCAGAAATCCCCAAAATCTCCATACAAAACACCAATTTCATAGGTAAGGACCTAATATTATGATAAACTTTTTTGATGTTTTTTCTATACGTTTATCGCTTAGTTATATTAGCGCTTTATTATATCGCGGTAATATAGTCGTGTTATTGTGGATTGGCCTGCTTCCATATTAACTGTTGGGTAACGGATTTTTTTTTACTTATGATAGGCAAGCTCTTGGCTTTCATCTCACCTGATGGTAAGTGACGATAAGACCGAAGGTGAAAGCGAGCTTCAACAGTATTCCTCAGGAACAATGCATTAAACATTGTTATTATAGCGACAGATTTAGGTAAGTCGGTGGTAGCTACCTAGCCTACCTACCTTCGGGCTTAGAAGACCTACCACCAACTAAACAGAACAGAAAAACTCCAGCCTCCGTGGAGAATCGAACCCCGGATCTCCCGCTCAAGATCCGGCAGTGTCAACCACTAGATCAGAGAGGCGGTATTCGCCGCAATTCCATGATCCGTTTTATTTCCGATAGTCAATAATATTGGGCTGGAAGTGTTAATATAGATGGTATGTAAAGACAAGAATCGATTTTCGCATCGACAATAAAGAACTCCAACGACAACTAGAGGCGGGCCCAGATCATATGCTCGAGTGAACTGTTATGCACGGCCTGCTTACCTACGTAGTGATGTGCTAATTAAAATTGATTGGCTAGTTGTATCGATAAATTTAACAAAACCACATTAAGTTTTCGTTACAATTACGACACTTAATTAAAACATTATAAACCTTTTTTTCGTCCCTGGACGGATGATAAAACTGTTGCATGACACTTATTGAATTTGCTAGTGTTTGTAATATGGACCTTAACTATTATTTTAATTGTGATTTTAATTTAATTTAAGGGACAATGCCAATGTTTTTATGGAATCTGGGTCCACTACCAATAGCTATGTGTGATACATCATTGGATAGGTATTTTTGAGCTGAGTAAAAGTTACTACGGCATCTAGTTACAAATCTTAGTTCGTTCAGAGTAATCTTTATTAAGCATAGACGTTATATGCGTTGTGTAAATCCTGGCGCCATCTTTCAATAGCTATGTGTGTTACATCGTTGGATAGGTATTTTTGAGCTGAATAAAAGTTACTATCGGGCCAAGTTTCATATCTTAGTCCCTACAGAGTTATTCTTTATTTACACGATAGTTATATACTAGTACGCGTTGTGTGAATCCATTCATCCAATAGCTAAGCATGTTACATACTTGTATTGGTATTATTGAGCTGAATATAAATACAATGGAGACTAGTTCCACAGCTTTTGGAAGTGGGCCCAAATTAGCATCATCCTTCGACATTGTTATTGGTTTTATTGATATTTGTCAATTTTATGTAATAATTTCGTTATATCCATTTAATTCTGTGAAATATTTGCGCACCGACACGAATCGGTAGAACATTTCGGATTATTATAAAGATACATCTCATGTTTCCATGTTCTGGCAAATAAATTATTATTATTATTTCTCCATTTCCTCAGTGCTCTTTAAGCTGTTGGTCAGGGTTACTATTATAATCGTTTTTCCATTAGTAGCCTTTAATGTAGGAAAACCTACGCCCAACAGTAAATTTTGAATATATCACCAGCCTGTAATCCTTTGCCTGTCTCATTGCTACCAACTGGCAACGTCTTCCTATATGAACAGACACCAAGAGAATGGGCTGTAACACTATGACGTTGGCCTAATTCGGAATGGCTGGTAGAAACAATTGCAACTATAACCACGCTCAACGTACTGTCCGAAACACAGTCGAATTCAGAACACAGTTTTGGTCACCCATTCATAGTTCAAACATAGCAAGAAAGCTGCTTGATTTTCATTATAGAAACACTACGCTACTTCGAACAAAATTGCGTTGCTTCTCTAAGCTCACATATGAGAATATAAGCCTTACAACTCTATTAGCTCTTTGTGTCATTTGACAAAAGATATTATACATTTTCCTTGTACAAACAACGTTCGGCAAACGATAAATCATGCATTATTTATTTACAAGTCTCTCGATCTGTAAACAAGTCTACTCCACTACATTTTCGGATAAATATTAATCAAAGTGGAAGTTTCTATGAATATTTATTAAGATTATTAATTAACTAACCAGTGACAATATTGGCTAAGACCGATTAAGTATAGTTACGGAACTTAGGTATTTTTTTTATTTCGTACTGTGTCTGTTCGTAATACATATAGAATATATTCTGTGCTGTAGTAACATGTCATCGCCATCATACGTTGCCTTAACTTTTAAAACTTGAGCCACACTTCCTAATGCTAGGAGTGTAATTAGAATAAATAAAAAAATAAATGAATATCCTCAGACATTCACACCGAGAGTTGGTAAACTAGTTCCATATTAAGCAACTAAATGCTGCTTGTGTAACTGATACTAGATGATGGACAAATATATTTAATAAATAGAATACACATAATTATTCAGAACGTATATAATATTATACATATATAATATTATACATATATAATGAACATCCAAGACTGAAGAACAAATGTCTGAATATTATCACCCTAACGCTTGCGTCCACGGGGATCTCGAGATGGCGACGCCTTGAGACCAGCGTACAAACCACTCGACCACGGAGGTCGTCAATGGAATGGAATGCTGGAAACATTCCATGCCAATAAAATGCTGGAATGGAATGCTGGGAACCGATAAAGAGTAGAGGCCGTAAACCCCTTCCTGATCCAGGTCCAATGCAAGTAGGTAAGTATAGATGGTTGCAATTACAATAAAGACCAAAGGCTTAACATGTCTTCTGAAGCTCAAAGAAACTAGAGATTACGAAAGTCATTCATTCAAGATCCAAAAATGAAAATGGTGAATTCTTTTTTTTTTATCTCAATTTTGATACGAACCACTACGCCAGTTTACGCCATTAAATCATCTAAGGCTCTGTTAATTCTACTCGTAATTTATATCTCAAATATCATGTCCCATAACTTGTGCTGTGACACAAATATATCGATAGAAACAAACCACTTGCCCCATCACTATGTTAGCCGCACCCGTGGTTTCCATACAAGTGGAACTCTCACGATGAAATGCATTCGCTCGGACGACGATTTAAGATGACCTATAACTGGCCTCTTTAAGCTGACGTTGTGAGTTATTGCTGAGTTTATCATACCACAAACAACAGATTAAAAACCTAAAATTTAGAAATTAAAAAATACACACACTGTAACTATCTTCACGTCTATTTACATCAAGGAATAGGCAAAGTTGTAACATCCACATATGTTTAAGTTCTTGTTACAGGGATCGAGCTTGTCATCACGCAAGCGATATTCATTAAGAGGAAACACTAAGGCCGAGGGATTTAAAAAATAGGTATTTAATAAATCTACTGCTAACGCGCCGCGCCCGGAACACCCCGTAGAGTGCGATAGGGACAGCTACCTAAGAAAAACTGATAAAAAAAACGTTTCGTAGTACCCTGTTTCCTCTTCGAAAACTGAACCGATCTGTTTCTTTTTTCATTAGAATTTAAATAAAGACTTATGCCGTGTCCCTATGTTTTCCTTTTTTCATATAATCTCGTCAAATTTGTTTGCTGGATGTCTGAACACAGCAGAAAATCCGTACAATTATTTTAGGTTTTTGAAGAGTTATATCTTTTTTAATATTGAATTTATGGAAAAAATTAAAACATAGGGACACGGGTATAGTAGCCGTAGATTTTTGGGAAAAATTATTGCTCTAGTGGCATTATCCAGGAAGGGAACAGGGGACTACGTTTGTATGGAAACTGTACTTAACTTTTATTTCAATTCAGATAAGATAAGATAAGATAAGATAAGATTTATTTGTGAAAACATGAGTGAAATTACATAGGTATTGTAATATAATAATTCATCCAGTTCTACATGTTTTGCCATGAAGGCAGACTGAGATCAAACCGCCGACTTATTACACGAGTTTTTAAAATTCAACTGTTACTACTTTCGATATATACCTGATGTTAAATAAAAGTTTATTCTCATTCAAAGTACGAATTACTTTATAAATAAATTCACCACACCTCATCCCTGCAAAGTTAAGGGGTCTACTGGCGTCCCTCAAATCGGCCCTTAATTGATAAACAAATATCTTCAAAAATTCAGACCAATCAACCAGCGCCATTTTAAGCAACTAATGCTGCTTGTGTTACGGACACTAGATGACGGATAAATGTATTTCATAGATAAATACATATAAATATCCTAAATATATATAAACATCCAAGAATTGAGATGAAATGCCTGAAAATTCATCACCCAAACATTTGCCCTCACCTGGGATCGAACTCAGGACCTTTCGAGATGGCGTCGCCTTGAGACCGGCGTACAAACCATGAGACCACGGAGGTTTAATAATTAGTTTCTAAGCTCGGCTGCTACTCTACACACAAAAAATCGTAACGAGGCGATCTAGGAGGCAATTTAGGGCACTCCCCTCCACTGCTCCGATGTTGGCATGATTTAAAGGACGTGATTAGACCCCTTTATGTAGAATTGCATTACACACCCACTCTTTGCCAGAAATTCCGCTGGTCCTACGTAAAACAAGTAAAACAAGCCTGTTATCTTATTCTATACTGTAGGAAACTAAACGAATCACGGAATCTCACTTGCTGTCACTTTTTATTCCAGCGAATTAGAGCGAGACAGGACGTGACTTTCCGAATCGAATCCGTGAGCCGACAGTTTAGAATAAGGGGGCTGATGCCGTTACCGGGTACCACTTTGTAATTTAAAACAAAAAATTTATCCTCAGCCTATATACGTCCCACTGCTGGGCACCGGCCTTCTTCATGGAGAAATACTTGAAGAGTATGGGCCGTTACACCACCACGCTGGCTGGCTGGTTGGCGGGCAGAAACAGTCGCAATAGCGACTGGGACCAACGGCTTAACGTCGCAATATGAATATAGCTATGGCGCCTCGTTACAACGTGCCTTCCGAAGCACGCAGCAGCTCGAGATCACAAAGTTTTCGACACCCATCCACGGCCTGACCATGGCGAAGGTAGCTTTGTTTTCAATCGAAAGCCAAAGCGTAACCTAACCACTAAGCCACCGAGCTCCTCAAAAATTTCATCATCCAGGACAAATAATTACCAACCACTAAATAACTAAATAGAAGAATCTTTACAATTCGAGCATGGTAATAATTATGACGCGCAATAAACCATTATTTTATAAATCTCTATTGGATTTAGACGTCCCTCATAATCCGAGCAAATACTAAGCCATTACCGTCTAGACCTCGTACTTATTTACGTAAAGACTAATGATGTTCAGCTAAATCACGCTAAATAAGAACGTATTTACCACAAGTAGGTCCACTTGCAGGAAAATTAAACCTGGGTTTAAAACTCGATTTTGTAATTTTATGACATTTCAGCCATAAAGGGATTTTCTATAGCAGAGCCATCTGAACCGCTTATTCAAATAGCAGGCATATATGACATTAATAATAACATTAATAATGCATTCTCTCCTACTATTCGTGATCTCCACATTTTTCTTACTTTCCGCACTCTATCACAGCTAATGACTCAATACCACTTTTCTCCTTATTCTCACAGTCGGTTTGCGGATTTGATTTGAGAAACCACGTCCCATCTCACTCTTATTTATCGCGATTAACAGTCACAGGTATAGATATTCCACGATTCGTTTGTTTTTTGGCATTAAAAGGGTGCTAATTGTATGCAGAGAACAGTTGACCTAGCCACCTCTACCTTGCTAGTCAGTTAGGTGCTGTTTCACACCTCTCTGGAAGGAGCCCGCGTTGTAAGAAAACAATTCCATTATGAACATACAATGAATAAGTGACCTGACCTGAATCTTTCATCAAAAACACAATGTCAAAATGAAAACACAATTTTTTATTAATCGATAAAACTTGAACAACCACCGTTTCCATCACTAGCAAGCCGCAGCCGTAGACCGCATCGAAATGGAATTTCGTGATAAAATGCATTCGCTCTAACAATGATTAAAGCCAGGTTAAGGTTTAGATCTAGGTTTTAATTAATGTTTTGGAGACTTAAACGCTGGAATATGCCCCTAAAACATCAAGTCACTGATGTTTCTGCTCAAGCAAAAGTAAGTCGTCATTACTTACAAAATACCCTGTCCTCCATCCTTCATCTAGTAACAATGATGTCACTTAATTAGCAGAACTAAGCCAAGACTAACGGCCGCACTCGGACATGTCATTAAACATAATATTACATACATACAAACTCATGACTATTATCCCCTAAGGGTTAGTCTGAGACGAGGCAAAAGCACCGCAAAGCAGTCCATTGCCATTGTCCGCGTTTCACCAAGCAGTGACTGCACTCAGCGTGACAGGTGGTGAGCCCGTCGCCACTATAAGCTATTGAATGGTTGCGCAGTTCTAAGTCCATTAGTCGCCTTTTACAACACCCAAGAGAAGAGATGGGTTGGTAGTATTCTTTTAACGAGCCGCTACCACACGGCTCTAACCTAATATTCATTATCGTATTTTAAAATCGTCCTTATGTATATTGATACAAGTATTTAATTTTTGTTCTAAGTAACCATTAAAGTTAATGAATGACTGAGTGCGTCAGTCGCTATTACTATCAGAAGACTATCATAAAGCGCACTGCAATTTACTCGCGTGAATCATTAATAAACTATTTGGTCAGCTTTGGTTACTTACTTGACTAAAGATCTGCTCCGTTAATCTGAACTGTCGGAAACAAAACGGATCACGGAATATCTATTCCTGTCACTTTTTATTGCGGCAAATCAGAGCGAGACGGGACGGGAGTTTCCGAATCGAATCCGTGAACCGACAGTTTAAAATAAGAGGGCTGATGCCCCCTAGATGACGCAAAGGGCATTCACAGTGCTTCGCCATCCCTGTCGGTATTAAGCTCCGCTCATTGTTTTATTCCAAATCTTCCTGCTTTCTTCGCCTCTGTGATGATTGTGTACCACCAGGTATGCTTATAGCGGCCTCGTTTACGCTTTCCTTGAGGAAAATATTTTATACATACAAAAAACATCATTCAAATTAGACCCAAATGTAACAATTTAAAAAATATTATCAACATGACATAACATATCACACCTCGTTCCCCGAAGGGGTAGGCAGAGGTGTTAAACACCCACATTTCGCCAGATATGTTATGTCCCAATGTAAGCCATGTGGCCATATCTGGCTCCCAAACTCTTTAATCTTTGTAACAACAAATCAGAGACGTTAAAGTTGAAATAATAAAAGGATGATATCCCAGCCACTAAAATAATAGTAGCTAAACCATAACGAATGTACTGCGGAACGAAGGCGGGGTGGCTTCACCAAATTAAAATGTTGCTATGTTTTTTGTAGAGACAGAGTGTAGAAGTAAGCAGAGGGGCCGGTAAGAATCAGGTAACTATTTTGAGGTGATTAAAAAGTTTGTAGTAACCAACCCGCATTGGGCCATCGTGGTGGTGTTACGCCAGATATGGTGGCGAGTCTGTTGCCATGCACCGGGCATATTGTGAGGCAAGCGTTATTCACAATGAACTGTACATAAGTTTTTTTTAAACTTTATAATATGTTCATGTAGATAACTTCACTTGCTTAATTGCCTAAATTAAGCAAGTGAAGTTATCTACAACCAACCTAACCACAACTTATTTAGTGAAATTACGTATTTCGTGTACGCGGCTGAACCGTGTGGTAGCGGCTCATTATACCAATACTACCAAACAGTCTTCCGTTGGGTGGATCGAACCCGCGGTTCCCCGCGGCTTCTCGAACGAGTAGTGCCCCGTCCGTCCCAACTCGGCTACCGCTGCTACCAACAAGCGCTGCGCCGCTGCTGCTAATATTATCAAGCATAAAATAAAAGAAGCTAGTTCGAGTATGTAGAATTACTGTTGAAATTACATGTATTTTATGTCAAGAACCATTGCACAAAGCCCGTAATATGAAAACAGCAATCATCGCCATTTCTGGCCCTGTATAGATGACTAAGGCCCGTATTACAGAACTAAACTCAAGCGTAGATCACTGCTTGAGCACTGTTAGAGAGGGATGGCGCTATTGATCACACAGCGTCATCCCTTTTTATCTGCGCTCAAGCAGAGATCTACGTTTGAGTTTGGTTCTGTAATACGGGCCTAAGACATTAACATCTTCAGGCTCTTTGTGCTTCGAAAGGCACGTTACGCCGTTGTCCCGGCTAGTGCAAGCGTTTATACTCACCAATTCAAATTGGGTCAGTGTAATGGTGTGTTTTATTTTTAAGAAGGACTGATTCCCGCATTCACAGCCTTTATACGTCCCACTGCTGGACAGACTTTCCTACTTGAAAAATACATGAGGAGTACACCACCACACTGGAGTTTGGTGACCCATCCGAGGCTTGACCATGGCGAAGGTGGCTTTGTTTTCCTTACCACTACGCCACCGAGCACTACGGCCATAGATTTTGGGTCTCCTCTCATTCAGTCGTTCCTTTTTCGACATTTTGTTTTTGCATAAATGTGATTGTTAATACGAGCATTTTCTGCAATTTATTACTGCATAATTCTATCCATTTTTTTTTTAAATTCCACGCACGTAAGATAAAATCAATAAAATTTACTGTAAGAAGAAAACAAATGTAGGTATTAAACACCCGTGAAATCCAGACGCGACATTTTTAAAACCAATGAATGATGTTGAACAATGGAAAATTGTTCACAAAGAAAATATACAACAAGGAAGCGACACGAACGCATGTAAATCGTCAGATAAAAAGGATTAAGGATGGTATCTCCTTAATGATTACATCCAGGCGATATCCCCCGGAATATGAATGCAAGTCCCGCAAATATGCTACTAGAAATGAATATTTCCTGGAAATGAGAATTTTCAGCTTTACATACGATTTGTAAGGCAAATAACTTTGATAAACATTGTTCTTTAAAACACGAGAATGATCATAAAAGAAGACGAGAAAGATGGTGGTATTTTAATTGAAAAGCTTATCGTAGATTTGAAATTCCTTACATTTTTATAGGGATAAATTCGCACGTTACTAATAGATTTTTATAAGACGGCCAGATCGTAGCATTTCCGGACTTTCGTAGCAGTTGCTACGAAAAACCGTAGCAAAGTTTTCTTTACATTCTTCATCTATCCTCATGGTAAGTGACGATAAAGCCGAAGCTGGAAGCGAGCTTCACCAATAACGACTGAGGAACTGGCTATCTTACCTCAAATTGCCGGAACACAACAATGCTTTATAACATTGTTAATATGGCGACAATTTTAGGTAAGACGGCGGTAGCTAACCAGGCGGGCTTAGAATCCACACCAACCAAGCCGAGCAAAAAACTTCTGCCTACATGGGGAAACGAACCCGGACCTCCTGATCAGCACCCGGTGGTGTTAACCACTAGATCACAGAGGCGGTTATCACTATGATAATAATGTCGCTTTACTTATGGTCAAAATAAACAGCAATTATAATGTTTTATATGTTTCATTTTCTATTTTCTATCAATCACTGGAGGACTACGTACCTATAGTGGTTTGTACGTTTTGATTTTTCGATATTGTTAACAAAGATACTTTCGCCATGGTCAGTCCTTGGACGGGTGACCAAAACTCCAGTGTGGTGGTTATGTTAATCCTCTATTAATGTTAATCCTTAACCATAAAAACCCCATTTTAATAATTTACGAGAACCGGTCTTAAAATGCTTTGCTTGCTTTCACAGCGGTAATTGCTTCGCAAATGTTTGTCATTGCAAAACGTCATACATTATGATAATACGAGTATGATCATTGACGCCATTGGTAAAGATTTCAACCATTTGATAAACTTGCCAACGTATCAAAATCCTGGCCCCTAATCGCGTAATATTAATTCTTCGAGGAATTTCAGTCGTTCCACAATATTTGCTTTGCCTTTATTGAAACCGTGGAACATTCGAAGTATCCAGATAATAAACAAATGGAAGGCTTGGGAGTTTATATCTGTTTGATGTTTGATGAAGATGAAGTATGAGTTAACTTGTAAGGGGTTTTGAAAATATTTTAATGCGGTACGCTTTGATGGCCGCCATGGGCTGAGAGGCATAACTCGACACTTTTGGACACAATTATAACTTATTTAAGAATTGATATCTTTAGAATACTATAGAATTTAATAGAGATGGAATTAAAAATAACAAAACATTACGTAATCATTTCCGAGTGACTTATACAATTTGACAAATGTATAACTCTTTGTATAGAGGGATTAGTTCGCGAGTCCGCCACTAGATGGCGCTGCTAACAATCGTAGTGTAATGAGTGTAAATTGCGAACAAGCTTGAATCGCGCTATTGAGATTTCTTGCAGGCATTATATATACTTTTAGGTTCATTTTAAATATATACATTTTGTCACCTAATTTGGCCTTTTATTTCTTAAAGAATAATTAGCCCCATTAAGTACATTGGGTGGTTCATGGTTTATTCACATAATATATCTGTTTAATAATTTTTGTGACTTGAAATTATATAATTATAATTATCTTTTAATTGACTATTATTTAAATTATTTTTTAATCTTGAAAGACAATAATGTTATTTAAAATGCATGCAAACAGCATGCAAACTTTAGTGTCGGCAGGAACATGTAAGAACGTTGAATTAGTTATAAGACCTGCATTTACTTTGTGCATACTCATGTTTGTTGCAAATAAAGACTATTCTATTCTATTCCCCTTTCCCCGAAGGGGTTGGCAGAGGTTAACACTCACTCTCTTTCACCAGATATGTTAAGTGGAAAGATGTAATCTCTGCCTACCCCTGTGGGAAAAGGCGTGACTTTATGTAATAGGTGAGCCTGGTGCCGGGGACAAAAACTCAATTCAAATGTTGGATTGTACCATAGAGCTGACTCTTCGGGGATACGAGCGTGGTATTAGTGGTATTGCGATTCCTTGCAACAATCTAGGCAATTGACTCGTCCTCAGACTATATTCGTCCCACTGCTGGGCAATGGCTTCCGCATGGAAAGAAACACATGAGGAGTATGGGCCGTAACACCAATCTGGCCCAGTGCGGCTTGGTGGGTAGAAACTGTTGCATTACCGACCGGGACTAAGGGCCTAACGTGCCTTCCGAGTCTCGGAGGAGTTCGAGATCACAAAGTTTTAGTCACCTCACGGCCTGACCATGGCCAAGGTA
Organism: Parapoynx stratiotata; assembly: GCA_910589355.1. Classification (NCBI taxonomy): domain Eukaryota; kingdom Metazoa; phylum Arthropoda; class Insecta; order Lepidoptera; family Crambidae; genus Parapoynx; species Parapoynx stratiotata. The sequence continues at coordinate 11,748,249 of OU342481.1, forward strand.
GCTTTGTTTTCGATATCGAAAGCCAAAGCGTGCCAACCATTACGCCACCGAGTTTGGCTATACCAACACAATTAACATTATTTTTTTTGTGAGAAATCTGACTGCCGAAATCTCGTCTGCCACCCACAAAGGCGAAACAGGTCTACTCAAAGAGAAAACCAATTTTTCTCTTGAATAACTCAAAAAGTAATCTGCAAATCGGAAAGAAACATATTCTTTGAAGCTACTAAGTGATCACTTGGACGCAATCTGTATGATTGATTCATTGTTTATTAGAGATTTCACGGAAAAATCACTTTTACTTTCAAAAGAAAAGAAACAAATTTTTCTTTCCTTGAAAAGGCTAATGTACAAGACTACTTCATAAGGAAAAAAGTCGTGTAAATAAAGGAAAATATTCTGTAAAGAAACAAGGAAATTGTACCTTTATAAGTAAGTGTAATGTCATGGAGATGATAATCTAAATGTACGGAAACTTGAACCCATAAAAAGAGATATTACGACTTAAAATACATACATATAATCACGATTAATGGTAAGACAGTGACCAGGCAAAAGCACCGCAAAAGCAGTCCATTGCCATAGTCCGCGCTTCACCAAGTTGTATGGGACTCGGTTCCATTGTTATGGTCCGAAATTGTCCCTAAAATAACTATCGAGCACTAGTTGTCTACACAAAGAAAAACGTTTGTAGATGAATAAAAATATAATAGTGCCCGAAAATTGATAACATTACAAAATTTTCAATAATGACAAAACTGTTATTTTTCGTTGCTATAGCGACCTCAACATCCTCCGAGACGCAAAATAAAAAACAAATAAAATAATACACTGATAGTTAAAACACAAAAATAACAGACAACATCACAAACACAAACAAATCTAACTCCAAGGGGAAATAAAAAAACCTTTTACGAAACGTGACTTTAGGTCTTTTCTTATCTTAGGTCTTTGTCTCATAATCACGCGCGTCATGCGCTTCCACCATCCTCCCCACCAAGGAGTCGCAAGTACAATTAAATGCCAGTCAATTTGATAACATATACGACGAAGACGGTACGCAACTCGCCACTGTCTATCCTTGTCAAAGGAGAAAAATTTAATATACTTGCGGGGTGGTTCAAAAACTGGTTTACCACATGTCGTGACACTAGACTCTTTAATTACGGCATGATGAAGTAAGCAATTCCCGCTGTCATCCGCTTCTGTTTGCTGTAAAATCGTGATTATACATTCAGAGCTAATACGTGAACTTTTCCCACAACGTATGGACTGCATATCAAGCTGCTCTTGATCGGCCATTATGCACTTAGATGGCAGTTTGCGCTCTTCAGTAGCCGCTATACACAATGCCGTCGGCTCTCGCGACTGAGGAGTATCACTGTTTATCGCAAGCCTAACCTTCTCCTCAAAAAATCTAAATTTCGGCTTAGTACAAAAACTTTCCTTAAAATTATCACCACGTACTTCCAAAACTTCTTTAAGCTTGCTCACCAAACGCTGGTACTCTATCTGGAGATCAAAACTACCATCCAGGTCCAAAATATCCAACATTTCTTCTTCTGAAATATCGGTAATAATCAAAATCTCCTGTAGGTGTTCCTGAATACTCTCCAGTGCCAATCCAGCAGTTGTAAGACTCCGAAGTACGCTTTGAAGACTCGAATTGTCGGCAAACTCAACATCCTCCAAAATTTTCTTGGCTTTGTTCACAAAAATCATCAATGTGTGTCGCCGAACAAGCCGTTGCCTTTTCGCAGAGTTCAAATTCCATATTACGGTCGCCACATGTATGGGACTCGGTTCCATTGTTATGGTCCGAAATTGTCCGAACTATAGAGCACTAGACATCTACTTAAAGAAAAAGCGTTAGTAGATAAATAAAAATATAATGGTGCCCGAAAATTGCTAACATTAAAATTTTTACAATAATGACAAAACTGTTCTTTTTCGTTGCTATAGCGACCTCAACACAAGTAGTGACTGCACTTAGCGTGAGCGTGACAGGTGGTGAGCCCGTCGCCGCTTTAAGCTATTGGATGGTATTGCAAATGTGCAGTTCTAAGTCCGTTAGTCGCCTTTTACGACACCCAACGGAAGACGGTTTGGTAGTATTGGTATAATGAGCCGCTACCACACGGTTCAGCCGCGTACAAAAATACGTAATTTTACTAAATAAGTTGTGGTTAGGTTGGTTGTAGATAACTTTACTTGTTTAATTGCCAATTGAACATTGTTCAGGCCCTGTAGTTCGATAGTTCGCCAATAGATGGCGCTACTCTCCATTACATCGGGGTAATGAAGTTGTGGTTTTGTTTATAAGGTTTAATTAAGTTTAGTTCGTAAACTAGATACTAGATAGAGTTGCCTTACGATACATCGCGCTATCAAAGGCTACGTTTCAATTATACTAGTATCTAGCAAAAGTTCATATCTTTGTTCATCAGTTCACCATTTCATCAGTACAACTCTTGCTATCGAAATACATAGTTCCAGTGCATATAGTGTTTTATTCCAAAACCTATATTAAAAGTTCAATAGGTCAACCTGACCACTGGGTCCTATACAAACGTATTATTATATAAAGTATGAATAAAACTTATGTACAGTTCATTATGAATATCGCTTGCCTCACATTGTGCCCGGTGCATGGCAACGGACTCGGCACTTGTTACATGGTGACTTGACATATCTGGCGAAATGAGGGTGTTAACACATCTACCAACCCCTTCGGGGATAAAGACGTTATGATATTTTATATTACAAAAAATGATTCCTTGAAAAACACTTATTCCGACACAGACACGAGACATTATACGGACATAAAGAATATATACATAGCTATATTACACACAAACAAAGAAAAATACAGGAATACATAGTAAATAGCTATTTGAAACTGTCTCAGGGCTGTGCCAAAACAGGTAGCCAATTCAGCATGATGTCAGGTTTATGAGTCCTGACGCTGGTTTTCTATTGGCACCTTATATATTTTTTTTTCTTGCCAGCCAAATGAAGTAAGTAATACTTACTAAGTAACGTATACAAAAAACATATAAAATTATATAACATAATGATATACAAGTAAATTTTACAGTAATCTAACAACATACAAGAGAAAAAAATATTGAATATTTGAATATTTTCTTGGCTTTCCTGGTGCACTTCATGTCATGGGTTGTGGCAGCTTGATAAATAAATTGCACCCCAGTTACATTAAGGCTTTATAGAAGCATTTTCTAACGTAAACATGACTGTTATACAGCACTGTTCCTCCCGGTCACCCGATATGTCATTTCTGTCACGTCTGCAAGGGTTTCAATCAGTATCCGATAGTTATTCGCGAGTTAGGAAATTGCAGAATTCGACACTTGAATTTTGAATCAGTGTAGTGAATGCCTACCTAATAAAAGATTACAGTGGAAAAAGGTTAAGTTTTTATATTTGACGTTCGTTATTTATATCCACATCCTTTTTTTTGACCTGACTTAACAATGACAACCTAAGATTACTTGAACAATAAATTTTGGATGAAAAAATTCTTTATGAGTAGTAAAATAATGTTAGATTAAGAAACTAAAAATGCCAATTTTTTCAAAAGAGTACAATAATAATAAACTAAGATGCGGGACTGAAGGAGTGGGGGCGCATCTTTGCAACTTACACTTACGATCTATTCACGCATTATATTAGGTCCTTACCTATGAATTTGGTGTTTTGTATGGCGATTTTGGGGATGTCTGCATTTAACATACTAACATTTTATCAGTTTTCTTCACAACGACAAATCCAGAGATAATAATTATTGGCATGTATCATTAGACAAGCTTTAGAAATATGTGTGTGAACACGCTTGATAAAAATTATTCATCGTTTTTATGTTAATGCAAATCAAATGATGTATTCGGGAGGCAGTTAAAAATAATTGTCTTTGTGTCTAATTTTAACATAATTAAACTTACAAAAAATTATCAAATTAAATAATACGAGCTCAAATATTTGGTATATATTTGGAAGAGGCAATTATTTTATAAGAATGTTCTGAAACTTAATAGTTACGGACAAATTGCTAAGACAGAATAAGAACACCAATTTCATAGGTAAGGACCCAATATTATAGGGATTTTAATGGAATACATAGTACTCGTAGAAAGTTGAAAGTAGTTGCAAGTTGCATTATTACCGGGTTCTGAACTATTCCCAAAGTTTCAGTCCAATATCTAGTCCGGAAGTGCCTCAAAATTGAGTTACAAAAATCCAACCCGACAAACAAAGAGACAAAAAGACAAACAAGAAAGCGAGTTAGTAAAAACGTGTTAAAAATAGCTTAATCCTTTGTCTTCGTTCACAATAATCTAGATTTTATTAATAAAAGTTAATTTTTAGGCCCCTGAGACAAAACTTTTTTAAATTTTCATAACAATAAAGTCTAGTTTCGGCGAACGAAAAAAAGCCTTCCAAATTATAACAAGATTAGAATATTATTTAAAAACTTGCTGTTTTAGGTCGAACTAACTGTATTGTTCTTCGAAAACGCAATTTCATCTCCAATAAGAAAGATTAAATATTCTGCGACAAAAAATACCTTTAGACGAGGGAGTCTAGCGAAATTGCTCGCGTATTTTAATTTCCATCAGAAACCGCGGTGGAAAATAAAAAACCGGACAAGTGCGAGTCGGGCACAATATCTATCTATATCTGTACAATCATCTATCTATACTTATACTAGCTATGCCCGCGACGTCGTTCGCGTGGCTATTGACTTAACGCCGATAAAAACACTGCATTGTATTTTTACAAAATGCTCAACATTACATTCCTTCCTCTTATTAGCAAAATGTTTATTGTTAATAGTTGAACTCAAACCTCTTATTATTAAAATAATGAAAAAAAAAACATTTCTTGTCAGTGTCATCTGATTAATTGTTGTCATGGTGATTAATCTCTGTCGGTGTCATTATTTTTAAAATGCCTAGAAACTTTAAAATTCGTAATGAAATTATGTTTTGACGGAATAATAATATATGTCACTTATTACTCTGTCTAGCAGATATTAATAATCGCGGTTCCACCCGCGTGGAACCCGTTCCCATGGGAATAAAAAGTAGCCTATGTCCTTTCTTAGGCTCTAGACTATCTGTGTACCAAATTTCAATTGAATCGGTTCTGTAGTTTTGACGCGAAAGCAGAACAGACACTCAGACAGACATACAGTGTTATTTTCGCACTTATAATATTAGAATGGATTTTGTTTTTGTTTGATTAAACGCGCTAATCTCAGAAACTGGTCGGATTTGAAAATTTATTTCTGTGTTAGATATCACATTTATTTAGTAAGGCTAAGTGCTACATTTCCTTGTAAATAAATAAAAAAACATGTTTGTATGGTTGTATGGGTTCCAATGTTTTATTTTTATTTATAACTCAATATTCCGTAAAAATTTCAAGCTAAATGCTTCTCCGTTCAAGTAAATAATGACGCTGATCCCTTAACATTGTATAGGATGAACAGTAGTCGTGTGAGTTTGTTATAGCGACAACAGAAATATGTAAAGTGTGACAATTTCAACTGTCTACCTATCACGGTCCATGAGATACATCACGGTTCATAAGATACAGCCTGGTGATAAACAGACGAACAGTTATATAAGGTCCCGTTTACTCTTTGTGTACGGAATCCTAAAAATACTAATACAGGCAGCAGTTAGAGTCTGCGGCGGGTAATTTCATTCACAGAAGGTCGACGCAATGAAAAATGCTTTGTACCATTTGCAAGAATTCCTTGCATGACTATGAGGCTGTATTTATAGTCATGGATTGTAGATATTGTTGGTGTAACAACACAAAGGAATAACATGTTATTACGCTTATATCCCTGATTGGGTTAGCAGAAGAACATCCACATTTCGACTGATAAGATTAAAACTAGTAGGTCCTTACCTATGAAATTAGAGATTTTGGGGATGTCTGCATTTTACATACTAACATTTTATCAGTTTTCTTCACAACGACAAATCCAGTGATAATAATATTTGGCATGTATCATTAGACAAGCTTTAGTAATATGTGTAATATCACACTTCATAAAAATTATTTATCGTTTTTAAGTGAATGCAAATAAAATGATGTATTCGGGAGGCACTTAAAAAGAGTTGTCTCCGTGTCCAATATTAACACAGTTAAACTTACAACAAATTATCAAAACAAATCAAAAGAGCTCGAAAATATAGTCTATTTTTAGACGAGGTAATTATTTTAGAAATACTCTGAATCTTAATAGTTAGAGACAAAATACTAAGACAGAATAAAAACACTAATTTCATAGGTAAGGACCCAATATATGACATGGCGCGAGATACACTGGTAGGAACAGTGTGATCGAATCATAAATAAGGAAATCCGCAGAACTAAGGTCACCGACAGATAATTGCGAAGTATACGCCGATGATTTAAAAATATTTTAAATCATCATACTGACTATTAGTGATCCCGAAATTCTACAACGTGACCTCGACGCTGTTACTGAGTGGAGTGACGAAAACAACAAGTCCTTAAATTTAATCAAATGTTTCATTTTAACTTCTACTAAAACATTAAGTAAATTTTTTATGAATATTTTGTTGGCAAACGCTTAATAATAGACAAAATCATGCGAAAGACTTAGGTGTCATATTCGATGAGAAATTGTCCTTTCATAATCATTATAGCTACAAAAACAGCTTATCTCCTCGCGAAAACAAAAATAAAACCTAAATCTAACAGTAGATTTAAATATATCAAAAAAAAGTATATTATAAGAAAAAATCGTCCGCACGTACATCCATGTTTTTGTTGACATATAAGGGTCCTACATAATTTAAATTTATTAAACTTCAATCTTTATAGCTACATTCATAATAAAAGCTCAAAAATTTCAGGATCCTTCGCAATACCAAAAAATTTAAAAAGGCTCGTAGGTTCATATATCTTTACGATTCTCTTGCTCGAAGAATTTTAGAGTATGGAGCTGTTATATGGTCCCCTTTCTACGCGATGCACTTAAGAAGTGTTTCCTATAACCTGGGCTAACATCGCAAATTACCTCAATACTTGGACAGATTGGACAAGTTTCATTTTCAAACATTGGAAACTAGGCGTAAGCACTCTGAGCCATTATCTTATAAAATTATCCACTCCGTTGTAGACTCCCCATCTCTGCTAGCCTCAATTAATTTCATTACGAGTAGGTCTCGTGACTGTAGTCCTGAGTGATTTTCACTAAAGGTTGACCCTAAGAAAACATCCTACTATAATCCAGTGGTACGTTTGTGCCGCCTATACAACGATATTAACCAAGATAATACTGATATCGACGTCATGAACTCTAGTCCCGGTGCCTACAATTTACAGAAGGAGTGTTCACAATATCATTGAATTGTAAAATGAATTTTATTTTCATATTAAGTACATAATTATATTTATGCGTGTACAAATCACAAACTTTTAGTTTTCTATGTAAGGTTAAGCATAATAATATGTATCTTTTATGTCACTATACATATAGTATACCTATACTTTTATATAATACTCGTATAGGTATTTAATTAAGTATCTTTAAATTTCTCATTTATTAACATAAGTGATTATGTCTACAATATAATGTTTTACAGAACAATTGTTAATTTTAGGACGCATGTTGTTGGAGTACAGTCTGTACCCTATTCATACCTAATTTATTATATGAACCATGTAACTTTACTCTGTTGTTTGTCTAAATAAGAAAAGTAAAACAGGAGGAGTATGGGCCGTAACACCACACACTGGCCCAATGTGGGTTGCGGGGTAGCAACGGTTGCAATAGAGACCGGGACCAACGGCTGAACGTGCCTCTCGAAGCACGGAGGAGTTTGAGGTCATAATGTTTTGGTCACCTAGCACGGCCTGACCATGGTCTCTAGAAGAGCATTTATCCTATAAAATAAAACACCGTAGTTTCCCCCCCCCCCGCTCCCCACCTCTAATGTGTATCGTATACTAATTCCCTTATCATTTCCTTAGGCACTCTTGTGCCATATCCCCGACTTTGAACACCTAAGCGTTTCCAACGAGAAGCGACGTGAAATGTTAAAGCCAAAACTAATCAACATAGGATTATGCTGGATCGGGAAGATTTCTTAAAATTACAACAGACGATCCCATCTCACAGGAATTAATGGAATAAGCTTTATTGTTGAATAAAAGCGAATACTTCGGTTATCTACAGGGTGAAATCTAAAATAATTGACTAATTTTAATGGGGGGTTCTAGTGCTATTAAACATTATATTTGTGAGGGAGAAAAAAATCTAAACTGTAAAAAAAAATCAAAATTTTCAGTTGCTTTTACTCGATACAGGTAAATGGATACAGGTACACGATACAGGTTTTGTTTATTTGTGCAATAAAGAGTTTAATAAAGAGTTTAATAATATACATATTAAAAACATAAACCATAAAAAAATTACATTTAAAATTTATAAAAGAAAAATATTATATTAAATTCGATTCACACTTTTCTTTACAAATGTACAGATTGTACAGGTGTTTCATTCAATAACACAGCGCGACATTTGCAACTAATAATTGCGTTATTGTATTTTCTTACATAATGTTTCATTACGATTTTTATTGTTGTTATACCGATTATTATAACGTTTAAAATGTCCTGTAAGATTTTGTCAAATGATTTCAATTTCACCCTGTAGTTAGAGGACATAGACACGTGTAAGGTTGTTTTAACTATGCCTTTATTTTTATGGGTTAGGCTCACCTGATGTTAAGCAATTAACGTTGCCCTTGGACATGGACACCCACAATACCAAGAGAGTCGCGTCGCAAGAGAGTTGTGACGGGTGAGGCCAGGAATAAATGAAAGTACAGTTGGGTGTCACTTATTGGGGTATATTTGTTAGCAACATAAGGCATTAATACCTAGTGCCTTAACAACAAATATATAGTAATAATAAAGCTGCTCAGCTACTTCAGCTGCTCAAATACTTAAATTCCAATTATATAACTTTTGGTTGCAAGCTGGAGAACAAAAAAAAATGACAACACAGACAGACAGTGAATAAAAAGGCAGAACCAAAGAGAAAACGGCCAGAGAGGTGCGCAGTAACAGCAAAGAGTCGCTAACAGTGGTATAGCGCCTCGTTACAGAGTTGCGTCGCTATCTCGAAAGCAGATTGACCGCATCACTACGCCTCCGATCTCCTCAAAAGCGGACTGTATTGATTCCATATTCACTTACTACAGCCAATAAAAGAAACTGCAATGCGATGGAAACTCCCTCTCCCACATATAACACAAGCACTCAACAAACGTTATTTAAAGGTCACTACTATGAATAGTTCGCATAGATCAAGTGAAGGAGGTCGCAGCGTGTAATAAGTGCAACATTCGCCGTCACGTCCCCTGACTGGTTCTTATTAAGCTAAACGTTTATCGTGCATATAAATAATGACATGATCCGCTCTCACAGAAGAAGAAATATAGAGTTGGTCTTTATGGTACATTTTATGCAGCAATAGTTGCTCAGTTGATGGGTGTGAATGTCGGTATTGGGTCCTTACCTATGAAATTGGTGTTTTTTTTCTCTCTTAGTATTTTGTCTGTAACTATTAAGATTCAGAGTATTCCTAAAAAATAATTACCTCGTCTAAAAATAGACTATATTTTTAAGCTCTTATGAATTGTTTTGATAATTTGTTGTAAGTTTAATTGTGTTAAAATTGGACACGGACAACTCTTTTAAGTGCCTCCCGAATACATCATTTTATTTGCATTCACTTAAAAACGAAAAATAATTTTTATGAAATGTGATATTACACATATTACTACAGCTTGTCTAATGATACATGCCAAATATTATTATCTCTGGATTTGTCGTTGTGATGAAAACTAATAAAATGTTAGTATGGAAAATGCAGAATTCCCCAAAATCTCCATACAAAACACCAATTTCATAGGTAAGGACCTAATATTTATCTATTACTTTATTTATTTATTCTGGTATACGCAGAATGAATAATAAAGTTTTCTCCGTTTAAATCTTCTTCTTATTTCTCATTCCTGGTTCCCTTTTTATTTACGGTAGCAACATGTCTTCTTCTTCCACTCCTCGTACAACCCACTCTATTCTTCATCATATCGCTACTACGCATTGTTCGTTTTACATTGACGCCTATTAACGTCCTACTGCTGGGCTCCTTCCTCATCTTCTTTCTACCACCACACAGGCCCAATGCGGGTTGGTGGGTGTGAACTGTTGCATTGCGCTTGAAGGGCGCTAGGGAGCTGGTTTATGGGGGGAACGCAAGTGCCGAACCACCGACTTCATCGACCAGCACAGAGGCAGGCAACTTCTTCAGCAGCCTCTTTAGAATAAAAACCTGCTGAGATCCATGGATGAGCTGGCCTGGCAAAGAATAGGACAATTTTCCCACACACGCAATATATGCGCTACACGACGTCGAGTTGCGGAAAAGTGCCCTGTTTTACCTTATACCTTAACGGTTGCTATAGCTTTTGCAACCGTTTCTACCTACCAACCCGCATTGGGCCAGCGAGCGTGGTGGTGTAACGGCATACTCCTCATGTGTTTCTCCACGAGGAAGGCCTGTGCCCAGCAGTATATACGCTGAGGTCGGACTTAGTATGTAACTACCTTTATTGTAGGCTCATTGTTGTCATTCACCCTCTAGGAACCTCATGCTCTAGAGATGGCGACCATCTCTAGAGCAACGCCTTAAAACCAGTATATAAAACACTCAGTCACGGAGGTCGAATCAACCTACGATCATCAAATTAAAACCATAATGGTCTTACCACGGTCTTACAATTCATTATCCAAATACTTCAAAAACAATTCCTTTCATGAAAAACATCACACCTCTCTTTGATTGATTCTAACAAAACCAACATACAACAAAAGCCACAATACCCGAGGAATGTCGTTGAATGAGGGACCATTCTCAAAGCTGGCGCTTTCGGTAATTAATCTCTCGAAACTCTATTCAATTCTGAGTTTTTCAAACTAAATGAGCCATTTAAGAAGTCGAGAATATCGCAATTAAATATATGTCAGGGAAGAAGGAATTGTGGAGGGTATTTTTTTGTACTAGTTACGTAGAATTCGTATAGCTATACTCGTATACTATCTGTGCCTGTTTTTGTTGACGGGGACTAAATCCTGTTTAGAGAAGACACTATATTATGAGCTCAGTGGCGTCGTGGTTAGTACGCTAAAACAAATCTACCTTGGCAATGGTCAGGCCGTGGATGGGTGACGTACACTTTGTGATCTCGACAGGATGTTTGGTTTATATTATTTATTTTGGACAAGGTTTTTTTAATTATTTTTTGTAGGTATTCTTTTTATTTTATGCTTTTTTTATGATGTATAAGTTATGACTAGAGATCGGATATTTGGATGCATATTTACCTAAAGTTAAGATGTTAGATGTTATATTTCCACAATAGATGTTAGCTATTGTGGAAAGCTTTTTTTTTTAACGAAAATTAATAATTATTTTGTAATGGTTAAATGAAGAGACTCGAGTATAATAAAAGTTTTTATATTATTTCATATATTTCAAATATTAATAAAAAAATGTTTTATAACACCATCTTTTCTCTTACGCCTCAATCTCATCAAATTGTAACTTCCCATTAAAGTATTTATAGTAAAAACAATTAAAAATAGTTGTTCCAACTAAAATTAAAATTAAACGTTTACTAAATATGCCTCTGATTAGTTAAATGCCTAAAATCCCGGGATTTTATTTTTTTATATTGGGTCCTTACCTATGAAATTGGTGTTTTTATTCTGTCTTAGCAATTTGTCCGTAACTATTAAGTTTCAGAAAATTCTTATAAAATAATTGCCTCTTCTAAAAATAGACCATATAGTTGAGCTCGTATTATTTAATTTGATAATTTTTTGTAAGTTTAATTGTGTTAAAATTAGACACAAAGACAATTATTTTTAACTGCCTTCCGGATACATCATTTGATTTGCATTAACATAAAAACAATGAATAATTTTTATCAAGCGTGTTCACACACATACTGTTAAAGCTTGTCTAATGATACATGCCAAATATTATTATCTCTGGATTTGTCGTTGTGAAGAAAACTGGTAAAATGTTAGTATGTAAAATGCAGACATCCCCAAAATCTCCATACAAAACACCAATTTCATAGGTAAGGACCCAATATTTTTTTTCCATCATATGTTAGCGAACAATGTACTTTCGGTAAATATGCATCTGAATATCCGATCTTTACTTATGACCTTTCATTTGATACTCAATACATATATTTGTAAATATTAGATTTCTTATTCCTGTTCTGACTTCTCATATCTTTAATATTTAAGCTGGTTTTTATGAAACATAGCTAAGAACACAGACTGACAGACACACCTTTTTTTGCGTCGGTTAAAAAGGAGCGAGCGAGTCGTACATCAGGCAAGTCAGCTTAGTGGCTCAGACGGAAACCAACCAGTGATCTCTTACTGGTGTTGACGTTTTCCCAACACGTATCTTGGTACTTTCGCTTCGACACCAGAAGGCCTAGCACGGGCCGGAGAGAAAAATTCCCCGGAGACAAAATTACTCATTGCCTCTCGCTTCCGCGCCAACGAAGAAGCGAGAGGCAATGACGATTTTTGTTTTTGGGGACTTTTTCTCTCCGGCCCGTGCTAGGCCTACAGAAGGTAGTTTTGATTTATATTAAACATTAGTGTCTTCCCGCGGTTTCTTCCGCGCAGTACCAGCTCTATTAGAATATCGGGATGAAAAGTAGCCTATTCTTTCTCAGGCTCCAGATTATCTGTGTAGCATGTTTTATTTATTTATTAGGTACACCAACAGCTCACATATTTAACAAGGTAATAACTACATTGGTACAGGACTTCAGTCTGATATGTGGGCCAGTTTTGTCAATTTGACATTTGTGACTAAGAGTATTATATAATACACGTAAATTTTATTAGGTTGTAGAACATATTGATGTAAAAGGAGGATGGAACCCTTGCAGAGTTCCTTGCCTGTATTTTCTAGTTTGAGTTTGAGTTACAGGTGAACACAACAAGTTCAAGTTTCGATGAAATCGGTTCAGTATTTTTAATGTGAAAGCGAGACAGACAGAGCTACTTTCGCATTTGTAATAATTTATTAGTATGGATGTAACATCAAACTCGAAATACTGGAGACACCCAAAAAATAAAGCGAATCTTCACAAAATAGCGCAGTGAAAACCAGTGTGCAACAAATCTTCTAAGTGACAGTAACAGGACAAGAAATAAATTTAATACCTTCAGACCTCCGATAGTTGAAATACAAGGATATTAGATACCCGTTGAAGTTCGGGACAATTCTGATGTAGGTTGGGATGTGATAAATTTTCTGGATTAAAATTGAGCGGGATTGGGAATTTCGTTATTGGATTCCCAAAGAGTTTAGCTTTCTTTGTATTGATTTATTTCCGTTCTTACGTTTGTTCGTTTCTATGTTTAAACAGTCTTAAAATGTTGCTTAGGTTTCCGATCGAAAACAAAGCTAACTTTGCTATGGTCAGGTCGTGGATGGGTGACCACAACTTTCTGAAGGCACGTTGAGCCGTTGGTCGCGGTCCCTTTTGCAACCCGGTGTTATGGCCCATACTCCTCATGTGTTTCTCCATGAGGAAGGCCTGTGCCCAGCAGTGGGACGTATGTAGGCTTAGACTCTCTTCTTCGCTATATCTCAATCTTCTCTTCATTCTTCTTCATACATCCTATCTACCCATTTGCACAAAACTCGTCATCACCAAAAGATGCTATTTTAAAAATTCCCAATGCAATTCATCATTTATCTGAAATGTCGACAAAGTTACGCGCATGTGCAAATCTCCTAATAACTAGACAACAAACAAGTTAACAGCTTGTTAGAGTAATACCTTTTAGTTTTCCGCTGTACGTTTAAATTATTATAATTTCTATTTAGGAAAAGATTTGTGAATATTCTTCTTTTATTTAAATAGAACAGAACAGTGGTTCATATTCTTTGGTTCAAAATTCTTCACTTTATACTTCTTGTATGGAGTGATACATTTTTAATGGCAATTCCAAAGCAAGAAACTATATACTAATAATATATTTTTTTATCTACATAAATTTTTAAATTCTTTTTGGTCCCTGTGCTTGGAATGCAAATGATTGTTTTATATATTTTCCCTTTCAATCTAGGGGAAATGCGTGAGTCACATGTAGTTACCGTGACATGTGGCCATTTCAACCATCCTGAGCTAATTCTCAAGAATTCGTGGTATGGACATATTTTGAGAAGAGAGAATGAGAAGAGTTTATATGAGAGTGGATGATAATACAGGGAGAGGAAGACCGAAGAAGAGATGGATAGATTGTGTGAATGAGGACATGGCTAGAATGGGAGTGAATGTTGGTATGGCGTGTGGTGTGTGTGGGGAGAGAGGAGGAGAAAGACTCGTTGCGAAAAGTGCAGGCTGCTGGAAAAATTGGTACCTGGTCGTATACCAATTTTTCCAGCAGCCTGCACTTTTCGCACTTATGATGTTCGGACTGCAAATATTAGGTCCTTACCTATGAAATTGGTGTTTTGTATGGATATTTTGGGGATGTCTGCATTTTACATACTAACATTTTATCAGTTTTCTTCACAACGACAAATCCAAAGATAATAATATTTGGCATTTATCATTAGAAAAGCTTTAGTAATATATGTAATATCACACTTCATAAAAATTATTAATCGTTTTTAAGTGAATGCAAATAAAATGATGTATTCTGCAGGCACTTAAAAAGAGTTGTCTCCGTCTCCAATTTCAACACAATTAAACTTACAACAAATTATTAAAACAAATCAAAAGAGCTCAAAAATATAGTCTATTTTTAGACTAGGTAATTATTTTTTAGGAATACTCTGAATCTTAATAGTTACAGATAAAATACTAAGAGAGAAAAAAAACACCAATTTCATAGGTAAGGACCCAATATTTTGGCATGTAACATTTATCCTTGCAGTTGTAATTTTGTTTTGAATTAAAGGTGTTAATGAATTTTCTATTGAGCCCCGGAACAGCAATTAGGCTTGCCCCATAATAGACCATCGAAATTACTGGCAAAATGAGGATGTGTTACACAGTGAGGTGTATTCACCTCTGCCTACCCCAGCGGGGAGATAGGCGTTGTAGGCGACGCAAATGCAGGTATTTTACTTTATATTTGACGTTGTGAAATTACATGAAGGTTTTATAGTTTGTAATCTCTACGTTGGCGCGTCACACCCGCGTGCAAGGAGGTTGCGATCCGCGCACTAAATAATAAGCGATTGGTTTTTGTTTTATTAATTTTATCTTCAAAAGTCTTGCAAATAATTATAAATAGTGTAGTTACCATCAGCGGTAAATAGTGTTGAGATGGCGTGATGGTATGTATTTTAAACACGATCCTCCAACTGCAGTCACGTGATATATCACAGCGCACCCCTAAAGTCACAGATAACGGTACTCAGATACTAGTCTGTCTCGTAAATCACAGTGGAACATACATTAAGTGGACCCAGTAGATGGGTAGCTGGAATAATTATGTTTGTTTCGACATGTGAGGAATTTAACTGTTTTTAGAATAACTACTTACCTGACAACATCCCAAATTTTATTTATGGCATTTTGAATGTACCAACTGCTTTTCTCGCCTAGCATGTCGTGAAATGCGACTAAGGGCGTATTGGGTACTGGGTCTGATTGTGTAGGCGATGAGCTAGCCACTTGTTACTACTCTTTCACGATTTTTCATCTGACCAAACTCAATTTTTGTTTGGCTAAATGTGGTCTTAAGGAACACAGTGCTCCTTGGACTCTGCCTCCCCTTCGGGGATTACGCTACTTTATCTACACTCGAAGTATAACAAAAAAATTAAAGTGTTGCATAATGAGTCCAATCTGTTGTATAATGGTCATTATGTTAGAGTTGCCATTTTTAAATTTTCACAACTCACCATAATTAAATTCGAGAACAGCATTTATAATATGAGGCTGATCTTGAGTTAAAGATTCTAGCGGGGAGGGAGAAAGCGCGCACGCAAATAAAATTGATACTAATGCCATTAACAATCATGTGGCTCCACACGCACATGACAAACTTTATGCGCAGAGACATTTACATCGGTTCACAGCAAGTTGAAGTTCGATGATCAACAATACTAATATTGGGTCCTTACCTATTAAATTATTGTTTTTATTCTGTCTTAGTATTTTGTCTGTAACTATTAAGATTCAGAGTATTCCTAAAAAATAATTACCTCGTCTAAAAATAGACTATATTTTTGAGCTCTTTTGATTTGTTTTGATAATTTGTTGTAAGTTTAATTGTGTTAAAATTGGACACGGAGACAACTGCTTTTAAGTGCCTCCCGAATACATCATTTTATTTGCATTCACTTAAAAACGATAAATAATATTTATGAAGTGTGATATTACACATATTACTAAAGCTTGTCTAATGATACATGCCAAACATTATTATCTCTGGATTTGTCGTTGTGAAGAAAACTGATAAAATGTTAGTATGGAAAATGCAGAATTCCCCAAAATCTCCATACAAAACACCAATTTCATAGGTAAGGACCTAATATTATAAATGCGAAAGTAACTCTGTCTGTCTGTCTCGCTTTCACGTCAAAACTACTGAACCAATTTTACCGAAATTCGGTACACAGATAGTGGTGGATTGTATTTGCTGGTTAATTAGTTAAAGGCCGATACTTGCAAAATAATGCACACTGAAGAGCTTAACAACCCCGCCAGTCACCCGCTCATGTTACCCGCTGTTAGTTGCTAGTTCCCGCTGCCCGTTGCCCGTCAGTAACCGCCGCGATTTCTCAATTGCACCTACGACTGCACCGAGCGCAGTTACAACGGTCGAAGTTTGAACCGAGGTGTTAGCTCATTCGTCACCGCCGTTTTACACCGCCTCATCATCAGCTAAGCGAGCCTGGGCCGCTAGCGCGTCCGCAGGAGCTGCCGCCAGAAAAGCAAGTAAGTGTGCATTTTGATTCCCTATCCTTAGAGAGCTGTGACTTCTTCTTTTCTGTCCTTTGCAGCTCTTATAATCTCCTACACATAGTTCGCGTTATTGCAAGCGCCTGCTGTAGCTTTTTTAAATCGCAGAAAATACAGTCCACTAAAACTCCGCTACCGAAGGGGAAAATGATCCAGCAGATAGTCTAGAGTCTGAGAAAGGGCATAGGCTACTTTTTATGCCGATATTCCCATGGGAACGGATACCTACCGCGCGGATGTAACCGTGGTTATCAATATCTGCTCGACCGAGTCCGTCAAAATGTAATTACATTTCGAATTTTAAAATTTCTTGGCATTGTAAAATAATATCACGACAACAGAGATTTATCACCATGACAACAATTAATCAGATGACACTGACAAGAAATATTATTTTCATTATTTTAGTAATTAACAATCAACATTTTGCTATTAAAAGGTAAAAACACACAAGTACTTTATGTAAACTTTTATCGGCGTATAAGAGGTAGGAATGTAATGTTGAACTCTTTGTAAAAAACAATGCAGTGTTAACAAACATACAAAAACTTTTTGTAAACTTTTATCGGCGTTAAATCAATAGCCACGCGAACGACGTCGCGGGCACAGCTAGTTATAATATAAATTCAAATCATATTATTTTGGCGAGAGAGTAAACGCCTTGACCACATCTCCTGTGGTAGATACTCAATGGTAGAATTATATCAAATATAACCTTAAGTATACGTTTACCTACGACAGCTTTCCGTTTCACCCTTTCTTCAGCTTGGTCCGTTGTTCGTCGTCGTCACCAGTGTCAGATTCCTATCTGACGAACGGCATTCTAAATTTTAAAACTCAACAAAAAAAATCAACTGTCACCGGAAGTATTCTCAGACCAATACGACCATCAAAATTTTAAAAAAGAGCGTATTCCTTCCTTAAGGGTCCGGCGAACAGTGAATTTTTCATACAAACGTAATACCAAAATCATTTTCAATTTGAGAATATCTGGACAAATCATCGCTGTTATTCGGATTAAGAAAGTATTTTTCTATGTTTCTGTTAAAATTACATAATGATTAATTGCGTTTTTAATATGAAACTAATAAGCGGAAAATATGTCCGAAAACGTCGAAAATTTTACGAAATATAATTGCATATATTTTAGGTTTATAAATATTTTGAACACATTTTTTTTAACAGAAACATAGAAAAATACTTTCCTAATTCGAATAACAGCGATGATATGACCAGATATTCTCAAATTGAAAATGATTTTGGTATTACGTTTGTATGAAAAATTCACTGTTCGCCGGACCCTTAAGGGTCAGCAACGCATCTTGAACTCCTCCGGTGTTGTAGATGTCTTTGGGTGGCGGTAATCACTTACCATCAGGTGAGCCGTCTATCCGTTTGCCCCCTCTTTACATAAAAAAGCATCTTTCCTCTAATCTTAAAAGCAAACCCTTTTTAAGCCAACAATCCTTTTTAATTCTGTCTCAGCCTTGAAAGCATCAGAGTTTAACTGAATTACTATAGAACTGCCATTGTCTTACCTATGTAATTGTAGGTCGCTGAATTTGCATTTGAATGTGTCCCAACCATTGTTTATTTGGATATACTTTGTTAACTATACAAGTGTAGGCTAGACCTTTCCCCTTTTGTTAAGTGTTTTCGAGTAATCCTCTTAGAGATTTTATTTACAGCTGGGTTATAATTAAAGGCGACTCGAAATACCAATCAGGATTTTACAGATTTTTAAATCTAGATTCTTTTGAAGGAAGTGATATTGTTCACGGCACGGGAATTCCATGCTCGCACACATCTTTAACACCACCAGGGAACACCTACTGATCGAGACAGAACATTGCCTCATGCTATTGTATGGGAGTTTGGCATCCATATAGAGTATAAGATTCTTGGTTAAATGTGTCAAACTATCAAAAGTCGTGGAACAAAGTTGCTATTTATGATGTAAGCTACATAGCCTTGCGAAGTTCTGGTTTCATTAAAAATAACCTTAAAATATAAATATTTTATCATTAATGTGTTTTGATTATCGTGCTAGAAGGGCAAGGGAGTTATAATATCAAATGGGCTAGAATACATTTTGAAATATAACTATTTTAATCGGATTCAGCCCACGTTCACGGGCAGCCCGACCCGACCGAAATCGGGTTAAAGCGAAAGTGTAGTAACACCGAAAAGTAAGCGCGTTTTAAATCCGGTAAAATAGTTTTATGTAAAATTGAAGCCCTCATGCCAGCATAAAAAGCATTATCTTCGTAAGTGTTTATTAAGAGGATTGATAAATGATGAATATTGTAATTATGATGTGAATTACAGAGCGAAGTCATTATTATTTTCTGAATTCTGATAACCTACATACATATAATCAAGACCATTATCCCTTAAAGGTTAGTCTGAGACAAGCAGTTGTGTTTTTTTTTCTAAAACCACAGCACTTTCAAATAATGATAGTCTTACAATTGGCTTAATATCGCTCACATGTAGCGGCGACGGTCTCACCACCTGTCACACCGAGTGCAGTCAATACTGGTGAAGCGCGGACTCTGGCAATGGATGCTTTTGCGGTCCTTTGGCCAGTCTCTGACTTACCCTTAAGGGATAATAGTCGTGATTATATGTATGTATGTACATAGAGCCCGATGCATGGAACAGGCTCGCCACCTGTAATTGTGCTTAAGACCTCTGAAAACCCCTTCTTGTTCAAATCGAAATAACACCTCAAAACAGCTACAAAACTAACCAATTTACTAACGGATTCGTCCACGCCATAGATAAACTCACGCATACGCGTAAATGACACAGATTAAGCAAATGGCATATTAATGAACGTGAACTAAGCCAGAGATTACGCAACTGAGACAGAACTTATTTAGATAGAGAAACGAACGGAGGTTTCAGAGCGATTTGCCCTAAAGTTGTAGGCTTATTAACATGCGATTTGATAGAGATACAATTGACGATTGTGTTTATGAAATGTTGTAGTGTAAGACTATTTCTTCCAGAGCTATGTGAAGGAGCCAAGCGGTTGCGAGGCAAATTCCAATAAGGTTGTGACGTGGTGGATGCCGATGTAGAAATAAAAAGCCGGAGTGATGTCATACATACATACATAAAATCACGCCTGTAATCCCCGAAGGTGCAGGCAGAGTCCTAGGAGCACTGTGTTCCTTAAGACCACATTTATCCATTCAAAAATTGGGTTTGGTCAGATGAAAAAATCGTGAAAGAGTAGTAACAAGTGGCTAGCTCATCGCCTACACAATCACAGACCCAGTACCCAATACGACAGTAGTCGCCTTTTACGACATGCTTGGCAAGAAAAGCAGTTGCTACATTCTTTTTGTGTCCCGGACCAACACGGGACGATGTCACTCATATATTTTAAAACCTAAGGCACAAAATGGTGCATTGTAAAAGTTATTTGAACAGTTAACGTTATTGTGTTAGTAACTATAATGTAATTTTAATTTTATTATTAACAATTAAATTTATTTATTGACGTCATGACAACCGCTCAGACGCTGACTCTGATAGCAATGAATTGCAGACCAAAAACAGTGAAAAATGAGTCCGATGGTCAGTTTAAAAACAGAAACAAGGAGAAAATGGCCAGAGAAGAGCGCAATAAAAGCAAAGAGTCGCTAATACTGATATAGCGCCTCGTTACAAGGTACGTAGTACGTAGTAAGTGACCTGAAAATGGAAGAATCTCAGATTATTTTCCATCGCATGCCTAAAGTGTAGTTTCACTGTCAGGTGGTTTCATAAGTACGCTTGCCGCCAGCGCCAGCCACGCGCTAGCGCTTACAATTACACGGAGCTTCTAACATCGATTCATAGCCACACGCGTGCGATTATATGTCATAACATGTGGAAATGGGTCCTGTTGGGTCTGTGATTGTGTAGGCGATTAGCTAGCCACTTGTTACAACTCTTTCACGATTTTTCATCTGACCAAACCCAATTTTTGTATGGCTAAATGTGGTCTTAAGGAACACAGTGCTCCTTAGACTCTGCCTACCCCTTCGGGGATTACAGGCGTGATTGTATGTATGTACGTATGGAAATATCGCCGTTACGTTGTTGTTCCTAAGGCCCTACTCCTCTTCGGTTTCGATTGAGAATTTAAAATATGATAAAAAAAGAAGTAAATGTATAGATAGAGTGGGTTGTATTTAGAATGGGAAAAAGACAAAAAGAAAAAGTGAGTCTGAGATATAATAATAATAATATATAATAATAATAAATATCTTCTAACATTCACACCTATCAACTAGCCCCATTTTAAGCAACTAATGCTGCTTGTGTAACGGACACTAGACGACGGATAAATATATTTAATAGATAAATACATATAAGTATGATGAATATAGATAAATATATATAAACATCCAAGACTGGAGAACAAATGCCTGAAAATTCATCACCGAAACATTTGCCCCCACCGGGGATCGAACCCAGAACCTCTCGAGATGGCGATGCCTTGAGACCGGTGTACAGACCACTCGACCACGGAGGTCGAGGTGAGATATCAAAATTAAGATCTTCTTATGATCGAACTATTTTTTGTTTATATTATATATAAGGTAGTTTCAGCGCGCGCTCTTATACGGTGTTGTTTCCACATATGAACGTTGTTACATGACAACTTGAAACGGGACACTATTAACAGATGAGTGACAAATTTCTGGACTAAAATTTATAAGTTAACATCTAAAATAAAAGGTTGTCATTTAAAACGCCCAACATATTTCAGTGCTCGCAAAAATCCCTCCCTTCTAATTGCCACCACATAGTCCACTTAATCAACATTAAAACTTCCAAATGGACCCGTATATTACTGGCAACACAAACAATAAGTTGGCTGTAAACACCGAAGGGACAGCCGGGAGTTATGTCGTCATTTTTGTGACATTATAAGAATAGCCGTGGTTAGAACTTTAGGATTCCATTTGGGAACGGTAAAACGGATAAAATAAAACATTTTAAGTGAAAAATGTTAACGCCGTATGAGAAAATTAATAGTTTTTTTTTGTAGCGACTCATTAAAAGAAAACTACGAACCCATCTCTTCCCTTGGGTGTCGTAAAAGGCGAGTAATGGACTTAGAACAGATCTGCACAACCATCCAATTGCTTGTAGCGGCGACAGGCTCACCACCTATCACGCTAAGTGCAGTCACTGCTTGGTGAAGCGCGGACTATGGCAGTGGACTGCTTTTATGATGCTTTTGCCTAATATCTGCCTACCTTAGGGGATAATAGACGTGATAATATGTTTTGTATGATTTTTTTTTATAA
Organism: Parapoynx stratiotata; assembly: GCA_910589355.1. NCBI lineage: Eukaryota > Metazoa > Arthropoda > Insecta > Lepidoptera > Crambidae > Parapoynx > Parapoynx stratiotata. The sequence continues at coordinate 11,770,660 of OU342481.1, forward strand.
TTTTTATCCCCTAAGGGTTAGTGAGAGACTAGACAAAAGCACCGCAAAAGCAGGCCACTAGTCCGCGCTTCCCCAAGCAGTGACTGCACATGTGCTTAACGAGAAAACGTAGACGAGTAGAAAACGTGCAAGACAATATATCTATGCCCAGCCCTGGGCTATTCTGGGCTAAATGAATTAAATGAGAAGAAACCGCGCTATATCAACAACATTACGGACCCCACACCGTGGTCCGAAGCGCGCTTACCTAGTAATTCTTATTAAAATGTTGGCATACTTTTGATGTGATTTAATGAGGGTATTTTTTTGCATTAAATACTTAGACCTTTGTCGTCAACTTTGAAGGTTGCGAACAGTGAACTCTGCAATCAACAACAAAGGACATACAATTATTTTAGAGCTTTGTTATCTTAACTAGAAATAATTATGACGAACGCACAAGGAAAACTTTCTTTTTATCTCTTTTTTCTCTTAATCGTTAATTAAAATTAAGCAACCTGTGCCCGCAAATTCGTTCGCGTGGCTATTGATTTAACGCCGATAAAAGTTTACTTAAAGTGCTTGTGTGTTTTTACCTTTTGTTTGTTGTTTGTGTGTTTTTAGTTGATATAAATGGGACGAAATCATCTGGATCTAATATGAAAATGGTAGAACTGCCTTTGCACAGATTCAAGACATATATTAAAACAAAATTAAAAGTCTAAAGGTTACTATACCGTTAATGATTACCTAGAAGACAAAAATGCGTGGCAATAATTTTCATTATGTTTTCCTATTGTAATGTAGATACTATTTTTTAGATTATAATTTAAGAGAGAGACTATCACCGTACATGTTTGTAATGAAAATGTGGTAAACTGCAGAATATTACTCAAATTAGATATCTATTTTATTTATTTTAAACTTTAATGACGTTGTAGTTTATGACATTTTTTAAAAATGTTGCTATGTAAAGGGAGGGTTGCTGAGTTTCTTGCCCGTTCTTCTCAGAACATCGAATATCTGTACATAGAAAAAAAATGCTTAAGATCAAGTCTGGGTGATGTTAAAAGGATTTTAATGTTTTGTTTCTTTGCCTGTTCGTCTGTTTCTATGTTTGTACGGGCTCTTCTCCGAAATGACTGGACCGATTTCAATGAAATATTGCATGGTGATTCATTATATCCCTGGTCAACATCTTAGATATTTTTTATTCCGGAAAATTAAAGGGTTCCCGTGGGATAGTTAAAAAACCAGGAACCGCGGACGAAGTCTCGGGCAACAGCTAGTTATTAATATTATCTACTAGAAGCGCTGAAAGTTTCTACAGACAAACTCGCTTCTTTATACATATTCAATGCGGTAATGAAACACGGGTGCTATTAATTTTGTTTGACAAGGATTTATTGCGTTTGTTTCGTATCTACTAGGTTGTGGCTTTGGATCAAGACTTAGGCCATAGAGTATTTAATAATACACAATGTACCTAATACCACTCGATTTACTAGACTTTATCGCTTGCCTGATAGTCCCTTAGGGTCTCCCCAATCTTATCGACGCGGAATCGGATTAAGCCGATAAAAAAACCCTTTATTCGAAATCAGGGTGATAATGTCATCATTTGGCTCGGCTCGGACGGCGCAGCGCGACGTCCGCCGACAGCGAAAGTCGTTTGTCGATTAGCTGATCACATCCGTACGAAGCTGAATCTATTTCGTCTTCTCGTTACGTTTCCGATAGCTGCCGAACGGCGCCGGAGACGTTCGAAATGCGTTGAGCGGCAGTTGAATGATCCGCGTGCATGCCTTCATCTCCGACGGCAGCTGAACGGCGCGGAAACGGCTGATTACCATGGCGGTCACACACACAGGCGATCGCGATTGCAGTCAGTCTAGTGTCTATGAGTTTATCAGTCGTACGCTGCTGCCGTACTGTGATGATATAACAGCCGTCGCGACGGCCGTTCGGAGGAGGTGACTGCCGAACGTAGGTGAACAGCCATCAAAACAGCTGAACGGCGTTAAGCCGAGTAGTGTTGTGATACGCACTCGGATTAAGCTGATTCCGCGATAATAAGTATGGGCAGACCCTTATCTGTTACATCTAAACCCATCTATGACAGCGCACCTGGAGTATATTGCGATTTGTATGGAAAATTCTAGCGTTACAGTGTATGTTACATTTCACCAGTCTGTACACGCCTTATGGACTTCTTCTATAACCGCACGTTATCAGCGCGTGTTATTAGAATAACGATATATCTTAAGTTTTTAAGGAAAGCTTAAAAAAACTTGTGTCGTCACTAAAGCTAACAAACGAACTATCATTAATAAAATTATGGGAAGTAATTAATTACGCAGCCATTTAATTTGGTCAGCAAGAAAAAGCTGAGACGAAAAATCATTTTCTGACAAATATTTCAATATAATTATTTGGGCGGCAAAATAATTATTTGGACAGAAAAATAAAGAATTGGTCAGCAGAATAATTAATTGGGCAGCGAGATAATTATTTGGCTAGTAAAATAATTATATGCTACCGGAAATGTATAAAATCTAATTAATAGAGTTGGCAGAAGAGAAAACATTTGAGTTGCGGCCCAATTACTTCTTTTTCTGACTAATTTAGAAATATTTGCTGGCCATCAGTTGCTGATCAATTAGTTATTTTAGCTGACCAATTGTATGTTTCTGCTGACCAAAATTCTAATATGTTGCTGACCGTTTTAATAACACCCATAAATTATTTTCCATAATCAAATGTATCATTTTCGATTATTTATTTTCCATGAATCGAACCCACTGCCTACAACGACAAAGTGACACTGAGGTCGGCAACATGTTAAGATAACATTTTTTACAAAATATTTTGAGTTGTCCCAAAAAATATTCTTAAAAGCTCGATTACGCTACTATAAAGGTGATAAGTCACCAAACTTGGTCTCCACTGCGGCCATACGCGCCTCAAAGTAACCTCCAATGACAACGCGTTTGTGGTACAAGTTATAAGAAAACTGCTTTTTCACTGAATTATGATATAAATATATTATTTTGGTGCATGATCTGTAGAAGGTCGCATTAGTTGCTGAATACGCACGGCCTTATACGCTCAAATGGGTATATAGGAGAGTATAAGTCAGAATTCTCTGTGCTACTAAGAGAGTCCTACACCTACCGCCCAGCCAGCGGTAGGAATGGTTCATAAATTAATGAAATCATCCCCGTTACCATAAAACCCCGATCGTTGTAGAGCTTCCTGGGGGTTCGAACATATTTTGGTCGGATGTAAGAGACATCCAGCGATTTCTTGCATTATTATAAAAAAAAACTATTTCTTACCATTTTGCACATATGACAGTAATTTTAAAAATATTAAAATCATATTAACATAACCCATTCTTCGCTAATATACCCTTATTTTCAGATTGAGTCTTGTTTTATCTATCTCAGTCATTGTTATTTCGTCATAAATGGGGCAAGGTAACGAAATAACTTGCACTTCATTTTCTTTAAAATGTTGCGAAATAAGCTATTGGTCAGGTCCACCTTATGTTCTACAAGGATTTAATATGCACTAGTATATATACACAATGTAAATTTTTAAAAGTAATATTTATAATTGAAATTGAATTGAGTCGGTACACCTGACGGTAAATCATACTTATAAGTTACAACTCCTACAGATATTGTTTACGTTATTCGTTCGTCCTCTGCCTATATACGTCCTACTGCTGGGCACAGCCCTTCCTCATGGAGAAACACATGAGGAGTATGGGCCGTAACACCACCAGGCTCGCCCAATGCAGGTTGGTGGGTAGAAGCAGTTGCAATAGCCGGGACTAACGACTTAATGTACCTTACGCCGCATGCAGGAGTTGGAGATCACAAATTTTTGTGACCACGTCCACATGGCCTGACCACAGGAAAGGTAGCTTTGTTTTCATATCGAAAGCGTATGAAAAACTACGCAAAAAAAGCTCCTGTATACGTTACCAACTTGCAACCTAAGCTGTCACTTCCAGAAATCCTCCTGTAACTTGCACCATGCACCAATATTTCTTCAGACTTTAAAGGAAATTGGGTTAGGATCGTTAATCACCGGAAGTGACACGGGCCCGGCGTCTTCCGGCCGCGGCCGATTACCCAAAGCTGAGAGTTTCATCACAAAAGTTCTATCTTATTGGCGCGTGCAAAGAAACTTCTTTTGCTGATGGGACGGGAGATACACGCTTTAAAAGGCGGATTTTCTTTAGAACCCTCAGTATTTTTCTTGGAATTTTTATGTAAGGAGGTAAGTCGCGCGTGTAAGAGGGAGGAGTAAGTATATTTTTTTGTGCCAGGGCTTGCATAACTGTCGATTGTTGGATCAAAAAGATGCTCGAATAGTGGGCATGCATTATGTACTTTAGACAGCGTTGCGTTGGTAGACCCCCGCGAGATGGACTGACGATCCGGTGAAGGTCGTTATTTGGAGGTAGGAAATTACCAATCTTTGCGAAAATCATTGAGGCCTATATCTAGCTGTGGACGTCTCCTGAAGTCTCCGGACGTGGATTATCCATACTAATATTACAAATGCGAAAGTAACTCTGTCTGTCTCGCTTTAACGTCAAAACTACTGAACCAATTTAACCGAAATTTGGTACACATTTGGTAGTCTAGAGCCTGAGAGCCTGAGACAGGCTACCTTTTATCCCGATATTCTCATAGGAACGGGTGCCATGCGGGTGAATGTTAAAAAAATTAAACGCCCCCAGAAGAATCATGGACAAATTTACGCCACTATGAACTTTGCTTCTAATAATAGAGTAGGAGTAAATTTTTAAATTTTCAATTCCACTACAATTAGTGGAATTGAAAATTTGAAAATTTACTCTAGGCTATTGTTTAGGCTATTGTTCAAATTTGAAGAAGTCTTTCAGTGTTGAATAGCCTATTTATTGAAGAAGGTTACGGGTTACATACCATCACACTATCTCAAAGTAACTATTATACGCGGACGAAGTCACGGGCAAAAGCTAGTACTGAATAATGATGATAGAATCATTAGAATGGTTGGACTACAAAGGTTTTATTTAGTTGTATGTAACATATCCTGGCTGCTGGAATTTCGGCTTGATCACACAATGATTATGGATTTTCTTTAGTAACAACAATAGGCTTACTATTTTGTGGGACTAACAAAATTATTACCAAACTGTGAGTGTGTAATTCACCACGGCCTAGACCTTCTCCTGGAGATGTATATCCCTATATAGCGAGATTATACTCGTATACAGGTTTCTCATATATAACACATATTGCTTTCTTTAAATTTACTGTAAAGTTTTGTTTTTTTTTTTTTTAATTTTGCGCAAGGAGATAAGCTGGTTTTTGTGTTTATTTTTTTTTCCTTTTGTAATAATTCTGTAATAAATGACAGTATATACATTTCGATATCTCTCATAGTCTTGTATTTCTCCCCACGGAACCATTTGAATTGATCACTCCGTATATGAATGTACATAGAATAGGAAACTTTTGGAACATAAGACTTGACTTTCCCTTTCTTTTGTTTCAACATACTAAACATCAACATATCAACATCAACTCTACAGATCGGAAACAAAAAGAAATGCAAAAATACAAAACGTATTACTTTCTTCGGCGTCTATTACATGAATAAATAAATATCTTCAGACATTCACACCTATGAAGTGGCCAATACTAGGCAACTAATGCCTGTGTTATGGATACCAGATGAGGGACAAATATGTTTAATAGATAAATACATATAAATATTCAGAATATAATATACATATATAAACAGCCAAGACTGGAGAACAAATGCCTGTTCCCACAAATATTATAGATATATAATAGATCCCCCGCTGGGGATCGAACCCAGAACCTCTCGAGATGGCGACGCCTTGAGACCTGCCTACAGATCACTTGACCACGGAGGTAGTCAATAACTTCTTTTCAGCGTGCAGCAAATAACAAAAGACTTTTGTTTTGTTGTCAAAATATGCAAATTTAAAAATCTTCCGAAAATAATGAACACAAGATTTGATTATTCATCGACGCGTGTGCTAACATCGCAATTAAAACACCCTTAATAGGAAGTACCAATCATTCTTAATTGATCCGTCTAACGATGTTACTGGGCCCATAATTGTAAGGTTGATTTCCAACGACAAGGTTTTAACGAAAGCCTTTTCGTGCGTTAAAAATTTCTTAATTGTCTTCAGGGTTAAATAAAAAGGGAAGATTTTGTGAAAACGGTCCCATTTTCGCATTGGAGAGATTAGATCGATTTTGAAATGAGTCCAAGTATATTGGCGGATATCCTAACTATATACGTCCCATTGCTGGGCACAGGCCTTCCTCATGGAGAAACACATGTGGAGTATGGGCCATAACACCACCTCGCTTTTCTAATGCGGATTGGTGGGCTAGAAACGGTCGCAATCAACGCGTCTTGTAACGAGGCGCTATAGCTATATTAGCGACTCGTTGCTGTCATTGCGCTCTTCTCTGGCCATTTTTCTCTTGGTTTCCGTTTTTAAATTTACTGTCTGTCTCTTATTATTTGTTTTGTTCTCGAAGTTTATTCTTACCAGAGTCAGCGCGTAGAGCGGTTGACTCACTGCTAACAATTATTTTAATATATTTATAAAGTGCTGATCAGATAAAATTAAGCTTATACTAAAGTTACAACAACCAAGATTCTGTATCGCCAATTCCTGATAAATAGCAAAGTCTATAAGTTTCTTTAAGACACTATTTTGTGTCTTAATTTCCAAATTATTGGGTCCTTACCTACCTATGAAATTGGTGTTTTTTTTCTCTCCTAGTATTTTGTCTGTAACTATTAAGATTCAGAGTATTCCTAAAACATAATTACCTCGTCTAAAAATAGAATATATTTTTGAGCTCTTTTGATTTGTTTAGATAATTCGTTGTAAGTTTAATTGTGTTAAAATTGGACACGGAGACAACTCTTTTTAAGTACCTCCCGAATACATCATTTTATTTGCATTCCCTTAAAAACGATTAATAATTTATATGAAGTGTGATATTACACATATTACTAAAGCTTGTCTAATGATACATGCCAAATATTATTATCTCTGGATTTGTCGTTGTGAAGAAAACTGATAAAATGTTAGTATGGAAAATGCAGAATTCCCCAAAATCTCGATACAAAACACCAATTTCATAGGTAAGGACCTAATATAAATACATAAGTGACGACCCAGCGCCTTTCATTTTTTTTTTATATATGGCAGGTAAGCTCTTGGCCTTATTATTTCCTGGACTCACCCCGTCACAGTCTTATAAGCCGTTGGTCCCTGTTCCTATTACAGCCGTTTCTAATCATCCAGCCTCAATGGGCCAGAGCGTTGGTGTTAAGGCCCAAACTCCTCATGAGGAAGGTTTGTGTCCAGCAGCGGGACAGTCTGAGGACAGACAGACGATATCTTTTTGTTTGTAGATAAATCCCAGTTCTGCAATATACCAAATCACCCATACTCCAATTACTCTAGAACATCTTACAACCTAATTAATAGCTCGTTTAACTTTATTATACCTACCTAATTAACCCGTTCTAGATTTAGTTCACACAAGTATATTGTACTTAGATACCTAAAATTGTGGCATAGTAGGTTTGCTCTAATTGTCACGTTACGCGGTATAAGTTTGATGATATAACTTTAGCGCTTAAAAAGAACAAACAACATTCTATAGAAAAGCTATTATAATAAAAAGCAGTTACAACAATACTTCTTTAGCGATAGACATTTCAGAAAAAAAAATGAACGCATATTTTATCCGAGCCGATCGTACTAAGCGAGGAGCTCGGTGGTGTAGAGGTTAGTATCCTTTGGCGTTCGATCGAAAACAAAGCTACCTTAACCATGATCAAGCCGTGGATGGAGGACCAAAACATAGTGATCTCGAACGTTAAGTCCCGGTCGCTATTGCGATCTACCCACCAACCTGCATTGGGCCAGTGTGGTGCTGTAACGGCCCATACTCCTCGTGTGTTTCTCCATGAGGAAGGCCTGTGTCCAACAGTGGGACGTATATAGGCTGAGAAATCGAAGTAAATGAAGTCTTATGCTTCGGACCTGTTTTTTGATCCGTAGTAATAGTTAACCCAATGGTTTAAATATAAACCATTGGCGCTAATGGAAAAACGTTTGCTTTGCTCGATGATGGATCTACCGTCACCTAAATTGATCACAATACAGAAAACCAAATAGGATTGCATGGATCTAGGTCCGTTCGTATAAATGGGACGGGAGGCATGTCTTGTGAACAAAGTATACAGTATGTTTCTTTTAAATACCAAGGAAAATACAGGGCAGATTTTCATGTAGTTCACAAAGCAGGCGCCATCCCCAATCTTAATAGTCCGCGCTTCAACAAGCAGTGACTGCACTCAGCGTGACAGGTGGTGAGCCTGTTTCCGCTATAAGCTATTGGATGTTGTGCATTTCTAAGTCCATTGGTCGCCTTTTACGACACCCAAGGGAAGAGATGGGTTGGTAGTATTCTTTTAATGAGCCGCTACTACACGACTATATAAAAAATACAAAAAGGTTTTATAAAAACTGACCGCGACAATATAAATTTTTTAAGCTCCTACTACAAATGTCTTATTTCATTTAACATATTTTAATATTCATGTTTACACAGAACATACGATATACGTTGGTCAATTTTTTTTTCCTTACAAGATTCAAAAGAACAAATTACCAAAATACTCGTATGTCACGTCACGTCATCTACTTTATAAAACACTGAAAAATTTATCAACTTTATCACGTTCAAAATAAAGATTTAAATTGAACTTCATGCCCTCGATTCTACGAAAACAGTTTTATCTGTTTTCTAGTAAAATGACACGTAGCTTCCGTAGCTACGACGCTACGGAACCGTAGCGTGCTACGTAAATTGAAGAGGTCTGAAAATTTCTGCTGCATTAGTTCTTATATTTGAATCTCTTAAAAAGAGTTGTATAATGTGGTGAAATGTATTTAATTGAATATAAAAATTTTCGCTTTATATTAATAATGTGTAACGGTATAGGTAAAAAAGGACAGCGGTAGCCAAGTAGGGAAAGAGGGCATTCGTTCAAGAGGTCCCCGAATCGGTACCCACCGCACCGCCTGTACTACGGAGTTAAACTTTTTTTGTACACATAACAAGGAATCTCTTGACCTTCATCTCACTTGATGGTAAGTGACGATAAGGCTGAAAGTGGAAGCAAGCTTCACCTGTAATCAACGATGTACTTGTACTGTGCTGTGGATGTACTTGCTACAAGCGCTCGCGGTAATGAACTTTAATACAACGGTTTAATTTAATACTCTAATTTTAAAATAATTTATAATAAACTATTAATTTTGCAAAATGCATAATTTGTAAAATGTTGACGATTTTAAGTGCCAAACTTGGCCTATGAAATTAAATTGATTTTTTTGAATCCTCAACAACTGAGGAACTGGCTATTTTACCTATGATTGCCGGAACACAACAATGCTTAAAATATTGTTATTATGCCGACAAAATTAGGTAAGACGGTGGTAGCTAGCCAGGCGGGCTTAGAACCGAGCAGAAAAGTCAAACCAAGCAGAAAAGCTTCTGGTCCCATGGGGAATCGAACCTGGACCTCCCGATCAACATCTGGTGGTGAGAACCACTAGACCAGAGTGCCTTACATTGTGCCCGGTGCGGTGCAATGCACACGCTCCCTGTTATATGGGTAATCAAGCATATCAGGAGACAGGAATACACACACATACATACATCTAGGCTATAACCTCAAAAGGGTAGACAGGTTTCATTACACTGATGTATACTTACTTACTAATGTATTTATAGTGTACACGCGACAATTATGTTTCATGCCATACTGTCTCCTACCGCAGGTGGGCTGGTAGAGATTTCTTTAGGAATAAGCCACACCCTTTGTACTTTCCATTTTATTGATGTGTTGTTTCTGTTTAATTGTTGTGTACAATAAACTATTCAATAAATTAATAAATACCTTGCTAGTACCTGTATAGAACGTCTCAATCCAAGTTGCCAAAAAGGTAAACAAAACAAAGGTAATGTTTCATCTCTAAAATGTTTTGTGCTGACTGTAGGTAATTGAAATCAATTGAAACGGACAACAATTGTTACCGTTAATTATATTTGCGTGCCAATGTCCATGTAAAAAGTGTGATTATTAAATAACAAATTCGGTAAGTCGGCTTTTTTGTTTACCTTTTTGGCAACTTGGATTGAGACGTAATAATAATAATATTTATTTGCATCAAACATGGTAGTTAAGGTGGTACATACAATTTAGAAGAACATACATGTTTCGCTTATCATTAAAGCATGCAAATTTGTCACGATATATTTACTACAATTTTAATCTTCTATAGGAGAAATCAAATCATTCGAATCACTAATACAAAAACAAACAAAAAAAGTAATATTGTATTATCAACAACAAGGATAAGCCCATAATACACCATTAATAAATGAAGTCTTTTATATCATAAAAGGTTTGCGATAACAGCCACTTATGCAAATCCTTTTTAAACTGGTTTATGTTCATAGGTTTTAGATGCTCAGGTATTTTGTTAAAGATATTGACACACATTTTTATATAGCTCTTATTGTATTGCATTGTTTGTGGTTTTACATGCAGTACCAGTCTGTTCGGATATCGTACTATAAGTCTATTGCTGTTACCCAGTATAGAAAATCCGTGTTATTCAAGCCAAAATTCCAAACAGCCAGGTCAGATGTTGCGTACCACTCACAGATAACTGAACATACTGAACATACTGTACATAGATAACTGAAGCGTAACGATTCGCATAGAAACTTTTGAACGCCTACTGACGTCACAACCGTAATTTTGAGACGAGAGATACAAACTGATTGAAAGATACCGATGCCGCCGATGCCTTTTCGCCAATTATCACAGTACTAGGCATTATTTAGGTTTTTGCTGCCATTCGGACGCGCGGAGACTAGTTAGCAGCGACCAACCCCGACGTTTGGTCGGGGTTTTCGAATACGTGCAGTACATGCATTTGCGTCATATATGTCTATCTGTGGTACTGAATAGAATCTATGCAGTTTGACAAAAGAAGAATGGAAGAGTAAAACATGTGTGAACCATTTTAAGAGTACCAGGATCACATAACAACAAAGAATGCTTAAACACATTTCATTTCAGTCGTAGAATAATCTTCACATCAAAGAATAAGGAAAGAATTTAAGCTAAAGTTAAGGTTAGGTTGGGGTCAATTTTTTGATCCGTGTTCCAGGTTAAAATATGAACCAATGGCGAAAACGTACGATGTCGTGATACGACAGCTCGTCCAATAGTCGAACTTTCAAATATAACTAAAGTTAAATAATCATAGACAAAGTAACTATAACACGATACTGGGAGTAGTAAAATGGTGGCTGACAGCACAGCTGATATATATTGCTTCGAATTTTCATCGGAAACGAAACAATTTGTCAAACTGATTATTTGATGCGTAGATGTTGAGTGGACTGTATTTTCTTAGGTTCTGGTGGTTTTTGATAGCTTGAAGACGGATAAATTAAATAAAACTTGTATTTTTGCAAGACGACGTGTATTATTCCCAAAGCGGCTTACGAAGAGAAGCTGGCAACAATTGCCATTACAAAAAATTTAATTATTCTAACAAATTAATGTTGACACATAAAAATATATTGTTGTTTGTAACCAACACTGATGTAATACATTTTGGAGTTTCCATTAACGCTATTGGTTTATATTTAAACTATTGAGCTAACTATTTGTTGATAATAGAGATATAAAGTAAACTAAAATACAAACATATAATAACCAAGATACAAGCTGTCATAAACTGACTTAGAACTATGTAATTTTGAATAATGATTTAGATTATAAAACTAGCCAGTATACAACACTATTGCTATGGATAAAAAACACACTCTAAGTAAAGGGGAATGGTCGCGTGGTCTGTATGTAAGGCGTTGCCATCTCGAGAGGTTCTGGGTCCGATCCCGTGGGGGCAAATGTTTGGGTGATGAAGGCATTTGTTCTCCAGTCTTAGATGTTTTCATATTCTTATACATACTTATGTAGTGAGGAACATTCTAATAGTACCAGGCTCACAACGGCATAACAACAGAAGATGCTTTAGGCAGATCTCATTGAAGTCATAGAATAATCTTCCCATCAAAGGCGGAATAAGGAAAGAATTAAAGTGAAGGTAAGGTTCTTAGCCAACATTTACATAAAGTAGAACGATCCGCCCTTTCCTTTACGATGGCACAGTAAAGCATTGCGGGCGTTACGAATTAAGGTTTAGTTCGAACGCCTGTGTTCTTGCAGTGCCCTTTACCCTTTAAAGGATTAATAATTAAATTTTCATGTTCATCTTTATTACAGCAGCAATCGGAGGAGCTCAGTGGCGTAGTGGTCAGTACGCTTAGGCTTTCGATTGAAAACAAAGCTACGCTCGCCATGGTCAGGCCGTGGATGGGTAACCAAAACTTTGTAATCTCGAGCTGCTTTCGAGTTGATTCCGATCGCTATTGCGACTGTTTCTACCCACCAACCCGCATTGGGCCAGCGTGGTGGTGTTACGGCCCATACTCCTCATGTGTTTCCCATGAGGAAGGCCTGTGCCCAGCAGTGGAACGTATATAGGCTGAGGACAATAGGTGATATCCTAGTTACGAAAACGGTTCTACTCGTCTAAGAGGACGTTCAAGCCAAGTTTGTACTGGCGAGGAAATTCCTGATCGTTCCTATGACTAGCTTGGGATGTACACCACCAATGGGGCATTGCCGGGAACAGGTTTTTCTGGAGTTCGGGCCGTACCCGCCATCTTCCTAACCCGATGCGAGTTATTGGATAGATACCGTTGTAAAGCGATTGGGACTAACGGTTTTTTTTTTTTACATATGACAGGTAAGCTCTTGGCCTTCATCTCACCTGATGGTAAGTGACGATAAGGCCGAAGGTGAATGCGAGCTTCACCTGTAATCCTCAACAACTGAGGAACTGGCTGTCATACCTCTGATTGCCAGAACACAACAATGCTTAAAACCTCGTTATTATGGCGACAAATTTAGGTAAGATGGTGGTAGCTAGCCAGGCGGGCTTAGAAGCCCTACCACCAACCAAACGTGCCTTGTCATCGGTGAACTATCCGAGGACTGACCATGGCGAAATTAGCCACGTTTTTGATATCGAAAGCCCAATCATACAAACCACTACGCCATCGGGGTCCTCAAAAATGTAAACTAAAGCTTATAGCTTATACTTTACCTCTATATTAAATAATAAAAAAAATTATAACTATCTTCCAACATTCACACCTATCAACTAGCCCCATTTTAAGCAACTAATGCTGCTTGTGTTACGGACACTAGGTCATGGAGAAATATATATAATAGATAATAACATATAAATATCCTGAATATAAATATATATACAAACATCCAAGACAGGAGAACAAATGCCTGAAAATTCATCACACAAACATTTGCCCCTACCGGGGATCGAACCCAGAACCTCTCGAGATGGCGACGCCTTTGGACCGGCATACAGACCACTCGACAAGGGAGGTCGTCAAATAAAATATAGAGGTTAAGTATATTAAATATATAAAATACTCGTAATAAAGGACTGGCTTAACTATATTAATATTTTAATAAAATGGATTCCTTTAAACTCTAATATAATTGTATAATACCTATATAGTATAATATATTAAACCGTAGCCCATAACACAAGCGCTAAAGCAGCATATTAAGGCAACTTGATAGGTGTGGACGTCAGAACTTATTTGATACCTAAACTAAAACATTAAAACCTGAAAAGCTAAAACATTTTATCTCTGCGTGCTACCGAATGTATAAGGTTACCTATGTGATATAACGCCGCTTCTCGCTATTAATTAAAACTCCGGATACACCATCCGATCTCGTTCAGATGCTCACATGCGAGCCAGCCCTTATTCTTCATTGTCGGTTTACGGAGTCTGTCGGTGACCCTCGTTCCGTCTCACTCTAATTCGCCGCTGCGAAAAGAGATAAGTATAGATTTAGTGATTCGATTGTTTTCCGATAGTTGAGGATAGGGAGCTGAATGACTGTGCTCTTTGTTTTAAACGAATGCTTTTAGAACATAACGTTTGGAAAGACTGTGTGGAAATGCTTATTAAAATTTTCCTACAATGGAGTAAAAATATTGTTTACATAACTTTACTTAGAGGAGCTCGGTGGCGTAGTTGTTAGTACGCTTTGGCTTTCGATCGAAAGCAAAGCTACCTTCGCCATGGTCAGGCCGTGGATGGGTGAACAAAACTTTGTGATCTCGAGCTCTTGAGTGGTGGTGTTACGGCCCATACTCCTCATGTGTGAGGAAGGCTTGTGCCCACCAGTAGGCCTAGCACGGGCGGGAGAGAAAATGTCCCCAGAGACATAAATCGTCATTGCCTCTCGCTTCTTCGTTCGCGCGGAAACGAGAGGCAATGAGTAATTTTGTCTCCGGGGACTTTTTCTCTCCGGCCCGTGCTAGGCCTTCTGCTCTGTATTATATATATTCTGTATATATTATCTATTATATTTATTCGTCATCTAGTATCCGTAACACAGGCATCGTTAATAGCTTAAAATGGGGCTAGTTGATAGGTGTGAATGTCTGATGACAGATATTTATTATTATTTATAATATTCAAAACACGGTTGTATAAAGAAAAACCTCGAGTCTTCTCGACGCGAATAACAAAAAGTTTCAATTCCGTTCGCATGTTTTATTACACAGTACATGACGGCGTGGAAATGAAATATTACTAGGTCTTGCATTTACACGTCTGTTGTGATATAAGATGTATTTACGTCCGCCGATCACGCAGCCTGTGCGTGGCGGTGTGAATGATGAAGCGACTGTGTTGATGAAAATATGATCCGGAGGCAGATGAAGTCTTGTAAGGTTAATTCCTTATTACATGGGATTTCGTATCATTTCGAAGAAAAGGAAATCATGATTTCGAAGTAATAGTACGTGCGCATAAATTAATAATTTACAAAATCTCGTATCAAATTGATCTTTTTTATTGACGACCTCCGTGGTCGAGTGGTCTGTACGCCGGTCTTAAGGCGCCGCCATCTCGAGAGGTCCTGAGTTCGATCCCCAGTGGAGGCAAGTGTTTGGTTGATGAATTTTCAGACATTTGTTCTCCAGTCTTGGATGTTCATTATATAATATTATGTATATTCTGAATAATTATGTGTATTTATCTATTAAATATATTTGTCCGTCATCTAGTATCCGTAACACAAGCAGCATTTAGTTGCTTAAAATGGGACTAGTTGCTAGGTGTGAATGTCTGAGGATATTTATTTGCCGATGACTTGTACGCCAATCGGCCAAGGTATACACATTGTAGAGATGACATTCTTTATTTCCTTCTAATAAGGTATAATACATGTTTTCATGTTGTGCCACAAGGTGTGATTCCGTATAAAGTTATTCTAGGCCAACCTTTTCTAGCAGGCACTACTATTGTGATTGATAAAGGTTCTGTTGTTATTAAACCTTCTTCTTATGATAGTTCCTATCTGAACTGCTTACCTACTTACATTGACAGTGACCTATATGATAGTAATCCAGTATTAAAAGAGTTAATTAACAGCTACAAGCCAGTAAAAATTAAAGAGGCTCCTATAAAGATGAATATTATTTTAAAAGATGATATACCAGTAGCGCAACGTCCGCGTAGGTAGAGTCATTTACTGTAAATAGTGGTTGAGTATTATTGGAGTTGACTGGTTTTTTTACATATGACAGGTAAGCTCTTGTAAGCCTTCATCTCACTTGATAGTAAATGACGATAACACGATAAGGCCGTGCTTCACCTGTAAATCCTCAACAACTGAGGCACTGGCTGTCTTACCTCTGATTGCCGGAACACTACAATGCTTATAACATTGTTATTATGGCGTCAAATTTATGTGAGACGGTGGTAGTTAGCCAGTTTACCACCAACCAAACTGAGCAGAAAAAATTCTGCCCCCGTGGGGAATCGCACCCGAACCTCCCGATCAACACCCGGTGGTGGAACCACTAGACAAGAGAGGCGGTTAAAACACACACGTGTACACGGCAAAACAATCCCGTCCACAATTAAGAAGGGTTTTTAACATAGTATGCAAATTTAAATGAGGGAATTAACACCTCTGCCTACCTCTTCGGGGATAAGGGTATATTCACAACAAACTATACGTAAGTTGTACGATATTATTCATATAATTGTGAGCCGAAGCTATTTTGGAATGTGTTAGCTGAATCAAGATATGAATCTAATAGAAATTGAAAGATGCGGCCCTAAAAAAATTTCTGTCGTATCTAGTTAACAAAAACTCACGTAAAAGTGTTTATATAAAGTAGTGGGCAAGCCTATAACCGTTACCGGATCAAAAGTGTTTATCCTTCGATTTTTCACTTCTAACGGTCGTATAAGTTATTATTCCCGGTGGAAAAAGCTCACTAATGTGTTATCTATGTCCAAAGTCACATAAATCAGATTCTTAAAAGGGATCCACTGTTTCGGAAGTCCTAAGAAAACATTGTAACAATTTCTAAGGCAACTACAATGAATTTCCTAAAGAAGCAATTACTTAGAGCAACGATATATTTGCTTAGGTGTACGCAGATGACGTTTAGCTTGTACGATACGGTTACGACATCATAATGACTTATCCCTTTGAGGGGCGAGCGAACACCGGTGATCGCGAACAATCGTCCTCTGCCTACATACGTCCCACTGCTGCGCGCAGGCCTTCCTCATGGGGAAACACATGAGGAGTATGGGCCATAGCACCACCACCAGTTGAAAAATAAACAGTTTTTAATTATTATTTTTTTTACCGAGCTCCTGCTACGCCATTGCGCTCCTGCTACGCCACCGCGCTCCTGCTACGCCACCTCGCTCCTGCTACGCCACCGTGGTTCTGCTACGCCACTGAGCTCCTGCTACGCCACCGAGCTCTTGCTACGCCACCGCGCTCCTGCTACGCCACCTCGCTCCTGCTACGCCACCGTGGTTCTGCTACGCCACTGAGCTCCTGCTACGCCACCGAGCTCTTGCTACGCCACCGCGCTCCTGCTACGCCACCTCGCTCCTGCTACGCCACCGTGGTTCTGCTACGCCACTGAGCTCCTGCTACGCCACCGAGCTCCTGCTACGCCACCGCGCTCCTGCTACGCCACCGTTTGAGAGGTTAAGTCGCCGACTGTGTTACGTACTAAGGCGAAACAACGCTAGAATCACGCCTATGTCCGAAGGGGTAAGCCGAGGTGCGTAACACATCCACACTTTGCCATTAATTTGTTGGTCCCAAGTATTTATTTATTTATTTAAACTTTAATGTCCATTACAGTAGGAATGTAAATAATTATGGCGAACTTAACGAATACCACTTTTTAACCGCCTCTCAGGTCTAGTGGTTCACACCACCGGGTGTTGATCGGGAGGTCCGGGTTCGATTTCCCATGGGGGCAAAAGTTTTTCTGTCTGTCTGGAAAACATTTGCCATAGTTTTGTGCGTTTTTAAGAAAAATAAGTGTTGCATACTGAGTCCAACCTGTTGCATAATGGTCATTATGTTACAGTTTCCATTTTTAATTTTCGTTTTTATCATCTGTGTTAAAAAGTATGTCATTATGAGCTCGAATCTGTGTTTTTAATATGAAAATTATAACATGAGTATAGATAAATAAATAAATAAATAAAATAAATATCCTCAGACATTCACACCTATCAACTAGTCCCATTTTAAGCAACTCAATGCTGCTTGTGTTACGGATACTAGATGACGGACAAATATATTTAATAGATAAATACATATTTATATCCTGAATATATATACATATATATAAACATCCAAGACTGGAGCACAAATGTCTGAAAATAAATCACCCAAACACTTGCCTCCACTGGGGATCGAACCCAGGACCTCTCGAGATGGCGACGCCTTGAGACCGGCGTACAGACCACTCGACCACGGAGGTCGTCAAATATTTATTTATTTATACGTACGACACCGGGTTTAAGGCACAGGTGGCAGAGACCAACAAAAGCAATAGTGGACAAGCCTATAACCGTTACCGGATACTATAGAAAACTATATCTACTCTGTAATTCAAACCAAAATTTCAAATGTTACAAACCACCTAGCATACAATCTCTGAAATATAATGCAGCGGGTTGGAGTAAGCATACTAGTAAACGAGCTCAAATTTTAATAGGAACTTATGTAAAAATGGTTATCTGCCATAGATTTCTGCAGATTTATGTTTTTTTCCAATCTTTCCTCTAACGTTGGTATTATTTAAAAAAACGTTATCCTTAATTTTACTTTTTCCAAAAAAAAAAAATTAAGATTATAATTTAAATAAAATATTAAAAATATTTTTTTATATATTATATTATAATATTTTTTTTAATTTAAATTTAAAATTTTCTGTCCGTAATCATTGTAAAAAACTTCCCTTTTTTGCTTTATGAACATTAATTTCTATGAGCATTGTGATTACAGCTACTTTCTACTAGGGGCGCTTTTCCCGTTTCCTATAGAAAGTTCTTAACGCATCAGTAAAGCGAAGTTTTTTACAACGGTTTCATACACTGGGTACTGAATCCGACTACGATAGGATGTCTCAAAAATCGTAAGGTCTAAACAGCTCTGACTAAGTGGTAAAGGGGAATGGTACTTAACGCAACGGAAGGGGGGGGATAGGGCTGTGACATTCTTATTAGAGAAATGAGTACTCTAGTGCTGTACAAATATCTTGTAGATTACATACAACAAACCTATTCGGAAGCTAATTCGTTTGAAATGACAGGGCACTTGAAGCAAATTGATCAATGGGTGGACCAAACGAATACGAACCTTATTTCATTTGGAGTATGGTTGACAGGTGTATCGTTTTTTAATTCTATACCTTTCTTTCCCTTAAGTTTTGATCTTTAGCGGTTCTATTTATATCTGGCTGGTTTTGGCATTACAAAGGTCTTACATTACAAATTTTATATAGATTACATTTAATAGAAATAGTTAGATATTGACTTTCTTGAAAATACGTGCAAAAACTATAAGGAAAGGCTTTTCAGAAAAATTTAAAACGAGCTTATTTTTAAAATACACATTAGATGGGTTATAAGGTCTTCTGAAAGTTGATGGTGGTGGCTAATGAAGATCAAACTCAAACTCAAACTCAAAGTCATTTAATCGAATTGGTATCATCAAATACACTTTTGACAAGTCAAAACAAAATAAATCATAAGTAAGTATCCTAAAATTGACAATACCACAACTTTTTTTTTCGGCATGTTCACTACCGGGAGGCCTTGTCTAGAGAAGATACAGGCAAGAAACTCTGCAAGGGTTCCATCCTCCCTTTACATAAATATGTTCTACAACCTAATAAAATTTACGTGTATTATACAATACCCTTAGTCACAAATGTCAAAATTGAATTGGAAGGAAAATGCTCCAAAAGCGACGTATCAATATAATAGGTTGGGGAAAAAGTTTCTTCGCCTTTTTTAAGAAAATTCAAAACATTTTTAATATAGTTTATTTACATTTAACTAAAGTATGTAGGTACCATTTTGTTCGATAACTTTTTGCCATATTGTAGGTAGGGACATGATCCCATTGCTATAGAAATTTTGGGACTTCTGGTCAAAATACCGCGACAAGTGGTTTTGGCAGTCCTCTCGTGATGTTAACCTGACACTGCCTAAAGAATTCGGAAGATACCGAAACAGGTGGAAATCTGAAGGTGCAAGGTCAGGACTATACGGCGGATGCATTAACACCTCCCAGCCAAACTCTCTTAATTTTTGCTGAGTGGCTAAAGATGTGTGAGGTCTAGCGTTATCATGATGAAAAACCACACCCCTTCTGTTGATTAATTCCGGCCGCTTTCTCTCAACTTCTTGCTTTAATCGATGGTCCTGCCTGGTGGTAACAGCTCATAATGAATAATGCCCTTCCAATCCCACCACACACACAGCATCACCTTGTTGCGAGTTAACCCGTGTTTCGCCACTGTCTGTGAAGCCTGACCGGCCTTTGACCACGACCTTTTTCGCACGTTCTTGTCGTACGTGATCCACTTTTCATCACCAGTTATCAGCTTCTTCAAAAATGGTTCGGTTTCATTACGTCGTAATAAAGAATAACAAATGAGTACACGGTTCATTAGGTTTCTTTCAGTGAGCTCGTGAGGTACCCAAATGTCGAGCTTTTTTGTGTACCCAGTTTTTTTCAAATGCGCCAAAACTGTTTTGTGGTCAATTCCTAGTTCTTCAGCTACGTCGTAACTACTGACATGCCGATCTTGCTCCACTTTTTCAAAAATGGCATCCATTTTATCTGTAATAGGGTGACCAGAGCGATGTGCATCTTTGACATCAAAATTTCCGGATTGAAAACGCTTAAACCAAATTTGTGCTACTCTCACAGACACTGCACTGGTCCATAAACATCGCAAATTTTTTTCGCGGCTTGCGTTGCATTTTTACCTTTTTTGTAGTAAAATTTTAAAATGTTTCGAATTTCTTCATTAGATTCACTCATCTTGGCGGTACGAAAAACAAATGAAAATCACACATTTTCCTAATTTGAATTTGGAATTATGTTCTTTAAAATTTAAACTTTCAATGATACCAAAACCAGCCAGATACAAATAGTATAGCCAAAGAGATTTTATTACAAGTTTATACATACTATAATGCGAAAAGACTTTTTCCCCAACCTAATATACAAGTGATTGTAATAGTTATACTGAAGTAGTTAATTAATTGTCATGTCTATTCGGAACACTCTCCTGGCCAAAACAAAAAAAAATAAAAATTATATCTAATATGAATGGATACAATAATAATACCTATGTTTCACAAAAAAGTTTTGTGTTAATATCATCACAAATAACATAGCCAGGAACTTCTCATTTAATGTGTGTTCCTACGGTAAACAGGATGGCTCGTGTCCTAATCTTCAGAGTGATCTGATAATGAACATTATATACTTATCATTACGTCTCTTTCCCCGAATGGTTAGGCAGAGGTGATAACACCCACATTTCGCCAGATATATCTAAGTATCTAACAGGTGGCGAGCTTGTTGCCAAGCACTGGGCCCAATCTGAGGCAAGGGATATTCACAATCAACTGTACTTATGATTTATTCAAACTCAGTGGTACAAACGGTGGGAATCGAACCGGCGCCGGCGAACTCATTAACTAATTGCGCCGCCTATCCTTACTCAGCTACCGCTGCCCTTAACAATATAAGATGGAAAAGCAATCTTAAGAAGGTACTGATACAGATTCATCTAAAATCTGAATCACCAGAGGAATGCCGATTACGTATAAAATGTAAATTGTTAAGCTTGACTATAATTACAGTGACAGGAGTTCTGTCCAATATGAATTATGAGCGATAACAAGAGGCCAGCGCACAATATTTTAACCCTTGTTGGTAACGGCTCGTATTTTCTGGAAATTTATGAGCTCAGCATGACTTTGCTATATTACAAAGAAAATTCGTTGTATCAGGCATATAATATATCGAGTCCGGGTCGGGTTTAGCTGAAGGGTATAAGGAAGTTTCTGTTGCTCTCAGTGTTTCTCTCAATGAAGGGTAATCAGGAATAATCAAGATATATGTATTATCGATAAGCAGATGAAAGATATTAGACATACAAATTTTTATTATAATTTTCTTAACATTTATAAATATTTTTTTTCTTTCTGAATTTACACTAAGTAATCATATTTTATTATTATTGGGACATTTCTCATTTAAATTTTATTAAGTATGACAACTCGATTAATTTTTTTTATAACATATTGGACGTTATATAAATTATTTTCAATTTTATTGTATCAATTATTAACAATAAGTAATTGTACATTTGACAATAATTTTCTTTCAAATTATTTATCATGTAATTATGTCAAAATGAGATAAATAAATCTAATCAAATCATATCGACAATTTTCTAAAAAATATTATGAAATTTTGCTTAGAACAAAGAGGATTAGGAATCAATCATCAGTGGGGTTATAGTAGATACATAAACTATGATTTTTTATTTTATGCAAGTATTTTCTCACTAAAATATAAAAAATTAAATATAATTCTTGAGCTATCGTAGGAGTATGCTTTACACTTCTCAAGAACTTCTTATATGAAGTCAGTCTATCTTTGTATCAGCTGTAAAAGCGGGATATTATTCATAAATCTAAGTTGAAATGTTGCTCTATGATTATGTGGGAGACATTCTTATTGTTGTTATTTTGACCATTTTAGACACGTTCTCAAATTTACATTTCTGTCGTTCAATTCGTTTGTAATCACTGTTACCACACACGGAGCGCCAGCCGTCCTTCAAGCGAGCAATGCGATTTATCCAAAGTTAAGCAAACTAAGTGGTAAACTAAATTAAACTGCACGATCAAAATTAAGCTGCGTTTGCTGTTAATAAAGGGGACAATTTTGGATGTTTTTCCGCGCGTGATAGTTGGTATAATCGTCTTAGAGTAACGAACGTTACTGTAATTAGATTTGTGTTATTGGAAAGTAAAGTTTTTGACCAGTGAGTCCTCGCAGTGTGATATGGTGCTAAAGCGTGGGCACTGTCGGCTGACTGAACTTTTATTGTATAGGCGGCAAACGAGCAGGCGATTCACCTGATGGTAAGTGATCACCGCCGCCCGTGAACATTTGCAACACCAGGGGCGTCACTCATGCGTTGCCGGCCTTTAAGATGGAGATGATGATGCTCGGCTAAGGAAAGGACTTTAGGGTCGGGTCTCAAGACCGTATCAGAAATGATGAGATACGACAGTTAGGAAGCTACGTCCAGCGGAAAAGTGTAGTAATGATGGTATTTCTTGGGGCAATATAATAACCGAACCGTGTGGTAGCGGCTCATTAAAAGAATACTATCAACCCTTGGGTGTCTGGGTCTCGGACTTAGAACTGCACAACCATCCAATAGCTTATAGCGGCGACGGGCTCACCACCTGTCACGCTAAGTGCAGTCACTGCTTGGTGAAGCGCGGACTATGGCAATGAACTGCTTTTGCGGTGCTTTTGCCTAGTCTCTGACTAACCCTTAGAGTGTAATAGTCGTGATTATATTTATGTATGTTTACAATGAAATAACGATTTTCTATGAGATACTACTCCAGATTAGCGCTAAGATTCGAGTGGAATGCAAATAACATATCATCACGCCTCCTTCCGCGAAGGGGTATGCAGAGGTGTTAAACACCCACATTTCGCCAGATATGTTAATTGTACATGTAGCAAGTGGCGAGCCTGTTGTCATGCACCAGGCACAAACACAGCTATCGCTAGGTAACCGCTCAAAAATTACATGAAGAAATATTTACTGACCCATTGTGGACATGGCTGCTATTCAAACCACAGCCTGTCTCGCCAAAGGTGGTAGCCTTAATATTAAAATTAGAGTTGAATATATGTTTTCCCTTCAGTAAGTGCAACGTTACAATATCTCTTTCGCGCCAATTCGTGGCTACTGTTGGCCAATAAGCATGTAGTGTGTATACAATTAGGTTGTCAATCTAGCCCTTAACTACTAACACTTACTGTTATACTTATTCTACTGTAGTTTTATTCTCTTGTAATTTATTATGTTTCAAGCTTATATTTTGTATGTAAATGAATTGTTAATTTTGAAATTGTCTGTAACTCTATTTTAGAGGTGGGCGCTGATAACTGCGACACAGTATTTATACTAATGCAGATATTAACGCTAAAAATGTTTGTGTAATATTGTTTGTTTTTTTAATAAAAATATTATTATATTATTATTATTATACTACCAACGATTGTCAACTGTAGTATATACCAAATAAATAAATAAGCTTTGCTTGAGAGCTCTGGGGCTTGATTCCCCATGGGGAATCGGCTCGTTTTGGTTGGAGACGGCTTCTTAGCTCGCCTACCATCTTACCTAAATCCGTCGCCATGATAACAATGTTATAAGCATTGTTGTGTTCCGGCAATTAGAGGAAAGATAGCCAGTTCCTCAGTTGTTGAGCAATACAGGTGAAGATCGCTTCTACCTTCGGCCTTATCGTCACTTACCATCAGGTGAGATGAGTGTCAAGAGCTGCCTGTCATATGTGAAAAAAAAATTGTTCCAATAAAAATTCCATCAAGGTAACACAAAACTTTCAACAATGACCTTGAAACGCACAATACCTTGTTACGAGGCGCTCGAGCAGTGTTAGCGACTCATTGCTATTATTGCGCTCTTCTCTGACCATTTCCTCTTTGTTTCTCGTTTTTAAGTAACCATCTGTCTTTTTTCATTGTTTTTGGTCTCCAATTTCATTCATAACAGAGTCAGCGTCTGGAGGGGTTGTCTCGATGCCAATAAATTTATAAGTACCAGTCGCCGAGCATGTATGAGGACTGTAATGAGAGTTGATGAAGCGAAAGATATATGCAAGGATCGTAGCAAGTGGAAGGATGTAATTTCTGCATGCCCCTGTGAGAAAAGGCGTGACTTTATGTATGTTGATAGTTAAATTATAATATATATTATACTTAATAAAACTATAAGTTTACACCAATCAAATAACTTTTCCAAGACACTATTTGGGCTTTAAATATATAAGTGACATCATCTCCGGCTTTTTATTTCTACTTCGGCATCCACCACGTCACAACCTCAATAGAGAGACCTCTTAGAGCAAACTAGAGAGTATACTCCGGAAATTCCGAGGGTGTACCCTGAACTTAAAACGTTTTACGTGTTACGGCTAAGTTCCAGCTCACATTCCACCTTGATTAATAATTCACGGGGCGTTGCAAAATAAATCGTAATTCTGTGTACTAAAGCTCATTATGATGCTAATGGGAACTTACTAGCGCAATTTGGGAAATCTAATCGAATTAATTTATTTATTTGTATAAATTGGTGTTAATAGAAAAAGAGAATTCAAAAAAATTTCATTCTTATTTGCGTCCTAGCGCATGCGTAGAAATATCAAAAACAAATTTTTCGGTGAAATTGTAACTGCTGTGGGAATGAAATAAAAAGAAAAAACCTTTCTTTGAGCACAAGACACACAAAATGGTCAATTAGCTCTATGCGCCCCTAAGCGTGAGGTCCTAATTGCCCATCTATGCAGTGCTAGTGCTCTGACCAAACCTAAAGACACAAACACAATGATGACTGTAGTGAACAGTAGGTACAATATATAGTAATATATGTCTATCTATGCATATAATAAAACTGTAGAGGTCGAATGTCAAATACATAGAAAAAAATGCTTAAAAGCAAGTCAGGGGGATGTAAAAAGAGGGATAATACCTTTTTTTTTCGTTTAATTTAATCTCCGAAACGGCTGACCAATTTCAATAAAATTTTGCATTTTGATACCTTATATCTCTGGTCAACATCTTAGATACTTTTTATTCCGAAAAATTAAAGGGTTGCCGTGGGATACTTAAAAAACTAGTAACCGCGGACGAAGTCGCAGGCAACAGCTAGTTACAAATACTTTTTTAAAATCTTGATTATTTATTTTCATTTTACGCTCCCTGTATGACTAGACATTTCGTTAGGAAATGATTAATTAACAATCGTATTTAAAAAGTACAAATTCATGGAAATGCGATTCCTATGTAAACATATTTATGAAAACCGACTGATACCGAAGCCTGCAGACATTTTTATACGCAGAATCCCTCTAACTACGTTATTAAATTAATATATCAAATTAATTCAGGGAAGGAAAAAAAATCCTTAAAAAAATCTCTTTTTAAAGCTCTCGTGCGGTTATGAAAGCCGAGTAAAGGTGGAACGCACAAGTGGGCTTTTATATTAAAGGTATTTTTGCGTGTGTTTTAAAGTTTTTATTGCTTAAGCACGAGCGAATGTTTAACCTAAAGTATTTTTCGCGTCCATTTTTATTGCAAAGGCAAGTGATGAAATGTTTAATTATGGTTTGACTATTTAGACTGTACACGCTTATATTGGGTCCTTACCTATGAAATTGGTGTTTTTCTTCTCTCTTAGTATTTTGACTGTAACTTTTAAGATTTTGATTTGTTTTGATAATTTGTTGTAAGTTTAATAATGTTGAAATTGGACACGAAGACAACTCTTTTTAAGTGCATCCCGAATACATCATTTCATTTACATTCACATAAAAATGATAAATATTTTTTATGAAGTGTGATATTACACATATTGCTTAAGCTTGTCTTATGATACATGCCAAATATTATTAACTTTGGTTTTGTCGTTGTGAAGAAAACTGAAAAAAATTTAGTATGGAAAATGCAGAGTGCCCCAAAATCTCCATACAAAACGCCAATTTCATATGTAAGGACCTAATATTTATTATTTCAATACAGTTGACCTACAAAATCAATTCTTATCTGATAGTGTGCGGCTTAATTCAGAACAGAACTCATCACATAACATATCATCACCGTAGAGGTAAGGAGGAAGTGTTAAACACCCACATTTCGCCAGATATGTTAGGTCTCCATGTAACAGGTGGTGAGCCTGTTGCCATGCACCGGGCACAAGGCAAGCGATATTCACAATGAACTGTACGTAAGTTTTATTCAAACTCAGTGGCATAACGGTGGGTTGCCCGCGTTTCACGCGGCCTCTCAAACAAGTCCCAACTCGGCTATCCAGCTTCAGCTAAATTCGATTATAGATATTGCAATTAATGAAGGCATTTGAATCTTTCGACCTTAGACTCTATTTTAAGGTGTTAAGAGCTTATCTACTCGCCACCATAGAATGCAACAACTACGTATACATGTGACAATTGACTAAAATCTGTGATATAAGTCAAAGGTACCGAAACATTTTTTGTGATTCTTAGTACTTTTACAAATAACGCGCCCTGAAAAAACTGTACTAGTTTTTGTATAAAAAAAATGTGTTGCTGACAACAACCCAGAATTGTTTTATCTTAACAAGCAGACCGACTGCTGAAATGGCTGGACCATCTACAAATCATTTGCTGGCTATCTAGCTTCACCAATCGTTGTTCCTGTTAAGGTTATCTGATTCGATACTCGATTTCTTACTACTTACGTTGGATAGTAGGATTGTATAGTAGTAACCACAGGTATACATTTACATAGATAATTTAAGTATAACGATTTGAATTGAAACCTAGCGTATCAACTATTCAACGTTTACTATGACTATGACGTCACAGCCATTTTTGGACGGGAAAACGAAACTGATTGAAAGATACCAATGCAGATGCCTCTCCGCTATTTCTCACAGAAAGAGGCATTTTTTTTAGTTTGCAGCCATTTGGACGACCGCAGTCTAGTTAGCAGCAGCCAACCCCTACGTTTTATATTTTTGGACACGCTTGTGACGTGGTGAAGCCGGGGATAAATAGAAGGGCTCAGGTCGTCACTTACCGTTTAAAATTTGTTTCAGAGTGCCTTAGTTTTTATATAAATATACCAATAAGCAAGTGACGACCTGGGACTTTTATTCACCTCCGAGTACACCACGTCACACGCTTAGTACATACATTTGTGTCATCTATGTAAATGTATATCTGTGGTAGTTACCTAAGCCTGTAGACGCTTAAAATATATGGCGGCGTCACCCGTGCGTTGTGGGCCTATTAAAAACAAATTAATGTTCTCCTCCGTTCTTTTATATATTTTAGGGTTCTAAATATATTTTATTGTGACATATTGTAAATAATAAATATCATAATGATAATATTTATTTCTCTTATAATCTGCCACCAACCCCATGCTCTATGGTCTACTAGAAACCCCATTGTAATGAATTCTTCTAATGAAAGTCCTTAATGCCTTAGATAAATTTCGCTACCAGCGCATGCGTGAACTCCCTCGTTTAAATAAAAAGTACAATTCATTGTTGAACGACGCTTGTATTACGCAGTTTCCGACGCATGGAAACAAGCTAGCCCGCAAGCTAGTCCGCAAGCCCTATTAAGTGGGACAAAATGTGATATTCATACTTCTACCTACTTCTATAATTAATAACATAAGGCTTTCAGACCAAATTTTACAACTAATTTGTACAGAAAGTCATTTAGTCGCCCGCTGATTAGGAACTAGATTACACTGGCCCGATGGGAGTGAACCCTAATTGACGTTTTAAAGTCAATTAATATTTAACCTACTGATTTGAAACACTATTCGTGTGATCGTGTGGCTTAGTTAATACGACTTAAACACTTGATGGGCAGTACCGTTTATCTGATTATAAATCTTTGACTCCAGAAACCAATTGGAAAAAACGGAATTATTTTCTTTGAATTAGTTTTCTACAGGTAAGCGAGGCCCACCTTAGGCAGCTAAATATCAGGCGAATAGAAGCCAATGGTGAGCCTATTTCATGTAAAAAAAGATACCAGCTTTAAAGAAGTGAAATGTGTGATAGTTAAGAAATACTGAAGAGCGCACGGACGTTCACCAACCAGATATGGAGCAATCAAGAGAAAGACACGTCCTCAAAACCCTACACGGTCGTAAGAGACGAGCTGGACAGGAACTGGTGGAGGCAAATCATCCGCTCCAGATGCAACTCTGCTGCTGACCATAATCCTCAGATATGAGGGACTGACGACAGATAGATACATAAATAGCATGTTCCCTTCAGAGACAAAACTTAAGAAACTCTGACCTAAACAATGACATTGTTAGAAGAAAAAGAAAAATTAAATAGTTTTGCAAATCCATTTTCGTACGACAACATTATATAGCATTGCTTTATTTTCATGGGCGGTGATCGCGAAAAAATCAGATAAAGGGGACAACGGTATCGAATCCATTGTCAGTAGCCGGAGTCCACACAATAAAGCAGATGAATTGTTGGATCTGGGGTCTAAAATGGACACTTATGTAATTCAGAAACATTTCAATTTATATTGGAAATAATATGATATTTTTTTATGTGTTTCTTTTAAATGTGTTGTTTTTAATTTTGTTGTGTTCATTTTAAATGTGTTTCAAAGCTTTCTGCCAACATTTATGAAGTTCACATTAGGTTTTAATGAAAAAATTTAAAAGTATAAGCTGTTAAAATTTCATATTTTGAGAAGAAATAAAATAAACATATCAATCACTAATGTCCTTTTTAGACCCTCGGAGCAATTTATTATAGTGACTTAATATACCCGGACTATTTTTTATATTATCAAAATGAAGCGTATTCCATTTCAATAATCGAAATGCAAGCTCTTTGAAATAAATTCTTGTGTTGGATTTTGTACGTTCAGTATGTATTTTAAGCTGAGAATGCGGATGGTGAATTTTAATTTCAATAATATTATCGTCTCATCTGACAATATAGAATAGATGGAAGCGAGTAGCTGTTGTGGCACGAAAAAATCAACTTCGGCCACTGATTGGACCAATGTATGGACCAATGTACTGTGTGGTTACTCTGTACTAATGGGGTTTCATAAGGTTCAAAATAAAACCAAAGAAATTGTTCTAATCAGTAACAATTTATAGCTCGAGGTCTTCTCACGGGTCCCCTAGGGGATCCGGGGGGAAAGTGTTGCGGGCGTTGGCCCGTTTCACTGGCGGTCAACGCCGCCTGCAGAGACAGGCGGGTCGATGGGTGGTGGCCTAGTGATGTCATATCCGGGTGTCAAATCCGGGTGTCTTCACGCCGCGAGCGAGACCTGACCCCAGCTGGTAGGGCCCCCCGGTAGGGGGGAGGTCCAGTGAGCGGTCTACGAGCTAGCGGCGGCTTGGTCGTCGTATGGTGGATCTCGGAGGGTAGCGGCGAGGTCGAGCTTGCTGAGAGATGGCTCCCAGCAAGCGCCCATCAGCCGGTACAGACCAGATGGTCTTGGTTCTGTGGGGCTGCGGTGGGGACTAGGTCCCGCGGCAGCGGTCTGTCCGGGGGGCGCCGATGGTATGGCGCCAGCTCCCTGAGGTGCTGGTGGGATGATCCAGCGGCACGGGCGAACATGTTGGCGCTCAGGCGACCGATGAAGTCGTCGAGACTCTCCATGCGCAGATCCCTAGAGATCCTGTCCTTTCTCATGTTGCGAGGGGCATCTACTACGGTGCGTAGGGCGAGCGACTGCTGCGCACGCAACCGTGTGCGAAGGCTATCCGAGGTCAGCGCATACCACGCTGGAGAGGCATACGTGAGGCGGCTGCGGATGTACGCCTTGCTTCGCGCGCAGCGGGAGGTGGGACGACAGTACAGGGCGCAGGAGAGCTCGAGCGGTTCGCGATTGGCCAACCACGTTCTTCACGTGCGGGGTCATCGTGAGGCGACGGTCGATGGTGACTCCAAGGTACTTCGCCGTTGGGGACCAGTTGACGGGGCATCCGAGCAGTGATAGCGGCTTCGGGAGTTTCAGGCCGGTTCCCACGACGATTGCCTGGGTCTTCGTCACTTTGACCGACAGAAATGATCTCTTATTACTTAGGCATTGCACGCGCGTAAACGTTAGCTCGATGCAACACCGTGCAGCGCCATCTATTGGTGACATATGGAACTAATTTTCCTTAGTAACATTTTATAAGCACTATTATTTGATCTTGAACAGCCACCCTCATCTTTTCAGTCTCTATTGAGTCTTTCACATCTCCTTTTTGCCCAGCGCAGGATGTTAAGGAACGGGGAACTGCGCTGACTGCGATTTCCATATAAGTTAATAATAAGATGGAAAAGAGTCGATGAGATAAGGGTAAAAAGCTCTTCAAGCAAGCGAAATGTGATTCTGCATGTTTCACCAGAGATTGTTTGTTTTTAGACTGTTAATGACGGTTAATTGTTTTATAGGAAAAAGCATAAGAATGTATAACAGGCTGCCACAAAGTTTTATTGACTTGCCCCTGCATAAATTTAAGTCAACAGTTAAAAGCTGTTTAATGAAAAAGGGGTATTATAAGATAGAAGATTATTTTAAAGATCGATTTTCGATTTTCGATCGATTTTGAAATTCGTGGCTACTATAATTTGCTCCTCTGCACATACTTATTTACAATATTTAAAAAGTTCTAAATTCGTTTTGTTATTATGGCTGTTTAAAAAAGGCTAACTGTTGAGTTTTTGCGGCACTTCTTCTCAACAGGCCATTCATGTCGAAGTGCTAGTAGGAAAAAAATATTGACGTGCAAAAGTATTTCATGTAAATCCAATAAAAAAAAAAGATGCACTTTATAAGACAAAAAATATTATCTGTTACTTATGGGCCTGACAATTATCTGGCAAAAAGTGGGTGTTTACACCTCTGCCTACCCCTTCGGGGAAGACGCGTGATGATGTATTATGTTTAAGTAATTTACAGTCAGTGAAGAGCTCGGTGGCGTAGTGGTCAGTGCGCTTTGGCTTTCGATCGAAAACAAAGCTACCTTCGCCATGGTTTGGCTATGTATGAGAGACCAAACTTTGTGATCGCGAACTCCTCCGTGGCACGTTAAGCCGTAAGGTCCAGGTCGCATTTGTGACCCGTTCTACCCACCCACATTGGGCCAGCGTGGTGGTGTTACGGCCCTTACTCCTCATTTGTTTCTCCATGAGGAAGGCCTGTCCCAGCAGTGGGACGTATATAGGCTGATGACGAAT
The DNA here is from genome assembly GCA_910589355.1 of Parapoynx stratiotata. Lineage (NCBI taxonomy): Eukaryota > Metazoa > Arthropoda > Insecta > Lepidoptera > Crambidae > Parapoynx > Parapoynx stratiotata. The sequence goes on from OU342481.1 coordinate 11,802,317, forward strand.
TTACAGTCAACGTGTAAAATATTATTTATTATCTTGTATCACGAGACGACAAACTCATTATTTTGCATACTTTTACGAATTTAAAATTATGCCAAAACCTCAATACGCACAGTTAAATACGGTGTCAGGAAGCTACTAACGAAAACTCTTATCAAAAAGTCAGGTACGGTCAGCGTTTGCGCGCACTTACAGCCGTTACAGGAACATTTTAAGTCCATTTCAAGGTCGATTTAACTTTAATTCGGCTATTTCATGGCCGTCGGATGTTTACCGGCAAAGTATAATGGCTGGCGAAGCAAAGCTTTCCGCCGTTCAGAGAATTAACTTTAAAACGAAATGGCTTAATTAAAATCGACACAGGAACGTTAAAATTGGACTCAAAAGCCACGGTATAAAGTTCGTTTATGGTTCGGACATGACCTTAGATGGTGTATCCCTACCTGTTTGCTCCGATTTCCGGTACCTCGGATCATTAATTCAAAACGATGGCGATATTGACAAGGATGTAAGAAATAGAATAAATGTGGGATGGATAAAATGGCGACAGGTCTCAGGAGCAACGTGAAATCCTAGATTACCCCTTAAGCTTAAGGGGAAGATCTATAAATCCGTCGTTAGACCAGTTGTAATGTATGGATCTGAATGTTGGGCAACGAAAGCGATGGATGAAAGAAAGCTGCACTCAGCAGAGATTCGAATGTTGCGATGGATGTGTGGAGTTACAAGAATGGACAAGATCAGGAATGAATATATTAGAGGAAGTTTGAAAGTAGCGCCAGTGACAGAAAAGATTAGGAGCAATAGGTTAGCGTGGTATGGACATGTGATGAGGAGGGATGAATGTCACATTACAAGAAGGATGCTGAGCATGGATGTGGACGGACCTAGAGTTAGAGGAAGACCAAAGAAGCGATGGATTGAATGCGTGAAGAATGATATTATGAGGATAAAAGTAGTGGATGCTGAGCTGACGAGTGACAGAGGAGAATGGAAGAAGAAGACATGTTGTGCCGACCCCACCTAGAGTGGGAAAAGGGCAAGAAGAAGAAGAAGAAAGTTCGTTTATGGTCTTTCGTTATTATATACTAGCTGTGCCTGTGACGTCGTTCGCGTGGCTATTGATTTAATGCCGGAAAAATGATGTCATAAAGTTTTTGTTGAAATAATTAATACAGCATTGTTCTTTTACAAAATGCTTAACATACCATTCCTACCTCTTATTTGGTAAAATGTTGACTATTAATAGTTGAACTAAAACCTCATAATTTTAAGATTAAAATTATGAAAATAACATTTCTTTTCAGTGTCAGTCATCTGATTAATGGTTGTCATGTTAAATCACTGTTGTCGTGTCATTATTTAACAATGCCGAGAAATTCTAAAATTCGAAATGAAATGACATTTTGACGGAATATGTCACTTAATACTCGGTCGAGCAGATATTGATAACCACGGTTACACCCGCGCGGTACCCGTTCCCATGGGATTATTGGGATAAAAGGTAGCCTATGTCCTTTCTCAGGCTCTAGACTATCTGTGTACCAAATTTCGGGTTAATTGGTGCAGTAGTTTGGACGTGAAAGTGAGACAGACAGAGTTACTTTCGCATTTATAATATTAGTATGGATTGAATTGCCATTTGAAGTAAATTATGCTTATCAACTGTCATGTAGATAAGAATGAGAATTTTCTCTACTTTTTCTTCCACCAGAAGGCCTAGCACGGGTCGGAGAGAAAAAGTCCCCAGAGACAAAAATCATCATTGCCTCTCGCTTCTTCGTTCGCGCGGAAGCGAGAGGCAATGAGTAATTTGGTGGCGCTACGTAAAACTCGGGTCTAACAGCTGTCAGATAGCACAGAGTAGTACGATTATATATCTATGGTCTTATGTACATACATAAACAAGTTACAAAAAACAAACAAAACAAAATTAATTAACAGTTCCACTTTACTAGACAGAACCCTTATCAGCCCGATCAGACCGTGACCAGTTAATTCAAAACCTTAAATAACCCCAAACTCCGCCAACGATCCCCATATTTTAAATAACCAATTAAAATTCGCTCGCGACGACATTAATAGCATAATGTTTTGACGGCCATGTGACGTCAAATTGAGGGTTCGACGCCTTTATTGGATGCTGCATGGATGCTGTCAATTTTACGCGTATGTGGACGATTGACAGAAAAATAGGGACTTAGGGCCAAATATTTCCCTTTTTAAAAAAACGTAGAGGTAAACTAGTAGAAATATATAATTTGTTTGATAAGTTTTTTTGTTTTTGACGCGTCATAAGGGTAACTACTTGTTACGTAAATGATTAAGGCCCGATTTTTCAATCCTCAGATAAAACTATCTGTCTGTCAAATGTTAGCTCTGTCCCTTTTCTTTTTATGACTTTAGAAAGTGACAGTGATAGTTTTAAATGACGGATAATTATATCTGAGGATTGAAAAATCGGGCCTAAATAAAGAATTTCATTTCATTTCAATCGGAGCCGGTCGGCTCCTCTTATTATTTCACACGAAGCGCGTTCATTTTTAACGACAAAAAAGTGCACATGGTGCCCGAAGCTACGGACACCATTTGTTTAAGGCCCATGCAATGTAAAAATTGTTTAAACATAATGGTAAGACCATCATTAGGACAATCCAAAAAATTACGTTAAAATCACCCATTAAAACGACGTAATCATAATTTGAAAAGTGGGAAATTATTGATTTAATATATATTTATTTAATATTATATTAATAAATTATTATTATAAATAATTGTCTGTGTGAGAGCATATACCGCAAGTTAATATTCATATTCACGAAATTTTGCCTCCATTACCCAAAATGAATTCAAAGGACTGCACCACAAGCTGCGGGGAAGGTGCGAAATTCACCGAAATGACCGATGAGTCGCAATCAAACATTGATTGCGATGATTACGCGAACAAGTGAAAATAAATACCGCTGATCAAACGCGGTGGGTCACAAATTAATGGTCCGGTGAATATTAATCAGCGACCCACGGCCGCGTTGTAATATTTGCCGGCGTGATTTTGTAGCGACAGCGGTTAATTCGCTTTTGTTCTTTAGGAAAAAATCACCACTCCACTTGATCAGCAATGAATTATGGATGATAGCTGACCACACATTTTCCGATTTAGAACGTACAACGAAATTGGATAACGACTTAGGATTTTTTAATGCAAGAGTGAATAGGCATTACTTGTCGCTTTCCATCTGGCGAGGTTGTGGTCTAAGCACTCAAGTTTTTGTTTAAAAATATATGTAGGTATTTTGCGATGGCATATCATCCAGAAACGGTCCGATCATCGGCCAGGATGAAATAAAACAACAAAGAACGGATTTAGCTTTTCGGAATAGCCTCTAAGGAACTCGGTGGAGTACTACGCTTTAGCTTTCGATATCGAAAACAAAGCTACCTTCGGCATGGTCTGACCGTCGATGGGTGACTGTGATCTCGAAATCTCCGTGCCTTGGAAGGCACGTTAAGCCGTCCCGGTCGGGCCAGTGTGGTACAGCCCATGCTCCTTATGTGTTTGTTTCCATGAGGAAGCACTGTGCCCAGCAGTGGGACGTATACTTATAGGCTGAGGACAACAGCCTTTGCGTTCCTAATTCTCCAGAATTTGGTCAGTTTGTGGAGAGTAGCGAAGGCCGGGGTAGCAGATTTCAAACTGGCCCTATTCGTGTATGTCGCGGACTTGATAACATGTGCGAAATAATAATAAAGCCAAAAAATACAAGCCCGAAAGTGCTTACTCTAAGCTAGGCTAATTATCTTGAGCGTAAATATTTATTTGAATATAATACAGAGGGAAGAATGACAGAAAAAAGCGCTTCTGAATTAACTCTTCAAGCTTTCGATGTCAAGCCCGTAACGTTATAAAGCGTGTGGCATAGAAAATGAGAGCATGATTATTCTTTCTTCAAAACAAGAAGCAAGACATACAGAGTAATCAAGGGTCGGCGGTGGCCTCGTGTGGTGTGATTTGTAAGCGATGGCGAATTCAGTTTAAAAACCTTACCAACTTACCCTGCCATTGTTAGACTAGCTTAAAATGCAAATCCTGGTGGAATGCATAACTTAATTCCACCACCATCGGTTGGCCACGACGTGGAGAGGATCTCTATCCGTATGTGATCGGATTCTGGAATAATCTTCCTGCATCAGAATGTTCAAACAAGTATAATTTGGATATTTCAAGGCAAGAGTGAGCAAGCATTATTTGAGTCTGGGAATTACACCTTAGGCCACAACATCGCTTCCCAACAGACGAGACGATACACACCGCGCAGTTGAAACCGCGGGTGCCCATTCCCATGGGAATATCAGGATAAAAGGATAAAAGCAACCTATGTCCTTTCTCAGGCTCTACACTATCTGTGTACCAAACGGTTTAGTTACTTGCGCATTTATAAAATAAGTCTGGAAGCATCCCCGATTTGGAAATAACTGTAGTTGCAGCAAGAGAGCTGTAGCTCATTATGACAAGCAAGGAAGGGGCTTTCAATTTCTTTGTTTAATTTATAGCTCACCACTAGAAAAATATTATTCAGCGACTAAGTCCTGACGTGTAGCTATATAAAGCATAAATATTATATCATCACGTTTCTATCCCCAAAGAGGTGTTAACACACACATTTCGCCAGATACATATGTCACCATGTAAAAGGTGGCGGACCTATTGACATGCACCGGGCACAATGTGAGGCAAGCGATATTTACAATGAGCTGTACATAAGTTTTATTCAACTCAGTTCACCCAAGATTCCCGCGGTCTCTCGAACGAGTACTGCCCCGTCCCAACTCGGCTAGGCACCGAGTGAAGTATTAAGCTCATAACTTAAGCCAAACGCACATAGAATATTGATGTTTTGCATAATTGAGATCACAAGAGACATGTTTGAACTTCGATCGATATAAACTATACTCTGCGTTGATCACTCAAGCTAACCATTAGAGGTAGTAACAGACATTGATGAGTGTTCCACCACATCTTCCGTACATAATATTCAATTATCACGCCTATATCCCAGAGTCGTGTGGTAGCGGCTCATCAAAAGAATACTACCAACCCATCTCCTCCCTTGGGTGTCGTAAAAGGCGACTGGACTGAGAACTGCACTACAATCCAATAGCTTATAGCATTTTCATTTATATTATAAACCCTTTAATTAACCCGTCCCGTCCGGTCCCGTGTTGGTCCGGGACACAAAAAGAATGTACCAACTGCTGTTCTTGACTAGCATGTCGTAAAAGGCGACTAGGGGCATATTGGGTACTGGGTCTGTGATTGTGTAGGCGATGTGCTAGCCACTTGTTACTACTCTTTCACGATTTGTCATCTGACTAAACTTAATTTTTGTATGGCTAAATGTGGTGTTAAGGAACACAGGGCTCCTTGGACTCTGCCTGCCCCTTCGGGATTGCGGGCGTGATTGTATGTATGTAAAAAATCAATACTTCTGTCAACACATTTTTTTAAACCCTTCAAATACTAAATTATACCAGATAAGACAGCACGCAAAAAGCCAATACCGCGATTCCCGGGAAGTCTCAGGAAACGGGATGCGCTTCCCGCAACCCACTTCCCGGAAACCATTCCCGGATATTACCGCTGCGACGATTTCTCTACCATCGGATTGGAATTTTACCTTCTCATTATGGAGTTTTTAAAATTGGATAACTGTGCTTCAGATACTTATTTATTAAAAACGGCAACCTATTAAAACAATATTGTATCAAATGTAAGGAAATTGAAAAAAATCTATGGGCCCTGGAAGGAAACAACAATATTTAAAATTTGTTGAATTACACAATGGAAACATTCTTTCGTAATGTTAATTTCATCATCGTTGTCGTCCTCAGCCTATATACATCCCACTGCTGGGCACAGGCCTGCCACATGGAAAAACATATGAGGAGTATGGGCCTTATCACCACCACGCTGCCGCTGGCCCATTGGTAATTAAGACTGTATTTACGGATATCTCTAGAAGGCTTACCCATACTGTCAATCGAACCAGCTCAACATTTTAAAAGGTCATCTTCATATAATAAAACTATAGAGGTCTGAACATAGACAACAAATGCTTAAAACCAAGTCAGGGAGATGTAAAAAGACGGATAATACAAAACTAAATGTTTTTAGTTTTTTGTTTCTCTTTCTGTTTGTACGGGCTAATCTCCGAAATGGCAGGATCGATTTTAAAGAAATTTTGCATGTTGATATTTTATATCCCTGGTAATCTTAGATACTTTTTATTCAAAGGGTTCCCATGGGATAGTTTAAAAACCATAGTAACCGTGGACGAAGTCGCTGGCAACACCTAGTTTTATTATAAAAATAATCGATACAGCATAGAGCATTGTTGAGGAGTGAACTGAATTTATCTTAATAAAAGCACAATAATTAACAATCTAAAGATATTTATTTAACACACAGACACACACTTACTGGCAATATAAAAACAAAATACTTTGTTGCCATGAAGTTAATATATGATGCTCTATGCTGTTATTTTACTCTTCTCTGACCATTTTCTCTTTGTTTCTGTTTTTTAACTAATCATCTATCTCTATTTTCTTTTTTTTTTATCTCCAATTTTATTTCTATCAGATTGGTTCGACGCAAATAATTATAAAAATATTATAAAAAATTAAGTAAAAATAATAAAAATAAACTATAACGATAATAATTGTTTAAAACAACTTTACCAAGGCGCTATTGTAAGAGGCTTACCTTTGATAATATCTTTAAGTTTTATGTTCAGAGATTTATGAAATTAACCTTTTTATAAATTGTTTGAGTGTGCCTTAGTTTTTAAATATATATTTTCCATAGGTGACGACCTCCAGGCCTCCTTCCTTTGGTCCTTACCTATGAAAATGGTGTTTTTATTCTGTCTTAGCAATTTGTCCGTAACTATTAAGTTTCAGAACATTCTTATAAAATAATTGCCTCTTCTAACAATAGACCATATATTTGAGCTCGTATTTTTTAATTTGATAATTTTTTGTTTGTGTAATTGTGTTAAAATTAGACACAAAATCAATTATTTTTAACTGCCTCCCGAATACATCATTACATAAAAACGATGAATAATTTTTATCAAGCGTGTTTACATGCATATTGATAAAGCTTGTCGAATGATACATGCCAAATATTATTATCTCTGGATTTGTCGTTGTGAAGAAAACTGATAAAATGTTTGTATGTAAAATGCAGACATCCCCAAAATCTCCATACAAAACACCAATTTCATAGGTAAGGACCTAATATATCTCCAGCATCGCGGAAGGATTCGCGGGGCGTCGAGCGTCAGCCATATGGTTGCCCGCCTTCATCAGTCGCATTGCGAAACTTGCTAGTTCAGGCACCGCGTCCTTCGCGGCGTCGCGGCGTACGTCGCGACATTTGTCGCGTCCGATGCGGCGCCCTCGTCGCATGCGACGTTACAACTCAAAGCTCAAACAAAAGCTTGCGGAAACGCTTCTTCTTGATCGTGTTTCTTACCGACCGACTCCTCGCGACTCCTTAAACGAGCCCTAAAGATCCACTACGCCTTCTACGCCACCGAGCTCTTTGAGTACGTAAATAACAAGCTTTAATAAACGACATAACAATGACTAGTGCCGTTTGCAACACGACCATCAATTCACTGCCATTACGAAACCCAAACATAAACCAATCAAAACAAATCGATATATTAATATCCATGGGGTCTAGTTCACACACAAAACCATTAATCAAAACAGCACACATCAAAACGCTTCAATAATTTTGCCCAAAGCTAATGCATTCCAAAAATCCTTTCATACGCACAGTGGGTGAAAACAATGAAATCGACGGGCAAAACCGATAAATCTGTAGGGATTTGTAGCGATGCGAATTTTAGAGTGTAGTACGACCAAAATTGGAGCTTATTGGGCAATGTTGTCTTAACTTAACTAAATTACTTTGTATGGGTCGAGTTGAATAAAGAACTAAACGCAATATTTTTAATACGAACTTGGAAAGCTTTTTATTGGATACCTTTAGGGTTGTCATTGTATTAAAATTACAATAGGCTAGTTGACCTTTTTTTTAGTTGGGTCCCAAATGATTAATTACTGATAGCCATCACCATAAAAAATAAAATATTTTTTTCTGAAGCCTATAGCACAATAAATTTTGAATTATAAACAATTTAATACGCATGCGTGACATAGCCAACAGTTATGCTTGATTGTTTGCGACTGGCGTTTAACGGATTTTGACCATGCGTAGTAATTGTTTACATGAATCATTACTCACCTAATTTCACGAACATGGTAGATAGCGTTTTTGGCAGATGAGAAAAAAAGTAAAATAAAACATATTTAAATTGAATTTCTACAGCAATCCCTTATTTATATTTATCGAACTTGGTATATTTCGGACCCCTGTATCTAATACTATGTGAATGACACATTACTTCATTATTTTTGATATGAGTCAACTAGCCTATTATTTGTCGGATGGGCTAGCGACCGGCGGGTATTTATCTACCTCAGTCATCAGACACAATCTGTATAAGTGTTGCCACATAGTACAATCGTTAAGAAATATGAGCTAAATGTTTATTGGTGGGTATTAGTAATAACGATTCTGAACAACAACTTCACTTCACGAATGAATTACGTCCATCGAGTTAATGAATAACCACCGCGAGAGTTTCTTTGTTTAAAATTGAAACTAAAACATTAAGACTACGCCACAGAGCTGCACCACATACACACTAAACTCATATATTTCTAAATTGCATTTGTTTGCAAATGTTTGGTTAAGTAAGAAAGGAATATTACAGTCCAAATATGCTCTTGAGAAACTGAACAAAGTTACCAGGAAGCTTTATGGAACACACAAAGTTCCTTCGCATACTCTCAGAAAACACG